>OX387191.1:12500-1351178 GCA_947561395.2 Buxus sempervirens
GAGAATATCATTCTTATCGAGCATTCTCTTCACTTTGTTTTCTCTTGCTATTGCAACATTACTTTACATATGGAGAATCTTATGTTTCTTTCCTTTCTTTATTTTCTTTATATTGAATTAAGAGACTGCACGTGCTATGCACGTAGCGAATTTGTGGGGCCCAATTAGATGAATAGCTTGCTCTAATAGATATCATGCCAATCTAAATAGGTAGTTACAACGTGTTTAATTTTGAACGTGGGAATTGGTGGATGATTATTTTGTTTGGGGAGGGCAATATTTGGAGAAAAAAAATGGGGGCGTCAGAATCTCGGGAGAATATTCCGCCCTCTTCTCTTTAATAGATGTTGTTTTACTACGGCAAAGTGGTCGAATAGATGGTTTTTAGTGGTATTTGAAATCTTCAAAATAGAGATTGAAATTAAAATATGATATCGAACTTCATTATACTCCAAGGCCAATTAACCTCTATAAGAACAAGTTAAGGGAGAGTATTATAAGGTTGTTTTCCTCTACAAGAACATGTTATGGCCTTATGGGAGAGTATTATGAGTTTGTTTTCTAAATCCCATTACATATGGTACATACATACGCATATATAGATTAATTTTATTTTTCCTAAACCCTCTCATCTAGGGTTGCTTAACTGGCCAACCAAGCACGGCACGGGCACGATTAGCCCGTGCCTGGCAAGTTGCAGGCTGGGCACGGGCCGCCTAACAAACGGGCCGTACCATGCCTAGACCGTCACCGATAACCTAGGCACATCCCAGCCTGTGGCACGACTAGGGCTGGGTCGGGCCGGGCTGGGCCCAATGGGCTGCTCGTGGGCCTGGGCTCATTTTTTTGCAAAAAAATGAAGAAAATGGGAAAAATAGTAAAAAAAAACCATAAAAATTTTTGAAGATGTCTTATTCACAAAAATGTCTTACACATACTGGGATAGAATTTGCTCAAAAAAATTTAAATAAATTAATTATTACAAGTATAACTTTGCAAATACAACAATACATAATACACTTGCACAATTAATATTGCATCAGTATAGTATGAGCACATCCCTACTAGGTTGGCACCCACTCATCTATCTTTCATTTGCAGTTTAAGAAAAACGAAAAACGAAAAATTAAAGTTTATAAACTTTGATTACAAGAAATATAATTAAACTTAGACTAATTTGGAAGACTAAATTCATCAAGATTCAAATCATTGAAGTCTCTAGCAAGTTGATCATTCGCATATTCCTGATCTCTTAGTTCTGGCCTTGGCCAATATGTCAGACAGACACATACTTGCACCATCTCTGGCATTAATCTGCTCCTATAGTCGTTCATCGTTCATCCGCTGGCACTAGAAGCTGATTACAATACAACTGTGGACACTAGAACCGTTAGTAGATCACGTGCCATGGTGGAAAGCACAGGATAACTAACCTGATTTTGCCTCCACCATGCCACAATATTAAAAGAACTTGGCTCACCTATAGTACGTAAAAGTAGTGGGGGCTTTCTAAATAAATCCTTAACTCAGATGATCACCCACTTCCAGATGATGGTTGCTTTCCCCTTATTCTACCACTTAACAAATTCCAGGGGGAATTATCCAGTAGTGTTTCATGGGGTCTAAGTTTGACCATGCCTGCTACTGCTAGTATCATATTCAGAAAAAAAGTCTTTCTAGTTGGTTTCTTATTTGATGTATATCTATTTGAAAAGAGGATCTTATATTTTCATTTATTCCTTCTATTAAATCTTGCACTCCTAATTTAATCATAGGGTCTATTGTATTAGCTAAACAATATAAAGGGGGCATTTCTTTCCAATGTTTTAAAATTTTAGATTCCATTGCAGGGCAAATATCCTTAGCAACAGGAGTGTCTCTATATTGTTTAAAGCAAATACTTATTTGATATAGTATATTTAAAATATTCAGGGATGTTAGGTAATAAACCCCTGGTAAGAATCTTGTTGCATAAAAAAAACTTTTAACAAATCTCTTAAAATTTCTGCTATTTGCCAATCAAGTTCTTCTAGTTCACTTGCAGGCACTTTTGTTTTATAAAATAGTGAAAGTTCTTATTTCAATTCTAGTGCAGCATCTAGCATTAAATATGTTGAATTCCACCTATGGTTAACATCTAAGGTAATTTTTTTAGGTTGCTTTCCCAAACTTGCACAATAATTTTTAAATTCTCTAGCAGTTGTGCCAGATTGTTTTAAAAATCTTAGTGCGTCTCTAATATTCGTTAAATGATGTTGCACCATTTTGAAGCCATCCTGCACAACTAAATTTAGGACGTAACAAGCACATCTAACATGAAATAAACATCCATCTACATTTAAGTTTAAGTGTTGCCTTAGTATGTCTATTGCAACATTATTATCACTTGCATTATCAAGTGCTAGAGCCATTATTTATTTTGTAATTTATACTTTCTTATATTATGTGCTATAGCATTTGCTATAGCTGGTCCAAAATGTCTAGCATCTAGTGACCCAAAAGTTAGTATTCTTTTTTTCATACTTCAATTCTCATATATATAATGTGCAATTACAACTAAATAACTTATGGTTTGTCTACTTGTCCAGATATCTGAGGTTAAAGTCACCTTAAAGCTATTGTTTGAAAATGTTTCTATTAATGCTGTTTTAATTTTTTTATATAATGTTATAGCATCATTTCTTAAAGTGTGGCATAAGAAGGGTTTATATCCTGGTACTAGATATTTGGTTATTAAACAGTTAAATCTTTTTACTTTCTATTAGTCTAAAGGGTAATTCTTCTTTTATTACCCACTTTACAATTTCAAGCCTAGTTTCTTCTTGATTAAAAACAAAATTACCCAAATTAACACTACTGCTGGAAAGTTAGGCTTGCCCAGGGTCTATTTCGCCACGTTTTGGAAGGCATTTCTGCAAATGGCGTTGCAAGTAGGGCTGGCAATGGGTTGAATACAGTATAGATCTACCATGATCCAAATCCGAACCAAAAATAAAAATCTGATATCCGAATTCGATTCGAAATCCGACGAATCTTTTATACGTGAATTCAAATTTGAAACCGAATTTATATACTGTATCCGAATTTGAAATTTGATCGAATAAATAACCAAAATCCGAATTCTATTCGAATTAGATCCAGTTTGAACTTAAAACTCAAAAGTCAAGTTTAACTATTAAAGCAAATTTTAACTATCAAAACTAATGAGCCATATAAATATTAAAGCAAGACATGAGTAAGGATGGTTCAACCATGGTTTAAACAAAATTTACCAATGGTTTTAATGAAAAGTACATGTTGATTTCAGTTCGGATCCTATTCGGTCAGATCGGATATGGACTGATTCAAATTCGGATCAGAATTCGGTCAGATTTGAAATCTGATATTCGCATTAGAACCACGGATCTATATCTCGTATCCGAATTCGAGATTTTCGAATCGAATTCGTGTCACATTTGGATATATATCCGACCCATTTCTAGCCCTAGTTGCAAGTGGCCTATACCACTTGAACATTTGCAACTAAAATTTTTTTTACAATGCTTACAAACTGCCCTCTCTTCACTCCCCATATTTTCAATTGAAAAATTTAGCTAGACACCAAAGGTTCTACTCCTCTTGGTGCTCCTAGGTGGTAAGGAAGTGTAGCGCCCCGGATCCGTGTTGTTCAATAAAGATATAACACGTCTCATGGAGGTTAGGTAAGGATCTTTAATCATTTATGATCGCTCGATAATCATCTAACTAGAACATGTCAAAGTGCACAATTTCATTTAATCCAAGAATTTAACATTTAAAACTTAACTAGAAATCAAATGGTTCAACCCCAATAGACTTTAATACACCTCAAACATTCAATTTACTCGAAATTCGGAACAAGATAACCTACAAGTCTAAGGAAGGTAATAGTAGTCTTCCTCCCTATAAGTCTCAATCGGATCTACCCCCATAGTCGCTCACCACGAGTATCTGAAAACAAAACAAAAACAACAGAGTGAGATACGAATATCTCAGCGAGTAGCATATGCATGCAAAAATAGTTAACCGCAGTTCAAACTATGCATCGATAAACATTCCGTACGATTAAACAACTAACATCAATTTCAAGTTCAAAACCAAAACCAATTTATCAGTCAAATCATATCTCAGTTAAGTACGGCAACACATCGATTGGTCAATATCATGACTATTGTTTAGTTGATAAATTAAACATGCCAAGTAGACACTCCACACCTCCATGTACACAATTCCGGCCTACTCAGGGTTTCGGAAACTCTGAAATGATGGCCTACTCAGGGTTTCGTCATCCAATGCAGGGCTACTCCCCGGGTTTCTGCATTGACAACCAGGCCTACTCAGGGTTTCTAGCTACTCTACACTAGTCGTGGCAACACACAAGGCCATGCAATTTCAACAACCAACAATAACATTACATTACTAAGCTTAAGCATGTATCTAGGACAAGCTAAACCAAAACAGCAAATCATGTATAATCTCAATTCCAACATCAAAATAAAACCATTCATTCCACATCATGTATAACTCATCACAATTCACCACCTGTCCCTCTGGACCAAACAGTACCTCAAGTACTTCCAGTAATTTTATCATTTCCGTAACACATGCCATTTGGAAATAAAACTCAGTTATTCATACCAAGAAAATCTTTACAATACATTCAGAATTTTCCAAACAAGTGAAACCAGAATTTAATAATTTCTCAATCAAAATAGTGTATAAAAACAAAGGGGAAACTAACTAGGAACTCCTAGTGTTTTGGTATCCAGCACAATACTTACAAATAACCTAAACTAAACCTTGGAAGCCTTTAAGAATTTCCATTAAATTTTCCTCTAATAATTGAATAGGTAAAGTAGGTTCCAAAGTCCCAAACAAGTGATTGGTTAAGTGGTTTAACCCTCAACTCATCAAAAACCACTTAGTTTAATCAAAACTTCATTTCGGCAAGTTTATTTGACTATGCGCTCACCTCCTGAAATGAGCGCCAGGTCAGCGGATAGATTCTAGGTTAAAATTCGACTATGCGCTCACTCGATATCAAGTGAGCGCGAAGTGGGCGCCAGCTTCGCGCGAGAATCTCGTATGCTTTTTAAGTGAGCGCGAGCTGAGCGCCAAGTGGGCGCCAGCTCGGCGGATGGTGCATTTTTAATGTGCGCCTACTACCTGAAGTGAGCGCCAAGTGTGCGAATGCTCACTGCGATTTCCGACTCCCTGTTATTTCCAGATCTCCAACTCTGGCCGATCTTTTTAGGTCTGTAATTGTTCCAGTAATCTCCTAATATCCCCAGAATACTTCCCAACCAGTTTTGAATTTAATCTGAACACATTTCTATTTAAGTTGAAATTCACTCTCATGCTCGGACTAGGTTATTCCAAAAAACTCAGAATACAACCATGCATCAGAATACATTCACGAATAAACTCAAAAACCTCAGTTGTAAAACAATGCTACTCACCTCTTGCACGCTTATATCCCATAACAAGGTTATTCCAAACCACGGCCGATCACCGACTCCGACTGCGTGCGTGCGAATGTCGCCGAACTGATCCCCTGTTCGCAGGAGGAAAAACCTTCTTAAATCAGGATCACCGAATCCACTAAACCAGTCGTAGCTCTCGCGGTTCTCGTCTCTTCCCAGCGAAACCCTAATCGCCACACCAGTAGCCGCGAATCGCCCAAGGTCTTCAGTTACCAAAAGTATTCGATACGAGTATTCTAAAACCAAAGACCTAATTTTCCTTTTTAGTATATATATACCTTCATACGCTTCCATACGTATTGCCGCTCGGCAACCTTTGAAAATCATTTATTCTGTAGCGCCCCAGATCCAGGTCTGCCCTATCACGGCACCAACCCGTACCCGAGACCTACTTACGGGCCCAAAAACCCTGATAAGCATAATTAATGCGGGCAATTACAATGTAATCATCAGAGTGCATAAGTTAAAGAAGCATGGAATTTAAAATTTTTCATATAATAAAAGGGCATCTATATAATAGCTCCAAAATACAACATTTAGGTACACAAAAAGGCAACTAAGATCTCTCCATCACTGTCTCTCACATGAGCATTCATACACAAAAATAATAGTCTAAAGATAACCCCCAAGTTTACAACTCCCAAAAAGAATAACTACATTCCCCTTGATAGTTTCTAGGAACTAAATACAATAACATAAAGAGAACCCCTAATACGGATAGTAAAAGTCCTCGGGCTTGCGCTCAGACTCACCCTCAATAGCTGCCCCAGTACGTGGCTCACCAAGCGGATCTGAAAACAAATCCGGTAAAACAAAACACGCGTGAGACTTAAAGTCCCAGTAAGCAGCAAACATGCATGAATGGAAACAATTTATGCAATTCATATAACATCATGCATAGAAGCAGTTTAGGCAATTCATATTCTCAAGTCAAGCATCTAAAAAATTTAATACATAAAAATTTGATCACAAACCTTGTGGGACTGACAATGTAGAACAAACCTTTCTCAGCAATTGCTAGAACCAATTTCACCTTCCACAAACCAAGATATAGTACTCAATGTACAACCAAGTGTCAAGTGGGACTACTCGTCCATTATTGAAAGCCAAATGTCATGTGGGACTACTCGGCCACAATTAAATACCAAGAGTCAAGTGGGACTACACGTCCACTGTTGATTGCCAAGTGGAATTCCCCATCCACTATCACATCAATCGAGACCAAGTGGAATTCCCCATCCGTTGCCAATAACCCATGCCAAGGGCAAGTGGAATTCCCCATCCACTGCCAATAAACCATACCAAGGGCAAGTGGAATTCCCCATCCACTGCCGATAAACCATAGGCCAAAGCCTTGTCAAATCATATGAGAGTTTTCTCGACATTGCTTTCATAAATCCAAGCCAATCAAAATGAAGGTCATAAAATCCTCAAAACACATTTTCGATAGGTGGGATGATCTTAGGAATCCCATATAAGTCACAATACCAAAAATCAATAGATTCCGAGACAAAAAGTTTCGGACCTCAAAAATATTCTAAGTCTGGATAAAAACGTTGACTTTTCGGTGTATAATTTTTCTAGACAAATCTACAAGGACTTTCGGGCTCAAATTCTGGTTGTAGTCTATTGAAGGGTGTACAATTCTTCTAAAATTTTCTGGGCTCCTGAATCACTTGTTTGGATATCAAACTCAAAAAGTGGCCTTCTTTGAAAATCGAGAAAACTATAAATTTAGGCACAAACTGAAAAGTTGACTTTTTATTGGTTGGGAATTGGGCCCCGAGAGTATTTTTATTGGTTCCAAATGGGGGGTAAAACCTTATTTACATGTAAAGACTTAAGTAAATTGAGCAATTTCATGTAATAAGGGTGCTCTGCGAGAGGCTTGGGTTGTTTGAGAAAGGGTTTGAGAGAAAAAGGCTGAACAAATCATGAAACAGGGTCCACGATTAGCCCCTGGATTAATCGGCCAGGGGTGATTAGCTTCAATGCTCGCGCGCCCAGGTTTGAAGTGCGCACGCCCATGCCTTAAACAGGTTCAGCGCGCGCGCGGTAAGGTTTAACGTTCGCGCGCTGGAGCTCGCGATTAACCCCATGATTAATCGTGGAGTTAATCCTGACTTAACAGAAACTCATTTTTTTGGGGTTTTCACTCAGGATTAATCGCTAATCCTCAGGATTAATCGTCGGCTCGGGTTCTTACAAAATTTTGGCTATTTTCCAACACCAAACCTATACAAACCACACCCAACCTTTCTATTACCAAATGGGATGATTCTATAACTTCCAATCATGCTCAAGAACACCTCTCAACACAGAAATCCATCCCAAATCCCCATGAACATAAATCCAACATATAAAGTATCATTCAATATACCCATCTCAAACGCTAACCAAAAATATAATCAATAGAGGTTGCAGATCCATGGCAAATCGGTAGAAAACTAAACAAGATAGTTATATAAACCAAACCCTACGAATTTTAGAAGCAAACCCCTACATGCAAATGATTCTTCAGTTTATCAAAACCCTAAGATAGAGAAATACGAAAATCCAATAAATTCATTTTAGTTGAAGGGTTTGCTATTTACATGATGATGGAGAAGCAAACTTCTCTTTAAGCTTTCTTCTTCTTCTTCTCCAAGCCTTCAAGCAAGTTCCTACAACTTTCTCTCTTGTTCTATACGTCCAAGACAAGAGGGAGTGTTCTAAAAATACTTAGAATTGAAATTAGGGCATCCTTTTATATGCCCAAGTTTTGGGTCTTTCAAATCTACCCCTAAACAAGGCTTTTATTCAACTAAAACCCTTAGGGGTACCTTAGTGTTAAGTATGGGTGTACCTTAGTGATAAGTAGAGGGTACCTTAGTGTTATTTAAAGGCATACTCTAGGGATGCTTGGGGGTACCTTAGTTATTCCAAATGGGATACCCTGATGTGAAGTGGGGTTACCTTAATGTTATTGAGAGGGTACCTTAGTGTTTCAAGGGATTTACCTTAGTCATTCTAAGAGGTAAACTTTGAATAAGCTTAGGGAGCGTACCTCAGTTATATTGAGGAGGGTACTTAATTATAGAAGGGGTGTACCTTAGTTATATGAGGGGCTACCTTAGCTATATAAGGGGCTATACCTTAGGGAAAACAGTGGGGGGTTACCTTACTTATATAGGAATTATTTTAGTTAGACAAAGAGGGTACTTTGGCTATATAAGGGGTGTACCCTAGGTAAAACAGTGGGGATACCTTACTTATATGAGAGGAGTACCTCTAGGAAATACAAAGAGTGTACCCTAGGTAATGTAAGGGATGTACCATAGGTATGTTGGAGGTATTTTAGTTATATAAAGGGAGTACCTTAGCTGTATAAGGGAATGCACCTTAGCTAAACAAGGGGGTACTTCAAGTAAGGCAGTAGGGTACCTTAGTCAAAATAAAGGGATACCTTAGACAATACAAGTGAAGTACCTTAGGTATAATTAGGGGATACTTTAGGTGTTCGAATGGGGTACCTTGGGCAAAACAGTGGGGTACATTAACCAATATGGGTGAGGTGCCTTAGGTAATATAAGGGGTACTTTAGGTATACATGTGGGGTACCTTAGGCAAACACAAAAGGATACCTTAGGCAAACATAGGGGTAACTTAGGTAATTCAAAGGGGTACCTTAGGTAAATCAAAGGGATACCTTAGTCAAACATAAGGGTACCTTAGGGATATAAGTGGGGTACCTTAGGCAATGTGAGTGAGGTACCTTGGGCAATATAAGAGGGTACCTTAGGGATAATTAAGGGATACTTTAAGTATACTTGAGTGGTACCTTGGGTAACACTTGGATATACTTTGAGTAATACATTGGGGTACTTCGGGTAATACATGGGTGTACCCTAGGCATATTTGAGTGGTACTTTGGGTAATACTTTGGTGTACTCTAGGTATACTTAAATGGTACCTTGAGTAGTACATGGATGTACTTTGGGTATACAATGGGAGTACCTTGGGTAATACAAGAGGTACTTTAGTTGTATTTGGGAGGGTACCTTGGGTACCCTTAGGAGGTTCTTTAGGTACTCTTAGGAGTTACTTGAGGTACATGTGAGAGGTACCTTGGGTACACTTAGATGAAGATTTGGGTACACTCAAAAGGTACTTTAAGTATACTCGGGAGATGATTTGTGGTACACTTAACTCCAATTTTTCCGAATTTGATTTCCAATTCACTAGATCTAATTGAAAGATATCTTAGCCAATTGTAACTAAGACATAACACTAACTAAGCTTTTCTTTAACAACTTCAATTCGATTCCCCTAACTCTTTAAGTATAATCCATACTTACCCCATCTTCATAACACAATTTCTTAATTAGTCTAATAATCACACTTTAAATAATTAAGCTTAATAATTAAGGTATAATCCGGGACGGGGTTTTACAGATTCCGTGCATGCTCGCCCACCGAAATCCCTACATATACCCGCATCTACTTAAGTTAATATGCACACATAATAAATAATAAATAAAAAAAACCTTAGCAAAAATCGGGGTTTTACAGGAAGAAGATCCCATTTCTGTGGGATCTTGTGGGGAAGGCAACTCAGGTTCATGATCTTGGATAGAAGGATCACAATATGGGGGTTGGGTCTCATCAAAATCCTCACTTATGGTAAAGTAAGGAATAATGTACGCAAAAATGCACCATGAAAATTCCCAGGTAATTGGAGGGGTCACAAACGGTCCCTCTTAAAACCCAGTTTCCTTAGGCAATTATCTCGTCCTTTGTAACAGAACTTTCCTAGAGATGCACTTAGCTGCACAGTATGTCACCCACTATACTAGGCTTTGAAATAATAAGAAATGTAGAAGGAGAGACTTACTTATATATAATATTTATAATAATTTTAAAATCAAAAAATTAAATAGAAGAATACCTCTTCATAATGAAGCTTAAACTTTTCAGTTGAAGCCTTCAACCTCTAGAGTCCACTTCCCACCTTTGATGCTTGAGCAATTTAAAAAAATTAACTATTACTTGATAGTTACAAATATGAAGAGAGCAAGAGAGATTATAGAAGTGTAGTTTGAAGTGGTAAAGGTTAGGCCTATTTATAGAAAACCAAAAGTGGTTTTTTACCACCTCTACTCTCAAATATGCTGTTATTTGGCAGTTGGAACAATGAAAATGGTCATTTACAGTTAATTACAAGCATACCTCCTAATATGGTTGTTGGGGGGTAAAATTGTAAAAAGAAATGGTAAAAATCACTTTTGGGGGGTAAAAAACGACTAGTCGTTTTTCGTGCCTAGCAGGCCAACACACGGGACGGCCTAGTATGCTCGCTTGAAGTAGGCCGTACCACCCGCATGTCGGCCAAGCCACAGCCCATCAGGCCGTCGTGCCTAGCGGGTTGTGCCTTAATGGGCCATGGGCCCCCAAATCAGGGCACGACACTGCCAAGGGCCACGGGCCGTGCCGTGCCAGCCCACTAGCGTGTCTGGGCTGGCACGGGCATGCTTAAAGCGTGTTGGGCCGTGTCGTGCCCATGCCAGCCCAGCCCAACCCAATAAGCAACCCTACTCTCATCGATTAAAATACCGCTATTGTTATCTTATATGCTCCGACTAAGGAAGGAAATCTACTGAAATAATCTACTTTTCCATTTTTCCCCGAACAATTGGCTGAGCTAGGCAGGAGACAGAATTCGCTTGCTTCGGCTCTTAGGGTTAGGTACGACATTTAGGGGCGGACGACGCTCTAATGCGCCTATTTAATTTTTTGGTTTTTTGAAAAATCCTGTACTCGATGGTTTTAGGCGATATCCTGATGAACTTGTTCTTCTAAAATCCCGGTGTTTTAAGTGCTGGTCAAAGCGCGATTGTCTCCCTTCTCATTCGGGTTTTTTGCTTTGGCCCTTTTGTTTGTGCACGCAGGTTTTCGATTAGTGGTTCTGGCATTCTTTTTATATCAAGCTGCGGAATTTGCGTCCAGATTGCATCAAGTTTCGGTCTACGGTTCTGTTTTGTCGAATAATCAGAATGTCAACCCAAGCAGAAAGGGGTGCTTCCATTTGTCAATTTTTATCGTTGTCTTATAGATTCTTGGTTTTGCAATAGGATGATGGCTCATAATATTCAAAGTCTGGTACTTCAAGCAATTCTGGAAATCCATTATTCGTTCTTCCTGCTTCTCAATCTGAAATTATTGTGGGCTGGCATGACTGCTGAGAGATAATTGATTCTCTGGGAGATGAATCGAAATGAGTAGACTCTCATTCAGGCCTCGTCCTCTCGACATCCATAAGAAGCTTCCAATTGTTAAATCAGTCAAAGATTTTGAAGATGAAGAGGCCACAACTTCTACACGGAATTCTCAGATACTGCGTCTTGCTGCAGAGGTGGATAATGAGGTAATGCTTATACTTTGGATTTGCGACATGAACACTCTTCCAATTTAATGCCGTATCGCCATTTCAGTTAACTTGCATTATTGACTTTTAACTACTACTACTTTTACTCATCGGCCAGTGTAGTTTGTTTCTCTTCGTGACCACCAGAGTTGTGTCTTTGTCTTTCTTACTGTTAGCATGTAATTGCCCTTGTTGTTTACATACTTTTCTCGGTATAATCTTGTGATCCAAACTGTGTTGCAGCAGAGACTAACTGTTTAATGGCCATAAAAAAATAGGATATTCTTGTCCATGTCAATCGTGCCTGGCCTTGATTAATTCCGCATTGTAGCATTGTAATGCCGTAATGATAAATCACCTACCTTTATACTTGTAACGTAGTTGCTTGCATGAGAGAGTCAGTAACCTTTTATCTGTAGTGCCTCCATCCCTCCCTCCCTCTCTTGCAACATGACCTTATCAATTTATGGGGCCATATGATACGGCAACCTTTTTTTTTGTGGAGAGGAAGGACTGAAATGAGTCTTTTGATTTCATAGGCTATATGCTTTAAAGATAGTTATTTGTATACAAAAAGTGATATCAGACAGTGAGTTATCTCAAGAAACATACTCACTAATCCAAGTTTTCCAATCTCTGCTGCCTAATCTACCTCAGGTACTTGAATCTAACCATTCAATAGTGTGTTTCTTGTTTTGACCATTGTGCGTTATTCATCATCATCATCATAAGCCAGTTCACCAAAGTAGGGTTGGAAACATGAATCTTGTCTCTCTATCCTGCTCTATCAAAAGGGCTAGCCTAGTACATGAGGCTCCTACCACTCTCCAGGTCTGGGGATGTACATCCTTACCCCTGGAAGCAGATATGCTGTTTCCTGTGAATTGGATGATTGTGGATTTGAAATCTGGATATGATATATTTTGGGATCATCAAATCTAAAGAGGTAGCCCATTGATTAAATTTCTGGAGTGATTAGCTGTGCATGGTAGATACAATGGAACATTATGATGCGACAGTTAGTGTCTACCATGTTGTTACTTTGAACAAAAACTGAATTTGATTCTGCGGGGCCAATTTGAACAAATGGTCCTGTCATGTCTAGTTTGTCTTCAATGCTTTTAAACATGTGAACTAATCAAGGGATATTTTTGTTCTCTAGGTACATCAAATCCCAAACAAGAAAAGCGCTCCTGAAATACCAACTCCACAGTTTGCTATCGTGGATACTTATGAGAGAGATTATTCATGCACTTTTACTCAACCAACATCATACTTACGTGGAAGGGGAGGTTTGTGATCTTGAAAATTTCTTCATTCTCTTCAGAAAATTTCTGTAACTTCTGCTTCACATTTTACCTAAAAAATTTTAGACTGTTGAGTTTTTGTTGAACTATTTGTAGCCCGGGCGGAGATCGGAGAGTTTGTTGAGTATGACCTTGACAGCGAGGATGAGGATTGGCTTAAAGAGTTTAACAATGAAAGAAAGATTCTTATGCCTGAAAAGTAATGTATTATCACTTCTCTATTCTGATTAGTAGGTTATTTTACATTTTTTATCTCTCGTTACTACATCTAGCAATATTTACGTACTCATAGTTAATGCCCTTATACTTTTTAATATGCAGGAAAAAAATTTAGTGTTTATGTATGGTCATTTCTTTCTTTCTTTTTTTTTTTTTTAAAGTTAATCCCGCTTCATTACTATTATTTAGATACTTCAAATTTCCTACTTCTAAATGTTCATTGAAAGACTTACTTTATGTATAAGGTTATAAGGCTATTTGTCATGCATTGGAACCCTTGTAGATGTATGCTATTTTCCTCTCCTAACGTAATAATAGCTTATTCACCCTTTTAAATGTTCATATTAGCTGAAGGGGAAAAAGTGAAAGAATGACTTTGATCCTATATTTTGCTTTGGATGATGGGCCTCTGTATATGCTGGTTGTGTTCCCTGCTTAGAATATTCTAGTAATGCTATTTGAATTCTTTAAATATCATGATTTTTTAGCACCCACAACTTCTAGTCTGTTGGACTAGAATTATTTTTGCCTATTGTTTCAAATTTAGTTCCTAGTCCCAACAATAAGAAAATCAAGATCAATGGAAAATTTTCAGAGAAGAAACAATTTCGCTTCTAGCATGATGACCAATGAGTAGTTGGAGGATCCTAATTTCTTGGAGGAGGTCTTTACAGATTTCTTTAGGACCTGCATAATTTTGAGCAACCTTTGAGATTTATCATCAATAGTATTGCTTGTAACACGATTGATGCGTTGAGGCTTACTTGTTTGGAAAGACAAATCAAGGAAGAAGAGATTAGAAGGACTATCAAGGACAGGGAGATGGACAATTACTTGTTTGGAAAGACAAATCAAGGAAGAAGAGATTAAATAGACTATATGGGAGATGGACAATGACAAACCACCTGTTGGCTAACACTACTCATTGCCATCAACTATCACCTGTTGATACCATCACTACCACCATCGGTAGTCACTGGGGCCACCATTAGTTGTATTACCATTGATTAGAAATTGTCACCATCAAACTACTCTATATCACTACCATTAACCGTTGCCACTGGCTGCTACCTCAATCACTAGTTTGCCACCACCATTGATCATTATCATTGCCACCACCGCTAATCATTAATTTAAAATAAGCTTATAAGCATAAAGAACAATTATTAGGTAGGGCTGTCAATGGGCCGTATAAAAAACTGAATCCGACACGATTATCCGCATATGGATCTTGGTTGAGATCCGATTGTCCGAATATGGATCCGATTATATTCAAATATGAAACTGTGCATATTCTACCGGATAAAGATCCGACCATTTATTTTATATATACTAGGGGAAATGCGCATGCTATGCAGGTAGCAAAAGAATTAAATAAGTGGATGCAATTAATTGGGAGATAAAAGAAAAAATAACAAACTTTTGTGTGTGCGTGTGCGTTAGTTAAGGAGTATAAGTAGTTATATGTGTAAGGATATAAAAGTAAATAGAATTAGAATTAAAGGGCATTTTGGATAATATGAGGTAGTTATATATGTGTAAGTTAGTTAAGGGGATCTGTACATAATTTTACACTATCATTCCATCATTATGTGTGTGTGCGTGTGCGTATATTTAAGGATATAACAAAATTTCCCTTCAATTTCCGCAGTAGTTTCCACCATGTTAGCGAAATTTCAATTACATGCTTGCGGTATTTTGCTAGGTCTCCATAGCACAATTCTAGGCAAAAGTTGAAATGTAGAACCTTGATTATAAGTATAAAATCTAGAATTGGAATTGGAAATAATGTTCCAAACTTTAGTTTTACTTTTGCATGGAAACACATTTAGTGGCATCTTTGTCTCTCTCTTTTCCAACACCCCCCCAAACAAAAACAAAAAAAAACACACACACACACAAACTTTTGCTAGGGATTTCTCAGGTGTGCTTATCAATGCAGGTTTGAGGTGCTTCTGTATAAGTTGGAGGTTTTGGATCATAAAACTCGCGAACGAGCTGGGGTCATAACACCAACTCTTGGGTCACCTGTTCCTGTTCTTCTACAACTAGATGCTGCAATCGAGGTCAACTAATCCTTTTTTTAATAACTAAATATTTTCTATTGAATTTTTAGTCGATCATTGGTGACAAAATTTTTGTTCTCTTGATGTATAACAGAAACTTTTTTTAAGAACAGTTATGAGATGATAAATCAAGGGCCTTAAAGCCCGATACATAGAGAATAAGATCATAAGAAAGAAAATGAAGGAAACATATGCATGTAAAAGCAAAGAAAGAGAAAGACTAACCCCCTTCACCCCAGTTCTAGTTTACATCGTCACTACCAGTGATAAATTGTCAAGTGACAATTGACACAAGTTGTGGAGGATTATGTAATTTATTTTCTGTGTTGTTTTCCTATCTTTAGGTTTGTGTTTTAGCTTTATGCATTGCAATAGGGAAAGATAGAGAAATTCCTTTTTCAAAAATTTTTTTTAAAGTTTTTGCTTCTTGATGTTACACATTTTCTATAGAAGCCTGGATATCTACTGTGCATTCTTTTCCCATGTTTCCCTTTTAGTGGATGACAAATGTTTGTAAACTTCTGCTGAGTTGCTTTCCTTGAAGCCAACCTACACACTTGAGAACTATCAAAGACTTGAGTTGGAGAAATTGATTATAAATTCACCATTTTAAGGTGTAGCAGCTCATAACCTGGGCATCGGAGCACTCGGGATAAAGTTGCATAACAAGCTATTCTCAGCATCTCAATGTGCAGTAGCTAACATATAGATAACTGTAATTTTTTTTTGGTTGCTAACTATAATCTTTTTGTGGTCGCTTTATGATAGTTACGTAAAACTGTTCTTAGGAATTCCCCTTTACCACCACAGTAATTTCAACATGGAGTTCTCTTAAACTGTCCGATGTATTATTAATTTTTTACACAACTGAGAAATTTATGCCAACTTAAACTGACAAAAACCATGAAACGAAGTTTATATCTATATATATATATATATATATATATATATATATATATATATATATATATATATATATATATATATATATATATATAGATATATTTATTGTAAATTGTATTTTCTGGATAATCATAAAAATCATACATCTTAACGATTTTGATGTCACAAATATTCGGTCATCTTACAACACGATTATTATTATTATTATTTTTTGATGAATAATGATATATATTAATATGAAAATAAGTAGATGATAGATACAAGTATATATGCTAATCACGGCATCACACGCTCACCTTCCCCAAGAGGCAACAAAAGCCTCACAAAAAACCAAACATTACACAAACAAAACATCCACTCCCATATACAAAAAGATTCCCCCCATAACCATATAGCTGAATTATGAACAAAACTCTACAAACTCATCTGATCTGGACGCCCCATACTTAGCTAAGCGATCTGCAATAACGTTAGCCTCCCTGGGCACATGACTGAATGAGACATTCAGTTCATATGCCAAAAATCTGGCTCTGCTAATGAAATGTGAAAGCCTCCATGAACCATGAACATCACTACATATCCTTTTCACAACCGTACTAGAATCATCCTCTACAACAAAGTCCCTGAGGCCCCTCTTTTTAGCCTCCTCAAGGCCAAGGAGAAGCGCTAGAATCTCCGCCCAAGTGGAATCACCAACACCCAGTTAACAACAGAAGATAAAAGAGAACTCTCCCACACTATCCCTTACTGCTCCCCCAATAACAGAGGAACCAGGGTTATCCAATGGGCATCCATCGACATTCATCTTCACATCTCCATGCTCCAGCGCTCTCCACCTAACTGCCTCCTTTCCCGTAGTCAACATTGAAGAGCAACAGCAAAAGCTCCACTCACTTACAACCTGTGAATAAGTCCAACCTCTAAACTGAGGTGTGATAGATGCCCAAGAAGATACAGACCCCAAGATGTTATCTACCAGCTGATCTCTAGATAAACATTCATCACGGAAGATCCTATGATTCCTCTCCATCCACACATGCCACACAACTGCATGAAATAGCATCCCATAAATGATACGATCCCTACTTCCTAATCCTGACATCTTCCACTGCTTGAAACAGGCACCAAGGGACACTGGCACCACCCAGGGAACCTCTATCATCTTGGGCACATCCTATAGGGAACCTCTATCATCTTGACATCCTCCACTGCTTGAAACAACACTATTATTATTCATCTTTATGTTTTTTATATTTGAAAAGGATACACTAAATTAACTATAAATATTAAATCTATACTAAAAACTTGAAAGAGAAGCTGATATCTGAAATGTTCAATTGGAAATACACCAAAATTTCACACTTCTCTGTTACGTGATTTTGGTCTTTTTTAAATATAAATTTTTTGTTTCATTATTTCAATGAAATAACCAAAACTTCAGATATTCCAGCTTCATTTGGGCTATGTAATCTCCATTATTTTGAAATTCAGACATTGTTATTCATCAGAAGAAAAGAAAAAATTTGTTTGTTTAAATGATAATGGTTTGCATATATAATAAGTTGCAGGCCTTGTAAAAATTATTTGTTTGAGTGACGGTTTGCATATATCATATTTTGCAGGCCCTGCAATCCCAATCTGTAAGATATGCAGTTTTCCCTTCTGTATATAACTACTGGAAAGAGAAGGTATGTATTGCAGCTTCAACAAGTACTTTTCTTGGCTATATCTTCTACTGTTGTTATGTTGTTGCTTTTGTTACACAGTACATTAAAAGATGCATGACTGTTTTAATTTTTAGAACTTAAATATGAAATATAATCAATAGTGTCATTGATCTTTTCAAGATAGTTTGAGAGTTTTATTTTATTTTATTTGATTAATTAATTATTCTATTTTTGTGGTGTGCTTTTGTTTGATTAGTAGTTGCTTTGAAGGTAACTTCAATGGTTCATTTCTTTTCTCAAGTACTCTTATGCATGATTTCTTTTTCTTTCTTATTTCTTCTTCTTCTCTTTCTCTCCCTCTCCCTCACTCATATGTCAGCGAGAACGATGGCAGAAGCCTATTTTGCGCCGATTGCAGGTAAATTCCATTGCTTTCTTATACAAAGAATGTTTATTATACAGTTTTTTTCTTTTTTTGGGGAGATATTAAAGGCTGAAGAGTGTGAGCACAGTTTTTTGCTTCATATCACATGATTTTCTAATCCTGTCATTGAACATATTATCTTGACTACAATTCTGGCTGAATGTGTGTTTGATGCAATGATCCTTTCTGTAAGCCAATTGTTTTGTATACTTTCAAAAAAGTAATTTGATTGTTCTCTTTATGGACTAAAAGGCAATGCATTTAGAAAATATGTTGTTTTCAGCTTAAGCCATAAATTTTTAGCATTTGTATGTCTGTTTCTCGAATCATTTCTCAGTCATGAGTTGTATTGTATGCTTCCATGAAGGGTGCTTTTTGTTGGAAGATAATACTTTTGATTTCTTGGAACAGTAGAACAGGATTCATGTAGCCAACACAATTATTTCAGATAAGAAACTGTAGCCAATGATGTTCCTTTAAAATGAAGGATTAACCCAAGTGTTACTTATACCCGAAATTTTCTAGAAATCAAATTTTATATGTGCTGCAGTTTAATAATATCGTGCAAGCTGAAATCCGGTGCACATACATATGTGTGTGTGTGTGTTTTCAATATCCTCATTAATATCTCTTTTATTATGAATAATTAATCCAAGATAATGAAATTATTTACTTTTAGAAATCTTATGATTCTCAATTCTTATTATTACTTCAATCATTATTTGTGTCAAAGTTACTCTTAATATACTTGGTCTTAGTTTGGATTATTTCAAAGTATCCCTCCGTAACTCCAATTTTGCACTTATTCCCTTCCTAGTTTGGTTCAACAGAACTACATCATATGTAAATAACATAAACCAAGTGTCACGCCCTAAATCCTCACTTGCATGAGTAGGACCGAGCGTAACCTTGCTCGTAAGCGAATCCCAAAATACATTTATTTCCCAATAAATACTTGAAAATTTCACTTAATATTTCTTCAACCAAAGTTACAACGGAAATTAAACCAATATAACAATTCAAAACCAAAATTGAACCAGCCCGAACCATATAAAACCGGTTACAATCTTGAACCCCAATGGTTCATAAAATACATCAGCATCAAAGTTCTTGCCAAGGCAATAACATCTCAAACAACATGTTTTCATCATACCAATCACCAGCCTATCACCTCATTTCATTATCTCAGGATTGCTAGTTTCCTGTAAAAATATAAAGGTTAAGTCTCAAAGAAACCCAGTAAGTGAGGCTAATAGACCTCATATGAGAATATGCATAATATTCCTTATTTAAATAATATATATATATACACCAAATAGATATTTATTATTATTATCAATAATCATGCAAAGTTTTCCTAAGTTTGGTTCATATCATATATACTTTAATATTTACAATATTCCACATAAGGGATCATGCATTCTAACATAAGAACAATAATTTAAACATGATTAATATCAAATAAATAAACTTTAATCTAAAGAGTTAGAAATACTTACTTGTGATTTTTATAGAAATTTACCTTGCAGAAAAATAAATAACAGAATAAAATAACCGAATGTAAAGAAAGAATAACCATCAAATATCATCCTCACATCCCAATAGACGTCTAGGTCACGCTAGGTACTGAATTAGCATAGTGTCTACTAGCAGTACAATCATTACAATATCCTCTTCCAATGGGTGTCCCTCACGGGGTACTGAACTAGTATAGACTAGCAGTAAATTACACTCCCAATAGAACGTCCCTGACAGACTACTTAACTAGTTTGTGGTCTCACAACTAGAAGTACCACTATATAGGTGTCTGCCAGTCTTCATATTGGGTACTAAACTAGTGAAACCTTACCACTAGCAGTACAATCGCATCACAATCATCCCAGTGGTTAATCACACACCGGGTACTAAACTAGTATGAACTAGCAGTACAACATCAATCCTCCCAAACATCTAATAATGCTGGGTACTGAACTAGCAAAGGCTAGCAGTACAACATCAATCATCATCTGAGACATCACCTGGATGCTGGGTACTGAACTAGCAAAGGCTAGCAGTACAATAATCTCATAACCATGTTCCAACAAAATAATCATATGTGCATACCATGACTTGATATCAATACAATAAATCGAAAACAGTTCATCAGTTTTTTTGTAATCACAATGTTTCATTCACAACAAAAAATTATGCTCACGTTTACCTGCTTAACCATATACAATCAGTAACTCATAAGTCCTCATGTTGTATCCCAATCCGGTGTTAAATAGGAATATAATCATACGTGAAATACGATGTATAATACCCACGCTAGTGTCAGGGTCTAATGATGAATCAAATAAAGTAAATAAAAGTTATTTAATATTTAGTGATGAATCAATTAAAGGAAATAAAAGTTATTTAAGATTTAGTGATGCATCAATGGGGCAATTAAAGTAAGTAAAAGTATTTAATTTTTAGTGGTGGGTCAATGGGGTCAACTAAAGTAATAAACTTATTTAATTTTTAGTGATAGGCAATTAAAGCAAAGAAAAGGTGGTTGCTTTACCCCATTACTTGGGCGACTTCAAATAAAAGCATGGTAGTCCAAGCGACCTCAAATAAAAGCATGGTTGCCCAAGCGACCTCAAATAAAAACATGGTCGTCAAAGCGACCTCAAATAAAAGCATGGTCGCCCAAGCGACCTCAAATAAAAACATGGTCGCCCTCAAATGGCGACTTCTGTTTTCACCCTGTTTCTGGTCCATCTTAAATCAAAACTATAACAGATTGGTAATACCATCAATCTACAACAAAACCGCATTAAAATTTTCCTTCAAAACACATCAAATTAACATGATTCAATAACGCACAATTAGGTCACCAATACGAACACAAACATGATACCAGATTATTAACAACAACATGTACATAATAATCCCACACACAACATACACATCTAGATCTTTTATCTAGAACAGATTTGAATAAGATACACAAAGGATCAATAAGAATAGGGAACCAATGCACATGATCATAAAAGCATATTAAACCCACTTACTTGAAACAGCTTGATTGTTGAAACGAAAATGGAAATAAGATCTCCAAGCACAAAAGCCCTAAGCAGCTTCTCCTTCAGCCGTCCCCTCTCTTTCTCTCCTAAGTTTAATCGTCCAAAACAAGAGAAGAGAAATTAGTGTTTCTCTTCAACCCTAAAACCCACTTAAGATTTGGAAAAGACTATTTAGCCCTTCCTTTAAGTTTTAATCCTAACCATCTATGTCTTTTAATCATAACCATCCAAAACTAGTGATAAGGTGTATGCTCATGAACCATGAGCCCTACACCCCACCAATCACAACTAAGGGATATAATGACCCAAGGGTCTTGGTCAAGGTTTCACAAAAATTATTGACTTGGTTTGACCAGGTCCTTTCACCAAGGCACCTCCTTCTTTGATATGGCTGGTTCATTTATGTATAATTAACGCAAATTGGTAAGGGTGCATATCTGAACTTGGTGTAAGTTATAATTATCGGGAACTCATTTGTGTCACTACCTTTTGCTCTCACTCAAGTTAGAGCTCTCCTATGCATTCCTTTAATAATTGCAATATACAAAAAACACCTTTCATGTCCAAAACCCATCAAATTAACTCCTTGTATTTTATCAAATGTTTTTCCTAGGTCAATAAAGATCGTATAAAGTTCTCTCTAAACTTCTCCTCTAGTTCTCCAAGTAAGAAGATTTCCTCAATGCAAAACCTCCCTGGCATAAAGCCAAACTTATTTTTTGATACTTTGGTTATTTTTCTTGACCTTTTTTCTTTTACTCTTTCTTATTATTTCATAGTATGGCTCATAAGCTTGATTATATGATAATTGATGTGAAAACGAATATATATAGGTACAAGTACAACCATACTTTTCCTTCAAGCATTTGGCATTTTTCCAGTCCTCAAAATTCCTGCATATAGTTTCGTCAACTACACTATACCAATGTCTCACATGCGACTACACTATACCAATGTCTCACATGCGCTTCCACACTTCAATTGGAATACCATCCAATCCCAAGGCCTTTCCTACTTTCATTTTAGTTAAAGCCGTCTTCACTTTACGGGGCCAATTTTAAGAATATAATAATGTTCAACCTCTTCACCATTTGATGATTTTTTTAACGATTACCTTCATCTTTCTTTTATGTCATCGTCCCTTGCTAAGACTCTTAAATCCTCACTTTTATTACATCTCATTGGATTTGAATCTCATCTTTATTTCTCTTATTCTTAAAGTTTATATATTATTTTCTTATCCTTTTTCATTCCTACCTTATCATATAGGTTATCATATCATCATCATCAACAACATAGGCTAGTTCCACCAGAGTGGGTTTGGGGCACAAATCTTGTCTCTCAGTCACATTTTATCAAATCATATTTTTAGTTAATTTATGTGATTCTCTCATGTTCCATATTAGACAGTTAGAGAAGGGGGTATAATTTACTTGATATTAAAATGGTTGAAAAAAGAAAAAAAGAAAAAAGGAAAAACCTTTCCGCCTTTTGATCTGATTACTTGATATTAAAATGGTTAACTAAATACCATCAATAAAAATAATCTTTTCTTACTGTCAAGTATAATTTAATCGTACAAGGATCAGAGAAGGGGGTAAAGAAAAGGAGATAAAAAAAAAATAGCTGGGGTGCTTCAGTACAACCAAAATTAGAATGTTTCGACCCATATAGAACAGGGTACTCTCGGGAATAGTAAATTCCAGACCATGGACCATTGAACCAGGTAACTACGATGTAGACTAGGTGATAAAAGATGGGCCAGACTAGTTAGTTGGCCATATCATACTAATACAGGCCTTCTAGGCTTCTGCTGGACTTATAGGCTGTGTCAGTGCTTTCTTTGTTCCTTGGCAAGTCCTGCTGAGCAGATTGTGCAAGGCCCCTGGAGTGTGAATGCCAAGCCCATTGAATGCAAGTGAATGTAAACGTACAAATTAAGGTAGCAATTCAGAATTTGAAAATAAACTCATGAGCTGTACTGGCCCTACTGGGTTAATTAGAATCTATTCATTGGAACCAAAAAGGGTCGGCCCTCTCTATATATGAATGTATAATGTCATGGAGATGTTTTCAAATGAAGTAAAAACTGGTTGGACATGTGCGACGAATCTACAATACCAAACAGCATTATAATCTTATCTTTGGATTGCTATTATTACATTTAAATAATAAGTTAACACTGCGTTGTCATTTTCTTTATCAACTTGTGCTTTTGTTAAAAAGAAATGTAACATGGATGAAATTGAAGTTTTTTTTTTTTTTTTAAATACATGTATATAAATGTTTGTCTAGGACCTTTGTCGGTTCCATGACTGAATCAACTAATCTCAACCTCAACCATGTTTCTATCTGTGCAGCCCCCTCCACCAGTGAATGATACCAACCCATACAATGTATTTAGGCCAAGAGAGAAAGCCCATCGACTCCACACAAGACGGGTAGGTGGTTTAATTGCTTAATAATATGCAGAGTTTCACTTACTGATTCAGAAGTGGTGATCCTTCCAATCTGATCTGCTGATTTGATGTTTTAGTTTTCAAAATTTCACCCATATATTTTTTTTTATACTTCTAAAGGACAACTGGATCATATCAATGTATCTCCTTACAAGGCTTCATTAATTATTTTTCAGATGCAAAGGAGGGAAAACAATGTACAATCATTTGAAAAGCTTCGCCAGGTAATTGACATGATCATTTTTAACTCCTTGTTATCCCCTAACTTCTTTTTATTTTTCTAGTAGAACAATTACAGGTCAGTATTACATCTCTTTATGGGTATGTATAGGCTAGAGCTCCTATTCATTATTGTTGATGACGGCTTTCACAGACGTTAATTTTGGAAGGATCTGAGTTTATTGAATATTACTTCTTGTGTAGGCTTCCTGAGAAAAAATGGCTTATTATTTCTGATTACTTCAAGCCGATTTAACAAATTAATAAAATATTGACAACTACTAATAATTGCCTGGTTTATGATCTTATAAGATCCATGTAATTAAAAGTTTACAAAGTGACTGGGGTTTTGAGAAAGTAGACAGCTGCATTAATAGCAGGGTTGTAATAAGTAGATGACTGAACGAGACATGAAAGTGCTGATCTTATGACTCAAATGGGAAATTCTTCCCTTGTTGGATTTGTTGCAGTCTAGTGCTTCTAGTTTAGCTTGGAGAAAGGAACTGAATTTTTAAGGAGGTTATTGTGATTTCCATAATTTCTCTGGCACCGAAGTATATAACCAAAGATAATTTATGGCTACTTTCTGCCTGCAGCCATCAGATCATCTTTTATTGCTTTTTTGTTTTATTTGTTTAATTTGTGAACTTACTATCTTCAGGTCAGGCGCAACTTGGACCAGGCCAAAACTGTTCTTGAGGCTTTGATTAAGGTGTACTTTTCTCTCATCTTGAAAGATTTAAGATCGCCTTGCTAGTTTTTTTTTCTTTCTGTTGGTGAAGATCTTAATAGGCCATGGTAAACACACATTGCCTAAAAATGACAACATGATTATCTGCAGAGAGAAGAGAAGAAGCGAGAGGTTATGGAGAGTGAAGTCAGCCTTCAACGGATTCAAGTGAAGTACAAAGTAAGAATTAGAAGTCTTGTTTTATCCATTACTTCACCAATATTTTTCGCAATGGGTAATACATTTCTTTCAAGGAGTGTGTGGGCAATTCTTACTGGACCTCCAGAACATTATGATGAAAAAATAGGATAGGTAGAGTCAAACTAAGGATAATTACTTTTAATGGTGTTCATGAATCATGTAAAAATGTTTATACTGACAGATGTCCTTGTGTCATGATACACAAGTTTGCATTAACTGTTGTATGAATGTGGTAAACAAATGTATGTACCTGTGCTGAAAGGTCTGGAAAAAACTGTGAAAACACAATTCCTCATCCCAACTAATAGGGGTCAAAACCACATGAATCCTGAACTGAGAAGGATGTACGATTAAGAAATCCAAATAAGAAGTGCGTTTCCAATTGGAAAAGGATTTTGAGGAAGAAAAGATCAAAAGAGTTATTCGGGAGCTACGTAGAGACAATGCTCCAAGCCTTGATGTTTTTTCTATGGCCTTGTGTCAAGACTCTTGAGAGATTTTGAAAAATGATCTGTTCGTGGTTTTCAAGGAATCATTTGAATTTGTAATTGTCAATATGATCACAAAAGTAACTTTCTTGAGTCTGATTCCCTAGCATCAAGCTGCAGTGAAGATAAAGGATTTTCAACCAATATCCTCATGACTTGTACAAAATTATTGTTAAGTTGTTGTCAATGAGATTGAAGGAAGTGATGGGAAGTTAACCCGTGTCCAGTAATCAAAGTGCTTTTATATGAGGAAGACAGATCTTAGATTGTGCTTTTCTAGTTAATGAATTTGTGGAAGAAGAATGAGATATGGAATATCAGAGCTGATGCGCAAGTAAGATTTGGAGAAGGCCTATGAAAAAGCGGAATGAAATTTTTTTGGGACATAGAAATACAGTAGAATGGAATTTTTTTTTTTTGGAGGGGGGTGGGGGTGTTTGGTGGTGGTTGAGATGGATATCGTGGATCAAGGTTGCCTAAATAAGGTATATTTTTCCCTTATTCTTAGTGGTAGTGTGGTCAGGAATTTCACTTCATCGAGAGGTCTCAGACAGTGAGATCCTTCCCCATTCTTATTTACATTAGTGATGATGGCTATATTGCTCCTTGAAGTATCAAAGAAGAATATAAATTGGATCGGATGTCTATCGAAAAGTTTTGAAATGACGTAAGGGCTCAAAGTAAATTTAAGCAAATTTTGTATGTCAAGAATCCATGTCCTAAGGAGTAGGTTTTTTTTTGGGATAATTAATGATGTAGATTAAGAAAAATAGTTACATAGTAAGTACAAGTATGTATGATTCCCCCTTTCCAATCCCTTACACCCAAAAGCACCAACAGGGATACCACTCAAAAAACCCTATAACACTATAAATATGGACAGACACATGTACAAGAAACCTCCTCATACAAACAAGACCCTACTCTACGCATACCCCTACAAATTCCTCCGAAACTCGCCCCATGTATATGTCATCTCTCGACGCCCCAATTTTAGCAAGCCGATCAGCAATCCCATTAGCCTCTCTATGTACATGGCTGAATGAGATGTTCAGCTCTTGTGCCAAGGCTCTAGCTCTTCTAATGAAGTGTGCTAGCCTCTAGGATCCACAAGTATCTCCACACATCCATCTCATGACCATAATGGATCTCCTTCAATGATGAAGTCCCTAATCCCCATCTTCTGAGCCTCCGAAAGCCCAAACAAAATGGCCATGATCTTTGCTCAAGTGGAATCTCCACCACCCACAGAGCCGCTAAAAATGCTCAATATCTGTCCCTTGCCATCCCTCATCACTCCTCCAATGCTCGAAGGACCAAGGTTGCCAAAAGAGCTTCCATCAACCTTCATCTTCACTACACCAGATGCCGGCACCCTCCATGTGGCATCTCCCCTCCCCATTATCCCCCTGAGGAGACAACACAACATCCACTCTCTCACCACCTGTGAACGGCTCCACCCTCGGAACTCTGGTCTAAGAGATGCCCTAAAAGTTACGTCGATCAGCACTTTATCAATCACCTGATCCCTCGTCAAGGATTCGTCATGAAAAATCCTACGATTCCTCTCCATCTAGACATGCCATACCATAGCATGAAAAAGAATCCCGTACAAGATACGGCCACTTATCCCCATGCCCGATATCCACCACTGCTCAAACCAGCCGCCGAAAGATACTGGTGCTACCCATGGAACATCGATCATCTAAATAAAATGCAACCATATTCCCTATGTGAAGTAGCAGTGGAGGAATAAGTGGTCAATACTCTCCCCTTCCTCCCTGCACAGAAAGCATATGTTAGGTGATAAGGCATACCTCCTCCACCTCCTCTAAATGAGATCTGTCATATTAATCCTATACAAGAGTACAGTCCAGAGAAAAGCCTTTATCTTTGAGGGCACCCTCGGTTTCCAAAGCTTAGATATGGGGAATGCTACCGGGGGGGGGGGGGGGGGGGCGGGGAGGAATACGATCTTGGCGGTATAGGCTAAAGAAGGACTTACATGAGAAAGCCCTAGAGGAAGAAGGAGACCATACGACTCTATCTATAGATGGATCCAAGAAACAGTCTTGTAGAGATGCAATAAGGGGAAGCTAACTCTTCAAGCTCTTGTGAACGTAAATCCCTCCTAAAAGGAAGATTCCAGGCTAGCCCCGCAGCAGACCAAGACAGGATTTCAGAGACAAGGGCATCAAGGAAGGACACAACAGAGAATGGAAGTGGGTATTTAACACATAGGACAGAGTGCCCCCACCATAAATCATGCCAGAAATGAATAGAAGAACTAGATCCGACACACAAATGTAAACGGGGATAGAAGGAGTCCACCAGCCTAAGCACGGCCTTCCAAGGGCAGTTACACGCAGGTCGAGCCCTCGAATTAATGGACCACCAATTAGTCCCTCTTCTATATTTGGTTACTATCACTTGGCGCCAAGGACTTTTCTGCTCGTTACTGAAAGGCCACAACCACTTGGCCAAAAGGGATGAATTTTGAGAAGCCAGATTACCAATATCTACTCCACCACTAACCTTATCCCTACGCACCGTTTTCCACTCAACCACTTAGTTGGTGTATGCACTTCTATTTTTCTGGATTGAGAGGTCATGGTTTTTCTTTTCTTATCAGATTCGTGTAATCTACCTGAATTTTTTGATCTAATCTACATAGAAGTTTAATTGGATTCTCAGAATGAGATTCACCTCATTGAAGATGGTTTGGCTCTTCCGGGCCTTTTGCCCTTACCTTGCAAGTTCGGTTCAAGTGAGGATGATTTTGTCGACTCTGATGACATGGCAAGCAGTCACCTTCGGACTCAAGCAGCTGCATCACAGTATCTACCTTTCCTAGACTCCAAGCTCATGATGGTCCCGACTGGATGCATGAAGCGTGAGCTGAAACAGCGACATGTGCAACATGGATGGCTCCATCAAAGGGTTTGTCTTTACCTTTTCTGCCTAGTTACTTTATTTAGGCTTCTTGTGTTTCTCCCTAGTGTTCGCAAAGCCATGGTAGGGAGGCACTACATGCCTTCACTCTTGGTTCAAATTGAGTACAACTAACAGACATTTCTTGGCTGGTCAAAAAAATTTTAGATCTGCTGCATAAGATTATATACTGCTTTCTTTTCCTTTGGCAAGTTAGATTTTACCAAGTGCAAATCATGGTGGTACTAATGCAGGATCCCCTTGAGCCAGTTTTGTTATTTACAAGGCCTCTACATCCAGAAAGGCTGGCTGCTGCGGGCATCGTTCCACCGTCAGGCCCACCATTTGATGATGGCAAATCTGCAACACCATTCCATTTTCGTGGAAGAATTGGCCGAGGAGGTCGAATTATCTTTGACCGATGGAATCCGCTATTGCAAACTCCAATTGGCTGTGACAACTCTTCATACTTATTAACAGATCCAAGACCCCCAGCACATGGTTGAATCAGTTATTTCTTCTCTTTAGCATGCTTCAGTTGATGCAGATCCAAACTGTCGAAACACATCTGACAGGAGAATTTGGAAAGGAATTCCACATGTCGAGACTCTGTGAGTGGAGTTGAGGAATTATTGAATGGCCTTTTTTTGTTTCATCCTCTGTCCTCGTACTAGTTGGAGGCGAAGGGAAAGCTAATTCCACGACCAATTGGTCGGAAACGGTTGTATCTCGGAATGCTGATTTTTACTAGTAATTTTTGTAAGATTGATTTATTTATGGGACAAATCAAATTTTACCCTAATCGAGCTTATGTACCGAACATTTAACAGGTTAGGGATCTCAAAGATGATTTGGAACGGGTGGTATAGATGTGGTCATCTCGTACTCGGTCAAGTTGACTTGTATCCGCTGGGTTCCAGTTTTAAACTGACAGGAATATTAAGTTGATATTTTAATCAACTAACATATGGTATACACTACTCTTTTAATCGATAACCGCTCTTCTTAGATTGTACTTGAGCATAAGTAGTTTGATCATTTGACTGGAATATTATTCTCAAGGTTTCTGTCCTTTCCAAACTAGTGCTTGCAAATAGCATGACAGAATGATCTAACCTCCTGTAACAAGCGTCTTTTCTGATCGATCGGGAATAATGTATATTGAGCGCCATGATAGAATGATCTTGTCTCCTGTAATTGTTTGACCAAAGGGGTCAAATGAGTACCGTATTTTCCATGAAATACCCTTTTGACTTCCTGAATATATAGTAATACGGCGTAAATTCCATAAGGTATGAATTCATCAACATACGTGTTTCGGTGTTTCCTCGGTACAGCCTACACAGAAAGTGATAGCCAGTCTTTCGTGGACCTAGCAGCATGGGCAACAGTCAGCATCTAGTAAAAGTCGTGAATTACTAATTAGCATGTTAATGATTCTGATGAACGTCTTGAGGGATGAAGAAAGGTGCAGAACGCATTTGATTCTTCGATGGCCAAATTCCTTTTCAGAATAAGCGAGTCCTGGTTGAAATGAATTGGCGATCACGAGGTTCACTTTATGTCTATACAATAATCACTGGATACTCCCGTCAAAACAAGGATCCTCATTTTCTAGTTACCAAAAGTCTCTTTCATAAATTGAGTTCCAGAAAAAAAAGTCTCTTTAATAAATTAAAGGTCAAAAGGGTAGAAAACGTTCACTCTCCACAGTGTCTAAAGTACAGATAAGCAAAACTCTCAGAACAGATGTAGACCTGCCCGTCATTGTCCTTCACGGATGACGGATGAGTATTGTTACAAGGGGCATTTGGTTTCCTTTCTACAGCTCAGTTCCTACGGTTGTGTTTTGGATTTGGGGAGAAAAGAAAAAAAAACTAACAAAGAAAAGAAAAGAAAAATACTGATTTTCTTTTATTTTCTAATGTTTGGATGAGATGAGAAATGAGAAGAAAAAATATATATATTTTAATAAGATGATGGGTTCGGGTGGTGGTGATGGGTTGCAGTGGGTGGTGGTGTTAGTGGGCGATGGTGGTGGCGGCTAGTATCAAGAAATTAATTAAAGAAAAAATAAAAGTAACTTAAAATTAATTGAGAACCGCCCCTGTGGTTGCAGGCCCTGTATCAAGCTGAGTCCATGAGCAAGTACTCAGATCAAGAACCCAAACATTAACATCAATGTAATGATTCTTATTACCAACACCTCCAACAACATAAACCTGGAGAGGGAGCATTGGATTTGCAGAAGAATGTGATGGTTCACTGTGGGCATTCTTTGCTTGATACTTGGAATCTTTCCATGAAAAGTGCCTCTGGAAAGTTGCAGAAAAATGAGATGCCGCAGCTTGATGTTCCTCCAGAAGAGCATTAGTTGACGTCTCAGGAGGAATTAATGGGTGGGAGGCTTCAATTGTGCTTCAAATCATATGTTTCTTTGCTTGATTGAATGGCTCTGGAAGTGATTCCTCAGGAATTTCATCTACATGTCAACATAGGGGTGATCTTTAGCAACATATTTTCTCAAATAATATCAGAATCAAAAACAGCAGAGGACCATGCATGATTTTCAAAATCGCAGTTGTCGTGTAGCAGGCAAGCATTAGAAATTTTTCATGACAAAAAGATTTAAGTACCTAAAATATTGAATAAGTGAATTTTAAGTGCCACTTTGAGCAGATTTTTTCATTGAAGGTAATAAAAAATTTAAAGGTTCTTGAAAAACTTATAATAAATCTAAACAAAAATTACCAATTTTGTGTGCCAAAATACCAAACAGTAATACAAATAACCCATGCTGCATAAATGGCAACAAAGGGTTACCAATGAAATGAAATCATCTATGACATTCAGTGTGGCATTGAATGGGAATAAATTCGTCACACAAAATATATGCCTGACATACATTGTTATCCCCTTACATTGGCAGGCGAAAATGCTGAGCAGATGTCACAGGAAATGCCACAGCCGATTTACTTTCCCAACCAATAGAAAAATTCAGTAATAACTCATAATTATTAACTAAAGCACAATGCACATGAAATTGAATATGAGCAATAGTGGGAATCAAAAGTCAGAAAAACAATTCAATACTGTATCAAATTCAACACATCTGTGGAAACAAAAATTCAAGAATAAGATTAACCCATTGTCAAATATATAAACCATGCTCCAAAAGTTAGATTTCCTAGGAAATGATATCCACAAATAGAGGGACCAAGTTTACCATAGGATGTGCTTTGAAGAAATCCAAAACCGGAAGACCTTTCTCAAACTGGAGCTTCCACATATTTTTTTCTGCTTCCTTCCCCTTTCAGTCCCATTAACTTGTAGCGTGATTTGAAGATCCGGCTTCATACAGAGTGTCCGCTCGTCATGCAAAAGAACCCTTCTTTATCATAATTGACTCCGGCAATATGAACTTCAATTGAGTTAAATGAGAATATGAAAACTTCCTGAAAATTGAAAGAATAAATTGTCATTACAGAAAAAGAAAAGAACAACCATTTTAGAAGATGAACATTTTTAATTCAATTCCCAGATTGAATTATGACATTCAATCTTGGGACAAATGATCGTGTAAGTTGACATTGAGCCCTTCAACCGAAGCAATCGAATCGAACACTCCAGGCTATTGAAGAATTCACCCAGTAACTCATACCTAAATCACACTATTAAATATCAAAATGGATTGAAGATCTCATCCAAGTAAGATATTAATCAACTGAAACGGTAATAAACGCCTAAAAAAAAGGCCTCGTTATTTCTCAAATACAGTAATATCCTTTACAGTCTCACAATGCAACGAAGATCTTACTTCTCCGAAAGCTTGATTAAGCCTTTATCCTTCGACGATTCATTAATTGGATTTTCATCTGGCAATAGACTGTGCTTCCTCCGACTTCCGGAGCCCTTGGGCGGCCTTCTTCACTTCCTTTAGTGAAAGAGCAACACCACGGTTCCTGATTCGTTGTGGGATCTGCATGGGCTTCTTGGGTGTTTTCTAGCTCCATGGATTCTGATATGGGGACTGGATCTGCGATGATTTCTCTTGTAATTTTGCAGGCAATGGATTGTCGTCTGTGGCAGGGATCACATTCAATAAAGCTGATTTAGAACTCGAGCGAAGTATCTTCTTCGACTTGAATGGATTAAACGGCGATTTCGTTCACTCCATACCACCGATCAATCGATACTTTACTTCCAGTTCGAACATTCCCAAAGGCAGATACTTCCCAAGCATTCCAGAAGGCAAAGAAGCAAATCTCATCGGAACTGGATTGAGAGAGAAAATCGGGATAGAGAGAACACAGAAGAGGAGAGGGAGAAAAGAATCGAAAAAGAAATTAAAAAATTTTCTAATCTTGACAGGTTCGGTCACCCTTGAGAGGTTTAACGGTGGGACGGTTCTTCCTTGCTCAAGGCGAAGTTGGAGCAGATTCTGGCATCCATGACGATCTGATTAAGCTTCTGGACAGCGTGTGCCCTGAAGATTTGATGAAGGTTCTGGACGTTGTGGTGGTCGAGGAGGGGTCGGGAGCCTTCTGGAAATTTCTTCACGATGGAAGGTTTTTTTCAGGGAAAAAAGGCAGAGAAAATTCCTACTGTCGACACCTGAGAGTTAGATTACTTGCAATCCGAACATTGCAGGAGAGCAGTTGGCTGCAGTTGAAGAAGAGAAGACTGAACGCTTTGTGGGGCCGAAACAACGGAGAGAAACATAGTGAGAGAGACAGGTGAGTGAGAGGAAGGGTTGGCATTCTCGATCATTCTTGAGAAAAAATAATGAAGAACGATATTTTAATAAAAGAAATCATATAATAATAACTGAGGCTCGGGCTGGCGAGGCTGCGCGAGGCGGCCACGTCAGCCCGAGCCTCTTTCCCTTTATATAATAGATTCTCCCAAGGAAAAAATTTAACATTTTTACTGAGCTCTTTATTAGGTGCAGCATAAAAAAAACCCTTTTTGGGTTCCGTAGCGATATACTTCAAAAAAAAAAAAATTGGTTGTTCTCTTTCCTTTTATCAACGCAGAAATGCAGGGGAAAAAAAAATCTTTTCATGTCAAAACCTTTTCAAGGTTCTCCTCGACACAGTCACAGCCCACCGGATTCAGTGACCCTTTTTTCTTTTCCCTTTTTTCCATGAGATGTCTCTCCTAAATCTCTGCTCTGTTAGGAAAATTTCATCCCAAGCAGCGATATTGAATGAACCTTCTTTATCATCTTCTCCCCGCCTCTCCCCTATATATGAAATATCTTACTATTTGACGATCTTCCCGTCTCATTGTCCGGCTTTATAATCCTCCTTTGTGCACTTTGAATAGAGCGATCCACATGGATTTGATAAGTGTAACAGATTTGTGCGCAGTGCATTGGATCGATCATTTTGATCTGAACAGTTTTGATCAATTGATCCTACATCAGATAACTGATTGATTTAGTTTGTTTTGGTTTGTTGGAGGAAGAGGGTGGTTGTAGGGTACGTGAGAATCAATGGGTTCATGTTACTCGTCGCAAGGAAAGAATCATATAGAGGAAGCCCTAGAACCTTCGAACGGCTCCATCACTACCACCACCACGACAACCAGTACTATTTCTCCTTCCCTTTCTAGCCGACTGGTTTCCGGGAGGTGGAAGAACAAGAGCAAGAGTAAGAAGAAAAGAAGGAAAAGCCGAGATGCCTACAGGAAGACAGGTTCTGTCGATTTCTCCTTCCTTGGAAAGATTGGCGGCGGAGGAGGAACAGCAACAGACGAACGAGAGCTCCATAGTATTCCCGGAACGATGTTCATCAACGGTGCCAGTGATGCTGCTTGCTTGTATACACAGCAGGGAAGGAAAGGACCAAATCAAGACGCCATGCTTGTCTGGGAGGTAAAAAATATACAAACTTCAGTTCTTTTGCTTTTTCACTTACCTTGGTATTGTTTATATAAGATTGCTGAAACCCAGATAATAATAGCACAAAAACTGTATTTTTTTTTAAAGTCTATTAGACTAGTGGATATAATTTTCGAACTTCAGCTATCAAATTTACATCACATTTTATTTTGGCCCAGGTGACGTTTATGTATTTTTAATAATATACTTCGTCAGTTTGAGTCATTTACATTCTAGCCGAGCACAATACTTGCCTATTTCAGATTTATCGAGGAGGAAACATGTTCAACTTTTCCATATCCTCCTTTTCCCTTACCATTGTAATCAAAAGTTCCACGAACTGATTCCCTTCCTGTTATTGGGGCATGTGTTTCTTAGTAGTAATTCCGCAGGATACTACGGATTGCAATCTTTGCTTGGAATATTTGAATGAATTCAATATATATGATCTAGATGGTGGAAAAACTGGTTTCTTTTGGATCGATTGAAAATTGTCCAATGTTTTGCTTTCTTCGGTCATGTATATTTGTTCCGTTGTTGATCCCACTAGTTGGTGCAAATTTTTTTTTGGGTTGTTCTTGTTGTTGGCATTAGATGATTCATGGATTTGATTGGGATGTGGCCTGCTACCTTAGCATTGCTATTTTTGCTTGTTTTTACTACATTTTTTTTTATTGTTCTTACTACATAGCACATTCTGATGGTTGTAGAGCTTTTTAATATGTAAGGCTGACTATGATATTACTGCTGCTCCTTTCGGACTCTCTGTATTATTTTTGTTTAGAAAATATTCTCTCCAAAATCGCTAAATTTAAAATTCTTATCAACTGTACTAGTGGAATTTCTCAATGTTCATTGGCATCTATTAAAATTAAATCCATACTCAGTTATTCTCCCAACTTTTCAGGCGAAAGGAATCCTGTCACATAAAATATGAGTAAATGACTTTGTAACATGGCCACTTTCAAACATGGTTTACCGGACTGGCCAGCACCGGTCCATACCGAGATCAAACCATCTCAGCTCCCGGACATTTTAAACTCAGGCGGTCCCAAGTTATCTTTAATTTAAAAAAAAAATAAAGAACTTATCTTTAAATTAAAATAAAAGGCTTTGCAGGCAATTAAATTAAAAAGAGAAAGAGAGAGAGATGGAGGGAGGGAGTCCTCCCTCTGTCATTCTCCCTTCTCGGGCATCTTCTCCGATCAAGATTCCGGAGGGCAAGTCCTCCCTCCATCATTCTCACTTCTCACTTCTCAGGCGTCTTTTCTGATCAAGAAGAGAAACAGGAGCACAGCCAAGTCGTACAGCCGCTGTTATCACTACTCCAGTTTCGTGGTGAGCTGGTGGACAGTTACAAGAGAGCATACAAGCGTCGGCCTGACGTGGTGAGCTTCGCATGACCGAAGTGGGAATTGATGCCTCTACACCTGTCGATGAGACCAGTAGTCACCACCTGTGTAACATTTCTCTGCACAAGAAAGAGTTTTGTCTGACCAATTTTTCGGAAATTCCATCAATGGATAACAGAGATAGGGAGAGAGGAAATTGCAGACTTTTTTTTTTAAGGTTTTGGATTGCCCGGGACTGTCTGGCTTGGCCGGTCTGGTCCGGTTTGTACCGGGTCAGCCTGGACCTGTCCGATACTGAAAGGCATGCTTTCAAACCTTATTGCTCTAGTTCCATTTGGGATGGGGAATTAAAATATTAATCCCAGCTATTTTAATTATTACGTTTTGAACTCTCTTGGAGTATCAAACAAGACATTCGCCTTCTCCTCAACATTTTTTATCAATCCTTTTAACATAAGATGCAAGCTTAAACAGGTGCATTCTAATTTTAGAATGTAGGCTGCTGGTCATGTCACTTAAATAAATAAACAATTTGTCCATAAAAAAATTGATCCAGTTTAAAATTTGGATATCTAAGATTAAAAAACCGTAGAACTAAATAAGAAAATTCTCAATGTTTGCTTGCATATTCATGTACCTCTGGGTTTCTGAGGTGCAAGCTTATGTTTACTCGTATTTATGAGCTTCTGTGTATTTTTTTTTTTAATTTATAGATGATTTTGTAGACAAAATTGGAGTGTGAATGGATGCAAAACTAGAATTGAGTATTATCTTTGAATCGGATCGATTTGAAATAACTTTTGAGAAAGCTGAGTATATTAAGTGTAAGCTTAGCACAAACGATAGAGGTGATCACTTTTATTATCATGGATTGACTCCATAAGGAGGGGGGATACTAATTAGGATTTTGCTTATAGTATTAGAGCTAGATGAAATGAAGTGGAGAGGTACTTCTCGACTACAATGTGATTGACTTTCTATGCTCAAACTAAAATATAACATTTATTGGATAGCTATTGGTCCTGGTATGATATATGGAATAAAATTTTGATAGGGAAAAATGGAAATCATGAGATTCATAGAGGTGATCACTTTTGTTATCATGGATTGACTCCATAAAGAGGGGGATACTAATTAGGATTTTGCTTATAGTATTAGAGCTAGATGAAATGAAGTGGAGAGGTACTTTTCGACTACAATGTGATTGACTTTCTATGCTCAAACTAAAATATAACATTTATTGGATAGCTATTGGTCCTGGTATGATATATGGAATAAAATTTTGATAGGGAAAAATGGAAACTTATTCATGGGACAAGCATTGTTGAGATGAATGTGTAAAAGGGTTAAGAAAGGTGAGGAATGAACGTACTAATAAATTCAGTGAATATTTAATGGTTTAGCCTCCTTTGCTGGTTTATAGTAAGAGTTAGCTAGTGTGGATTTCTTTGGATGTAGTAGAGGTAAACACACTAACTGTTAGAACTCTTTTAAAACTAATCATCAATTTCTTGATGCTCTAGTTGATGGGATTACAGAGCTTGCTTTTGTAAGATTTTTGTAAGTTGGATGTACCAGACATCTTTAGCTAGGGTTGCCAACAGGGATGAACCTAGACCGGATCAAAATGACTCAACTTTATGTTTGATTAATCTAAATATATATTGGAATTTAGATGTAATTTTCTTTTGGAAATCTGAGATTGAATCTAACAAATATTTCATACATATAATCAATGTTTGAGTTAGAATGGATTAAAATAAGTCTACTGCAGCTGTTTGCCATATGGTTTGCGTGTTTCCATACGTGAAAATGAAGCAGAGGCTTCCTTGGAAAGTGTGAAGATACACACCATAGATACAAGGATCCTTGGGTACACACCTTAGAGCTTTGATAGCTTACAAAAACTCCAGATTGTTTTAGAATTAGGAGAGCAAAAGATGTCAAAAAGGTCAAAATGACATCAAGCTTGTTAAAATGTTAACAGTATCAAAAAGGATAAAAAAATGAGAAATATTATGAACTATTATTTTGCGGGGACAGCTGTTGAATAAATGGGCTGTATGGTATATTTGAGATAAATTATATCTTTTCTTGCTAATTAAGCATATGTTTTATCAAGTGAATTTTTTAAGCATCATTTATTATTCTTTTTGTTTCTCTTTAAAAACATTTTTGTCTTTTTTTCTTTGCTTTGCAATTGGTCACTTTATTTCTAGATTTGGGGTTTTTCTAGATCCCAATGTTCTCAATTTTATTAGTTTATCTTCAAAAATCACTAATTTTTTTCTTCTTAGTTTCTGCCACTTTATTTTTGGATAATTTTTAATATGTTTTCTTCTCTTCCAATTTCCAATATAGTAATCTATCACCATTAACCTGTGTTGTGAAGAAAGGCTTTATTTGTGGAGTAACTTTGTAATTTGCAAGGTCCTAACTAAGTTCTCTTAAGAATGAAAATGTTAATTTGATTCCGATTTGTTTCATTCTTAATATTATTAGATGTTCAACTCTCTTTTAGAAGAAAGTATTTGCTAATTTAAGTTTATAAGCTGTTGCGAGCTCATGCTTACTCATGATTTCTCTATCCAAAGTGTTGTTACTTATTTTACCATGTTATCCGCTCTCTTCTCTGACATGATCATTTAGATATAAAACTATAAATATGCTCTTTCGATCAAGAATTATTTGAAGTAAACCACCCATTACTTTCCAAAAATCATTTTTAATATTTTCTTGTAATCTTACTTGAGACATATAGGTGCTAGTGATATTAAGAATCTTTTTGTCCTAGGACTTATTTAAATGCCGCTAACCCATTACTAGTTTTTTACACTTACTGTATCATCCTCTAGGTTTATTGTTTCAGTGATGCCTAGTGGCCCTATATTGCTAAAAATGGTTGAAATTTTCTAAAAGCAATTTTTTGTTTTTCAATTCCAAAAAATGCAAATAATATTTTTATATTCAATATAATCATTCATAGGCATTATCATTCATGTAACTGAATAATAGATCAAGAATATCATTCATAAGCACAGTGAGTGGAAATGTGAAATATATTTGTGAAAAAGGCATACAACTGATTGAGCAAATGAAGCAGAAAATGACAATACTAGTAAAAAAAAATGACACATGATACCTCATTATATTATATTGCAACATTTATAACAATATAAGAGCCTGCAGAAAAGAATAAAAAACCATGTTTCACCTCAAATGCATCTACCCAACAAGCAATTTAACCTTCAAATTTTTTGTCAGACACTCCTAGAGTGTTTTATTAATGTATATCAGAAGAATTGCAAGAAATTTGACTAGATCTGAGAAGTTTTTTTAACAAAGGGGTGAAATTTATTTTGAAAGCGGGCAAAATTCAAGCTCCTTGTCCTTTTAGAGGACAAGAAAATGAAAAATTATCACCACCAAAAAAATTTGTCAAAGCGTAGGAGAATTCACTATGTTTGGCAAAATCTATCCCAATTTAAATACTAGCAGGTTCCCCTTTTCTTCATCTTCTTCATACCGGTGAACTGACCGATACTAGACAAGTTGTAAAACCATGAGGAGGTCTACACCAAAATTTCTACAGCACAACACACTGTGCTGGAAAAATTGTACACGATGATTATCCTTTATATTCCTTGTCTAGCAATATTCTTTTAACATTTATTTCATTATCTGTTCCTGTATACTGGAGTTTATACTCATCAACCTCTAGTCTTGCTTCTCCATTTAGTCTCCTATAGGCTCATTACATTAATTTATTCTTTTAGGTCATAACTACTAAATTTAATCTATTCTTTATCAAAAAAAGGTCCCTAAGTTTTAAGGACTTAGGTGAATCTTTCTTTTTTGGATTGGCTTCATGACCTGTGAGAACCTCGCCTATTAACCATTGCAATTGGTTGTAGTTGTAGTACATCATTTATAGACAACGCCCCAATATCCTTCCTCACTTATTATTGTGACTAGGTTCAGTGATACTGTACTATTTCACATGTAAAATATCTGAAAGGGATAAAATATGCAACATCGAAAACGAGGGTAATAAGCAAGATTGCGCTTGGTGCTTGACTGGTGCTCACTCGGCTCAAGTGTGGAAGCATTGCATCTGTTAGAGGTTCGCACCTGTCCCACGCTCATGAGCAAGACAAGCACTGTTTCAAGAAAAAAAACAGAACATCTGCAACCCAAGAGCACGCCCCTGTGCTGCACTGGCAGAGTTGCATTATTTACTATCAATCTCTTCAATTTATGTTGTATTAGATGTAGCCTTAGGTCATTCCTGATCTGAACCTCACCCTTAATAGTGTCTCAAGTGCTGTTTGCTGCTCTAGGTTCTTGAAATCAACTTTCCTGCAATGTGTGCATTTTGTAGTATTTCAGGGTTCAAGCTCTGCCCTTGAAGTGTCTTTTCACCTCATTATGGTGGACGACTGATCCTTGTCATAGGAAATGAAAGAATGACCCTGTAGTTGACCACACCCTGATATTCCTGCAAACTTTTGAATTGTTTAGTGACTAGATTCATTATTACTCTTATTTAAGAGCATTGACCATTCTTCCATAATTGCTCTTTCAATTATTAAATTTGTTTTGTCACATGCCTTGCATTATCAACAATTGGATTTTACCGCCTTTGATTGTATGAACATGTGGATTTGGTTCAACGTTCCCCTATTAGATGTGAACACCTGTCTTTGTTTTCTATGCATAAATGACTAATTGGTTGAATTTATCACATTAGAATTTCAGTTCAAGAAGTGACACAATCTTCTGTGGAGTATTTGATGGTCATGGTCCTTACGGTCATATGGTTGCAAAGAAAGTTCGTGACGCCCTTCCTCTGAAGCTTTGCACCCAATTGAAAGCTAATTTTGGTAGTGACCAGAACCATCTCTATCAGAACACCAGTGCTCCTGGAAGCATGGACTCTGAGGAAACCACATCAATTGGTATAGATGATGAATGGTGTGAGCCATTGGAAGTTGATGAAAATGAAAAATACCCTGAAATTTATGTTCCTCTAAAACATTCACTATTGAAAGCTTTCAAGTTAATGGACAAAGAATTAAAGCTGCATCCAACAATTGATTGTTTCTGCAGTGGAACTACTGCTGTCACTTTGATAAAACAGGTGAGAATTTGAAATAATTTTAAAAATTGTTTTCTCATCTTATTTCCTCTTAACTATTTGCAAAGACTAACAACACATGCAAATATTTAATTCTTCAGGGTCAGGATCTTATAATTGGAAATGTTGGTGACTCAAGAGCAGTACTGGGAACAAGAGATAAAGACCATTCTTTGGTTGCTATACAGTTGACTGTGGACCTGAAACCTAATCTACCAAGTATGTATGTGTGGGTAATGTGTCTCGAACACCTCTTGCTACTGTTCTTTGCTGATATAACTCCTTGCCATTACATGTAGGAGAAGCTGCAAGGATCCATCAATGTAAAGGAAGGGTCTTTGCCTTGCAAGATGAGCCAGAGGTCGCACGTGTTTGGTTGCCTAACAGTGACTCACCTGGCTTAGCAATGGCTAGAGCTTTTGGGGACTTCTGCCTTAAGGATTTTGGTTTGATTTCTGTGCCAGATGTTTCTTATCATTGTCTCTCAGAGAGAGATGAGTTTGTTGTTCTTGCCACTGATGGGGTATATTTCTTTATTTTCATTTAATTATTCTATTGCTAAGCATTTTCTACTTGTAATTTGAGATTGTTTGTTCTTCAGAAGTTGTGAGACATATCATGGTTTTCACATGTTATTCAATATCCATGTAATTCATACCATTTCACATTCCACTTTATTCCATTTGTTTGAATTCTAGAATGAGTTCATAAATGTATCTTTGAAACAGTGAGCTAGATTAATAGGGCCATGGTATAAAGTTTGAGCTAATGGTTTCTTTTATACTCTAGCTTTACATGTTTTAAGAGCGTTAATATTTTATACAGGTCTGGGATGTTCTTTCAAACAAGGAAGTTGTGGATATAATAGCTGCGGCCCCAAATCGTGCAACAGCAGCCAGAGCACTTGTAGACTGTGCTGTTCGAGCATGGAGGCTAAAGTTCCCAACATCCAAAAGTGATGACTGTGCTGCTGTCTGCCTCTTTCTGGACCATCTGTCCACTCATGGGCCCTCAGGAATGGAAGAGAATGCTTTAGTAAAGAAAACTGGGGAAGTAGAACCTATAGTGACAAACATGATAGAAGGAGAAAAACAATGCACAAATATGCATGGTTTGGAAGTGGATGCTGCCCTGGTTCATGGTCCTATTCTTGATCATTTGGTTACTTTAAAGGGCTCTGATGAAATTGTACCTATAACTGAATCAATTGACAGAAAGCTTCCTGAGAGGTGCCAGTCTACTAGGAGCCTTGCTGAGTGTATTTCAACTGCGGAGGATGAGGAATGGTCAGCCCTTGAAGGTGTTACCAGGGTGAATAGCCTACTAAACCTTCCCAGATTCTTGTCCAACGATAAAAGAGCACCCAGTAGGAGAAAGTGGTTCTGAAACATCAAGGGGCCATCAACTCCCATTTCTATGCTTAGGTTCCTTGCTCAGGGCAAAACCACCAATATCTTGTTAAAATGATCAAGTCATTGTCCCTCGGACGTTGCACAAATATTTGTTGCAGTGGCTCATGTTTATGTACCATCATCAGCTAAAATACCTATTTGGCTTGACATCTGCATTGATGAAAGTGGAGAATGGCATAATTTGTCTGTTTTTCCGGTGCTTCTTTAATGCCTTGTAGGCCCTTGAGAATGGCATAAATTATTTTTCTTTTTGTTTGAAGTTTTATAAAACTATTTCTTGATCTGTGGCTTAAGCAGTTGAAGACTGTGCCCGTGAATACCCCTAATCCCTAGGAATAACTACATTCATTCAATCAAGTCCCAAGGCAATTCTTAATTGTGACCTTACTCTTGCCACAAGATTTTGATGATTGGTCTGTTGTACCATTGAAATCTTTTATAAGTGGAATTGGAATGCAGAGTCAATTGCAGCCCGGCAACTTCTTTTCACGACAACAGAGGAGGCACGTGCACGATGCCTTATTTGGGGTAGTTTCTTAGAGATGTGGTTGATGAACGCTACGGTTTAGTAATTTGATAAGAAATCGGAAGTTATCGATTGGATAATTGGACAATGAGTTTTTTAGGATTGGCCAATGAGTTTTTTTAGGGAGTTTGAAAGGATATTTTGTGATGAAAAATTTGGTAAACTTCCATTTACTAAAAACTAGGGGATTGCACGCAACACCATGTTAAAAGCAAGAGTCTAAATTGCATGTGGTTTCGGTTATGTTAATGTAATTTAACAAATTGTTAAAAAAAATGTGAAAGATGATTTGGACATAGATTATCAAGCTAGAATCTGACAATTATTAAAGTATCTAAATACTGTTCCTGTACGCTTGACTCTCTAAGGTGGTTTGTGAAAATTGTTTCACTTAATTGAAAAAATTCATTTTCGTAAAAGCCATTTAAGTATCTTTGTAAAGTGCTTTACTTATTAACTTCCTCTTTATTAATATGTACGACTCGGGATTGTTGGTAGTTGATAGCTTCATAGAATCAATATCTTTGTAAAGTGCTTTGTTTACAAAGCACTTTACTTATTAATCTTTATTGTTTACTAACCCCAAGTAATTGTAGTGCTTTTAGACTTAAAGAACTAAATCCAAACAGGCAAGTAAGAGTCGGTATACCTTTTCTTTGAAAAAAAAACGTTATCAGATTCATTTATGAATAAACCATGAAATACATCTCCCACTTACATTAGCTATAAGACACGAATTTAAACAAGGCGGAGGTCTGTTATACCAAGTAAGCCCAAAATTTGCAAGTAAATCTGTTGCTTGGTTTGCTTCCCTAAAGATGTGGGAGATCCTAACGTTAAATAAAATTTGTAGTCAGCACCTGGATCTGTTTCAAATATGCATTGATTCTCCAAGAAGGGAAAACTGAGTGTCACCAATTTTAAACCGTAAAAGCATTAAGTGATCAATTTTAAATCATAAGAATTGTCAATGCCTGTTAGTCAGACATTTTCTAGATAGTTGAAAGAAAATTACTGTTTTGATTTTCAAGCAGCGCGTGATTTCCGCTATTAAATTAATAGAGTACATTCAGGTCAGGTGCATGATACAAGACCACTTACCATACCGTCGTCCATTATCTTTACCTGCCATTTCCCTAGCCCTAGTTCTATTGAGATCCGACGATCTGTTTGTTCCCTACCTTTTTTTCCTCCATGGCTCTGAAGTTTCTGAACAAGAAGGGATGGCACACTGGGAGCCTTAGGAACATAGAGAACGTGTGGAAGGCGGAGCAAAAGCACGACTCCGAGCAGAAGAAGTTGGAGGAGCTCCGAAAGCAGATCCAGGAAGAGAAGGAACGCTCTGAATTTCGCCTTCTCCAGGAACAAGCCGGCCTCGTTCCGTACGTCTTTTTTCTTTTTCTCCTTTTATCTTCTTACTTGTTTTTGTACGAGACTAGTGTTAGGGTTCTTTTTTCTTTGGTTTTCAAGAAGACATACCTCACACATGGTATACATGCCAGATTCAGTTGATATCCGGAATTTGTGCCCTATCTAACTTGTTAAAACCACGACCGCATCTTTTCTGATCTGCGTGCATATATCTTTCTTTGCTTTTCGTTTTCCAAATAGAGATGGCTAACTTGATCCTTTTTCAGTAAGCAAGAGCGATTAGATTTTCTGTACGACTCGGGATTGGCGGTGGGAAAAGGCTCTGATGGATTCAAGGCACTTGAAACCTTGCCAAAGACAGAAACGGAGATTAATTCCTCCTCTTCATCCAAGGTATATAACTGAACTTGATTAAATTTCTGAAAGTAGCCTCTTTATATCTTGCAATCATACAAGTCTCTCATTTAGTCTTATCCATTGCAATGTTGATTAGAAAAAATTGAGCGTCCTGTAGTATCTCGACCGTGAAATGTTGGAATCGTACATGATTAGCCATGCGTCTCCAAGAGCATTCGTAACTTTAAAGTTGGTTTTTAAAGGAACTAATTGCAAGCACTTGCGATAAGAGAATTGTTTTTCCTTTTTCTAATTTTTTGTTAAACTAGAACCCTATACGCTTATGGACAATCCGGGCAATCCATGGAACTTTGGGCCAATCAATTGTGCACTATGATGTTTCTGTCTGAATAAATACTAAATCATAAAGCACTTTAAATCAGTCCAGAACTACTGACTTCCATTAGATGTTTCTCCTTCCCCTTGTCTTTTAGAGTCCAAGCTGGGTTTTCATTTATCTTGGTGATTCGTTGCGATCAACTGATCATGCATGACAGAAAGCTGGAGTGGCTAGTCCCATTTGCTGTTCATTTGTGGGCGTACCATATTCTCAAGATTGCAATCTGGTTGAGTGAAAAGAGAAAGTGAGGTCCTACAACCAGTACTACCACATGGCATATGTTATTTTGGTTGGATTGTCAGGAAAAAATAATATCATGACATGTTGCTTTGTTGAAATCCTTTCTTGAATAAATTGAACATTCTTCAAACTGATTTGAGTTAATTAGCACATGAGACACCCAGATGGGTCTCATCAAATGTTTTACAGGGTTAAGAAATGAGAAAACAATGAAATTGTAGTGGGGAAGAAAAGAGTCAAAACCTCCTCTTTATTACTTTCCACTTTCTAAGTACCAGAAGATGGTTCAGAATAACTGAGGTAATTAAGCTTGCCTTTCTTGTTCAAGCAGTGATTATATCTTTAAGTGTGTGTCAGCCTTTAAAGGAACTAAATGCAAACACATGTGCTAAGGAAATTGTTTTCCCTTTTTTCAAGTTTTTGGTTGAACTAGAATTATATATGTTAATGGACAACCCAGGTTCTCCATTGACCTTTAGCCATTCAGTCAGTATACATTATGAAGTTTCCAACTGAAGAAGTACTAAATCTTGAAGCCCTTGAATGAATCCAGAACCACTTGCTTCCAATAGATGTTTCTCCTTCCCCTTATCTTGCAAAGTTGAAGCTGGGTTCTTTATTTATCTTGGTGGTTCTTTGTGATCAACCCATCATGCATGATGGAATGATGGAGTGGCTTGTACCATTTGCTGTTCATTTGTGGAGCTAGTGAATGATGCCCATCTTCTCAGGATTGCAATTATTTGTGAGTGAAAAGAGAAAGTGGTCCTACAACCCGGATTACCATATAACATTTGTCATCTTAGTTGAATTCTCGGAGAAATAAAATGATATCATAACATGTTGCCTTGTTGAAATCCTTTCTTGAATGGATTGAACGGTCATCAAACTGATTGAGTTTATTAGCACATGAGATACCAAGATGGGTCTCATCAAATATTTTACAAGGTTAAGAAATGAGAAAACAATGAAACTGTAGCAGGGAAGAAAAGAGTCAAAACCTCCTTTTTAAAACTTTCCAATTTCTGAGTACCAGAAGATGGTTCTGAATAAATGAGGTAATTAAGCTTGTCTTTCTTTTCTTGTTCAAGCTGTGGCAATATCTTTAAGTTTGTGTCAACCTTGCAGTTCTATTTCTTCACCACACACCCCTCCTTCCCTCCTTCCCAACCTCACAAAACCCAACCGACCAAGAATTGTTTGTTTTAATAATCATCTTCTGATTCCATAACAAGAATATACAGTTATATGCTTCTTCAAGTTATTCTCCAAACCATTTGACCATCAATACTTCTTTGTTTTGCTTTTGCCTTATACTCTTATAGTAGTGCGTGGTATATGCCACAGGTATTTTTTGTAGTGATTAAGTGCTGTGGTTTGGCAGCAAGCACCTGTTCCAGGAGCTTTGTTTGAGGAGAAGCCCCAATCAGCCAATGATGCATGGAGGAAACTCCATTCAGATCCTCTGCTTTTGATCCGACAGCGAGAGCAGGAAGCCCTTGCTCACGTGAGAAACAACCCAATCCAGATGGCCATGATTCACAAATCTGTAAGTCTGCTCTGTTTGTTCTTATATAAAGAAACACACACACACACACACAAGTAGAATGCTAGAAATATCTGTTTGGTAGTCGATAACAATGTTAAGAAGCTGGAATTCGATGGGATGTTAATTGGGCATTTCTGATTGCAAACAACTAATAACATTTAAAAAACAATGATATTGGAAGTTAAAGTGCGGCATAGACAGACATGTGCTATTGTGGTTATGCTATTATTTAAAATTTCATGCAGTGCTTGCAGTAGGTTTTTTGGCTAAAAAAAATAATAGCGTTTACATCACAAGTCATGACCACATGATCAAGGAATCTAACTAGGTTGCTCGTAGTTGTGGTTTAGATTGCGTACATGCTTGGACAGTGCTTCATATTAGATTGTGGTTTGGAACTCCATTGTTGATTTCTTCATATCTCTATCTCTATATACAGTCGTAATCCTACAATTCAGTTGATCATACTACTAACTGATATTAGCTAACCTCATTCCTCCTGTATTAGGATGCTTCTCACCTTTTGTCTTAGATCTATGTAGTGATAGAGTTATGAAGAAATAAAAAATCAGGTGAGTCCAGAATAAAAACAGCAGTTAGGATTTTTTTTGTGCCTTTATTATTTTTTTCTTTAAAATTTTTGTTAACCACACACATACACGTACTAAATCTGATATTTTTATAGTTTTTTTACTGGATATATGTTATTTTCGGTTTATATTTAGCGTTCAAAATTTTTTTGTTTTCAGCGGATAAATTTTATATTGTAGATGATGATCCTTCTGGTATCTGAATTGGATTCATAGCTTTCTATTTGTTGGAGATGGGGGGGGGGGGGAGGGAGAGAGAGAGGTGAAGGAAGGGGTTATCTAGTATAACTCCTTGGTTAGTTGATACTCCAAAGGGTTTGCATGGAATGAAATAACAAAAATTGATTCACGAAGGTTTAATTATTAAATCACATCCCAATGGTATGTTCCAGGTTTGTTTAGATAATGAGGATCTTAATTCTAGGTTATGTTTGTAATCACATCCCATTGGTAGGGATGATGGGAATTGGTCATTATTTTACAATATAATTTCACTGGTGCATGTGGTTAAATTAAAATCAATCCATATTATTAATTTTTTTGGCAAATAACAAGTAGGGTGCCCTCTCATATGTGAAATATAATTGATCTATAGCTTAAAAGTAGATATCCGAGTGAAAACCAAAAAGGGTTTCGTTTCTCCATTTTTTCTCTTTTTTATTTTAATTTTCAAGTTCAAAAACAATAAAATCTTGGATTAGATTCAAATCTTTTTTTTTCCAATGTTTGCTTTTATTGTTGTCTTTTATGCTATGCCGATCCCAAGCCTAGATGAAGGAGGGTTGCATCAAGTTAGCAACCGGTGTAAAACTCTTTCTAAATCTAAACATGACATGCATCTTGAATTAGAATCCCGTTTATATGCTAGGTTGTTGCCCGCTTTAAGTAACGCACTACAACAGAGCGCACTTGTAGTGGGAAATGAGCAAGGGGTGAGGGCGCCCTCCGCAAATGAAGCGTTGCAGTGCTATCTTTGTTGCAATGAGCAAGGGTTTTCATGTCAAATAAAAATTTTCAGCAAGTGGGTAGTTCCAATCGTATCACTTGTCCTCATACCCACCAACAAAATGGGTCTCAACGCGTAAACATAGGCATATAGTTGAAATTGGTCTTGCATTGATGTAATGAAGGATATGTATGAGGGGGCCTTAAACTAAAGTGAAAACTGTTAGCAATGAAACAACTGATTTCTCGGTTAAGATAAGTTTGCATCAAGCGTCAACTATTAGGCCTTGTCTTTTCACTTTAGTTATAGATGAGTGGACAATTCGTATTTAAGATGAGGTGCCATGGTGTATGTTATTTGCAGATGATGTGGTATAGGTGGGTCATTCAGAAAGTAATGAACCATGGCTGGAGAGGGCTGTCCTGAGATTGATGCACAGTTGGTTGCTTGGCCAATCAGCAGGAGCTAACATCCCCATTGAGGAGTTCTTGATACGTAATAATTTTTATGATCTAGGTGGGGGATGCATTAGTTGACGAACGAGTCTCCTCGTGTCCTAGTCATTACTTATATGCTTAGGCATTAGTAGTCTCTATGTTCTGGTAAACAATTTGTGTACCCGTGTAAGCTATTTCTATCATATATAATATATCCAACATTTACTGATAAAAAAATTTTTTTTTGTGGAGAGACGCGCTAGAGTCAAAAGGGTTTTAAAATAAGCTATGCAAAGGCTGAATAAATAAAGTGACATTTTAATACAGGTAACAATATAACTAATGTATGTAATAGAATTGACAATCAAGATATCCCTTTAAGAAATAAGTTCAAATATCTTGAATCAATGGTATAAAAAGATGGAGAAATTGATGAAGATGTTGTACATAGAACTAGCAGTGTTTATAGTTTCAGAAATTTCGTTTTTGTTTTTTTTTTTTTTTGAGTTAGCGATGCATTTCACAGCGGGAAAACTGCCGATTTACAATTCTAGCGATTTTTTGCGGTATGTCGGTGAAACAAGGAGGGGAAATGGAATTTTCATTAGCATTTCTAGCATCGTGCTGGCGAAACGGGGCAGCATGCCGGCGAAATTTCGACAAAATAAAAAAAATCCAGTTTTTGTTCAATTTTTGCCTTTGCTTTTTCCAGCATTTCGGTGATGTGCTGGCGAAATTTCATTTCGTGTGATGGGCGTGCCCATCGGCACCAAAACGGTAAACCTTGATAAGTAGAGCTAGTTGGCTTAAGTGGAGGGGTACTTCTAGTGTTTTGTGTGATAAACGTGTCCCACTTAAATTAAAGGATAAGTTTTATAAGATAGTAATTAGATTAGCTATGTTCTCTAGTGCAAAATGTTGGGTAGCAAAGAATCAAAATGTTCAGAAAATGAGTGTTACTGAGATGGGGATGCTAAGATGGACTTGTAAGAAAACTAAGAAAGGCAAAATAAGAAATGAAGACATTCAAAAGTGATTAGGCGTAGCATGCATTAGGGATAAAACAGATGTAAAGTAAAGGCCTTGAGAATTGAAATGCACCTGTAAGAAGGTGTGAGAGTATGCACATTGAAGGGCCTAAGCGAGTTGAGGAAGATCTAAAAAGACATGGATGAGCGTATAAAACAAGACTTACAAGAATGTAGATCAACTAAAGATATGATTTTTTATAGATCGGGATGGAGAAACAAGATTCATGTCACCGATCCTACTTTGGTGGGAAGTGGGAACTGGCTTATGATGATGATGATTAAATTAAGATTTTTTTTTCATACTTTCTGCATCTATTTTTGCTTTCTTCAGCCCTGCATGTCTTATCCTTGGAGCTTCTCCACTAGAGAATTTGGATGTAGGAGGACCAGGAACAGATAACTTATCCCCCTTTTGTGGATTATGCTCGATTTAAAGATCATTGAGACTTATTGCTCAAGCTGACAGCAGGGAGAATTAATTCAAGACATATATTCGAAATTGTAATGGAACACTTGATGCATTATTACATGTCTACTTTCGTGTTGTGAATGCCTTCAATTCTGGAATTTACACTTCCTTTTTTGTGCATTCAATGTTCAGCAATGATGATACATTTTGTTCATTTACTTGTGCTGTGCTTCAGTTTGTGAAATCAGAATTTGAAAGACATCTTTGTTCTCAATGAGCTGTTAAGATTGAATTCATGTTTATATCAAGCATCATGTTGGCCGAATTCTAAAGAAGAAGGATGGGTTGAGATGTGGTGCCCTGTTGTGGACTGTTTTTCGTCCCCTTCTCCCATATATTATGAGTATATACATACATGTTTTAGTTAGAAAAAATTACACATAACTCTGAAATGTCTTACAAACGCAATCAAAACCAGTGTTTCTTGAAATTACAGTCCTCCGTGACATATATTTTAGATGCACACGATGACAGAAGTGGTACTTTCACCAAAATATCCACCCTGAAATGACATTTTAGTGAGACAAATTTGTTTTTACGGGCGGGTGGGGAGGAAAACATCATTCCCTTCTTACAAATATTCTGTTTTCTTTTCTGTTGTTTCAGATTTACTTCACATCCATATGATGCCATTCAACCACATATACGCACTGCATACACTTCTTCTGCACCTTCATTGATTAGCTAGCAGTTTATTATGCTACTGTGGTTCCGTTTCTCCACCACATATTGAATCTAATTTCTGCCATGGGTGCATTTTTGCCTTTTAAATAAGCCTTTTTAACGAAGGCTTTGGGGATTAGTAGGATTTGACTGGCCCAGAATTTATAAGAGCAGAGAATGGTTTACCATCTCTGTGGACTTGACCTTTTACATTCTTTTCCTTCTATTAATCATGGTTTACCATACCGGATGGTATGTACCGGGATTGGATGGTCCTGGTTCGGGATAATCTGATTAAAAAGATGAGTTGAACTCGAGCGGTCTCGGGTTTGGACCGCTGGAGTCAGAATGGACTGGGCGATAATGTTTCGACTCGGGAACTTGGGACCAACCGAGTTATTGCCGATAGCAGCATAAAAGCTGTTGTCATCGGGGTTTGAATTCTATGTGTGTCACCCTTACCCAATACCTATAATTTGCATCAAAGGTTTGGGAAAAAGTATGTGCCAAGATATTTTCCCAACTTTACCTGCGTCTGAGGCCACCAGAGGTTGGAATCAGATGGTTGGAATTTTGGATGTCGTTCGCTGGCGATGGTTGGAGTTGGTGGAGGGAACCTAGAGATTCAAAGCTTGTCAAGCTTAAGAACACCCCCTTTTCAAAATTTTTGTAAAAAAAAAAAAAAAACTCACACCCCCATCCCCCCCTAATTTGAGCGTATCGATTGAACTTCGCAGATAGAAAAGCTTCAACAATGGCATCTTTGGCTGTTGAAATCATACGAAAGTAGGGGAACATGAAGGGATCACCATGGCTGAGAGGAATCTTTTTCCCCGTTGTCTTATGCATTGAGGTTGCTCACAAGCATATTGAGAACCCATGTTTATCTCTTCATTGGCTCCAAAATGCCATTGATTTGTTCCATTCTCCATCTCTCTCTACTTAGTCGTGAACTCCAATCCAATTGATTAGAGAAGAGAAGAAGAGAGAGAGAACATATATTCTATAGAGGGAAGGTAAGCCATAAGTGTGCATGTTGGACAGTGGGGGACTTGACCTGAGACCTCATTAGTGGAAGCTCGAGTCACTGCTTGCACACAGAGATAGGCCGTTTTTTTTTGTTTTCTCGGATCGGTTGGTACCGGCTGGTCTGGTATAGTTTGTACCGGGCCTGGGCTGGCTGGTCAGGTCAAACTAAAATTTATGCGAAATTTAAACTTTTTATTTATATCAAAGTGCACTTGGCAGCATATCATAAATATCTTAATTAATACAAATTTATTTACAATATCATGTTTTTTAATCTGGAATAATCCTAAGCATGATTATAATTCCACCCATGAGCACACTACCCCAATCTTGACGATCTCTCCACGCATACCTGAAAAATAGGTGAAAACGGGAGTGAGATTTATATCTCAACAAGTAGCAAGTTGCATGCAATTAAATAATCCATTTTATGAAATAATCATGAGGTATATAGATAAAACAAAGCAAAGGCATTTTAATCAAATTCATGTAAATATTCCAAGTTAAACAATAAAGTATAAACAAACACCACGTGTGAGATCACAGGACTCATGAAGCAAGATAAGTTTTTGAACCGATACACTTCATTGCTAGGCCACCATGCATTTTATGAGCGAAGCTACTAAGACCCTCAAACCCATATATCACTGAGACAAGAGGTGTAGTCATCGATTTATTGCGCACGAAACTTACAAAGTTTGGCATGAACCACAAGCATGCAGCACCTGAATCAATACATGGAGATGGCCTTTCATCCGCACATATAGGACTCACTAGCGAGGCTCGAAATGACCCTACAAACATACAGACCCCCCAGTGCAAACTAACTTACAAAGGAAGCGCAAGCGCAAATGGGAATGATCAACCCAAAATAAATACCCCTCCACTATCTAGCTTAGCCTATAGATCCATATACAGCTATGCCTGTTAAACACCAATCACACAATTTCAATTTATTTATCATTCCATATGCATATTTCCATAACCCGTGATCTCAATTATAGTAATTCAAAAAGCACTTATCATAACTCAATTTCAGGTGATATACATGTCTCAATCTTATTAACACGAAATATATTCAAAAAGGTTTAGACCCGATTCCATAAATATTGACACACCCAAAACATAATTAATAAAGGTTTAGACCTGTTACAGATCACAATCATAAGCTCTAATGTGTTTCCTAAGTCTTGACTAAAACATCTCTAATTAAATTACCTATTAGTATTTCACTTCTATATTTAAAACCTAAGGTATAACATTCTGTATTTTCTGTTATCTTTCACTTCCAGCAATTCACATAGACCCATATTGAAGCTTACGAGTTGGTATAAATCCCCGAATATTTGTTTAAACTTAATTTGATACCCTATTTCCAAAACCTGGTCCTTTCAGACACCCTTTTGCATTCATTGATCCAAATTATTTGTTTTAATACCAAATTAAATCCCGTCAGTTCCTACACTTCAATTTAACTCCTATACAAGCGATCTGTTGAGCGCCTATGCAATTCCGGCAAAATTTCTAGATTTTATAATTCTTTAATTTTTAGATTAATTAATTGCAATTCCTTGGTCATCTACAAAGATCAAATCTATATTCTTAAACACTGTTATACTTTTCTTTTAAGGACATGAAAACTCATCGATGGGAAACAAAGTATCCATGAAATATATTTTCGTTTAATCAAATCAATCAAGAATAAATAAAAACCACAGAAATCATGTAGTTCCTCCGGTTTTCAAGTGATTGCTACTTTGCGTTATCATGCAAAAATCCATCTTCTCTTGAATCCCGAATTGAATCTGATTTTCTGTCCTTCATCACACCAACCTAGGGTTCTCTAAATAAGATCTACACCGTTCAGATTGTAGTCCTACCATTTGTGAACAAAACCTCCAAATTTGAGGTCGATCCAACGGCTGGATTTCTCCCAATCTAAGTTTTATGGTCGCTGGTTGAAGGTTTTAGCAATAGCTCCTTTACCTTGTGTTCTTTCTATTTTCCTTTCTCTCTTTCCTATTTTGCTCCACACGAATTTTCCTTCTTTGCTCTCCTTTTTTCTCTATTTAGTTTGATTATAAGAAACTCTAGACTAACTTTAATGACTTGCTTAAATAGACTAATCCTAATAGGAGTTCAAATAGGTTTTAGAAACCTTCTAATTTAATTCCTTCTTGCACTCCTCTTAATTCTCTTTAAGCACTTTACCTATTAAGTCCCTTACTAACTAAACTCTATCCTTTAACAAATTTTCGTCCATATTTTATACCTATTTTTAAATATTACCTAAACACCCTATTTAGTCACTTTTTCTTCCAATTTAAGGCCACTAATTAAGTGTAATTACCCAATTGCCCTTTTCCTTCTTTTATGCTATAATTATTACTGTTTAACTTCAAACTTAGTCCAAAAAGTTTTAAACTTCTATTTCCCAATTCTTTTACTTATTTAATAATTTAGTTCATCAATTGCCCATTTAGAATTTACTCAAATACCATTTTCTTCTCCTAGATTGATTTCCTTTGAAAATTATTTTTTATTTACAAATTATTATTTCTTTGAATTATCAATCCTCTAAATTTTCATTCTTTTATTTCCACAACACTCGAACCCTTATTTTCTTTTATTTATTTATTATGCCTTTATTATTATCCAAAATTTTGGGGTTTTACATGGCATTTCAAAAGGACTCTTTGCAGAGAAGCTAGTAAAAGACTATGGGAAAGGAAAGAAGATCAAATTTGTTTTCTGTATTTGTATTTGGTAAATGGGAGATTCCTACATCAGCCTTTAGAGCTTGCTTACCAATCATGGCTTACTGGATCTTGTATTCACCAGAACTCATCTGAATGAAGTTGGGCTTTACCCAAAGTACCTTAGGGTTGAAATTCCATGAAGTCTCTTTTAAATTACCCAAAGTACCTTAGGGGGAGGAGGGGAATATTTGAAGTGACACCATTTGGTTAACGGCAAACTTGTCTTCCAACAAAAATATAGATTAGAGAGAGGTAATAAATTTGGTCATGTATTGATAACATTGTGCTAACATCATCACCTTACATCACTCGGACAATAAATTACAATTAGTTTGTTGTGAAGTTTTTCCTTGTTCTTCTGCTGTAAATCAATTTGCTCAAAAAATTACATTTATAATTATGTTTTGCAACATACAAATCAGTTATATGACTAATGTGTACATATGCACATATTATGATTTAAATATGTAACTTCTGAATTATATTATTAAGGTAGCCTTCTGTTTGGTTTTCATTCTCATTAGGAAGTTAGGGTTGTTAGTGCGATTGTTTTGTTTCCAGAACAAGTGGTTGATCGGGTGGTGTTTTTTTCTCATTAGGAAGTTAGGGTTGTCACTAGGTATTTTATTGGATTGCTCCCTTTTTTACTCTTTTATGTCCTGTCAAAGGTTTTGCTAACCCGAACAAATTAATGAGTTTTTGTAGGTAGAAGCAAAGAAGAAAATTGAGAAGCATGTAAGGAAGGACTCCAAGAAGTATAATCATCTGAAGAAATCAAAACATGGGAAGGACCACGAGAAGTATCATCATCTGAAGAAATCAAAGCATGGGAAATATTCATCATCCAATGGCCAATCTAGTCCAGACTCAAGTGAATGTGGAGTAAAAATAGAGAGGGGTATTTACAAGGACCTAAAGAACGAGGAACGTTTGACTAAGATGCAGTCTGGTATAAAAAGTGATGTAAATATCGGGAAAGAAAGGAAGAGTGGTCTCAAGAACTCAAAGCATGATAAACGTCTGTTCAAAGGCCAGTCAGACACTGAAGCTATGACTAGCTCAGGGGAAGAGAGAAGCCAGAGGAGCCATGGCAAGATGAACCCTAAGAACCGACCCAGTGATCTTGAAGCTGCCATAAGGGATGGGAAATTCAAAAGTCATCGTGCAGCTGACTCTAATCATTTTCTTGATTCGAGTGGACGTTCAAAGATGCAAGATGCAAGAAGTGATGCACATGCTGCTGAACCCCGGCGTAGTTCATGTCATAACCACCGTCAGAATGCCTCAAAGCTCTCTGACGAAGAGCGAGCGGCTAGGCTGCTGGAGATGCAAATGGATGCTGAAATGCATGAGGAGCGAAGATGGAAGCGACTGAAGAAGGCGTCAGAGGATGATGCACGCGAAGCTAGCAAGGTCCCCGCAATTGGCAGCAGGAATTTCTTAGAAACTGCTCATAAGAGTGTATATGGAGCTGAGAAAGGGGGTAGTAACACAATTGAGGAGAGTGTACGTCGTAGGACGTATTTTTCGCAGGGCAGGTCAGAAGTGGGAGAAGGCAATGCGTTTCGGCGTTGATGTATTTTGATTTTGTCTTGGAAATGTCGTAACAAATCGTTTTGTATGTAAAGAATATGCCGCAAGCGATATAAGATATTTTTCAAGAAATTTATTTATTTAACTTTTGGGAAGAATATGTATTCTTCAAATTTGTTTTCCATTAGTTAAGCATAGTTTATTGTCGCCAGGGATAGTGGGGTTGGATTGAGGGGTTGGTAATAATAAGAATATGTATTTTTCAAATTTATTTATTTATTTTTTGTTTGTTGAGAAAATAACAATAAAAAAAATAGAAAATCAAAGTAAACAAAGACACAATATGCGTGGTTCGGAAGACCAAAAATCCTTAATTCAAGTACATAATAATAGAAGGCACATTACAAATTAAGCTGTATTGGCTGAATACAAGGCACATACACAACAACATTTATGCGGCACATACACAACAACATTCATGCCCTTATAATAATGAAAATTTAATAAAAGAGAAGGAAAATATCATCGGTACAATAAAAGAGAAATATTATATGCTCCAAAGGAGGTATTCGTAATAATTCTTAACCTCAAGGGAGGTATCTATGATATGTATAAACCATTAAGGGAATAATTGCCATATAATTATAGTTAATTATAATAATAATGAATAAACCGTCCTCTTATATTAAATTTTTACATTTCCTTAATGATCCAACATCAACTTAATGGGAGGAGTAAAAGTTAGGGATATAAAATGCATGGTTTCACAGAGATGATGAAGGGAACTATTTCTAATGACATAAAATTCAGGGGAAGTTTTTGTAATTTATCCTAAAAAGGATATACATTAACTCACAAAAATAAAGTTTTAAAAAATAAAATAAGTATAGTACCAATAGTAAGTTCATATTAGCATATTCTTAAGTTTTCTAAAGTTAAAACCGAAGCATTTTCCTTAATTTGGGATATAATTAAGAGATTGAAGATCTTGAGTAAGCTTATACTATATACCACGTGACATAAAAGTCACGTATAGTAGTAAAACTGCGTTTGAGCAAAGATTAAAAGTCAAATTCCGCTCAAAATCTGTTTGGACAGATGAAGGGTAGAGATGATCGTTTTATTCGGCATTATGAGCATTTCCAAATTTGCAATAGCTTATGGCAAGCCTTCCTCTTGTTTTCCCTCTTTTTTCAAAAATGACATTAGAATAACACGTCAGTAACTATTTGGAGCCATATTCATTAATTTGTTCATCAGTTTTGAGAGTGGGCCAAGTATCTGACCTAGTTCATACTAAGGCTATAACTCGGTGCGGTTTGGTTCGGGTTGGCCTCAACCTAAGACCAAATCAAGGTTACTGATGATCGGCCCAAAACCGAATCAAACCGACGTCAAAATCGAAATACCCAAACCGAAAACCAAACCGATTATTTAAAGAAAACCCGTAACCCAATCCAAACCGAACCAAATTGCAAAATTCGGTTCGGTTCGAGTCATTTTCCAATACTAAAAAACTATTATGAAGAGAGAGATTCCCACTTTTGTCCCCAAAAAAAAATTTTAGAAAAATACACACAACAAATTTAAAGGATCATCACATACATGCGATCCAATCCCTTGAGTAATTCACATGCATACATAAGTGGAGCAAAGAGCTTAGAATCCCAAGTCATATGTTAATTGTTTTAGATCGCACTTTTGAGTTCATGAATCAATTTAATAATTAACTACAAAGATTTATAAAATAATAATTTTATTCATTATTTTATAACTTATAATTTATAAGTTATATTTTATTATTACAACTTTATCTATTGTATATTTTATATATATTATTATATTTCGATTTTACACTTAGGAAATTCGGTTTGGTTTTTAGTTCGGTTCAGTTAACCCGAGCCTTCAACCCAAAACCGAACCAAACAAATTTGGTTCTCTATTTTTAGAACCAAAATCTACCCCAATACTATATAATCCAAACCAAACCAACTCAAAATCAGATTGGACCGGTTCAGTTTTAACCGACCCAAGTTGTAGCCATAGTTCGTATTGGGCAACAGAGAGCTCATAACAGTACTTCCGAGGTGTTTCCTACTATGTGAGTCGTAGTCGTCCAAAGATATAAGCCTCAAAGAGTCGAAGTCTAGATCATTTCCAATGACGGACTAGTCCAATAGAGAGTTTGTTTCTAATTTTCGATTTAATTACCTCCTGGCATGGCACGGATCCTCTTCTTTTGCAAATGGCAGCTTAATCAACGTTGGAAATAGTTTTCTTAATAATAACCCACCTACGACTTAATGCAACTGCTCTTGTAAGGGCCCAAGAGTGTATGTGCAGTACTGCACATGACATCTCCTAGTTTATTTCCTAAGCAAATTAAGTTATAAATTAACTCAGTATATATATATATATATGGCATAAAAAGGTCGACTCATACTTAGATTAATGTGTGTTCTCTCTCATCTACAACCAAGATATGTTTAAAAGAAATATAGATGATTGATTATACATATTAAATTAAGTACTATTTCGTGACATTAAAAAAATATATGTTATGGTTTTAGTAATTAATTACAATTAAGCTAATGGATTATTAAAAAAGAAAACATGGACTTAAGCTTCTTCAATGTGCACGTTGGTTAGATTTGAGTTTCCCGTATATGGTTGTCATGGGTCCATTGTTCATCAAATGTAACCCGTTAATCTAGACACTCAACTAGCCCAACCCCACACTACAAAATTTCGGGTCAATTAGAGGTGAAGTTTTACCGGCGGTTTTTTTAAACAGCCGGTAATAATATATGTGGGGGCGCCTCCGACCCGAGCGCCCCAAAAACCCGTGATGGGCACGTTTTTATCACTTATTAACGGCGTTTATTCTTATAAGCGCCGTAGATAATTTTAAGTGGCCGCCGCTAATAGATGGAAACCCTCTTCTTCCATCGCATTTCCATCTCTCTCGAGCATTTCTCTCTCTCTGCCATTTCCATCGAGAGTTTCCATCTCTTTGCCATTTCCATCTCTCTCGAGCATTTCTCTCTCTCTCTACCATTTCCATCTCTCTCGAGCGGCTTTGCATTTCTATCTCCGGTGATTCAATCAATGCCTATTGGCGAAGCTTCCTGATTAGTTGCTGACCTCCGGTGATTCAATCAATGCCTTCTTGTGTTTTTGCTGACTTGTTCCAAACAGAATAGTCTGAATAGAGATCTGTTTCGAAGTTTTCTCTCAAGGAGTTGCGACGAAGGAGAACGCTCTCTTTGTGAGGTTAGAGGAATTTTAAGCCCTAATTTTTTTTTCCTTTTTTTTTTAGGGATCTGGACAATTTTCATCATTTCTGGCTTTTCAATGTGTTCGTGCTTGATCAATGTTGTTTTATTTTGTTTGATCTGAACAAAATAAATTGGTACTTGTCTCTGTTATGAATTTGATATAGCACTTCTCTCATATCCTTTTATTTAGTTAATTAGGGTCCGTGGATTTGTTTTGCTACATGCATTTGAATCTGATTTGGTATGTCATGAACAAATTGATCTCTATGTGAATACTCTTGCTCCTGTGCGACTATCATGACTTGTGGCTCTAGTGAATTATTGATTGTTTAGTGTGTGAATGAATATTTGCCCTTTTTGATCATGAAAGAAATTAAGAAAAAAGTTCTGAGGAATTCTTATTGTATGTCCTAAATCTTAGATTCTACCTAGTTGCTGTGATCTTTATTACGAGAAGGTTGATGGCCTGGCTTGGGCCTGTCCATTTTTTTTCCTGTATGACAGGCTTTGTTGGAATTTGTAAGACAAGAGTTGAGGACGGGCCTACCAAGTCTTCCTATTGTTAAGCCATAATAATATTTTGTTTGTTAGATATGAGACAATGAATTCATACTGCATTTGTTCTTTACATGGACAGTATATTATAAGTTATTTGATGAATATTGTATCCTTGTTGAGCCCCCGATCCTACAATATGTTGGTTTTTAATATAGATTTGACAGAGAGTTCATGTAATAAATTTGAAGGTAGAAAATGGTTGAGGAAGAAAATTTGAAAACATACAATTTAACTAGTTGGATTTTTGTAATGAGGGGCATGCCCCCTTTTGTATATGGTTATATATTGACAGCGCATTCCATTGATATGCGGCCGGCTCAAAGGGAAAGTTCTGGACAAGAAAATTGTCCTCAAATTTTGAATGCTGCAGATATATTGCCAGCATACCACCCATGTTAAAAAATATCGAATCTTCCCTTCTCCAGGCGTGGTATATCACTTCATGCTGCTGATGCATTGTGGCATGGAGGGGAAAGTGGGGAATGAATATTTGCCCTTTTTTATCATGCTGTTGGAGGCTCTAGTGGGTTATATAATTTATATGCCATGTCATCTTGTTGCCAACATTGTGAAGCATTGTAAACCGCCGGTAATAGTCTAAACACACCAACGACAAACACCGGGGTGCAACGGCGGTAAAAGATTTTTAAATTACTGGCACTTATTAAAATGCCGCGTAAAGCGCCGTAGATACTATCAGCACGCTGGATTTAATGGCAGTTGGGGAAACGCCCGTAAAATAATTACCGGCGGTTTTAAAACCGCCGGTAAAATCACATGTTTAAAAGGCAGGTGTTCGTGGCAAATTATAGCCTGAATAATTCACTCTAATAAATAAAAAAAAAGGGAAACAAGAAAATAACGCAGTACCCAGTCGAAATTAACTCCACAATGGATAATGAAATACTTCCATTAGATCTCTTTCTCACTTGTCCTGATTCGTTGTGGTTCTGTGGCTTGATACGAACAAATCTACGCACTTCATCAAATGCTCTCGTCCGTAAGATAAGAGTTTAACTCGATACTCTTCAATTCCGACCGCAATTTTCTTGGTTTGGAGTTGAGATGGGTGCGTGAATAAGTAATGCGTGAGGGGGGGAGAGAGAGATTGTATGACATGTTTAGGGATTTCGGATATAAACTCCAAACAAATGACAGAAGATTCTTCACGTAAAGGGTGGACTTTTGAGCATGTCAAATCATGGATTTAATAAGAAGAGGTAAAATAGGAAGCAGAGCAGCTTTTTCCTTTTTCCACTCACAGCTCTCACGCCCTTTTTCTCTTTTGTTTTCTTCTTGTTTGGTGCTTCTCCTTCCCGTTAACTCCTTTTTCTACTTCTTGATACTGAGTAGAAAGAGTGAGGGAGGAGGAGATTCCCTTTTTGCAGTTTTAGTGACGAATTTGATTTCAACACGTTAGTAAGATCTCGCGTACATCTTTTTGGCAGCATAAAGATTTAGAGGAAGCCTAATACAGTCTCATTGTAAGTTATTACTATCACACAATCTTAAAAGTAGACGATGAGAGATTGATGTTCCGCGCTTTTCTTTTGGATTGAGAGGAATTAATATATTTTTTTTATCTCTCCAATAATCCCTTCTCTTATGCAGGCAGGAAAAGGATCTTTATTATCTGATTGAACTCCTCATGATTTCCACATCTGGGTCCCTGAAAATATTCCACCGACTCGCAAATGGGGTTCTTTCTTTAGCCTGCGATATTCTATTTGTTTGCTAATGAGTTGTACAAAGATGCCTTAGTGTTTGCATTGACGTAAGGAAACGAAAAGGGAAAGCAGGGAAGGTGGATGGGGTGGTTTGTGGTGGTTCTCCTTTTCCTTTCTTTTGATTTTTTAATCCCTTTTCTTGCTAGTGTCGCCCAGGTACCATTGATGTAAAAGATATATAGAAGATTTAAATGTGAGACTATTATATATATATATATTAATATATACACGCGCGCGCGCACATATATTCCTTTGTGTCGAGCAATATGCATAGAAAGGTGTTTGAAGGGATTGCTTGCTATAACAGTCTTTTCTGTACTGACGAGAGGTTACCTGCAAGGAAGTTATCTGAAAAGCCATGAATGAAAATCCCAGAAGGAGACAAACAAGGATGGGTGGGTGTTAGTATTATCCTGTTAAATGTGTAGTCTCTATTCAACATTTAAGGCTTTGCGTGTGAGAACTGCCCTGTGTAGGAATGGAGGGGTTGCGGAAAATGCTCCAAGCCTCCAAGGGATCTAAAACTTGTATCAGATGGGTTTCTACATGCATGACAAAACGGTTTTGTTAACCGTGCTCTTGCTTATATTACCCGAGAGCAACAAGCAAATATATGCTCATGATATAATAAGAGAATTAACAAGAGCAGAGAATCGGATCTTTAGTTCTGAAGTATATAATTAATGTTGGATGAGCTGGTAAAATAATCTTTAATTCCTAGGTTTGCGTGTTTTCTCCTGTCTTTGTTCCATCTACTCTTCTCCGGTCTCCACACACATGGACACAGGAATTTCTTTCCTCTTCCAGCAATCTACTAAGCTAAGCTGATAAGCGATCAGGATTCTACACCCGAGGGTAACAATGTCCGAAAAGATGAGGGAATGTAAAGACAAAAAGGGCATGAAACCCTAAAATATCTCTGTCAGCAAACGAGAGAGAGAGAGAGAGGAAGAAACTGTGAATAGCGTTAGCTTGCACATCATACGAACAAATATTCACAAAAACAAGCTCTCCACACCCCCTAATACTACTTGCTAATTACTACTAGCATCACCACTTCCTCCCTGCATCTGGCAGACGATGTCCTGTCAAACAAACTGCATTCTCAGATGTTCCATTAAAGCAAAGGAATGCAAATTTCCCCAATATCTTCTTCCCATGTTTCTGCCTTTTCATTTTCAGTGCACAAGCCTATTCCCGTTCCCTCCTCTTCCTTTCCCTCTCTCGGGTTCCTCAACCACATCACTCTCCCCAAACTATTACTACTACTACCACTATTTGCTACTGCCACTGCATCCAGAAGCGCACCAACGAGCTTGTGAGATATGCTCAGCTCTTTCAGCTCTTCCCATGAAGAAGACGACGAGCCATCAGATCTCCAATACCAGATTCCCCAGGCATCACGCCGCTTCACCTCTCCTTCCAACGACATGCGCAAATTATTGATCAGTTGCGCGGAACTCATCTCCCAATCCGACTTCTCCTCGGTTCACCGCCTCATCAACCTACTCTCTGCCAACTCCTCTCCTTACGGGGACTCCACCGAAAGGTTGGCCCATCAATTCACCAGAGCTCTCTCCTTCCGTCTCAATCGCTCCTTCTACAACTCTGTCTCTTCAACAGCCGTAGCCATCCCCACCACCACCGCCAGCACAAGCGGTGCCGTGATTCCTTCGACGACTGTTGGAGATGCTACCGCCGGTCATCCCATCATACCTGCCTACGCTCCCGACGCGGAATCTCTTCAGTCCTCTCATCTCTTCCTCAACCAAATCACCCCATTCGTTAGATTCAGCCACCTCACTGCCAATCAAGCAATTTTAGAAGCCGTCGAAGGCCATCAATCTCTCCATATCCTGGACTTCGACACCATGCATGGTGTGCAGTGGCCTCCATTGATGCAAGCAATTGCCGAGCGTTCCGATCCCTTCAATCCACCCCCTAAGATCCGAATCACAGGTACCGGCCAGGACATGGACATCCTTCGAAGGACTGGTGATCGCCTTCAAAAATTCGCTCACTCTCTGGGCCTTAAATTTGAATTCCATCCGCTTCTCCTTCACGGCGACCACCCCACTTCTCTGGCTCTATACCTGCCTTCAGCTGTGGCTCTCCTCCAACACGAAACGCTGGCTGTGAATTGTGTGCTTTATCTACACAGGCTGCTTAGGAGGGAGAGGGACGACTCAGAAGATATCCGGATTTTCCTCCACACTCTCAAGGCCATGAACCCCAAAGTGGTGACGGTGGCAGAAATAGAAGCTAATCATAATCATCCCATTTTCTTGCAGAGGTTCCTGGAGGCACTGGACCATTACACCGCATTGTTCGATTCTCTGGAAGCAACGGTGCCGCCAAACAGCCGGGAGAGGCTTTCAGTGGAGCAGGTATGGTTTGGGAGGGAGATCCTTGACATCGTAGGCGTTGAGGAAGATGAGAGGAGAGAACGCCACGAGAGGTTCCGGACGTGGGCCGAAATGTTAAGGAGTTCGGGCTTTTCGAGCCTTCCCTTGAGTCCCTTTGCCCTGTCTCAGGCCAAGCTTCTCCTTAGGCTCCATTACCCCTGTGAAGGTTACCAGCTTCAGATTCTTAACGACTCCTTCTTTCTAGGTTGGCAGAATCAAGCTCTCTTTTCTGTTTCGTCGTGGCACTGATGAGTAAACACGCTCTCACTTTCCCTAATCAACTGGTCTCCTCTCCTTTTTGCTACAATATTATTGCGTTTAATATTTGATAGCTTAACTTTTTCCTCTTCGCCTCTTTTAATTCCTTCCAAGAGTTGTATTCCATATTGCCAACTAAGTCATTTAACCAAATGAAATGTCGTTAACGACCTTCCTAAAAACTTAACCCTAGTTCAGTACCCAGATCATTCTTATCCGTTTTCCCCCCCTTTCCTTCACATCATGCTCTTTTCCTCCTCCGTAGCTAGCCTGCGTGCATGGGAATTGCGAGTGTGACTCTGTTATGCAGTCTGTACGTTGCATTGGAAATTTTTGCAAGCAGACAGCTACTTCACTTCCTTGTTGCCGTCCGTCATGAAACATGACAGACGATTTCATTCCCGTCAGTCATGTATCTCCACACTACTCGAAGTCAAGAGAATGGGGCAGTTGAAAACGTATGCTTTAGATTTAATTTGTGAGTGAAATAGCTGAACCATGGATTTCTTTTCTTTTATTTTATTGTTGTTTTCCTTTCTTCTCCTCTCAACATGCTTTCCCATCCCCACTTTCTGATCCTTACTGTAACAAATTCTAATTGGCCTTTCAAGGACTGTGGTATGGAATTTTTAATTCCCACATATTTCCGAATGAATTAAACTAAGTATATTCTTGTGGACTCTTGATGTTGTCTTTCTACTTTATTTTGGTATGCTCACTTTTCTTCTTTTGTTTATGCTAATGGATGCTTCAATGCCAAATCGTTTATTTTTATAGTTGTTTCAATCTCTCAACATCTTATCTTCTTGTCTCTACAGTAATTCTTATTTATATATATATTTGGGCCTGTATATTCTCGCCTAATTGAGGTTGTTATTGTGTTTCATAACAATATATCAGTTTCAAGACCATTCAGATCTGGTCATCTTTAATCTTGAAAAGGCCACTTGGTCGGTTTAATCTGTAAGGTTGGCTAGAAATTATTCAATTAATGGCTTATTCCTTTTATCTCTACCACACGCGCGCGCAGTAAACCAAAAAATGAAATAAAATAAGGAGGGAGAGGAATTAGTAATACCGAATCATCGATTGTCATAAATATATAATAGACAGTAAGTCCTTCATCTCTGCAAAAAGAAATTCCTGGGTTTGGTGTCCATTTGCTCTTTCTTCTTTCAAGGAGAAACGCATGAGGGTTCTTGTTTTCTGCACCAAATACTCATATGTGCCTGTTGCTGTCTTTGTTACAGCACCGTGTATTACCTTAATTTCTGCCTTTTGTCCCCTCAACAAAACCATCAAAGTTCTCAAATAGGCTTTTACTGCCCATTTTGCCTCCTGTAGAGTCGTTCCTTTTGGAAGCCCTCTAGCGTCGGATCTCTCGTGTTCCACGGTTTTTGAGGAACCCATGATTCCTTCCCTCGTGTCTTGTTTATGCTTTCTCAAGTTTGTTCCATATCCGTCTGCATGCTTTTCGCTCACATGTACGTGTACACACTCCTTATTCTATCCCGTTGATGTAGAGAATGAGAGCTCACGGAAAAGAAGATGATCATGAACAACAAGTTTAATCTATCATGTCTTTAACTTAATTTACGAGGCTTTGCCCACTTCGAAAACAATATGTTGCAGTCAATCAGTCAATCCTACACAAAATGCTGGACGATCGTTCGGGTTCAATTTATCACAATAAAGTCACAAAATGTATCAAATCTGATAATGTGAATTTTGTAATAGCTAGAAATGGAAACATAATTAATTAGGGGGGGGGGGGGGGGGGGGGGGGGGGGTGGGGGAACGAACAGTATCGTGTAAAGTGTCACTCACAGGAGAAAGATATGTGTGATACTTTATGAACTTCAATCTGAGTTTAAAATAAATAAGGTTAAAAAAAAAAGGTAGAGCAAGAACAAGAGAAATTTGTCAAGTTACGGAAATAGAAAGATGTCGATGAAAAGAGGAGAGGAAGCCCTTTTCGTGGAAGTGCTCTAGATCCTGACAGTGATAAGACGGTTACAAGTGAAGACACGAAACCTGATCCGCCATATATACAACCACTCCAAAGGAATGAAGGGAGGCAGGGAACTGCATTTAATGAATGAACGAGTGAAGACACGAAACCTAATCCGCCATATATACAACCACTCCAAAGGAATGAAGCGAGGCAGGGAACTGCATTTAATGAATGAACCGCCGGTGGAGTGAATCGATCTATTCTAATACCTATGTGTGGCAGCAGCAACCACGATGATGACACAGCTCTTCAAAAACTTTGACAGGGTGAAACGCAAGTTCAGTCATGGTCCTGGTTGCTTCCCGCAGGCAATTATTACAATGATAGATGATGATGTGATCCAACGGATCCTAATCCGCATAAAAGGGCTTTCTCAATTTGCCCGCTTAATCATTGAATGTTAATAATATCATTTCGGAAGTGGGCGTCATCCCCTCCCTTCATTGATGTACTTGCTTGATCAAATCCGCTCCCCCGTCTCCTTTAATTTTCCCTTTTAATTTGCAGTCATTTTTGGAGTATGCAACAGAGAATCCCAGAGTCTGTTGTCACATCCTTCTAAATACTATAAAGATGTTTGCATAAACGGAAAGCCAAATACATTGGTGAGTGGAAATATGTTCCGATTGTATGTATTCACTTTTTTTCTTTTTCCTTTTATTTAATGGGGCGGCCCTGGTATGTTTGTGTTGAACTGGGGCCCTGTACAGTGTCTGTGTCTCACACTCCACAATAGATAATTTATTCTACTTTTTTAGCGTCTAGTTGTTGTTCTTTTCACTGACCTACTTTTTATTGCATAATAATTTTTGTGAGAGAGACTGATAGAATAAATATCACAAGTTTACACAAATTAAGCTCAATTTATTTAAATTTGGTTACATTACATGCTGCGTAAATCTCGGAAGGAGCTCGGCGTTTGCACTGTTGATTTATCATCGGAAGGAGCTCGGCATCCGGCCCGTGTACAACAAACTCATGAACCTTCTACTGGTTCAAGGTCCTCGGTCTCGTTTCGACGGTTCGCTGGTTTTGATCCTGCTACAGAAAGTATCAGTGGAGGAAGATTCCGATGACACCGAAGGGAACGACGATGGGGGGTTTCCGCCGGTTAACCCCCGTTGGATAGCCAATTACGATAACCCCCTTCACTATCCTCGTTTTCGTTGTGTGTTATTAGTATGTAGATTCCAGTTTAATTGGTTGTATTTTGATAAGTCCTGCCGGTGACGGTGGGAGTTGTGTGATCCAGGGGCGTTATGCCGGTGGTGTTTTGGAGTCTTCTTTTTCTTTGTCAATCTTACGTTTCACTCTTAGCATACACAAATTTTGTCTTCAAAAAATATTTTTAATTATCTCAACGTTTCTCTTCCTACAGTCTCCCTTTTTCCGGTTTTTTTTTTTTTTTTAATTTTTATTTTGCCCTTTTTGTGAAAAGATCCTGTGATGATCTTATACATAATTTTTAAAGATTCTGAAGACCTGAAAGTATTAGTTTAATGCAGCCAGGAGTAATTCTTCCTGGACTAAATAGTAGGAGAATAACAACAACACGTGCAGCAGAGTACACAGCAACTGGTGCCACAGTTTTGACAACTGCATATCGATTGGAGGCATCACCAAAAGCCAACCCGTGTTTGGATTTATGTATTGTTCATTCATTCAGCTGCCAACTTGCCGCAATATTCTCAGATGGAGGGTGATTGAATGGATCAACTACAACCACCAGCTCTGGACGGGGGAAAGAACTTCCACATCCACACGAAAAATATGGGGCCACCTTTATTGCCCTAGATGGTCGTTGGGCTGTTCATCTAAAGGACCACCCGCCCAAATTGAGGTTACTGTTTCATGGTAACGGCCGGATTAGAAGTAATGGGAGTTTGAGTACAGGGATATATTGTCGAAAATGATGCATGGTTATGAAATCTAGATCAAAGACGACATTACTTTAATTTAATTTGGTGCATAGGATCCGGAACCTATCATAAGACTGTTCAGGGGCAGCTGGTGGTGCTGGAAGAAGGTGTGGTAAGAAGATACAGACGCGGAGAGGTGGGTGCTGCAGATTGAAAAAGGCGAGGATCTTGTGGAGAAGAAAAGGAATCGTTATGTACATAGAGGGGTGGGTAGGGGTATGGGAGAATGTCATGGTCGGGTGTGGACTGTGGACTGTCCGTGCGAGAGAAGAAACAACAAGCAATGAATCTATTTTGGTGCACATGGCCGACCGTACCACTTCCTCACTCAGTCCTCGTTTCAGAAATAATCCAGGACCAATGGCAATGGTTCAGCAGATTCACAAGCCGAAACCTTTAATTTTTTGTTTTCCATCTTTTCCTATAAGAAGGTGATTGCGAAAAATAAGGGAGCGTTTGGCCTCACTTATGGATTATAATTTGAATTTTGAATTGTTGAATTTTACAATCCAAAATCTGGTTTGGGTGTATTAGATCATATAAATTGATTAATTATATCAACTAGAATCCAAAATCCCATTTGGTCGATCCTGATTATTGAGACAAATTTTACAGTTTTTATATTAATGATTGTATTATGAAATAATAGAAGTATAATTGTATAAATTGTATATTACATTAAATAATAGACATAATAATTACGATTATCGATCGTTATTATAATGGTATAATATAAGATTGTTAAGTACTATAATATAATTATAATTTATGATTTTCCAATATTATTATCATACATAAAATTAGAATATTGTAGCAACATAATATTTATTAAAATATTACATTTATTTTACTTAGATTATTCTGTTATTTATTAATATAATCTTTTTATGTTATGTTTGTGGTTATTATTGGGGCTTTTTGCATTCTTACCCCTACATTATAATATGTTTGCTTCTATATCCTCTTCCACAATCCACATTATAATATATTTATCATGCATAATCATTGTAGCTATACCCCCATATGCATAAATGACTGAGTAACATTATATAAAATAAAAATATTTCATATGTATCCTCATATATTATTTTATATTTTCACTTATGTTCTTTTAGTATAATATTTATTGCATCAATACCTTAACTTATTGATATTAATTTTATCAATTGATAATTATTCATTAAAACTTAACCTAATTATATAGTAATTTGGCAACATATATATTTTTTTTACCTTATAGAAGGCCACTTTATTCATGTAATAAAAATAAACAACAGAATTTAACATTTTAACGAATATAATTGCCAGGATTATGCTAAATGGAGGGATATATATCCAAATATTAAAAACAAAAAGATGTAAATACAAATATATTATAATGGAAGGATATGGATGCAAAATGCCCTAATAATTTTAATTCCAAAATAAGCTTATATTTCATACGAACGTTACGGCTAAAACAGGGTTGGGAAAACGATGGAATTAAGGCATACATAATTAAAATTTGCACGAATTTAGCTCTATATCTTATTAATTAGGTAAATTTCATAACAAAAAAAAATTTTCTCAAACATGATCTTCGAATATATCATTATTATGAAGGGGCGTTGACTCAATAAGTGAACAGGAAGATTTTCCCAACTTTTAAGAAACAAAGCATTTCAAATGATTCATTTATATGGTTTTCTGTAAAAAAAGCATTTCCAATGATTCATGTATATTGCTTTCTGTAAACGTGTGCCCCTCCACTAAGCAAATCAAAACATGTTACAAATGAGAAATAGATCATAGATTTATTCTGTAATGAATAACACCTCGCCACGAGTCGTGGACACCATTCCCATTACGAAAGGATATACACCCGTCACAGATAGTGAATAATAAAGATGAATCGTCTTCTCAATCATACTCTGCCTCCTAAGATCGGTTTACCCTGGCCTCAAAGTTGTAGTATGACATAATCGTTTCTTCAACACCGAGCGCATACAAGTCAATTTCTCTGTCTTATTATAACTCCCTTTGATGTGCATACCTCTTACAGAACATGCGGCTCCAAACAACAACAGTGGAGCTCCACAAATTCACGTCCTACCTACTGCTGACTGCCCCAAAGACACATAAAATCAGAGAGGAAACTCTTTCTGGAGAACTTCAAGATTCCGCACATCACAAGCTTCCAGCATGTCATTTCGGGAAGCGCAGCTGCAGAAAAAAGGAAAAGGTTTTACTAGTTCCTGAACTTCATGGTGGGAAATAAAACTTTGACCATACCTGAGAGAAATTCTCAAATATTGCCAGGCATTATCAGCTTTTGGATTCATTGCCAGCGCTCGAACATAGTAACATATAGATTCCTCATACATACCCTGAAGATGCGAATTTATTACATACCAATTAGTTCAACAGCGCCAATGCACATCAGACATGTAAAGACTTGATAAATTGTAAATAATAGTGATGTAACTAATAAAGGGCCTACAATTTTCCAAGGAGATAAATATCCCATCTAACACACAAATAGGAATGGCTCGTGTTGAAACCCAAGTCCCCAGAATTTAGTGCAACATCAAAAGTGTCAAGTTCCAAAATATCAAACCTTCACACTCATAGCAACAATGTGAGCATATTTTGTATGAAATTGTATGTACTCTTTTTGATAAATTGCACAGCACTCGTGATTGTATTAGCCATTCTATAGTTAATGGTCGGCCTCTAACATTCTATAATTAATGGTAGGCCTCTAATTATAAGCAGTCATTTCTATTCGTATGAAAATCCAATTTTTTTTTATACTAAGTAAATTATTTTTATTTGTAATTGACTAAATTATTCACAGATAGAATTTATATTGAATTGCAATAATGATAAATAACTAAAAGGAAACGAGACACTCCAATTGATAAGTCATAAGGAGTTTAATGTAGTCCAGGAAGAGGTGTGCGTGTGAGAGAGTGACAGAGAGAGAGGGCAAATATTTGAGTGCTTTTTCATAACTATTTTGGTATGTGTTTCCAATTTTTTTAATATTTAGCTTTCCTTCATTTCATAGTGCATCTTAAACATTAACTAGACAAATGGGAATATAATCCCAAAATAATATATAAGAAGCATAAATATGAGTTAAAATTTGTGTGATCGTGAAAAAGAGAGGGGAGAGAGAGAGAGAGCATATTACAACAACACGACAACGTTATTCCTCCTCTTTCAAATTTCTGTGATAAAATGCACTATCAGTATTTTTTTCATAGATCATATAATAGCCAGAAAACCTACATTCAACTTACATATTACCAATGACAATCTACCACCTCATTTTCATACCATGAAATCTTGCCTCCCACTTTTTTTTTTTTCTTTTGGTAATGAATCTTGCCTCCCACTTGTTTCATAATATCATAGCATTCAACTCCCATATATCATTAACTGACATGGAATATACATCATTTACAAGATCAAACTTTAAGCAAGGGACTGAGTGTCCTATAAAATTTACCTTTTAATTTAAATGGAACACGCTTATCACACAGTACCCTTAGTAGCACCCTCCACTTAAATCATCCAACTATAATCCTATGTGCCACATCTTCATCAATTTTTCCATCTTATTGTACTACTAATCTAACGTATCTGATTTTATAGCTTAAAGGGATATCTTAATTGTCAATTCCAATAGTTTTATTAGTTATATTGTTATATGTAAAGCGGAGACATAGAGATGCACCTGTTAGAAAGTGTGAGAGTATGCAAATTGAAGGGCCTAGGCGAGCAAGAGGGAGACATAAAAAGATATAGATTGAGTCTATTAAACAAGATTTAAAAAATCATAAATTACCTAAAAATATGATTTTTGATAGAGCAGGACGGAGGGAAAAGATTCATATCGCTGACCCCACTTTAGTGGGAACTCGCTTATGATGATGATTAAAAGGGCATTTCATATATTCAGTCTTTAGCACAACTTATTTAATAAATATGCCAGATTATTTCAGGGAGCGCATGGCAGCAGATTGGATAACTTTTGTGGTGAAGAGGTAATCAGCAAGAAGATAACATAAAGGTATGAGAATACAAACAACTTTCTTGGGACCAATTAGATGTAGAAAAACTTTAGTAAACATTAAGGCACCAACGCTCTTAATTTAGTCTCAGTCACAACATCCACATATAAATTTTGACTAAATGAAAATTGTTAACAACTTATGCAAGTTTAAACAGTGCAGGTTAATCAATACAAGCATTATGATATTTAATGTTTTTACATGAGTCTTAAATGTGCCCTTAAAATTACTATAGGACACAGACATTTCTACAAAATAGTCATCAAAGTTTAACTCTCTTTTTATTAGAATCATTCCAATGATTGATCCCAAAGCAGACCACAATGCAATGATTTTGGTCTTTTAGGTGAAATTAAGAAACACTAACCAATAAAACTAAATGAGAAAGCCAACCTGGTTTGCATAACTGATACCCATGTTTGCCCATGCACGAACATAATTGGGCTTCAAGTCCAAGGCCTGGAAAGCCAAAAATACAACAAAATAAATAAATATATTTATTTAACCTAGAAAATATATGAAAATGGAGACGATGCTGCAAAGTATAACTATGTGAAATGCAATTTCTTCAAAAAAAATGCAAATGAAATGCCACTAATGCAAACAAAACCACAATCATTGTCATCTATTCATGCATGTATGTAACATGAGTGAGAAGAGTGACATGAGTCTGAGGTTTAAAATTAATCTAGACCATGGATGACATAAACATCACAAATCAAATCACTAAAAATCACGCCAGTGACAAATTAATTCTTTCATTGTGTATATTTAATATTGAATTTGTGTATAGAATTTTAAAAGTGAGAGACAATAACACAGAGAAAAGAATTAATCTAGTCCATGGATGACATAAACATCACAAATCAAGTCACAAAAAATCACACCAGTGACAAATTCAATCCCTCAAATGGATTTGTGTAGATTTAATATTGAATTTGTGTATAGAATTTTAAAAGTGAGAGACAATAACACACAGAAAAAAATTAATCTAGTCCATGGATGACATAAACATCACACATCAAGTCACAAAAAATCACACCAGTGACAAATTCAATCCCTCAAATGAAAATATCCAAATGAACAGATAACTGAGGTGAATGATAAAAAACTTTTAAAAAAATCCTTATAGGGAACATAAGAGCGGGTTGATATGAAGGTCCAAGAATATATGAAAAAAGTTGGTAACCAATCAGAAATGATTCCACCTTGGCATGCTCATTGGAGATTTTATACCTCAGATTAGCTTCTTTCCAATCCAATAATACTTATTCCTGTTAAATAACTGGGCCTACTTAAATAAATAATAAATAAGTATACAAAAGCATAAATGGTCTTATTGCGATTGAACCAATCAAACAATCAAGATTCAACAACATATTTTTCACCTAGCCAAGTTCAGATACATGAACCTGTCCCTTTGTTTCAATCTACTAAAAGCTCATATTACTATGTAATAAGAAGGTAAAAGAATCATAAATGGAACTTGGGCATTTCCCATGGTAACACAGATGATGGCAGTGGTTTGTGATGACTCTTTCTGCCCAAAAACCATCAGTTGCCCATCGACTGCGTACACTAATATATTTTAGTAGGGTGTAATATCCACTAAAAAATGCATGTGATCCAGGAGTACCTGTTGATAAGCCAATATAGCATCTGCACTCTGAACACTGTTTGCCTGTGTTGCACCAAGCTTGTTCCAGAGAGAGTAATCACGTGGTTTCAGTTTCAGTGCTGTCTGGAAGGATGTGATGGCTTTGTCATATTCTCTAGACAAGTTGTAAAGGACACCAAGTACTATGTGGACATCAGCATCCTGTGGGGATATTTGAGCGGCTTCGTTGAATAACCTAGCAACCTGTGAACAAAAGAAAAGGTTGCAGCAATCCAAAAGTACAAAAGATTGGAGTCATAAAATAGTACAGGCATAAATTATTTAACTAGTATCAGGAAAACCATTGACGAAGGAAGCTGAAAATGAATTCAGTTCATCTGTATCAGCTTCTTATTGTAGGAGGCAACACATGAATGAAATATTTAAAAACAAAAAAAGAAGTCTTACATCAGCATAATACAAAGACTCAGATTGCTCAGGAGGGGCAAGCGTGCCATATTTTGGATGATGTTGAAGCCATCTATACAGATACTTCAATGCTGCTGCTTGCTCCAATTCTGCAATCATGTGCATTAAGTACTTGTTATACTTGCTAATCATACAAACTTTTTATTGTGGGGAATAATTGTTTTCCCACTCCAACCTTCCTCCCCAAACTCTAGAAACTCTATATTGAGGCTTACAATCCTTTTTAAAATCCCAAAAAAAGAAAAAAGAAAAAAGGAAAAGACAATTCTTCTGAGTGTCCAAAAAGAATACATAAGAACCTCCAAGATAATTGCAGTTATTCTATACTTCCAACGTACATCAAAAATTAGTCACTGACCATTTGTATGACTCACACCAAGAGCAAGAAGCACTTCAAGGTTTGTTGGATCAACTTCCTGTGCACGCATCATTGATGCAATTGCCTGCAACAAGAGCAGATAACTTAAACATGGCAGTTACAACAAAATCTCAGGTCTCAACAGCCAATACCATTTTCACTATGCTTGGTGTTCACAAGGGAGTTGGTGGGATTGTTAGTGGGTCTGTATAGTAGTGTGGATTGTTGTGTTGGTCAGAAGCATACTTGTAGATTTTTACTTTAATCAATATATAGCATATACCATTAATCATCAAAAAAAAAAAAAACAGCCAATACCAAACCTGAAAGACAATAACATGCACATTCACTTTCATTCAGAGAATATGAGTTTAGTTAAAAATATTAACAGTTCCTGACTTAAAGACATCATATATAATACACTCAGCAAGCAAAACTCTAAGAGAGATTTCAGAAATAATGAAAATCCAATAACAAAGGTAAATTTGAAGCATCAAAGACGACAGATTTACATTTCACCAAATTTCACAAGACCACAGCTTCATCCAAAGACCCAAGTGTGGATCAAATGATTTTTTTTTTTTTTTCATTTTTGGCATTAAGCACATTCAAGCAAAAGTTTAGTTGCATTATAACCTGCTCACACTCAATGCTAGTTCTTGGAAAGAAAACAAGAGTGAGAGGGAGCGAGACTTGGGTATGGGCATCATTCAAATTATGAGTCAAAGATATGCAGGTTTACATTCTACTTCTGCATGGAACATGGAATAGATAAAGGTTCAGATTCTGCTTCTGCATAAAGTATGGAATAGATAAAAACTACAGTAATCATATAAAGAACATGGTATAACTAGTAAAAGGGATAAATTGTACAGCTTAGACAATTGGTAAATGTAGCTTAACAGCACCTAAATTCCAGTTATAAGTACATTTGTCTCAAGTCAATAGGAAAAAGGACTTACTGCTGATATCTAAAAATTTGTCCTACAAGTAAAAGCATAGAGTTGGATAACAGGGAAAAAAAATCATCAAATTTATCAAAAATTTGTTTCCCAAACACGTTGATAAAGTTGACTAACTTTATGCTTTACGAAATTTTACTCAGCAAAAATTACATCTGTTATATTCACACATAGTAACCTGCAGATGAAATCAATGTACAAAAGAAGGATCCTTAAAAAACTGGCACAGTTATATTGTGATCTGCATACTTCTATTGACTCACTTAATTTTCAAACTTCCTATTTTTTCATTTTTACTTTTGGTTTTATAGATCAATTTAGGATTCCATTTATTAATATTTTCTTAATTTGATTTTCCACAGGTTCTCCCAAAAGAAAACAAACTAAAAGAGTACAAGAAAAATCTATCTAGAATTGCCCCTGCTCAGAAATTTCCAATGAGATGAGACTGCTTAAGAGCCCCAAAAAGCCATAGCATTTTTTCTTCTCAGAAAACAGCATATAGGGCATCTTTGTCATGTAAAGAGATTCTACACACAGAGAATGCAGAACAGCATTCTGGGGAAGAGAAAATGAAAATACTTCAAGGAATCCAAATGATGATTTAGAGGCTTCCTGAGCACTGTTTATAGTTTTTTAAAAGAACAAAACCATATTATACAGTCATGCAGAAGATGAATGAGCATTTCTGAACTAAATTTAAAAAAAAAAATTGTATAACCTGTTGGTCATCGTCATTTTCTGCATGTGTTATTCCAAGTAACCTCCAACCTTCAGAATTGTCTGGGTTCTTCAAAACTTCGGCTTCCAAAGCAAGAACAGCTTCGCTCAGAAGCCCTTTACGAAACAGCTCCTGGCCTTCTTTCAGGGGATTGGGATGGCCAACATAAGGGTTCATATCCGAAAAGACATAGACACCCCTTGAAGTATCTGATTGTTTCTTGGCAGCTATCTGTTCGCTTAGGAACCTACAGAATGATACCGGGTTCAGACATATTTACAAAAAAATATTAGGGAGACAAAAAGTCAACTGCAAAATCCTGGAGTGTCATCCTGTGGAGACCAAGCCAAAAAGTATTTCTCCAGAATCAGAACACTGAACACCACATAGTAAAATGTGTCAGGTTAAAATGCAGTCAAGATTTATTTTTCTTTTCCTCCTTAAAGCATCTAGGATGCCGTTGTTGATCAACCAGTTGCAACAAACTTATCAGTTGGAACTAGTCAATGAAAGTTATATTCAAAAAGAAGAATGAAAACGTCCCAGCCAATACCAATGTAAATTAGCAGATGAATCGTGTTAGGTACGTTACAAAATACTTGTTAATAAGAAAACGAAAAGAATTGAAAAAGATTAGTCGTGTCTAGCTCAAGAAGATAGAAGTCACGTTAATCTCAATATCACTGGTTAGATTTCTATGTTGGTTTTTATGTTTTTAAACGACTTTTACCTATTTTAACTTCTGGAAGGAAGCAACCAATTTAACCAAATTTGAGAACTGGAAACGCTTTCAGATGGGTTTCCAGAATACTTTAATATTCTGAAACCTGAATAAATGTGAAACATATTAACTGATGTCTTTTTTAACTTCTGGATAAACCCAGGCCCACTCAGCCAAGATGAGATAAAAGGCAAAGCCATCCAGTTTAACAACCTATTTTGGACAGGGTCATACTCGATAAACCAGTTGACTCCAGATAATGCAGGTCTATAGCTAATACTGTCCCAGTTATTGGCACAACCCAGTTTGGGGTGGATTCCTGTCAAGCAGTCTGGCTAGCCAGCCAGCTCCAGCTTTCATACCCATTATTTTTCATTTGAGCAACATAACTCACCAATCACTACCTGATTAATGGTAACAGTTTTCCAAATTGTACCACCTGATTACTGTTTCCAAAGGTATTATTGAAACAATATTAAATATATATGTCCTTTCTTACATAATTCCTCTCTGAGGATGTTGAACATGCACATTTACTAACAAAAAGCCAGCTGGTTCACATAACACAACACTCTATTTTCCTTTTCCTCCAATTCTTACTATCTTCTCTTCCTCCTTTTTCCAGTTCTTCATGTAACATTCTTATTTTCTAGCTAAAAACAAAAACTTAATAATAATAATAATAATATATAAATCCATTAAGTTTAATTCAATTAGAAGAGAAAGGCAAAGATGCTCAACCAATAAAGCCCCCCACCCCACCTCCAACATTCTCTCTCTACATGGTCCAACCACCTATAGCTATCGCCTAGAGTTCTTAGCAAATTTATTTTATATTTTTTAATCTTATAGAAAGCATTCCACCCCCCAGCCAAAAGAAAATTCCAAAAAACAACTACCAACACCACCAAAAAAAATCTATTTACCTTTTTCTTTTGAATTTTTTAAGCACTCTCTGGCCTAAGCTATATACTATTATTAAATTTATCCCTTTTTAAACTTTTTTTAAGTACCTGAGCCTCCTACCTTCACTCCTCTAATTTTGATTTCTCTTGTTATTTTGCTAATGTGTAACATATCACTACATTGTGATTCATCAATATGTTCCTTCAACTTGTAAGCAATCACATGCATTCCTCTTAAACCATGCAAGAAACCTTGCCAACCACTACATGGTTTATTCACTAAATCAGGTTCTAATTATTTGATAGCCTCATTTTTAAATAAAAATACATCTCATTTTAAGTTCTTCATTTTTATTATGTTTTTTTATCATTGCATTAGCTATACAATTAGGAAACATTGATCTTTTTTCAAAAAACTGTTGTTTATCTTGTTTGATTGTAAATAGCAGTTATGTAAAATGAACTACTTCAAAACTTGTCGCCAAGTTGATTAGGTGGTTTAATAACATTGATGTGTACATCAGCTGATCAAGAATCAGTAAGACCTTGAATTACAGATACCATTTCAAATAGTTGAAAGATAACAATCAAGGAGGCATATGCTTCAACAAGTTTCTACTATTCAAAAGACAACATAAAGGAAATAAAAAAAATTTGTACTTCCAAAGCCAAACTCATTACATAATTATAAACAGGAATATGAAAGAATTTTTTTCATTTTTACAACCAACTCTGAATAAGTATCAAAGGCATTCTTACAGAAAATTAAAATGACTTACTCATCATAAGCATTAGCCCAATTATCAGCTGAACTCTCCCCCAAAGCTCCTTCACCAACCTGATGCCCGAATTCTTCAGCCCAATCCTGAACATGCAACTTGGAGAATTCATTTACCCACTGGTTATCAACTGGTCCATGTTGCTCACGTTCAACAGCAAATTCATTCACCCATCTATCTGACCCATGAGAAAGCTGAAATAACATCATAATTAGACAGAAGAAATTCTTAATGTTTACCATAGGAGCAATTTAACAGGAGGGCCAAGTCCATTAAATTCCTTTTCTTTTGAGTGTGTGTGTGTGTGTGTGCGTGCGCATGTGTTTCAGCATAAAATAGCTACTTGCCTCATCCTTTACATACTGATCAGCCCAAGAAGTAGGCTCCCCATTATACTGCTGCCGGAATTCCTCTGTCCAATCACTGGGTGCATCTAATGCAGCTGGCTTAACTTGATTATCATCAATGATAAGCTCACCGCGACTCATCTTTGATAAAAACTGAAGGAACTTTGAATTCTGCATGCCAGCAAGAGTTGAATAACATCTCAACCAAAAGAAACAAAAGAGAGTACACGAGTCACCCATAATCAAATGCCAAATAGTTGTCCTTAAGCCCATAAACAAAAACAGGCCATGGTAAATTCAAGTGTTATCTAATAAGGAAATCCAGATGTCCTAAATCAAACAAATTACAACTTGGGCCAGATTGTTGGTAATCAGATCTCATAACCCCTTCCCTTTATTCAGATATACCCCTACTTGGTCCAACCAAGTTCCATTCCGATTCATATATATCTACATAAAATGAAACTTCATTGGACCAAGGAGGGGGATATCTGAATTCAATCTGATTAAGATCCGGATAGGATCAGATTACTATTTTCTTATTATTATTTACGGTTAGGATCGGATTACCAACTCATATGCATAATAGAAAACTCTTCCAGGTCCAATATAGGTCATGAATCTCATAATTCATTGACAGGCCTGACTTTCTTCAAAACTTAGAATTCCAAACGCACCCAAAATTCACATTGAAATATTAGTGCATCGATCACTAAGGGACTCCCTAAATGCAATCCATTTGGTCAAGAGCAGATTATATATGTATGTGATACTTTTGAATCAGTAGTGTGCACTAATCCATCTTCAACTCTAAACTTTTTGAATCCGTATATCCTCCAAAGCTAAGAAACTAAACAGTCTCAGATGCAATCAAAGCATTTTCAACATGTTTCAATAACTTCAAATAAATGTAAAATATAAGATTCATGACATGGCATGAAAACCTGAAATTTTGGGTCATCATTTTGAGCTAATGTATGTGCAAGCATGCGGGTTTGTTCCATTGCGGCAATGCTTGAAATATTTGCTACTTCCATTTGACCCATCAATGACATTTGAGATTGTTCCTGTAAATGAGAATATCAATGGAATACCTAGAATCTTTGATACATCAAGAATCATGAAATAAACAAATGCTCCATATCACATGACTGCAAACACAAAGTGGAGGTACAAATAATATATACAATAATAATATGTTATAATAGGAGGTAAGTAGAAGGGAAATAAATTTGAACAGACAACAATAACACTTACAAATTCTCATGTTACAAATCATGGCTATTGACAATGCTATCAAATTAGAAGTATCCAAGGAGGGTCTAAATAAAGATCAGAGCAAAATGAAGATGCAATAAACAATCTGATGTGATCATAACCTAATAAAAACCATTAATATAGAAAATAATCCAACTTAATAAAAACTGATCCTCATCATCATAATCCAGTTTCCACCAAAGCGGGGTCGGCGACACGAATCTTGTCTCTCCATCCCACTCTATCGGAAATCATATCTTCAATCAATCTATATTTTTTTCAGGTCTTGTTTTATAGACTCCATCCATGTCTTTTTAATTCTTCCTCTTACTTGCTTAGGCGCCTTTCAGTATGCATATTCTCACACCTTCTTACAAGTGCATCTCTTGGTCTCCACTTTCCATGATCAAACCACCTTAGCCTACTCTCCTCCATTTTATCCCTAATGCATGTTATGCCTAACCATTTTCAAATATCTTCGTTTCTTATTTTGTCTTTCTTAGTTCTGCCACAAGTCCATCTTAACATCCTCATCTTGGTAACACTCATCTTCTAAATATGTTGATTCTTTGCTGCCCACTGGACTTGGACAAATGTGATGAATCTTTATGTATGTTTTTTATTTCCAAAAATATACAAGTTCCCCTTTTTGAAGGAAACCCAAATTTTTTGCATCGATATTGCCCTTTTCTTGAAATTTTTGTGTTATTTTTTATGGGAGATATCACAAGGAGTAAAAATTCCCTTAATATTTACTTGGTTCAAAGATGCAAAATATCTTTCAATTCGAGATCCAAACCATACCTATATTTGCCCACAACTAAAAGGCAGTGGCTTCATGAACCTATCATTCAACTTGACTTCACGGAGCAGAGCTTTCACCTTAGAAAACCACAGGTGATAAGAAAAGAACCTCATGGGCCTCTAAAATTCCCTTCAGATGCCTAACCAGTTAAAAGCTCCTCAAGCCTTGAAATGCCATGGGTCTCGAACTCATGATTCGAATGCCAATAAAATAAGCCAACTTCATAGGCATTCAATTTGGGCTAATTAACCCATAAAACTAAACCCACTCAAAACTAGTGTTTCTAGATATCTTCAGAGTCAATACTCATTAGATAACAACTGAAATTTTCATTTCAAGCAAAAAAAAGTAACCACTCGTGTGCAGCAATTTTACATGACTTGGAAACATCTAGACTAAAGATTTTGCACAGAAAAACATGACTGAAACAATGGCATTCAACTGAAAAGCATCTCCAATCCCACAGTAGAAAGTAACATTAATATCTTACCTTTGGCACAAATGTGTACACACTCAGACCCTTGTATGACTAAGGAACAACATGGTAATCTTGATTGTAAGGGCAGGGCAAGAAATCTTTCAGCGAAGATGGGGGAAAGGGGAACCAGAAAGAGGCACAGAAAAAACATGACTGCAACAATGGCATTCAACTGAAAAGCATCTCCAATCATACAGTAGAAAATAACATTAATATCTTACCTTCGGCACAAATGTGTATATACTCAGACTCTTGTATGACTAAGGAACAACACAGTAATCTTGATTGTAAGGGCAGGCCAAGAAATCTTTCAGAGTATATGAGGGAAGGGGAAAGGGGAATCAGAAAGAAGCTTAAGGTACTCTAGCCTGCTTCTCCAAATTTAGTTTCCTAATGAAATATCAGTTGTTCTGCCATGTTGAGTAATAATGAGAGTGGTATAAACTGTCCTGTTGAAAGGACCTTTTGAATGAACAACATGGACAATATATTATCCCACATAAGCCTCGTGAATGCATGTGCAATAGATTTTTTCAGCAAGTTTAGTTTCCTAATGAAATATCAGTTGTTCTGCCATGTTGAGTAATAATGAGAGTGGTATAAACTGTCCCCTTGAAAGGACCTTTTGAATGAACAACATGGACAATATATTATCCCACATAAGCCTCGTGAAATTTTTTAATTATTTTTAAGTTCTACTGAAAAGAGATGGTAATTTTAGGGCAGCCGTTTTTGTCATGTGACAAAGGTTTTCACGATGAAACCTAGTGTACAAGGTGGAATTGACTGGAAATAATGCTCTACAAATAAAGTTCTCCAAATAAACTGTCACGTGAGAAATTTGTATCTCACTATTTTTCTAATTCTCAAACTTTCACGAGACAATCAAGTGATCAACCTTCTTTAGAAAAGAAGAATCAAAAAAAATTCTAATAGAATAGCCGGAACACAAGACTAAGTGTATCTTGCACATATTTGAATTGATTTTCTAAACCCCATTCATACACATTTCCTTCTGTATAAAGAAGCACCCTTTGCCTATTTTAAAAAAAAAAAATTATCCCTTAAAAAAGGAATGCTAGGAAGAAATGAATAACAATATCCAACCATACTTGGAAACAAAAGAGTGCTATCTTTAAGTCAATCAATTTGCATTGTTAACTGTTTTAATTTAGTCAATTAATTTTTAACAGGCGAAAATGATTCAGATTGGGATGCTTCAGTCATATTAATTAGTAGATCAACTTGTGGAAAAACAATTCATTACAAGAGTATAGATGCAAATTCAAAATGCAAGGATATAACATATATTATGATAAATGCAGTGTATAAGCAGAAATATGCCAAATTATAGATGTACCTCTGCAAAATTTGAGCTAAAAGGAACAAAGACAAGGAGAGTAATAGTGAGGATCTAATGTAGGGCATAAGAAGAAACATATCAAAACCAATGGTGTAAGAAATTATTTTATAAAATTAAAAAAAAAAAAAAAAGACAGGAACACACACACACACACGTAGAGAGAGTGGGAGGAAGAGAGAGAAATATGGGACCACCATGTAAAATCCGTCAACTGAAGATTAGCGGACGTGCAAATTACTGCATAACATTGATGGACAGAAAGTTTTTGGGCCCATGCCATGCTCCGCACCCACCCAACACCCCCCCCCCCCCCCCCCCCCCCCCCCCCCCCCCCCCCCCCCCCCCTTCCCAAACACACACCAAAACAACCCGGGAAAAAAAAAAAAAAACACCAACAAACTGCAGATAGCCACTGTTTACATGGAGAAAACATGATTGTAACAATGCCATCGCCTAAAAATAATCTCCCATCCTAAACATAGACAGCAACATTAATACCTCACCTAATTTCTTCACTAATACATTCATTCTGGGGGGAAGATGCCAAAAAAAAAAAAAAACCCAGAGTTAGGAAATAAAAAAAATATTATCTACCAGCATGACTGCTTGAACTGCCATTGGTACTACTTGATTGCATAAGAGGGTCACTGGAACATCTTTATATTTTAGCTTTGTCATCCTCCAATTCAAAAATTTTGAATAGATAGCTACAGAACAACTACTACATCAAAAATTTTGAGTAGATAGCTATGGAACAACTACTAGCAATCAATTCGGGCTTCCAACACTCAAACGAAGTTCTATGATATCAATCTAAGTCATGTAGAAGAATCTGAATGAAGTAGTTGAGAACCCTCAGCGAGAAAGGATATTTGTGAAAAACAAAGACAAGTAAACCTAAACCCAAAAAAAAAAAAAAAAAAACAAGTAAAAACATACACACACACACGAACGCACAGATAAATGCTAGGAGTTTGATCTGCCAGATGGTGCCAATATCACTCACTGGTGGAACTAGAAAACTGAGAAAAAAAAATCAGAAAAAAGCAGATTTGGTGCTCTAAATCTAATACCATGCCACAAATCATCGTTTATTGATAATAGCCTCAGACCACAAGAAGCCTTGAAGGGTTCATATAAATATCATAACACAATGAAGATAAAAATCCAAATATTCTAATCTAATCATAATTCTAATTAAATATGTCAAAAAATAAAATAAGCTAAGCTAATTAAATCAGATCCTCATCAGTTCTATCAAGAAACATCGACTATTAACAGAAATGGAGCTCTAAACATGTACAAATTGCAATATTCCCTGTTCAACACCCTTCTGCCCTCAAAATACAATATTACAAACTTGTCTCCTTTTAACAGCTTGTACCAAGGTCTTTCAGGAATGCTCTAAATGGATGGGTATGGATAGATACTAAAATTCATTCCACACATTACAGTTTCAGTGAATCTAGTAATTCAGAGTTCTACACCTAATAGCGTGAAGGTTCTAGGAATTTAGATAGACCAATATATATGTAAAAATCAAATCTCAACCAAATGACATTTAAAAAATTAGAGGACAATAATTAGCCGCCAAATTATACAGAATAACAAAAATGCTTGCTTACATGCTCAAATTCAGATGCCCATCCATTGGCCCCATGTTGTTTTTCAAACGACTGGGCCCAAGCTTCAGGATCAACATGTGGTGCTCTGTGTTGGCTATATTCAGCAATCCATCCATCTGCAGAATGAAAAGCCCTAGACTTCATTGTACCTTGGGACTCATTCCAATATTCTTCCAGTTCACGGTATCTCCCAGGAACTGCACCCTTGGCCCGGATATCATTATCAATATCTAAAGAATGTAGAAGTGCATTCACCTGATACAGGAACAAGTTCCCATGAACATCAAAGCGTTAAACAATAGGACTAATCAGCAATGCCAACACATAAAGACACAAACAACAAAATCAAATTCTACAACAAAACTCATGGTGGAACCGTGGAATCAGAGATTCCTTGTTAAAAAAATCTCGATATTGCTGTCAGTCATATGTGGCATCTGTAAGATAAACAATACTGGAGAATCCAGCTCCAATAGGAAACTGGTCATTCAAATTACCAGTTCAAGCTAAAATCATTTGGAAATACATAGATTGAAATGTAAACTTTATCCTGTAGGCATTGTTGGGACAATTCACTAACAGTGATACTGAAGATTGGCCGATCACACCAAAAGGAGACATGATGACTCTTCTGTTTGGGTAAGGCTAACAAATGAACTCGGACCATACAAATTTTTGAATGTTGAGAGTAACAAACAGAGCTGTTCAAGACTAAACATGGAAACCAAACCTGTGCATTAATAAAATCATCACTCTTATCTGCAAAGAAGTGCCTCGCCATTATGCTACTACGATCACGTATACATTGTTTGTCACCTTCCGATAACCCTAGAAGTGGCAGCGGTGCAGGATGAAAGGGAATACCATCACGGCTGCTGTCCACAAAAGAGTGCAAAAAGCTTGACAACACTCTTTGTGGAGGCCCTGAAAATTATGAAAGAACAGTCAAGAACTACATATATCAGCTCCCAATATGTTAAGATATTATATATGGAAGTCATCTACTACTTGTAACTACAGTCAATTATGTTGTACAGGGGACCAGAAAGTCCTTAAGAAGCATAATTGAGTATGAGATGACCAAGACCTTAGATAAGTTAAGGATTAATTTCTGTTTTATAAAATCATTGAACCAAATTGAATAGGAGAAAAAAAAAAAAGCAAAAAGAAAAACTAAACAAGCTTTGAAATATAGGAAATATGAATAAAGATGCAATTAAGTTTCTAAGTAAATACTTTAGACTGCACATCTTAGATAAAAGGAAAATAGATACACCTGTCAAACCCCGGCTCACACTTGCAAACTTAACAATTACTCAACATTTTGTTATTGGACAAAAACTACAGCAACAAGCAAGTTCCAAAACTCATAAAGGAAGAGCTTTGCAACCTTACCATCCCAAGTAGGTTGAGGCTGAGAACTAACTTGATGGTTATATATTTGCTCAAATTCCTGAAAGTGAGTTTGGCTTCCTCTTCCATGAGCAGGAGTAGGAACCTGAGGATGGTGGACCTCATCCCAAGCACCAGCAAATCCAACCTGATCTGCAGAATGGAAGCGGCGAAGGAACTCCGAGCCCTGGGTAAATAAATATGATATTAGTACCCCTATGAACTCCAACATAAAAGCTTTAAAGAAAACAATATCAACCTGGGCATCTGGATGCTGATGATCCTGATGATCAAGCTCCAAACCTGGAAGCGGTGTCAGTTGACCATCAGTCCTAGAGTACAATGGAACGTCAGATCCTGTATTTGTTGATGCAGGAAGCTCCTTCAATGTTTCCTATTTGGGCAATAAAGAAATATCAGATGCATTAATCTTTAGAACAATTTCTGAACCATATTCTAGTTGGACCAAATGGAGGAAAATAACAAAATCTTCCAGATTGTAAGAGCGAATTTTTGAATTACATAATTGGAAGCTGCATGGAGCTAGAATGCCTGCTTAAAGACTCCGTAAATCTAAGAACCAAACAGTTTCAAATTTTCGAGTAAAAATTCAAAGTTAGATACAAACCTGTCTATTTGTCGTATATTTTCTGTACTTTCAAACAATAGCTTTGAACCATTGTGATGAAAGAAAAGCTAATATTTTCATGTATTAGCCGCTTCCTCTTTTTGAAACAAAATACATCTCTTCAGTTAATAACTTTTTGTCTTGTTTTTCTTCGGCTTTAAGATATTGAGTTTGACACACTGTATATGACTCTCTATAATACAAGAACCAAAAAGATGAACTTAGAAGGAAAAATGGGAGATAGCAACCATTTGGTGATAAATATACTTCAAACAGCTTGATATGTAAAACATATATGCTAAAAAGTGTATGTAACATAGTTAAGGATTTCTGGAATATGCTTGTAAAGAAATACATGCCAAAAGATGATGAAATTAAGAAATCCGTGTCAAGTCACTGTTTAGCATGAAAAAAAGGCTTATGGCAAATCTTTTATTTCCAAGTTGATGAATTGCTGATTATCGTATATGAAATCATTGCATGAGGTGTGAATATTAATGAAGGCTCTCAACCAAAATGATAACTAGAAGTTTACCCATATCAAATGAATGGTCCAGATTTGCCTTGTCATCTCTTCATTTAATGACAACTCAACATCTCGCCACAAAACTAGACTTGGTCAGAAAAATCTAAAAATCCTTTTGCCTGTTATGTTTATTCAAGTTTAGATAGATTTGAATTGAAATTTGTAGCCGGTAAGATGTAAGTTGCCTTTCTGAACTCAAGTATTTGAAAAGTAAATTGTTATAATAATTTTTAACTCTAAATAAAAGCAGTGAACAATTGGGGGATCAGACTATTCATGTCCTTCCATACATTATAATAATTTTTATTAATTTCAGATCACAGGCCCAATTGTAGGAGCAGCTGAGGATTGTTGCATCTAGTTGGAAGCTGATATAAAACTTAGGTAGATTCGTCATGAGCTCATACTATCTTGCTCCTTCTCAGAATAAAATATTCCCCTAGGCATGTCCCTTTGTGTTCAATGATCATGGGTTTCCAACTTATATTGACAATTCCAAAAAAAAAAAACCATAAACCATTATCATTCTTTGGCAATTTTGCCTGACTTATATAATACTGAAAAATCACTTATTTCCGTTTTTTTTTTTGTCATTAGACTACATGAGTTTTGTTGTTTTAGATTATTTGCACAACTCTTCATGTTTCAATTAAGTTTGCCCATCCAAGGGGTTGCATGCGCTTGCTTCCTACAAACATCAATCACTTAGTCCTAAGGATGAACGCCACTAAACCTGAGATCCTTCAGGGAGACGAGCAGGACATATTTAACCTTGACAACAGTGTCATAGGTGCACTTCAGTCGATGTCTTGTTAATCTTATACTAATTTCTGAATTTTCTACGGTTTCTTTATGAATCAGGTTTACTAAATACTATATTTCCAAAGCAACCAAATAGAAAAAAAAAAGGATTATTACTTGACTAGTTCAGAGACACAAGTATAAACATAACATAGAGGCAGTAAAGTAATACCAATCTAAATTATCAGTTGAACTGCCTGAGAGAAGGGGGAAGAAAAGATCAAACAAGAAAACAAATCAAGATAAATTCGTGAACACAACGGAGTGCTGGATGGAATTTGGAGGGGAAGAATGAAATAAACGCACCTGGGTCTTTCCAGAAGTGCCGATGAGGGCATTGGCGAGAGCGCCAAAGGGATTTGAAGAAGAAGAAGAACCTGGGACAGCACATGCCGCTCCTCCGGTAACCAGCTCCCGCATCGCCATGTCCAATTCTTCCAATCACTTATTTGCTTCTTCGGACGAATTCAGCCAGCTCCCTCCCACTGATCGAGGTATAAAAATGGTTGCCTATAATAACTGTCAGTTTTCCCTTTTTTTTATTTATTATTTATTTGTGCCTTATTTTATCCCTTTGGTTTTAGACGGTGACGATAAAGAAGACAATTCCAAGAGCAGAGACGCCTTGCGGACGTTATCTCCAATCTCCATTACCAGGTGCACCCTTCTCTTCTCTCTCCCCAGAAACCCCCCAATCCCTCTCCCTCTCAGGCCGCGTATTGGAGGTCCCACCATGTTACTGTTGGGCCCAGCCAAAAGGCCCAATCCGATTGAAACAACCTCAACACTCGCCGGTTGCTACTTGTTAGCCCTAATGTAGCTAGATGCAAGTTGTGAAGAGCATAACAACTCTGATATGCTCTACACAACTTACATCTAGCTACATTAGGGCTAACAAGGGTGGGTCGAAGAAGTAGAAGGAAGACAAGAAATAGAAGGAGGAAATAAGAGAAAACAAGGGCAGAGCGGAGTTGGCGAGGAATTCAACTCTGGTTCTACGAAACTCGTTTTTGCCTTCTGGAGCTGCTCTGTCATCTTTTTCCCACAAGGTCGTCCTCGCCAACTCCGCTCTGCCCCGGTTTTCTCTTATTTCCTCCTTCTATTTCTTGTTTTCCTTCTACTTCTTCGACCCACCCTTTCCCATCTTGCCTCCATTCCTCCAATAGTTACTATCGCCCCATCTGTCCTTCCTGTCTGGTGGTTATCTGCTAGTTTTCTGGAAGCTTCCACTCGCGTTCCTATTTCGCTGTGTTTGTCAGTGTTTCTGTATTTGAGGATGAGCTAATCTCCTTTGCTTCCCTGTGAGTGGATCCTGGGTGTCGTTGTTGTCTTGCTGTCTTCATGGAGGATATTTCAGTCAAGTTCCAGCAGTTACTGTTACCTAATCGGCCGTCCAAGGTGTATAAGCTTTTAGATAATGAGAAAGCTCGCCTCATTTCGAAGTGGAGCTTCCTCCTGTTGATGGAAATCCTTGGTTCCTCCCCTTGTTTAAATGCCATAAGAAATTTTATGGAAAGAGCTTGGAAAAACATCAAGGTCACATCTTTGACGCAGATTGATTCAGCTCGCTTCATGGTAGCGCTATCTACAAAGGAGGACCTTGATCAGCTTCTGTGTGCCCAACCTTGGTTTATCAATGGTGCTTTGGCCCTGTTGGATACGATTTCGTCGGCAGAGTAGGTGGAGGATTTTGTGTTTAAAACATTTACCATATGGGTTCACTTCTCCACCTTCCCCGTGCTCTGTTAGATGAGGAATTCCTTTTTAGATTTGGGAAAGAGTTTGGTAATCCACTCGAGATAGAGCTCCCTCAAAGCCCGGACTCAGTTCATGCTTGCATCAAAATGGCAATCCCTCTTGATAGTCCATTACCTGCCGGTATTTTTGTTGAATCAATCGATTCAATTCAGGTTTGGGTGTGCTTTGCATACGAAGGAATTCCTACATTTTGTTTTGCATGTGGTTTACTTGGACATTCAATTACATCCTGTTCTAACCCGATGCTTGCTAGTAATACTTTGAGCTCATCGGCCGGTGATCCCAAGTACTCTTTGGAAAACTCCACTGTCTGCCGGAGAAGGAGGAATTTGCTCTTAAGGAACAATGCCGGTGGTCCCTCCCCTGTTGCTGGTCGATTCAGGTCTGCTGAACTATCTGGGGTAGATCCCAATTTTCATCATCCTGGGCCTCCTGCAAATGTTCATCATGGGATCGGTCCAGCTGTGGAGCTCCCCTCCTCGGTCAGTTTGTGCGGCCCGTTTACCTTCTCGGCTGAGGCCCACCTCAAGCAAGCCCACCAAGACCACTCTTTTAACCTTATGCTCACTAATTTTTTTAAAAGCCCAAACCAGCACCACTCCTCATCCAATCCATTCACGTTGTTGGCTTCCCCTCACCTCACCATCTCTGAGAACTCCAACTTCATGATCCATACTCCTCCTCCCCGTCCAAAGCGTTCACGCAGAAAACCTCTTCACATCCATTCCATTGCTGCAAGTGACGACAACCCAGAATTTCCTAGCCACAGGGAAGTTGTTCCCTCTCCTAAGAAGCGTAAATCCTCCTCTACTGGTAAAGTGGTCTCTGTTTCCCTATCTAAGTGCTCCTCCTCAAGCACCGGAGATATCGGAGGCAACTACTAAATGAAGTTCTTATTTTGGAATTGTCACGGCCTTGGTCAGGCTGTGACCCAACAACATTTGTGTGACCAAATTTTGAGTCATTGTCCTGCAGTGATTTTTTTGTCTGAAACTTTTGCTAATTTTAAGTTGTCTGAACGTGTTGCTGGTCGGTTAGGTTTTGGAAAAAACTGTTTTATTAATCCCTCGGTCTCGAGGAAGGAGGGTATGTTGATTATGTGGCAGAAAGGTTATGATGTCTCTGTCTTTCACTCTACTGATTGGCTTGTTATGGTTCACATCTCTTACAAAGGCCAATCCTGGTTTATGATTTTCATTCATGCAAATCCAAGCCGGATGTACAATTTGAGCAATGGTCGCAGATTGAACAACTCGTTCATGGCATTTCTTCTCCATGGCTTCTTTTTGGAGATTTCAACGTAATGTTGGATAGCTCTGAAAAACGTGGGGGGTGCCAATCAATAGGAGACAATCTTTAAATTTTCATGCCTTCCTGAATAATTGTAATCTTTCTGAAGTGGACATGCAAGGTCCGCAATTTACCTGGTGCAACGGACAGCAAGGATGGAAAAGAATTTCGGAAAAAATTGATCGCTGCTTTATGTCTATTGATTGCTTGAATTTCTTTATCCATCCTATCGTCTATGTTCAACCAATTGTTGCGTCAGATCATTGTCCCCTGATAATGGATTTGCTACATGAAAATAGGAGAAGTACTCGGCCTTTCCGTTTTGAAGCCTTTTGGATCCAAGAAGAGACATGCTACAACACTATCAACACATCTTGGACAGAAGAGCACCCCCAAGGAAGGCAAGCAAATGTGCCAAATAAGCTGTCCAGACTATCCTATGCCTTAAGAAGATGGAATAGAACGGTTGTGGGCAACATTCATCTCAAGAAGTCAAAAATCTTCTCTCGCTTGAAATGGGTGCAGGAACAGCACCAAAACATGCCTTCTATGGAGCTGGAGCATGAAGAGAACAAACTTCAATGGGAATATGCTACAATTCTTAAACAGCAAGAAGTTCTCTGGTTTCATAAGTCCAGAGTAAATTGGCTTCACCATGGAGATAGAAATACCACCTTCTTCCACAAGTCAACTCTGATCCGGCGTCAAAGGAACTTCATTAGCTCTCTAAAAAAAGCTGATAATGTGGAAACGGAATCATTGAAGGAACTCGAGGAAGTTGTCATTTCTTATTTTCAAACAACCTACAAAGCTGATCCTAAAACTTCTAATCTTGAGTTACCTGGTCTCATATCTCAGGTCATTACTGAAGAACATAACACCGAGATTGCTCGAATACCTTTAGCAGCGGAAATTTGGGGAGTTGTCAAAGTTATGGGAGCCTACAAGTGCCCGGGTCTTGACGGATACCAAGGTATCTTTTACCAAAAATTCTGGAACATTGTTAGTAATGACATTATCTTGCTTGTTCAGGAGTTTTTTCGAAGTGGGATTATGCCTAAAGGTTTAAATCATACTTTTCTATCTCTTATCCCCAAGATTTCGCAGCCGCGTAGGATTTCGGAGTTTCGTCCAATTAGCTTTATGTAACTTTGTTTACAAAATTATAGCCAAAATCCTTGTTTTGAGATTTCGTTTTGTTCTTTGCATGGTTATTTCACCAAACCAATCTGCTTTTATTTCTGGGAGATCCATTCGTGACAATATTCTCATTAATCATGAGATCTTCCATTTTTTGGGAAAAAAAAATCAAAACGGCAAAAATAAAAAATCACAAAATATCAATAATAATACTAAAAAGAGAAAGAAATGTCTTCATGACAAGGGTATGTATGCGCTAAAACTTGATTTCTCCAAAGCATATGATACTTTAAGTTGGATCTTCTTGAGAAAAGTGCTTCAATCCTATGGTTTTAATGGTAAAGTCGTTCAGCTCATTATGGAATGTGTGTCATCTGTTTCCTATAGCATTCTTTTAAATGGTACTGCTGTGGGTCATTTTGCTGCGGAAAGAGGTCTCCGCCAAGGAGACCCACTTTCCCCATATCTGTTTATTTTATGTCAACAGGTTCTATCTCTAACCATTGAACGAGCGGAAAGGGATGCTAGATTTGGAGGAGTTTCCATTAGACGAGGGGGGATGAGCATTTCCCACTTGATGTACGCCGATGATGTCAACATATATGGCTTCACAAAGGAGCGGGAAGCTCACACCATAGTGAGAATCCTCTACAAATATTGCTGTGAAGCTAGCCAAGTGATCAATGCTTCCAAATCCACTCTGTTTTTTAGCCGCAATGCATCAAGTCGAAGCAGAGCTAGGATCCGGAGTATGTTCAATGTGGAGGGCTCCCAACTACTGGGGAAGTATCTTGGGGTTCCAATAATGCGAAATAAGCCTTCCAGAAAATACTGTGAGATGATTTTAGATAAGATGACTGCTCGTTTGGCGGGGTGGAAAGCCTCCTTATTATCTCAGTCAGGTCGTCTTATTCTTATAAATTTTGTCTTGGCTTCTCAGCCCATCCATTTTATGAGTTCCTTTTTACTTCCTCAGGGCATCCTCTCCCAAATGGATCAACAGGCAAGGGCCTTTTTCTGGAGAAAAAGAAATGATAGACATACCATTCACACTGTGTGTTGGGAACAATTGACCAAGCAAACAAGGAGTGGGGGACTTAACATCAAAAGAGCTCGACAGATGAACCAAGCCCTCATCCTCAAAGCAGCTTGGATGCTTAACAACAAAGGCAATGGCCTATGGCAAAAATTCATCAAAGATGTATACTTTCCAAATTGTAATTTCCTTGAAGCAACCTTTAGAAGTAGACATTCCTTTGGCTGGAAACAAATGAAGCATATGAGTGAATGGATTAACAAAGGTAGTGCTTGGACAGTGGCAGATGGCAACAATATCGACATTCTCATGGATAGGTGGGTTCATGGTGCGGATACTACACTTGACATTCAAAAATCCCATGATAGTTTCCGCCTTCTTAAGGTAAGTCAATTAATAAATGCTAGCATTGGTCAATGGGATACTCAATTGGTCAATCGTTTCTGGAATAGCTCGACTGCTCACACCATCTTAACAACTCCCATTTCACCTTCTCTGGGGGAGGATAGGAGGCATTGGGCTTTAACTTCTTCAGGTAGGTTTTCTGTCTCATCCGCTTATCGTCTGATGCTGGGTGCCAATGATCATGATCATAATCCTATTTGGTTAAAGTGTTGGCATTTGAGATGCCAACCGCGCATCAGAATGTTTATCTGGAAATGTTTGGTTGGAGGACTTCCTACTGCTCATTTGTTATCTTCTCGTCTGCAATTCATTGACAACAAATGTGTTTTCTGTGACCACATGCAGGAGTCTTTGGAACATCTTTGGATGCATTGCCCGTTTTCTCAGGCTGTATGGATTCAATCTATGGGAGGTTCTACCCAAGCAACAGGACCCCAATCTTCCTTCTTTCACTGGTTCACTTATCTAACCTCCCTTCAACCGCCGTCCAAGGATTTTAACAACATTGATTTTCTTTCCCATGTAGCGAATTTCGGGTGGGCTGTTTGGATGGCTCGTAATGGAGCCATCTTTGAAGATGAAGCCCCGTCAGTGGCAGTAACTTGCAAGGAGATTGAACGACTCCATCGAGTTACTCAAGACATTGCAACTTCTACTTCAAGATCATCTGCTACTTCAGGGATCACATATGTTAATTGGCAACCTCCTGTTCATCCTTGGATAAAGCTGAATGTTGATGGCACCTATAGAAGTTCTCAAAATAGAGCAACTGCTGGAGGTGTATTAAGAGATTCCTTGGTGGATTTGCAGTTGAATGTCATGCCCAATCGGCAATTGAGGCTGAATGCTTAGCTGCGTTGGAAGGCTTGAGATTTGCTGTAGCTCGTCATATTTCCCATATCGTTGTTGAGGGCGATTCTCAGGCAATCATCTCTCTTCTTCAGCATCCGGTCAACAATGCTCCTTGGCGTCTTCTAGGTCTCCTTGCCCAAGTAAAAGTACTTTGCTCCAAAGTTTCTCATATCACTTTCTCGCATTCCTATCGCGAGGGTAACCAAGTGGCGGATGGTCTGGCAAATTTCGCCCATGACAGTTTCTCTTGTGTATGGTTATCATCCCCCCCCTTCTTCTGTAGCCTCGGTCATCTTTGATGATGCTAGAGGTTGTTGTTTCCCCAGATTTTAATGACATGTCAGTTACTGTTGTTCACCAAAAAAAACAAAAAAAAAACAACTCTGGTATAGCTTGGATTTTTTATATAAATTATTTTTCACATAAAATATTAGTAAGATGTATATATTCTATTTTTTAATTAAAAATTTTCTAACGCAATACTATTAGTTTAAACTCAAGTAATAACCAAGTCCAAGTAAACGATCAATCGATATTTCGTAGGATACTAAACTGTTTATTGAGATACTATTGTTATCATTGACTTGGCTACAAGCCAAGGATATCATTGGTTACAAGCTAAAGATGTCAATCCAATCATCATTAGCACATTTGTTAGGTATTTTGGAAAAAAATATTAACCTACAGTATTTTTGAAATTATTGATAATTATTAAAAAAATAAAATATTTTTTGGCTTTTGATTTTTTTAATATGTTTTTATAAATAGGTAGGAAAAGTAATCCCTCCGAATAATTTTCCACCGAACCAAACCGAGTTGACCCGTAAATCTAAATATACATCGCTCGTGCTCGTAGACAAGGCCTAAGGGCAATCGTTTCCTCTCCAACGTCTCCAGTGGTTCTCTCTCGGTGTCCAGCGGTCGATAGGCTCCACGTCGTGGGAAAGCAGCCGGGAAAAATGGCATCGTCGTCAAGCAGCGGTCTGACCTTCAAGCTCCATCCCTTGGTGATTGTGAACATTTCTGACCACCATACGAGGGTTAAGTCCCAGGCGCAGCACCTTGCACTTGTTAACGGCAACGGGGAGGAAGCAGGAGGAGGAGGGGGTTCTGCTCCTCCGCCACCCAGGGTATTCGGATGTGTTATAGGGATACAGAGAGGACGTACAGTTGAGATCTTCAACAGCTTCGAGCTCTTATACGACCCTTCCACAGACTCCCTCGACCGCTCCTTCGTCGAGAAGAAGCAAGAGCTCTGTAAGCACATCCCATGAATGTTGCTCACTGCTTTACCTAACAACCACTTTTGGGTTTGGGCTCTAACTGAAGCTCATCTGTTCATACAGTGTGCCGATAACGGCTTCTCAAACCCTCTTTTTTTTTGTGCCCTTCTCTTTTCTTCCTTTTTATGGTGCATTTTACTGAGACCTAAATTACTTGCGCGCCACCCCACGGCTCTCTATCATATGTGCACAATTACTTCCTTTTTCTATACTGAAACCCTAATTACGCGCGTCCCACCCAGCTTCAAAAGTTGTATTTATTTCATGTTTCTCTTCCGTTTTGATCTTTGGGGATTTGCGTCTCTGTTTGTCTGACGCTCCTTCTCCGTTGACCAGATAAGAAGGTTTTTCCTAATTTCTATATCCTTGGCTGGTATTCGACGGGAACTGATGCGCAGGAGTCAGATATGCTGATTCACAAAGCTGTGAGTTCTTATTCTCAACTATAAAGTAAGCCCATTCTTGAAACGAATATGGGGCTGGGGTAATTTCATGGGGTTGAAACGAGGATATTTAGATATATATGATTTCTACTTATAAATTTAGTGGGGAAAGAGAATTCAACGCATGTGCGTGTGTGTGTGACTTTGGTCTGAGTATGAGTTCAAAATTCTGTACAAATGTTTTTTTTTGGATAGGTAAATAAGGTATATTATAAGTAAACTAGGAAGTTGGATCATAGGTTCACAAATAGTGTACCCATGATACAATGGAGTCAACCATACAGCACCCAAAAGGGTATTTACAATTCAACTACACCCACACTCCTTTCCCATTCTCCACTGTACAAATGTTGTGAAGATTTCAATGCAGTGGCCACTTTTATGATATTTAAGGTTAGTCAAATTTTTTGATAGCTCCAGCAAAACACATCTTTTAGGTGTTTGAAAAGACTGTTAAAATAACTGTTGGGCTTACAATGATAAAAAACAAAGTTAAAATTTCAAAACGAATTATTTTTTAAGGAGCTCTAATGGAAAGATTGGCAACTTGTTCCTGCTTGCTGTGGTGGTTGTACTAGAAATTATCATAAGACTTAAAAGCTCCACTTCTGGTAATGAATTCTAATGAAAGTATTCTTATGATTTTTAGCTACCATTTTTTGTCTATAGGTTCCATGAGATGATTGTTGATACTCAGATTTTTATAAGTGATATTCATTTGCACTTCTATCTTATGAGAAACAATGATAAAGTTACACAAATGATTCCATCAATCTCAGAAATCATAATGTAAAGCCTACCATTAAGAACCAGAGAATTGAGGAATTTACTACCATGTGACTTTTCTGCATTGTTCAACTTTGCTGCATATCTTAATTTTGACATTGTCACTGAACTGTTTCATGCACAAATAATTGTATATTCTTTTGTTGTGGAGTAAAATTCAGAACATCTAATGGGAAACTGTTTATATGATTCCTTATTTGTCTATTTTGTCATTTATAGTTTTTCGTTTACAGTTCTTGGTATATTCGTGTTACAAGTTGAAATATTTGTTCTACTAGGTGTTTAGTTCATTCATTACTTGTATTTGAACAATTTATTCATAAAATAGGAAATTTTATTTGGGCAATTTTTGCCAACTTAAGGTTATGAAAGACTTAGGATTGTTAACTTAAAAGATTTAGCAGAAGGAAAATTTATTTGGGCAGTTTTTGCCAAGTACTATATGGTTATGAAAGACTTGGGATTAACTTAAAAGATTTAGCAGAAGTTGTAAACTACTCACCAAGCTGACAAACCATCTTGTACTTATGTTCGGCATCGGCAACACCTAAGATTAAGGCAGTTGAGAAAGAAGGTGTATGATAAATCTATAAAATTGTAAAACTAACAGGGAAGAAAAGAGATTTAAGATCAAGTTGGATGTACGAAAAGAAAAGATTTGAGAGTCTTAGTAAAAGATAAGGAGATCAAATAAAGTTAAAAGGAAAAATTTTCTAAATCTGTTAAATAATGAAAATATGGAGAGATTTATTTCAGACGTGAAAGTGGTTTTGGGGTGATCAAGAGAACACTATGAGATTGGGGTTCAAGAAAGAAGGTAGCCTTAATGAAGATTACAATAAGAAAGGCTCAGCGTATGGCATTTCAATTGAAGTTTGAAGGTGCATAAGAGAGATTGGTTTATTATAGTTGACCAAATTATTTTATGGGGTTTTTAATACTACAAATGTGTCAAATGCTTGGAGAAAGAGCATATTAGTATTTTTACATAAGAATAAAGGAGATTTTCATAATTTTATGAATTATCAAATCAAGCATATGAGTCTTATCATGAATCTATGAGAAATCATGATTAAGGAAAAATTATGAAGAATAAATTGTTAGAAAATCAGTTTAGTTTTGTACTAAGCTGGTCTACCATTTTGGCTATCATTTTACTCAAACAATGAGTGGATAAGTTTGAAGAGAATAAAGGCACATTCACATGTGATCTTGAGAAAGTATTTGATAGAGTATAAGAGAGTTAATCTGATAGTTTTTGAATGGAAGATGACTAAGAATTATACACACTGACATCATTAAAAAAAAGTATATGGGGAAAAGAGGAAAAAGAGAGAGGGGGGGGGGGGGGGGGTGCCGAGGGTGGTGGATACCAAGACAAATGAGTTCTCCATGGTGTTGAGATTATCAAGAGTTAAATATGAGTCCCTAGTTGCTTGCTTTATTTTATATGAATTAACTATTGATATCCAAGAGGTGGTCTCTTGGTGTATGTTATTTGTGGATGATGTGGTTTTGGTAGACCAAACTATAAGAAAAGGTAAATGCGGACTTGGAGTAATGGACGATCCATTGGAAGTGAAAGGTTTTAAGATAATTCAAATTAAGACTGAGTATATGGAGTGTAACTTTAGTACAAATTGTGGTAGAGGTGAAGCTGTGTTAAGAATTGATAATCAAGATATTCATAAAGGTAATTAATTTCATTATCTTGGATCAATTATCCACAAAAAAAGGGGGAAATTGATGAGGATGTTGCACATGGAATTAGAGTTTGGTGGCTTCAGACTTCAGTAGTAGGTGCTTCTATAGTGTCTTGTGATTGACATGTTACACTTAAAAACTGAAAGGGAAATTTTAAAGGATGGCCATGAATCTTGTTGTACTATGGATCAAAATGTTTGCAACAACCAATAAAGAAGCATGCATAGGATGAATGAATGCTGGTGAGATTAGGATGTTGACATGGACCTGGAGGAAGGCTAGGAAAGATAAGTTAGTGAATGAACATATTTCAGATTATCTGTGTTGCTAAAATTGGAGATTGATTAAATAAAGTAGATTAAAATGTTTTGGGGTATTTAAAATGAAGATTTAAGGAGTAAACTATGAGAATGTGTGAAAGGTACTCATTTAAGTGATCTTATAGAGCGAGAGGAATATCAAAAGACAAAATGGAGGGAATAAGTGGAAGAGGAATTGAATACTTACAATCTAATTGAAAGATACAGTTTCCGATAGATTGAGATGGAGAAACAAGTTTTGTGTTGCTGACCCCAATTAGTTTGGGCTAAGGGCTTTTTATTTTATTGTTACTATACAGTTATTAATAGATCTGGATATCTTTCAGTCCATCTTAATTACATTACTCTTTTTGGAACAGTTGATGGACATTAATGAAAGCCCAGTATATGTTCTTCTCAATCCATCAATCAATCATGCACAAAAGGATCTTCCAGTGACCATCTATGAAAGTGGTATGTGGCCTTCATTTTTGTATAATTCACAAATTCCTTTGTGATCAATGTTGGCAGACAGATTCATTCTGACAGGTTTCTGTTTATGGGCTTGTTCAGTGTTTTTTTTTTATCGGTAATAATGGAAAATATATTAAAACATAATAGCTCAAACAGGCATTACAAGTACATATAAAGTGTACAGGAGCAGCAGCTACAAATCTAGAAAATTAACACACACAAGAAACTTCTCAGAGTCTAACCATTTACATGAATCTTTACTGGATGCCTAGTACAGTAGATAATTCAGAGTAGATTTCAGTAAAGCCCACGGGGGACTGGATCTTTATGGGCTTTTTCAGTTGCAAGGCCTTCCCTGTTGTAAACTATGTTACATGGACACTTCACACGACCCAAAGTACCCATGACCAACACGACACGACATTGGTATGTGTATGGGATTTGTGTCAGATCATTTGCATGTTCTCTTGGACATGGCAACCCAAGATCAATCAGGAAATAATGATCAAATAATTAACTTGCAAGAAATGAATCAAAAAAGATAAAAGTTTTTGCAAAGAGAGAAAGTATATTCTTAAACTCAAAAATTGCAAGCAATGACTTAAAAAGTAAAATATAGGGGAAGAAAAAAGAAGGGTAAAACAAAAATATAAAAGCTAGGCTTCTAATTGGCATTATTGATATTTACTTGGAGACCTTTCAGCCGAATCTCAGTTTACTTATCCAAATTTTGGACACTTCTCATCCGAGTCCCCATATCCTAAGTTTTGAGGGTCAAGTGAATCCGACTCCTAGACACATACCTGCCCGACACTCGTACCTGAGTCCATGTAACATAGGTTGTAAAAGGTTTGGTTCCAATGTATTGAACTGCTTGTGAGCTTTCATATTTGGAGTTTTTCTTTCTTTTTTTTTGTTTCCTTCTATCTTTTGTTTTAAAGTGAGATTTTAGGCAACTTTGGAGATGTTAGCAGACACTGGTGCAATTATTCCTTTGTATAATCTTCCTGGAGTGGCTGGTCTACCATCCCAATTTTTTCCTGACGCTTCCATCCCAATATTTTCCCTGATACATGGACTTCACATGGATGCTACCATCCCAATAACTTCCCCTGATACAGATTTTACATGGACACTAGCATCCCAAAATTTCCCCTGATACCTGGATTTGACATGGATCTTTTGTGCTTTTCAAAATGGTTACACCCATCGTAATGTCCCAAGAAAGTGGAAATATCTTTGTGGTAAATAAGTCTACTGTAGTTATGAAAATTTGAACTACTAACATGTGGTTATTATAAGTTGTCTGGGTCAAGAAGAATTCAACATTTGATCTGTAAGCTATCAAGCTTTGTCTGGCCTAGCAAGTCTATTGGCATCTTTTCCTTTTTAGGCTAGTATGTTGGACCACCTCAGCTGCCTTGTGCTAAATGATTCTTTTTGTATGAATACTGTATATTTGTGCTGTTTTTTGTGCGGATTGCTGAAAATTTCTGATCTCACTTGTACCTTTTGAACAAAATTATCTGAAATTTCACTTCCACTTTTTCAGAAAAATAACTTATTGCAACATGCTTATCCATGCTGTTTTGATGATATCTGTTTAGCAAAATTCCACATTAACATGTTTTGAGATGCATACTGATTGAGTTTCACCTTTCTTTTTATGTGAATGGGTGGTTGTAACTCAAGAGTTGCATGTCATAGATGGGATTCCACAGCTTATATTTGTTCGTTCAAACTACACTATTGAGGTTTGCTATCTTCATTCTCTTATGTCAAATATCACATTATATTCTATGCATTAAAGTAGCTGAACCTTGTTTTTTCCTTTCCCCAACCCCCTTCTAAAATTATGAAGACTGTAGAAGCAGAACGAATCTCAGTTGATCATGTGGCACACCTCAAACCATCTGATGGAGGCTCTGCTGCTACCCAGTGTGAGTATTCTTGTTTCACTGTCTTAAAGTTTTGTTTTTCTAATGCAATTTTGTCAACTTAATTTATTGAATATTTTTGGAAGAATTCTGATCCCGGTAGTCTTGAATTCCATTGTTGGACTTGATGAGCATAAATGTGAACCACTGACGGACACTGGTGCCGAATGCAGTGGCTGCACACCTTACAGGCATGCATAGCGCCATCAAAATGCTGAACGGCAGAATCAGGGTGGTCCACCATTATCTTCTTGCAATGCAAAAAGGTATTCTTATTTGAATTCGAAGTCATAAGAGGTTTTTGCTTCAGAGAGTCTTACCTTAGAGGCAATCTCTACCAAAACCATCTGGATATTACTTTTTGAAAAATGCAGGTGATATTCCTTTTGAGAACTCATTACTCAGGCAAGTTTCAAGTCTTCTGAGACGCTTACCAGCCATTGAATCAGCCAAATTTCAAGATGATTTCTTGATGGTGAGAGTTCTTTTCCCCCCTTTTTTTGGCACCCACCACAACCCCCTCTCCTCTCTCCCCCATCCTTCAGTTTGTAGCAAAATTGTGAGTTTCACTTGCGAATGTGTTCCATGGATGCATTTGTAAGGTTTATATAGATGCATTTTCTAACAAATGATTAGGGGGAACAGGCAGTGAGAATGCCAGGTTGTTTTTGTCATTCCTGGGGTTGTCTCCAGTGAGTTAGTTTTCCAAATTTTAATTGGAGATATTGACCTGCTAGTCTGGTTGAGGTGTCATAATGTTTATAAATCAGTTCATTGCCATCATCTGTCCAATGGTTTTCTTACTTGTTGCAGGAATACAATGACACACTGTTGATTACTTACCTTGCTATGTTCACCAACTGTTCAAGGTATAGATAGGCTTTACTTGTTTTGAATTTTTTAAGAAATATGTAAGGGAAAATCGAATTCAAATACTTGGTGCTACAGGGAATCCGAACCCTACCTAGAAGTGTTTAGCTTCTGCCATTTTCTAATCTAAAACTATAATTTATCTCCGTTTCAGCATGATGAATGAGCTGGTTGACAAATTCAATACAGCTTACGACAGGCATAGTAGGAGGGGTGGTCGAACTGCATTTATGTAGAAAGCTGCGTACTCCTTTCAGAGACGGTCATATGTTTTTGGTGGGACGGCCCTCTTTTTATCTTTTAAGATGTAATTTTGGTTCTTATTATTAATTTTACAAAATTTAAGGTTGAAGGGAGTTGTTGCTTAGGAAATTTTCAGTCATGCTACTAGGATCCCAGAGAAAAGTAATCCTTAAAGTAATCCCAGAGAAAAGTAAACCAAAAACTGTACTCGCATCCAACAATTTTATAGGAGATTATTCGATCTAGTTTGGTTTTCTTTTGTAATTGTCGCATATTTTGGCTAATTTTATCAGTAAACTTTGGCCAAATGACGTTGAAAAAAATAAGATAGATCCACATTCAAGTGCATCGGAAGCAGAATTGCTCACAAACTTGGGCCGCAAACAAGATGATAAAAAAAGAGGATTATTATGAGTAACTTATCACCATTTTTTTTTTTGAAGACCAGCAACTTATCACCATGTGTGCATTGGGAGTTGGAGTAAGGAGATATTGGGACTGTCCAGAATCTGAGTCGTTTTCCTCTGCGGCCGTTCGTCTTAGGGACGGTCTTGCGAACGACCGGAAGTCGACACGCGTCCCACCTCTTTAGAGCGTTGTTGTTAGCCGACGAAGTATTTTTGAGCCGCGTTTGAGCCATTTTGTCGAAATGGCTCGAACGAAAATGCAAATCCCACCTCTTTCCTCATTGTCTTTGTTGGCGGGAAATCAAAAATGCAAATCCTCTCAAAAACGAAAACCTTCTTCCTTCCTCTTCATTCGTCAGTCTCAAACGAAAAAGTTTTTCCGATGACTGCAAATCCTCTTCATTCGTTTGTCTCAAAAACAAAAACCTTATTTCTGCTTCAGTTTTTCCGACGATTCTGCCTCATCTCGGAACTGCTTTCATCCTTTACTCTCCAATTGCAAGAAAACAGTAATGATTCGTTGAAGAGTTTTTCAAGTTAAACGGCCTCCTCTGTTTTTCCAGTTGAAGGGTAAGTTTCTCTCTATCTCTCTCTCTTTCTTTGTCTCTCTCAGTGTCGTGCTTCATCCTGTAACTATTTTCTTTTTCCCTTTTTTCATGTTTTAATTTTCAATTGTGCTTGATCTGAATACCTGTTCGTTCATGCCCTAAGATCCGTTATAGTGTTGAAAACAAATGTAATTTTGGATTTTAAAAAGTCTTGTTCGTTTGTTTGCTTTTCCTTCTTTTTCACGATTTTCTGAAGTATACATAGAAAGGTTTCATGGGGAGTAGTTAAGATTTCCAATAATTCTCTCAAAGTCACTCACTTGTTTTGTACTCATCTCTCTCTTTGTTATTATTCTCTCATCTCATATAATGCTGTGGAAAGGAAAGGACTCCCAAGTCCTAACTTGACTGCCCTATTGAATGAATCTGCCATCTTCTCTGACTTTTTCATTGCCACTTATAACTACATGTTCTTAAGTGTTCGATATTACTGTTGACCAGTTTATGCCCACATGTATTGAATTGCTTTTGTGTCTGATGGATCACATGTTAGTGAAGAAAATAAACAATATGGTCTGGGTTCGCTATCGTCCACCCATGCCCTTCGTTCTGTTCCCAGAGCTCCATTTCCCCTGACTGATGAGAGATCCAGAGCTTGATTATGAGGTAAGTAGTCTGGAATTGTCTCAAAACCCAATACCCATTAATGGGACATGAGTGTGTGTGGGCATGGTCTCCTTCTACCCATCTTTCATTTCTTGCAAGTCTGATCTGACTTAATGTTCAGATGTAGATCTACAGCACTGAGTGTTTAGACTCTGGCATTGAATCCCAATTGGATTCATTCCTCAAAGCTTCACTAAATCAAACTCAAACTGATTCCATTATTACAAAACAAGATAGCTAATTGATGACAGACAATGCTGGACTTTTATGTTGGTGTGGTCAACAAAGCAAGCAATCAATTCACACCCAATATTCAATTTCTCTTTTGATGTTAGATTGCCCTTTCAGCATAGAAATGCACCATATCACACTTTGGTGTATCAGTTGCCTGGTTAACTTTTCTCTGAACGGTGGGAGAGGATCTTCTATAAGAGGGAAAGTACACTAAAGGGGGAACGTGGTTGAGGATTTATCTACTTTCTTATATGAATTGTTTTAATTACATGGAATGTTTGCACCTAGTGTTCCTTGCTAGCTTCTTTGCAGCTAAGGATGGCAATGGGGCAGGTTTAATGGGTAAACTGCCTCTAATGATATAGGTTTGTTATTGCCGAACTCGGGTTAGGGACAAGTTAGGGTTTAGCTCAACCCACCCTGATTTAAATTGATCTCACATTAGAGCAGGTAGGAATAGTTAGACTGGAATGGTAAACTTGAAGATTAGAAAAAATTTAAGATAGTCTATTAGGACTTGATCAAAGGAGTGGAACTATTCTGTCATGAAATTGAAGAAAGGAACTAGAATCTCTTCCACATCCATTTGGTGATAAAGAAGCAAACAGTTAATTATTATCCAGCAGGGAGAGGTTGAAGATTAGAAAAAATTTAAGATAGTCTATTAGGAATATCGAGATCATGTTGTTTTGGTGAGTGCAGTGTCTATTGTCTGCTTATGAGTTTATTTAGTTATCTCTCTTTGATTCATAGCTTTTTTTTTGTAGCCTTTTGTAACTAGGAAGTATGGGAGACATATTGGCACTTGTCTGAAGGTTTTGGATATGACTGGTCTGAAGCTTTCTGCATTAAACCACATAAAGGTATATCTTAATATTCTGTAAGCTTCCTTGCTTAGCCTAATGAATATATTGTTTTTTTAATCTCAAAACTTCTTTCAGTTTTCTTTCATCTCGCTTGTAACTCTTTGCATTTTCTTTTAAACAAAAATCAGAGTCAATTTTGCATCTGCTATCATATGGTTTGAATAAATCATCTAGCTACAAAAACTAGAAGCTGATATATTCACACATTTTTGACTGCTTATTTTTGGTCTCATATTTCTAGCTACTAGATGATTTATGATAAGGTCCTGACTGGAAGATTCTCTTTTTGTAAAACAATAGATAAACCTTGTGGTCAATTAATGTTGATATATTCAAATTCAAAAACAAAATAATTAAGTGAAGTCTTCCATAAGATGTGGTGCAGATACCATGCTCAATTCTTTTCCTAAAATTTTAATAATTGCCCAAGAAATATGAAAAATCACTGAGGACAATCTACTGCAGCATCCCTTGAACCTCTGAAAGTAGTTACTCTTCTATATTTCAAATGATGTAAATGTCCAAATTCAGATCTGATCTTTTTTTATATTAATATGTCTCTATATTCCTTCTGTATTTTCTAGATATCATCATTATGATCAACAGGAATGCCTTAATACCAACAAATTAGTGTTTTGTACATCTCTAACTGTTAAAGACCAGTTAGTTTATACGCTTTCAAATCATCCAAAATGTTTTGCATTATCACAAATTTTTGTATATTTCCGGTTCAAAATTTTGGTGTATGATGGTTGGATCACTTAGCAGCTGATACAGAACTTTGTTAGATCCCTTAGATAGGGGATCCGAAATGTTTCTTCCTCTGGAAATCATATATGACTATGTTTTGTGCAGAAGTTCGCTAATCAATCCTCTTTGAAATCCCACATCCATATAAGTTGATTGATGCAATTGTTTGTTTACTTTGTTGATGCAGCTATAGACTGTTATATCTACCATTGATGACCTGAATTATCTGGAGAAGACAGATAAATACTACATTGTAAATGCCCCATATGTATTTGCAGCATGTTGGAAGGTTCATCTCCTCATAATTTCTTCCCATGAATTTCTGGCAATTCATGTAGCCCTAGTTCTTGTTAGTTTGCTTGGTAGTTGTAAGTTGATTTCAGTCAGATGAATTTGTTCATTTCAAACTAAAATGTTGGTTTGTATAATTTGCAGGTTGTTAAACCTCTTTTGCAAGAGAGGACGAGGAGGAAAATTCAGGTGCTGCAAGGTTGTGGGAGAGATGAGTTGCTGAAGGTAAGATGATCTTTTCTATATTCCACCTGGGTATTGAGAGCTTGAACATGTTGACATATGTAAGTGATTTTGATCGTATTTGGTCCTGCGAAGCACCTGGCGGGATTTCGCTGCAACCTCTTTTTTCAAAATTCTCCTGGAACACTTATAGTTTATAAATCTGGCTCTTTACCCGTGCATGTTTTTCCACTTTGCATTTGTTAAAGAGGCTGTTTCAAGAATTCCTTTTGTCTATGGAAACTTTGGCAGAAGTCTTTACCCATTCTGAATATCATACTGACACAAAGCCTGAAGAGTATAGCCCATAAGATTTAGATGTGGTTTTTATTGGCCTAAATGCTGTGCAAACTGCTGCTGCTTTACATCACATACTTTTATTGATTACTATTTGTTATGCAGAGAATAGATTACGCATCACTCCCACATTTTTGTAGAAAAGAAGGCTCGGGATCATCCTGTCATTCAGGAAGGGGGACAACCAATGATTGCTGTTCCTTAGACCATCCTTTCCATCAAGAGCTCTAGAACTACATCAAACAACAAGCATTGAGCTTGAAACCCACTGCTCCAGTCAGGCAGGGATCTTCTCATGTGGGCATGCCTGAGCCAAACCTGGAAGGAAGAGAGATCGCCAAGACTATAGAATCTGAGTTCCAAAAGTATGGTGGTGCAAATGGACTTTCCAACTCATTGATTGACCTCAAAGTTAACAGGGATTAAAAGTATGGTGGTGAAACAGACCATCAACAGTCACCGAGTTCTTTATAACTGTTATATGAGGGGCGGGCTCCGCACTCTGTATGGAATGTAATAGTAGCATTTGCATTATCTCGATGCAGGCTAATTAGGAAAAGGCTGATCACTTTTGTAAGTGTGACTTGTCACCGTTAAAGTCAGATAATAGGTAGGAAGAATCCAAGAAAGAAATGTAAGCTCAAAGCCCTAAAGGGTATCTTATCTATAGTTGCTTTTGAAGACATACATTGGCATGGAATTAATGCTGCAAAGTTCAAGGCTAACTCAAGCCCTTTCGATATGACAACATAGACCACCAATCCTTCTCTGCTATTGAGTGTAGGAATTGTGAGAAGAAAGCTTCTCCTTTGAGATAACGTTATACCATCTAGCGCTTGCTTATGCGTTTTGTAATTCAGCCTATGTCTTGGAAGTAAATGATGACAGCAGAAAAACTTACATACTGGTTTACAATCCCACCAAGACAAGTCATTAGCCATTCCCATATTTTATCAACCCTTAAAGTGGCAAATACGGCTTGCAGAGGGTTGCTCACCAGTCATTACGATGGGATACCGAGTTGCGGAATGGATCCAACTGGTTTGTGTCTGTTTTGTAGCTTATCCAAATTGACATCTTTTAGGAATTAAAGGGACCCCATCTTGGCCTTTGTTAAGCGAAAACCACATACCATCTAAACTTCAGCTTTGATTCTCTTAATCTTTCTTATGCCCCGACTATGATAAGAAAATTTATTCTACTAATCCCAAAATATAAACAAGCAAAGCATAAAGCCACGAACAATTTTTCTTTTTTTTTTTTCTTCAATTTTCAAACATTCACATAGTTCATGTCATTAGCAAACGCAAAATTCACATGGGTTTCTCACCAGGAAGATAAGAAGGAGATCCACCCTCCACCTGCTTCTTCTTCCTATGGAAAATGGCACTGATATTGGGTAAAAGTGCCTTTTTTGACAGAGATGTTTTCTCCCTTTCCAACTTATGGAGCTCATCAGCCTTTGCCAACTGGTTCTGCTTTTGAATCCTATAATGCTGTGGGGAAGCTTGCAATGACACCTCTGTTTCAGCAAGAATTCGAGATGCAGCTTCGGCTGCCCTCTTTTGCTCTCGTTCACGCCACCTCCGAAGCTCACCCTCTACTGCCTTTTTTGCTGCTTCAACCATTTCTGCCCTTTTCAAAGCCTCCTCGGTCGCAACCTTCATCCCTTCAATCTCCTTCTGACTCGCCACCAACCTCTTGAGGGCTTCATTTTCACTAGCCTTCACAGCCTCCACCTGAGCCCTTGCAGCAACCACTTTCATTTCAGCCAATTTTTCAGATTCATCGACTTTCCGATTCAAGGATTTGAACTCTTCCGTTGAAATTGTGATCTTGGCCCCAGATTCCGAAGTGGAAGCACGGACTGAACTAGCTCTTTCAGACAAAAGCTTAATTTGATTAAGGGCATTTTCTTCTGCTGCTTTTGCCTCTTCTGTTTCTCTCAGTGCAACTAACAGCTTGTTCTCTGCCTCATCTAGTGCAATTCGGGGTAGCTTCAGCTTCTTTCTTCAGCTCTTCTGCATTTTTCTTCATTTCTTCTGCCTCGTGTCTCGCATTTGCAGATTCTAATGAGAGCTGCTTAAGTGTCATGACCAGCTCATCAGAAGCACCTCTTAATTTGGATTCTTCTACAACGGCAGCTTCAAGTTCCATCTTGCTTTTTTGGAGCTTGACATGCAGGTTCCTTCAATACATCTGCACTCCACACTAAAGCAGCTAGCTAGGAAAAATGATATGATCAGGTCACAGGGCAAAACAAAAATGGAACAAGAACATCAAAATAAGAATTTTCTATCAATGACATGAAAATACAAGTAGTATTGCTCCTGAGAGATTTCGAAACCCCCATGAAACCATATCTATTGCGAGGAAAAAATTCAGTGGAAATCTTTTATCACTTGAAAAAAAAAATTGATAAATCTTTTATCACTTGAAAAAAAAAATATTGATGTAAAATCAGAAAAATAAGAAACATATAATTTGGAATAAATCACAAAAATGAAGAGTGAGAAAAAAAAAGAAAGAAAGAAAGAAAGAAAGAAAGAAGAAACAATACCTAATTCAAACATTACAGCAAAAGTTTTAGTTTTTAAAGTCATGTGATCCATAGGCATCATGCTTCTCAAACTATGTAGTACTGATACTATTAAGTTAAGGGAGTTGGTACTGAAAATACCTCTGCAGAAGCAGATTTTGGCTTTTTAAAGACAGGCTTGTCCCCTGAAAAGGCTCCTTCACCAAATAAGCTCACAGCATCCTTGACAGATTGAAATGGTGCTCTGGTATCTATCTCTTCCACTTCTGCCCTTGGAGAGTCTGTAGCATTTTGATGAGCTTTTATAACCGTACTGACCCCCTTTTTTATGCTTCTTTCAATGGTCCACCTTTTAAGATTGCTTAGAAAATGAAACGTTGAGCTATTCACATAAAGAACAAAAGAAAAAAAAGAAGGTAAACAAACAAAAAGGATGGCCAAATCTAAGTTAACAACACATTAAAAAAGTTTCTAAAAAAGAAAATGTGAATGATAAAGGGTTGTGATGGGCTCATCTGAGTATCATACACATACAATAAAGGGTTCTGCGAATGAGAATGATAAAGGATTGTGATGGGCTCATCTGATAAAGGGTTCTGCCAATGAGAATGATAAAGGATTGTGATGGGCTCATCTGATAGGCTCATCTGATAAAGGCTTCTGCCAATGAGAATGATAAAGGATGGTGATGTGCTCATCTGATAAAGGCTTCTGCCAATGAGAAGGTGAATGGTTAAGGGTTCTCATCTGATAAAGGGTTTTGATGGGCTCATCTAAAAAAGAAAATGTGAATGATAAAGAGTTCTGCCAATGAGAATGATAAAGGGTTGTGATGGGCTCATCTGAGTATCATACACATACAATAAATATGTCCCATCCAGGTGTTTGATCTCCTCAAAGAATGAGTCTTAAGAAAACAAATATTTCAACTTTCTGATGTAAACAATGCTCTTATCTCTTGCACTGACATCAAGTAAGGGGCTTTTATGTTCTGAAGCTTAAGGATATTTAAGCCTACCAAAATAAGTAACCACGTAGCAGGATTCATTGGATCAGACCCACCAATTAAAGGTCCATACCCTCTATTGATATGCAACCTGATGAAAAAAGGAGCAAAAAAAAAAAGGCATAACTAGATAAGTCTTGATGGCCCATTTTCTATTTTCTTTTTCAAAAGCTTTTACAGTAATTTTTCTGAGCAAAAAATAATATGATAGGCCCTTGATCAAGCTCATTTTGCTGCGCGTAGTATGTTCAGTGGGAACTGTCATGTATGGTCCCCATCCACTACAACAGCAAGCCACTTAGCTATATCCAGTGCGAGACATTTTTATGAACACACCAGATTTTGTGTCCAAAAAAATAGCGCATTTCTCAATTTCAAGTGCAAATATAATTAAGTTCGTCCCTGGCTGTCACACATTAATCATGAATGGAACAAAAGGATAACATGAAGTGCCTTGTATGTCTTTTTGCTGTTGCTTCTGTATCTAAAAATTGTCCACACAGGATTAAGGATATATAGCTGCATACGGATCTTGAAAGTATGATAATTATGAAAAACCAATTAATGGAAACCATCAACTTGGCAATGGGGATCCTTGATACAGCTAATAATGACAGTAATTTAGCCAATGTAATTACAAGAGCATCATCAATGCATAAATATGAATTTTCTGAAGTGTAACAATCTGATCACGATGTTTGAAATTTTTTTATTATTTTCTGCATTCTCTACATGGGAGACATTACATTTTGGGAATGCATTTTTCCCCATGTGAAATATGCGCTTGAGGACTGAAGCTTAGCATGTGGAGGAACCAAATATGAAATTAAATGCCAATAAGTCAGGGCCACCAAATCATTTGCCACATGTGGAACACATCTCTGTGCCTTACCATTTCCCTCCAAGATTTTTCAAGCCCAATTTTCCTACAAAATACAGTTGTTCCTTGAATAACCCATCTTTGCCATCTTTTTCAACAATTTGGCTACTGTTGTAATATTGCAGTGGTCACGATATCTTTATCAAATTATAGGCGTAAAAATTTAACTCCCAAGGCAAGCTATCAAAGTAATATTTCTATCTTAACGGGCGTTTGCAATTAAATTGCTTTCCAATATCTTTCTTCGATTACATTTCAAGTCTGACTTCTTCTTTTTTTGTTGTTGTTGTCTTTTTACTATTAAATGCGTCCCAGTATGTACAAGTTACAAACTATTCATCCCATTAAACAAGTAAAAGGAAACATAACCAAATTTCCATTCGATATACATTTAATTTTTAACTTGATTTCAAGCAAATACTACCATGGTACTTAATCAAACAAAAAGTAGCTTCATGTCACACGGAATGCAGATTGTATAGAAGTTACATATTCTGCATTCAATTCCTCTAGGATTAAATGACCAACATGGGAAATTAGAACTGGAAAAAATGACAACAGAAAAATTCGAATGAAAGAACAGCAATAACTTCGACAGGTAATAAGAAAAAAGCTAAAAGACGTCAAGCGAAAGGAAAAAAACAAGAGAAAGCATAAAAAAAAGGGGGAAAAAAGGCCAAAAGAACAATGGACCTACCTGAGAGTTTCCTCAAGAAAACCCTAGTAAAACGCCATATGCAACAGAAGACACAGGAGAGGCCTAATAAACCTTACATCAAATGAGAAAAGATCTAAAAAGCCTCCAATAATAATCCCTCTTTATCATCCGAAAATCCCTGAAACACTGGTGGTTCCTCTTCGGTTGTGCAGGGTCGTCGGAAAAACTTTTTCGTTTGAGACAGACGAATGAAGAGGAAGGAAGCAGGTTTTCGTTTTTTGAGAGGATTTGGATTTTTGATTTCCCGCCAACGAAGATAATGAGGAAAGAGGTGTGATTTGCACTTTCGTTCGAACGCGGCTCAAAAATACTTCGTCGGCTAACAACAATGCTCGAAAGAGGTGGGACGCGTGTCGTCTTCCGGTCGTTCGCAACTCGTCGAATCTCCATCTTTCTACAGTCAGTGAAGTCTTGATTTATTGAGGAACAAAGAACTAAAACGTAAACAATCATTCACTCACTCGCTATGGGTTCATACGTGTTTCTCTTCCTTCTTTCTGCCCTTCTCCCGCACCTCTCTCTCCATTGCCGCGCAACGAAACTACTGAGCCCACATCTGTTCAGACACAGACAACTACACTAACTAACAGTACGTACCAATGGAACCTCCAAAACCTCCTCTCTTCTCTATCCTCAAACCCCACAACACTCACCACTCACCAATGACTTTTACAATGCCACCGCCGGCCAAGATCCCGACAAGGTCTACGCCCTGTCCCTTTGCAGAGGAGATACTCCGGCCGATTACTGCGTTAATGCATCGACTCAAGATGTCTCACAACGATGCCCTGATCAAAAGGAGGCCCTTATATGGTACGAGCAATGCATGTTAAGGTACGCCGATCGCTCCATATTCTCACATATGGAGGTCGAGCCTTCCACTACCTGGTCAGATCAGTTTAACAACTCAGACCCAGATCAGTTCAATAACATTACGATAGGTTTGATATAGAGACTGGTGACAAAAGTTTCTCTTGGTAGTTCGAGAGCCATGTTTGCCACTGGGCATGCACACTTGTCAACTTTCAAGACCATATATGCGCTGGTGCAGAGCACTCCTGATATATCTCCAATTGATTGTGGTACATGCCTGGAAACGGCCATTAGAGACCTTCCGAACTGTTGTGCTCTTAAACGAGGAGGGACAGTTTTTATGCCCTGTTGTAATTTGAAGTACTCGACCAACCCTTTGTATGAGAACTATGAAGATGATAAACCAGCTTCATCTCCTCCTCTTAACTTCTCCGCCATTGCCATCACCAAGGAATGAAACTATTACCCATCCTAGTATGTACCCTCATTCTTTTTTATGAATAATTCCAACATTTCAATTTGTATAAATGGTTTAAGTATGAAAATACTTACCGATCTTGCAGAAAAAAGGACTGTTTCAACTGGAGCGATCGTTGTAATCATCGTTTCTGCATCCGTCATTGTGATACTGCTCTGCATCATCTGGTTCTTGTCTCTGAGGAGAAAGCCACAGGAAAAATCTGAACGTAACTGCAGATTACATGTTTGGAAGCTTTTATCCATTAATTCCCTCTAGAATTTCATTGTTTGTTATCGCTCGTGAAGGTGCGGACGACTTTATAAGGGCAGAATATTTGCAGTTTGACTTGGGTACAATTAAAGCTTCAACAAATGATTTCTCTGACGCTAATAAGCTCAGAGAAGGTGGATACGGCTCTGTTTATAAGGTAATTCAATTTTTTGCACATTAAAACATCCCAAGTGATTTAAATTGTGTCGAATATCAAGAGAATTCTGCGAGTTTCTTTTTTTGAATTTCAGGGCGTCCTTTGGAATGGACAAAATATAGCTGTGAAGAGGATCTCTGGATGTTCTGGATTAGGCGATATCACATTTCACACAACAGATGATTAAATTTATCGGTCTGTCAAGTACCCATCCAACACCTATTACCTAACCAAAGAACCTTTGAGAATGCTGTCTTCCCATCTTCAATAATTTTGGCTCCAGCCTAGATACTGGTTGCACAATAACTTTGTATGGTTGCATTACCCTCTCCTTCATGGGGCCTTCACATTTCTTTTTGTATCGTTGCATCACCCTCTCCTGTGCAAAATGAGGCAGCAGTTTTAATACTACCAATTGAATCATTGGCAACTTGACTTCCTCATACATTATCTGCAACCATTTGAAATTCCATATGATCACAATCTAATAAACATGAAGCTGTGGGTTGATGCAGCTATAGTCTCACCAGTGTAAACGTAAAGGGTTGGCCAAAAAGGCATTTTCCTTATACAGTTTGAAAGATATAAACTTGAAATATGTAGAAAGGAAAAACTGATAGGTATTTCTTCAGTTTGGTCATAGGAATATCAAAGCTTGAGAAAAAAAAATTTATCAAAATTTAGGTAGTGCCGTAGTGCTCAGAAGATGATCTACGATGATGTATTTTTTATTTTTTATTTCAATATATATTCCACAAATTTAATGCTGTTTCTTCAAAATTTTATTTGTTATAGCATGAGTTCTTTAGAAAACCTTCGCATCTGCACTGAATCCCTCCATAAGCTTCAGTTCAACATATCCATTAATTCCCATCAAAGGTACCAAACCAAGGATGATGAGAAACAATTGCCAGTTTGCTTTGAAAGCAATAACGTACCAAACCTGCAATCACTGTCACAATGTTCTGAAAATGCAGAGCTAGTGCATCCCCAACAAAACTATGCATGGTTGCTGCATCCCTGGAGAGTCTTACACAAATTGTACCACAAGATTGTTCAAGATTATCAAACCAACTTATCACCATGTGAATCACCTTCTCCAAGCACATTGATCTGATCCATTTTACTAGTTTGAACCAGCAATAGCAAAGAAATATGTTCTGGACACAGATGCCACTAATGCTTCCTGGCCAAGATGATTCCTTTAACGGCGGTCATTTTTGCCTTCAGAAGTAAATATATATTTTCTAAATTCTAAATTTGTTTCTTACTTGAGGGACTACTATATAATGCCTTAAGACCCATTATCGCAATCAAGCGAATCGACTGTTGAGACGGTGGTACAGAATGTCACTGCCCTTCCAACCGTCGAGAAATGAAATCGTCTCTCATGTTTCCCTATTTTGTTCCCAGAAGTGACCGTGAGATGCTGCCATGTGGAGCATCTCACAGTCAATCTTTTTTGAATGTTGTAAATGTTTTAGGTGGTCTCCATATGGAAAAGACATTGGCCATGAGATGCTCCCCATGACAGCATCTCATGGCCACATCAGGGAGCAAATCAGGAACCATGGCAGACGATTTGCTTCCAACTGGCAGTGGAACGACACCTGCTGTACGTTGATGAAGTATGGCGTATGATTTGCAGAGTTGATTGGCAGCCGTTTCTTCGTTATAACTGGCGGGTCTCACAACTCGCACCCTGTAATACTACAAGAAGGTGGAGGAGGGCAAACAAAAAGACCATAAATACTTCTTTAGGCTTGATTTTTTTTAAAACAAAAAAATTCGAAAATTTATTGCAAAGTCTAAGGCCTTAAACAATGTTTAAAGGGGGTTCTATAGAAAATAAAAAGAGCTTGATATAAATATTATTTTTAGAATATGCTTGGAGATATTGCAAGATTATTTTGAAAAAAGTTGCTTTATTTTTGGGACAGTCTCGGACTCCGTCTCCAATTGTATATGGTGTGCAATTAAACAGATATTAACAGGACGTCAGAGTTTCCCAAGAAATGAAAAAAAGGACTAATGATCTCAATGCCTAGGAATTCAAATTATCAGGGGAAGATGAAGGAAACGGACAATCCCTGTCAGATGGCCAACTCTGTCTTTGAGACCAGAATGCCATCGCTGTCCGCATACAGCCATTCCCCATCACGAATCAAGGCTCCTGCAATGTAGACAGGAACATGCTTTTCACCAACACCCTTCTTGTTAGATTTCAGCGGATGAGATGCCAAGGCTCTAACCCCGATACCACATCCATTGATCTCATCCACATCTCGGATGCAGCCATTCACTACAATACCTGCCCACCCCATATTTTGGGCCAACTGCCCCAAGTTTCCTCCAAGTAGAGCGCATCTCATGCTTCCTCCACCATCTACAACAAGAACTCTTCCCTCACCTCTACTCTCAAGAAGCTGCCTCACCAACACATTGTCTTCAAACAACTTTAGTGTCACAATTGGGCCTGAGAATGCCCGACTTTGTCCATAGATCTTGAATATCGGCTGTAGAATACGCAGATCACCACTAGCCATAAGTGCTGCATTTGAATCACAAGCTTCAGCGGTTGCAAAGGTAGCCATTGTATCCTATAAACACAAATTCAAATGAACATCCGGTACAAAATGATACATATAATATCCACTTCATGAAATGAAAATTGGTATCTCCTTAGGATACACGTCACGATGGTTTTCAGCTTCTTATATTTCTGGACTGGTTAAACTATTACAGACGTCGAAAAATTCACAATGTAAACTATCATCCAGGCATACTTCTAATCAGACGCTCAGACAGTGCACACCCAAATTATAATTTTAGATGCTCCAGATTGCATTATAGCTCTAAGGATTGAAAGAGTTCAAAGCCCCAAAGAAGTACAAATGAAAATAAGAAAAGAAGTAGATCATAAATTAAACCAACAGGAATTTTTTTTTTAACTCTAAGAAGTTTCAATCCCCGTGTCATTTAATAGCTCCCCTTTCCAATAAATCCAGGTTGCACAACTTGGAAAGCAATTGTGGAGGGTTACAAGCTGAACCTACATAAGCCAATAAACCCACATTCCTCCTCATTCACCCACTTTTACAAGCAGGAATAATGGTGTCACTAACTTCTCTCACCTTTGGAAGCAAGGGTTTGCTACAAGATGGATAAAATGAAAAGGAAGTAAAAACCGATTGAATAAAGGCTCTCTTTGTTTCACCGGAAAATATTTTTCGGTGGAAAATATTTTCTGGAAGAAAATTTTCCAAGAAATTATTTTCTGGAAGTAAATTTTCCAAACGTTTGGATGTAACATCAATAATTTTCTGGAATATTTTTTCCTATGAATGAGAATTGAGATGATAGTTAAAAATGGGGGCAAGATAAAAATTTTACGATTTTATTTTTATTCCTTAACCTTTTAGTATATTAAAAGTGGCAAGTAACTTTATCAAATTTACAAATGTTGACCCCTGTCTATGTTCGACTGAAATGGATCATTTGGGCTGATCAGGTCGCTCTTACCACCAAATATTCTAAAAAGGATTGGAAATTATTAAAAATGTCTGATGATTAGGCTTAATTTGGGCGGTGCCCTGGTTTCAATTGGTTTGAACTTAAGCTTTAAAAAGTTAAAACCATGGTTTCTGAAACCATTGAAATTGTTTCTAAAACAATGGTTCGAAACCATGGATTCAAACTTTCAAGAGATCATGAATATATGGTTTCAGAATTTCTGCTTGAATGGAAGCTCTTCTCTGCTCAAAATTGCCATTAATTGCAGTGGAAAACGCAAGGACTTTTGGCAAGTTGTTCGGCTGAAAGAGCTTTTTCTGCTGTAGCAGACCCCATTTCACCACATGGTTCCATCTTTTCCCCGGAAAAAATGAACAATTTCCGGGAGGCACCGATCGAGAATTCAAGAGAGTCGTTGCTCAATGGACATCCGTTGGATACTCCTGGGCATCATCGGAATGAGATAGACGTTTTGACCAGCTACCTTTCTTTGCCGGATTTTAGAGTTGTGATGGAGATAGTGGCTGACAAGTTCGGATTCCAACAAGAAGGGGCAGTGGTTCACTCAATCGGTTGTTGAAGTCTTCCTTGCTAAGATGGGTGTCGCCGGCAGTGGTCTTACCTCGAAAATCCCTTCTTCGATTGTCGACAAGGAGACATCAATCATTCCACCTCCATGATCGAAGATGATAATGTTTTGAACGCCTAAACTTGCCGCAGTTAAAAGTCGTAGAAAGAAGAAGATGATAGTCGGGCTTTTTCCGGAAAATAACTTCCGCTGATTTGTGGCGGAAGTTATTTTCCCCCGTTTTTTAGGTGATAAGGAAAATGTTTTCCGTTACTTTCAGTTTTCCATTAAAACAAACGTCCTGAAAATGTTAAAATTCTGGAAAAAAATTTTCTTTTCTGGGTTTTTCGGTGAAACAAACACAGCCAAAGGGAAAATAAAAAAGGAGAGAAAATCATCCAATCTAACAGCTGTAGTGAAGATTATTTCCTTAGCGGCGAGGATGAGAAAGCAGGCAATTCAGACCTAAGAGTAAACCCTATAAAACGAAGACAAATAAAAGGAAAAAAAAAATAACTCTATGACAAAGAAAAGGTCGCTCAATTACCAATGGCAATGATGCTATAGTTCAAGATGGCCTTTAGATTGTCTTCAGTTGGGGGCTTTCACCAACTATAACTAGAGCAATGGAGGTTTTCATCATATCGAGGAAGAGTCATCTGATATTCAATATTTGTGCCACCGTTTAAATTTTCATATTGTTTGCCACTGCAAAATGAAGTCAAAACAAATTTGTGAAATCTAAAAACACGGTGAGCAATTATATAAAACGTGGTTTTTCTGATTTTCATTCCAAGAAAACTCACTTTTTCTTACTTAACCAAATGCTTATCTATAGTTCAAAATTCATTTTAACAACTGAAACTCATTCCAAGCCACGGAATGAATTTCCAAAATGAGCGCCAAAGAGGCCTTAATGAACCTTGCAACTACAAAAAAGATTGCAAAGGCATCGCGACTAATGGAATGGTTGAAAAAGCAAGTCTGAGCCTGTAAGACTCACATTAGGGACTGGTTGTTGATTTATAATAAAAATTTCATTAAAGAATCGCAACATTTGTAAAGGAATTTCAGTTGAGGGTAAAATAATCTGTAAGAAGCTTAAACCCCATCAAGCAAATAATTGTTGAGTAAAATTTTAACTTCTAAGTGGTCATGAGACCGAGAGGTCGCTCAGACCCTTCTCTCTCAAGGTTGTCTAGAGAAAAGGGAAACCATAAATTGCGCAGGCAAAGAGCCAACTAAGAGAGTGGATAAAAAGGGTGATAAAATTCTGAGTTCAAGCAAATTCAGATCCACCTGTGGAATCTAATCCGCAGAGTTACCATCTCCGGGAAACAATTGAGGCAATAGGAACAACAGAAGACAACAGCTAACAAAAGAAAAAAAAAAAGCGAAATAAATCAAATAGATGAGAAAAGGGTAATCGGAACTTACCAGCGAGGAGCTGACGACGATATCTGAGAGATGGAGAACCAAGAAAAATGAGGGTTGGAGAGAAACGAAGAAATCGAACGAAAAGAAAGACAACGGGTTCCTTATCCATGCTTACGCACATCCTTTAGTACTTGGTTTGCGTGCTTTGCTGACATAAGAAACAAGAAAGTATGTGTATATATCTATAGAAAAATTACGTAACCAGCGAAATTGGCTTCAAAGAGGCCAAGAGCCCCAGCTAGTACTCTACTCAATTCCATTAAAAACCTTTCCCGAAATCACTCTCCCTCTCTCTATTGGAGTTTGTATCTCGTGGAAGGTTAAATTAGAAACGAAATTGCTTTTATTTGCAATTTCTGGCATGATCGAACCACCGTCTCCTCTGCTGACTTCAATACCCAAATAAAATGCCGCTGTTTTTAGACCCGACTTCCTGATCGAAATGCGTTCCCTCGTTTTCCGTGGCCCGAAGGTCCCCTTATAAAGCTGGTGCTCTGCCCTAGCCTACTCTTCCTCCCCGTCTCTTGTATTTACCTTTTTAATAGGGATATTTTACGGTTTAACTCCATGAGGATTCTAACAATTTAAAGATGGAAATTTTGCATTTCGCCGATATTTCATAAAGAGCTATAGAAAAACTTCGCCAAAATGAGAGAATGTTTTCTTGTTTTTTCACTTTTTGTTGTATTTTTCTGTTCAATACATTCATAATAAATATATACATGAGCAAATATGGGTAGATCTTGGAAAATTTGGGAAAACTTGGAGAAATTTAATCTAGATTTTGCTGACATTTTATGAAATTTTGCCGAAATAAAAGAAACTGGGGAATCTCATTTTCCCAAGACATTTCGTGTCGCTAACCTTGTAAAAACCGCCGAAATATTGCAAAATGTCAAACCATGCTAACAACCCCACTTTCCTCCCGGAGGCTTCTAAATACCAGCAAGTTTTCTATGTATAACAGCCTCCCCTTTTAATGTTTTTGACAATTAAAGTTGTAAATGCGAAAATGTTAATTGACATATTTGGCCTCTTACTTTCATTTAAAAATAAAAAAAGCTTTCGTCTAGGCCATGAGTACCAAAAAATACCCTTTAAGGCAAATGTGAATCAAAGTCTAGTTTTTTTCCCTTTGAACATGTTATAAACATTAAATGAACCGAAAGAGTAATCTTAGTATTTGATTTTAAATAATCAAAGGACAAAACTGTCAATATATGTTTTATGTTTTGCCACTTCATTAACACTATCAAAAATTTAAAGAGTTAGACCTTTAGAAGGGGGAGATTGCTATACAAATCAAACCACCAGATTGTAAACTTGTATTTTAAAAACCTCAAGGGAGGATAATGATATTGTTTAAAACTTTATGGGGTAAACTGTAAATATCCATTTTTAATAAAAATGATTATGCTTTGAATTTTTTACGTTTCGTATTGACTGTCAAAAACACGTTTCTACTTTTGAAAGTTAAAAGGAACTTTCGAAAGTAAAAGTAACATTTTAGTTAGACCCCTTCCCATTTATCTTGGAAACTTATTTCATGGATTGAAATAAAGTTTCACCACTTCGAATAAATTCGTGTAACAAAAAAAGATGTTCAGTTGTAACTTGAGAATGAGTATTTCCAAATGAGGAATCACCACTAGACTTATTTTTTTATTTTGAAAATTCATTTTGCAAAAGACTGGCGACAAACTTGTAATATTTAAAAACTCGAAAGGATATACTTGAACTTGTTTTAAAGACTTATTTACATAAGGATTATAATTTACGAAAATTTTTTTAAGTTAGAACAATGACAAATTTATAATATTTATAACCTCTACAAGAATGAAAAGTGGGTTAATAAATATTCAAGCCCAATTTCTATCATATCATGCAAATAGACCTGTAAGTAGGGCGGGCTGGGCTGGGTTTCAATGAGTTCGGGCTCAACCCTAACTAAAATTGGTGAACCCAAACTCTCCTTGGCCCACCCTAACCCAAACTCTTTGAGCCCAAACCCAACCCTAAAATTATTTCTTGAGTTCGGGTTGGGTTCGGGCCAGCCCAAACTTTTTTTTCTACTTGATACAATGATACATTCACATATATAAGACTACAATATTTTGATATATATAATAAAGTTTATTGGCATACATTGATTTGTTTGTGTATTAGGTTAAAAAATGATCTCTATAAGTCCACCAAACTTTTGATGTGGGTAAAGAGCCTTAGAACAAAATATTCACTAAGATATTTATGAGTTTCACATGTCTTCCAATCTGATGCAACCATCCATCATAACGCATGGAATTAACAGCAATACAACAAATACAGTAGCAGAATTAATCCTAACATTACATCCTCTACTCTCAAAGAAACAATAGATAGAAAATGATTACTTGATTAGCAAAGCATCCCTACATTTCCCACTCAATCACTGTTTCACAAAAATTACAATGTTTCATACAGGACCTACCCCATTTGAAATTCTAGAATTAGTTTCATTGCATTTTCACATTGTTTAAGTATTCAAACCTTAATCTAAAAATAATACATTTTACAAAATCAATCAACTTTTGTAATTTTAAATAGACTTAATATTCATGTTTCCTATCTCTTCCAATTACTTTAGAATCTACATTTTTTTTTGCTAAGTGAGACTCTATGTTTCAAATATTAGAACCACGAAATTACGTAAGAAACACATAACTCATTTGCATTTGACCAAACAAGAACAATAAATCAAGATTTTAGGGGATATATATTGATGTTAAAAATAACATAAAATAAAATAATACTAAAGTAAAAAGATTTTCTATTTTGCTACCTTATCGGAAATCAAATTTTAATGAAATTTTGCATCCAGCAGTAAAAGACTGGGGATTGAAATATCTGAACTAACTTTGTAGTCAAAGAGGGGTAAATAGTTTTAGATTATATGTTGCATAGCTGAGGAAGAGAAACAAACCCTCCCAAACACATATTAATGGATCTCATCGAGATCGAGTACTAGAAAAGAGAGGAATTAAACAGTACCTAAAAGCAGTGAACAAATGGGGAAAGATGAGATGCCCGATTTGACAAAAATAGTAATCACAAATCCCTTGTGACTTGTGAGCGATGGAACTGTATCGCAAATCCCTTGTGAGCAATTGCAAATCCCTTGCAGCCGGAACTGTATCCCACTGTATTGACGGCGACGCCGACAGCAACTGTATTGCTAGTTCCTGTTGATCGAGCTCCTTTGTTGGGGGTCTCTCTAGTTAAGTTGTCTTTGAGATGTGAGGTATTGATAATAGAAGAGAGGGACAGTGAGTCAGTGAGAGGAGCGAGCAATTCCAACTTCCGTGGTAGAGATATGGGAGAAGACAAGAAACTTTTAGGTTTGCAAGAGACAATCATATGGAGGTTTGCAGGATGGGGTTTTAGTGGTATATATAGTTCGGGTTATTCGGGTTTTTTCGGGTTGTACCTTGTGAGCCCGAGCCCAACCCAAACTCAACTTCGGGCTCAAGATTGAACCCAGCCCAAACCCAAACCCAAACTTATTTCTTAAATCGGATTGTTATTCGGACTGGGTTGGGCGGTCCGGGCCAAACTTACAGCTCTACATGCAAACCCTCTAGGGGCCATATTGAGAATAAAGACGAAACAAGGCTCGTCATTTGTGAAGTTAAGTTTCTACTTCTTAATTAAAGCAAAAAATAATAATAATTAACTTTTTTTTCAACTTCTGAATATAAGTAAAAATCATTGACAATAAAAGTAGAAACTACCCTTTTTTTTTTCAAAATCTTATAAGAAAAATGTCCTTTTGCTTTTGCATTTTTACGTTTGATGGTAACATTTAAAAATTAGATCCAAACGGAGTCATAATCAATCTTTTTTTTTTCTTCTCCTTTTTTTTAATGGTGGAAAAGCTAAAACATTTCAACACCAAAAGCCCTGTCTAGTAAGTTATATCTATACTATATATAACGCGAGGCGCCCCCTTGGGAATCGCACCAAGCAGAATATGAGACTTCCAAAAATGCTTTTATACATCATTGTGAAGATTTATTAATAAAAGGGTATAATAGTCAAAGCTGTCTCAATTTTTAAAAAACTTAATAATCAGTTGCCAAACCATTTCCTCTCCATCTACCTTGTTCTTCATATGTGCAGTACTGCATGTGCACTCAGCTACTCGTACTAAAGGGAGAAAAAATTATTAGAATCCAAGGAATGATAAGTTTCGGAAGTAATCTCCCGAAACCAATATTTTTCTTATGTTTAACTTTAATAGAAACACTAAAACTTGTAAATTATCATTCACGAATTTATATGAAAAGACCTATTATACATACATAATATAAATATAGGTTAAAATACGATCCACATTTTTTATCAAAGACGTCCCCAGTAAATTGAACAATATGGATTGGCAATCACGTATCAAGTAAACAATACGAGGCATTCCAAGATACATTTCACCATAATCTTATGCTAAACATGTTTTCTTTTTGACAAAAAATTGAAAAGATGTAAAATTGTGTAGAAAATATTTGGAACCTATTGAGAAACGAATATTGCACGTGGCAACTTATTTAGCAAATTAAAGTCTTTTTTGTTTTAAAATTTTGTATCTATATACTTCATTTTTTATGCCACCACCACCAACACTCGGTGCATGACTTATCAAAGCCGGATGGCTTAGGGTTTCTAATCGCCAGACCGAGAGTTGTCTGATCTACAAAGACGTTGCTTAACTGACAGAGGCGTGATTGGAAACCTAAGAGGGTGTTTGGTAACGTGTTTGAACACTGTTTTTGGGTTTTTAAAAACAAAAAACCGAAAACTTGCTTGGTATTGAAAGTTTTCAAATCGTTTTTCAAAAAAATGGTTGAAAAACAACCCCGTTTTTAAAAACCGAAATTTTTGGATTTTAAAAACGACGAATCGTGTTTTGATTCGATAGAATTTTTGAACAATATGGATGTGGTCGATGAATAAGGAGTTGCCTAATTGTTTTTCCCTCTCAATGTAGATTTTAAAAGCTTTGCTTTTTGTTTCTAAAGCAGAGAACAACCTCATGTTAACTACTTGACCTTATGATTGATGCTATTTTTAAAATTCTTTTTCCCTTTTAATTAAATTAAGAGACCTTTTCCAGGTTCTGTCTTTGTACTTGCAATCAGCCTAATTAGATACCTGTCATGACTTTCATATGGACAGCTTTTTATCACCTATTTGTAATATATTCTAATGACTTATTGTGGAGCTGTTTAGTATTCAGGATTATGTGCTATTGGTCTTCCGTTGCATGTTTATTTGTAAAATTTGCTATGTTTATAAGTACAATGGTTTTATCATTGGTAGTGTAAAATCTTCATGAAGCCTCTATTTGTTTAAATACAAAATTTTTTTCTTCTTGCTACTCACAAGACATAACTGAATCATGCTTTTTCATTTATGATATCTTTATCTTCATACAAATATAATAGAGTCAGACAACGAATTAGAAGAAGAGTCACATAGTGACTCTATATTTCATGATGATGACTCTCAATCAGATGGTAATTATGATAATCTACAATCTGATGAGGAACATGATTTGCTAGTAGAAATGGTTGTGGTAGAAGCAATTGCAAATCATTATAATATGTACTTTTGTAAATCAACATATGGAAGTGATGATTACAGTGGTGCGAATTATGTGATGAATATCTTAAATGGGAATCCTCAAATGTGTTTTGATATACTTAGTATGGAAAATCATGTATTTTTATCTCTTTATCACACCCTTAAGGAGAAGAAGTTCTTATATGATTCACGGTGTATAAGCGTGGAAGAGCAAGTGGCTATGTTTATTATGACCTTGGGACGTAATCAAAGAAATCGAATGATTGCTAATCGTTTTCAACACTCTGGAGAAACTGTTTCTAGACACTTTAAAATTGTGTTAAAAGTTATCTTACGATTGGGGAAGAGATTATCGTGCCACCATCTTTTCAAGAAACTCCAAATGAGATTCGCAATAACATAAAGTACTATCCCTGGTTCAAGGTAAATGAAGAAAGCATGTCTTATTTAGTGGTATTTAAGTTGTACTTGAAATCAAAATTAATTTTTTATTTGTTATTTCTTATAGGATTGTATTGGAGCAATAGATGGGACACATATTAGTGCTTATGTTCCAGTGAAGAAACACGTTCCATATCGTGGGAGAAAAACTACAGCCACACAGAATGTAATGTGTGCCTGCTCATTTGATATGAAATTTACATTTGTCTATATAGGTTAGGAAGGCACCGTGCATGATTCTCGGGGTTCTTTTAGATGCAATCAATAATCCAGCTTTTAACTTTTCTTACCCTTCCCCAGGTATATATGTACATACTTTCAATTAGGTAAGTATTATGTTCTAGACTTTAGTTATACTAGCATGGCGGGCTATCTTATACCTTATCGTGCAGAGTGATATCATTTACGAGACTTTCGAGGAAGAGGTCGACAGGCACGTACATCTAGAGAATTATTTAACCATGTGCATTCTTCATTATGTAAAGTGATAAAACGTTGTTTTGGTGTATTGAAATCTCGGTTTCCAATTTTAAAGCTTATGCCTTTTTACTCTCTTTGCACACAAGGATACATTGTTATTGCAACGTGGACAATTCACAACTTCATTAGACATGGGACACAATTGGACTAATTATTTGAAGAATATGGAAGGGAAGACTTGATTCTAAGTGAAGGTAGACAGAATGTAGAGAAATGATAGCACTTAGAGATAAAATTGCATACGAAATGACAATAGCTAATGGTGTTGTCAGCACCTCATTTTTGCACCTCTAAAAAATGAAAGAATGAAACCCTAATTGAAAAAGTCAAACCGGAAGGGGTCAAAAATTTGACTTTTTGATTGGGTGCAAATTGACCACCAAACTTCATACCAATGGATAGAGGATTCCGACACGAATCTAACGACACTGAGTTTACTCAAATTGGAGTCCGGATGAATAAGTTATGGGCTGGTCAAATGTGGAAATAGCAGAAATTGGCTTTCTGCTAAATCCCGAATTAGCTGCTTAATTGGATATCAGCAGAAAGAGCACATTGACATGATTCCAACCCAATTGAGTTTGCTGGAATCGGAGTCCCGGTTAGAGAGTATGAGCAAAACTGGCTCCGAGACGCGACTTTGCACTTCTGTTAAAAAACCCAAATTTGCTACTAAATTCTAGCTCAGTGGATAGAGCATCTCAACTTGATTCAAACGCAACTGAGTTTGCTAAAATTGGATATCAGATGAAAAAGATATGAGCAGTCAAAAATATTGGAAAATCTACACACGTAGCAAGATTGAAGAAATGACAAAAAATAAAAAATCTAAGAATAAAATAATAATATTTTATAAATATCTAACAAAAAAAGTAAATCAAAAATAAATGAAAAATCTTTTTTTTTTCTTTTGGTAATGTAAATGAAAAATCTTAAAGGCATATGCGTTTAAACTTAAAAATATCTTAAGAATAAAAAATTAATAAAGTACAAAAATCTTAAAATTAAAATAATTGAAAACAAATAAAAAATATACGTGGCACACATGGGGTTTCTAGAACCCCATGTACGTTAATGCATAAAATGATTGAAGGACACATGTCCTTCAATCATGATTTCCTTTGTAACCGAAAAAATGTTTCGGTTTCGGTTACAAAGGAAAAATGTATAAAGGAAAATATATTTCGGTTATACCAAATTGGTATAACCGAAATTTATTTCCGGTTCATTTTTTTGCCTATAAATAGGGGGTTCAGCCCCCCATTCTCAACATTCACAGCTTTCAGGCCTTGGGGCTCTGCCCTTTCTTCTCCTTGTCTGAAATTCTCTCCTCTCTCTAAACCCTATTGTAACCAACCCCTGTCTCTCTAAGCCTAGCAAACATATCCCCTATCTTCTGTCAAACCCAAAATAGGTTTAGAAATCCTCCTTTGACTTTGAAGTAGAGCCGTTATGCTGGCCAAAATTCATCTCTCCCTATTCTAAACCCTTTCAAAGCACTCTTACTCTATTCGAATACATAAAAATCTCTCCATCTTCTTCCCTTTTGCTTTAAACCCGAAAGAAGTTTTGAATTCCTTCTCTTAAACTTGGAAAAGTGCCGTTACGCTACCGGAAAAGCCTCTAAGGGAATCAAACACTTCAAGTAACTTTCTGACTCTAATGTGAGTTCTTATTTGTACATATGTGAATATTCAAACATATTATAAAACTTGTTTTTGTCATGTTATTTTCTTTTATCCTAACCTTTGATTTGGCTATTTTCCTTCTTCACTTCTTATGAGAAACACCTCATGGTAAAGAGGTGCCGTCCACTTGGTTACAAAAGCGAATTGAAGCATACTTGAAGGGCTGCCCTTATCATGTTCGAATTATTAAAAGGAGAGCCTGTTCCCCTCCTACTTTAAATTCTAATGTACCCCATTAAATCCTCAAAATCCCTTCTTTATTTTGTTTCTGTCATTTTATGCTTCTTTATATGATGATTTGATAAGCAGGTGGCCAAATAAGGCCTTTCTTCAAAGTTCTGTACCATTGTGGGCCCACACAAAACCCAAAAAAAAGGGCAGTTTTCTACAAAAATCTCCAAAAAAAAATCATTTTTCTACTTTACCGAAAACACAGACCGATTAAACCTATTTCTAGGTTTTACCGAAATAAAATTTCGGCTAAGGCTGTTTTATAGCATAACTGAAATTTAATTTTGGCTATGCTATAAATTGGTGTAGCCGAAATTTACCTGTAAATTCCACCAAGATTAATTTCCAGCCCTTTTTGATAATTTTGACCCATTTTTAGAACCAATTGAACCAAAAAGGGTTCCGGGTCAACCGGAAACCCAAAATGGGCCTTGGACCCACCTGTCCAACTTGATCCATTGTGGGCTTTCCAACGGGGCCCACACCCGACCCACTTCACTAAAAGGTTAAAAAAGATAAAATCAATTAAAATAAAAGGGACCTACACCTCTGGTGGTCCTCACTCAGACCAAACAAACAAGCATGCTGGATTAGGAACAGGGTGAGACTAAGTTGACTCAGAAATAGGGAGACCCATGGGACCTATCAAATCGACGGGGCAGACCAGGGTGTCTTCGGACTTCCCTGGACTGTAATCGAGAATTTATCCAGAAAACTCTAATAAAGCCGCAAACTAGTTATAATAGATTCGGTTAGGAACCCTGTGTTTGCCTGCACCTCTCAGGCAGTGGCGACTCCCAAAATCCCCTGAGGCACGCACTTTCACGTGTGCCTCCATGCGGCAATATGCGCACAGGTGTTAGAGTTGTTTATAATATAAGTAGGGAAGGAGTTGATAGGATTTATCCTTTGTAATTTGTGGTATGGAATTTTGATTTCTCCTTTTTTTTTTCCTCATAACAAATTTATTATAGTTTAATAGTCTTGTGGGTTGTATAATAATGCATATTTGTTGATTTTGAAAACTTGAATCGTTTTTTTTTATCAATTGTTACCAAACAGGTTTCTTATCACCTATTTTTTAAAATCCAAAAAACAGTGATTGTTACCAAACGAGTTTCTTATCACTTGTTTTCAAAAACCCAAAAACAGTTATAAGTACAACTGTTTTTAGTTTTCAAACTGTTTAAAAAAAAAAATGTTACCAAACGGCCTCTAACTTGCACGCCATGAATTGCACATGCCTGTCCGCACTCATCAAATCATCCATGTGAGTGCCTTATTCTTGCGAGGGAGACAAAAGAAAGAGGGAGTTTAGGAGATAGAACCGTAAGGAAGTGGGTCCCACTTCAACCCCAATAGTCAGAAAAATCAGTAGAGTATCCGAGAAGCAAAGTCGAGCCAGAAAAACAGACCCCAAGTTTCCTACGGCGTTTTTACGGCGTGCATAAGGAAACGACGCGTGGAGATTTCGGTTCGTGTGGTCATGAGTTGTGATGGGGATGCTCCAACTCATGTTTCTGTCCACTAACAGGCTACGACGTCAGTAATGATTTTCCCAACGGACGTCAGACGTTTCTCATTTGAGAAAATATCTTTAAAAACTCAAAAAATCATAACGGGTCATGGTAGGACTTGTAACCAGGCATGGTGGGATTTGTTACCAGGCATGGTGGGACTTGGACTTGTAACCAAGCATGGTAAGGCTTGCAACCAGGCATGGTGGGACTTGTAACAAGTCACGGTGGGACTTGTAACCAGGCATGGTGGGATTTGGACTTGTAACCAAACATGATAGGACTTGTAACCAAGTATGGTGGACTTGTAACCGAGCATGGTAGGATTTGTAATCAGGCATAGTGGGACTTGTAACAAGGCATGGTTTGTAAGACTTGTAACCAGGCATGATGAGACTTGTAACGAGGTATTGTAAGACTTGTAACCTGGCATGGTGGGACTTGTAATCTGGCATGGTAGGAAACGACACGTGGATTATGATGGGGATTTCGATTACAAGTCCTATCATGCCCGGTTACAAGTTTCACCATGCCTCGATACAAGTCCTACCATGCCTGGTTACAAGTCCTACCATGTCTGATTACAAGCCCCACCATGCCCCGTTACAAGTCCTACCATGCCTGGTTATAAGTCCAAGTACTACATACCAGGTTACAAGTCCCACTATACCCCGATACATTCAAGAGACACGTGGATATGTTCGTACAAATCAGTTTCCAGATTAATACAATTCTAGTTTATGTTTTTTCTACATATAAAATCTATTATAGAAAGGGAAAGAGGCTCGGGTTGACGTGGCCGCCTCGCGTAGCCTCGCCCGCCCTAGCCTCTTTTTAAAGGGGTAGAAAACGGTGTCAGGCAGGCCTCTCGTGCGCTGAGAACGGTGTCAGGCCAACTGACAAAAAAATATTTTATTATGCAAAGGAAAAGATTTTGTGTTTTGATAAGATTATGCAAAGGAAAAGATGTGCACAGACAACGGTGTCAGGCCAACTTATTTTATTTTGAACGGTAGGCCAACTTATTTTATTTTATGATTTCGGCAGATTGAAAAGCAACATTTGTTTTTAGTAATGAAATGAAAGCGACTGAAACAAAATGGACTTGGATCATCTACAGTCGAGCTCGTAATGTTGACAAACCCGTAGCCTCTTGTGTCGTGCCACATCAGCAAAATTTCAGTATCACCGCCATGTCATCACAGAAGCCAAACTCAAACGGCGTTAAACGTTTGTCTAAACATATTAATATTTTATTAAACTGCGACAGTCGAGGAGAGATGGCTGTGCCTCGACTGCGACAATCTCTCTTCCAAATCAACTCCTCGACTGCAAGTCTTCCAAACCTCTCTTCCAAATCAACATTTCAGCAGGCCGAACAAACCCACTCTTGCAAAGGGCATTAATCATTGTCTTATAATCAATAAAACCAGGAACAAAACCATCAACCTTCATTCTTGAATAAACCAAAAACACTGAATGACCTATACTCAACTTAGCCAATGACATCAACAGCGTACTGTAACAAGGGTAACTAAGCCTAAATCCCGTCTTGCGCATACAATCAAGCGCAGTCATCAGCTTATCAATCCCCTCATCACTGCTACTAAAATCTTTGGTCATGAAAAGTATAGCCTTTTGTGCAACCCCATATAGACTAGAAGAGATCAACAGATTCAAGAGATGGATTCTGCTGTCAAGATCATAACAATAAGTGGATTGCTTGCAAACCCACTTGAAAAATCGAGAACCCAGATCAATATTGGCGCGATTAAGCTCTATAACCTTGGAAGCCTCATATGGGGTTAAATGAGAAGCCAGCAGCTTCAAGGGTTTGTTGTTTTCCCAATTGTGATGGTTAACTAAGGTGGCAACACGATGAGCTGTGTCTTCCGCAATTTCCGAATTTGATTCCACGGCCATAGATGGAATAATAGAAGATGAAAGCATGATACGATGTTGGGTAGCATGAGAAGCTCTCAAAGGGGCGTAAACGTGTCTGTTTGGGCGAAACAGCATACACGCACCCCAGGTGGCTCAAAGCTCAAATTCTTGTTCGAAATTGGAAGAAACAAAAACCCGGAGAACTTTCTTCTTCATTTTGTTCAGTGGTGATATCAGACAAGGACAATGAAATGTTATAGGAACTCGAAGAAGGCGGCAGAACTTTAAGGACATTTGAAACTTTGAAAGAGCTTGCGCATCTTCTTCCAATTTCCAGTAAAATGCTGCGGCAATGTTGTGAAGGGAAATCTCGAAAGCCCCTCAAAGCCGCCATCGAGAGGAGGATGGGAAGCAGGGAAGGCTTGAGAGAGAGAACCAGATGAAGAGGATGGCTTGAGAGAGAGAGAAGCAGAGATCAAGGAAGGCTTGAGAGAGAACCCAGGTTGATTTGGAAGAGAGATTGTCGCAGTCGAGGAGAGGGCGCGCCAGTCGAGGCACTGCCATCTCTCCTCAACTGTCGCAATTTAATAAAATATTAATATGTTTAGACAAACGTTTAACGCCGTTTGAGTTTGGCTTTTGTGATGACATGGCGGTGATACTGAAATTTTGCTGATGTGGCACGGCATAAGAGGTTACGGGTTGATCAACATTACGAGCCGACTGTAGATGATCCAAGTCCAAGAAAGAAAATTGGGGGGAAAAATAGTTTTTAGTAATACTTTTTAAAAGAATTCAGATTCAGGCAATTAATTCTCTGTAATTGATTTTTAGTGATATCATTTTAAAACAATTGAAAATCAATGTCATTTTATAATTCATTTAAAATGTTTTTTGGAAAATGCCTTCAAAAAAACTTACAAACCTCATTTATAACAAAAATGAATGAAAAGGTAGAGTATTTTGGGAAAACAGTAAAATGATATCAATTATCAGTTATGTTAAAAAATATCATTAAAAACTAATTATCGAGAATTAAACAACTGAATCTGAATTATTTTAAAAAATATAACTAAAAATCAATTTCCCCAAAATTTGGAGACCTGTCCCTCTCTCTCTCACCCCGATTTCGATCTCACCCCGTCTCACTCTCTCTCTCTCACCCTGATTCTATTTGCTCACTCCCTCACCTATGCACAGTAGATTAGGTATCCTTGACGGTACAAGTAATTAGGTTTTCCTCTCTCTCTCTCACCCTGGTTCTATTGCTCACTCCCTCACCTGTGTACAGTAGATTAGGTGGTATTTTCATTTCTGAAACTTCAACTACTCGAATTCAATTTTCCTTTTATTTATTTATTTTTTGTTTTTTAACCCATCGTCAATCCTAGAATGGTCGATAGATTTCCAGGCCTTCTGGAATGCTCCGGCCTCTTCTCACTCTTTCTTCTATGGCGCCAGGGGCTAGGGTTTGAAGTGAGTTTCATCAGCTATGGAGGATTTGAGGATGTTGAGACTAGACTTGATAGAAGCAGGACCTTTGAGTTGGTATGATCAGTTACTTCTCGAAGGAAGGGTATGTGAAATGGGGTTTTGCAATTTCTTCAGTCTTGGAAAGCACCATTCCCTGTATGTGAAATGGGGTTTTGGGGTTTTTGTCTCTAGGACTTTTGTTTTGCCGTCTTTATTAGATCTTAATTGATAGGGTCTATATCTTCTTAATTACTCTTTTCTTTGTTCTTTTCTCTGTTCTACAGGTTGTTGTTGCACCCACTATAGGGCAGAAATCCGGGATTCTAATCGCCCAAATGAAGAACTCAAACACCAAGCTACTTCGAGATTTGCTCTTCCTCTCGGATCTGTTTCTCCTGAAACCGGTTATATTGTGAGGCTTGAGTTATATCGAAGTTATTGGTGATTTGTCTTTTTTTACAGACTTTCTTTCTCGCTTTTTGTTTCTTTTTTTCAATTTTCATGTTAGATCTTTGTCTATAGATTTCATTTTCATGTGAAGCTCACCAAATATACTAATAGTCCCATTGTGATCTTAACCTCCTCATTTCTTCAGTTTTATTCTTCTTTCACTGTCATACATAGCTAATACTGGCTACTCTCCTAGACTACTAAAGTTTCGTTATATTGACGGTAAAATACAAGAATGGAAATAAAAATAAATACTTAACATAGAATCAAATTTAACAACCATACTGGAGAGTAGACGAATCAAGAGTTAAAGAAAGGATTACTGTTCAAGGTCTTGATGTTGTGACGAAAGCTGAGATAGAAACCTTTGCAAGTGTGAATGAATTAAGCCATGACATTACACAAGTTTTTGCGAGTTTAATTTCAAAAACTGAGACGACTCACCGAACAGCAAAAGCATGTGAGTCTGCTGTCCCTTTTTTTGGAGTCTTTGCAAAGGACATGAATGGGAACATGATTCCATGTATCTACTACTCATCACATGTCACTGCCACGGATGATTGCTTGAGGAAACAGATAAGTTTGATGCTAAAGTACCATGACTGGCCTCTCAATTCCGAGAGATGAGTCCATTTATTCTAGGTAGGAGGATGCAGTACTGGACTTGAGGGACTACAACTCATCCCCGAAAAAAATTAGGACAAGGCCTACAAGGGCAAGAAATAGAAGACGATGATGTCTCATATATTGCAGATATATGCATGATGGTAGATATTGTAGAGTTATGATCTTGATTGTGGGTTTTACGATATGAGAAATAAGAGAGAGAGAGAAAAAAAAAGAAGAAGGAAAAGGAATAACAAAATTATAGCATGGCCCATCCTAGGGTTGCAACTTGGGTTGGTTAAGCCCAAGACCCGCTGACTTTGGGTCAGTTTAGTGGGTTGGGTTTCAATGTATTTGGTTTAGTTTTGGTTCAGAAGTCTTGAACTTTAACTAAGTCGACTCAGTTTTGAATGACTTAGAAAAATAGAAGCCAAACCTAAGTTATAAATATATTTTACTAAACTGAACTGATGTATACATACAATTTGTATGTGAATATTCATTTATTTATATACAATTGACAGATCGTAGTTATGATACATTTTTGGCCTGTACATTATAAATATCAGAAGATCTTTTTAATTTTGTGTGAAATTGACCTAAATCACCAAACCAAACCTAATTTATAATCTGATCGGGTCCATTCGATTTTAGGGTTATTAATTTAATTTTGTGTGGACAGGTAAGAACCATAGTTTTATTTCAAGTTGATGCCGACTCAGACTAAATGGAACTGAGTTGCGCTCGACATCATCAAGCAAGCAATGTAAACGTTCATGAGGATGTAGTCATGAACAATGAAAAAAAAAAATCTGTGAGGAGGATGGCACCTATAGGGTTTGCTTCGTCGTTTGTATCATTCTTATGGTATTGATAGCTATTTTTGTCATTTATCACAATATAATTATGATAAACTCCATTCTCAATTAAGCCACAAGATACTTTGTTTCTTTAAACTAAAATAAATAAATAAAATACTTAAAAGGATAATTTCATCACGAAAGATAAAACATATTTTAGTTATTATAATTATACAAATGTTAGTGTTAATAATTGCTTTTTTTATATTTTCTAATATTTATAAATTTTTTTTAACTTATCATTTGTGTTAAACGTATTTCTCGTGCGTAGCACGGGTTCTAATGCTAATAATAATAATTATGAGATGCAGATACACAATTCAAGAGACACGTAGGCTTATTATTGAGCTTCCGTGTTTTTTCGGCAAAAAAAAAAAAAAAGGAAAATGGATGACTAACGACAAAAGGAAACTTGGAAGAAAGAGACTCTCACATGTGTATTGTGTTTTGTGAAAAATCATTTTGTCGTATTGAATGTCCACGCGTCGTTCCTTATGCACGCCGTAAGGAAACGACGAATCTGTTCGAGTTTGACCCACTGCAATGCACGAGAGAGTGAGAGAGAGCTAAGCCCTTGTAACCTCGATCCCTCTCCTTCGCTTTTCGCATCGTATTAGAGCTTAGAAATTCTTTCTTCTGTTTTCTTTCGAGGGATGAATTCAAATTTGTAAATTACGCTAATTTTATTCTCGATTCCGTGCACCTCTCTCGTGCTGCGTGCAACTTGTCGCTAATCCATTTTTCCCGTTTCCGGCCTCTGTTTCTCCAATTCTCTTGCAGTTCCGGCTGAAGTTTTTGCTGCAAACACTGTCACAGCGTTTCGGTTCGATCCGATCCTGAATAAATTTTGGGGGAAAATGTCCACACAAGTTATAGAGAGAGAGAGAGAGAGGTAAGGATTCAGATATCTCTTTCATCAAATTTTTTGAAATAGCGGGGAAGGGACTAGGGCTGGCAACGGGTCGAATACGGTACGGATCTGTCATGATCCGAATCCGAACCGAAAATAAAAATCCGATATCCGAATTCGATCCGAAATCCGACGGATCTTTTATATGTGAATCCAAATTCGAAACCGAATTTATATAATGTATCCGAATTCGAAATTCGACCGAATAAATAACCGAAATCCGAATTCGATCCAAATTAGATCCGATTTGAACTTAAAATTCAAAAGTTAAGTTTAACTATTAAAGCAAGTTTAACTTTTTCCACAGAAATTGTGGAGCTGAAATCAAAGTCAACATAACATTTCCATAAAAAGAAAAGAAAATACGATGATAGGCAGAGCAGACAGCCATTCCCCATCACGAAATTATGGCGTCTGATTTACAGAGTTGATAGACAGCCCTATCAGATGGCCAACTCTGTCTTCGAGACCAGAATGCCATCGCTGTCCGCATACAGCCATTCCCCATCACGAATCAAGGCCAATGTAAACAGGAACATGCTTTTTATTAACACCCTTCTTGCCAGGTTTCACCGGATGAGATGCCAAGGCCCTAATCCCGATATCACATCCATTGACATCATCCACATCTCGGATGCAGCCATTCACTACAATACCTGCCCACCCCATATCGTGGGCCAACTGCCCCAAGGTTCCTCCAACTAGAGCGCATCTCAAGCTTCCTCCACCGTCTATAACAAGAACTCTTCCCTCACCTCCGCTCTCAAGAAGCTCCCTCAACGACGCATTGTCTTCAAAAACCTTTAGTGTCACAAGTGGGCCTGAGAATGCCCGACGATGTCCATAGCTCTTGAATATCGGCTGTAGAACACGCAAATCACCACTTGCCAAAAGTGCTACATTTGAATCACAAGCATCAGCGGTTGAAAAGGCACCCAATCCACCCATTGTCTCCTATAAACACAAATTCAAATGAACATCCGGTACAAAATGATACATATAATATCCACTTTATGAAATGAAAATTGGTATCTCCTTAGGATACACGTCACGATGGTTTTCAGCTTCTTATATTTCTGATCAGACGCTCAGACTGTGCACACCCAAATTATAATTTTAGATGCTCCAGATTGCATTATAGCTCTAAGGATTGAAAGAGTTCAAAGCCCCAAAGAAGGCCTTTAGATTGTCTTCAACAGGGGGCTTTGTGCCACCGTTGACAGATTGGGAAAATTGGGTTTTAGTGATGCTTTTTCTAAATATTTCATATTCAGTTGTTCAATTCTTGGTAATTGGTTTTTAGTGATACTTTTAAGATATAACTGAAAATCAGTATCATTTACTGTTAATTTAAAGTTTCTTTCCAAAATGCCCTAAAAAAAAAAAATACTTGCAAACTTCACTTGTAACAAAATGAGTGAAAAGGTAAATTGAATTTAAATTATTTTGAAAAAACATCACTAAAAACCAATTTCCCCGTTTAAGATTTCATATCGTTTGCCACTGGAAAATGATGTCAAAACACATTTGTGAAGGCTAAAAACGCGGTGGGCAATTATATAAAACGTGTTTTTTCTTATTCTCATTCCAAGAAAACTCACTCTTTTTCGCTTAACCAAATGCCTATTTATAGATCAAAAGAGGCCTTAATGAACCTTGCAACTACAAAAATGATTGCAAAGGCGAAAAGGAAGTCTGAGCCCGTATGACTCACATTAGGGACTGGTTGTTGATTTATAATAAGAATCTCATTAAAGAATCGCAACATATGTAAAGGCCTTTCCGTTGAGGGTAAAAGAATCTGTAAGAAGCTTAAACCCCATCAAGCAAATAATTGTTGAGTATAATTTTAACATCTAAGTGGTCATAAGACGAAGAGGTCGCTTAGATCCTTCTCTCTCAGGGTTGTCCAGAGAAAAAGGAAACCTAGAGTTGCTAATCACCTCTAAGGTATATGACGAAGGGAAGGTCAAAAGAAAAGATCAGATATCATTTTGATAGACGAATTGGTCTAGATATCGTTCTAGAATATGAGAAAATTCAAGAACACAATAATTTCTCAACTTCAAATAAAATTCTTTATGACAAAACGAAATCTTTAAAAGCCTTTATATAGGCATTACAAGAAAACCCTAAAAATAGAAAAAAAAAATGAATTTTACTATAAAAAAAATGACTCAAAACACAAACTGGCCTTTTTAAAGGTCTAAATGATAGAATTTGGCTAAAATCCCAAGACCTTGTGCCATGTCATGAGTCTTACTTTTTGGGCTGTTTCTAATTAGACTTTCAATTTTCAGTCAATTATAACAACGTGACTAAAACTTACCAAAATACCCTTGGTTCGAAAAACAATGTTCAATGATTAGAGAAACGTACCTCAGAACTGGTCTACATCAGTATAGATTGTTCAAGCATTAAAGGAGTCACCAAAGAGATTATGAAATTCAATGTCCCCCGACTATTGCACAGGCAAAGAACCAACTAAGAGAGTGAATAAAAAAGGAGATAAAATTCTGAGTTCAAGCAATTACGTGATTTTATTCAGATCCACCTCTGGAATCTAATCCGCAGAGTTGCTATCTCCGGGAAACAATTGAGGCAATAGGAACAACAAGAGAAGACAACAACTAACAGAAGAAAAATAAAAGCGAAATAAACCAAATGGATGAGAAAAGGGGAATCGAAACTTACCAGCGAGGAGTCGACGACGATATCTGAGAGATAGAGGAACCAAGGAAAATGAGAGTTGGAGAGAAACGAAGAACTCGAACGAAAACAAAGATGACATACGGGTTCCTTACCACCCATGCACATCCTTAAGTACTTGGTTTGCGTGCTTTGCCGACATAAAAAACAAGAAAGTATGTATAGATACTGTACGTATCTATACAAAAATTGGTCGTTGGAGAAGATGGTATCAACACTGCCAAAAAAAAAAAAAAAAAAAAAAGATGGTATCAAAGGGGCCCAGCGAGTACTCCACTAAATTCCATTAAAAACGAGATCGTTTCATTTGTAGCCACTGAAGTACTGACTGACGTACGGGTTCCTTATCAATGCACGTCCTTCACTAAATTCCATTAAAAACGAGATCGTTTCATTTGTAGCCACTGAAGTACTGATTGACGTACGGGTTCCTTATCAATGCACGTCCTCTAGTATTTGGTTTGTGTCCTTTGCCGACATAAAAAACAAGAAAGTATGTGTACGTATGCATACAAAAATTACTTAACCAACGAAATTGGTAGATGGAGAAGATGGTATCAAAGAGGCCCACCGAGTACTCCACTCAATTCGATTAACAACGAGACTGTTTCATCTGTAACCACTCAATGGTTCCAACATTTAACATGCGGATGGATGGTACTTTTCAATAATGGGGCCTATAGCTCAAAATGCATTTAAGCTGATGGTTTAATTGAACCACCGGATTTTAAATCCAGAAGAAATGCTCACATTAAAAACCTTTCCCGAAATCACTCTCCCTCTCTCTATTAGAGTTTATCCTTCGTGGATGTTTGCACCTAAAATTTTATATATATCCCCTTGATGACGTGGCATTGTAGTCACGTCCCAAAAGAAATCCAAAACAACAATAACTAAAAAATATATATATAAAGCGGTTTTAAGAAAGAAAAAAATGTTGGTTGTGCACATGCACGAGCCTTGCTTGGAGTCGTGCATGTGCACAGCTCCTCACCTCAAATTGTTTTGGAAGGGGGGGACCACATGCCAAGTTCCCCACCCTTCTTTAATTAAATTAAAATAAAATAAGATGGGATATGTCCCCTCTTTTAGGGTTGATTGATAATAAAGGCTCTCTTTTAACTCCTTGTCAATCGTGGAGTGTGGGAAGTTATAATTTCCCATACATATTGCAAACCTAATTCTATAAAAAGTTAAGTGATAAGGGAAAAAGGGTTAAAAAAAGTGTATTGAAAGGGAAGGATACGGAGGGTTTTTAAAGGAAAACAGGGAGTTTGATTTGAAGAATTACAGTAGGTTATCACCAAAAAGAAAAGGTAAGACTTAGATTATGTTTAACTTTTCTCTTTTTTTCCCTTAATCTTATTCCTTATCTTTAATTTTATTCTCCGATTGATTTCAAAGAGTCAGGGACTCTTATTAGAATTGCCTGGACTCTGTATTCTAATTGGATTACAATTAGAGATGAGGGAATCTTCAATCTCTTCCTTGAAACAGATTTGACCAGGGGTTCTTTTCAGGACCACCTAGATTTCATAAGATGAACCCCCAAAAAAAGGGAGAGTCAGGGACTCATATTTGGGTCATCTGAACTCTTATGTGAAAACACCCTAAAAATGAACAAAAATTATTAAAATAAGTTTATGGGTTAAAATCTGAGCTTACAGACATAAAAATGGGCTAAAAATACCCAAAATTTGGCAAAAAAAACGAATCTGCAAACATCCCGGCAATGGTAGAAAATGCAAATTCGAGTCTAAACAGGGGCAAAAATGACTTTTTGCGTGTTGGGTTAGGCGTCCTGGGCCGCGCGCGGGTCTTCAAATGAATTGGGCCGCTCGCATAAAGGCTTAGCGTGTTGGGTCGAGCCGCGACCCGCGCGGACCCAAATTCAAGGGCCAGACCCATTGTTGACCCGCACGCCCTTGCTTTAGACCCTGGCGGACCCAAATTCTCGGTCCAGCCCACTCTGCCTCGATCGACCTGCACGCATGAAGCCCAAGCGCGGCCCGAGAGGGTTAGGTCAATGTGTTCAGACCCCAACCGTTTGACCCACGGATGTACACATGCCTAAACAGCCTGAACTAAATGCCTTTGAACCACAAAAGCGACTCAGTTTGACCTAGAAATGTGCATTTTGCCCAATTCAAGCCCAATTTGGCCCCAGAAAAATTCCAGAAAATCCCTAGAAGCCATTTGACCTTTCTGGAACCCAAACATCTCAAAATTATGTCAAAACTCATAATGTAAAAATAAAATTGCTTCTCTTTTTCATATAAAAGTGATTAAAAGTACTCAAAAGTGTTTTGAGCCAGCCCACAATGCTTCCAAAAGTGTTCAACATTGGACCAGAAAGTCCTATCTCAATCCAAATTGGACCGAAATTGTCCTTAAACTAAAATAAACCAAATAAATTCAAATTAAACTCAAAATGGACCAGAATTGTCTTAAAACTAAATTGAATCAAGTCAAACTTAATTTGGACCAAAATTGTCCATAAACTAAAATTAACCAAGTTAAAATTCAAATTGGACCGAAATATTCCTTAAACTAAAACTAAACTATAAACATTTTAAATTGAACCGAGATTGTTCTAAAACTAAAATGAACCAAAATTATCTTAAAATTGAACCAAACTATATAATTAATAGGATAACAAAAATGGTTCAAACTAGCCCCCATACACTTTAAGTTCACCTAAGTTAAAACTGTTTCCTCTTCGATTCAATTAAGGTGTTTAAATTTAATTAACAAATCAAATCATTTCCTTTTTTTTGGTTCAAATCATAAAAGTGGTTAAATTGAACCAATCCCAAACTAAGTTCTTTCAAATTGAACCGTTTTCCCTTTACGATTCAACTTAAATTAACCAATCAATAAAATTAAACCTTTTGGTTTAATTAAGGCACAATGTAACATCCCAAATTCTTCTAATTTGGTACTTGGACTAATTAAAATTCTAATTTATAAGATTCATGATAATTAAGGGGCATGATTATTTCAGTGGATTAGCAATTACCTGACATGTAATTATATGTAAGATGATTCCTAATTGATTTTGATGAATTCTAAAGATTTTTAATAATTTATTATGAATTTATTGGTATTTATTGGATTTGCAATTGATTTTATTGGGATTTAATTATAATTAGCTTTAAAAGTGTTTAACTTTAGTTAAGTTAGATAAAGGGTTTAAAGTATGGTCTTAGGGTCTTTGGGTGTGGACCTTAGTGCACTTTTTGTAAATCCGTGGTTTGGAGGAGGAATTGTTGAGGGATTAGGAGGGACTGGTGTAACGATACACTAGATTGCCTCTAATAGTATAGGTGTCGAATTCTGCTGAATAGAGAACAGGTGTTCATGAATCCTCTATTCCTCTATTCCTTTTCTGTGTTCTACCAGATTCTTGAGCTCCAGGGTTTGCTTCTTCTTGGTGTTGCCTCTTCTTGATGTTGGGTTAGGTTCAGCTGTGATTACAGCTTATCAATTTCTTTCAAGGTGGTTGCCGATTTCTACACCATGGAATAAGTCATCAATTTAATTTGATTTAAAATAGGTATTTTGGTTGTTGAATGTCTAAATATTGTACTCATTTGATTTTAGTTGATTAATTAGAGGCTTTGTTCAAGTTTTGAATCACATACGGATGCTCTGATTGTGGTTTACCATGACAGTTGCAAATGGTTTTGGGTGGTATTAAGATATCTTTACTCTTATGCATTTGTATTATAAATCTCAGATTAATTGCTCCAAAATTAGTTTGCCAGATATAGAATACGTAGGAACTAATTTCAGGTTAATAGGTTTCCTGGATTAATGTAGAAAAATCCTCGAAGTCAGCCCTTTAATCACAGAAAATGAATAACAATGCAGTTGCAGATGGTTTTGGGAAATATGTAGATGTCTTCAAATTTATGTATAAGTGTTGTAAATCTTAGATCAATAGCTCCAAAATTAGTTTGCCAGGTATAGAACACGTAGGAACTGATTTTAGGTTCAGTGGCTTCCTGGGTTGACCTAAAAAAATTCTCAACGTAGCACATTTGATCACCAAAAAAAAAAGAAAAAATGAAGCAACAGTGCCTGCCGTCGAATTTGAGAAGTGTTTAAGTTTCAATACAAAATTGATATAGTAATCTGTACACAGTTATAAATGAGAAAGTTATGGATAAATTAGTGTACAGAATCTAAATAATTAAGTTGTAGTTCAGATTTTAGTTAAATTCAACAAATAATTTCAAACCCCAATAAATAATTACATTTTAGTCACATTTTGAAAGGAAAATCAAAATTCAAGGAAAAAGTGTTTAAAAGTGATTTCTAATATTTATAAATTAATTTAAAAAAAAGGATAAGGTTAATTTAATAAAAGTAAAGAGAAAAATTGTAATTTAGGTGAAAGTTAACATATTGCATGAAAGAGAATTTTGGTCAATTTAATTAAAAGTAGGGGATTTGTACGTCAATGGATATGTGACTGTTTGATTTATTTATTTACATCAGAAGGTCCTAAATTGGATTTCATCGATTATATAAGTATAATAAGTTTCAAACAATGATGTTTATCTTTGTTATTAAATATTTCATGCGAATTCCACTAGCATGGTTTCCAAGTTGCATTTATAATATAATATTATTATTTTGAGGAAAATATGCATATTTGAATAAGATGACACACACATGAGTATTTATAGTTTTGATTTGTGTATATTTGTTTACACCCGCCGTAACCTGGTGAAATCGGAGTAAACAGGGGTCTAAGTATAATATATATATGTTTATTGAGTAAACGATGGTGAATGATTGTGCCATTAAAGCCATTAAAGGAGTTATCATGGCATGTGCTACTTTATTGGGTTTGAGGAAAATTGACGGACGCTTGATCAACCCCATGATACTTTTATTTGATAAAAGGTATGTTCAGTTGCCTTTTATTTATGAAAAGATGCATTTGACTAATTATGCCTTTTGGCCGATTACGGCTCATTAAAGATACTCCTGTAATTCTCTAAAGACGTGGAGAGTGGGGTCCCCCACTTTCTAAAAACGTGGAGTGGTTATATAAGGTGGGTTCAACTTCCTAAAAGTGGGTCGTTGGGAGACTTTGTGGTAAAGCAAAACGGACCTGCAGACATGGGAAAGGGATCCCTCGAAGATCGTGCAAGAGTGGGACGTTGAACAACCGTCAAGGATTGGCTATAAAAGGCACAAACTCAAAGAGCTCGAGGACACAATCCATCCAACCGCAACCGGTTATAATATTATTTTGATCATCCGTGATCTTTATCCCCTCTTCTACACTGTAGTCAGAAGGATAAACTAGGACCCCTCTCACTGCTTCCAGTCGCAGTAACACCTTAGACCCCTCTTTACTCCGATCAACACCAGAATCCTGCCACTGGAGGGTAAGTTGAGGCCGCCTCTAACTCGCAGTTCTACATCCACAGAATCCCAAGTAGCCGGTCCCGAGACTTGCTTTGATCAAGCTAGGTTACCTGTGTATTTTCGGTTAAAAAGCAATCCAAGGTGAACCCCCTGAATTGGCTTTGCTAGCAGCCGCCCCCTTCCTCATGTTCTTGTACCCGATTACGGCTATAAGACCAGGACAGGCCGGTCCTGCAAGCCCTGTCAGTTTTCTTCTTATTTTTTGTTCATTCTTTGGGGATTATCTGTTGTCGCTTTAGGCCGTCGACCGATTTTGCAATAAAAGAGTTTTGTGCCATTAGTTGTTTTCGATTTCAAACACTTAAAAGAACCCAAACGAAGACCGAACTCCTAGTCTTCATATTATCGCCTGACCAGTTTTATTACAGGTGACTTGCAGTACGACTGAACCGACCCCTAGTTTAGATTCGGAGCAGGTGCCCAGGGATCAAGACCCGACCCGAAATCATTGTATCAAACGATACTGGCACGCCCACGTAGAGACACATCATCGACATTTCCACGTGTCCACATCGGCCCAATTTCGGAGCAACAATATTGCACCCTAAGTAAATTTGTTTTGCCCTGCGATAAGTTTAACTTATCAATAGCGGGTTAGCACTTTACCAGTATGTAAGGTAGAAAAATGAATTTCCCTATTTGATCTCAAGAGAGATCCTTATTATGTTTTGGATATTGAGTAGTTTGTGTGGATGCTTAAAAAGATAATTAAAACTTGAGTGTGTGAGGGCTCATCAGTATGGGAGTAGAGGGAGTCGTACTGATTTAATTAAACTTGAGTGTGTGAGGGCTCATTAGTATGGGAGTAGAGGGAGTCGTACTGATTGGAGCGATGAAGCTGGTTGAGTTGAGGATTCCTCCCAGCATGTTTTATTTATTTTGTGATGTGAGTCAGTCAAGATGTGATTCCTCCTGACAGAGCCAGTCGAGACGTTTGATTCCTCCTGGCAGTGTGAGCGATGTGATTGGTACTTCCCGGTAGAATGGGATTTACCCGAAATGTGTTGTGTGTGGTGATCTTGTGATCCAAGGATTGTGCATCCCAGTCTGAATACTATAGTTGTAGTCCTGGCCGATGTCTATAGTTTCGGTTGGACATTACTTTAATTAGTCTTGTGAATAATATGATATGGTTTATCGGATTAATCGAATTGGTCTAGTTCTAAGTTATAAATTGATTTATATATTCTAGTTAATGATTATTGTAATTCTTCTGAACCTTGTTGTGAATTCATCTTATTTAGTAGGATACGGGGATGTCTCACTTGCACTTGATTACTTGTGATGTATTATGATTTGAGATATATCCGCATGTGTATTTAATTTATCATATGATGGCTTACTGGGATCTCCGATCTCATTTAGTTTATTATATATAGACTGTACAAATTCTAGAGTGTTAGCAGTTGGTTTCGGGTAGATCCAGATTTAGAGGTATAGCAGTTATCCTCATTTATTGTATTTATCTGTATTTCATTTCAATGATTTTACATTCTGAGATTATGATTTCGAGTTAGATATTCTATTAAGTCTTCCGCTTTATCATCATTTGTTTTATTGCACTCTGATATATTTGATGAGCATGGGTTGTCTATTGGTATCAGATGATTGGTTGTGTTCATAGATGAGTGAATATGGGTTTATTGTCTTAAATTTTAAATAAGACCCGGATTTACTTATCGCCTGACATACCAATTCTAGTAATTTTGTGGGTTAGGCCATAAGGTACTAGGATTGAAATGGTGTATGTCATACGCAATGCCTTAGATGTTGAATCAAACCAAACTTTCTCAAATCAAACCGTTTCCTCTTTGCGGTTTAATCCGAGATATGATCTTTAACGATCCAATGTCTTCAGCATTAAACCATTTAAATAAAATCGAACTTCAAATTGAACCTTAATGGTTCACTAATTTAAAATAAATCAAACTTAAATGGTTTAATATAAGGTATGATTTTGTAGTCCAATGCCTTAAAATTAAACCATTCAAATTAAACCGGATCGTAATGATCCAATTAATTAAAATAAACCAAATAAAATATAATACCTTAAATTCAAACTCAAATTATTCTTTTGAACTACATTATGACTTGATCCCAAATAATTGGGTACATAAGCAGCCCGACAAACTAAACTGGGTTCAGTCGCAATTAAAACAAACTAAATCAATCCCAACCATATAAGTAATCAAGTCTTGTGAATTAAGTTAGAATCAAAGGGTTTTATCTAATATTTTAGAGTTGTAATTAAGGGGATTGTTCTGTAACCTAGACGCCCTGGAGGGGCTCGTACCCCATGAAATAAAAACCCACATAATTGGGTGAAATCATGTTTGATCAGAAATTATTGAGTTTCAAATTTTTGGTTAACAGTGAAAGGTTAAATTAGAAACGAAATTGCTTTTATTTGCAATTTTTGGCATGATCGAACCATCGTCTCCTCTGCTGACTTCAATACCCAGATAAAATGCACTGTTTTTAGCTCCGACTTCCTGATCGAAATGCGTTCCCTTAATTTCCGTTGCCCAAACGTCCCCTTATAAAGCTAGTTCTCTGCCTTAGTCTACCCTTCCTCCTCGTCTCTCGTATTTACCTTTTTTAATAGGGTTATTTTAGGGTTAACTCCTTGATCTTTCTAACAATCAAGGATGTAAATTTTGCATTACGCCGATATTTCGTAGAGAGCTATAGAGAAATTTCAAAAACTTTCGTCAAAATCAGGAAATGTTTTCTTGTTTTTCCACTTTTTCTTGTATTTTTTTGTTCAATACATTCATAATAAATACATACACAGGGAAATATAGGGAAATCTAGAGAAATTTAATCTAGATTTCACTGGCATTTCACGAAATTTTGCCAAATTTCGCTAAAATGAAGGCAACTGGGGAAATCTCGTTTTCTCAAGACATTTCGTGTTTCTAACATTGAAAAAACGAAATTTCGCCAAAATATCGCAAAATGTCAAACCATGCTAACAACCCCACTTTCCTTCTTTAGGTTTCTAAATACTAGCAAATTTCTATGTATAACAGCCTCCCCTTTTAATGTTTGACAATTAAAGTTGTAAATGTGAAAATGTTAATTGACATATTTTGCCTCTTGCTTTCATTTAAAAATAAGAAAAGCTTTTGTCTAGGCCGTGAGTACCAAAAATACCCTTTAAGGCAAATGTGAATCAAAGTCTAGTTTGTTCCCTTAGAACATGTTATAAACATTAAATGAACCGAAAGAGTAATCTTAGTATTTGATTTTAAATAATTAGAGTAAAAGGGACAAAACTGTCAATATATGTTTTATGTCTTGCCACTTCATCAACACTATTAAAAATTTAAAGAGTTTGACCTTTAGAGGGGGAGATTGTTATACAAATCAAACCACCAGGTTATAAACTTGTATTTTAAAAACCTTAAGGGAGGATAATAATATTGTTTAAAACTTCATGGGGTAAACCGTAAATATCCATTTTTAATAAAAATGAATAATGATTATGCTTTGAATTTTGTACGTTTCGTGTTGACTTTCGAAAGTAAAAGTAACATTTTGTTAGACCCCTTTCCCATTTATTTTGGAAACTTATTTCATGGATTGCAATAAAGTTTCACCACTTCGAATAAATTCCTATAACCAAAAAAGATGTTCAGTTGTAACTTGAAAATTCATTTTGCAAAAGTCTGATGACAAACATGTAATATTTAAAAACTCAAAAGGATATACTTGAACTTGTGTTAATGACTTATTTACATAAGGATTATAATTTATGGAAAGTTTTTTAAATTAGAAGAATGATGAAAGTATAATATCTATAAGAATGAAATGTGGGTTACTAAATGTTCAAGCCCAATTTATATCAAATCGTGCAAACCAACTGGGGACCATATTGAGAATGAAGACGAAACAAGGCTCGTCATTTGTGTAGTAAGTTTCTACTTCTTAATTAAAGCAAAAAATAATAATAATAAACTTTTTTTTTCAACTTTTGAATATTAGTAAAAATCATTGACAATAAAAGTAAAAACTAACCTTTTTTTTTCAAAATCTTATAAGAAAAATGTCCTTTTGCTTTTGCATTTTTACTTTTGACGGTGACATTTAAAAATTAGATCCAAACATAGCCGTAATCATTCTGTTTTTTTTGGTTCTCCTTTTTTTTTTAATGGTGGAAAAGTTGAAACATTTCAACACCAAAGGCCCTCTCTATTAAGTTTTATCTATATTATATATAACGCGAGACGCTCCCTTGGAAATCGCACCAAGCAGAATATGAGACTTTCAAAAATGCCCTTATACATTATTGTGAAGATTTATTAATAAAAGGGTATAATAGTCAAAGTTGCATCAATATTTAAAAAACTTAATAATTTGTCACCAAACCATTTCCTCTCCGTCTATCTCTTTCTTCATACGTGCAATACTGCACGTGCATTTTGCTAGTCATAATAAAAGGGAGAAAAAATTATCAAAACCCAAGGAATGATAGCTTTTGGAAGTAATCTCCCGAAACCAATATTTTTCTTGTGTTTGACTTTAATATAAACACTGAAACTTGTAAATTATCATTCACGAATTTATATGACTGAACCGATTATACATACATGATATAAATAGAGTTTAAAATACCATCCACATTTTTGATCAAAGAAGTCCCCAATAAATTGAACAATATGGATTGGCAATCACGTATCAAGTAAACATGACGAGGCATTCCAAGACACATTTCACCATAATCTTATGCTAAACATGTTTTATTTTTGATAAAAAATTTAAAAGATGTAAAATTGTGTAGAAAATGTTTGGAACCTACTGAGAAACGAATCTTGTACGTGGCAAATTATTTAGCAAACTCAAGTCTTTTTTTTTGTTTTAATTTTTTGTATCTATGTATACTTAATTTTTAACGCCACCACCACCAACACTCTGTGCATGAGTTATCAAAGACCGATGGGACTTGAAATCTGCTGTAGTTAGGGGTGCAACTTGGTTTGGTTCGGTCTGGGTTGATGCCAACCCAAGACCAAACGGACATTACATATGTTCAACCCAAAACCGAATCGAACCGAATTAAAAACCAAAAACCTAAAACCGAACCGATATTAAATAAAATAACTGAAACCCAAACCGAACCGAACCGAATTACATGAAATCGGTTCGGTTCGGTTCGGGTCAGGTTATACCAGACCTATTTTTCATCTCCAAATCCTATTTTGATGAAATCAAAAGTGTGATTTTTCATCTCCATTCCTATTTTCCATTATACGATTTGAAATCTAATCCTCCTTATCATTCTATTTGATAGGGGTAACAACTAAAGAAGGCTTGGGTACCTCAAACACAGGCCATACAAGGCATAAATGGCTGGGGGATCCGTAAGGAAGAAACATAAAGATACATACAAAGAACTAGAGCCACAAATCTCCAATAATCGATTGTTTATTACTAGCAAATGTGAAATAAAAGTGTTGAGTCAAGTTAACAGAGTACCCAACAAGTTTGGGAGAAAGAAACAAAGAAAAAGAGAAACATCCAGTGGGTGAGAGCAAATCTAAGAACACTCTTCAAATACCCAATCTTAGATCCAAAGCAAGTTCTAAAGAACCAGAAGACAAGTCTTCTTCGTTGTTGTTGTCAACTGGGGCAGGCAAATTCAAGTCTAGACCCCAACCCTCCCTGCTTATGTAGGAATTGGAACTTTGTTGAGTGGGTGACTCGTCTCCTTTCTCCAAGTGGCACCTCTTGTGATATAGGTCGACCTATCATCAATGTATTCTACTAACTGCAAGAACGCCACTTATTTCTTCTTGTGGTGAGTAGTTTATCTTGAGGATTTCAAGGTACAAAAGAACATGGTGGAACATCTAGAAGTAATTGGAAGGCTAATAACAGCTGCTTTTTTTTTTCCCCAACGAATTCAAATTGGCCTTCTATCAGGAGTTTTGGAAATGACAGGGAATATATACATAGGTGTTAACCTACGCAATCGAGAAGAAGAAGATATGTGGGAAATGGGAATAAACAGGTTACCTCTAAGACGAACAGACTCTTGCTATTTGATTCTCCAGAGATCTAAGACGCCGTTACCTCCCGAGACCTGCAGAGGAATAGAGACCCATTTAACGTCTTGGAATGAAATATTAGTTTCTAAACAAGACGAGAGTGACATAGCAGATCTAAACGAGTGAGAGGAAGAGAGAGGGAGAGGGAGCGAGACGAGAGTGAGGGAAGGAGGGAGAGACGAGAAGGAGGGAAAGAGACGAGAGAGGGAGGGAAAAGAGGGGTATTACCTAAAGCAAACGAACAAAGTGATGAACGAGCGGTCGGCGGCCAACAGTGACAGGGCTGCAACTCGGCAAATAGGGTTCTAGGTAGAGGTGGAAATGGGTCGGGTTCGGGTCGGGTTGATGTATGGGGTTAACAAGCCAAGGCTCAACCCAAACCCGCCCGTTTAATAAACGGGTTGGAATATCCCAACCCGCTCTAACCCGTCAACCCGTTTAAATAATTTAAATTACTACTAAAAATTAAAAATTTTAATTCATTCTAATGTCAAAGTCTATACAAATTCTATTTTTTAATTCATTCTAATATTAAAGAACACCTAACAAGCATAATAACACAACAATCATTAAGATAAAACTAAAATAACATGAAGAAAAGAACTAAAACGTAATAATAAAGTTTTAAAAGACTTTACTTGTCATCAATGTGTCAATTTATATTAGTAGAAGCTAAGAAATTTGAAATATTTATATGTAAAAAGTCTTTCTTCACTTTATCCTTTGTCATTATTTATATTAAAAGAAGAAAGATTGAATAGCCACAAGTATTGTTATTATAATTTTTCAAACTTTTATTACACAAAAAAATAAATGGCTTGTAATCGGGTCATTTCGGGTTGAGGGGTCAAACCCTAACCCAATCCGTTTATAATCGGGTTGAGAATTCATGACCCTAACCCAACCCGTTTATTGAAAAGTCAACCCTAACCCGCCTAAGACCGGGTGGGTTGGTGGGTCACGGGTCACAATTGCCACCTCTAGTTCTAGGGTTTGAGATGGTGAAAGATGAACAAATGGGTTCTAGGGTTTGAGAATATGAGATACTTAAGAGAGGGTGGGGTTGTAATTTTCTTAAACTTTAAAGGTAATCTTATATAAATTTTAATATTATATATAATAATTCGGTTCGGTTTACATAAATACCATAATTCGGTTCGATTCGGTTTAACTGAACACTAAACCCAAAACCGAACCGATTTTATTCGGGTTAAGTTTTTATAAACCAAAACCGAACCGAAATATTAAAAAACTGAACCGAACCGAAGTCTGTTTTGTTCGAGTTGGTTTCGGGTTTACCCAACCCGAGTTGCAGCCCTAATTGTAGTCTAACGGTAATGTATGTGTGCACATAGGTGTATAAAGCCTATGTGTACACCCCTTCCACCGTTGGACCAATAGGTCTTCTAGCATGAGGAACCAGCTGATATGGCCTCACCCAATGGCATAGCGTTTTTGATTGTTGGAGACGTTGTCTGATCTGCAGAGGCGTTGCTTAATTGACGGGGCCTAATGAAATTGTCCATGGCCTTTATTTGAAATGTTCTTTGATGTGATTGTAAGATACTGCAACGTGTAACATTTCACGATTAATGATTTTTCGTTTTCTGGTGGGGTACACACGACAAAACATTGGCCGTGAGATGCTCACATAACAGCATCTCCGGTTGTATAACTTGTATCATAGACCATTTCAGGGAAAGGTCAGACACGATTTTAGTCCGTGATTAGAAACGTAAGTGGCACGCCATGAATTGCACATGTCAGTCCGCACTCACCAAGCCACCCGTGTGAGTGTCTTATTCTTGCGAGAGAGACAAAAGAAAGAGGGAATTTAGGAGACTGAGCCGTGGGGGAGTGGGTCCCACTTCAACCCCAATAGTCAGAAAAAGCAGTGGAGTATCCGAGAAGCAGAGTCGAGCGAGAAAATCAAACCCCGAGTTTGACCGACTGCAATGCACGAGAGAGAGAGAGAGCGCTCAGCCTTTGTATTGTAACTTTGTTCCCTCTCTTCAGTCTTCGCTTTTCCCATCGTATTAGAATTTCGAATCCTCGCTCTCTTCTGTTTCTTTCGAGGGATGCACTCAAATTTGTAAATTACGCATAATTTTATTCTCGATTTCGGGCACCTCTCTCGCCCTGCGTGCAACTTGTCGCTAATCTATTTTTCCTTTTTCCGGCATCTGTTTCTCCAATTCTCTTGCAGTTCCGGCTGAAGTTTTTGCTTGGAAGTTTCGGTTCGACCCCATCCTGAATAAATTTCCGGGGAAAATCTCCGCACAAGTTAGAGAGAGAAAGAGGGGTAAGGATTCGGATATCTCTTTCGTCAAATTTTTTGTAATAGCGGGGAAGGGATGGTTTGTCTGATAACAAGGGATAGTTTTATTGAAATTTTTGGCTTGGGTATCAGCCCCCAAAATTTCTGAATCTCGTACACCCTTTACCGTTGGCGAGAGCCAGCTTTCTTCTTTTGGTCTGCAACCTCAACGACAGAACAGCAGACTCTCATTTAGACCACGGGTAACCGGTGTTCAAACCTGGACTCTCTTCTCTTTCTTTATTATTTGGCATTCTTTTTGAATTTGATTTATAGCAGATCATGATTTTCACCTCTCTTCTCTAGTGTAGAGCAGATCTCACTGATTTTCTCTCCTTTTTCCACAGAAATTGTGGAGCTGAAACCAAAGTCAACATACCATTTCCATAAAAAAAAGAAAGAAAATACGATGATAGGCATAGCAGGCTGCCTCCAGCATCTGATTTACATCTCTTCCTCATCTATTCAATCAAAATAGAAGAAGAACAAGTGAGAAGACAAAGAAGAGAGAAGGTTTTCGGATGCGTTGATGGATCTTCTTCGCTTTCTCTTCCTCCTTTTGACCTCTGCGGCCGTACAACCATCTTCACAGGCACAGGCCGCACAGCAAAAGCAGCAGGGCAATATCAACGACGACGTGGTGGCCTTGTTAGGCTTCAAGCGCTCATCTGTTCATCATGATCCCCATGGTTTCTTAACCAACTGGACTCCTGATTCCTCCAGCCCATGCTCATGGACAGGAGTCATCTGCTCTGCCCAAGCCAATGGAAGAGTTACCGCCCTTGATCTCACCAACGCTTCTCTTACCGGTGTCCTGCGCATTGATCATCTCATGGCCCTCCCTTATCTCCAACATCTCCGTTTATCTGGTAATCTATTCTCCGGTGATCTCTCACTCCCCACACCCTCTCCTTCTCCGTCATTTTCCTGTAGCTTTGAGACCCTCGACTTGTCATCCAACAACTTCTCTGACACCATCTCCCAACATTTGCTACTTTCCTGCCAACGTTTGACCTCACTCAATCTCTCTAACAATCTAATCACTGGCGGCACTTTTTCCTTTGGCCCCTCTCTCCGCCACCTCGATGTCTCCCGCAATCGGATTTCTGACTTTCGCCTCCTAAACTCTTCCCTCTCCAACTGTCAGAATTTGAATCTGCTCAACTTCTCTGATAACAGGCTGACCGGAAGATTGAGCCCCATCTCCTCTTGCAAAAATCTGTCAACCCTTGATCTCTCTTACAATCTCTTGTCCGGAGATATTCCTCCGAAATTCGTGGCAGATTCGCCCCTTACCCTCACCTACCTTGACCTATCTCACAACAACTTCTCCGGCAATTTCACCAGCCTGGAATTCGGGATTTGTGCCGATCTCTACGTCTTCAGTCTTTCTCATAACGAACTAAGCGGCTTCGGCTTCCCAGAGAGCTTGACCAACTGCCAGCAGCTTCAGAAGCTTGACCTCTCCCATAATCACCTCGCGGACAAGATACCCCGGTTGTTGGGCAACCTGGCAAAGTTGCAGCAGCTTTCTCTGGCCAGAAATAACTTCTCGGGTGAAATCCCACCGGAGTTGGGTCAGACTTGTGGGACTCTCTGGGATCTCGATCTTTCGGGAAATAGACTTAGTGGTGGCATGCCGTTGACGTTCGTGTCGTGTTCTTCGTTACAGAGCCTCAATCTCGGGGACAATCAGCTAGCGGGTGATTTTCTCACTACAGTTGTCAGCACTTTACCGTCTCTTAGGTACCTCAGCGTACCATTCAACAACATAACCGGTTCTATTCCCCTGTCCTTGTCAAGCTGTAAGCTGCTTCAAGTGCTCGACCTGAGCTCTAACGGCTTTACTGGAAACATTCCGCCCGGGTTCTGCTCCTCCTCTCACCTGCAGAAAGTACTGCTGGCTGGCAATTTTCTTTCAGGAGCAGTACCTGCGGAGCTCGGAAACTGTAAGAACCTGACGGCGGTGGACTTGAGTTTCAACGGTCTAACTGGTTCTATCCCACCAGCAATCTGGGAACTGCCTAACCTTTCTGACTTGGTCATGTGGGCAAACAACCTCACAGGCCAAATCCCAGAGGGCATCTGTAAGAATAATGGAAATCTGGAGACTCTGATTCTCAACAACAATCTTATCACCGGACCAATCCCTCAGTCCATCACCAACTGCACTCATCTAATCTGGGTTTCGCTTTCCAGCAATAGGCTTACGGGAGAAATCCCTGTCGGGATAGGGAACCTCCAAAGCCTTGCTATCCTCCAACTGGGTAACAATTCACTCACTGGAGAGATCCCCTCGGCGCTTGGTAAGTGCCGAAGCCTTATATGGCTCGATTTGAACAGCAATGGCTTAACGGGTTCCTTGCCTCCAGAGCTTGCCAACCAAGCTGGGTTAATCATCGCCGGAACCGTTTCTGGAAAGCAGTTTGCATTCGTGAGAAATGAAGGGGGGACGGCTTGCAGAGGTGCCGGAGGACTGGTTGAATTTCAAGGGATTCGAACAGAGAGGTTGGCCGGTTCAAATATGCTTCATTCTTGTCCATCTACTAGAATCTACAGAGGCATGACGGTCTACACATTTGCAAACAACGGCAGCATGATCTACCTTGACCTCTCCTATAACTCATTGTCAGGAACCATCCCGGATAATTTTGGCTCCATGTACTACTTGCAAGTCTTAAATTTGGGACACAACAGATTGACAGGAGCCATCCCTAGCAGCTTGGGTGGTCTGAAAATGGTTGGAGTTCTGGATGTCTCTCACAATGATCTTGAAGGACTCGTTCCGCAGTCGTTGGGAACACTTTCCTTTCTGGTTGATCTCGATGTGTCAAACAATAACCTTAAAGGTACCATCCCTTCCACGGGTCAGCTGACCACATTCCCAGCATCCAGATATGAAAACAATTCTGGCCTATGCGGTGTCCCTTTGCCCCCTTGTGGGTCTGGAACCTGGTCTCATCCATCCAATTACAATCCACCGGGGAAAAAACAGCCAATGGCCGGAGGAGTGATCATTGGAATCGCAGTCTTTCTGTTTTGTGTAGTTAGCCTCACTTTTGCTCTTTACAGAATGAACACGTACCAGCAGGAGGAAGATGGGAGAGACAAATACATGGAAAGCCTTCCAACTTCTGGAAGCAGTAGCTGGAAACTATCAGGGGCTCTTGAGCCTCTGAGCATCAACATTGCTACATTTGAGAAACCCTTGAGGAAGTTGACTTTTGCCCACCTCCTGGAAGCCACCAATGGATTCAGTGCTGACAGCTTGATTGGGTCTGGTGGATTTGGCGAGGTTTACAGGGCCCGGTTGAGGGATGGGTCTGTTGTTGCCATCAAGAAGCTTATCCATGTAACAGGTCAGGGGGACAGAGAATTCACGGCAGAAATGGAAACCATCGGGAAGATCAAGCACAGAAACCTTGTTCCTTTGCTGGGGTATTGCAAGATCGGAGAGGAGAGACTTCTTGTATATGAGTACATGAAATGGGGAAGTTTGGAAACCGTATTTCATGACAGGGTGAGAGGAGGGGCCTTGAAGCTTGACTGGGCAGCGAGAAAGAAGATTGCCATCGGGGCTGCAAGAGGGCTTGCATTTCTTCACCATAGCTGCATACCTCACATAATCCACAGGGATATGAAGTCTAGCAACGTTCTGTTAGACGAAAACTTGGAGGCCCGGGTTTCGGATTTTGGCATGGCAAGACTGATGAATGCGCTTGACACTCATCTAAGTGTGAGCACCCTTGCGGGGACACCAGGTTATGTCCCACCGGAATACTATCAGAGTTTCAGGTGCACTACGAAGGGGGATGTGTACAGTTACGGTGTGATACTACTAGAGCTTCTGTCTGGAAAGAGACCGATTGATGCGTCGGAGTTTGGCGATGACAACAACCTTGTCGGGTGGGCCAAACAGCTGCAAAGAGAGAAAAGGTTTTGTGAGATACTCGACCCTGAGCTGATGGGTCAGAAATCCTGCGAGGCCGAACTCCACCAATGCCTTAAAATTGCCGTGGAGTGCTTAGACGAAAGACCGTTCAGGCGGCCGACTATGATTCAGGTGATGGCAATGTTCAAGGAAGTGCAGATGGATTCAGAAAGTGATGTTCTTGATGGGTTATCCTTGAAGGATACGGTTATTGATGAATCACAAGAAAAAGAGCCTTAATTTTGTTGGACATTGTCCTTGGGGGCCGTACCTCTCCACTAAGATTTTGCAACCGTGATGTGAACTTTCAAATTGGAGACAGGGTTGATTCCAGGATTTTGTTTACTGTAAATACTAAATAGTATGGGAGAGACCTGATAGAGAAGATGGGGAGGAATTGGGTTTGAAAGAGCCAAGAGAGGAGCAAAAAGAAGCTAGATTTGAACAGCATGTATTCAATCTCTAACAAATCTGCTCTCCTTGTATGTTTCCATATCCTGTTTGTTCGTCAGTTGTCACAGCTCCGCAACTATTCTTGTTATCTTGCCAATTTTAAATAGAAAATTAATTTAAAAATTACGAGACATTAATTTATATCCATGAATATGTATGAAGGCAACAGTTGAGAGGTACTGATGAAACCCCAGTTAAATTGTTTTCTAAGTGGCCGTGATTGCGGGAATTATGGCGATCGATATGGTCTTATTTGATTTCATAATTAACAGATTAACTTGTTTGTCATGATTCTCTTTACCATCTAAAAGGCTACGTACCTCTAACCAAAAAACAAAAGAACACCAACGGGATGCTTAATTAGCTTCGGGGAGGAATCAATCTTGCATGAACCTGGGCTCTGCCTCTGCGCGCACATCATGCCGTTTTAGGGTTCTTTTTCTTTGTTTATAAATAAATGGGTTTATGTCTCCTCAAATTCACGAGAGATAGGATAAAAGGGTCATCCCTTCCCACCCTCTCTCTCATTGCACGAGCCAGCGATTAGAGGAATTTCCACCAACGGACGTGTAGAAAATAGCTGGAAAGGGCGTGATACCGCGAGATAGCGATTAGAGGAATTTCCACCAACGGACGTGTAGAAACTAGCTAGAAAGGGCCCTGTTGCGTGTACTTCATCGAAGGATATAGTCTGCAGTAAATTAAAAATCCTTACGTTATTCTAATTTATTCTATAATACCGTCGTCACCGTTTATTTAAAAAGTAAAATATTAAAAAAAATCAAAATGTTTCTTGGATGTATGGCAATAGCTTAGATCATTGACGATATCGTTTCATCTGGTGTCACTCAGTGATACCGTCGTGAAATGTGTGGATGAATGTCCCTTTTTCAATAGTGGGGCCCACATCCCATTCTGTGGTTTCATGGCACCATTGAATTCTCGCTCTAGAGAAAAAGAATTCAATCTAGAGAAAATGCGTTCATAATTGACTCATGATGTCTCTTATAGTTTGCAGTGCGTGGCCGGCACTGCGCGGTAAAACAACAAATATACATGTATCTGTATGAAGGCAGATGTATATGTGTGTTTTTATATATTGTCCGGAATGTGGACTAGACGATGAAACATGGAGCGCACTTCTTATTCATAATGAAATGAATTATTATTATTATTATTATTATTATACTCTCTCTCTCTCTCTCTAGAGTCTAGGTAGATGACTTGTATATATGCTTTTTCCAAAGTCACTTGCATCTACGTTGTGAGGAGGAGACAGGCTAACAAGAGGCTTACCCATAGGATAGAAGGTGCCCATGTTACTTACTCTCAGGACCGATCGGGTTCAAGTCCTCCTTCACCCGACCCTACATTACCCAAAATTAAAGAAAATGGAGACTAATTACCCAACAGAAAGACCATGGTCCATGGTGAAGAAATATTGGCGCTGCTGTCTTTTTCTAAATTCTAAAACCGGAGTTAGTTGGGGAACAGCAAGAAAATATACAAATTACAACGTAGGAAAGGCTCTGTTAAATTTGCGACAATAGGAAAGTTGAATAAGACTTATAATAGAGACTGGCTCTATATGAAGGGAATCTCATAATCTATACATAAAGAGCATCGGCCATCGATCGGGGCAAGATTTTCCGTCAGCGTCAATGCAAAGGTGTGTGTATCTACCGATTCTACCCACTACCCAGAAAGAAATTAAAAAAGGTTGTTGTAATTTTATTGCATGAGTGGGTCCGAGGTTTGGTCATGGGCTCATGGGCTCATGGCTTTGCTTTCTTTTCTGCTGAGATTCTTTAATTTAGAATATATATACACCAGCTGTGGTCACGTCACCTTTGTGTGTGCTAGAAAACATCTTAATTACGAGTGTCCTTCAGTATTCTATTGCACGTGCAGTGAGATATGACGTGTGATGAACGTGGTTGTGCGGTCGAACTGAAATTTGAAAGCAACAAAGTCACCCTCCACGTAAGAGAGAGAAGTAATCTAATCTAATTCCTAGATAAGTTGGGGAAAATAGTCACGAAAGATGGAAAGATCAAAAGAACCTAATTCCGCTAAACTATTAATTCCACAATGAGTTAATGGAGTGATTAATTGCCACAATGAACACAACGCATCCCCAGACCATGGTTGATCAGTGAGTATTTCAATGCGGTCAACCGTCCGATCCAAATCCAGTGGCGGAACCACCAGGACTCCAAATCTGAAGGGGCAAAAAAAAATTTCAATTGACACTTATACATGGAATATAGAAATTTCATGGAGATAGAGGGGCAAACCAGAAATTTTAGGGGATCAAAACATAAATTTCAATTAAAAAATATATACTTCTAATTAAAAAATAAAAATTTAGCCTAGACATAGCCTGGGTCCGCCACTGTGGACCAAATCCAAATGAGGAGAAGAGATGAAAATAAGCTCATACACAAAAATTCTCCATTTAGGGCTAGCCTTATCTAGATATAGTAGATTGGAAACTTTTATCTTATTATAGAATTTACCACCCTTTCGGATCCATGCAATGAGTAGGAAAGTACATCAGAACTAAGGTTTGTGGTATTGGTTTCGATGTCATCGAGATTTTGCAAGTACGCCTCTTGCGTTTTGTACCAATAAATTCTCTGCAAACTTAATAAAACCAAAATTTATAAGAAACCAAAAAATTTTCATAATATTATTTTATAAAATAATATTATGGTGAAATGCACCAAAAGATCTCAAAATATATATAAGAAGATCTTTAATTACGAACTTTCACAACCCTTTCATAATTGTTTTTAAACAATTTTTAATATTTTAATACGAAACTATTTGTAGAATTAGGGACACGAATAAGTAGAATTCAACTATGGAATTCTAATTTTGTTCTTACTGAGAATTAGAATTATGGATGTTGTCCTATTTCTCTGGACCCTATTGGTAGTATAAATTTTAACCGATTAAGAAAAAATAGGCTTTTATGGGCTTAGAAGGTAGAACTATAACCTATTTATGTTCTGCCAATCTCCAAGCCCTTGCATGATCGAGCCAAGTACTCAAGTAGGCCACCTCGCCCATGAACGCCCGCCTTATTTGTGTACATTGTCTTGTTAGTAAGAAGATAACCATGCAGTTAGAGGATGAAATAAAATGCATAAAGCCAACCCATCATTTTTTGTTAAAATGATTAACATATAAAGCTAACCTTCTGTTTTCTACTTAACATTCTATACCAAAAACGCCCTCCAATATATATATATACATATTTATTTATATTTAATCCAACATCTAGGTTTGTTAACTCTATATATCTTAACTGCCCACTTCTTTGTTTGCTACAAGCACAGCACGCGCATTCGCTTAGAATATTATAAAACAAATTGCTTTTTATTTGTTTTCACAATATAGTCTATGGTTAACATAGGACGAGGGTTTTGTCCCCTAAAAGATTCCCTTTTGCATTATATATAGCTAAATATGACAAAATTTAGTCTTATCAACTAACTGAAGGTCTCAGCCCTAGATTTTAATAATGGGTCTCAATCAAGCGATGTGGGTGTATCAGCGTCATTAAATGAATTTATCAATTTAAGTATATCCTTGGATGGTAAGAAATGACTGCAAAATTTTTTTTTATCAAAAGTTTTGAAAATAAAATACATAGTGTTCTAACATTTATATGCGTTTCCTTTGTCTTGCTAGGTTTTGATTGGGTGAAATCCGGAATTCAAAGAGGAAGGGGGAGTGGGGTTGTGAGTAAGAGAAGATGCAATGAAATGTTTCCTTGGATTGGTGTTTGTTCCTTGTCCTATGTAACATAGGTACACTGTGGTGTACTTATGGCTCTAGTTCTAATTCTATCATTTATACAATTCTCCTTTTACCTATCAAAAAAAAAACTATTCATTTCTCTTTGATTCCTTAAATGGCTGTGTGTGATGCACCACAACAAAGCCTATGACATCTCTTTCATCTAGTGCTTATTTTGATGTCAATGTAAAACACACCAAAGCAACCCTAACCTTTTGCCCTTAATTATGGCTTTTATGCCGCTGTAATATAATATATAATTGTGCAAACAGCATCTTAATGCCTTCCCAAGTGTTCTTCTTCACCAAACCTCTTTTTTTTAGATCTCAAGAGTACTCTCTTCTCAGAGGTTCATGCTGCAGGATTTTTCTAGCAAAAACAGCAAGGAAAAAAGACAATCTAGCTATTGAAATATATATTTTAAATCGGGTATTGTTTGCATCAGGTTCCAATGTTCCATGCATGTTGAGATGGAAATGAGAAAATTGTCATCGTCAATACGCACACAAATACATTAATTGTTGTATAATTATTTATCAAGATATATGAAATTATTGCTTAAAGATAAATCTTAATTATCAATTGTAGTAGTTTCGTTAGTTATATCTTTAATTTATATTAAAAGGGCATTTTGTATAGTCAATCTTTGCATGACTTATTCTAATTAAAACCCTTTGATTCTAGGTATCTCTCCACATTTTCAATTTAACATTTACTTTTTCTTTAGTATGACCTACCAAGACTATATCATTTGAACATACACGAAAGTACCTCATCTTGAATATGACTCGTCAACTTATTCATAACTAAAACAAGTAATTGCTTAAAACTCAGATGTCTCACGACTAACAATTTTTACTTTAGTTAATGCTCCCCATACATATGCTTAATTGTATCAATATATTTCGTCAATACATCTTTTTATAGTACAAATAGCTATTAATAAACAGTGATTGAAACAACTGACGGCTAACAAACATTCCAGAAACAGTGATTTGAAAGCTTTGATGAAAATTCTTCAAAAGGTATGGAGTGCCAGGGAAGGAGACGGGTGTAATTTCATTTCAAAAGGTTGCGTACATTCATCTTGCAGGTAATTGCTCTCTTGATAACTGTGACTAATTAACCTTCAAAGTTAGTCAAACCTTTAAAAGAGACAATTTTAATTCATGATGAACTAATAGATACCTTCCTTCCAAATTAAGTCAGGTTCAAGTACGTGAGTAACATGGCCTTCTACGACCATAACTATAACTGAATATATGAGTAGTAGAAGTTTGCACGAGTTTATAGATTCTTGCTTCATGGTCGAAGTGACAAACTATCTCAACAATGAAATTTAAGGCCGAGCCAATAACAAGACGACCTGAATATTTTCTACCCTTAAAATGATGCACATCTACTTATCAGTCATATGCGCGCATATGCACATGCTAAGTTTCTGGTAGTGCAGATCAAATCAGTGGTGTCGATATTTCTACAACCATTGACTTATAGAGAAGGATGGTGTCACCTGGGCAACCGTTAAATGATGACGGGCAGAGGTTCCGTCAACAGAACATGACAGAGTATAGTTGGTAGGGCTTTGCAGATCCTCAATGTAACCTCGATTTAACCAAGCTCATGTTTGTTTAAATCTCGAGCTCGGCAGTTGAACTCTAAAGCCCTGTCTCAATTGAGACTAGATGTGCGTAGATGAATTCAAATAAAAAGACCCTCCAATTTGAAATAAAAGTCTTGTGAAAGAAGGAGACAATATCTATAAGAACACTGGCTTGTCAATTACTTATCAAGACGATGTTGGGCCTTGGAGTAAAGTTTAGGAGAGGAGTCAAATCATTTTCGGTTATAGAATCTTTTCTCTCTCCTTCACATCATTGGACTGGATTTTTTATACCATTGACCACCAGAATGTTTCTTTCGCTGGTATGAGGCCGCTGATTGTGCGTATCCTAAAGTTCTTATAAATGTCTTCTGGTGAATGGAGTAAAATTTGGTTTTTACGAGGATCGTGTGAGCATCCACTCAACCGACCCAAGTATAAGTAAGCAATCAACTCCAGCTTTTTTCCTTTTTTGGTTCTAATTACTCTCTCTGTCCGTTCTTGAATTTGAATCTAATTTTAACAGAGAGAGAGAGAGAAAAACTTACGCCACCTTTGTTTAGGATTTCTGTTGTGAGTTTTGTCTCGTTTGGGCGAGTTGTGGGGTGTTAAGTGCCGACCTGCCAAAGCAAAAGATTGATCAAAAGTGGTTCGTTGGCAGGGGAGGTTGCATGGAATGTTCATCTCCATGTGTGCCCACGTATCAAAAGGAAAACGCGTAACAGCTTGTCAGCGCTCTGCGTTCACAAAGAACCAGGCCCAGCCAGCTCCCATCCAGAGGAAAGCCCAAAATCATCTGACACCTCTCCCTCTCTCTCTCGTTTATTTCTGCTTCAACGAATCCTTCCAATTGATGGTCTCGGTCAAACGTCCCCACCACGGCTTTTACCTTTTTCTTTTCCATTATATCTCTATGGATCGAATTGTGCATGTAAGAATGAGCAAATTGACAAGAAACCGAATATCTTTCTTTTTCTCAAGTCGCTAAAGGGAGAGATGGTCTGGTCAGATTTAAGTCAGTAGGAGGAGGGGTCTCTTCTCTTCTCCTTATTTTCTTCCAATACTGTACTTTCAGCTGCTCAGGTACCTTTTCTAATCATTCTTCCCTTGTTTATTATATTATGATGATGACGATGATTTCCTCTCCTTTTTCTTCTCGGTTTCCTGAATATTTCCTTCAAATATATTTCTCCACTCAAGGGGTAATTCAAATATTTTCTTCAATGATTTCATTGTGATCTTGGTCTTCCTGTAATGACTATTTCTCGTCATTTCCTTATTCCGTAGCCTTCATTCTAGATCTCAAACGTATTTCAGCTACTTTACTGCAAATGATACTGATACGTCGTTTGGGCTTCAACAAATGGTTTCATGGTTTTCTATTTTTTTTCTTTCGGTTTTGTTTTTTATATTTTGTTTGCTTTTCTCCCTTTCATCTCCAGAAATTTTGGGCTAACAAACTTTTTTTTTCGTTTTAACTCTTTTAGATTGTTAAAAAAAAAACAATGGAAATGTTTCATGGAAATCTTTTTACATCTCATTCATTTTACGGACTTCTATTGATTCCTTGTTATTTTCTTTTCATGGAATTTGGGACAATTTCTTGTATTTCTGTCTTTGAATTTGATCTGGAAAAGAATGAATTGACAGCAGTAGTTCAGGCTTTTTTCTACATCGCATATGACTGTAGGATTTTAGAGAATATTTGATGAAATTTTCCCCCTGAGGGGTTTTAACTCACTCATTCTTATCACCTCAGGAATTAGGTTTTGTCTTTCACCAAACCTTGATCTAAAAAGGTCTACTTTGATGCAATATAAGCCAGATATCAGACTGTAATGGCTGGGATTGATGAGCGTGTCACAGTAATTGGGGATTGGGTGCCTACGAATCCTAGCCCAAGGGCCTTTTTCTCAACCGGCTTGGATTGGGATTTTGTTTCAACATCATATTCAGATATTGGAGAAAATGGAAATAACAGGATTTCTGTCGGATTGGAAAAGGTGAAATTAACGGTTAATACCAAGGAAAATGATGAAGCAGGACGCACTGTTTCCCGTGACCCTTTTTCAGAAACAAACTTATCTTCCGGCCACAAATCAAATTTGAATGGTAGTCTTGGAGAAAGAAGGGCAGCAAGAGCTGGATTTAATGCTCCACGGTTGAATATGGAAAGATTTAGATGTCCAAATTTGTGCTCATCTCCAGAAGTACAATCTCCTTACCTGACAATTCCACCAGGCCTTAGCCCAACCACATTGTTGGATTCTCCAGTTTTCCTATCAAACTCTCTGGTAAGATCAGTACTGTACACTCAGTTTTCTATGTCATCTGCAGCATAACATCTCTCTTCAATTCATTACACATGCCAGCAACCTTTTTCCATTGGAGAGGGAACTGAAACAAGGTTTACGAAGAGAGACCATTGATAAATTTTGTGGTTTCTGTAAACTTGCTATGATGAAACAGCCAGTAGGCGTTTAGACAATTTTGTAATTAAACATCATTGATTCATATAAGATCTACTTTTGCCGTGCCTTGGACAGATTTAATTTCCTCAAAATGCACCTTTTCATTTGTTGGCTGCCTCTTTCTTTGCATGTGTGTTGGTCTGATAAATTTGTTAACAATAACAGTTCAGTTGATGAAAAGAGTGTGGTGAATGAGTTAGGCTATTGAATTTCAGAAGATAGGCAATCCATAGTTCATAAAGTAACATGTGTTTTTGCTCTTTCTCATTTATATTCACCATTTTTTTCCTATGAGGATGTAGTTCTTAAGCTTGGCTTGAAGAATTAGCTCTGACAGGATTGATTGTACTGTGTAGTTGGATCATTCATTTTCTGAATTCACTTCTTCAGGTTTCTATTAGGACTTTATTGTTTTCTTTCTGCTTTTGTTCGAGTGATATGTTTCAAGCCATGGAAAATTTCTATGATTTACAGAATGTTATTTAATTATTGAATGAAGTGTTGTACCAGTCACTGTTATTAGATGGATTTTGTGCATATGTCATATAAAATGAGTCATGAAGAACTTCAAAATTTATTTTTTTTTTGGATTTGCTACATTCGCCAGTTTCAGGCTTTGAATGTAATGATGCTTTAGTTGGTAGGGTTATCAGATTGAATTTGCAAATGTGATAGTGTCTTACTGTCATTGGTTGGCAACTTGACATTGACTGTCTATATTACTTCAAGATGTCAATTGGCATATATCTATTGTGGACATGCTGTGCATGAAAAGTTGCTAAAATAGAGCCCTATTTTAGGCTTTAGACAACTCCTCTGAATACCATTGTTGTCAAAGATGCATTTTCATGTTGCATTTGCATTTTCTTTGTCTTTTTCCTTTGTTCCACAAGTGATCTAGTAAATATGCAACTGCAGTGACAGCATCTGGCAACAGATATCCAGTATGCAGCCGCCTTTTTTGGACCTTTATGACACAGGTTTTTTTAATTTTGTTTTCCTTTTGTTAATCTTTGATGATTTCCATACGAAATAAGGTCACTCGAAATTACTAAGAGCTCTTATGACATTTTTTTTCCTGAATTTTTCCTTTTGATCCTATTTATCTGAGAATTTTATATTTTCTGAATTTTAAGTTCTGAATGACCTCAAAGACCACAATGTGAAACTACTATTTGCACTGGAAATTTTGAGCATTTTATCACTTCTGTTATCTGGGTCATTTTCTCATTTCTATCATACCAATGGATTTGTGTGTCTTGATTCTTATGTTTCAAATTTAGCTAATGTGTTGCTTGGTTCTGGTTTTTTTTTTTTTTTCTTTGATATGGGTTGGCTGATTTCATTCATGCTCTCTATCACTTTTATAACTGTATAAATAGGAAATGAAAAAGTAACACTTTATTGTGCTGTGGCCATTCAATCTTACTAAATTTTCTTCATTAACATATCTCACTTTGCAAGCTCCATTTCACTTTGCAGGCTCAACCATCTCCAACTACAGGCAAATTTCTCTTCTCATGTAGCAACAATAAGAACTCCATATTGTTCTCAGAAGCTGCTGATAGAATCGAGGATACTTTCATTCAAGGTGCAAATGCCTCATCTTTTGAATTCAAATCTAACATGGAGTCAAGCTCCTCATTTTTCCCTGGCTCTGTGAACAAGGTGATTATTATAATGTTCCTTCTTGTCATTTATGAGCTGGGTATCTATTTAGTACTTTGAAAAAACTATTATCATTCTTAGAGTTTAGAGGTTTAAATGCTTTTGAATTCTTAGCTGCACTCTGAGTACCAAGACATGAAATATAACACTAGATGCAGTGTAATAAATGAAAAAAGAAACAAAAAAACGATGTGGTAAGTGAGTCTTCTCTTATATTGAGTAATATACAATTCTTCATACAGGTAAATCCAGCTGCTAATAATCAGCGGTCCTTGCCCAGAATTGAGGTTTTTGTTCAGTCAGAGAATCCCCTTCAGTCTGTGAGTGCAGGACCTGCTGATGTTCACTCACAGGGAAGACATGTACTCCATCCCGAGACAGACTTCTCCAGATCATCCACTGGAAAAGATACTGGTAGTAGAAACGTCACATCTGACCCAAGGGTGTCTGATGCTGTAGTTTGCAGCTCAGAAGTTCCACCATCTCTCAATGATCGGCAGGATGAAGGAGATCAGAGAGGAAGTGGAGAATTGAATTCCATAACAGCTGGAGGTGCCCTATCGGAGGATGGTTACAATTGGAGGAAGTATGGACAGAAACAGGTGAAGGGTAGTGAATATCCCCGAAGCTATTACAAGTGTACGCATCCAAATTGTCAGGTAAAGAAGAAGGTTGAACGGTCTTATGAAGGCCACATCACAGAGATCATCTACAAAGGGATACACAATCACAACAAACCCCAACCTAATCGACGGTCAGCAGTTGGGTTTTCTAACCCTCTCAGTGAAATGCAAATGGAGAACTCTGAACAAGTTGGAGGGCATGCCGGTGCTGATGGTGATCCATTTTTGACAGATCCACAACCGGGAAACATTGGTGGAGGTCCTGACTGGAAGCATGAAAACCTAGAGGTGACATCATCTGCATCTGCGAGCCCAGAGTTCTGTGACCCGTCTACCTCCGTGCAGGCTCAGAATGGAGCTACCTTAGATGCTGGTGATGCTGTGGAAGTCTCCTCAACTCTTTCTAATGACGAAGACGAAGATGACCGGGGAACACATGGTAGTGTATCATTGGGTTATGAGGTTGAAGGAGATGAATCTGAATCCAAGAGAAGGTTATTACTACCATATCTTAGTTAATTCGGTGTGGTAATGCATTATGTAATCTTCTAATACTCAAAAAGTCTATTGCTTGATGTCATGAGAATCCAGGAAGATAGATACTTGTGCAATGGAAACAAGCGGTGCCACAAGAGCCATTCGTGAACCTAGAGTGGTGGTCCAAACTACAAGCGAGGTGGATATCCTTGATGATGGATATCGGTGGCGCAAGTATGGCCAGAAAGTTGTGAAAGGAAATCCAAATCCAAGGTTTGTCTCTCCCTCGCTCTCCGTCTGGAAAGGCTTTTTAGCAAGGGCTAATCTAACTGCTCCTTTGATGCAGGAGTTACTACAAGTGCACAAACGCTGGCTGCACCGTTAGGAAGCATGTAGAGAGGGCATCCCATGACCTCAAATCAGTTATTACCACGTATGAGGGTAAGCACAATCATGACGTTCCTGCTGCACGGAACAGCAGCCATGTCAACACTGGTACTTGCACTGCGCCTGCCCAAGCTGCTCAAGTGCATATCCAGAGGCCCGAACCATCTTCAATCGCTGATAGCATGGCCAGGTATGAAAGACCCACATGTTTGAGTTCATTTGGGCTACCAGGACCCTCGCCTGGCTTGGCTCTTGCAATGAGTCAGTCAGGCCTGGCCAATCTTCCAATGGCTGGCCTGGGCGCGGGTCAACTTAAGCTACCCATGCTGCCTGGCCATCCATTCGCTGGACAGCAGCGACTGGTGAATGAGATGGGTTTCATGATGCCAAAGGGAGAATTAAAGGAGGAGCCCACATCAGACCCTGGTCGCAGCATCTCCAATGGATCATCTGTTTACCATCAGATTATGAGTGGACTGCCTCTTGGACCTCAGATGTAAAAAAATGTGAGGAGAGCAGGAATTTTTGTGCGGTTCTTAAGGAAATGTATGTAACTAAGGATGCTTGTCCTCTATTATTATTATTGCCTTGTACAATATTAACCTTTTACCAGAGGATGGGTATTCATCTTGCAACATGTTATAAGATACAAGAGGGAAACAAGCTTCCGATAGGATCAGAGACTGGGTGAGCAAGCAAAGGTTACAGATAGGAGATACGGGAGAATAAGAAGGTTCAAAGCTCCGGGGACTAGCCGCCGGTGAGTCAATTCTTGATCACTTATTGCTTAAGCAGGAGTAGATTATGGTCAAAACCTGATGCAACTTGCACAATCTCTTGCTCCTCCAAGCACTCGATCAAAGCCGGCTGAGCTTCATCAGCCGAGCTCCCTAACCCAAGCCTGCCATTTCTGCCACAGCCCCAAACCCAAACCCTTCCCCTAGATGTGAGGGCCATGGAATGTGCACGACCAGCTGCAACTGACACAGGCGTCTCACTCTCAGCTGCCAGCCCCTCAACCACCAGAGGCATGCTCGCTGGGCCTGGCCTTCCGAGCTGACAACTCTGGCTCCAACCCCACGACACAACTCCGCTAGTAGTCTCTCCCACGCTATCTGAAGCTGGAATCTTACAAACTGCCAGAGAATGGCCGAGGCCTGATGCTATGGACAGGGGCACAAATCTCATGTCTACCGGCAGCATTCCCAATTCTTCTGTTACTCTGCCCAACTGGCCATAGGTGTTGCTCCCACCGCTCAACAAGGTTCCATTACCTGAAAACACAAGACTAAAAGTTAGACAAATAGGCTTGTAAGGTGGATAACTCCGCAGCTTCAATGTAGTCTCTTTCTGCGAAGAAAAAGGGGAAAGCACAAGGGATGGGGAAAAATCGGGAGTATGTTCACCGCAATGTACTTACAGCAAAGGAGAAGAGAATGATCGAATCCACATGACACATCCGAGACCGAGACTTTAGGATCACGTACTTCTTCAATCAGACAAGGCTCCCAGATGATTGGCATGTTTCTCTCTCCCTCCATTGCTTGCAATACCAGTTTCTGTGCAACTTCATGTGCCGAACATGAGCTTTCTCGGATGGTTGCAGTCGTCTCCGGTGAGGATGTTGGGTGCAGAGCGTTGCCAATTCGCCCTAACCTACCGTCTGCTGAATAACCCCAACCAAAAACTTTTCCATCCTTGGTCTGTGCCATGGCATGCCCCCACCCGAGCGAAACCTGCGACCCGATGGATCAAGTCAGGGCATTGCAATGTCTACTTAACTTACATTACTCCTAAACACGTACATAAGAGAAGACACCTTAACTATGTCTTCCCCGGCAAGTGCTTCGACCCTGGAAGGCACGGCGGCCTCAGTGATTCCTTTTCCAAGACCGAGCTGTCCACGATTGGATTTACCCCAGACCCACAAGGAGCCGTCATCTCCAATGGCGGCAGAAATAACACCAGATGCATATGCAGCTCGGACTCTTAATTCACTAAGGCCTTCTACCCTCTTTGGTTCAGTCCACGATTCCCTGTTTTTTCAACCAACAGCAGGTCGATTATTACTATTCTTATTATCGTCATATCGAAAAGATGGATTGAAACTGGGAATAACATTGTAAAATCTAATAATAATACAGTTGGTTTGGACGATCAAACTCACGGATCACGTAAACAACCCATTTGCAGAAATGTCGTGCGGAAGAAAAAGAAGATGAAATTCTGTAACGATGATAAGAGGAAGTAAAGAACCTAGGAGCAGAAAACCCTCGGCCGAGTTGTGCTTCATTGTTTCTGCCCCAAGCCCAGAGCTGTCCTTGGGCAGTGACGGCGAGGGAGTGATAATGGCCAGCACCAATACTGCAAACATCGGGTGGTAATCCAGGGATCTGTGTGGGCTCGTAGGCGTCGCCTCCCGTTCCCAGCGCTCCCTGGCTGCTATCTCCAAAGCTCAATACTGCCGTCCTCCACGGCGCGCAGCTGCTGCTCATGCATCTACTACTCACAACTTTGACGACCTTTGCCTTCCCTAACAGTCCCCGCATCATTCTCCTACGCGAGTCCCCTCTATGCGAGTCCCCTCTCCTCGGCGTTTATTTATTTATTGACTAGAGGATGCCACATGCATTGCGCTTACAGACTCGCGGTTAAAGGGCATGGACTTACTTATGTGCTAAGAATTCGAGGACAAGGGAATCTATAAAAAAATTTTAAATGAGAAAATATCAGGCTTCGATTTCCCTTTTTAATACACAAGAGAAACAAAAATCTTAACCTAGCAATGTTGCGTTTTTCCTTTTTCTTTTTAATAATTACGATACAACAAAAAGGAAAGGTAAACTCGTAAACCCAAAACAAAAAAAATATTAACACATAATGCGACAACACCTCGAGGCATTTTTCTCTTTAAAGCCCAAGTCAAGTCCAAAGCTACTTCCAGCATACAAGCACAGAGAATCTAAATTATCCATTCTTCTTTCTATTCATCTGTCCTGCAGCCCACGCCGTCAAATTTGCTTTCCAAATCATCTACCATAACCGGATTTCATGTAAACAAGTGTCACCAGCCGACCTGCCATTCAACAGACGCCTATGTTCTAAGCAGCATCTCAAGTTTAAGGTAAACATCAGTTGTCCACCAATCAGCAAAAGTTGGATTTTAATTATATGCAGAGGGTGTCTTTGCGTACATGTCTCTGTGTGTGTGCGCGCACGCGCGAGAGAAAGAGAGAGGGAGGCAGAGAGACAGAGATCCCTTACACATTGTAATTCCGGTCGTGAAACGATTACGTATATAATGTGATACTACTAATTACACAGGATAATTATACAGAAAACTTTGTCCAAGGCATCAATCTAAGCCATCACAATAACATTTCTTTCATCAAAATGAAGGCTTCCGCAAGGCATACATCTCACCTTTCATCAATTAGGGGATTGACATCCTGAATAAAAAGCAAAAGCTTCCAACATCCTGCCTCAACTTTGATTTCAACAGTGAAATTATGAAGCCTGAATTTCCACTAACAGCATATCACCAAGTTCAGTGACCATTTGCTGTTATTTCCTCGTGAGTTTCCTTATCCTGGTACAATGTTCTTCTACGATTCATCTCCTCACTGTGCATATGTACAATTAACCATGTCAGTTAAAGGCATGAATCAAGTTTATCTGCAGAAAAAAATTTACACATCTAGTTCCAACATATCCACCGCATCGTTATCATTGAAAATACCTATTTGGGCAACTCTTACTTGTGCATCTGAGAATCCAATTATGTGTTTGATGTAAGTTCCAGAAACGGCTATTATAAGGGCACTTTCAATTTGGATGCTTTTAGCATCTCATAGATGAACCACTTTCTAGAAACATATTCTGAACAACCAAGCTACAAGCCACGAATTTCATTTCTACTTCAATAAATGATTGATTGCATTCATATTCCTGATTCTCCACTACCATAAAATTTAAAAGTTATGCTGAGATATCTACTACTGATAAGTTACCTACAATGCCACAGAAATAAATAAACCATTATTCAGTTTATGCAGCCAAGAAAATGCAACCATGCGTTGCAAAAGCACTTCATTTCAAGATCAACCATTTTACCTTCTCTTAAAATAAATGGTGTAAAATGGAAACAAAACAACCCATAAAGTATGGTGATGAAGAGTGAAGAATAAAAAATTGACATTGTATTCCCAGAACATCACAATGAACTCAAACAGTACGATCAATATAAATTGCCTAGGCAACTAGTGAAATATCTTATGAAAAAATTTGATTACTGCTGTCAATGCAAATATCACAGGTCAATTTGCACACAGAAAGAGATTATCTGTATTGTTGTTGGCTACATTCTTAAAATCATTTCAAACCAGATTTATAGTGCAAAGAATAGGTATTGGACCAAGAAAATCCATTTGAAACCAGAATGAGATTATTTGAAGCTTTGTTGGCCACATTGCTAAAATCATTTGAAAATCAGATTTTGTTATGCAAAGAATAGGTATTGGACCAAGGAAATACATTTGAAATCACATTTTTTATTCAAATAATATGGCATTGGGCAAACGAAATAGCATTGCTCTGAAAAAATTATTAACCTGAGGTACTGCCAGATTGAATCGTAACGAAGAAGTGCAATTACTCTCCGCTTCCTTTCTCTTCTTGGTTCTCCTCCACGCCTAACCACAGGTAACTGATTTATTCCTTTTGCCTCCATTAGCTCCTTGGCAATTTCCAAATCCATGTCTGGATAACAAGTTAAAAGTCCACGCTCATGCCCACGATAATTTATTCGACGGGTACATACAGATGAAACAGAACATGTATTCACCTGTATAAGAAAATTAAGGGTACATTACTCTGTGAGACATCTCAAGCAAAATAATTTAGAGAAAATAGATCATGAAGTGGGAGAATAATCAACTTTTTGTTGAAAAGAGCTATATGCGACTTAAAACTTTAAAGTCCACAAGGTAAATATTTCCGACATCGTGAATTTAAAGCAGGAACCCTTAAAATTTTGGAATTTTATCTCCCAATGTTTAGTTTAAAAAGACAAATAAATAAAAACAAAAATAATAAGCTCTATGATTACATACATCCAAAACTGTGGAATTACTCTTGGAGTTATTCTTGGAAACACACCGTTGAATGTCCCCCAGTGTAATGATTCCCTCAAGAAGATCCTCAGCATCAACTACAAGCACACAATTCTGTTGGCTGCCGTGCATAAGCTTTAACGTCTCTTTCAAAGTTACAGCTGCTGAAACCTTTATATAATTCTTGGACATGGCATGAGAGACCTGAAAAGAAGCGAGAAAGTGCATAGAGAAAGTTGTATCAAATAAAACTGTTCAGAGACAGGTGAAAAGCTTGCATGCCTTGCAGTTCATCACCTAATGATCAAGGTGTATAACCCATTGAAGTGATAACATATAGAGAAAGCATGAAAAAAATCAGACTTAATTATTGAAAAGGAAGAGAGAAATCAAACCTTGAGGTCATCCAGAAGTATATCTTCATTAATTGTTTCATAATTGACATTTGCTATTACAGGGAGTTCTACATCATCATTATTTACTTGTCTCCAAGTAGCCTCATTTTTATCTTCAGTGGTCGAAAGAGAAGAATAACCTCGGATCAAGCCCTTTGTATCAGATGCTTCAGGCTCTTTGTTCTGGTTTGCCACAGAGGGCACCCATATTGCTAGTCCGACAGCCCCCTGGTCATGGATTTCAGAATAAAATATAAAAATTGAGTCAAATATTAGCATTGCTTAGTTCCAAACCATGTCAATCAACCAAACAAAACCAGAAACCATGTAATTCAAACAAATAACACCAGGGGTTTCGCGGGTGCGGGGCAGGGCAGGGTGAGGTGTGTCTGACATGGGGTTAGGTTTGCTGGAACAGAACGCAATAATAAGGTGTTTCCTTATTCTTCCAACCTATTAAAGCAAAATATACTCAGTCCACACAACATAAGATTATCACATATATTGCAAAATTAGAGAATGTAGCTGACAAGGTGTCTCACCAAATTGAAGGAAGAAACAATCAACATTGCTCGTCTATACAAGAGCAAGCTGGACAAAGTTATGTAATGCATACTTCTAAGCTAGGTCTTTCATTCAAAAATCTGGTTGATGCTACTGCCCAGGAAGGCCCAATTAGATTTTTATTTTTTTATTTTTTATTTTATTTTATTTTATTTTTCCATCTTATATTCCTTCCAAGGCTGCTTTATTTTGTGAACAACCTCAAATAAATTTTAAGTTCCTGACTATGAATCATTTAACTGGTAGGAAAGGGTGGGTTGCTCCCTAATGGATATCTTATGCTTCCTTTTTATGCAGAATCTATTGGACATCTCTTGGTTCATTATAAAGCAGCAATCTAAGACTCAGAGTCAGATAGTTCGGTGAGGAAATTTGACCTAGATGGTCTATGCCTGTGGTCTGTTGTTCAAATGGGATTGGAAGAGGGGGCAGGATACGATAGCATTGTTACAGAATATGTTTCATAAGCTATTTATTGGCTCTCAAAAAGAGAGCAATAAACACATTTTTCAAGAAGAGGTTCCAAAAATTGAGGTTGCCATCACAAGAATGATGTCTTTGTTATTTTATTGGGTTGGCATTCTCCCGGAATTAAAGAGTTTTTCTTTCTCTTCTTTTTTACAGTATTAACGGGATCTTAAAGGAGATAGAAATGGGAGAAATGCATACTTGTAAGTAGCTAATCTCATATGACAAGCTAGGCGGTGAAAATATACTCTGCCTTGTATTTAGGCATTGCTTCCCTCCTATTATTGAACCAAAATTTTACAAGTCAAAAAATAAAAAGGAATTCATAAGCAGATTCTGCACACTGGGCTGGATCGTTGATCACATGCAAATTTTCCATGACTTTTATGGGAGAACAAAAAAGTCATCGCCAGTAAACTTAATAACTATGAAACAAGACCAGGAAAAGAATTACCATCAGTGGAAGCAAGATTCTGTAGTCTTTTGTTAACTCAAACAAAAGTAGCACTGATGTCAAGGGTACTGAGCAAACTGAAGCCAATGTAGCAGCCATCCCAACCTGCATTAGGAGAGCTAAGAGATTGAGATTAAATTATATAAATTAAGATTCCAGTTCTCCAACTAATGGACAAACAGTAAAGATATCTATCCACTTGTTCGACCCAACTCTAGTATGAACCAATAAGATGAAAGCTTACCAGTGCATATGCCTGAGGCTGGGCAACAGAGGCATTCCCTGGAATGGCTGAATTGATCAGTTCTGCAGCACACCCACCAAACACAGCACCAGCAGCAGCTCCAATCATTAAACTTGGGGCATAAAGGCCACCCACAAGCCCAGATCCCTTGCAAAGAGCTGTTGCCACAACTTTAGCAGCAACTAGTTGAGTTAGCAACCAGATTCCAGGTGCTGAAGCACTCTTTCCTGTGTGTAGGATTTCTTCAACATTTGTGAAACCCCAATAGAGTATTCCAGGATATCTCAAGGCTATTACCCCAGCTCCTAGACCACCTAAAGCAGGGCATACAACAGCAGGAAGGCCAAAACGTTCCTTGATAAACTCAAATAATTTGGTGAACCAAGTGACTAAGCGGGTAAATGCCACACTTACAACTCCACATAACATACCTAATATCAGGTATAAAGGAAGTTCTGCAAGAAAAATAGAAACTAAGGTCAAAAGTTCAGACAAAACTGCTTACATTTACATACCAAATGTTAACTCCACAAGAAATAAGCATACTAAAAAAAAAAAGAAGTTAAGAGAGAGAGAGAGAGAGAGATCCATCCATCAATATCAGAAAGATAATCACTTGGACATGTTACCAAAACAAACTGAACAGTCTCTGCAACAGCATCCTAATAACGCAATTTTATCTCATATAATCTGCCTTCCTATATCATTGGAATGAATAACCCATGCAATATTCAGAATTACATCTATATATAAGCCATCAAACAGTTATTCCATAAGCAAAATCCTATTCGATCTATCCCTCCTTTCAGGATGTTAACATAAGCTTTTAGGAATGGGATAAGCTCTAAAGAAAAGAACTCTCCGAGAATACAGAAATCCCTGAACTTTGATAATCCATTCTAGTTGAACTCTATAATGAGATTACACCATATATGTACTAAGGCAATAAATGTCCAACAAAGGACAGATAAGCAGACAGTGTTGACAATGGGAAAACTATGGCATCTGTTCTGTTACTTATTTTTGTATTCATTAACAGAGTAAGCAATGTTGCTCATCTTAGTGCTTGAGTTTTGTAGATTACGACATCTAAATTGAAGCATTGACACTTAAATTTTCCATGAAGAAATTTGTTGTTATTGAAATTAGAAACAAGGAGAAATATACTGCTTACAAAACCAGGTGAAATTTAAAACATCATGCGAACTCCTACATGTGACAGAAAAGATACAATATTTTGAAGGATTTATAGCTATGAAATCCTTGGCCACGTAAAATTTATGTTCCTCACAACTGACAATTACACTAAATTTATGCTAACTATTTATGACAAGGAATGTATTTTCTGGCAAGATCTCAGCATTCTATTATTCCCATTATGGGTTAGCATCACCAGGATGCAGGTTCACGCCAGCTTAGCAACCCAAAAGAATTAATAACAATAACTGTCATTATTAGTGTAAGCACCCTAATTTTACACAAGTTTGAAGATTGAAAGTGTGCATGGCTGGGACACAGACGGGTCACTTAGCCAGATCTCTGGACCAGAACATTCTTAAAATGGGTAGCCACCTACATCAAACTCAATAGGTGGTGGCAACTCAAAACCTAACCTCCTAAGTCTAGACCAAGACCAAACACCAAATCAAATCAAAGCGAATCAGCCTGCCCACATTTTGGTGCAACCCATAAAGGGGATGCGCACAATTAGTATAAAAAAATAAAAATAAAAACCATGAGGAAGACATCTATGATGTACTCTTCATGTGTTGGCAGCATACTAATTCAATGGATAGAACAATAGCAACAAAAAGTCTTGTAAACAACTTATAGTCTTATGCATAGAAGGCAATCATTTCCTCTCCCTTTTAATTTAAAATGATTTATAGGAAAACAAAAAGTAGTATGCAGTACAGAAGTCAAACCAATCACCTTTTTTCTTGGCTTCAGCAAATGACATTGTAAAACACTTTATAAGTCATAACAAAAACCACATTTTAACAAATAATGGATGTAATAAAGACTTGATTTAAAATAAGATTCCATATCTGTAAGGAACGGAAACAAAACAGTGAAATAATGGCACATGCAGAATGAGTATCATATATGACAAAATCATATCACCTACCCAATCCTTTCTACAGTTGTTTTCACAATGACAATAAATAAATAAAACAACAACAACCTTAAAAGTCGATAGTGATAGAAAAGATAAGATACCAGCAGCAGATTTCAGTTCGTACGTAGGCACAGTGAAAGCGGGCCTCTCCCCAAGTAATACATTTGATACAGTAGAAGATATCACAGATGCCAATATTATCATTGCAGTTGTAAATGGAGGGGAATTTTCTGCACGAAGAGGCCTTAAAACAGTTTCAATTGCGAAGAAACAACCAGCAACTGCTGCATTAAATCCTGAAAAATCAAAAGAGAAAGTTAGAAATTATTTCCGTACACTAGGAGCTACATTCCCATGCATTTTAAGGTAACAGGCAATTAACATACATACAGCTCATATACAGTGTTCAAGGGGAGCCATATAATGTCTAAAAAATTCATACATTGATAAACAAATGGGAAATAAGCAATATAAAATGAAGACGAAGAAAGGGAATTGACTTCTTAAAATAAAATTTCAGGAAAAAGGATAAGGTTCCCTGAGACTCCAATACTAAACAGAACAGTCAAGCCTATAAGTTCCTTTTTATAGAAAAGAAAACACTACAGATGTGTACTTGATTTTGTGTGTGTGTGTGTGTATTCATTGATTGATCTATGGCACCGCCTGCTTGGTAGTCTGTCTTATGATCATTTGAGTATCTTAGCTTGTAGTGGTGTCCTAGGTAGTGTCCCTACGTTTGAGTTGTCTCCATGTATGGCCTATAAAGTATAAACTAGGAAAAAGGTAGCCCCAGAGAAGAGTGGCGGGGGTGAGAGAGAGAGAGAGTTTAAAAAGACCACAGTCTGAATAATTTGGGGAAGCAGTTGTATAATTGCTACATAAGGACTAATATTGCTTCAGCAACAGTATCTTTTCTTTACCCCATAAGACAAGTGTTTTAGAAATTAGCACTTTGTTATGCTTTAGGATAGCTAAATCAGCACTGACGACTAGTATGCAGAAGCAATACTAAAATGAGAGAGAGAGAGAGAGAGAGAGAGAGAGAGAAGGAATTTCTTCAGTATCTGAAAAATTAAGCACCCAAAGGTTGTCACTTAGACTAACAATCAGATGTTGCTGTTATAAGTTATAACCACTCCATCCGCACCCAAAAAAAGGTAAAAGAAAAAAAAAGGGCCACCATTGCCAAGTGCAATAGTATATTCAATAAGAAGTAGATGTTATTTATATCCAATGAAACATTTACAATTTTTAAGTTATGATTCCAACAAGATAAATAATGAGAGAGATAATTTCACTATCAATGCTGAAGGATATCCCAAGCTATACATGAGACCAACCATGCAGCTTGCCCAATACATTAATTTGATAACCTGGCTGAATTCCAATTGCAAAATTTTTCCTCCAATATGAGATCCAGCAAGGCACATCAAACACAGAAATAGGCAGATACACAACCTCAATACCAGATGTTAGATTGTGAAAGAGATGCTAGCATTTGTTTTCCAAGTAATGACCGCAAATGAATGGAAAAATGATGTCAATCCCAAAAAATATATAGAACAGAAGAAGGAAACAGACAGTTCTATTCATGCACCCAGGCACCAGAAATTATTGAAATAAACTCCAGAAAATTTGTGGTAACTGTAGATTGGGCCTTTTAGTAATGCGGTTGGAGTCCAAGTCACCTGTCACTTTCATGGACTAGCTCTATGTACACAAAATAAGCCCAAGGGGACTAGGCCCAATTATACATCATAATAATACAACTTATTTACTGACAAAGCAAAAAGGGGAAAGGTATTAACGTTCAACAATGCCATCATGTTATTTCCCATCAAAACAACCATATGGTCGTATTACAATAAGATACATTTTAAAAAGAGACTATTGCTGGTCATTAGGTAAGTAATATCCACAAAGATAAACGGAATTTATGACCCATGGTACCTCTAACCAAAAAGGAGTACAAATTCATGATTACATAAAATATTCTCAATAGAAAAACATATAATTATCACACAGAAACCAAAATGTAAATTGTTACTTGTAAGCAATTTGCACCCTGAGAAGCTCAATACCTGAAGCAATTCCAGCAGCTGCACCAGCTGCAACAAGAGCTATCCTCCTTTCTCTATTATTTTCAATCATTTCAGAGCACCCATTGGCACACGATTTTCCAATATCTACACTTGGGCCCTCAGGACCCAGTGAACATCCGGTTCCTAAAGTAACAGCAGCCTGTATGGCTTTAATTGTAGGGAAGATCCCTCCAAGCAAATCAAATCCTTGCTTTTGGGAGGATCTGGACTGTCTTATTTGGTCAAATATTTCGAGTAATCCATGCATCATGCCAACAACAACACCTCCTGTGACAGGTATCAACAGTATCCGATGCCATGTATCGGCTAGCCTCTGTAAGCGGAGCCAAGCAGCACCCTCATTTGGAGTACCTGCCCATGCCCATTCATGAATTACGTGTACCTAGATGAGGAATCATTGATGTCAACAAAATTTCAATGGACAATATTTACACTTAGAAATGGTCACAAATGTAAAGGGATAAGAATGGCATTAAACTGTGTATTGAAAAGATAATTTATGAAAAGTGAAAACTCACCAATGCAAGGCAATTTAAATTGGATTTCTAATCTTTCCACAACCATGTGGCAGCATAGGAAAAAAAGAGTAAGCCAAAGGTCTGACACCTCTCATTAATATTTTCTTTCCAATAATTTTCTTCTTCAAATTTATAAGTTGAAAAGAATCCACATCTAAAATTTTCATGATATTTCCTGCCAATGTCTATAGTTTATACAAAAAAATGGTATTTCTAAATGCTCGTCATTCGTCAAAAAATACAAGAATTCATAACACACTTTCAGAAGTTGAAGTCAATACATCTTCAACTTATGGACCATGCATAGGGCATTAGGTAACAGTAAATTCCACTGATTAGCAAACATTGAAAGAGCAGTGAATTCTATAGACCGGATACAAGTGGATGGGGAATCCTTTGAGACTATGAAGGTTATAGAACAAGCTTTTGTCAAATTGTATCCATAGCTGTATACAACCAAGCAGAATCATAAGTTTATTTTGAAAGAGATGGGCGATATAGATTTGATAAGGATCAGATGAGGTGGCTGGAGAAAAAATTTGAGATAAAGGAAATTAAAAAGGCAATTTTTGCTCTAGAGGGAGACAAAGTGACCAACCTACCTATTTATTTCATCTTTTTTAAAGATATGGGCCAACCTACCTATTTATTTCATCTCTCAATTTTGGATGCCAACCAAGGTGACCAAAGTGATCAGAAAAGATCCAGAGGGACTGGTTGTGGGAAGGAGGGGGGAGGGGGGAGGGGGTTAGGAAGGACCATTTGGTTAGGTGCGAAATGGTATGCAGGTCTTAAGGAGAACTGTGGGCTAGATGTTGGAAACCTTATGGTCCAGAACTCAGCTTTATGGCAAAATGTTTATGGCGCTTTTCAGTGAAAGGACTAGTCTTTGGCAAGATCATTAGTTAGAAGTATTTTTTGGCAAGAAATAAGCGGGATGTGGAGATGAGGACCAAGCCTATGGTCTCTAGCCCATGGAAGGCCATGGTGATGCCAGCCCCAACATTTTAGTCTCAGGTGTGATTTCGGGTTGGCTCTGGGAAGTCTATTCGTTTCTAGCTTGATTTAAGGTGGGACCAAGAAACCCTTTCTTTCCTTTATCCTTGTTTGCTCCATTTGATAGTGTCCCCTAAGGTTTTGGTGGATGATGCTCATTCCATCATTCTCCAGCCCCAAGGGCTTGTCTCGGAATCCCCCCATGAGGAGAGACCCTCAAGAATCCAATTTGAGGGAGTTGTGCTCTTTGTTGCACCAATTGTAGGATGTGCCCCTTGATCAAATTTACCACATTCCCATTTGTGGTGTCTGGCGACTTCTGGAAACTTCATGTGTATTTAAACCTTATACCCCCTCCTTTTAGCACTTTTTAATCCAAAACATCTTGGTATCCACTTATCCCTCCTATAATTCAGTCTTTTGTTTGGACTGTGCTTTAATCTAATGTCAACACAATTGATGTTATTTGATGGAAAAAGATGCGAACGACTTTGTTCCCAACTGTGTATTTTTCATGTCGAAGATGCGAGGAATCTCTACAGCATTTGTTCTTACATTCTGCCTTCTCTAGGTAATATGGGACAGCTTTTTGGCGCAAATCAGCCGATTCTAGGTGTTGCCTTCCACAGTCCTAGACCTCTTAAACCAGTGGCATTTCCTGCTTTGGGTCAAAGAGGCAAGTAGTTGTTTCAGGCTATTCGATAGTTTATGGTGGGAGCAGAATAGGAGGATCTTTGATTATGTGTCCACAACTGTTAAGCTAGTATTGGAGTCCGCTAGAGCGGCCACAATTTCCTGGACTTCGGGTTTAGATATCTTCATTGATATCATAGGGATGGACATATTACATGATTGGTATCACACATGTTACTCTCCACCCTCAGCCACCACAAACGTAGTGGTGCAATAGCCGCCAGAGACGAGTGTTTTGGAGCTAAATGTTGAAGGCAGTTCTGGGCACCATCCGGGAGTGTCAGCATTGGAGGGATCCTTAGAGACCATTTGGGACAGACTATCTTGCTATTTAGAGGTCCAATAAGGGGGAGAGATGCTCTCAGGGCCGAGATGATAGCTGTTATCACGGTTCTGACACAGGCAAGGAAACTAGGTCTTCATCGCTTCATAATAGAGGGAGATTCAGATATGGTTGTCCGATGGATGACAAAGGAGATTCAAGGTCGCTAAAAGCTATGATATTTGATTCAGTAAGCATGATCTTTATTTACTATGTTGAACACCTTGTTCAAGAATGTGCTAAGATCGAGCAATGAGGTTGCTAATTCATTGGCCAAGGTTGGAGCACGCCGATCTGATCTATTTGTGGGTCCACATGTTGATGAGATTGTTGGCATAGGATAGTTCATAACTTCCACTGACATCAACCATGCTCACTTCTATGATCATCTCACTCTTTAAAAGCCTTCCACTATTACCAGCCTCATACCTTCCCATTGGCACTATCAATGATCCTCATCCAGAACATCTTAATCAACTCTCCTTCATCTTAACTCCCACATGCTACCGCTCAACTCCATCCACTAACCCAAGCTAGTATCTCAAAAAAAAAATTTTAAGAATATGTATGTGGTATCTCCCTCTGAAGGCAAATGGATGCATTTAAGGATTGTGAAAAGGGTTCTGTCATCATTCAATGCCTTGGTATCACTTGTTACTTGGATATTTTTTTTTTTCCATTGGTATATCTTTCAAGGCAATTCCCATATAGCGAAATGACATTAGCAAGCAAATATGATATCAAACAAGGGCAAAATCCTAATACCTGATGCAACGACCAAGTTTTCTGAAGCCAAAAGTTGCACATTTGAATACTTAAAATAACCACCACATGGTAAGATAATAATAATAATAATATCACCGAGTAAACCAACATTATACAGTTTGTGTAGACGGAAAGATTAATTATATTATTTCTGCACAATTTTTTGATGTCCTACTTCTTTCACAATGATGTACAGATACAAATGCTTAGAGTATTTTGGTCTCTAAAAATTAAAGACCAACAACTAGACTCCCAAGGTTGAAAACAATGGCAGATAATTTTCTGGGGGAAAATCGCTGCTGAATAAATCATCCATCGTCGAATGAACTAGGAAATTTAATCTAACCTTTATAGTGGACTCTTAGAGTGCAAATGTTGAAAAGAAGTAGGAAAATAGCACAATTGGAATTTTGTAAACCCCGCAATCTAAATATGCACGAAACTTTGTAAAAAAATCAAAGAAAAATGATAATACTGACCCCGTGGTTAAAGGCAGCGACGCAGATGCCGGTGGCAAGTCCGAGAAGGCAGCCAATAAGGAGCAAAGCCCATTCGGGGGGGGCGCCATCCCCAAGGGGATCAATATCATGGGACTGATCCGGAGACGATGAATCTCTATCCAAATGCCTGCGGCTGAGATTAAGACGGCGTCCTGACAAACCTCGATCGAAATGCTTGAGCAGATCCCTGATACGTTTGTTGTTGGGTCCTTGAGCTTCCAAATCGGGGTCTGAAGAAGATGAATTAGATCGGAGCAGACGCTTGTTATCGTTGGCGTCGCCTCCAGACATTTGGAGATCACCGGATTCCTCCATTTTATCCTAGAGATCCATTTGGAGGATCCCGGAGGGATGCAATTTGAAATCTCCGGTAGAAACAATGAAGGGTAAAAGACAACCTAATAGCGTAATTGATTTTACGAAAACTCTCCAATCCCAAGAGTGGTTGTAGTTTATCGTCTCTCTCGAGTCATGGTGAAAGGGGGCACTGACCGTACCGAAGAGGAGAGGAGAGAAGACGAGAAGTGATTCTAAACCAAAACTGGTTTTGAAATAAGGGAAAAACAGGCAAAATAACTCTTGAGTTCTAAGAGTATCTGTAGACGTTGCTTCTTGCGAGAGATCTCGTCAGACCAACGACTGAGTTATAAAGAGATGGTGAGAGTCGAATTGAACGAAGTGCATTGCAACGAGAACCCGTTGTTCGTCTGCTGCAAGAATCATCCCCCGGCCCCGGTGTTTCTAAAATACCAGTTTATTAACTTATTAGGTTTTTCTGGGTGCAACGATCTCCCAGGTTTGACCGTTAAATGCAAAATGCTTTGATGCTTAATTTATTTTTTATTACACCAACGTTTTGGGTATTTAAAAATAAATAAAATGATGCGTGTAACATATTTGATGCCCAATAACATGACTTATCGGTAAGCAACTTTAGATTTCAATTTGATTTGTAATTTTAACATACAATTGCTAGAGATGTTAATTGTGCCTTGCTGTGTTGATCCATGACCCGTAAAAAGCCTGTGTCTATCATGCTGTGTGTCATATCTCCGTGAATTGTTGTGCTGTGTCAATAGTGCTGGTGCCCTGGATGGCCCCCAACCTACCAATTTTTTTGTAACTTGCTCACAGCGGATTGATAGATACAAAGTATAATTAATCTATGCTTAATATATTTTAATAATATACTTATATACATGTGTAACGTATGTTTACCTTAGTTTTACTAGGGGAATGCATGCTCTATGTGCGCAACAAATTAGAAACAAATAAATTTTTTGCTTTTAAGTAGGATGTTAGTGTTTTTTTTTATGTGAGGCCCTACTTATAATTAGAAGAACACTAACTATGATACTCCACGTGAAAGCATCCCACTTTAAAAAGGAAGGGCCAATTTACGCCCAAATCGCATGATTTCATCCAGTTGGTTATAGTGGTGACATGGGTAACAAAACTATAATATCGGGATTACTTGGAGTGAATTTCTGGTATGAAATGTAATCCAAAATACTCGGTGTTGGTTTTATAATAATAATAGATATTTTAAATATATATAAATAAATACTTAATTATTTAGAGAATTTGTTTGTATATATGTATATATAAGTATATACAAATTTATAAGTTCATATATAAGTGGCAACTTGATGAAATTTATTATCTGTGTATGTTTATATATATTCATACAAATATACATCTACACCGTTAATAAAGCACGATTGAGTGGATGATCTCAATCCAACAGCTAAGAGGATGGGAAAGCTTAATAATAAATATGGTATTAATGGGCTTAATACCGATGGAAAACCTTAATTCTTGTCGTCTCTCCAACATGGTCGACGATTTCTCCTTTAATGGATTTTTCAATCCGCTTTAAAGCAAACCCTTTCTCAGGCATCACTGATGGGTTTCCATTGGTATCTGTAGCCTTGGCCACCTGTCTCGCAGTCATGTGCAAAACTCCTATGATATGTGGAAGTGGAAGAGTTGGGTTTTATGGGAGAGATTATGTAATTTTGGTGGATTACAGTTTTTTTTTTTTTAATGTTTATTCAGTTTTACCCTGCCCGGCCTTTTAGCCTTAAATGATGTAAACTTGATTTGTTTTAATGAAATTGCATAGTGCTAGCCTTTACAAAAATATATATATATATATATATATATATATATATATATATATATATATATATATGTGGTATTAACGGGCTGGTAAAAAATAAAAGGGCTATATACTAATCTCAGCCGTGGCTCTTGAATAATCTGACGGTCGTTTCTTTCTTTCCTTCAATGAACACAAGTCCCACTCCCCAACCCACTGCAAGAAAAACTTTTCCGACGTACACGCGTGGATGTGGATGGAACAACTGCAGTACAGGCATGCTGCGTCAAAGTATTCATACTGTGAGATCTCTACTCTCACGAATCCGCGCAGCGAGTATAAGCGACGTGTAACGCAAAAAGATTTTCGTTTTTCGGTTTTCTGTGGGTAAACAAGACTTTATTGCGTCTGGAGATTTGCGATCTGAACTCACGGAAAGGAAAGCAGTCGCTGGGCTGGAAGAAGGGCAAGAAAAATGAAAACACAAGGGGAAACCTTAACCTAAATTTATTTGTGACAGATTGAGGACTAATACCCTAGATAGAGTCGCGCCTGTCATTCCAGTCCCATCTCTTTCACTGGATAAAACACATCAATTTCCTCATATGACACTGCGGACGAAAGCGCAAAAAATTTTCAGCTGAAATCGGAAGTCGAAGCCCTGAAAATTTCCTGCTGGATCTCGTTCTCCTAAGAGCCCCATAACATCAAGAACGAAACAAGCATCAAACCGAGGTTAGATCATTGCTTCTGGAAGTATTGATCCATACAAGGTCTACAAGGTCGACAAATCTCCAGCTCTGATATCTCTTTACTGTATTTGTACTTATGCTATTTGGATTTTATATGCCGTCTTTTTGCCCCTGTATTCATGGACCTAGGTTTATCTGGAAGGACTTCGTTTTGATCCATCCCCGTGTTCCATATTAACGATTTTAGGGATTTATAGGAGAAACAAAGATTCTTTGCTATGTCTTGGCGATATTAGCATGGGAATTTGAGATAATTTTCCTGGAAACATGGCTTCGACGAGTTGCTCGCTGCCGGAATCCTAAGAGTTTTGCTGGTTAATTGGACAAAGTTTGGATGGTTAAATTTGACGGTAATTAGCAATCTGTTGTCTAACTGCAGGAGCACTCATTTGATTCCTGACCGTATTGAGTGTTATAATTATAATATTATTGCACAACATGCACGCTAGGCATCGCAGTCCTGGAAATGGAGTTAAATCTAATTCGATGGGAATGGGTGTAACTGCTGCTCGGATATCACCAGAATCCTCAATTAGAGGACATGGAATGTACAATTTGGAGTACAGGAACTTTAATCGTGGACTTGGGCGTGGCTTTCCAAAGCCTTATCCACCTCCTCAACGTCCCCGTCGAAGTGACATTTTCATGGAAGCAGGTAGACTTGCAGCAGAATACTTGGTTTCTCAAGGCTTGCTACCTCATAGCGTGCTCCCAGGCAAGTGGCAGAATAGTAGCTCGAAGAACCAAACAGGGGATTTTCAAGAATTTAAGTCACAAGATAGAGGAAACCTGCAGCTACCATCAGAGGCTAGGATGTCTGCACTCGCTCGTCTTGGAAATGTTGTTCCTGATGCAGGTTCTGGTCGGAGAAGGTTTCCGGATGAATTTAACCCTAGCGGATCAAGAAGTCATATGAGAGGAAGGAGGAAGATGGGATCTTCTAGGGGCTGGGGCAGAGACAGTGGCAAGAATGGGTCATGGTCTGATAAAATTAGGTTTTCCTCAGACATGGAAGGTGAGGATGAGTTTGTCTCTGTACATCATGAAGAGAGGTCAGTTGTCTCAGATGGCGGCGGTGGGGTACAGAAGGCTGTTTCGAGTGAATTAACTTTGAAAAGTGCTAACGCTGGTGACTCAGAATCCGAGTTAGAAAGTTATGAATTCCCTAGTAATGATGCTGGCCCAAAAGTTATGTCTTCTAGCGACAGGAAAGGTGTTTCTCTTGACACTGATGGAGAACTCAACAAGGGCTCTGATGATTCTAAAATCTCACACTCGGGGACTGAAGAATTGAAGCATGGAACTACTAACCATGAAACAGAGGAACAAGATACTCCAAATTTCCCCATGCAGAATGGTGCAATGGAGGGTGAGATAGTGACCAAGAATGGGAATGATTTACTAAGACTCTGCTGCTTTGCCAAAGTGCCCACAAAAACTCGTTCTTCACTGACATTTAGGGGATCAAAGGTCAGTGCAGTTCATATTAACGAGGAGGAAAAAGCAAGCAATGTGGGACATCCAACGGGATCCCTAGTCCACGTGGAAGAAGATTTGATTGAGGAATCTTCAGGTAATGTGCTGAAAAGTACTATTCAGAGTTCGAAAATTGCAGAATCTGACACTTGCAGATCTATGTCCGTCCATCCTGTGGAAAATGCTGTAGACATGGATTCTGATTCTATTCTTGAGACAGCTAAATGCTTGAACAGTCAATCTTTCTCTGATGGATCTTTCTTGTACGAACAAGAATCAAGTCATGGTCCACCAGGGTTTGGAAGATGCAGCTCTATGATTAAAGAGAGAGGTGAAAAAAGAGCTGTAGAACATGAAGATAATAGGGAAGGAACTAAGAAACCAAGAGAATGGCCATCATCACCAATTGTACAGGATGTTGAGTATTTCCATCCTTGTAATTTGGGGAAAGATCAGTCAAGTTCAAAAGAAGAGGGACATTCATCTAATGAGCAAATGATTGATGGTGTTGATCAAGAGAAGTTGGTGAATGTTGTTATGTTTCCTAAAGATCGAGCCGAATTTGAAGGTGATTTGAAAGATGAAAAACAGCATTTCCCCAGTTCGTTTAAGATATGTGACCTTAATCTCATGGAAGCTCCTGATATGACTGAAAACCACGGTGGTGATATGGTTCTTGGTTTTCCATCTATTCTGGAAGAGAGAAAAGAAGCACAGATGGTTGTTGGTTTGTCGATGAGTAATAGCTCAAGTAAATCTGATGACCGTGATAGATGTTTGACTGATGCGAAAATGGTTGAATCAGTTAGGGTGGGAAATGAGTCTGCAAAAGAAGATGTGGCCTGTGATACTTCAAAGGGAAAGTAAGTTTCCTGTTTCATTTTATTTTATATTATCTTTAGATATTTTCAGGTCGTAGTTAAATAAATTTCTCGACTGATGTCACATTCCGTTCTATTCTGATTTCCACATTACCATTCAGGTAGTGTCTAACTGCATTTGATAGTTTTGTAGCTTCTACTTTGGTTGTTTAATTGGTATTTGTATTCTAAATTCATAAATGGACTGATACAGGACTGACATTGTATACTCTGGCCTGGAAAGCTTTCCAAACCACTTGGAAAACCCTGCTGATCTTCCAGATGTTCAGGATGGTTATGGTCTCATGATCTCTGAGTTGCTTGGAGCTGATATCTCAAATTGTCCATCAGTGTCCACAGATATGGCTGCTCTGCATACTGAAATGGGTCTTCATAATGGAGAGGTATCACCAAGATCCTGCTCAATGATGTTATCAATTTAACCCAGATATTTCACATCCACCAGTAGTAGTTGCCTTGATATTTATATATAGTTCATTGAATTAGTCTTATACAAAGGATTTATATTAATTTATTTTCAGATATATTTTGTTGATCCTATTGACAAATGATCAAATGTGTGTTGTTGATTATTCAGGTGATGATGGCTGAAGATGATTCAATATATCTGTCACTGGGAGAAATACCACTAAGTATGCCAGATATTTAATTCAACGGTATCATTGTTGCTTTAAGTCTAGTGGTTTCGTAGTTGATCTGCTGAATCTATCAGACTTATGCAAATATCATTTCTTCAATTTCCAGATAAATCAATGTTTCGGGTCTTCTTCTTATATTTTTATATATTTATCTACATATTTTTTCATCGGCTGGTGTTGTTGTTGTTGTTTTTGTGTGTGTGTTTTGGGGGGGGGGGGGGGGTGGGTGTGCGGCGTGGGTGATGATGTTGTGAAGATATCCTGATAACAATGAAGGGCTTCTGGAGAGAACTTGATACAGAAGAGAACCTGCAATTTAGAAGTGAAAACCATAAATATGTTCCATGAAACTATCAAAGTATTAGAAGAATGGGAACAAGGTAGATCTGGGAAAGGGTAAAGTTTACTATTAGTAATTGTCTGTTAGTGCTTAATTGAAAGCAGCCCTTTTGAATAAAGGGTTTGAAAACAGTGAATCCAAACTCATAATAAGAAATGCCCTATCTGAACTAGTTGGTGTTGGCAATACGAATCCTGTTTCTTCATCCTCATTTGTCAAAAAACTAGACCTTTAGTTAGATAATGAGTGTATAATTCTTTATGAGTGATTCCATCCAAGTTTTTTTTAGCTGTCCTTTCACGTTCTTAGATACTTTGATGACTATCCTCTCATATCTTCTCACAGCTGCCTATTGAAGTCTTTGCTTTACATGTAAAAGTAATTTTACTCGTCTTTTATTTAGGCAATATCTAAACACCTTTGGATATGTTAATTCCTTACCTTATCTTTCTTGGTTTATCCACATATCTATCTTGATTCTTGACAGTCCTATCTCAGCAATGCTAATTCTATTCATAGTTCACCTAAAAATCGGTCTATCTGTCATAGCCGGCTTAACGGCTCTTGTAAAATTATCGTTTTAGTTTAAGTAGGATATGTTTTTCGTATAACATTTGAGAAGCACTTCTCCATTTAAGCAATTTAACTCTAATCATATTTAACTATCCTCATAAATATCTCTTTCTTTATGAATAATTGATCTAAGATAACAAAAGTTATTGCTCTTTTAAGTATTCTTGATTCTTATCATTATTTCATCTCATTATTTTATGTGCAAGGACTACACTCAATATACTCCATCTTATTTTGACAATGTATTTATTTATTTTTTTCATTACAATTCCTAGACAAGTCTAGTTAAAGGAGGAGTTTTTCGAATTGACCCTATGTAAAATTTCTCTTATGACATGAATCCTAATTCCTAAGTGAACCAACACTTAAAGCTGCTTAACCCGTTTAATCTAGAAATCAGAGAGGAAGGGACTTCCAATAACTGTTTTTGATAAGTAATGAAATTATCTGTCAAAGTCAAACACATGTTTTTGATAAGTAATAAAATGGGTGTATTAAGATAAAAAGAGAGAGAATACACTACCCGTGACTCCGTGATTAATGGATAGAGGTGGAAGAAAAAAATCAACTCTTAACACTTACCTTTGCTACCTCCTATCAAAGCTCTAAAGCCACCATTGACTGTGCCCTTACAATATCAACCCTTCCAATTTGATTAAGCCTTTATATAGTGAAATACAAGTTAGATGGCTGGAAGAGCATGTGCACACAACTAAGACTCAAATAGGCTATCAATTTCAATGACACCAGGCATGACAATAAAGGAGAAATGGACATACGAAGCAAGCTTAGAGGAAGAGAGTGTGAAATGCTGACAGTTACATCTTGTAGATAAAGACTCATACAACACTGCCAATCCTTATCCCCGCTTACCTTCCCTTCCCCATGATGCTGGCAACCAAAGACCCCCTCCCCCACAAAAAAGGAAAAACCCCTCCCACCCACACACACACACATACACAATCTAAACTATGGACTTGAGTAACATTCACTTCCACAAAAGAAATATATAGATAGTTGGCTTGGAAATAGCAACAACCTGACTGGTCAAATTGGTCCAAATTATAAACTATGAATTACTTAACGGGTTGAAAAATTTCCAACCGAATGGTGATACATGGACTCAGAAATCTGACCCTAACCTGTCTAAAATGAGGCAGGTTTAGTTGGCTTGGAAGGTCAGGTCAAGATTGCTGGCTGAAGAAAGAGGTCTTGGGTGAATCTATAGTTAAAAAAGAAAACCAATTTCGTAACCTTATGCTGTTGAACTGGCATGATAATAATGATATGTTGTGAAAAAAAGGTCCTTTATTTAGATTTAAAACATGGAAGAAACTATAATTCAGGAGAAGAAAAATCATATAAGAACACCAGAAAAGGGATGAAGAAAGTAATAAGGAAAGTCAAAAATAAGATGATTGATGACCTTTAAGTCATTCTAGATGTATTAAGAGCAGCCATGGAAGAGTCTTGGCGATTTATGATATATTTAGAAAAATTGAGGGGAATATTTTAGAATTGCTAATGAAAATTGTTGAAGCTTTGCAAGGATTGTACAATCTAAGTGAAGGGATATTTGACTCATTGACTGGGATGAAAATGTCAAAATGTCTTAATGAGATTGCATCTTAATTGAATTATGAAACAAATGTGAATAACGCATATCACCGAATGACGTTACTTGATGGATTTTGCATTATATAAGATGTATCATGTCATCAAGAAACATAAAAGAGGATTCCCATTGCTACACCAATTGTCGTGGCGTAAAACATTATATAGGAGAAGGTGATGGAACAAGGATTAAAACAAACAGCCATGGCAAACCAATTTTTGCAGTCTAAAACTTTATACAATGAAATTATCAAAGGAGGAAAGATTGAGTAGATGTCCATAGCATCAATCATATAAAACAATACTTTATACAATTAAATTGTGGGAGATAGTGATGGAACAAAGATTAATGCAAATAACCATAATTTTAGAAAATCAATTTTCCTTGCTGGTTTAGTTTACCAGGAAAGCTATCTTCTTAATAAAGTAATTTGTGGGAAGTTATAGTAAGAAGAGAGAAACTGTTTGGTTTTAGCACTTTATTATTTGTTATTGTAGTGAGCCAAGAAAACTTTATTAGTAATACAAATAAGGAAAAATACCTTCCGTGTCCCTCTAATAAAAGGAAGAGGAACATAATCATTAAGATCATGTTCGAGGAGTTTAAAAAGAGTTCACATCGTCTGCAGCGCACTCGGCTGCAGCACGATGTGCACCAAGACACATAACATGGGGCCCACCACATTATTCATTTTGGTGGGCCCCGTCACTCATGTGTCTTGGTGCACATTGTGCTGCAGCCGATCGCGCTGCAGACGATGTGCAATCATGTAAAAAATAAAGAACTCCATTCAGTCAGTTCATTTATTTGGAAAATTTCAGAGAATCCCAAAAGTTAATCAGGGCAATTGAGGAATTCTAGTCAATCTTTACTGTGCTAGTGATTGTTAGCCAGTATAAGAACAATTGGTGCTGACAGTGACGGTTCCAATGAGCTACTTAGATTAAGGGTCAAGAGTAATATTTATTTATTATTCATTTTGGCATTGGTTATGGATGAACTAACAGCTCATATTTGAGGGGTTCTTTGGTGATTGTTATTGGCAATGATATGGTATGGATCATGTCCTAGAGATGGAGTAAATACAAAACTAGAAATATGAAGCTGTAATTGGTATATAATGGTTTCAGAGTAAATCAAAGTACGGGACAGCTGAGATGGATGATAAAAGGAATTGAAATTTGGGTTATTGCTCAAAGTGATATTTCCAGGTCATTGCTTGGTTTTTTTAAGGGGATGGTGAAGAAGATATTAATCATTGGATTAAGAGTTGGATGACTAATATAGATATCTTTTGACTGGTTATGAGATCATTAATTCCTGTTCAACTAAGAGGGACATATTAAGAAACATTTCCAGTTGTGCTTTTGAGACCGTGAGTTGGGCAACTGTGAGGAAAAATATTCATAAGAGGGATAGGGTTAAAATGAGATTTCTGTGAGATGGATGAGAAGAAATAATTTGAAAGATAAATTGAAAGAAATGAACTTTGATTTGGGTTTAAAGATAGCATGCTTGGGACAGCTTAAAAGCAGCCTGAGAGGGGATAAAGTAACAAAGAGTTGATAGAGTTTCTCTTTTTTTAATAAGCGAAGAATTTGTACAGATGGTTTGGTCTGTTAAAGGAACTCCATTGATGGCACAAGTGAGAAGGTGTGAATTAATGGTGGAAGGCCTAAGAATCACCCAAAAAAAGAAGCAAGGGAGACCTAAGAGGTCATGGATAGAGATCATGAGAAATCATTAATGACATGTTTAAACCACGGTAACACATAAGGTAGGCTGAATTACAGTACTGGAATTTGATATTGATCTTTATTTGTTATGGAAAGGCACTGTTTTTTTTTTGGTTTTGTTCCTTCTGTTTTTGAAATGGCTTTCATGAAGGGATGGGAGCTCACTAGAGGCAATAAGGAACCTTCATGAAAGCGAGAATTTTACTTCTTGCAACTAAATTGGAATGCTTCTGAATGGGAGCTTTCAGGGCCGGTCATTTAAAAGGAAACAAGCAGCATATTAATTAGAAAAAGAAATTTGACTCGTGAGTCTTATGCAGTAGGGCCTATCTTTTTCACTTTTTTTGTGTTGCCGCACTTAGCTTGTCGACACTGTCTGTTTTTAAGTGAATGATAGGAATGGTAATCCAAGACCATATTTTGACGTGATTAATCCAGTTGTACTTTGTGATTGTCTTGTAGCCATGAATTGGTCCAGAATTTCTGAATATTAGGCAATAATAGTATTAATCCCATCTATTTTGTTTGTGGAAAGTTCTAATATTAGCAGCTTCCTCTATGTAATATATGTGAAAATGTGAGTGTGTGCGCGCGCCCGTGTGTATTGGCATTTTTTAGAGCCTTTCTTTTCCTGCACTGAATGTTTTCAGATTTGCATGTAGGTCTTCTGGGTGTCTGGGAGCAGCCTTCACAGGAATATGGGAAGCCCTTCTGAAAATTTCCAGCCAGCAGAGTTTCTTGTGGTTATTGCTTGTTGACCAAACTATTGCTTAAATGCAGCTTTAACTGCCTAAGAAGCATAATGATAAGCTTGGTAGTAGTTGTAGATTAGAGGTTCAGTTAGTACAATTATTCACCATCCAGATGAAAACTATTTTTGCATCATGTATGATTTGACTGGCTTCGTTTTATAGAAGATGCCAATTATATTTGCGTGAATTGATGTTATTGTTGGATTTCTCCCTTTTGCTTCTTTTCTTTTCTTTTTCTGGTTGTGGTCCGTTCTCTTGGTTTCTTGTAGTAACATGATGGAAGGGAATACGGAACAAAACCTTCCGGCATGATTCTGCGTCCTTGTTAACAACATGACTCTTCGCACAAAATTGCTTTATTAATATTTGGACAGGAGGCAAAACGCTATTTGATCAACTAAATCGACTTGCATAAAGCAAAAGGAGTAAGTAATTCAACCATCACCGGAGAGCCTAAGAGGAACGAAGGAGGATACAAGTGTTCAGGAGGGAAAGGCTTTTGCTTCAAACCCTCACATTGCGTCACCGTTGAACTCTTGCAACGGCAGGACAGATTTCCACAATGGTGAACCAAATCTTTAAACTTCATCAGATGGCATGGCACCCGCCTATTGGACGAAAGGTAAATATCAATACTGCCAAACCTGTATGAATTTTAAATTTTCCTCCTCTATCTTCTTCTGTTTTTTGATTATCGTTCATCCTGCACAGTTCTTAGCAGAAACCTTCTCCCTAGTGTTGATAAATCGAATAGTGAAACAAATCTAATTTGTGCTTGCTGTCTTGCAGAGGAAATGTGTGTTTTGCAGCTGTGAAATGTCACGTGAAATATGGAGAAAATAGATAAGAGGTACAAAAAATTTCTTTTGAATGAAGTGAGTATGGAGAGAATCCCGTGTAGATTCAATTGAAAGCAGGACACTCATATTCGATGATAATAGGACTAACATTCAACATATCTTCTTGCAAATTCTACCTTATACTTTCATTGCTTTCAAATTACCCATAACACTTTGGAAGTTGGGCTTCAACCTCTTCCTTTTTTTTAAATTTTTTTTAAAATGCCCATTTTACCCCTCATAACGAGCCTCTTATTTTTCCTTTTTCTTTTTTTTTTTTTCCAAAAAATGCCCATTTTAATCTAAACCAAGCCTCTTATTTCATCCTTCCCATATTTTGCTCTTTTTTTTTCCTAAAAAAACAATAAATTAGAAAGTATAACGTTCATCTTACTTTGTTGCTTTTTAAAAAAGAAAGTTGAACAAACCATCATTGGCTTTGTCTCTCCCACTTTTTTGTTTTTTTTTTGGGGATTTTGGAGTAGATGGTAGGTTAAAAAGGGTGAATGTTGCATAAAAAGAGGGAAAGGGTGAAACAAAACTTTGGTTTCTGTGAAACTAGCTAGAAGATAGAACTTGCAATACTAAATATAGCTTAGGGAATTGGTAGAGAAATTTTTCCTATTTTATTTAGCGGAAAATGGCCCACTCAAGCAGGAATCTACATTTTCAGTTTTGTAGTCTGAGGTTTTTACGAAAAATGGCTCCACACATAGTGATGGTCTCTTGCCCGTCTTTAATTTAAGCGATATTTGCAAAACTTTTCAATTTATTTATTTTTTTTTTGGGTCTAAAATAGAGTTTAAATGTGTTCCTTATATATTATGGTATGGAATTATACATATGCTAGAAAGTGCCACATTTGGTTCTCGATGCCATTAACATTAATTCAATATTTTTTTTAAAAAGAAACATAATAATAATGTTTTAATTATCAAAAAATATAATTTGTTAAAGTAGTGTTTGGGATCCTAAATAAACATATTGGAATTAACAATATTGAAAATGAGTTTACACCGTTTTTAATTTTTTTTGGTAAGGGAAAATGAGTTCACATATGAAACATGTGGGAATATATGGGGAGACGTTGATGAGGCCCAAGTGAAGACCCATGTTAATATTATCTATCATCTTTTAAACGTTGTAGCCCAAGATTGTTTGATGTGTATCAATCCCATTGTCACAACCTCTTAGATTTGATTTCTAAATGTTGTACCGTTTCAATTTCTGTTCATTTTAAAAACAATTTTTTTTACAATATATACTTTTTTCTGTTTCTGTCCATTGGGAGAAAGCTGTTTGGTTGGGGGATCATTGTGTTGCGGTGTCAAGACCATGTCATGTGGGTCCTCTCCCTGGAAGATTTACTGGTCCAATGGCAATGCATGTGTTCATGTCATCTTCATATATCTATATGGACACATGCATTACTGTTTGACCAACAGATCTTCTAGCCTACGGTTTCAACAGATTTTAAATCGCTGGTGCTGGTGCTGGCGAGTTGACAAGTCTAAGTACAATGCAAAGAATTGAACGTCGAACTTGCACGAGCGATGAGGTCGAGGGGGTGGCAGTTTTGCAGTTTAATTTGACTGGAAATTAGTTGAGTTTAATTTGGCTAGCGCTAAGCGGTGGTTATTCCTTGTTTCTTCTTCTTGGATCTTAAATTAAAATGGGTTACCAAATGCAAATGGCGACGTGAATCATGTGATGGTAAATAAATAAATAAACCAAACACCCTGTCAGCATCAGCGTCGTAGTGGATGACGTGGATGGGTGGGAAACCGAAGAGCAGGACTGGCCCACATGAGGCTGAGGCTGAGGCTGAGGCTGACCGGGACTTATTGCCTTTGTCGACCATTTTTCTCCGTGTAATTAATTAATGCACATAGTCCAATGTCCCTCCCTCCCTCATCACCAAAGTATATAATAATAATAAATTAAGACACCCACTCAAGACTCAACCCAACCAAACCCAAGAAGGGAAGGGAAGGGAAGAAGGGAAAATAATATCTGTCTCATCAGTATGCTACACGACGGCCACTCCGTCTTTACTTATTCACTTCAGTTGAGGCCTTTTTCCTTGATCCTTTCCTTAATTTTCTCCTCTCCAACTCTTCTCTCCTTACATTTCCATGCCAGCATCTTCCTGTTTCTCCTCAAAACTAGACAGAAATCTGTCCGTACGTTTCTTCTTCTTCTTCTTCTTCTTTAATTTCCTTTTAATTTCACTACTGGATACATCCGTAATACGTACTTCCCAAATTTAACTTCCCCAAACCAGAGTAAACCCAAGATGGTTGATTTGATCAGCAACCACGAGAAAGATCAACAACCAGATTTATTTCCCTCATTTTTCACGATGCTCTAGCTCTACTCTACTGACAAATTCTCCGCCTCTTATTAGTCTTATCCATCCACCTGACGAATTTAATTTATATATCTCAAGCATCCATGGACTTGGACGACGTTGCTGTTGCTACCTCTTAAATTATAATCAGATGCATGCATCACCATAAAGTTAATACTATCACCTCCATTGTTTCACCATCATCGATCATTATAATATATAGCATCATCATCATCATTCCATTCCAAGACACCAGCCCCATCAAGGTTCCTCTCCAGATTCGTTCCCAACATTAATTCTGCTCTAGCTAATTTTCTCACCTACCCTTACGGATATTTAACCACACTAACAATAATCCTTGTTCATCCTCATTCTTATTATTAATTAATACGTACGTGAAAACCTTTTTGAACTAGCTAGGGAGGATTATAATAACCATTCTCACATAAATATTTGATGCCATATATGATATACCCACCACAACTTCATCAACTTTTTTCACTTATTAACACTTGTTAAATTTCGGTTGATACGGACAGAAGCATCTTCTGATTAACCCACCGAACACACACACTCCATTATTATCAGGTATCAAGTCAAGACTACATCTTTGCAAAAGCCTCGAAAACTGCTCGGTTTCATTACATTGAACTAAATACAACTCTATATAATTATTTGTTGAAAAATATTGAAAAAAGAAACAAAGAAAAAAGGAGCCTCACCTCACCTATCAGTTAAAAAGCATTGCTCTACTTTCAGGAGATGAGGCCCCAAAGCAGATTCTGAGAAGCTCAAGCTTTCAGAGCAAGTTTTGGTCAATCCTGGGCATGCATGCATGCATGCACGCACGCATTCTAACTTGCAATTTCAATTTCAGATACTTCCAAGAAGTAAACCAAGTAAACAACCCAAAGATTGTTTCTCATGATGAACTTGGCGAATAATACATTGCCGGGCTTCTTTGACCTGATGACGTAGATGAAACCACAAAAGGACTCCGGAATAGCACATGAGATCCTTGAGAAGCACCTCCCCACCTCACGTGGCCCGCTTCTCCTCCTTGGGACGGCATAAAAGAACTGGGACTGGTCCCTCCCGGTGGCTCTGTTGAGTAAGAAGTGTTTGTTGCAGGACAAAGGACAGCATTCACATGCCTCAAATTAGACTTTGAAGCTGACTGGGATGGATAGAGATGGCTTCTTGTGGATCCATGAATGTATTTTGCATTCTTCGTGCTTGAATCGGCTTCATTTTCATCAGATTTATCGACGACGATCACCTCCTGGATGGGATTGCCAGCAGCTTGGTTGGTAGACCTGACAGTCTCGCGTTGGAGCTGTGCAGTAGCAACAACATAATCACGATTATATGCATAAGAATCATTCTTTCTGCTATCCGGATGTCGTTGAGTTTGGAAACTCATAATATCCTCGGACATACGTTGATGCAATGATGCTGCCGCAAAACCTCCTATATGCGCATCACGATGATTGCTTCCTGGTTGTGTTGCTGCTATGTGTGACTTAGAATGACAAACACTTCTGGAATTGTCTGAAAACCTGACATCAAAACATTGAACTGATTCCATGGGTGGATCCAAGCCAGAAATGACACAACTTTCAGAAGCTGGATTATGTAAATGATGGTCCTGATTGTTGCCAGAAGGTAAACCATGGAGCGTATGTAGGTTCAGATGAGCACATAGAGCACCTGGTTGGGATGATCTAAGTTGCATTGATGCATCTTCCTCTTTGTTGACTACCATCAAATTCTTACCCATCAACCTCAGTACAGGACTAGAAGACGATTGAGGATGATGAGACTGAGAGGATGGAGTTGCATGGTCATAATCAACATGACTTGCGAATTTCATTGGTGGATCAAGATAATCTTTAACTGGAGGCAATTTCAAAACAGGAAGAAGAACCTTGTTAACTCTCAAACATGGGCAACTACCGGAAGAAGCGAATATCTCAGGCTTGACATTGTCATTGCAACCTATCAGCTTCCCCTTGGCAGGTAGTCTCACTGAGGCATCTCCATGTGGCTTGAAGAGTAGCGTCTCTTCATAAGCAACACCCTGAGACATACCCTTCTTTGAGCAGCAGCATGGCTGATCATTGCTGAACTTTTCAGGTCTATTTGCAGGAGAAGTCTTAGCAAGTTTCTGATTCTCCCAACTCAAATTTATTTTTTCTGCCTCTATGTTTGTCCTACATGAAATTGCAGCAGTGCCTCCAATTAGAGACTTGAAGCTGGCATCTGGGAAGCTTGATCTCATTGTGTCTTGAGCTGAAGGAAGTTCCACCAGCAGTTCAGGCTCTGAGTAATTCAAATCAGATTTAGAACTGGGGAGGTGAGAAATGGTTGAGGTTGCAGAAACAGGTGAGCCAGTTGATTCTCTATCAGCCAGCATGTGTTGATCTTGAGGAGATAGAATCCTGCTCGAGGTTAATGATGAGTTCTCTTGAAGTACTTCCGAGCCCATGTCACGAGGACTTGGCAAAAACGATCCAGGTGGTCCTGGAATAGGTATTGTATCAACTTCAGAAAAAGAGTTCCTACACCCAAGGTTACAATCCACCTCTGCACTGCTACGATTATCTTGCCCCATAATATTGTCATCAACTTCATCGGTACAAAAGATTCCTTCATCATCAAGTGAACTTTGTTCAATTGGTTGGATCAGTGACTTGGTCCGACATAGAGATCCCTTATGTTCTTCAATAGATAGCAAAGAATTGGGTTTTGTAACCAAAGGAAGCTTGTGGTGCTCCGAAACTAAGTTTGCATTTGATCTTAGAATGTGTCCCCCAGTAGCTTTCCTCAATGGGACCTCTCTGGCAGCAGACCCTAGGTTGTGAGACCTATCTATCAAAATTATGCTGTCCGCAGCGGAAGAAAGTACTGTTGCAGCATGATCCAGACCACAAAGTCTGCGACCTGACCGGGAAACTTCAAAATTCGCTGAGTCCTCCCTTTCCAAGTTAACATCTTCCCCTTCTTGGCAGGATTCCAGTGCAGTGGTTCTACCAAGGGTCTCTTCTGCTTGAGGTTCGAAAATGTGCTTCGAGAAATCAAACTTCTTCGTCCCTTCAATACGGTTGATGCATTCAGATTGATTTCTGCTGACATAAAACATTTTATCACAGAGCTCATCCACACCAGAGGGCATTGCTCCTGTCTGTTCCCCTAGTCCTGATATGGAGTGCAAGCAAGACTTCTTAGATGCTGAAGATATTTTTTTGCCATCTAATTTTGATTTAGGAGAAGATGAGGCAATCAATAACATCTTCTTTCTCACAGTGGAAAGTTTCTTTTCTTTTGATAAGGGACGTCGACCCTTTGAAGGGTTTTTAGGGACCTTTGGGAAACCATCAGGATTATCAACTGAACCTGCATGAATCTCAACCCTCTTCCTTCGCAAGGAAGATGCATGACTTCCTGAAGATTTTGAAAGCTTCAGCATACAAGTGTCACTCAAGGAAGTGATTTCTCTCGACTGATTGAGATTACGTGCAGGTAATTTTGAAGGCTTCTCCACATTGCCAGTAATCCCATCTTCCCACAATGTACCACCCAATTTCTTTCTTTTAGCAGAAGAAATAGAGCTCTCTGTTGAGTTCCAAGAATTTTGAATATGACTTCCCCCCAGACAAGAATCACCTAAACATGATTGATCATCCTTGGTCAATGGATCTTGCATAACAGGTGATGGATTTCCCCTACTTAGATGTTTATCTTCACCATTAACCTCAAATAATTCATTGCGTCTAGAGCAAACCCACTGCCGCAAAGTTCCTGAAGCACGTGGTCTGGTTTGTTCATGAGGTTTGAAGATCTTAGACAGAGATTCTTCCCGCTCACAATTATCCTCCATCCCATAATTTCCTTTTTGGGCCTCATCAATCTGTTCAGCAAAGTTCAAGCAATCATGAGGTGAATTCTTATGGCATAAAACTAGAAACAAAGAAACATTTTAAACCCATGGATACCAAATGATTAGGACGAACATGGGACTCATAAGCCATGAATTATACTACAGAACCAGAATGACTTTAACAAAAGCATCATTTTAGTATTTGCTAGATACTAATTAATCCAATGAAACCAGTTTCCGAATAAAATCTTAGAATGCAAAAGTCTTTCATCAGTTCAAACCAAGTAATATACATACGTATGGGAAGAAAAAATGCTCAAAGTTTTAGTTTTTCCTCTAAGAATAAAAAAGGAAAATCTGTATCACATGAACTGAAACCGGTTTCAGAATAAAATCTTAGAATGCAAAAGCCTTTCATCAGTTCATGAACCAAGTATTATGCATACGTATGGAAGGAAAAAATGTTCAAAATTTCATTTTTTGCTAAAAGAATAAAAGAGGAAAATCTGTATCACATGAAGATAACTTTGAACCAATTAAAGGAGGGACAATAAATGAGAAGCATGAGTACGGTACCTCTTCTCTATATGGCTTAATAGAACGAAATTTTTTGCACTGTGGCTTCAGTTTTGGACACTTAGCATGTTTTAGTGCTAGATGATTTTTCTTATTCGTTGAAGGGATGTTCCTTTCCTTACTTCCTTTCATCCGCTTCATCGTCTTGGGATCCTCTCCAACCGTTGGTATTGACGCATCATTGAATTTTGATAAGATCCGGAGCTTAGTGCCATTAGAATCAATATAGACCGCACTGTTGTCAACAATATCATCAATAGCTATGGGCAATACCCTTTGCCTTTTCCCATCAGCTGAAAGATCGACATGGTTAGTCGACTCTCTAAAATCTCGGGCCCAATTTGAACCATTTCTCCTATCAAGCTCTTCCAAGGTGCACCGCGGTGCAGTTGCACAGATGTCGATCATCGACCTCTTCTTCCTTGACTTTACTCTATGTTTGGTTAGTTGAGAAATCGAATTCTCCTTGGAAATCGACTCTACAGAAAGGCACTGGTCAATGTGAGCATTCAAGGTTGTATTTGAAGTGGACGAGAACGTCTTGCAAACAGGACAAACTTTAGAAGCCATGGGCTCCGACAAAGTAGTAGTGTTTGATTGAATATCCTCAGTGCGACTTGGATCAGAAGTTGTGCTCAATTTTACTATCAGTTTGCACTTCCTACCTGAAGGTTGGATTGTGTTATCTGTCTTGTGAGATGCACGAGGAGGTGCGGCAGCTTCAGTTTCTAACAAGGCTCCTGACAAAGTGCAGGCATCTTGTGATGAATAAGGGAGTTCGTCCGTCGGAACTGACTCTCCCTCTGATTGGGCATGATTGACGACGGATGATGGAAATTCCGCTTCAACTCGTGCCGGGTCCAAGCACGGTGATCTGCAAAAACGCGAGTTTTCTGGGTCCACTGATATGTTATCCTGCTTCTCTGATGAATATCCAGCTTCAGCGTGAAAGCCTAAAACAGATTGATCGCTTGAAGAAGATGAAACCCCATCAAAATAGCGGCAATTGTCCTTCTCAAGGGAACCAGCTTGAGAGCTACCGCACACAGGAGAAAGCAGTCGGCTGAATTCCACACCCTTTCTGAAACACCGGTTTCTTATCAGATCAGGAGGTTCAAAAGGTGGTAATAGATCCTTGACTCCATGTTTCAAGCAAAGTTGCAAATATTGCTGAGGAAAGGGCCAGCTTGTCTGAATATCCTTTCCCCGAATGGAAAAGACATAGTTCCTGGCACACCAAAAAATTTTAGAGTTGGAACAAAGATTACCAATAAACCTTACAGAGTTAAAAAGCATCAATACCATTCAGTCTCCCAACTCTCTTCGGCAAACAGGCAAAATATTCTAGTGTAATCCTACCATTAAAAACGTTTAAGATCACCTTGAAAAGCATTTCCTGGACCTAACATGGTACTGTCGAGCTCAGAAAGAGGAAAAAAAAACCAAGGAATCTGGCCACCACCCTTGCGGAAGGATTTGGCAAGAGATAACAGTAGTAAACGAGATCGAAAGAAAACTATCTCATCTGCCCCGCATCGGGCACAGAAAAGGGAGAAGGGGAGAGCGATTGCAGCTATCTATCCCAACAAAAGCTCAATACATAAAATCATACAACGGATCAAAAGGAGAAATCATGGAAGATAAAATCTCAAATACATTGATGCACGAATCAAAGCCACAGAATCGAAGAACCACAAACATTCATCTGCTCGAATCGAAAGCCGGGCTCCATCTCTAATCGGGATAGGAAAGCTTACAGATCTTCTACTTGTACAGAAACAAAGCAAGTATCAAGTGGGCTTGGATCTGATACCAAACTAAAACGCAGTTCTAACAATCAGTGTGTGTGGAGGAAAGAGACGAGAAGGATTTGGTGATACCTTATAGAGAAGTTGGGGAGCTGGGCGTCTTCGAGACCTGACTTCGACGGATCTGCCTCTTTGAAGACGAGTTTATCAGAAGCCCTCTCGTCGCTTTTCAGACCTGAAATCTTGCACGAAGAACATGAGGGATCTGGAGGGTTTTCAGCGGATAACATCTGAAGTAAAGCTTCTCTCTTCTTGTGCTGTTTCTGCAACAGTCACAAGAACTAAGACTGGGCTTTATCTTATTATTCTTAGCCTCCAGCATAACAAAGGCTAGAGACAAGTCCAAGTTACTCCACCCCACCACCTCCTCTCCGAGAGCAAAAGGCTTGTAGAAAGATCATATCCTCAGAACCCCACTAGTAAAGAGACGGCCCGTCGCTTCATCCATCAGTCTGCAAAACATCACCTGTAGATTAAACATTAATCCCAGGAAGAGGAGGAGGAGGCGTGAAATCAAGTTCTGGAGAACACTAGAACGTTATTTTATGTGCTTTACAATGGACAAACAGGAAGCGAAGTAGAAAGCCGGAACCCCCAATACTCATGAAGGTATCTCATCATCGGATTCAGAACCTTCAGTTACTAAGAGGTAAAATAGGGGGGAAAGCCCTCAAAGACGAGGGGAGGAAGGAAAGAAAGAAGGAAACCCCACACTTCCAAACACAAATTTTGTGCATCAAGGGATGAGACTTCGGATCGCAAGTTTTTGGAACGTGATTTTATGTGAAGAATTATCTCCTAATCCCACACCAGGAATGATCTTATGGGACTAGAGCGGGAAGAATGCAAGGCTACACAGTCAACACAACTCGAGAGATGAAGCCCAGAAAACAACAGACCTACATCCACAACCCCAACGACAAATCCCCATCACCTTATAAGGGAACTGATGAGGAAAGAAAACAAAACATAGAGCACGAAATTTCACATGAGAAGAATAAGGAAAAACTGAAATCTCTTAGAAGGAAGATCAAAATCAGGGATTGAACGGCAAAAAGAATGAGAAAGATGACGGAAGAAACGGAGAGAATCCAAAATCTCAGGTCAAGTGAACAGTAAGATGGACATGGGAATAGGCTAATAGCCATATCTAATATGAATCCTATGACCAGAATCTTAAGAGGGACGAAGTGAGAAAACCCGTCAATCAAGGTGGGCAAGACACTAGAGCATGAAATCACACGGAGCTTCTGCTTTCAAACTTCGATAGACCCCTTGCATTTCAGCGAGACGGAAAACCTACAAGGAAAACTAAGGGTTCACAGAATTAATGAAGGTGGGAAGCAGAAAAAGACTTGGTTACGGTCGTAAGCATACCTAGCGTAAACAGAGCGGAAAAAAGAAAAATCAGTCACCAACGGAGGAAGAGAGAAAAAAAATCTGAAAACAAACAGAGAAGCCATCATGATATGATACAAACCTTCTCCTCTGAACTTTTTCTGCAATAGAAGTAGAAGAAGAAGAAGATGAGGACGACTGGGTGAGAGGAAAAGAAAGAAAATAGCACCACTCACTCACACATCAAGGGCATCAGGTTCTCCACCAAAAGCAGGTTTGTACCATTAACACCAGCCCCTCTCACTTCATCTTCATCGGCCGTATGTATGAACGTATGTGACTAAGAGAGAGAAAGAGAGAGAGGGGTTGGCTTTTCTCTCTCTAAGAAAGAGCTGTCCTATCCTATACCTACTCTACAGAAAGCTTTTTATGTCCTTGCCTTTCATTTGCTTGAATTTTATTTTTCATTATCATCTGATGCTTTCGAATGTCTAGGGGCAATTCTAAAGCCGTAAACACTAGCACTCGCATACTCGCCGTGGAGTATCGGGATGGTTGGTTTCTTGAGAGTTCTGCGGGCCCCAGCTGCAGCATCAAGCGAGTATGCGAGAGTGTGCTAACTTGCCGAGTACGGCAAGGATGGCCATTGTTTACGCCCTCGTCTTTTGAGGAAATTACAGAGCGTACCCCGATTTGAATTTGGGTAAACCGACATGATTTTCAATGTTGACCATAATGCCCATACAGAAGGACAAACCTCTTTCTTCACACAAATTCTTTATGTGGAAACCGCAAACAAATATCATTCTTAAATCAGGAAAAGGGTATTCTTTTCTTTTATGCCACACCAGTTTTACTTTTCTGCATGCAAGTTTGATCCGTCCCGACTCTCGAGTGGGAAGTGGGAATCCTCCTACTTATCGGAATTACGGATAATTTTAATCCTTTAATGTCCCGCCAATATAAATAAATAAATAGGATTTGGGGTTTTATAGCCCACAATCCAAGTTCAATGTTCCCGTAGTTGTGCGTGAGTTTTTTTTTTTATTTTGCAAAAAGAAATCGTCTGGCATGTTTGACTGAAATGCTCCTGACTAAAAAATGTTGTCATGTGAAATATCTCACGTTCATTGTTTTTTTATGTGGGTCTTACCTAAAACATTTTCCAATAATAAAAAAAACACTGATCGTAAGATGCTCCACATGGTAGCAACTTATGATCACATCAGAAAGAATTTCAAGAAAACATGACAAACCGTGAATGTGGTAGCATCTCACACTACTGTTTTTTTTCATATGGATCCCACCTAAAACATTTTTCAACAACTAAAAAATACTGATCGCGAGATACTCCATATGGCAGCATCTCACGATCACATCAAAGAGCATTTCAGACAAACATGATTGACGATTTCATTCTGATTGAGCTATATATTACGTAGAGGGATGACCCGAGATGTTGACCTGGTCTCTTAAAATGTAATTGTTTGTACGTACAAGACTCAAAGTGTAGAGGAAATGCATTCCAAAGTGTATAGGGCTAATTGTTATGTAACATGAGGTTGACCGAAACTATAAAAAGAATGGAAGAAGTGGGTGTCTTTGTATAAGTTCCTTGGGTTATGGTTGGAATTTTGTTTAGTTGGAATAAAAGAAAGAGATTTGTAGAAAAAAGTTGTTAAAAGATTTTCTCTTGCTATCAGGAAATTTTACTGTAGTTATTTAACTTGTTATGCCTGTAATAGACGGTGGAATGGGACATATGGATTTAGTGCACTAATATCATTTAATTGTGTAAGAATATATTTTTTTACTTGGCCCCACCTCACATGTCAAATTTCATCTCCAAAATCACTTGTCGTGTGATGAAAAGACGTTTTCTGAATATGGGGACGCCAATAGGCAATAGCTTTGTTTTAAAACGTGTACCCTGTCCCACTAGGGTTTGGCAAAGCTAAAAAAAAAATCATGTTTTAAGTATTTATATCTTAGAAACTACTCATATATTTCAAGTAAAGAATAACGTTTTATTTATAATAATCCAATGCCGTCCAAATCAGTCAGGCGTGCGTTCGAGTTTGAAACGGTGTGGAGTGGCTAAATGGTTAAACCTAGTTACAATCTCTATATAATTCTAACCTAGTATTGTTTATCAAAAGCCGAGATGCATTTGGAATGGAATATCAATACCTCTCAAGAGAGAGTTTGTAGAGTTAACGTCGTTTCAGTTGACATTTCATGTTGGGATGCCATGCCGTGTTGCCATGCCGAGAGGGTTAAGTGGGGCAGACGATTTCATCCTTGTGATGAAGTCCCAAGGTATATCATCCTTACGGATAAAAGGAGAAAAGGTAGGTACGTAAATAAGCATCGGACTTCGACGTACGGTTTACCTGCCTCGGGAGAAGGAAAAGGACAGCGTTAAAATGGGTGGGAAGAGTATGATCCACGACACAGCGGCGGATGGATCCCACCCCGACCGGATTGATCATGTACGCGGGGGCTGAAAGGGATGTGACGGCTGGATATCTTGTGACGTCAGAGGCCACGCGTATGGATGGATGCTAAATGTCGATTGACTTCTTAGAACACGATCTGGACTCCACGCGTTCGCGTAGCCAAGGAAAGTAACCTGTTGCTGGCCACAACGGTCACCCAACCCACCCACCCCATAGTAATAGATAATTAGATACTTCCCGGCCTCTTTAAACCGATGCGGCAAAACCGCTTCAATTGAGTTACCACCACCGTTTGATTGTACGTGTGTCATCTAGAGATTGAGGTTTTTCTTTCACTTGCAGCGTGGGTCCATTTATACCAGAAAACTCCAACTCAAGTAACATGCAATGCAAAAGTATAAAAAAGCAGGCTGGAGGGGAAACCTAGCCGACAATGGTCATATGATAGTGGTGGTTGTTTGCTTTGACAGGCAATTGAAGAATAGAATTCCACGCTCCCTCATTGATTATTCTTCTTCCTACTTCACCATTGATTTGTTGCCATGGCAGTCAATAATTGGGTTCCGGTAATATAAAGTCTGTTTGTTGGGGGTTGGGGGTGTTCTTGAATTACTTACGGTTACTGGGCTGCATCAACGGAGGACAATAAAACCTTCCGCATACAAGATTTTCTGTCTTTTTACATTTATATTTTTCTATTTATTTTGTTATCAGGACGAACTGGCCTTTGTCCTTAAAGAAGAATTCATTGACAGGGCAAGATTGAAGCTTACAAGTCTTTCCATCTGCCGTAACTCCAAAGACGCTTCAATTACGCCAGTTCAGGGGATTCACTACAATGCAGAAGATGGCAACATCGATCAAGTCTTTGTAATTTTTTCTTTGGGTCATCAATTCTCACAATAGTTGACTACTGTTACAGCATATTACGATACCACCTGTGTTAATCCTCTGGCGTTGCCTCCACACCTCAATGTGCACTTCTTCACGACGCCCAAGCTCAAGGTACTCCTCCATGTCAAACCCTCTGCGAGCAACAGGCTTCCAGCTTTTCTTGTTGCCATTGCCCCCAGAAAGCACGCAAGGGCTATCGCCCCCAGGGCTCCAGCTCCCACAGCTGCTGCTCGCACTGTTATTTTCCTTGTATGCAAAACTGGCCACCTGCAGCATGAAGTCACAACAAGATTAACCAAATCCATCTCAGGTTTTCTGGCCTTGCTCCATTAATTGCATCCATTCATGTGGAACATGCCAAGTTCCAGATCATCATCATTTTTTATCCCAAAAAAAAAAAGTTCCAGATCATTTCCAACATTCAAGCATATGCAGACCCTTACCCAGTATGTGTATATATATATATATACACGTGTGTGTGTGTGTGTGTGTGTGTGGTGTGCAATGCAAGGAAGCAAATGGCTGCAGGTTTACTAGATCAAAATGACATTGCCACTGATACTGCACAAGCTCTTTCGCTCTTAAGGTGTTTTATATTCTCCACCAAAAAACATAACAATTATAGGAGTTAATAAATGGCATTATGATGCAGATACTGAAAACCATTAATAAATTACATTTTTCTAGTATGATGACAGTATACAATTGACAGCATGTAAGACATATGGTAAAAAATAGTAAATATATGGTAATTTAATATGAAAACATGAATCATTTAGTCTATTCCACCAAAATCATCTTTTTTAAGCCATCTTCCATAACTTTTATTACTGTAAGTGTAGCTATAATTTTCTGTTACCAACTTCCTATTTGCTATGCTGCATAAGGTCTTCTTTTCAATGAATTAAAAAGATGACCGTCTAACAATTGACATCGATCCAGAAAACAAGACTATGTTAAAAGGTTGAAAATACCTCAGCGCCATCACACAAAATACTTTTTGCAGCCACTGGTAACAAAATTCCGCTCTTGCATGGCAGAGGAGAACTATCATTACAAGTCTCCCATTGCAACCAAGGCAAAACTACTCCATCCATTTCAACAGGAAGTGAAGATGATCTTGCCGGAATCTGAGAAGTTTCTAACTCCCCAGATTGAACTTGTGTTGAGCTTGTGTCACTCCTTTCTCCATCAAATGATGAAATATCTGTGTCTTCGACATTGGATATGAAATCCTCAAAGTACTTCTCTGCCTCTTCAATCAAGTGCTTGGAAATTCTACTTCTGTCATTGCTCCTCTGTCAAAATTAGAAACACAAGACGAAGCAACAATTATGCAGGAATCTCACTCCTACTTAAGTGGACAGAAATGCTATATCCTCAACAAAGATAATTTCCACAGATTTTAAAATAACTACATGCAGATCTTGCACTCACAAAGGGAGTATGCCATACCTTCCTAGCACGTGTTGGTTTTTCTGCTACAGAAGTCTTTGTATCAGGAAGCAACTCCCTAACAATATGAGACAGATCCCTACCACGTTGCTCCTCAAACACTATTTCAGCTAATAGATCTTGTTTACGCTTCTCTGACTGAAAATTTATCTCCAAAAAAAGGGGTAATTATCTCAATTAGCAAGCAGCCATAACAAAATGAACAGTTCCACATTTCCTTAGTTGTGTGCCACATTTACGTTTATAACATTCAGACTAGAAATCATTACTCTGATTCTTATGAATCAAAAATAGTATCTAAAACAATAAAAACACAATTATCCACAATGGCAAACATGGAGGAAGAACATTAGTCAGGATTCACATAGGACACCTCCCAAGTCAAAAATTGGATCAATTTAATATGATATTGTTATTTAAGATATCTGGAATGGTGGTCATTCCAAAATTACATAACGAGGCTAGATGTGGGTATAATCACATCATCAAGCTACTTGTTGATCTTGGAGATCTCCTAGATCCATCACATTAAATGGGGAAGGAATCCTTGCATATGTTTGGGTCACAAGTATAAACAGTACAAAAACAACATCACTGGAACACAGGGATGACGCCTATAAAAGTTAGCAAATTTTACCTGTTCCAATTTTGCAGTATAACTTCTTCTGATCATTGAAACAGCCTGAAAAACATCTGCACTATTTGATTTCAAGCAATCATCACTTGGTAAAACAGAGGATTTCGCTTTCAACATGACCTGCAGAAATTATACTGACTTTTACCAAGAACGGATGTGGCAGGTTTTGCAGAGGTGTGAAAGAAAAAGATACATAATGAAAGGAGGTTTTTTTTTTTTTTTGAATTATCACTAAGGACCTGTTCAAGTTCTGTCCTAATATCTTCAACAGCATGTCTAAGTTCTTTTCGCATTACTTCATGCAACTCAGTTTCCACCCTATCAGCAGCAGGATGCGCTGTCTGGATAACAAGAAAAAACAATAAGGTGATGAGATGGTCAAATAACGATTTGTTTTTGGGGGTGGGGGGTGGTGTATTTTCATTTTTGTTACTAGTTCCTATTAAAAAAAAGAGAGAGAGATAAACCTGTGAATATACTGCTCGTATTGTTTTCTCATTCCCATTTTGATTGGAATGACCATCCTGACCTTCATCATCAGTAAGGGCAGAAGAGTGGCTCTGAAAGGTCCAAATATGTCCCATTAGTTCACATTTCGAAATGAAGTCTGACCAAATAATGGTGTTTAGATGACCAGAACTCAACCATTAGGGCTGTTCCACAAGTCAATCTCTTTCTATCCATGATTCAGCTTTTACCACAACTCAAAATGATGATAAAAAAAATCCCAAAAAAGTGAGAAAGATATAACATTATCAACCAGAAGAGATGGAAAAATCTTACTGAGTAGCCATCATGTGATTTCAAGAGATCTTTTTGACTAAGAGATCTTCTCAAAAGATGATGGCTGGAAGCACTTGATTTCTGCAATGAAGGCCTCTGTGATATCCCATTACTGGAATTCTTCCGACTAGTATGAGTGCCTGAATTTTGTGAATGATCAAAATCACTCTAAAAAAGAGAGGGAGTCAGTAGTTAACCATTACATATGAAAGAAACAAAAAAGATAAAACCATTCAGGCTCATGGTATGGCTTACATAGAAAAATTTGAGACACACTTCATCTTACTTCCATAAACAAAAAATAAAAAGTATTAGTTCTAAGTACCGTATAGTTTTTTTCCTAAGGAGGAAAACATATGTTTGTATGTCTAGCCTAACCAAACCTGGAATATGCAAGATAAAGCGGGATGCTAATCCCAACTAGTTGTGGTTGTAGCATGGAACTTTTTCCAATGTTCCAATGGTTAAAAAAACACATAAAACTGACTTGCAGCCTTAAAAATCATTTTAACCAACTCCGTAGAAGCCCTTTTTGGTCACCCTCTATCCATTTTAAATCCTTCAAATTAAACAAATCACACGTGCCTCCACATGTTCATACACATCAACTTAATTTACCACATCACATATTGGGACATATCCCGCATACCTAGAATCTCTTAAACATTAAATATATTTGTTCCATATCCTATTCTTCAAAGTCTTTCCATACATCCAACTTAATATCCTCAAATTATTTGTGTGCTCATCATATGAATGAATTGCCACTTAGTTGCTTGTAGTAGTTCAAATATTAATCTTGATGGAAATTTTAGTATTGGACCCCGGGAAAATTTTAATGAAACTTTAAGTTAATTTTTGCTTTGTAGGAATATTTTTCAAATGAATAGAGATTGAAGAAGAAAAAAAATTTTAAAAACTTCAAGGATGCATAGAAGATACAAAAATGCATACAAATACCTCAAAATATAACAACATTCCATTATGCATAATAACAAACACCTTCCTTAATAATATACCTTCTGCCACTATAAACATATAAATGAAAAAATGTGCACAATAACAAAAACAAAATCAAAATATATTGAAATTGAAATATCATAAAAACAACATAGAAATGTAATTTCTAAATATATGGTCCATATACCAGTTCATTAATTGTCAAGTCAACTTGAAGTCACAATTCTAGCACAAATGCAGTGCAATTTAAATGGGATCCCATTATAACTTTAATTGTCAATTCCGTCAAGTTTAAAATACAAAAAGCAAAAAATAAATGTTTCTCAAGAGTTTGATTTTCATTTTTGTTAGATTTTCAATTAATCACTTTAATCAAATAGGTGCATCTAGATATATTTTGTATCTAAAAAAATTAATATAGTTGCTTTATAAAGACATTAAATGGAGATGTTAGAGTTGAATTAATAATCCAAATTTTGCAAAAGATTGAAAATTTGAAGTTAATAGACACTTATTTGACTTTGAGAGGAACAGAAATAGTTCTAATGGAAAATGTGAAAATATCTCCAAATAACAAAATTTAAGCAACATTTCATCGGCTTTCTGTTGACTTGAAAATAATGGTTTTGTGATATTATTTTCTCTGTAACATAACAGGCCTAGCAGCCGTCTCATAAAATAAAACCAGTTTATAGAAAATATGCAGATCACATAATATTCCAAGAACAGCTCTCCACTTTAACCATCATTATCCACAAAAGCCAGGTCCCACCAAAGTAGGTGAACTGTAAGAGAAAAAAATTGAAATATTTGCACCTAAGAACATTGGCACAAGAACTAGTGCTAATGCTTGATAGGTAAAGCTTCATTGTAATTAAAGAGGAGTTATCTCTTGATGCTAGCATCATCCAATTGATCTAGAGATACAGTTTGTAACCCTATTATTTTACATAATAGAAGATTATAGGCCGGACTAGGTCCCATGGTTTTCCCTTCATATTAGAAGGTTTTCCACATAAAAATTCTAATCTCCTTCTTTGTGGTTTGCTTTGGTATGCTCTTGGTTCCTATCTGTTTATAATTCCACATTGTTATCTCTATTCTGGTGAATATCTTTGCACATAAAGGGAAAGTAGTGTGGCTTCCTGACATATTTAGAACTTAGAATAGAAATAGAATATATATATTTTAAAACATCGTAACTAGATTATATTGTACATTTATACACAAGCACACATACAGTATACATGATATATGATACTATATAGACTGAAAATCAGTTCAGTTTTATTCATATTAGAAAAACATGTTTTGAGGTCAGATTATGGTTCAGTTTAATAGAGACATCAAACCAAAACCAAACCAAATATTTAGAAACCCAACACAAAATCAGTTTTGGTCAATTGGTTTTTGCATCTACACAACCCAAGTCACAAACTAAATAAAACTTTCTGTCTAGCACATGTTCTGTACCCTGTCTTAAGTTTTCTAACCATAGGCTTCAACTAGAAGAATTCTTCCAGTGTTTTACCTTGACTAAAAGCCCTATCAACCATGAATTGTTGACTCACTGTAGATTATGCAAAGAGGTAGGAGTTTATAGATGATCCTTTGTGTATTACCGTTACTGAAACTTCATTACTTAACACCATTCTCACTCTAGGTAGTGATTTTCTCAACAATATCCTTAATAATATAAATGCACTTACATAGTACTCATTTCTTGCTTAAAATATACTAGGTTAATTCTCTAGGTACTCAAGAGTATGCTCTTTTTAGGTCAGAAGACCATATTGAGGTCTTTCATCATTTTTTTGATTTTTCAAGAATTTATACAACTTTGGACGTCTACTTTGTGTGTGTATGTGTGTATCATGTATATACATGTATATATGTGTGTGTGCGCATGTATGTGTGTGTATTTATGAATACATATATGTATGTATACATTTATGTATCTATACATATAAATATAAGAATAAAATACTTTCTTCAAGCATCTCGTATTCTCTTGATCCATACACATGAAGCATGCTTGGAGATACAAAATTGACCAAAACAAACGTAATGACCATCCGAGTTGTTTGTGATAATATGCATCCCGTAACTCCCTGCCATAACTTTATGTTTTGATTAACATGTTTAATTTTGCAAGAATATATGCAACTTTGGACGTTTACTTTCTCGATGTATATGGGAATTACATTTTTCTTACAAGCATCTATAATCTCTTCATTCAGACGCAAAAAACATAGTTGAAGTGCCTGTATATGTGTGTAATGTGTATACACATGTCAAAACCGTCATAGGAATCTAAAACTTTTCTAGCAAGGTTTTCTTTTGGTGATATGATGATGAAAGACTTGTAGAATCTAAGACAGGTTATCTTCGGATGAAAAGAAGCTTGTGCATGCAATTGACTGTTTTTCAATAGAATTCATAGCTTAGAAATCAAAACACAAAAGTTTCTAACTGCTTAAATTAACAATTCAAAATCCAGAAGGGTACGTCGCAGGGAAAAACTTTGAGAATCAACTAAGGAATTAAGATACATCCAAACCAAACTAAGGTACCTCGGAATCGCTAAAATGACACCGAGAAACGGAGGCGGAGCGCCTTTTCCTTAAGCTATTGGCAGAAACACCCTTGTCTCGGGAAGTATTATCAAGAATGTCCTTTCGATTGCTGAATGGAGCGCGATGCCTGGAAACAGACCTTACTCGCCTTTGGGACTCCCCGCCGGATGTCCCACTTGTGGAAGGGCTCACAGCTGAACAACGGCGAGCGGAGCGGCCTCTGTCGGATTCTGTTTCTGCCGCGTCTTTCAAGGGAAAGAAATCATTGGCGAGATCGTCAAGACTGATTTCCGGGAAGGCCGATCCTCTGACCGTATTAACGAATCGACGTCTAGGAGCCGGCAGCTCGTTGGAGTCTGCAGGAGGAAACCCGTCGGAAAATCGGCCGAGACTATTGGAGCGGCGGTGAGTTGGTTTTCTGGCGGAAGAAGCGGAATCTTGGGCGAGGGTCGAAGTGGTGCCGATCGAGGTTCTCTTGGTCGTGGATTTGAATGCTGAAGTGGCCATTCCGGAGCGCAGAGGGAAGATAATGGAGATATCGGAAAGAAAGGATCAGGGTTCGACATTCACCCAAACGGGCCAAACCCAACGATAAGGTTCAAAGCAATAGGACTTGAAGGAGCCGGCATTTCAAGGAGTATCTAAATCCTAATCAAAAGAGATGAAAAGCAAAGATTCACGCAGAAGGTATGAAAGTTAGGACGAGGGGAGGAAATAGGAACGGACTTTCAATATTTTGGCGGAGAGATCGAAATTTTATGAATTTTGGAACAGCTGCCTGCAAATTGAATGAAGAGCCCTGTTTTTCAACTAAATTTACATCGGTACCAATGACCGGTCATCAAGTCCCACCGCCTCACAGTCACGGCCTTCAAACGGACGAAGATATCACTTTTCCTTTTTTTTTTTTTTTTTTTTCTTCTTCTTCAATTTTTAGATTTTATATTAAATGATAAGTGAATAATCACCTGCACCACACCCCCAAACTAAAACAACCTGTGCGTATCTGTGAAGAATTATAGTACGACTAAAACACAACTTTTTAGGGGTTAATACCGGAAGATCGGCTTAGAGCGTTTGCTGATTTTGCCACATTTCTCCCTCATTTATCATGCCAATTTATCATTGGATATAATCCACCGAGTGCAACCCAATTCATCAAGAGGTATACATAATTTATCATTAGATACAACTCAACTTATCAAGTTGTACAATCTAACTCATCATTAGGTACAACATAATTCATCTTATCAAGGGGTATAATCCAATTTATAGATTACAACCTAACTCATCATTAGGTACAATATAATTCATCATAAGGTACAACTTAACTCATAATTGGATAACACACAACTTATCATGGGTACAACTAGAGGTGCAACTCGATTCGATTTGGTTCGGATTGATGTCAACCCAAGACCAAACCAAAAATATACATAGTTAAACCGAACCGAATTGAAAACCAAACCAACTAAACCGAAAACCGAACCAAAAATATATAAAAAAACCGAAACCCAAACTGAATTACATGAAAACTATTCGGTTCGGTTCGGGTTAGACCAATATATTCTTATCTTAAACAATGGTTTTTTTGTAATATCCTTTAAGTTTAAAGATAAACTTTAAAAGTTTATCATATATTATATTATATATATATAAAACATATATTATATATTATAATATATATATATATATATGAATTCGGTTCGGTTTAGGGAAATAATGTATTCGATTCGGTTTTATAACACCCCAAACCCATAACCAGCAAGATATTGTCCGCTCTGGGCCCAAAGGGCCCTCACGGATTTGTTCTTAAGGGACATCACGAGAAAACTTCCCAGGGGGTCACCCATCCTAAGAGTGCTCTCACCCGAGCACGCTTAACTTTGGGGTCCCCAGGGGATTTAGTCCCGTGTTGCTCCTTAAAAGGCCTCTTACTAATTTGGGGGTCTTAAGACTACTTATAGCATCCCCGAGCGTTGTGGGATCCCAACCATATGCACATCCTCGCCTGGTAGCTCGCCAGTGAGACTACCCATTCACCCGCCCACACAGGCAGCCAGGATGTCACATACTCCCCTCCATGGGACAACGCGTCCTCGCGTTGGGCCGAACCCCCACACCTTCCGGTCGGGGCAGGCTCTGATACCATTTGTAACGCCCCAGACCCATACCCAGCAAGATATTGTCCGCTCTAGGCCCACAGGCCCTCACGGATTTGTTCTTAAGGGAAACACGAAAAAACTTCCCAGGGGTCACCCATCCTAGCAATGCTCCCACCCGAGCACGCTTAACTTTAGGGTTCCCAAGGGATTTAGTCCCGTATTGCTCTTTGAAAGGCCTCTTGCTAATTTGGGGGTCTTAAGACTACTTATAACATCCCCGAGCGTTGTGGGATCCCAACCATATGCACATCCTCGCGGTAGCTTGCCACTGTGGTAGCTCGCCCAGATCTCTCACCCCGCCCACATCACAGCCGCCCACTCAGACAGCCAGGATGTCACAGGTTTAACTGAACATGAAACCCAAAACCGGACCAACCTAATTCGGTTTAGGGATTTTTGGACCGAACCACTATAAAACCGAACCAAACCGAACCGAAGTCGGTTCGGGTTCGGTTTTAACCGGACCGAGTTGCACCCCTAGGTACAACCCAATTCATCATTAAGCATACAACATTATATCCCATGATAAGTTAGCGTGACGAATGAGTAGGACGCGTGGCAAAGATAAGTGGATGTTCCAGCTGATCTTCCAACAAGAGGCTCCAGCTGATGTGAGAGTGAGTAAACACACAGGCCAAGCAATCCACTGAAGTCAGGCCATTTTGATCAGCCACTCCTCTTTACTTTGTCAAGGCTGGTTCCAAGTAGAGGTGGCAATGTGTCGGGTTCGGGTCGGGTTGATGTATGGAGTTAACAAGCCAATGCTCAACCCAAACCCGCCCATTTAATAAACGGGTTGGAATATCCCAACCCACTCTAACCCGCTTCAACCCGCCAACCCGTTTAAATAATTTAAATTACTACTAAAAATTAAAATTTTAATTCATTCTAATGTCAAAGTCTATACAAATTCTATTTTTTAATTCATTCTAATATTAAAGAACACCTAACAAGCATAATAACAAAACAATCATTAAGATAAAACAAAAATAACATGAAGAAAAGAACTAAAACGTAATAATAAAGTTTTAAAAGACTTTACTTGTCATCAATATGTCAATTTATATTAGTAGAAGCTAAGAAATTTGAAATATTTATACGTAAAAAGTCTTTCTTCACTTTATCCTTTGTCATTATTTATATTAAAAGAAGAAAGATTGAATAGCCACAAATATTGTTATTATAATTTTTCAAACTTTTATTACACAAAAAAATAAACGGGTTGTAATCGGGTCATTTCGGGTTGAGAAGTCAAACCCTAACCTAACCCGTTTATAATCAGGTTGAGAATTCATGACCCTAACCCAACCTGTTTATTGAAATAGTCAACCCTAACCTGCCTAAGACCGGGCGGGTTGGCGGGTCACGGGTCACAATTGCCACCCCTAGTTCCAAGCTACACTTTTAACCTTTGGATTGGATATAAAAGACTCGTACGCATCTAAAATGTTAGAAATTTCATTTGAACTTGTTTTAAAAAGGGGCCCACAAAACATACATACAAATTTTAAAAAACAAAAGAATGACGGCCATGATTTTCATTTTAGAATCGTTAGAGCTTTCATGTATTGGCCACGCAATGACACGGAGCCAAAATGAAAACTTTCAAGAAAAATTAATGCAAGGCTCGTAAAGAAGATTATATTGTCTTTGAAGGAATTTAATGCTCTAGAGATGTTCAAAATTTGACTGTGTTGCCCTAAACAAAAGTTAACACGCTAAGAAAATGCCTTAGGCAAATTTTAGACACATCCAAAGCCAAAGGTAGATATCTATAAATCAAATAGTGATTTCTTTTTAGGGAAAATTAATTTTTAGTGGTACTTTACCAAAATATTTAATATTTAGTTAAAAAAGTTTTGAGTTTTAACCGTTAATGCACCTTTATCAAAAGAATTAATTTTTAGTACTGTTTTACTCTTTCAAATAAATTCTTCCAAAAATACCCTTATACAACTTACTTCCGGGACTTGTACAAGCAATAAATTGACTTGTATAAGCCATTTTAGACTTGTACAAGCAATAAAGTGACTTGTACTAAGGGCATTCTTAGAATAGTTGATTTGTAATTGTGAAATGACACTAAAACTTAATTATTTTAATAAAGGTATATTAAAAGTTAAAACTCAAAACTTTACCAACTAAATCTTAAATATGTTGATAAAGCAACACTAAAAATTAATTCTCTCATATCTCTTCTTTCTACCAAAAAAAAAAAATTCAAAATTGAGGTTTTGGAGTGCATTAAGCCAGAGTCTTCGATCAAATCATCAAAGGTTTGTATCTGCGGGGTCCAAAACGGTCAAAGCCGGGAATTCGGAGATGCAGTCTCCGTCCACCACCTACACCACCATTCCCATCTCCGGCGGTGATGTCATTTCCCGATCCCTCCAGAACCTCACTGCCTTCGTCTGTCGCGCTCGCCCATGGTCCGACCTTATCTCCGCCGGCGTCTTCGACGTCCCGGAATCCTTTTCATGCGCCGCTGATCGACTACGCAAGAACTGCAATTTTTTCCGCCTAAACTACGCCATTTTCGTCTCTGCCTGTGTGCTTATGTCTCTCATTGGAACCCCTCTTTCCCTGCTACTCATCGCTGCCATCTTCACTCTCTGGTTGATTCTGTGTTTCTTCCGCGAAGATCCCTTGTACTTGTGGGGCCATCAAGTGAGCGATCGGCTGTTGTTGGTGGTGTTGATTTCGGTTTCCATCCTCGCTATTTGGTTCACGGGAGCTATTGGGAGAATGATCGTCGGCCTTGGGATTGGGCTCGCGATCTCTGCCCTTCACGGGGTTTTCAGGAATCCAGTTGGGTTGTTCCTGGACGAGAATGAAGCCATGTCCAAGGGACTGATCCGACCGCCAGCTTGTCCAGCTTCTAGATCGGGTCAAAGAGATACGACGACATAGGAGTGAAATGCTTGGGAAGGAAGTCAGCAACAACTATTTTTTCCCCTTAAACCTTTTGCATTTCGCTTGGGGACTTGATTCGGGCTTTATTTTTGTAGCTAAAGACTAACCTCCGGATTCACAACTGAGATTTTCTACTTCGGAGTTTATTTCAGTTTGTTGATGAGCCCTGAGAATGAAAATGGGGGCACACAATCATTATGTGAGGTTAATGGTGGGGGATATGATGTTTGAGCTTTGATAATTTCGGCTGTAGATGATGTTCTCGTCGGAGTGTTTTACATTGTTAAACACAATCTGTCCACTTGGGTGTTTTAGTGGTGATGATTGACACTAATCATTTGTTTTTTTTCCTTGGGTCTCAATATTTCTGCTTCCGGTCTCTGTGTGAATGAATAAATATATTGTCAAACGGTATAATGTCGACTGTCGAGCTCTTCCATTTCGAATTCAGCCTCTGGGATTTTGGGTGCCAGTTCTCTCTGTGTCTCTTTATTGTATCAGGATTAAAAAAATTTGTTGGTGAATTTGATCTAAGGTTTCCAACCATTGGGAGCAATGAATCGAATAAAATGGGTAGCTCAACTTTGGTTGTCAATGCCAACTGTTGGGATAATACCAATAGAAGACGAGGAAGCAGAAGGATAGGGATAGTGCAGAAGAGTGAGGTATTTTACAGGTTACATTGACACGAGCAGGTCCTGAACTCCGCCATGATTTGGCTTTGCACCAGTTATAAAAGCTAAAACCACCAACCAATGATATAACTCCGGCAAAGAAGATAAGATATGAACATGTGAAGTAACATATTGAAAGGATTCCATTCTAACTTGTGCCATTGCAGGGTCCAAAACTTTGAGCAACCCAAGTATTTGGGTTAAGCATACAAGAAAAGTCTCATATCTTGCTCCTCATCCTTACCAATTTGGCTAGTGTTTCCTGAGCAGCCAAGGTTAGTGCGTGGTTATGACCAAGCATTACGGTTCTTATGCTGATACAGCTTCTACACAGGTCTTCTCCACTATCAAAGTGCCCACCTCTCAACAGCAACTTAGCTCTGGTCTCGAGCAATGTGGCCTTCAACAATGTCACATCCTGCCATACATACTCATCCACTCTCTGACTGGACTGCAGTTTCTTTCTCCAGCAAAACGAACCATGGCACCAGTCCTGTATCTGCGAGACAAATGACTTCTCCACCTCTTCCAGCACATTCGTGCACACCTTCAGAAGCTCCAGTGCCGAGTTGCACCGTGAGAAGGTTGTGAAAGCACGGATTGCAAGAGGGAGGGCTGTCTTCTTGATAAAGAGAACCATATCAATTGCCTTCAATTGGACTACTGGGGGCTCAGATTTGAACCCAAACACAAGAAATGCTGACGCCCAGAGGTGGTCCGAATTCACCACCGGGTTCCCAATTTTCCTTACGCAATGAACAGTAGCCTTGGCAGCAGGTAAGCCTCCTTTACTTTTGGCAAAAATTTGGGTAATGGGATGGAATTGGATCCAACATCCAGGTTGTCGATTGGTTCTTCTGGCGAGGCCTAGTTTTACCAGGAAGAGGGCAGAATCTACTTCGCTCTTCCGATTCTCTGGTGCTAAGCAGCAACTGAAAGCGGGCCGCAGGCACTTGGTCCACTGCTGCAACCTATACGTTGTTGCAGGTATCTTATTCGCTGCGTTGGCTAGTAGGTTCACTGAAATGGGTGCTGGGGCAAACCAGGCACCAGTGAGGAGCATTTTTGAGGCAAGTAGGTTCCTTCTTTCATTTGAATGGTGTAAGACAGCATAGCAGAAGCCCAAAGTTTTCATCAGGAATGGGTTGTTCTTGTAGAACTGTTCATCACCTGCACTAAGTGGAGAAAAAGAACCTTCTTCCTCAAGGGCGACTTGATTCACAGCTTCAAAGAGAGCAGATGGTGAAATTGCAAGCTCAGAGAGTAGTGCTCCGATTATCGACAATCCAAAGCTTGACCTTCCCACTCTATCGTTGAACTTCCTAAAAAACTCTAATTCCGCACTTGGATATTCTTTCTTCCGCCTACCTCTGATCAAAACCATGGAATCGGGTAAGGGCAATGGTGAGAGTTGCATTGGGTCAAAGTTCATCACCCTTGAGAGCTGTGTTGTAAAGATCACATGGGAGGCTCCAGTGTTTCTTGGAATCAAGTCATATAGATCCTTCCCTTCCCACCATTCCTTCTCAGTCTCAAGATTGTCAATGATTATTAAGTATGGCATGTCTCGAAACAGCTCTCTCCTGACTCTCTGGAATGCTTCGAATTCCTGCTCCTCAAAGCTACGGATCCTCCCTCTTTCTTTCTCTGCTTCTGCGCTCACATCCAACCCCAGATTGACTGATAGGTTCAATATGTTCTGCCTGAAATACCTAGCTTCTCCACCTAACCATAAGACCATCTTGTATCTCTGCGAGTACCTGTAAGCAAACTCCAATGCGAGTTCTGTCTTTCCAACGCCTGGAACCCCATTTATACATACCACGCTACCGAAGCCTTTGTTGTTTCCGCTCTTTGATCTCCTGTGTTTCATCTTCTCTGAGGGGCTTCTTCCAATCACTGGTTCGATCCAAGCCTCTAGAGTGGGTTCCTTGCACTTCTTCATTTCCAAATTAATAAATCTCCCTCTTCTGGTTCTAACCACGTTGTTATCCTCATCTGCGAAGCCTTCAGAATGCCCGTCTGATGCTCCTTTCACCACTGGTTTTGAACAATGATGTTCTGGATAATCCCCGCATCCAAAGAAGGAAGTCTCAATCTCCATCAGCTCCCTATCTCGTCCTACAAAGAATCTGTTCCTCGGGAAGGGTAGCTCTTCAAAACCGTCTACGTCCACCTGGGCAAGACTCTTCCGCCCAAGCTTTGCTCTTAAGATCCCAGCAGCTCTGGAGACGCAGCTCCTCCAATTACCCTCCGCGGCCTCCAGCTTGGATTCATGAGACTTCATCAGGCCATCGATTGCTTCCTTCCATTCCTTATCTACTGAATTGCGACCGAGTAGGCCCACGATCTCAGTGGGTTGTATGTCAAACAAAATAGGGATCAAAATTTTCTTTTGAGTGAAGAATCTGATTTCCTCGACGCTGAGATGGTTGAGAAAGGTAGCAGTCGAAACAACCACAATGCCAAAAGTCACAGAGCAAATAATTCGGTCTGCAATCTCGTGGCTCTGACCATCTGAGTACTTAGCTCTGTCCGCAACAAAGCAAGCTATTCCTTGTAGCTCGAGCTCTGATTTAAGCCACTTGCAAAAGCGAGCAAGATTGGGGTCATGACCATGGTATCCTATGTAAACATCACAGCTTCTGAGTTTGGCATTGGAGGAGGGAGAGATGGAACCTTTTGCAAAGGAAATCCGAGGGACAGGGAAAGAGAATGAGATTCGAGGAGGAGCAGGGTCTGGAACTGGAACGCAGGTCACAAATTTGAGCTTTTGATCAGTTGTGTCAACAGAAAAATCGAGTCTTTCAGGTGGGGGAGTGTAGGAAGTGCTTGGGACGTCGTCCGATTGGGAGCCGCAGTAGGAGACGGGAGGTGATGAATGTGCGTGTGTCACCGGAGTTGAGTTCTCAGGAGGTGGCGGGACCAAGGCTCTTGGGGATATGTAAGGTGACTGTAAAGCAGAAACAAAGGCTGATGACGGTGGGGAAATCAGAGACGGAGAGTTGTATGGAGACGATTCAATTGAACTCCTTACGCCTGGAGAAAGCAAATCTGAATGGGAAATTAACAAGGGAGTGTGAGTTGCCTTACTGGGTTCGTTGTCTGCACTTGCTATCTTGATGGTGAGACACTTTGGTTGTACGTCGGAGGAGCCCGATAGGTCAATGGGAGCTGTGGGGAGTTTCTCGGGAATTTCCGATGGAGGAACTGCATCCATGAAGAAGAAGAAGAAGCAGCACCACCAGCTTGGTTGCAGATGTAGAATCTCTAGTACTTAGAAAAAAAAGAAAAAGAAATGGGGCAGCAAGTCAATGAATGAATTTCAAAAAGGCTTCTACATTACAGTTTCTCCCTGCCTCTGGTTCTATTATGGCTCATCATCAGTGTCAGGTACTTCACCTTCCACTGTTGAATGCGGAGAAACCACCTTACCAGAAGAGAAATTATAAGTAGTGAAATCTTTGAGAGTTGCTTTGCACCCTTTCATGTTGCATCGGCAAAAATTGTGGATCTGGCCTTAGGAAATGAATGGAACAGGAACTACGATTTTTATACAATACAGTTGTTTTTTGGAAGGAATATGTGTAAAAATATCTCAACTTCTCTCCCCGAACCGAAAACAAGGACAAACATAGTTTGGTTGATCTCTCCTCTCCTCGGACAAGCAGTGAAATGCAAAAGCACCAGACCATAAAACCCCAAATAGCGAAAAAGCACAAATCCGGAAACCACAAAACGTATGAAGACTTTGTTTCTTTTCTGGGAAAAAGGAAGGAGAGACCCTCGCTATGTGCAGCCTTAGAGAACCAGACTCAAAGCATACATAAACCAAGCTGTAAATTTCTGGTCAAAGGAATCTAGTTCATGGGTTTGATCTGTAAGGTTTTTAATATAAAATCAGAGCATGGATGGACAAGTGCTTGGAAAGGAGTTGCAGATGATGAATAGTGCAATTTTTTAAAAAAAAAATTTTTGTTTTGAGAACCCTATACTATATTGCTTTCGTGGGCTTGGGCTCCTGCTTTTTGTTTTATTTGCTGTACATTTTAAAAAGTGGGTTCTTCACAGAAGCCGAAGGAAGAAAGGAAAGTGTATCGGGAGAGGAACCATAACAACTCAGACCTTGTTGCGAAGAGCTCCAAATCCCATTGGCAGACAATGCTTATTATAATATTTGCAGGTTTCTCTCTATCTCTGTGCACACATCTGACAGGGCAAGACTCATTACTTGGGAAATTGGGTCAAAGACCATTCCATCTGAACTAGGCCATGCTGTCTCGGCAGCACATGAGTCGTCCTGAGGTTCGATAACAGAGCAAGTTGCGATCAAAGCGTTTCCGTATATCAAACAACTCACACGAAGAGTCGCGGAGGAGTGATTCGAGAGAGGTTTAATGGTGTTACATTTTAATATGTTAAACAAGAGAGGATGGTGAAATGGGATTTGAGAGGACCCGGATTAGATTATCGTGTTTGGCCATAGAGAGATATTTGAGATGGGAATATGAGCGCCAAGCGTCCTGCAATTATATGCCTACTTCATCATCACTTGTTCACAGAGCTCGCCAGCCAGAGTTGTACAAGCAGCAAATCATGGGACTGCTTCTTCTCATCATCGCACTCTCATTTTTTTTACTGCTTCTACTTCCATGATTGATGATTATATATGCAAAGCTGAAGGTTAAGCTGACCCAGAAGCAGATGATGAGTTAGTTAGCTGGAAATCTGTCTTTTTAACTCCTTAGCTTTTACACTTTAGCCAACATTTATTTACTTGGGCAACTTCATGATCCCAGCTGGCATGGTGTTGTACGCGTGTCAACATACGGTTTGTTGGCCTGCCGCTGACCCACTACTAGACTTGTATTAAAACAAACTCACACGTCTACCTCACAAAAATGTCCCCTTCGGCAGAGCCTTTTCTAAGTTGGATTGGGTTTCGCAGAGGTGGTCTCATCCTTTTCTAAGCAGCTTTTACAGTCGTTTACAGCTTAATTTAACCAAAAATATACATATAAATAGAGTAGACGGCAAAAATATATGTATATATATATATATATATATATATATATATATATATATATATATGGTATGTGATGTGTGAGTGTAACCCACATTTTCAGCTAATGATTCTTTAATTGCTACATAATTACACCCACAAAGTCCACTGATTTGGAGGCACACAAACAAATGGGAAAGGTATTTATTAATTAATTTGACACGCACGGGTCAGCGAATAAGATTAGAGTATATGCAGTAGTTGGCGGTTGTTACATCAATAATTTCGATGTGATGGCGGAAGGGGAGTCTTGAGGCTTTTGGAGCCTAATAATACTCGACATTCAGCTACAAGTCTCTGCGGCGAAAATTAGCGAGGGGTATTTTACAGTGATTGTGGACATAACCCTGTTCTAAGGTGAATTACGTAAAATTTATGTATTTTTTCTGTTCGTTTTTCTTCATTATTGCTCTTAACAATCTATAGGAATCAGGTCAAATTCCTTTTAGGAACGCCCCACTTACGAATCTTCTGATGGACAGTAAAACTTTGAGAAATTGCATCTTAGTCCAGTCATTCTTGCTGCAACTTCCAAAATGATGGATTTTTTTTTTGGTTTTGGTAATCTTCCAAAATGATGGATGGTTATGAATTTCTTTTTTTGGATGGTTATGAATTATGAAAGTAAGCAAATTAACAGCAGTGGTTAAACATCCAGCGATTTCCATTCCATTTCCATGAGATGAGACAGTACACCAGTGTGGGATGGGTCCAGAATCTAACTGAGTCTTACAGTACAAAAAGCAGATGTGACCTGTGAGGATGGTTGGGAGAACGGGGAAGCGGTGTCCCAACACCACACCACAAATGCATAAACATACTGCTGCTACAGATCGAACAAAACAAAAATAGGAGGATCATCATCCAACAACTTTTTTTTGAAAAATAGAGCTAATTAATGTGAGAAAGAAACCCAGGTCAACAGAAGCAACGCCTGTAAACGAACGGCAACTAGCTATCAGAAACAAACCAATGAAGATCTTTTCTTTGGAGCTTCCATCAACTTTTACCGAGAAAAAAAAATTTTTTTCCGTCGGTGCCACTGAGAAATGCTGCTCAATTTATCCTCCGTATCATTCCACATTGGGCACCGGAGAGCACAGGACTGTCACTTGGGTCGGTTTGGGTTGTGTTATTAAGTATTTGGTTTGGTTTTGGTTTTAAAAACATAGAACCAAATTTGTTTGGTTCGGTTTTGGTTGAATGCTTGGATTAACCAAACATCCTAAACCTAAAACCGAACTGGACCAAAATAGAATAATACATATAAAACTATATAATAGATATAAGCTATACATAATAATATAATTTAACTTATTAAATGATGTTTGTTCATGCATATTCATTTTGGTTGAAATTGTATATTCTAGGTCAACCCGTTTAGCATCTTCACCTGCATGTTCTTGGTGGAACACAAATGAAATGGCCACCTGGTTAAAGATATGAAATATTTTCGGTGAATTCCTCTCCTATTAGCATGTATTGAAGGTAATGTCAAAGAGAGAGTATAAATTTTTAAGAAAGGACAAGTTTTGCCATGTATTTTTGTATGAAATACCGAGTTTAACTAGGTGAATATCAATGTCAAAAAGAAAGAGTATAAATTTTTAAGAAAGGACAAGTTTTGCCATGTATTTTTTTATGAAATACCGAGTTTAACCATGTGAATATCAGGTTTTACTGTTTAAAATATCATGTTTTAACAAATGACAGGTTTTATTATGTGAAAATGACCCAAACCAAACCAAATTGCAAATTCGGTTTGGGTCAGGTTGGGTTACAGGTTTTCCATTAATGACCAGTTCGGTTTGGTTTTGGGCCTACCATCAATAACCTCAGTTTGGTCTTGGGTTGAGGCCAACCCGAACCAAACCGCACCGAGTTGCAGCCCTACACGCACACTACACCCAAAAAAAAAGGACGATTCAACAGTTGGCTGAATAGTAGCGTTTCAATGAGGAGCCGAACTACAGTGCCGGTGCAGTCAACTATCCATACAAGATCTCCCCTTTTATGGAGGGGGAAATTAGGTTTTTAGTGATACTTTTTAAAAATAATTCAAATTCAATTAGTCAATTCTTGACAATTGAGCATTAGTGATATTTTTTTTCCAAATAATTAGAATTTAATGTCATTTTACTGTTCCTACAGAATCTCTTCCGAAAATGCCCTCAAAAGACTTCGAAAACTTTTTCACTCATTTAGGTATAGGTGAGGTTTGTAAGTCTTTTTGAGGGTATTTTTGAAAGAAAATTTGCACAAATAGTAAAATGACACTGAATCCAAATTATTCAAAATAAGTATCACTAATTCTCAATTTTCAAGAATTGGCCGACTGAATCAAAATTATTTTAAAAAAGTATCACTAAAAACCAATTTTCCCGGAAAATACCATAATGAACCGATAAGAAAATGCTTTATTAACTAATAAAGTTTGTTTACCCATGCTTGTGAGGAAGAGAGATGAGAGTGCAATGAAAAAGACAAATGAGAGCTAGGTATCGAAGAAATAATGTTAGAATCAAACACTTATCACAATACCAATAACTTAAGCTGTTGGTTAGAGCATAATTTTTTTTTTTTTTTAGGATACTGGACTTTAGTTCAACATCTCCAACAAATAAACTAAATATAATTACAATAATGCCATTTAAAAAAATGATTTGACATTTTAAAAAACTGAAATTTTCAATTTTTTGAAACTAGGCTGTTTTGCTATCGTGCTTCTCATAAATGATTTGAAAATCTATAGAATGTTAGTTGTTTTCGTTATATTATATATATATATACACTAAATAGTACTGTAGGATACCAAAAAGAGGAGAAAAAACTAAGTGTCGCACAATCGATACTATGATCATAATACATTTAGATCAGGTCTTCTGAATTTTTTTCATGGATTCGCTTTGCCTTTGGCAGTTAGAAATGTTTGTAAGAAGAGATTGCAAAATTATAGTGAAAAAATTGTGAAATAAATCATTTCTACTATAGTGATTTGTATCTCCAGAATAGATGGTAGATGTCGGATCTTAAGTCTTGAGGATTTATAACAAACGTGAGCAAATGGGATACGCAAACGAAAATCACCTGCAATTTCTTCCCTGCACGGTGGGATGCAAATTTAGAGCACTTTAAAATTTTGAATTACAATTGAACATCATATCATACGCTGTCTGATGTCTATCCTAGCGGATTATATCAGCTGTCACGATCAACCCAGGTCCCAAAGTATAAGTTAAGTGGGATTTGGCGATATTTCCGCCACTTCGCCGAACGCCTTATTATAAAATATAGTGACGTTAATACATAGCTCTCCTATTTTCCCTTCGAATATCACAAAAAAAAAAGAAAAAGGCACGTTAATGGAGAAGTTCTGCATAAGACAAGTTCGTTGAATTTATTGCCAACTCCAAACTGCTGATGAAAGTTTGAAACCGTAGCTTTTTAGTCTCGTTCGAGTTGGACTTTCCCGGCTCTTTTCCCGGATTTCTTAATCTCCTCCTCCTCCTTCCGTCTCTTCTCTCCTCTCTTTGTTGACGTTGGAAAATTATGGGCAAGGCAAGCGGCCTTCTATTATATACATAGATTTTCAAGTAACCGACGTTGGCGAAGTTGGATGAACAATCTGGGAGATTAGGAACTAGCGCTTTATTGCTTCAGACAGAGTCCTGGAAACATTGATGGTTTTGTTCTAAAGGTGTGCATTTAATCTCTTTCTTTCTCCTTTTTTTTCTTCCCCTTGTCTTTCTTTTATTACTCCTTTTGATGAAAAAACTCCCTTTCTCTTTCATTACGCCTTTTATAATTTGCTTCAGAGAATCAACGCTTTCGCTTGGAGTTTGGATTGGATAATTAAATTCTGCAGTTTTGCGTTTCTCCTGAAGGAAGGAACCATTATATCGGTTTTTCAGTTGCTATGGTTGCTCCATTTATCCAAAAAGGGGATTCTAAATTCGAAGAAGGGAGAAATTTTTATACTTAACTAATGCCTATGATTGTGCAATTGGTTCTTTTCCTCGGCACAAAAAAAATACAAATGGCCTGGATGTTGTGGACTGTAATTACATCTCTAACGACCCAACCATCTAATTAGCTCTTACAGAGGATCTCACATGTCAAAATCTCAACTCTCAAACGTCAGATTGTCTTGTTCTTTTTAGGCTTTCACATTACACTGATTCTCAACCTAAAATATATAATCATATCATCCGACTGGAGATTTCCCATATCTGTCGTTAAAATTTTTGAATCATCCCTGTGAGCTCTCACTTTGATTTTCAGGGCGAGGTGTCTCCTCCGCTCTATGATTGCAAATGGGGTGCGTCTCTTCTAAAGTCTTGACTAGATCAAGGAGCCTTCAGGAAGAGGTTAACAACAGCTTACAGAGAACAGATACCGGATTTCCTGTTCTAGAACAGCTGCTTATCTCTAAGAATGGCGGCGACCAGTTCCTTGCACTTGTCTGCACCGCTAACAAAGTTGCCAATAAATTCCAATCAGGGATTCTCGATTCAGAAGTTGACAGAGGCATCAAGACATGTAGGGAGATCATCAACGCGCAGGAGTTGATGGCAGGCCTTGAAGAAGCACAGGACGAAAAGAAAGAAAACCCACAGGAAAACCATCATTCACCTGCAGGCCTGGAGCACTCCTATGATGATGTAATGAGGCGGTCTAAAAGCTTCCACTGGTCGACAGAGTGTGAGACGTCTGCCAAAATGGGTCGCAGCGGGATCAACGACAACACGGGTATTATACGCTCAAGAAGCTTCCACACGGTAGAGGAGTTCGATGCGCTAATGGAAAGAGGTTGGTCGGCCGAGGCGAGGGAAGCCAAAAAATTGGGAGATACAGTGACAAACATCAAGCTTGATGCTAGAGCAAATTCATCAATGGTGTACCACGGTGTTCAGGGGGATGACAATGAGTTAAAGGATAAGAGTGTGATGGAAGAACAGCTGGGGGCAATGGGAGCTATCAGGCATGAAAAATGTCCTGGTAGCATGCGTGAAACTGAGGAGAAGATCCATGTAACGGAAGACGTTGCTATAGATGGGAGTGTGGGGTTGATTGACAAAGGTCCAAGAAGAAAGGCTATGAGGAAGGGACTGGCAGCACTTCAAATACCATCGAACATTGATTTCCCGGCGACTGGAAGTATCAAGGACTGGTTTGCTGTAGGGGGGCAAGTCTACTCTCCGGGTACTTATGTCACCCCCAAATTTGGTAGTTTTTCTTGTCCAGTTCAACTGAATGGAAGAAAATGCGGCCAAGAGGGTGGCTCTGTGTTTCACCCGGAGATTGTGGCAGCATTGGAAGAGGATATTCAAGAGCTGGAGGCAGAGGAAGAATTCATTCTTAAACAAATCGTAGAGAATTCGGAGGAAGTTAGTAAGACAGAAGAGGCTGCCTGAACAATATTCCCTTCCATTCAGTTGGAAAACATAAACGATTCTCTCACTGTATTCGTTCGTTCGTCAGCTATTCCCTTGGTGCGTGTATCAAGAGGATTAGTAGGTTTGGGTGGGTTTCCACCAACAAGACGGGTAAAAGCTTGTTTGTTGGCAATTTATTAAGTACACGACCAGGCATTTGGGGATCACCCCAAGGAATTCAGTGTTAAAATCAAATCTGATTCGATCGAGTGAACTGCGTTGTAGTCTAAAAAAGGCTCCATTTCGCATTTCTTTTCAAAATGGTGCTGTTACGAGTCAGAAAGTAAAAAATGGTGTTGTAGTATAATAATCGTTTGTTGTTGCTTGGCAATTCACATGTTTCATTGTTTATTTTGGATGGTGAACCACAAGTACATGTTAACGCCATGTGTACAGACATTAGGGGGTGTAACATAACAAGGTATCCGAAAATCACATCCTTTTGTTTGTGACTTGGTGAATCGATGCACATAAGAGATAGAAGAGTGGGACTTTGATTTTGATTTGAGTATGCCTCCTTATTTTATTACATATAGATCAAGGTTTGAAGTTTCGGTGCCGGTGGGCGTGCCGTCCATTGGACAAAACGAAATTTCGGCGGCACGGCAAAAAAAATAAAAAGGTAAAAAATGGGCAAAAAATTGGTTTTTCCAGATTCTGGGGATATTTCGTCGGCACGCTGCCTTGTTTCACCAATAAAAAATAAATTTTTTTACGTTTCGCTCAGCACGCCGCCCTGTTTCAGTGACAAATCGTCGAAATTTCACCAAAATCACCAACGATGCACCCTGAAGATTTCCCCCAGTGAAACGCATCGCTAGGGGCCAAAAGAACAAAATTTCAGCGGCACACCATGTAAACCTATTATAGATAGCGTTGGTAATGTTATCATACCACAAAATGACTGGTGGAAAATATCAATCTCCTACCTAAACTATATAAGAATCTAACAATGTGGCTGATAAACGGGCAAACTTTTCTTCCTGTTTTTCAACTAGAAAGGCAAGTTTTCATGAAAACTTTTGAAATGTGATTACTGGGGGTAGACTTCTATCCGGACTAGTACTCATTGCAATTAATTCTGTTTTTATTATACCTCTCTTTGCCCTTACAACTTCTCATGTGCGTGCAGTGGTGGAACCAAGACTCCAAATATGAGGGGGCAAAAAAAATTTTCAATTAACATTTCTCATGAAATATAGAAATTTCACTGAGTTGTGGGGAGCAAACCAGAAATTTTAGAAGGGATTCTCATGAAATATAGAAATTTCAATAAGTTGGAAAACAAACCAAAAATTTTAGAGGGAGCAAAACATAAATTTTAATTAAAACGTATAAAAAATATATTTTTTTAATTAAAAAATAAAAGTTAGGGGGGCAATTGCCCTCTTAGCTATAATGTGATTCCGCCACTGTGTGCATGGACCCGTTCTCCCCCTTGTTGTATCTCTTTACATCTTCCTGACGATGTTCGTGGTTGTAATTTTATTGGTCATTCTTAATATATGCTTCTTTTCACAAAAAAAAAAAAAAAGAAAGAAAAGACTTGGAAGGGTTCGGATGTATTTAGGGATCCGAACCCTTTCAATTTTGGTTCGTCGGAGAACTTATATTAGGACTACTAACAAGTTCTTAAAATCCTGTTTTTGTTATATCTCATCAGTTTTTATAATTCTGTTTTTATTATATCTCTCAAAAGAAAAATAAAAAATAAAAAAAAATAGAAAAGAGAAAAGAAAAATGAGACTATGAGGTTCCTGGTTCCATGTAGCGAAGGATCCGGACCCTTTCGGGTTAGGTTCTTATGAGAGGGTCCACATCCAAATCCGAAACGCCGCCTCATCTTTGATGTGCGAAAAATCTGTGATACTAGAGTGTCTATATTCTGGCGTGTCTAACCATATTAACCATTCTCTATTTTTGTCATTTTTATGTTTTGGATTTTACAATAAAATTCGGCTTTAGAGCTGGAAATCCAGCCGAAGTGAAGGGCCTCCGTCTGCGTTCGATTAAAGCTCGAGCCCTAGGAGCTTCGCTTCGCATGTGTATGTCAGAGGTAAATGCTCTTTTTCCTCAGATTCAATTATCCGCTTGGTTGAATTTAATTTCTGACAGTTTAGGTCATTCTATTCCTTCTAATTTTCTCCTATCCTTCGCAGATCACGACTAAAAACGAATTCAACATGTGAGACTTTGATTCCTTTTCAGTTCGGATTCATCTCAATTTGTTCGAAGCAGTCCTTTATCTTTATTATTATTTTGCTAAATTTAGCCACTAATTTGATCGATTGCTCTTCTTCAGCTTCAATTGGGGTGGAGGACCAGGAAAAAAAATCCAAGAGAGAAAATGAACTCGAAAATCGGATATTGAAGAGAGAAGCGGGCGAAAGGGAATTCTATGCAGAGCCAGTGATTTAGTAAAAGCAAATGGCGCCCAGGTGATCCTGTCCTACTTACGCTAGATTTACCGATGGATTCATCACTTGGAACTCCGGAAAATAGGGGAGAAACCACGGAAAAACAGACTAATTTAGACGAAATTGAGGTAGGAAATAACGGGTCTTGTGCCCATGAGCCGGGGGATTTGAGGGCTACATCCCAAGTGGGAATCAATATTTCAGGAGAAATAAACGGGAAAGAAATTGGGTTTGGGCAACCAATCGAGATGCCTTCAAACACGAGGGAGTCTACTTCTCCAGCTTCTGGAGGTGGCTCACACCCAACAACAAAAGGTTACGGGTTAAAGAAATGGAAGCGGATTAGGAGAGAATCTCGTAAGGACGGAGGTAGCAGTATAGATCTCAATAGAATTTTGAAACGAGGTCTGTCTAATGCTGCCGAGCCCTCAAAATATCAAGATGCATTTGTTGAGGCCAAGCCGAAGAGCGGGAGTCCTGTTGCATCAGTAAATTCCTCCGGTAAAAGTCCCATTGTGCCTTTTGCTATTGCTAATGAGGGCTTAAGTTCAGATTATTGGTTTGCAATGGGTTCAACTTTTCCTGTTAGTACAGATTCTGACAACAGCGAGGATCAGAGTAGCAGATCTTCTACAGCAGCCAGCGCTCCAAAATTGAAGAATGATATGCTTTTTGTATCAGGATCGGGATTGGCACAAAGCAAAGTGGAGAATTTGGCCAGGAGGAGTTCAAGTAATACCATCTGGCGGGATCGAGTTGGAAAAGGTACGTTTGAAATCAGTAACAAGACGAGAGGAAGGGCTAAAGTTGAGATGGAAAACTCTTGTGCCAGCATGGAATCGTATTCAAGGAGCTCCAATATCATTTTTACTCAGGGAAGTTCCATTATCGCTAATGGAAGACACGGCGAAATGTCCACAAATTACAATGGAGAGAACAGTGATGAAGCTCAGGCAAGTAGACCCCAGTCCAGTGATGAAATCCAAATCAGTTGGAGCAAAGAAAATGGGGAGGAAATTGAAGACATATCACAAAATGATGCAGCTGCTGACGCTTCATGGGAAATGAAAGAAGAAGAAAGTGAGAATCAACAACCTGCCGGAGATGAGGATCTTTTGGCTAAGTCAATCATTTCTCTCCAGGCTTTTCAGGAAAAGCTCAGGGTTGGTGGGTTCCTCCTCCCTTGGCCCTTTCCCCTGAATCTAGCCCATTAGATGTGTTTATCCAGTTACTAATCTTGTATTTTGACTATTTGTGCTGCTTGTTTGCAATTGTATCATTTCTTTGTTGCCATTTGTTCATCATCTTCCTTCTTTTGTAAATAAATTAACTCTTCTTTCGTTCAAGAATTTATTCTAAATTTGCAATTGCTTAGACTATTTCTGTAGAAACATGTATCTACAGTCAAAAAGTGCAGAGGATTAGGAAAAGGCAGATTACGTTTGCATCTCTTTCTTAAGTTATAGTTCTACACTTTATGTTTTCTAATTTTCCTCACTATTTATCAGACATATTTCATTATTATATTATTGTTTAATTGTCTCGTAATTTCTTTTTTATTTTAAATTTGGATTGTGTTATATTAGTGTCTATAAGGGCATGCTGCTTTTACACAATAGGTATACAAATAGCTGACAAAGTTGCCTGATAAGCAACGCTCAAAGATGCACTTGTTTCTCTCTCAAAAAACCCAGGAAAAAAATAGAATGTTACAGATTTCACAAACTTAAGCCTTATTTTCATCCTCCTAGTGTTTAATATATACATTAAGACAGCATGGCCTGTTTGCTGCATTCTGCATACTTGACTAAGCATTCTATTATTAAATAATTTATTTATTTATTTCCTATGGTTTCTTTTTCTTGTTTTTTTTCCCCCTCAAAATATAAATATTGGATGATCGAACCAATCTTTGCATATAACTTATAGAAAAAAAGTAATAAATCCTGGCATATAGAATGTCTTAGACAATCATCTTGAGATATTTAATGCAAAGTTTTCTCTGATTGCCCTTGGAAAACCACTTTGGAACTAGCTTCCTCATTTTTGCCTCATGTATCCACCAAGCTTCACAAAAGTGATTCCATAAAATTTTGGTTTAACATTTGGTGGGGTGATTCTTCTTTAACCTCTACATTCCCCTGTCTATATCGTAGCTGTGCTCCTAAAGACCCTTTTGTGTGCGATATTATTTCCTAGTCACCTCAAGAATTACAATGGAACCTTCATTTTAGTGGGGATCTTCGTGAGTCTGAGGTTGTTGAGTTAGAGGCCTTAATTGAAAATCTAAAAGGTGTGAATATTCATGCATCTTTGTCGGATGTTAGATTGTGGTCTCTTGATCTAAAGGGCCTGTTCTCTTGTAAATCTTGGTTGTCATATTTTTGGAATTTGGCCCCGTCCTCCTCTCCTAGCTTCTCCACTTCATTTCTTTGGAAAACCAAAATCCCGCTTAAGTTTTAAGATATTATGCTGGACAGCCTTTCTAAATAAGATTAATATTGTTGATAAGCTCCAGCGTCGTAGGAAGTCTTGGGCTTTATCTCCGCATACTTGCACTCTTTGTATGAGGGCGGGGGTATCATTAGGAATTGGGAGGCTTTGATAAACTAGGAAGTCTAGCATGTGTTGTAAGGCTGTGTAGTTGGCTGGGGTGCTGTTTCTCGTGTTGATTGTTTTTGTTTGCCTTATTGGATGCTTCCCATTTCTCATGGGAAGCTTTCCATCTCGGTACTCTTCTATTTTCTTACCCTCTCTCCTTTATTTCTAATATGCCATTCTCATTAACGATAAAAAATATTTGATACAAATCTCGCCATTCTAATGCCAAAACAAAAAGAGTGACAAATAATAACATTGAAAATTAGAGTTTTTATTATGAACAACCGTCTTTAAGCACAAGGTCTTATCTTCTATAGTTACTCTGTCACAAGGGCTTCTCCTTATTTATTTTTTTCATTAACTTTTCCTGCTAGGCAATAGACAAAAGATTAACAGAATGACCATAAGCAACCCATATCATTAAAATAATATTAATTATAATAATGGAAATAAAAGGAGCCCACTGCACGAGGCACCCACCACTATGCGGGTTCTTGGTAGGGTTTGATGTATGCAGCCTTACCTCATGGGTTTGGGTTTCAGTTTGAGTGTCCATAAAACTTGAGTGGATTGGGCACGGTGATAAACAAACTTAAGTACATGGATAAGGGAATGAAAAAAAATGCTTTTAATAAATGAACTTTGTTGTGTTAGAATAAATATTTTGTCATGGTCTATAGAAATGTTCTCATTTTAAGATTGTAGGAGGATAGAGGCTATTAATTTGCTGCACTTGCTGAAACTCAGATTCTGTGTTCCATAAGTTTTACATCCTTCAAGGGAAGGGAACTCTGTTTACTGGAAGAGCCAATATTTATCTTGATGCAGATGTTGGACATTGTTTGGTTAATTGAGATCATATTGGTCCTCCCATCTCCTTTGTCTGACTTAGACATCTTGGAGTTTCAGCGCAATACCCAAACTCCCTTCTTTTATGTGGTTTTGGTGATATAATTTAAAGTAAATGTATGAAACTCCTCCAATTATGTGCATATCATGTGGGCACTATGCTGGGAAGCTGCTCTGGTTAATGACCTGCAGATGATTAGTGATTCAGTGTAACTGACTGGCTGAATGGCATTTTTGCCATGCCAAAAGAACATGTGTTATGTCAATATAGGTAATAATTGTTTTTGGAGTAGAAAGTACCATCCCTTCATTAACCAAGTTCTTTAACTGTTAAATTTGGATTCCTTAGTGTAGTGATGACTGCTGGCTTCATTGTGGGAGTTAATAAGATCATAGTTCATGAATCATTTACCTATAAAACTGAATTTATTTTTTCTAAAACATATAGGTTGAGAAGGATACAGTATATTAGAATATGGATTGGGATCAGATTGAACAGTACTTAAGCATTTGTTATTGTCTGCTCAGGTTTCAGACTCAAGATTTTGATTTTAAATTTCACGAACAAAACAAATGAAAACACGTTACTGGTTATGAATTATCTTAGTGGATCAAGTTTTCTGATTAAGATGGGTGTTCCTGTTTGAATATTCTGCTGGGGAGGCTCTAACTTTCAATTCAGTTTTAGAATAGGTGAGGCTGGAAACAGAGCCCCATTTTTCCTAGTCAGTGAGATTAAAACAGATATCGCAACGAGTGAAAGTTACAAGGACCTTTAATACATTAGTTATTCAAATCTTATACATAGCTCTTTCAAGGTTTGCTAGGATTTAAGTGGTGATCAGTGTTTTGATGATTCAATGATTAAGGATGCACTTGCTTCTGAACCTTGTAGTTAGGAGAGTATTCAATTGCCTGAACTTCGCCTGCATGGAACGTGCAGCTTAAGTCAGCAAATAGGAGTTGATATCTTCTGATTTTTTGAGCTTTAGCTAATTTATTTAACAGTGTCATACTGATGGAACTAATGTGTTATGATTTTATTAGTGGCATGCAGTATTAAGAGGGCTACACTCTTTCTTTTTCCTTTTTTCCATCATATCCTATGTCTGGGTGAACCTTTGCTGCACATTTGGTTATATCCTTCAATGAAATTTAATTATTTAAGAAATAAGAAAAATGAGTTTGATTATTAATGAAGATTTTTTAGTATGATTATTTGATTTCCGTGGTGAAGATAGAAATCTTTGTTGATACTGAATTTCAGTGACAATGACTAAAGATGGTTCTAAATGTGATATCTTAAGTTTATTTAATTGGTATCTTGATCTGGTCCTTTTGCAGAAGTTGAGAAATTCAGGGAGATTGGAAAGGAATCTTTTTCATTGCCTGATGAACTTGTTCAAGGTCTCGAGTTACCTGGAGAAACCACTGCTGTAGATCCTGCGATTTATGAACCAGGCTTAGTTGACCAGATGCACTTTGAAGAGACTGGAGAAATTGGTACTGTGTCCTTGGAAGATCAGCTGATGAAAGTAAAGGACAAGTTGAATTGTTTGGAAAGGAAACTGGAACATTCAACAGTCTTGTTAAAGGCTAAGGAGTGTAGAGTCACTGAACTTGAAGCCATTTTGAACGGTAGTGAGGCAATGATAGGAGGACCGGGAAGCACAGTGAAGACTGTTGAGGAGAAGTGTAGAGAGATGGAGATGGAGCTCGAGGGCTTGTTCAAACAGAAGGTAGAAGCTGAAGTTGAGTATCTGGTGATGACAATAACAACCCAGGAGATGAAAGAAGGCATTGCATTGTATGGGGAAGAGAAATCTTTGGCTGGGGAGACGATGCAGTTGCTGCAGGAGCTCAGAGAAGCAGAAAGCAGGGCTGTTGTGATAAAGAGACGGGCAGAAGCGGTGGAGGCTTCATGGGAGGAAATGTTAGGGAGCGAAAGGGTTTTGAAGCTGAAGAACGGGATGTATGAGATGAGTCTGTGCTTTGTTATGCAGTTGATGTTGGTATTCATAGCCTTGGGGGTATTTGTTTTCCGCCTGTTGCCCAATTCCGTAGGGGTTGTACCAACTTAGGATCCTTAAGTGCAGTAAGTGCCATGGTGTAATTTTCCAAACCTCTTGAGTAGCATATGAATGTTAAAATTTGTGCATTATTCGAGTATCGACATGTGCAAAGTGTTATTAGAAGAAACAAAGCCCCCATTATATTGTTCTCACTCTTGAGTCTTGATTATTTGTTGATTGTGCCCGACGGCGACGGTAGTTTCCCAATAATTCTTTTTTCTGTTAATAATGTGGTGATCATATTAATCGTATCTGAAGTGGAAGCTTTTGGTACATGGATCTTGGGGAAGTAAAGAAGAGAAAAAGAAAAGAAAGATGGGATTATCCAGCAAGAGCAGAAGCATCTCTTGATTGAATGAACTCCGCCGTTTTAAGCGGGGACTGAAGTAAAGACCTCCATAATTGCTCGCATGTTCTTAAGCACGGACTACGAAAAATTGTTAACTTGGGGCTAATTTGAGAGACAGAGACAGAGACAGAGAGAGCATGTGTGTTTTTGGCGGTCCCTCGGGTCCAGAACTGATAGCGTCTCTTAATGGAGACTGACTGTGTCTGGGAAGGCCGCTTCCTCCTTGTGAGAAGGTGGTGCAATCATCATGGGGTAGTTACAACGGACAACGACCTCGTCCTTTCTCATTTTTCAGTCACTCGTTCACGTTTGTGGACTTTTACATACCTGCAACTGTTACAGCTGTGACCATTCTTTCTCTTTCACTGGACTCCTCTGATTGAGGTCACCCAGATGAGATAATTCTCCTAGTTCCAGGTCCGACTCTTGGTTGTGTGTGGTCCCAAAAAGGACCAGGCGGGAAATCTTTGTAAAAAGAGTAAAAGCACATGATCCGATTCCACCAGGAAGCTTATTTTGATAACCCAACTCTTTTACCTATGGCTAGTTAGCTTCTACCCGGCAACGGAGAGGGAAAAGTTTTGCAATTGATTATAAGTTGTTTACTACTGAGCACTTGTAATAATGAATCATGACCATGATATGCAAGGGGTTTTTTTGGAAAGTCCCACATTTTGGTTGGCACAATTCTAAAAGAGACACCTCAAATTATATATAGTATAGATTTTATAAATCAACTTATGCTTTCAAATCCAATTATTATTTTATTTTTCTTAAAATAATTATAATTATAAATTCGCTTATTTTATGAAACTCTAAAAATTTATCTCTCAATCTAATGATTTAACTGAGTAATTAAGACATTAAAATTTTAGAAGGTGAATCATATATCTACTAAAATTTCTACACATGAATCTACATCAACAATTCTAATTCTAAGACCAAACTTGAGATAAAATGGAAAAAAAAAATGTATTGATGGTTAGAAAACGAGTGTTAAAAAGGAATTAAGATAGACTTTGGTCCCAAGCAAACCAATCTTTGTTTAAACTGATTATTCGACGGATCTTTCACATCTAATACCGAATTCGAATCCGACTGATTATCCGAATCCGTTTACATTATATATGACAAAAAAATTAAGATATTATAAACCTTAAGTTAGTGGATCAAATAAGGATGTATTAATTCAAAATTTTCTTATATTATGACCTTAAATCAATAAATATTATATGAAACCTTCATTCCTTCTATACTAATATATAAAAAGACTTAAAAAGGCCTAAAAAACATAACATATACATAAAATAAACGGTCGGATATTTATTGGGTCAAATATGTGCAATCCCATATTCAAATCCGAATATAATCGGATTCGGATAACCGGATCTTATTCGGATAATCGGATCTAAAACTAAGATCCATATTCGGATAATTGAGTCGAATTCGAATCGGATTCGGATCTTTATCCGACCCATTAACAGCCCTAGTGTGTACACATAGGCTTCATGCACCTATATGGATACACATTTTACCATTAGACCAGCTGATCTTCCAGCAAGGGGCTCCAGCAGATTTCAAGTCCGAGCAAGACTAGTATTAGCAGCCGTTTATAAAAAAGGCGGCTGTTGACGTGTATGTATATGCTGGCGGCTGGCGCTCTTGAAACCGCCGTCTAAGGATTTAGTTGGCGTCCGTTCTTTTGATCGGGCTAATACAAACAATTTGGGCTCACGCTCAGTGTTTGAATTTGACAGGGCCTAAAATGACTGGAAAGCAGGCGAACCCACCCATGTTACGGCAGCCTACTTTAGTAATTCTAGGGTGTCCCAAGTTAATTAGGTAGTTCACGATTATTTGGATTTGGACTTTGAGATATAATCGAGTAGTTCCAAAATCGAGATTCGAAATTTCCAAAGTAGTTACATATATTGATGGTCTTCCTAACAGATTAAAGCACAAACTCTAGTTGACGATAATTCAGTAATATTCATAATAATCTTTAGTTAGCTTTTTTAAGTTATCAGATGGAATATGGATTGGGTCGATGAAAGAGTCGACCAATAACAGCACAGCAGAAGTTAAGGTTTAGTTTGCTAGAAAAGACTTTGCTGGGGATTGGCTGGTGTGTGGGCACACCCACGAATCATGGAGATTTGTTAGGGGTGACAATAACAGAACAGGAAGAGGAAAATTTCAAAATCCATCTTCTCCTCTCTAGCTAGTGTAAGAGTTCATTTATGGAATGGAATCAGGAATCAGAATCTGGGCGAGTTCTAACGCTACATAAACTAGCCAAAAAAACCCTCTCTTAAGTTCACATTTACCTCTCTTTTTGGTGAAATACTGTGATAGTAAAATTGAAAGTAAAGAAGATTGCATGAGAAATGTGGAAATGGATGTAAAAGTCAAGTGAATAAGTCATAAAAGAGTTGCTTTCAGAGGGTCACGAGAATATACGACGAAAACAGTTGCAACTCCCCTTTTCTTACCACTATTTCTGAAGTACATGTGTTGTCCTCATTAACTGGGTTTTTTCTGTTCACAAAAAATTTAATCATTCCCTTCCCCACACTCTCTCTTTTATTTTATAAGTTGGAGACACATTTTTTTCCTGTTCACAAAAAATTTAATCATTCCCTTCCCCACTCTTTATATATTTTCTAAGTTGGAGACACATTCTTGACTCGGTCTAGAATCAAGCTTGTCCCTCAATCCCCAGTTCAACTGCTTATTAAAAAACATCAACTTGCTTAATTCTCTGTTGGAAGCGTGAAGTACACAAAATACTCCGAGGAACCGATTCTTAGAGGAGAGACCCCACCTTCCAAAGCAATCTCAATTTACAGGGATCTGAACTTTCTGCACCAAAAATTTATTCACTTCTTCATTTTCATAACTGCTTATCAATGGCTTGTTTGAACGCGTTTTTTTTTTTTTTTGTATGGAAGAGAAATTAATCCCTGAATCTGAGGAAAGTAAAAGCTTCCTTCTGGTGGGGTCTCCTTATTTCAGTTCACCTATATTCTATTCTTTCCTGGTGAGATTATACTCTCTCTCTCTCTGTTTTGGAGGAGCTTCAACTACTTTTGTTTATTTGAAGTACTTTAATAGGAGAATATAAGCTCTGCCACAGTTTGGAAGAGCTTACCCCCCCTCCCCCCCCCCCAAATCCAATTCGCTGCCACCGTCAACAACACCCACTACTAATTCACTAAATGCTCCATCTGACGTACACAAACAGAGCAGAAATTTTCACAAAATATAATTAAAAATAAAAATTTAAAAGGCAATCACTGTACCTGAAACATACTTTTATTAATGTATTCATCTGGACACAAAATAACAAAAGCCCTTCTGGATGTCTCTTCATCTCACAACTACCGGATCAGAAGACATTACAGAGAATGTTGTCATCAAAAGAAGGAAAAACTAATATATAAAAAGTAAAGAGGAGGAAGTTTCCTTTGTTAAGCGCCGTATGTGTTCATTTCCATTACTATAAGCGATAAATAACCCAACTGAAAAGTCTATTGCATAGCCAGAAGATGAGCTCCTGAGCTCCATGTCTGAGAACCTAGAAGAAATTAAAACGAGTTTTAAGTTTTTTTTTTTTTTTTTTGGTAGACGAGTTTTAAGTTACTGAATTGTGAGAGAGAGGCGCCTAATCAACAGCTGGGGAGTGAGCACGAGGAGAAAGAAGTGCTCCATCTTCCATAGCCGGTACCTCATTGAGATCAAAATCCAACATTACACGACCCTGCACCTTGCTGCCTTCTTCAGGAGACGCAACAGAACTGGAAGGACCTGTCAAATGATACCGCATGTTCCCCCCAATAGCCTGACCTGCGGGGAAGATCTTGCTGCCTTCTTCCGGAGAAGCAACAGAACTGGAAGGACCTGTCCAGTGACACCGCATGTGCCCCCCAAGAGCCTGACCTGTGGGGAATATCTTGCTGCAAGTCCCACAACGGTGCCCACCAACCACCCTTGACCCACCGTCACCGTCATCATGCTCTGTAGCTTCTTCTTCCACTGGGGTCTTATTAATTGCATACCCACGAACACCTTCCTCCACCGAGGCCTCCGCAAAAGCACTTTCTTCCGCGGTACTCTTGCCTTTCTTGTGGCTGGATCTGTGACCCCCCAAGGCTTGGTGCGAAGGGAAGCACTTAAAGCAAGTAGCGCACCTGTATCGATCGGAGGTCACAGGCGTTTGTTTGCGATCCATCATACACAGGTCCCCGACGGCTTCTAAATCTCTCAGCTTCTTCTTCTTCTTCATCTTCATCTTCTTGGTATGTAAATCCGGAATATTGCAAATGAGTTGCCTTATCGTCGCCGTCATGCTGCAATCGTTGTTCCTGCTATCGGATTCCTCATCGCTGTTTCTGTTGTGCACCACGACGTCTCCAAACCCATCCGTGTCCATATCCTCCCGTACAGGAGGAGAACTCGAACCACCTCCTGTGCTTTTTACCGGGTGTGGTGGAAACTCGGCCCTAGAGAAACCAGTTCCCGTGCTTCCCTTAGGCCTTTTAGACAGGACATGGATGCTTGCAGCTGCTTTGTCGTCGTTTCTCCTCGCCAAGGAACATCCAGTAGGCTTCGTGTGTAACAATAATTCTCTCTCTCTAACTTGTGGCCCCTCGGATCCTTGCTTCTCTAATGAATCTAGAAATCCAGAAACACTGTAACCATCCTCGATTTTGGGTTTCTTCGTCCCTGATTCGTCGCAACTTGGGTTGTTGGAGAAGGCCAAATCGGCGGAATCCGCGCAAGCTGCCTTCACGAGCTCGTAGAAAGCTTCAGGTAACTTCTCATCCGAAGAAGCAGTGGCAATACTTTTCCGGCCTCTCTTGGCAGTGACGGTCCAAGCCTGCAAAGAGTGCGTTAGATCAAGAGCTGAGCTCGTCTCCGTCCAATTGGAATCAATCTGATCATCTACCTTGTGGGCTATGGAGTCTGAAACAGTGGAGGAAGAGCTATTCCTAGGCGCCGGAGGAGGAGGGTGAATTCCCTTCCAGCCTCTTTCGGGGTGACATCTCATGTGACCGTACAGCGACTTCATCGAGGGGAACATCTTTCCGCAAAGCGAACAACTAATATCGCTGCTGGTCTTCTGATTGCCTTGAGCTGCATTGTTATGCCCGGGGTGTTCCAAGCTGGCCGGAACTGAAGAAAAGCGGTTGACGTCTTTGTTGAGCTTGGGATGATGAATATTGAGGAGATTGGGATTTTGGTTCTGGGTTGGAAGAAGGTGGTCTTTGTGTTGGAGGTGAACTCTCATGTGACCTGCCAGAGCTCTTCCGGAGCCGAATCCTTTGCTGCAGACCTTGCAGACTCGAATTACTTTTCTTGAACTCTGATCGTGAAGTCTATCGTCTTCGCTGAGATCATCGTTGGAGTTGCCCTTTGAATACTTGAACGTGATCCGCAACCTGTTCGTCGTCGGCTTCCCGTCAGCAGAGACGGATCTGTCGGAGGGACTGGAGCCAGGAATTGTGCCTGGAGCTTGCGATGAACGATGCTCCTCCAGCAACAGAAACCGGTGGTGGGACGTTTCTTCTTGATCACCCACGGAAGACATGACTTGAGGGAGCTAGATGATGAAGCGAAAAAAGACGATACCCAACTCAAGGAAACAGCTGGGATCGTAATCCTCTATTCATGAATGGAGAAATAGTCGAGAGGAGGAGGAAGAAGAGCTCCGTCTTAGATCTTTTTAGCTGAACCGAAACGAGTTGTGAAATCTCCTCTCCACTGAAGAGACAAAATAAGACCTTGGAAATACTTACCACTCCTCCTTCCTTAACTGCAGCTCTGAAGATTGACTGTGTCACGTTGATCGTCCCTCGCCTCTTATTCCGTTTCCTATTTTTTGCCCTTTTTCAGCTCTTCCGATCTACGAAAATCTTTTATCTTTTATCTTATATTAGGGGAATAGACGAATAATACTAAATTACCCAGACTTTCCTTTTTGTTTCCCTCTTCAAATTGATTTCTCCATCTGTAATCCCGATTTTAATATATATTATTTTTTCATTTTTAATTATTTTCTTCTACAGAAAAAAAAAAAAAAAAAAAGGGGCGAATCCGTGAAGAATAAATAAATCCTACTTGGACTTAAAATTAAGTTGGAAAAGAATTAGAAGAGACCCGAATAAGAAAATAATCTTCAAAGCTATTCTTTAGGGAACTTTTACGTGTCACGTTCCGAGGATTTCTCAGAGAAATGTGCAACCCGCCTTAAATCTGCCTCAATTTTAACCGATTTCACGGCCACTGAATCTTTAATGGGAATTCAAAGCCAATGGAAAGTCGCAAAGTAAAGACTCTTCGGTTTTCAAATCTCTCGTATTTATATCTCAAAATTTTAATTAATTAATCCTCCCCTCCCATCTTCACCTCTTTACGATTCCTTCTCTCACGTTTTGTTATTGTTGGTCGGTTGAGTGCAGGGCTGCTTCTGTTTGCCTTTTCTTTCGCTCACACGCTCACTCTCGCTCTATCTTCTTTCTTTTTGCCTTCCTTTTTTTTTTCTTTACGCTTTTACCCCTCGTCCCACCCAAAATAAAAATGGAAACAAACAATTTTAAATGGAAACATATCTGTTACGATTCTCTCTAATTGAGCTGTTCTCAGTTAATGCAATGCTTAGTTGCTTACACACCCCCTCCCTCCTCTTCTTCTGTTTCCTATTTCCTATACGACTGACTTGACAGAAATACCCTCTTCCCCCTTCTTCTTACCAAATAACATTCATCAGGCCTTGGCTTGGCTTGGCTTGGCTAGCAAGAATTGAGATACTTACAAATTTATTAGATAGCCATTCATTTCCCTTTAATTTCTGTCCCGATCTTGAAAGAAAACTTGAGTTTTGGTTCCTCCGTGCCCATACCTTATGTGTGGATTACCTACACAAAAATATAGGTAGCTCACTCACGAATCTGATTCGTCAACAAGTGTTACCAGTTAATTAATCCATGCAATCATATACTCAAAAAGAGACAGAAATTTTTTTCCATGAAATGGGTATTTTTCAAACTAATTGTTTTAATCTAGGACTACAGTCGCCAAATATATATGTACCTTTCAAAATCTTGTTTTTCCATTAATTTTACCTCAACTCTTCCACTTCTATGATGATCATACCATTAGCACCTCTACATTGCCACTACTACTACTATCGGTACCATCTAGGGCTGGCAATGGGTCAAATACAGTATGTATCTACCATGATCCGAATCCGAACCGAAAATAAAAATTTGATATCCGAATTCGATCCGAAATCCGACGAATCTTTTATATGTGAATCCGAATTCAAAACCGAATTTATATACTATATCCGAATTCGAAATTCAACCGAATAAATAACCGAAATCCGAATTAAATCCAATTTGAACTTAAAATTCAAAAGTCAAGTTTAACTATTAAAGCAAATTTTAACTATCAAAACTAATGAGCCATATAAATATTAAAGTAAGCCATGAGTAAGGATGGTTCGGCCATGGTTTATACAAAATTTATCAATGGTTTAATAAAAAGTATATGTTGATTTCGGTTTGGATCCTATTCGAATTCGATCGAATTCAAAATCCAATATCCGTATTCGAACCACAGATCTATATCTCATATTCAAATTCGAGATTTTCGGATCGAATTCGGATATATATCCAACCCATTGCCAACCCTAGTATCATCATCACCATCAGTGCCACCACTACAACCACTGCCTCTATCGCCACCAACTAGCTCACAACCACCCTCATTTCCACTATTTCACTAGGTTACCTTTTTTCTTGTTTTCACCATTCAACATATTTTAAAAGATGCCTTATCTACACTATTCTATTAATGGAACGCTGCACATTCTCAAAGAGCCTCTCCTTTTTATATATATCGAAAAAAAAAAAGGAAAACAAAGGTAACCTAGTGGAATAAATAGAGAATTACACTTTCTTAATATGCGTGTTATCTTCGCAAGTTGACCCATTTTTCATGTCCCTACAAAAAAAAAACATACTTAAAGGATTGTCTTTTTTTAAGTACATGTTATGGTTGTAAATTAATTACATATTATTTGACATATTTATACACCATAGAATACCCCCTAAATGTTATGGTTCAAAATGAATTATTTAAAATTTTGAAAAAAGTATTCTCAAAATTAATCAGAATTTTTTTCAACTCTGATATTTTTCCTTTTTTTAAAAGAAAATAGCAAAATTTTTTTATTCAAGAAGTAGAAATCATAATAATACATAACATTGATATCATATTTTTCCTTTTCATTTTAAGTAGTAATCCAATTGTATAAGTTCACTCCGTATGATCACGTTGAAAATAACAATAATCTCACTCTGTTCATCTCATTTTCATAGAAGAGACCTATTTCTTCATCATTCTCATCCGATAGTTAAATTCCAACATTCTTAAAAGCAAAAAGGAAAAAGAGGGAATTGCACAGTTCAGTGGCTGCCTTGGGCCATGGTTTCAACAGCGGTTTGAGAAGTCAAAATTTGAGATTGAAGGAAGTCGGCGTACCTTCCTTTACCCGCTTCTACACTACACCACAAACTAATCCTACTTTCTACTTTCCATCATCGTATCAGCTCTCTTTCGGTCAACGATTTGAGCCGACTTTTAACCATTTGCCGTAGAATCTCCTTTGACAGGCAAGACCAAGATACCATTATTATTATTACACTTCTGCCCCTTCCATCTGCTCTCACGCCTCTTGGAAGAATGCGTTTCCTCTGACGCTCAAAGTCGGCCGTACCGCGATACCACCGGTCGTACGGCGAAACCATCGGTTAGGATTTTGTTTGGGTTTTGGATAAACCTCATCTAAGATGAAAATTGGAAATTTACTGAACTGTGTTCTCAACGTAAGTCCAGTTCATAGAGATATACATGATACTATTTAAAGCCTTAGATACACAACTGTTAAGCTAATCCTATAAGATTTGATTAAGAGAAAATCTCTCTTAATTGATAAATACTCGGTTTGACTCCCCTTGAATTTTGAATGAATCAGTTGTTGGGATTGCAGATCAGTCTTCATCCTTATCTCTTCATTGATCAAATCAATTTCCTGATTTGAACTTGATCAGTTTGTTGGGATTGAACCTGGGCTTAATCTGTACCGTTAATAATCTACACTATTAATATACAAAGATAAAGAAGAAAAGTTCTTTTTTTTTTTTTTTTTTTTAAGACCAACCTATACGGGAAATTTTATTTATGACAAAGGTATACAACTTTTCTAGCATCATAAGACAAAAAAACTACTCAAAAAAGAAGAGAAGTTCTATTTGAAACAATCCTTTGTTAACTACCGATTTCATGATATCTAACCAAAGATACGAAACAATCCTTTTTTAACTACCCATTTCATGATATCTAACCAAAGATAAAGCTAACATGTAAACCCCTAACCAATCATCCCTATCCATCACTATAACCGTATATATTCATTTTCTCAACTTGATTTACTTGGCCCATCCACCAACTCCACTGGATCTATCAGGATAATCTATTGCGTTCCGAGCCCACAGTTTCCCAACACCTTAAACTCCACCCCCATCCTTATCTCGAAAATTCTGACTGGCTCATATATAATAGTCCTTCAAATATTTAAGAAAAAAAACATTCCTATCCGTAACTAACCGTGTTATTCCCCTCCATTTATACCACCTAATATGTCGGAATCCGCCTCAGACTTCCATAAAATTGTAGACATGCCAAAAGCATTTACACTGACATATTAACAAACCAACTTAACTAGCTTTAGAAGCCTATGGGAAGTTGGGAACCTATGCCATAGGTTCTCAACTTACACAGAAAAAGGAAACGAAAAAACCACCAAAAAATAATAATAATAAAATAAAGTGGGGCAGGCCAGATCAATTTACACAAATGACCTTACGTGATATATGTTCTCTCTTATTCCTGTTTAAGACGTCTGACTTGATACTAAATAGTAGACAAAGCACTAAGATCAGTAATTACAAATAAAACATCGGACTCAGACCTGATATGAGAGCAGTGATGATAATAATATATATACAAAATAAGTGCTTCATGCAATTTGATGTACCAGACTGATTCATCAAAACGCATTCTTACCACATATTAACCTGTTTTCGAATCTTATATCCATTTTTTTTTCTTTCTTTTGCTCATCAGCTTCGTGTCTACAATTCCAGTCTGCTTTGCTAGTTCTTCATGCCTGCTGAGCCTCAGTTCATGGCATATTTCTGGGTCCATGCTCTTGCTGTCTCCTCATAACGGCCTTTCTGGTTCTTGTAGATGTGAGCAATCTCGGGGACAAGGGGATCATCAGGGTTGGGGTCAGTAAGGAGAGAGCAAATTGACAAGAGAATTTTTGAGACAGTAAGTGCTGGACTCCATTGATCCTTCAGGATGTCAAGACAAATACTGCCGTTTGAATTAATGTTTGGATGATAAACCTGTACCATATGAGAGAGAGCATTCACAGAAAGAAAAAATAAAAAGTAAACAAATAGGAACTCCTGTCATCATATGACATACAAACAATTAGAACAATAAATAAATTTTGAAAGCTAAAAACAGTGTAGATTCTACAAACAGTTCAATGAAATTAGCTCCCATGAATTTATTTTACCTTAAATTGATAATCTAATTTATACCTCAATAATTTATCAAGTGATTCTTTTTCAGTCACATGTTGAGTACAGGCAGCAGGATAGACAAGGGTGGTCTTACTTCATGAAACCATTGGAAGTACGGCAGCATGAGTAAAACGGCCATTTTTCCCAGGTGGAAAGTGGAGTAAAATAACATGACGACTATTTCCAATGTCATTTATCTAATCACACTTTTATTTCTGATTTCATTCTTAATGTATTATAGTAAGCTAGAAGCTGAAAAGCCTGAGATATTAATGTACTTGATATGACTGTGTCACTGTGTGTGTGTATAAAAGATAACTTGCAACTATGTACAGGAATTCATATTGCTAATAGTTCAATCAAATTACCTTGACAATTATTTCCTTCATGCCTGAGATCGAACAAATAATTAAAAATCTGAAGCAACTATTAATGAAAACTACTTAGATTACTAATGAATGGAATGACGATTTCAGGTGGCTGAAACACAAGAGCTAGATGCTTTGACATTCCTTGAAAACCGGCATTGGCCCTTGCTCACCTATCTTATCCCCCATACTCCTTTTTCTGTGGGCACCAGTTCAGTCTTTTATTTTTTGTGTGACGTGGAGCACCCTATCTTCTCATTTTCCCTGACTTTTTTGCCTTTCCACAAGACCCTAATAAAAGATGTATTGTCCTGATCCCCTTATGGTTTATTTTGGAATCTCCCTTTTGGAAGGGATCCACAAGCCCCCAGAATTAGTGACCTATCCTTTGTTCTTCATCTGCTTCAGGATATGCTTATTGACCCTTCTGCTTCTATAAGCCTATTTAGACCCCTAATCATTTGGGTTCGTTCTCTAATAAATTTTTGTTCTCCTCTTTGAAGTCTGATCTATCTGTTCCTTGTGGTCCTTTACGGAAGCCAATACTCCCCCAAGAAATTAAAGACTTTCTCTGTACGATACTTCTTTACAAGATGAACATTGCCAATGTCCTCCAAAGAAGGAAGAATTTAATTTCTCTTTCCCTCTTGTCTGTTTCCTCTGCATGTCACATGGCGAGCCTATCGATCATCTGTATTTTTCATTATTCCAGCACTAGATGATTTAGCACCACCTCTTTTTCTCTTATTGATTTTGATGAGTTATGCCACAATCACTGTTGCTGTTTTTCTCATAGTGAAGATTTCCTGGGCTTGAAAAGAGCATTCTTGTGCTTAACACCTCTATTGACCACACCTTACTATGGCATGTTCGGACAGAGAAATCAGAGAATTTTTTTGGACACAAGCTCAACCATGGAAGGGTATTTGAAGATATGAGCATATCTGTGGCTTCTTGGGCTTTGGTTCTTCCAAAGTTTAGAGGTGTTTCTATGTCAGACATCAATGGAGGGTGGAAGGAGGTGGTTTACTACTAGACTTCAACCTCGACAGCAATTGGTTGGCTTACCATCTTTCCATCAAACTTAATTATGATGTATGCGCTTTGGGGAACCCAGATCCCATAGGAGTGGGAAGGGTGTTTAAAGAAACTGATGGCAGTCTTACCATGGAATTTACAAGGCCTATGAGAGTGGGAGTTCCATCAAGGTAGGCCTGCTTGCATGTTTAATATATTTGGAGATAGAAAAAAAGAAAGGATGTTATGGATTGGTTGTTGCAGGAGATTGAGCTACCATTATTCAATAGATGACTAAGGAGGTCCAAGGCTCTTGGAGATCAACATATTTGCTTCCTAAGGCTAGAACTTTGGCTCTTGATCTGAACAACTCATTCATAAGAGTGCCAAGTTCTGAAAACTCCTTAACAGATAGTCTTGCTAAGATTTGGGTTGGGGTGTCAGAGAGAGAGATATAGAGGGAGGGAGGGAGGAGGGGGTTGAAAAGTCACCCCAGAGGACATGCTTGTTTAAGCATTTTTTTTCAATTTTTTTGGGGGTTTTAGTTGTCTTCTTGGTAGGTCTGCTTCCAACAAAGGGCCTTTCCCTTTTTTCCTTTTTTAAAAATTTTGTGTTACTTGGTTTTATGCTCTTAGAGCAATCTTTTTATTGTATTATTTCTGTCTTCAATAAATTACTCACTTCACTTTATTAATAAAAAAGATTTTAAAAAAATGGATAAGAGACTCAGAGATGACCCTTGATGTAAACGTTTTGTTACTGAGGACTCATTTCTCTTGCTATCCAAGGCTCTCAATCTAATTAGTGCTTCCTTATACATATCCCTATAACCTCAATGTATCCTATTCATACTCTTTTCAGCCCCAAACCCACCAAATTAACTCCATTGAGACTCTATCATATGAATCTTCTAGGTCAATGAAAATCATTTGATAGGAGATTATAACACCTGGGTTACTTTTCTTGGTCTTTATTCCATCATTATTTCCTGAAACTTCATAGAATGGCTCATGTTTAATTTTAGGACAATTAGTAAAGTTTTGAATATCTTATATATCCTTACCTACAGATACCACTATACTCTTCCTCTTAGTATTTGGCATTTTCTATTCCTCAATATTCCATCAAATAATTTGGTTGAAAATATTGCACCAATATCTACCTCACAAGTCTAAGGCCTTTCCTATTTTCATGTTATCTAAAGCTTTCTTTACTTTGATAATCCTACTCCTACATACATAATTTCTTGACTCTCTACCAACCATATTTCTACCCGAACAAAGCTTGTCATACCTTCACAATATTTAGTAAGTATTTAAAAATTTTATCCAACTTTAATTGGTCTATTCATCCTTTATTAAGATTCCCAAATCCTCACTCTTACTGCATCTAACATTATCCAAATCTCCGATATTCTTCTCTCTCAATCTTGTAGCTTTTCATATGAATTTCTCAACCTTTTTTGTACAAAACTTTATAGAGGTTATCATATGCTTATTTTTTAGACTTTGTTCAAACATTTTCCTTTGCAAGTAATTAAGGCAGATTGCATCCTAGAAACTCAAAACCAGAGCACGTCACCCGAAAGTCACTGATCAAATAAGTCATTCAAAAGGTTTTCTACATCATTAACTTCTACAAATAAAATAACCACTACTTTATACCTAAAATTCATGTGGTCATTGCTCCTTTGAAAAGGAAATTTTGGTATGACCAAGTACGATATAAAGTTTACCATGTAAACGGTAAGGTAAGTGGTTTAATAATTTAAGATTATGAAAATAAAAGATACAGTTTTCTTTGATGAGAGGAGTCTCTTGGTTTCTCAACTCTTGAGCTATCGCCAAGTTGTTTAAGCTCTGATGAGTAATGGTAAGGAGATAGCAATATTATAGCATATAGCAAAGTTTGTGGATAACTAGAAATTGATACAGACAACATACAAGTTGTTAGACAACAAAGTAAAAATGGTAAATAAAACAGTTAAAAAATTCTGAATAAGCTTCATCACCTTGGTCTGGAAGTTGACTTTTGGAGGCTTGAAAGGATAGTCGGGAGGGAAATGGATCATGACAAAGAAAACTCCACCAGCGAACGGACTTTCAGCAGGACCCATGATCGTTGCCTGCCAGTGGAAGAGGTCCTCTCCCACAGGCCCAGCACTGCAAGAAACTGGAGGGTCTCTCTGCAGATCCTGAAGCTCCTTCTGAATTCTTTTGCTAGCCATGAAGCTTCTTAAGTTAAGTTCCTGGAATAAAAATAAAATAAAATAAAAAATAGGTTGAAGAAAATAAAAAGGAGATTAATGCAAGAATAAGAGCCAAAACTCCCACTGATTGCTAGGAATATAGTCCTTCCTCCTACACGAAGAAAAACCAATACCTACAGGAAAATAGAAGATCGAAGATGTTTATAAAAAAAAATGCATTTTTTTTGCATCTTATACCAGGAGTGACATGTACCAACGTTCTTAGCCAAGTCAATGGGATAAATCAATTACAAATTTAAGAAACCGGCTAAAAGCAAGTAATAGAAAAAAATTGAAAAAAAAAAAAAAAAACAGGAGAAGAAACAAAAATCCTAAGAACCTAAAGGGAGACCTCAACTACGAGAACTGAATCGAATAGAGGGATCTAAACAAAAGGGGACAGAGATCCAACACAGAGTTGAAATTATCTGTAATTAAACTCATATAAAACTTGAAGCAAATTCATACTAAAAGACCAACACTCCCACAGAGAGGTACGAATAAAGCCGGGCAAAAGAACAAGAAAAAGAAATAGATGAACGCAAAATATGCTCTATCAATAACGAACAGACCGAAAGCCTAGGTTTTTAATTAATTAAAAGAGAGAGAGAGAAGAGAGACCTGAAGATATCAAGGAGAAGCAGATCTGATGCAAAACAAACCTCAATATGCAATATCAATAACCATAGAAGATCGTAACAGTATTTCACAAAACACAGCGAATCAAAGCGAAATTACATAGGTCACGGAAACCTCACGCAACCAAAGAAAAATATATATATATCCTCTAAAATAATAAAATTAGAAAGCTCGAAATATTCTACCCGCAATTGTTATCATTAAAAACAAATGAAATCAAGCAATTGAACAGAGTTCATACTTGTACAAGAAGATGAACAATCCGATGGCGAAATTGTTGTGGAAACTAGCTCCCGGTAGGTGTTTGGCGGCGGACTTCAAAAGAGCCTTACAGAATTTTGACGAGACCCAAAGTAAAACACTTTGTGGCAGGAAAAGCACCAGCTGGCCCTCACGTGGAGTGCTTATTAAATTTGATTTTTTTTATTTCTTTTTTGGGTGAAGGATTAGCCACTTGATCCACGTAGATGTCTAATACTATATTCTCTACCGGGTTTTTACGTTTCACGAATACGATACATTTTGAGATGTTATCACGTGAAGCGTCTTACACAAATGATTTGTGTATTTCATTGTTTTGCGTCTGGCTCATTTTGAGATGTTATCACGTAAAACATCTCACGTTAACGATTTATGCATTTCATTGCTCTGCGTAAGGCTCACACGGACTAGTTTCTTCCTATGTTGTGAGGGGCGGATTCATTCTTCCGCTTTACCCGTTTACAGCGTTGGAGGAATTTCATTTTTCTTGAATATATACAGATAGTCCATTACATCTTCATGATCATCTACAGAAACGATAGAAGCATTTCTTGGTTAATTAGGACTTATTCTCTAGCAAAAGACACAATCCCTTTAACACGCTAGTTAAATTTTCGAATCGACAGAAACCTTTTTATATATAATTAATTATTAATAACAATGGTAACATATTGCGTTCTAAGATATTTTGGCCTTCGTGTCATCGTAATCCATTCACTGATAATGCCATCTAATCCAACAAGTAGGTAGAGACCGTGTGAAATATACAAGAGGAGTCCCGTCAAAAATAAATAAATAATTAGTCACAAGAGCAGTCCGGTCAAAAAAAACAAAATAATTAGGCAGGTAGTACGGATGCTAAACCGGTCCAATACAGTATGCACACGATTAACCTGTGCTTGGTGGGTCGTGCCCATCCCCAAAAACCCAAACACAGCCCAACCCATGGCATGGTTAGGGCTGGGCCGTGCCGTGTCATGCCTAGTAGATAGACGGACCATTCGTGGGCCTGGATAGCTTTTTGCAAAAAAAAAAAGAAAAAATGGAAAAGAAAAAAAAAAGTTACTTGCCTCTTGAACCATGCCAAAACGATGTGTTGCAAAAATGTTACTTGCGTCTATTACCGCTTAACTATCCAAACAATAATCGATGCAAATAACACACTTTTGCAACTCCTATGTAAACGTGAAGAGACATAAATGAAGAAAGAAAAAAAAATTTTTGATAACTTTGTAAGAGCCTTGTTCAATGATTTGTTAATGGTCAAGCTCAAAGAGCATTGTGACTCTATCGGCTATTAGCAAAATCATTGAACATGACTAAAAAAAAAATGAAGAAAGCAAAAAAAAAATTCATAACTTTCTTAAAATCCTATTAAGAGATTTGTCAATGGTCAGCCTAAGGACACCTCCATATGAGCACTCTGTCGAGTCTACCGGCCATTGAACAAATCTTTAAATAGGATGCTAAGAAAGAAGAAATGAGAAATGTGTGGTTTGGAGTAAGAAGGATTAGCTTTATTTATAAAAAACCAAAAGTGGCTTTTTACCATCTCTACCCTCAATATATGACTGTTATTTTTTTTTACTACCAAATATATATATATATATGACTGTTATTTGGTTGTTAGAAAGATAGAAATCGTCATTTATAGTTAATTACAATTATACCCCACAATATGGCTGTTGGGGGTGAAATTGTAAAAAAAAATTACTTTTAACACTTTTTTGAGGGAGAAACAGCTAGCTGTTTTTGTGTGCTACGCAGGCCAGGCAAGCTGGCCCAACCGTTGGGCCAGCATGCGGCACAGCCCAACTGGCCAGCTTGATGCGGGTCGTGCTGGCCAGGCCATGGGCACAGCACAGCACGGCCCACGCAAGCACCACAGGCACACTTCAACCGTGTTGGACTGTGCCGGCCTGACCCAATAAGCAACCCTAGCAGGTAGAAACCGGTGACCAAACCCAAAATACTTTGTTTTTTTGGGCAGATACGACGGTGTAATGTAATCTAAGAAACGATTTCAACCACCATTCCATACCACAAAGAGCGAAGATAAATCACTTATTCCTTGCAATAATTAATTTACTTCCTCAGAATTATCCTAAACATTTTGGATTAAAATTCTTTTGACATGCATACGCCCAATCCAGAAAAGGGAACAATTTTTTAACACTTGTTTGACTTTCCTAATAAGAAGAAACCCTTCGAGAACAACACAGCTCCTCTTCGGTCCTCATTGCTTTTCCTAGGCATCATTCTATCCTTGATTTATTCTTTGATTTCATTCTGTCAATTTTTGCCTCCGGAGGATTTCTTGTTCTTGCGTCGAACCATCATCAACCTGAGAGCATCAAGACAAATAACAATTATTTAAGTTCATGAAAAAGCTAAAACAGAGCATCTTTTACCTTGACGACGTCATTGAACACATTCCTCCATATATCTTCCATTAAGATCCAATTTTAATATTTCATCACTTTTAATGTTCCATTTACACTCTTCAGGATTTTTCATTTACATCACTTGGTTTTATAGAAAATCTTATACTTGTAAGCATAAAAATATAATTTGACTCTTTTTTTTAAGTGTAGCCACTTTGATTGCAATGTAAAGCTTGACGAGACCTTTTGTTAGTCCATACCTGAAACACTGCTTTGACAAAACCTAAATTAAGTTTTGATCCTCTTTGTTACATAGAGGCTAATAATTTCTATAGCATGCAAATAAATAAATTCAACCACTGTATCTAAAAATTGAGTAAAAGACCATCCTTTGTGCACATCCTAACAGTGTAAAGAATGCTCCCTCCTCCAGTGCAAATTGCCTGGACAGGCAATTTTTCCAGTGCAGGGGTGATTTACACAAACATGAGCTCTAATTTCAACATTGTTAAGACGCAACCATCACAGTACAAAGGTGCACCTGTTACACTGAATTTTCAGGTATTTTTGTCCACAATTTAAACCTAAAACAAATGCATCAACACAAACCAGGGTCTATATGCATTCTCTCATTAGCAAGTACAGACCAATATTTTTCTCTCTCAATCGGTCTGGAAACTCTGCAATTCCATTCATTATCTCATTTCCTGTAACCCACAATATGTCAGCATCTTCGGTCTTGTCATCTGGCCTCTACACATCAGTATGGCTAATAGTCACATCTGTTCATGAAATCTAAGGGTTCCTATTATGAAAAACCTTAATGAAATTGTTCGAACACTATTATTTTTTTAATAATATTTGATTTTTAAATGTTGAAACCATATATTGATGTATGAGATTCACCTAAATTATTTATAAAAGGAAGTCATCTCCTGATCCAGTCCCTAATATTTTCCAGTTTGGAGCTTATATGGATAAACTACTACTTTTTTAGCTTGGACAATGAGAACATGCTGCTGGGCAGATTTGGTAAAATGATAATGAGGAAAAAACAAATATAAAGGACTCCAAGAAGCAAGTTTTGAAGTAACCTGCAAAGAGAAATCTCCTATTGAGTCTTTGAAACACTTGAAGATTTTCTATACTCCAACATTTCTGTTTGGTATCTTTCCTTGTCCCTCAACCCTTTCTCCTGATAAACCTGCACAGCAGCAAACAAAATAAAATAAAATAAACAATTCCCAATGAAGGTTGTCATCCTTGAAACTAAGCAACTCTGAAATATATATATATATATATATTTTTTGGTTGATAAAACCATGCTTGCTTAAGAACACCGAATGGGATCTGTTGGTTTCATGGGAACAAAATTCTCAATGTTCACTCTATAAGAGAAATGCAAACTCATGCTTTTGTGACATCATAAATGTTTCCTCTCCCACCATGATAGGTACATGACCTGTCAAGGCAATTGCCACCAATCTTTCCAGAGAACAGAAAAAACTTTGCTCCTATTGGAACAACTGTCTAATATTTTAAGCAAAATTCTTTTCAGTTGCCTAAACTGATACATGTCCAACAGAATGTATGTCAGATATAAAGTTATATATTATAAATCAAATAAGCAATAACTATTGTCACAAAAACTGTATAATATTACACTTAGGTAACGACTAAAAAACAACTAAGATCTGAATTGTATAGAGAGCAAGGTTTTCAATGTCGTGTCAATCGACATTGAAGCAAAATTTTGCTGACTTACAGGAAAAATCGCCAGGTCACATTTCATGTAAAAAAAATAAGAAAAAAGCATAAAAATAGTAAATTAATCTAATATTATGCTATTCCTAAGTTTAAATTAATCAAATATTATGCTATTCCTCAGTTTAACACCATCAAGGACAAGTTTAATTCAGCACAAATTAGTGTTAGAGCAATTGGCTTCCAGTGAGTTTCCAAAAAAATAGATTTAATTTTTAAATTGGTTGTCGATGCATATTATTTACATGATACTGGTATTGGTCCTCAGTTGGCTAAAATAGAAAGGGAGTGAATGTAAAACTATAATCATGGATTGACAACTGGAATGTCTCAAAACAAGTCAAATTAAGGTATTGAGGTTGAGCATATGGAATGAATTAATAAAAAACCAAGGGATTCCAAAAACAACCAATTCCGTTATCTTGGATCGTACATGTGGCTAATGAATTCTACCCACGCTAAAAGTAAATGTTAAAAAGGTGGTTAGTGGGCATTTTGTGAATACACAGAGCAGAGATTAAAATGCAAGAGTCTTGTAAGTTAGACCATAGGTGATGAAAGACATTGAAATTGGTGTGTTCAGAGACTACGACAATGCAAAAAACTAATGGTTCCAGATACAATGATAAAAAGGTTGGAGGAGGAATGTAAAGGATGCAGACAGAGCTGGTTATAGATGATTCCAAGCCACATACTTCAATATATGATATATTTCATGACAAACTTGGATGGTAAAACAGAATTCATATTGCCAATACAAACCAGTTCGTATAAAGCATTTTGTTGACCGTTCACACCCAGTTGCTTTCTTAATCATCAGGGAGAGTGCATTCAACAACTGCATATCTCATTTTTGGACTAAGACAATGGAAAGGAGGCCAACTGAACTTTTTGAAGTCAAGCATGTGATTGATAGGAGTGATAGGCCATTTATAAAATATGCAGCATGCACCTAATATATTTTCTTTTCAAAACTACAAAATATGGAAAATTAATTTATCCATGTGTGTTGGAACTGATCAATCTTTCAGGGATCAATAAGAGCCCTCGAGAATAGAAAATAATTCTAGTGATGAAACTAATGACAAGGAGTGTGAATGAAGAAATTTCCTTTACTGCACCTGTTTCTCAACCTCTGTGAGTTTGCTCCACAGTAAACCAATTTTCTTGCTAATAGCTTTTTCTTGTCCATGGTACAAAGGCTTTAGTCGAGCATAATGCTCTGCAAAGAAGAAGTTGTAACCACTTCTATTTGGTTTGGGCCGCAAGGGATCCCTCAATGCTAGCCGAGATCTCTTCCGGCTGTGGCGAGAAGGTGTGACATGAGCGTTAGTACTCTGTCTCGTCTCAGACTCAATGGGAACATGATACAAGACACCTTTCAGCTCATCAGAACCAAAACTCACGGTCACAATATAACCATTGTCAAATTTTCCATCGATGGTTCCATTCACCCAACAGCCAGGCTGCAATGTAGGACTTGCTGTAAAAGCCCAAAAAAAAAATTAGAAAGAAAGAAACAAAAAGAGATAAGTGGTCCATGTTTCATATTTTGAAAAGCTATCAAATTAGTAATTTCATGAAAAATGCATAGCTGAGCATATTCAGAATGTTCCTTATTACAGAAAGTGCAGCTTCTTGAAGAGACTAGCACAAAGCCAAACGTGCATGAGCAAGTGCATCAGAATCATACATAGCAGCAATCCTACGTTGTTTGATTCTATGGGAAATAGGCTAAATCTAAAATCAAGGGGTTAAGTGGTTGTCATCCAATGGATGAACTTCAAGCATTAAATTAATACAGAAAAGGAATTAAAACTTGTTCAAGATGAATTAGGTTCATTCAAAGTGATGATCATCAGATTTCCCTTGGAGCATGATCTAATGGTTGAGAGACGCTACTTGGGGTATTAATGTAACGTCCCAGACCCATACCCAGCAAGATATTGTCCACTTTGGCCCAATGGGCCCTTACGGATTTGTTCTCAAGGGATAACACAAAAAAACTTCCCAGTGGTCACTCATCCTAGCAGTGCTCTCACCCGAGCACGCTTAACTTTAGGGTTCCAAGGGAATTTAGTCCCGTGTTATTCCTTAAAAGGCGTCTTGCTTAGTTGGAGGTCTTAAGACTATTTATAGCATCCCCGAGCGTTGTGGGATCCCAAACATATGCACATCCATGCCTAGTAGCTCTCCATGTGAGCTCTACCCCTTCATAGCTGCCTGACAGGATGTTACAATTAAGCCCCAGATTCTAGATGCTCCCTTCTAAATAATTTAAGGAATTTATTGCTAATCAACTTGTTTTATTGTTGTGAACCATCAATAATCAACAATCAATATAATGATTTATTAGAACTAGTTGAGGTCGGCACATTTTAACCATCCTTATATTCATAGAACAAAAATGCAAAAATATACTGCACAAAATAGAGGACGTAGCAGTCACTTTAGCAGGTACACATGATAATTACTCTATCATGCATGAAATAGAAATCGTTTTAAGCAAAAAATAAACCAAGTGCCTAGTCATTGTGGCTAGTCAATTCCGAAATTTTGGTAATTCAGTAAGGGTGCATAGCCACTGTAACTCATTGATACTGAAAATATATAATTTAAGCCCCAGATTATTCACAAACGGCTTTCACTAGACATTGCAAAGAAGACATACAAAACTCGTGTGGTCAGAATTGTAGATAATAAAATCAGGTATCCTTCAAGAAAATGTAGCTCTATATTTAGGAAAATTGAGGTGAGAGAAATAATCCATAGCCATTGTTAATTCATTTATTATGCAATGTAGTTATTATCAATACAAGCTCTTCTAGATATGGAACCACTTCAAGTCCCCTCCAAGCTAAAACACCAAAATCACCCGAATTACTATGATCCGTTTTAGAAAATGTTGTGCTATCAAATCAGGATTTGACAATAATCACAGACTATTTAGTGGTTGAGTGAGAAAGAAAGTACCTAATATTTCATTGCTATTCAATATCACTCATCAATCATTAAAATTACAAAAATCCTTTTGTCATTTGGAGCTGGAAAGATGTCATTGCACCTCCCATTATTTGATGTTGTCATTGACTCTATCACTATGTCTAAATAGAGCAGATTCATACCAACAGTTGAGATTGGTGGGCCCTGTTTGCGGAAGTAATAGACTTGCTCATAGTTATACAGTAGGGATAGATAATACTTTCGTAGGACAAAAGATGCATTGGTAATTGTTGTTGGGAAATTGAAGGCCATTATCACTTCCCTCCATTTGCGATCTCTAATAACCTGTAAACAATTCAAGATATAAGAGATCATTCTCATGTACAAGCTACTTTACAAAACAATTCCTGATATTGTCTTGTAATAAGGAATAGACCAAGATGCATATTTTCAGAACTCCATGAATCAGCTTAGAACTTAACTGATCAAAGTCAGGATAGGCCACTCAAACTCTGACCATTGATCCCAGGGTCCTTAGTACCTAATTAGTTATAAATTAATACATACCTTTTCAAGACCTCCACGAGATGTGACCTCCACAAAGAGGCGGTGTAGATCTAGAGCCTTACCTCCTATGATAGGCACCCTAGTAGGAAATGGGAAAGGAAAAAGGTAAGCAAATTAAACCAAATACTCAACCTCTTATTCTAAGACAGTGCTAAGTGAAGGGCAAAGACAGATTATGCATCTGGGTCTGTGGTATTGAGACAGAAGACTTTATCAACTTAGTGATTCCAGTTATAAAATCCTAGGTCGTGGGAATATGGGAATAATTTGCCTAAATGTCAAGTCTCCACGGCACAATCATCCACAGTAAATTCAACTATCAGTAACAGAAAACAGCTGGTAGACCAAATCCATCAAAATCTTATCTTAATGTTTATGATATTGCATAGTGGAAAACCAGATGTAGACTGGCAATGCATCAGTATTCATATTCCACAAGATAATTAGGCTCTGAAGGGATAGAGAATGATAGGAGAAAGTAACAACAGAAAAAAGAAAAAAAATAATAAAAAAGAGACAAAAACGCTTGAAATACATTAAAAAATTTACATATTATACAAGCAATAGCTCATCACTAAAAGCCAGTTGAAATCAGGATACACTTGAAGAAAGCAACAAACAAAAACAAGTAGATACAAACTGAAAAGATAAGATATAGCGTAGAATACAATCTTAGTGAATCCAGAACTCGTTATTGGGGAAAAAAAAATTTGCCCAATTCAGGAAAAAGGAAAATTTTCCCAAGGAAACATCGACCATATGATGCAAAAAACGTGAAGAAACTAACAAATACCGGGACCTAAAAAGAAATCACATGTTTCCTTCGTTCAACTTAAAATCACGGTAAAGAATTTTGAAGCAAAAAGGGAATGGCAGAGGCCCGTAACAACCAATAACTCCATTCCGAGAGAAATACGAGGCAAAATAAACTAAACGACAGAGATTGAATGGGTTTGCAGGATCTAGAAAGAAGTCGAAATTTTCATGGAAAAAGTCAGAAATATAAGAAACGGTAACATTCAAACCCACATAAATCAGCCAACTGCTTATGATTTGTTCATGATCACTTATGGGGAGATTCAAACAAAATGGAGCAGACTTGGAGGAAATAACGAACAGAAAACAGAAAGCCCATAAAGCACCGGAGAGTTGAGAAACTTAAGTCTACTTACGTGAACTTAGTGCCCAGCAATTTGTGAAGATCCTTAAGCGTCTCCATGAAGATTTCTTCATTTTGAACAACTTCCTGATACGTTGCTACGGCAGAAGGGGAAGACCTGTCAGCGTCTGAATACCCATGTGATGGTGGACCAACTGAAGTAATTTCCTTAGTTGCAGTAGTAGTCGCCGTTGTTGTTGGGTTTGCGGATAGAAGGATAGACATTTCCTTTAAATCATCGAAGGTAAAGCAAACAGAGAGGATTAAAAACAAGGGAAAATTACAGATGAATGGAAAATGGATGAGCTTTGTCTTAGGTTCTTCTTAACAATAAAAATGCTTGTAAGAGCAGATACTCGTAGAGATCAAGAAAAGAGTTTGGGTGGAGTAAAAGCGCGATGGTTACCAGCCACCAGCTCGCTGCTTCATTATGGTTTTTGCCTTGTAGATTAAGACAATACAATTAAAATAGAGGGGTTGGTTTTTTGGTGCGCGGAAGCGGATACTGATAGTATATACCCTCAGCCTAGATTAATTTTTTAAGCCTCGTCGGCATTTTGGATGAATTCGGCGGATCCATTTAGGGCTCTCTCACTGTCAATCCAAAAATCTTTTTGGGTCACGTGTAAAAGTTAAAAATCGTAATAACAAAATTTTCGTGTATTTTATGAAAATGAAAGAAACTCATTTTAATTGACTTTCTTTCATTTAATTCTTGGGATAAGCCAGAATATTCTTACAATATAATTCAACATACAGTCTGTTAATATGAAATATGATCATTTTCACATAACCATCCAGCACATTCTCACGATATGCAAACAAAATTAAAGGAAAAGAGAGACTCAACCGGGCCACGATATCAAACCACTACGAATGGTTCCAGATACGACGATACCAACCAACCGACTCTACAGAGTCTTTCCTGCACCGTAAGAAGTCCATGTTTTTTGCTCGTCACCCGATACGCCATTTCCGAACTCCCTCTGTACATCCTCTTCCACCATCTATCATACACCTTACAATCATAAAACAATCCTTACAATGTCATTCGGAATCAACGAATCATGACAACATACAGCCAGAGAATCACATTCCTTCTGGACTAACTCTCGAAACCGAGTCCGAGATACGATCCCCATTTCGGTTGTACACTAAAATTTTGCTTGCATCTTGAGCCTAAATACTCATCACGAAAGTTGAGAGCATTTGCATCAACTTATATTAGGGAATCGAGATATGTGTAATTCCAGCACCGGCTGTACTGAAGTAGGCTACCATATGTACGATCCCACACGCCAATAAAGAGACTCTCGGTATCAGGGCTGAAAGAAACACCTGAGATTTCACCAAAGAAATCGATCTCTTGCTCTTTCTCATAACCATTCTTCACGTCATAGACATGTACGAAGTCGGCAGGCTCTGCCATAGCCATGAATTGCCCATCAGATGTGAAGCGGATTGATCGAATAGCCCCAAGGTTTCCCTTGAGGACAGCAACAGAATTGGATAAATTCCGCGTGTCCCAAATACGGCATGTCTTATCCTGGTTCCCTGTGGCAAAGGTGCGGCCATCTGGGTGCCATGCCGATGCAAAAGAGAAATCCAAGTGCCCACATAAAGGCATAACCGTCTGCACAAGGAATAAAAACTCAAATTAGTAAGTTAATTTGTGTTCGGAACCATAATTGAGGTACCTTCAAATATGCACAATATGATTATTAAGTTCTTCAGAAGAAATGTGGGAATTTTGCCTACCTTTCCAGTTCGAGAATCAACCAGAATCCCATCTGGGTTGTCTCCAACAATGACAAGAAGCTTACCATCCGGACTCAGAGAAGTATGCTGCAAACAGATAGCAGGTATGAGAAAATCATAACTACAATCAATTCATCAAATGGTACCATGATATTCCACGCAAGCTGTATTGGAGATATCAACATTTCTCATTATTAGCAGGGTAACACGCAAGGACATGGCATCAAATTTTATATCCTCCAGCCACCCAAAATCGGCACATTTGAAAATAAAGTGTCATTTGGCGTTCATTCTGGGAACTCATTCCATGGCTTAGAATGAGTTCCAAGGCTTAGTATGAGTTTTTGTTACAAAAAGATTGTTTCATTACAATTTGGGAATGGGTTTTCCCGAAATGAGTTTCAAAAAAAAAAATGCACTAAAGAGAGGATTCATCCCAGACCCCATTTTTTGTCTTTGAAAACTCCTTTTGCAGAGGTATGTTGGCATACTTGTAATGTGCATACTTGTAATGTTTAAAAACTTTGAAGGATATACATGAAATTTTTTTTAAAGACTTCTTTACAGGACAAAGTTAAGCTTATCATTTTTGAAATGTTCTTTTAAGTTAAGACAATAGCAAACTTTAGTATTTATAAACTCAAGAAGAATGAAACATCCTTCACCAAATGTCAATCTGAATTCTATTTAACTTGTGCAACCTCATTTGGGATCGCTTGGGGAATGAGTTCTAGGGTTTCCAGAATGAATGGCAAACGAGGCCTAAACATCCAAGCTTCTTATCATGCAAATATTTTAGTCATCCAACATAGGCATATGACTCCCAACCATCAAACAACTACACAACAACAATGACAACCACAGAAAGACCTCATCCCAACTGGCTAGGGACCTTCAGGTCAGTAACAAAACCCCGTCCATATCAATCCAAAACCACTTTATCAGATGTCAACCTTCCAAACAACCTATGAAAACCCCTAAAGCGTTGAGAACCTAAATCAGCACAATCTGATAGATCCTATAAATCCCAAAGTCCATTTTGCTTCTAAACTACTGGAAAAGTGAAGATTTCATTGACTGGGTTGCTAGGAAAATATGATTGATAAGTAAAATGTGGGATCAGCCACATAAGTCCTGTCACACCATCTTAATCCTCAAAAACAATGTATTTGGTCAAACTATGCATCCGAATCCTTTTTGACCAACTATAGATGAGTACCATCCAAAATTCCTGTCTCCATTTTAGAACCTTGAAAGCAATCAATAATAATATTTTTATTATTGAGATTTTTCTTTTTTTTTGGGGGGGGGGGGGGTTCGATTTTGATAGAAATCATCTTGTAAAATTATGTCGATGGAATGAATATAAAAATAATTCTACCTCTAGCTTAAAAAGTTTGCAAAGTACTAGAAATGTGAATGCAATACAATCCCATACCCAGAAATGCACCCTCACAAACAAACACACCTTTCTCCCAGCCCTGTGTATGTCCTCGTCACAAACCAGCCCTCAAATTATGAGACAAAATAATGATAATTCCAGTATGAAGAACTTACATTCACAGGCCAAGGAAACTGAAAATGCTTCAAAAGCTGAAATCTTTCCATATCAAAATCTCTAACTCCGCAGTCATTGTTTGAAGCAATGAAATGAACAGCTCCACTGAGAAAATATTCCAGCTCAGTTAAGACACTAAATTTGGGAAAGAAATGACTTCTACTAGCATCACAGGTCAAAATCACGCACCTGGGACTGTTAATAATCTCAACAGCATTTGTGATTGCATTATCATCATATGTTGTTCTTGTACAGAAGCTAACACCAGGTCGATCTAGATACTGCTTTCCAATAAGTGAAGATAGAATGAGCTTGACAATTTAGTAGTTCCAGATTCCACTATAATATCATTAGCATATAAAGGGCTGCCCCCATAGCAAAACCAATATGCTCAAAAAGCAAGAAAAGGAAGAAGTTTTATTGAAAAAAAAAATTTACAACAGCTACTTCTATCCATCATACTGAGGATATGGCATCCAACAACTTTAGCATAGGTACACCCAAAAAGAGAGAAGCACTAACAGTACCCACTAACAAGCTAACTGTTAGATTATTGGCAGACCTTGTGCCATGGGAGAACAAAATATTCAACCCATCTATCAAAAAAATGGCAAATATTGGTAAGTGTCCAAGAATACTCTTTGCGGTTTGATCAGCCACAAGAATACCTTCCATCAGCAAAACCCTGAGCCTTACCTCATGCCTGCCACTAAGACACAGAATTCAGCCTTTACCTTGTCCCCGTTGCTGACAAGATCCAAGAAGGCATGAATAATACTGCATGAATTGTCTCTGGAAACATGTCAATACCTGATTGGCCAGGGCTCCCATTAGGACACCCATTAAATACATCTTGATGGTAACAAATCCAGTGCCTTCCATACCAAACGATATCTTTCCCGAAATGACAAAAAGGCTACTATTAATCACTGATTGATGTCCACCGATCATGTTCCCTTTTATCAAAAACGAAGCATGAGCTATGCACATGTGTGGAGAGAGAAGAACAACGCAGGGACAAATAAAATAGAGTTTTATGGGTGCTTAAGTAATAGAATTTAAATTATAAACTGTTACTCACTATCATGCACAATTGAATGATGAATTGCAATTGATACTTTCCCTTTCTAAATGAGATGAAGTTCCCACTATAAACACTATCATTGAATCTGTTGATGTACTATTTTTAGACCATATTTGGCTTTTATTTTGAATCCCAACATTTAATTACAATCAGCATCTTTCAAGGCATGGGTATTAAGTGATTGATACTTTCCATTTCAAATTAATACTTTCAAGGCATGCTATTGAGTGATTGATATTTTTAGACCATATTTGGCTATTATTAATTGGACTTTCCCTTTAGAAATGAGAAAAAGGTTCCTAAAAAAAATAGTATCATTGAATCAGTTGTTGTACTATTTTTAGACCATATTTGGCTTTTATTTTGAATCCCGATATTTAATTACAACCTAAGGAATTAAGACAAGTTCTTGAAGCGTGGGGGAGGAGGAAAGGTAAATCCTATAGAGACTTAATATGGAACTCTATTCCTTCAGCTGTTGCTTGGGTGATCTGGAAAGAGAGAAATAGAAGGACTTTTCAAAATATTGAAAGGAAAGAGACAACATTAGAACGAGCTGTCCTGAGATTAATACATAACTGGGTTTCAAGTCAACCCGTGGGAGCTAACATTCCCATCAAAGAATTCCAGGGGTGCAATAGATTTTTTGATATGGGAAGGGGGTAGTGTTTGGTTGTGGGTTATGTTTCTGTAGTATTGGGACAGTAATGTGTTCTACCACTGGTACACAGTTTGTGTACTATGTAATCTTTTCTAATTATTTATAATATTTCCCTATGATTACTGATCGAAAAAAAATTACAATCAGCATCTTTCAAGCCATGGCTATTAAGTGATTTCAGGTTCAGATAACCTGATGCTCAGAGCTCTGATTCCAATGCTCAGAAGTTTCACAATCACAACTATGGCACCACATTCTGGGGCAAGAAAAAACAAAGACTAAGACAGCGATGACAAGTTTGCCACCAAAAAAGTTGGAGTTTCGCTTACTAAATAAATTATGTCATCAATTGAGTGGAGCATGAATTGAAACTCTGCCATGCATTTTTGATAAATGATTAATCAAGAACCAGAAACATGTGTTTCGCATTTTGAATGATTTTTCTAACTTTACACTCCTTTGAGTCAGCAGAAGTCAAAATTCTTAGCCAAATATATGCTACTCAAAAATGGTGATAAACATTTACCTCGATCAAGGTCAAACATGAACAATAATTAAGTTAAAAATCACACCATAATCTGAGTATCACTGGAATAAAATGATGAATTCCTCTTTATATCAAAACAACATTAATAAAAAAAAACAAATAAATAACAAACAAAATGAAGCCACTTCTCATATAAAAAGATATTTTTTTTCTTGAAAAATGTCTATTTACCAATATTTATTCACTTCAAAAAGAAGGATACATTCAAATAAAAATCCATTTGTTATATCTTATTGATTTAGTAGAACATAGTCACAACTTGACTAAGTCTGGAACATAATAGTTTTATATTTAATTCAAAGTAATATATGCGTGTACATATCATATATATGTGCATGCATGTGTACACGTGTATGCGTGTGTACATGTGTGCAAGCAAGAGAAAGAGAGAGATTGAGGCCAAGCACATAGCAAATCCAATTTGGGTGAGGCAAGATTACCAACTTGAGCCATTCCAGAATGCTTCAAGTTTAGAATATGGTGAATTTCTCACATGAAAATTGAGGAAGCCAATCATACTTCTCCATGATCCTTTAGAACATACTAAGATAATGCTCCTAACACATATGCCATGTGGAAAAAAGCCACCTCCTAAATTTTTCTTTCTTGCAATAAACTTCAAAAAAAATAAGAATATAAAATTTGACAGCTGCCCTTACTGTGACAACCGCTGTTAAAAAATTATTTAGGAGTCTTGTGATATTTTCCATGAGCCTATCCAAATGGTCCCCGGAATGGATGATGGTAAGAATTGGCCAACATTGCTATATGAGGGAGACAAGAAACCATTCACCTAATAGTATGGATGACACTATTCCGTCAAGATTTGCTTCCATTTTTGATAAAATCATTGACATGAAAAACAGATATTTTTATAGGTAAAATAACATAAGATATTTCTGTAATCACCTAGATGTAAAGATGATTTTATTTTTGTAATCACCTAGATGTAAAGATGACTTTAGTCTGACACGTTTATGAACCACGTGAAGGAAAACACTTCATATCCTTAGAGAAAAATCTGCACATATAATAACTCAAGAAAGTTACCTTGCAGATAAGTTCCCCTTGGAATCCTCCAGCAACAAGCAACTTATCCTTAACCGCCAGAGTACTAACTTGCGTCTGAGAAAATCCTTCCAACAAACTTCCAGGGTGTTTCTACGTAGGAGAATATAAAAGCAAGTTTAGCTTCACAGAAGCCATAACTACAAAATCAAAACTTGATGTAGTTTCAAGTCCAATTATACTGTAATAATACAACATAGCACCGTATGGCACAATAAAAAATTGTGAAAAACATTCACCTCACATGGTGCCACATGTCCTGAAACATTGAGTACTTCAGACTTTTTGCTAGTTAATGAAGACCAATGAATAACAGAGAAATGTGACATGAGGTAGACATCATGCTTTGATGTAGCCCAAACCAAATTCCTCAACTGAAAAGCCAAAAATAAATAAATTGATCAATCATCATAAAACCAGAACAAAATCTTCAAATATCAAAGCAACAGATCCCTGGAAAAAAAATTTAATGTAATAGCAACAAAAATCAGACAAAAGGAAATGATACAAATAGGAAAATTCAATAAAGTTTGTGACTTTATAATAATCGAAATCCTTCCAAACTAACTCCATCCAGTTTCTTTCTGGTCTTCTCTATGTTACATGGACTCGGATACAAGTGCAGGGTATGGGTATGCATCTAGGAGTCTTGACCCCCAAAACATATGATACACGGACTCAGTCAATAAGTGTCTAATTTTTTGATATAGATATTAGGATTCGGCTGAAAGGTCTCCAAATAAATGTTATTAAGGTAGGCTAGAAGCCGAGATCTCTCTTTGTTTCTTTTTGCTTTTGTTTTCTTCCATATTTTCTTTTTGATTCATAGTTTGCCATTTCTGAGTTTGAGAATATATATTCTCTCTTCATAAAAACTCTTATCCTTTTTTAATAATTACTTGCAAGATGATTATTTGCTATTTCTTTTCTTATTTTTCTTTGATCTTGGATTGAAATGTCCGATAGAACATATTTAGGATCCGATAATTTGTATACCCATGCTTATGTCATGCCATGTCATGTAAACACTTACTTTTTGGGGTCGTGTATAGTGTCCGTGTAACATAGTATTCTCACCTTCTTAGATCCTTCAATGGGTACCCACACTTTCTCATGGTAGGCCCTGCGAGTCTACACTTTACATATCCAAACCATCTTAACCTACTTTCCTTTGCCTTATCTCCTATTTAGGTAACATCAAGACACTCTCGGATATGTTTATTCCTTATCTTTCCAAAACCTTCCCATACATCCATTTCAACATGCTTATCTCACCATTGCAGATTTGTAGGGGTTTCTCCTATTTCTGGGTTGGGGGATTGTTGGTACACAGTTTGTCTACCTGAACTTTCTTAATCTTTCTTTATCTAATTAATGATACAATACCTTATTTACCAATAAAAAAAATGCTTATCTCATCAATACTCACCTTATTCGTAAGTTGCTTCCTTTTTTAACCAGCATGCTGATCCACATAGCATAGTAGTTTATTCCTCATAGCTATGCTATTAATTTTCATTTTAACTTGAGTGGAACATGTTGATTAAATTACACTCTAGAAGAATCTCCAACCATCAATTCTAATTCTATAAACAACACCCTCATCAATGCCTCCCTCTTTATAGATAATTGATCCAAAATATCAAAGTTGATTGTTTTAGGAATATCTTAATCCTTGATTCTTTCTATTGCTTCGTCTTGGTATAGGATTTAGTTTATCTGAAACTACTAACTACAATGCACAGAAATCTTAAATTCACCATCCAATAAAAAAGGCAATTTTTATTTAAAAATTACTAATGCTAAACATGAGAAATATAAAATTGATATCAAATGACCTGGAAATGAAGGATTGTTGATTTCACAGATCTTGTATTGCGCCTGAACTCATAAAACATTCCTCCTTTCTTTGTGTGTTTGCAATCCTTGAGACAAGCAAAAACCAAACATGGGGGAAAAAAACATCATAATTGAGAGCATAATGTTACCGGTGAAGAATTAACTGAAAAGAAAAAATTTACTTTCTCTGATTTCTCCCCAGATTGAGGTATGTTTTCATAGTTCTTGTACTGCTCTAATCTAGTTTGCCTGTATTTATCACGGGAAATGCTAAGCCTATCCCAAGGAATTCCTTGTATATCTTTTCCTCTCCGTGCCTGTGCCGAGGATGTGTCTGTTATCTTATTGTTCTGCACAATAACAAATAATTCATAAATACATGTCCAAAGCCTTTGTTTTAATAATCCAGATACAATAGAAATATGAATGCAAGCTGCAGCATCCATCTAATAATAAAAATAATTGACAAAAGAAGGGGGGTGGGTGGATAAGAAACCAAGTGGCCGTATTCATCTTCATCTGATTCCGAGTCACCCATCCCCCTAACATCTAATTCTTCATCCATGTCATCATCTGCGTCTGCCATTTCATAATTATCTCCCACGTAATCGATTTCATCACTTTGGTACAGTGACATGGTAACAGTCAGCAGCTTCACACCTACGCCAACATCAATTCAAACAAATAAAGCTTGATGTCATTAATAATGAAAAGATTGATGCCATTAATAATGGTACACAAACATCCCAATTAACAAAGATCAAATGATAACAAATCAATGGTACTATGTAATGATTTAAAGATACTGGTTTTATAGAGGTTGCAAAAATGCATTCTCATTTTTTTATGAACATGAATAACTTAATAATCTCAAATTTATCCACCTATTACATAAGATAATTATTTGTCCGACGACTCCGACCTATGTTGCACTATATACAGCTGTTATCAGTACCAAAACATTGGAATGTAGTGCTAGATTCAGCAAAATTCGACAAATTGGTAATATGGTATACCAAACAATATCATGAATAACAAATAGGCTCACGCATGTTATTTAAGAAAGAAAAAAAAAAAAAGGAAGCAAGGCTTTCAAGAGCTTAATAATGTTACATTATCGCCATAGAAACATTAAAAACCTCAGGGTGTCAAATTAAAATGCAAGTTTAGGTCTCGGCACAGTGAATCTCTGCAGGTGACCTGTTTTGGTAAGACCTAAACTGGGTCATGAGCTCTTTCAAATCCCAAGAAAAACCTTTTATGGGAAAGTGCAGACAATAGAACTCATATAGTTTATAGAAGCAATAAATTTGTAATGCGAAATAAAGAAGATGACACCTATTAGTACAATAGCATGTGTCCAACACCGATAATTCGTGTAAGTGTCCATGAAACATGGCATCCAACCTTAATATTAGCAGCTATATGCACACTACGCGTTGAATTCCTACAAACGGATAGAATACAACGATCTGCCTATCACAGAGATGATGAGTTCGTTCTCTTATTGAATGATATAGAGTTTCTGTGAGTGCAAATGCAATTAATTAAAAAAAAAATTCATATTCCAGAAGTATAAGAAAAAAGAAATATCGGAATCGTTCCCCATCCCAACCCCCTCCTCCTCTTCCCGGCGCCCAAAAAAGGATCTTTTGTTACGATTAATCGTTTCCCTAAAAAATAAAAGAAACGATTGAACTCTAACAACGCTGTCCTATAATTAATTCATCTTAAGGAAAAAGGGGCAGATTCACAGATTTCCAACCTCTTGTTCGAAGGGATCGAACGCCGATTGTGCTTCTCTGGTGAAAGATCCCGATCAGGAACTTTTACGCGTCTCGTGAGAATATAGGCTGAATAAAACTGGAAAAGTTAATAGAACGAACGAGAATTATCTTTTCGGCCAAACAGAGACGGCAAAATCGCAACGAAAGCAGGAAGATGTATCCGATTCCGTGCACTGGTCTTCGAAGCCCGACTGAAGAAATGAACGCAAAGGACAGATATACGTATTAAAATACATGCGATGTGTTTACAATTATGCCCCCTGTCACAGCCAAAATTGTCGATTGAACCGCGCGTTTATGAACGACCCATGATTTTTTTCATCTTCGCACTTGAAGCAACGAGGACTTTCTAGAAAAACCAAAAAATTACCCCATTTTTTTTATCCATATCCTTGTATTATGATATACTAGCAGGGCCCACGTGCAGTACTGCACGCACGTAAAAAGGGAGGGAGTAGTTTTAAAACTGCACGTGGAGAAAGAATAAATGGGGAGAAAGGAAATGGAGAGAGGAAAAGTGGGGTAGTTACAAACTAATTATTTTTGAACGAAAATAGTGAGTTCAGACAGGTATAACCCTATATTATTGAAACTAAACTATACAGAAGATGGGCATTTTGTGAAAGTTGTAACTTGTTGTTTGGCACGATTCCCAAAAAGGGCGCCTCGCTTTATATATAGTAGATTTGTATGTATCAAATTCTATTTGACGTTTATATTTATTACAAGTTCCAAGGCACCTGCGTTGCACATGTAGCCATATCAAGATATTTTATACTTATAAGAAGCAATTGCCTTCCCTCTTCTTAGCATTGAGCTTGTTCTTAAATAAATCAGAGACATACAAGATTTTCATCACATAGAGATCGAGAAATAACTCATAATTCTTCATAATGACTCCATAACCAAGTGTAGCTCCTACCAAAGCTGAGTTCCAAAGGAACAAATTGAAAACACCTGATCTCTAAAATTTTTATGCAAAGTGATTGCATCTAAAATCAAATAGTCAAAGAATAGTTAAAAAGATGAATTACTGATGTTAATACAAATATTAACAATGTACTAATAATACAAATATGGCATTATGGAAATAGGCAACTAATTGTTTACAAATTTTATTGTTATGAGTTAATAGATTTAACTCATAACACATAATAATCCTATTAACGTTAATCCTATTTTATTGTTGCCTATTAATGTGCCCATGACATGATGTTTTTCCTTAAAAATTTAATCCTATTTTATTTTAGTTACAGTTAAAAAGACGTATCTATTGTTTAGTTATTAATAATTAATATATATATATATTCATATTTTAGTTGTAATTTATCCTATTTTAACGATTTTGGGTGTAGTTTAAATTTTAGTTAGTTAAGGATTGACGATATAGAACAGAGGCATTATGCTTATAAAATAATAATTTAATAGGATTAACACTTATCTAAGTGTAGTAGTTAATATAAATTTAATAGGGTTTTAATATAAATTTATGGGCTTTTTGCACCCATACCCCTACATTATAAGGAATTTGCATCTATATCCTTTTTTTATATTTATATTTATGTCCCTCCGTTTAACATAATTATTGCGATTATGCCCATGAAGTTAAAGTACGTTAACTTTGTTGTTTGCTTTTACCAAATTACTAAAATAACCTTTTATAAAATAAAAATATTTTGTGTTTACCCTGCTATATTATCTTATATTTTATTTATGTTATTGTACTATTCTATTTATTCCAATTTTTTTAACTTAAGCCACTGATATTAATTTGTTTAAGTGATAACTATTCATTTAAATTCAGCCAAGCATATAATCATTTGGCTATCTGATATATATTTTTTTATCTTATAGAAGGTTATATTAGTCATTTCATAAAAATAAATGACAACAATTAATGGAATTTGATGTTAATGGTATAATTGCAATGATTATGTTAAATTGATAGATATAGATACAATCACTAAAAACAAGAGGATATAAATGAAAATTTGTTATAATGTAGGGGCATGGGTGCAAAAAAACCCTAAATTTATTAACTAACGATATATACTTTTCTAGTGGGATTAATTAACGATATATATGTTATTTTAATAAGATTTTAATCTACATCTATTGATGTCTCTCTTATTAGGTTATCAATATACGGCCAATTTTTTAATCATTTATTTAATTAAATAAAATAAAATATTTAGATAGAATTCTAGAAAAGTATAAAATTTTATTATTAATGGAAAAATATAAAATAAGCACAAACAGTCCTATTCGTTTTTCCATTCACTTTAAAGGATAAAGATTATTTAAATATAAATAATATAAAATAAAAAGTTATATATAATAATGCTATCTAAATTAAAGAATTATTTTGCATTTTGCCTATATTAAGACATGGCAAAACTTTCACCTTTTGCTTTATTTTTATTACTGCTTAAGTATGAGCTTGTGTCCATTGACTAGGCTTTTTCTTAAGCCCTTGATATAAAATTTTTGTGTCTTGTGCCAAATTTTTATAAAAATTTGATATATAATTTATGGCAAGAGGAAAAAAACAACAATATTGATAGCTTTACTCCTTTCAAATACAAGGCTGTCCTTTACTGGGTTAGAATAAAAAGTGCAAAGTTGTCAATATATGCTTTTTTCCTCTTGCAACCTCAACAATCAAATCCCTAAAGAGCAAACTGTTACATACAAATAGGACTGGCAATAGGCTAGATTTTGGTGAACCCAAACCTGCCCTTGTAGGAGTTTAGTCAATGTCAAACCCCAACTTGTCCCTATCGGATCGATAATAGAGCTGGGCAAGTCTACCCCTGTTGGTGTATGAATGCAAAAAATTTGTCTTGAAAAAATAAAATATATAAATTTGTAATATGTTTATTAATAAATATATGTATATCTTAAACATGGTATATATGAAAATAATATTAAAAACAATATTTTAATATGTGAATATTAGGTTTGGGTCGGATTGAGCTAAACCCGAACCCACCTTAGCCCGATTATAGGCAAACCAAACCTTAACCATTAGATGCAAGGCAGGTTAACTGGTAACTCACCTCATGACATTCCTACACAGAACAAACCTCAAAGGTGGTAATTTGGCATTTTAAAAACCTCAAGGGTAAAAGTAAGATTGTTTGATTGTAACTCGTAAACTTTTGTGTAGTGGGTCCCACAAGCACACAAGTTATGAATTCAACAATTAGGATGACGAAATCTTCTGATATGTTTACATGAGTTGGTTCTAGATTAGGTAACTCTTTTTGGTTTTTCCATTCACTTTAAAGGATAAAGATTATTTTAATATAAATAATATAAAATAAAAAGTTATATATAATTCTAGATTAGGTAAATCTTTTTTGTTTTCCTTAAGCATCAATGGATAACACTCTAAAAGAAATACAATACTTTAATAAAAATAGTGTAAAAATAAAAAATGAAATAGAATTTTAAAAAAGGATAATAGGCTATTAATTCTGATAAAATTTAAGATAAGAACAAAAAAAAATTTATCCTCATACATTATTAATTAATAGTCAAAATAATATCTTATAATTAATTAAAAAAATTCATAGTTTTAGTGGGATTTTTCCTTTTTCCTTTTTTTTTGTTTGGGATTTGATTAGTTGGGTTTTATTATATAATATCTTATTAGTTTGATAAGGTGGTTTTGTCATAGAAGGATTTGATTAATGGGATTTTCCTTTTTGTTTTTTTTGGAGGAACTGTTTAGTTTGGGTTTATTAAAAGCACGAACCACCTAAGTGTTTTTTTATTTTTCACATAACTAAAATTAAAAGTTAAAAGACTGATTATAATAATCTAAACAAACACATCGTATGATAAAAAAAAATTTCACCTTTTTTTACTAAGTATTATTATGTAATCATACTATAATTTAAAAAGGTGAAAAGAATTTAATAATTAGAAATTGGTACATATCATAAAGATATGAATAATTAAAAATCCTACTATAATCACAGAAAAAATGAAGATAAAAAAGAATTAAAAAAGGTAAATTAGAAATGAATTTAAAAAAAATTAAAATTATCTTAATAATTTAAAAAAAAATTAAACTATACTATAATTAAAAAAAGGTTAAAAGAATTTTAATATTTAGAAATTCATATATATCTTAAAGATATGATTGAAATTAAATATTTAAGGATAATTAAAGATTATTTAACCAAATAATTTAAGTAAAAAGGTAATAATGAGATTATCTAGCGAAATCAATTATATATAAAGATACGATTGGAATTAAATATTTAAGGATAAGTAAAGATTATTTAACCAAAAAATGTAATTGAAATTATCTAACGAAATCAATTTTATTTAAGTAAATGGTACTTTTAAAATTAAATAGTATAGAAAAGGGTATTTTAGGTATGTAAAACTTGAAAACACTAAAGGCAGTTCGTGCTTTTAATAGTAGTATAGATATAGATTTTTATTAAATAAAATAACCTTTCATAATATAAAAATATTAAATAGCTAAATGATTCAATAAATAAGCAAATTAATGTTAATGACTTAAGGTATGGACATAATAGATATAATAATAGAAGGGAATAAATAAAATATTAAAATAACATAATAGGATAAATGAAAATATTTTTTATTCTATAGAAGGTTACTTTAATTTTTTAATAAAAATAAAAACAAAAGACTTTAAATTTGGGATTATGAGTGTAACAATTATGCTAAATGGAGGGTATAATTAAATATTACAAATAACATGATATAAATACAAATTTAACATATTGTAAGGAAATGGACGCGAAAAGCCCAACAAAATTTTGTTAAAAAAAAATATGCTAAAGTCAAAAAAAACTTAAGAACAAAAAAGGTATTAGCAAATCATTTATTTTATATTTTATAATTTCAATGTCACACTTTTAAATGCTTTTGCACGTTATTTTTCTTCTCCTTCCATTTGCATTCTCGAGCATTTTTCGACTCCGTTTGGTCTTTTTCCCTCAAATGATTTGTTCCATGGAGAATGTTTTTGATAGAAACATTTGAATCCATTTAGTCATCTGTCCAATCTTCTACGTTATTTTCTCAACTTCGTTTAGCATTCCTTCCCTCTGTGGATTTGTTCTATGAAGCATGACTTTGATAGAAACCTTAGAATCCATTTAGTCAAGTTAGTCCATTTCTATTTCATTTATTAACGTTTGGGCGAGAAGAGAACCATTTTCTTGCCCCATTATATTACAAAAATCAAATCCCAACTATTCATGTGTGGTGCAACGAATTCATATGTTTTCTACTTTTAGGAGAAAGAAAGGTATATTAACAAAAAAGATTTTAGTTCCACTGTATTTGTTATGTGACCATCTTCAATCCACGAAAATTTCATACTATTAACCTATCACAAGAGTCTACATTTAGGTTATGGGTGGCTAGGCAATGGGCTATAACTTAGTGATTATAAGGTATAACCTTAATCATCTCAAAAGCACAACCCTGAACATCAGAGGATACAACCCTTAACGTTATACATACAATCCCAAATGTCGAAGGACACAACCCTGACAATCATATCGTTCAACCTTAATCGTTAAAGGGTACAACCCAACCATCTGGGGTATAACCCAAAAAACGAGAGGGTATAACTCTAATCATGTGAGGGCACAACCCAATTATCTAGGATAAACCCTGGTCATGCAGAGGCACAACTCTAAAAATTAGAAGGCATAACCTTTACTATCATAGGGTAAAACTATGACCCTCTAGGATACAATTCCAATCATATAAGGTTACAAGTTACAACCTTGTACATTTGAGATTACAACCTTGAACATAGAGTGGAACCTTACCTAATCATGATATGGAGAAAATCCCTAATCACCGGGTACAATACCTAAAATTAGAAGGCACAACCTTTAACATCACAGGTACAACAATAAATACAAAGTTACTAATAAAAGTTATCGTTTCATTCATATTTTTGTATAAAACATAGGATACACCGGAAAAATACAAAGTTATGCATAAAATTTATTTTAATTGACAAGCCTACACAGAGAAGGAATGGAGCATAAGAGGGCCTTTAAAAGGGTAATTTTGGAATTTATAATTCCAAGCTAGATTTTTTTGATAATAATTTTAAATTTCTGACCTTTCAAAAAAATTTTTTTTTTAAAATTTCGGACGGTTTCGAGTAAAAGTCCTTGCATCATCTCTCCCGATGGGAATTTCGGACCTATCGTTCTTCCATTCTTTCGTTCCCCCGAGAACGGGATGAAATCGTTTGCCGCATTAATGTGCGGTAGACCATGCAGCGTTCGTGAGATGCTACCATGTGGAGCATCCCACGGATGCTGTGCATCACATTTTCCTAGGTGAAGTGCATTGGGAAAATGTGATGCACAGCATCCGTGGGATACTCCATGTGGCAGCATCCCATGGACACTGCATAGTCTGCCGCACATTAAAGGCGACACATGATTTTAACCCCATGTCCATCTCGTATCACGTCACTGGAAGCAAATCGTCTACCTTGCTGCCTTGATTTGCTCCCTGATGTGGCCATGTTACGTAAAGCATCTCATGGCCAATGGTTTTTTTCATGTAGGGTCCACCAAAAACATTTATAACATTCAAAAGAAACTGACCCTTAGATGCAAAACAAGGAAGAAGGGCATACGATTTCAGTGACCTTCAATTTTTTCATTGTTTTAAATGTTTTAAGACAGGACGTTATGATAAAACACTAGTCATGTGATTTCAGTGAAACCAGTGGCAGGGATGTATTTTGGGTGTGGCCCACTATTGAAAAGGATCATCCATCGGCGTGTTTCACGCTGGAACCACTGAATGGCTCCAGATGAAACGGTCTCGGCAACGCCACAGACGATTTCATTCCCTCACTCCTCGACCTTTTTCAATGGCCATGCTGCTGAGGAAGCTTTGGGGATCCGTCTCGGTTCTTTCCAATTCCTATTCGAGTTCGAGTTCATCCGATGGGCCGGATGTGGCTCAGTCATCTACGGGGATGTTTGATAAGATACCGCCCGATATCTTCCATCAAATTCTAAAATTTCTTGAACCCAAGCAAGCGGCCAGACTATGCCTCGTATGCAAATCCTGGAAATCTCTAGTTTCTGATAATGTTGTCTGGATTTTCTACCTTCAGAATCAACGGGAATCATGGGAATCCATTTTTTTCGCTGAAACTCATTTGAGATTAGGTTACCCGCTTGAGTAAGTTGTCATTTTCTTCCTTCAAAGAGTCCATTTCATCTTCTTCTCCTCGCCCCTCATCCTTTAATTTCTTTTCTTCTTTTTAGTTGCGAATAGTATCATATGATGGTTGAACATATCTTTTTATTTCTGAATTACGTTAAACGATTTTGATTCGCTACCATATCCGTGGTATAGTCGTTTGAATTGCGAGGACGACTATCTCTATTCCGATACCGAGTCAGCGAGATTTGTTAGTCATGTAAACAGGTTATTTCAGACGTAATTAAATTAAATCTCTTTAAGTTGAATGCATATAAATCAACTGAAAGTTTCAAACTGAACCACCCTTTCATTTTTGTTTCGTGTTCCTAATACTATCTTCATGGGTTGCACGAGAGGGCCAGAATATGGAACATGTCTGCTGTTGCTTTGTTGAACGAGTGAGAAGCAGAATTATATAGTTGACTATATGAACGCTATATGAAGGCCGTTCGGTGGTTTGGGTTAGATGCAAGTGTGGTGGTGCCGCGGAATCAAATTCTATAATCCTGTTTTTGATATCTTCTTGCTTTCCTCTCATTTTTTTGTCCATAGGAAATTTCTTAACTCATTGATATTTTTAGTGCTCTTTTTTCCTCCTTTTACGAGGGAAATGGAGAGATTCTACTAATGACAAACTTGCAGCCTAAATCATGTGCATACACTGGCATCTGTAGAACCGATGCCAGTGAACTTTATAGGAAAATCAGGACGGTATAAAGTTGTTATGTCAGTAACAGCTGTGCAAATGCTATCTAGAAAATCAGCTGTTCCATTTCATTCGCTATGTTGATAGTGCTATTTACTTATTTTTGTAAATTATCTGGCTGAAAATTGGAGATCAAAAAGACCTAGAAAAATTATTGTGAGAGGCTGTGAGGGGATACTTGTTGAAAGACCTAAGCGGGCAGAGAAAACACGATAAAAATCTGGATGGAATCAGTGAGAAGGGTTTTTGACACTCATACCTTGTTAACTATATAGTTTTTGACCAGTTGGTGTGGAGGCACATTATTTGAGTTGTTGATCCCAACTACTTGAGAAAAGGCATATCGTTTTCTTTTGTAGCTCATGGATCTCTCTCTCTCTTTCTCTCTCTCTCTCTACACTGTTACATACTGTTCGTATTCAGTTCTTAGCATGGATTTTGGTTGCAGGAGATTCTACAATGAGTCATCACTACTGTCATTCATGCATATCTATGGCCAGCGTGCAAAAGTACCTGGTGCTATCATTATTGATGGTAGGCATCGGCAATTTTTTCCACATGTGTTTGCCAGAATAATGTATTTATTCAATTGGGGTATTATGCTGGTTTGTTGACTGACTACCTGAATTTGTGCCATAGAAAATATTTGGTAGGTTGTACCATGACTAATGTGGATGGCAACATGCTGTCCAAATACTTGGTTTTTAAAAATTATCTGTTATTGCTAGGATTTCTAGTTTGGTGATTATGATATCCTTGGAATTCTTATGAAAAAAATCTATGGAACTTTTCATTATTATTATATCATTAAGCTTCTGTTGATTATCTTAAAAAACAAGCAAGAGGCAGAGGCAGGAGATTTCTTAGAAATATAATTGATATGCTTCCTGAATTATTAATACAGGATCATTCCTAACTAGCGAACTCTATAGTTCAACATAATTTTTGGGGAAGTGGAAACTTTTGTTTTATTTATTGCAATCACTGCTTGTTGCCATTGCATCTTTTTCATTCTTGAAATTGTTTTTATTAGCTCAAAAATTTTCATTACTATCACTATTACTATATTTATGTTCTTATAAAATTCATATCATAATAAATTTATCAATATATCTAAGAGGGCAAGAAAAGAACAAAAAGAACCTGCCTGAAGTCAATCAGACTGATTCTCATTATGCTTAATCTAACTGATAATATGATTAATATCCCAACTAGTAGGGATATGAAATTTTGTTATTACATCATCATCTTCATTATCATTATTATTACTATTAATTACTGCATTATTGATTAGGTGGCTCGGGCTATTGCAAGTTTGGTTGGAGCAAATATGATAGACCATCAGGGCTATCAGCAACATTTTTGGTGAGATTCATTTTATTGCTGATCAATTGGACTGGGACAGTGGGACATCAATTTGAAGCAGTGATAAGCTAGGAAAAAAGTAAAAACAAAAAATACAGGAAAAAAAGGGGAAAAATTCCTTGAATTTGTGTAATTCCATGCTGTATGAAAGATTCTATGCGATCCTAAATTTGGTTGCAATTAGTGACAGGAAAACAAGTATACTTCTTAACTTTACCTGTTATTAAGTGTATTTAACGTGCAGGAATTTGGCAACATCGAGTCTCCAATGTATTCTAAGCTTCGACATTTTTTCACAACAATCTATAGAAGGTCTGTTTCTTATATGGGCTACCTCACTTCACATTGAGCTTATTATTGAGAAGTTTCTTTTGTCCTCTTTTAATTATTGTTTTATTTTTAAGGATTAGCAAGCTTTCTGCACATACTAATACTTCTTTCCATGTTTACAAGAAGACAAATAATGATTTCAGATCTGTTTAAATCTACCTGTTTCTGCGTAATTAAACAAATAATAATAATAATAATCAAATCGGTGGTCATATTTAGTAGTGGCAAGTCCTTATTAAAGTACAACCATTTTCTGGGTGCATTTGGTGGTGAAGTTCCTTGACCTGGATTACATTGATTTGGACACCGTGCGTGCAGATGATTCATTACTATATTAGACAGTAGACAAGAACTATTCCCTACTTTCATAGACAAAGCACATCATTTTACTGTCCATCATGTATTTGATAACAAACACCAGTCTTGCTTCTCTGACATATTTGGTGAATAATACTATAATAGCACTCTTTATTACTGTAAACTGCATGCTTAAAACTTATGTTTTTTTCTGAGCAAGAGGTTGACTGTATTACAGGATGCAGGTGAAACCATCAATGCAGCCGCTTGTTGTGTCCATTCCAATCTGTCACTATGATGGTCAGCTACTATTTCATTACTTTTTCTCAAGAACAAGAAATAAACAATTTCAGCTGTTTATCCTTTTAAATTATTGATATTTGAAAGTGATGTCCTCTGAGGAGCAAGCATTGAGCTTTATATTTTTATAAATTGCAGACTTTATAAAAATTTATGGGAGCTTCTTATTAGAATCAGAATTTATAGCCTGACCTGCCAAGCTGTCCAATTTTAAATGAAATTTGCTGGGCATGGCATAGAGAACTAATACCTTAGGTCATGCTTCAATATGTTATCTAATCTTTGTTATTTCACTTTGTACGATTAAACTAGGTTCATTTGCTTTGTTTCTCTTTCATTCCAGATAATGAATCTGCCAAAGCAGCTAGACGGCAACTGAAAGAAGCCATCTACTCTGTTTTGTTTGACATGAATGTACCTGCTGTTTGTGCTGTCAATCAAGTAGGCCTACTTCTTTTCTTGATATTCATAGTTCATACTTCTGAAATGAACTAAGTATGAACTATCAATCTAGTGTTCTGGAATAAATTTATGATATGCATTTTTAAATTCTAAAAAGTAGGATTTCTATTTATCATGGACTACCACGCTCTTTACCATTTTGGCCAGTCTTTCTTCAAATTTAGACATTAGACACAATCCTAGACTGCTGATCTTCTAAATCTTGCATATTTGCTTGAGCTCCTTGAATATGCTTTTATTGATCCTAAGTGCCAATTCATTCATGCTTGGATCTTGAAGTTGAGTGGCATATTCTCTTCTAAATCCTTCTTTCGACTCTTTTTTTTGGGATATGACCTTCTGTATACACAAATTTTGCGTTTGAAATCAAATGGATCAGATGTGCCAATACAAATAAATTTTTATTTTTATTAAAAATAATGTTGTACAAATCTCTCTGATTCCTCTGATTCTTTTCTTCAAAAAATCTTCGATTTGAGGGCTGAAATAGGTTGATCCCAAATCAGTCTTCAGCCTTCCGAACTTCACGAAAGGTAGACAAAGTGGTAGATTTGGTGGATTCCATGTGTGGATCTGTGCTGGATTTGGGGAGAAGTCTTCAGCTTGTAGGCTTGTTGAAAATCATAAAAAAAACTTCGGTATTTGATGTAAGTCTCTGGGCTGTAGAGCATGTCAGAGACAAAATGCTTGAATCTTCAAATCTTGAATACAGTATTTAGTCTTCAAGTCTTTAGTGCTTCAAGGCTTCTTGAGTCTTCAGAACAGCAGCACTTCGATTCTTCAGAGCTTAAAGTCTTCAGAATAGCAGCACTTCAGTTCTTCAGAGCTTAAGTCTTCAGAGCAGCAGGACTTTCCTTCTTTTCTTCTGTAGACTTTATGTGTTTTGAATGAAGAGAGAACCACGCTATTTATAGATGTTGGGAGGATAGAGCTCTCTAGATCTAAAACTCTTGAGAGAATTATCACAAGTTGCAGATAATTCTCTATTTTTTTGAAGAATTATCAATATTTAAAGATAATTCATTTATTTTAAGAATTATCAAAATAATAATTCCTCAATGGGCCCACAAGCAATTTATTAGCTATTTTAGAGAGAAAATTCTATTTATTTTATTTAAAGAATTTATCTCTAAGTGGGGTCCACACTTTTGAGAGATTTTTCCATGTGGTATTTTTTAGTCTCAAAATTTTCCCTTCCTACACCTTCCTCTAACTTTTCTTCCTGCAAACACTGTTTGGAAAACCCTAGCCCCTCTTGGAGTAAAAACCTTGTATGGACTGGAAATCCTTGGCAAAATAAACACTAATATTGCTTTGCAAAAGGTGGAGGAAAAGGTCCACCATTTCTCCCTAGTTTTGTATCTATGATATGCATCTGAGGTCAGTCAACCATTTCTTCATCCATTCAAGGTGGCAAGTCAGGTGTGGTTGTATCTTTTTATAGTGTAAGACTGTATGTGCTTTTTATGCATCAAAGACTTCTGTTATATGAGTGGAGATTCCAACTTCTTCATCTGAGAGGTAGGGCATAGTACTATTCCTTTTCCATACTACCTTGTAAGCTTGATGGTTAGAAATGAATAAAAGGATATTCCAGTACAAGAGGTAATCCGATAAGTCAATTTTTGACTCTATGTTGATGGTTGCATCATGGTTGGTTGATCGCTGAAAGTTTCTAAGGGATTTCACAGACAAAGTTATTGAGGGACTGGACCTCCATTGTCTTTTAATCATAGTCGTTAATTCTTATGAACATTACTTGGAAGGCCCCTAGTGCTGGAATTGTTAAGTTCAATTTTGACAGGCCTTCTCCGCAATCTGTGGACTTATGGAATTTGGGGCTTTTTTCAGATCAAACAAGCAGGTTACTTTTTTGTGCATTCTCAAGCCCTATTGGAGATTGGGGTAAATTTAGGGCTGAGTTACTTGCGTTTGTAACAGATTTACAAGAGGCAAGATCCTAAGATTTTGATTCTTTGGAGATTGAGGGAAAATTGAAGTGGTGATGTTATGGCTTTCAGACCCTCATGGGTGTCCATGGAGACTTTCTCACCTGGTTTGATGGGTTAGATATTCGGTTTATTGTTTAAGCATATCATTCATACATGTACTAAGTTGACAAACCAATATGGAGACACTTTGGGAAGGGGTGGAGTTGGGAGCTTCCTTAAATACCGATATTCTAATTTAGGATATTCTTCCCAGAGATTAATCCTTGATGGATTTTTTCTCCATTTTCTATTCTGTAGTTTATTTTTTTCTGCTGACCATACTGGTTAGTTTGTACTTGTCTCATCCTTTCTTCTTTTAGATTTTAATCCTTGAAAAATGCCTAGTAATTTGATTCTTCTTTTAAATTTTAATCATCTAATGCAATATGCCTTTTAAAAAATGTAGGCAATTTTAGCTCTCTTTGCAGCAGGACGAACATCAGGAATAGTTGTAAATATTGGCTTCCAAGTTACATCTGTTGTTCCAAGTAAGTTATTTGATCTTCTGTCTTGTTGTTCATTCTAATTTTTGAACATTATGATTTTAAAATCTTTGTTCACACATTTCGGTAATGAGTCCTTTAGGCAGATCTTAGGATCCTTGTGAAGAATACTGCATCTTGAAAATTCCACTGATTTACCTTGCTTATAGAGTGTATGTCATCTACCTCAGCAAACTCATAAATGTTGCATTATTGTTTCTTCCAGCTAATATTTTTCCAATATCCTTTTCTTTTTTGTGTAGCTGACTTTCCACGTATATCCTCTTTCTTGTTTCAGAAAACAAAAAAATTTCCAATTCATTTAAACCAAAATAAGTAGATAAGTAAATAAAGCAGTCGGTTTGAAATTTGAATTTTTATCTATGTTTCACATTTTAAACCATCTTTGGTGATGATACTCTCTATCTTTTTTCGTCTTTCAATCTATGGAATGTTTCCTATTTACCCAGAATTACTTGGTTTGCAGTTACATGCTTTGCTTTTTGTGTTTTACAGTTTTACAAGGTAAAGTAATGCACAGAGTAGGAGTGGAAGTTATGGGACAAGGAGCGATGAAACTTACCGGGTTTCTCAAGGGGTTGATGCAACAGAAAAATATAAATTTTGATTCATTGTACACGATCCGCACACTAAAAGAGGTATGCACGCTGTGCAGTGTCATGCAGACATGCTTTCTTATGCATACATCTTTAGGAGAACTTGGTTCAGGATTGATCACCATCTTATCTATACACGGCATTAATCTGACATTTATGTGTACAGATGAGGATATCATTTTATTTTTTCTACCTAGGAGATATAAGATGATCTTAATAGTCTATATGGCCCCTACCCTTGATTAGAATGTAGGAATATTTCTTCCCTCTAAAATCATATACTTTTTGGGGTGGAACTTCTGCAGTGAGGATTGTCAGATTAAACTAGGAATAGAACCTGCAATTTAGTTCAGTCTGGGATTATGTTGGACTTGCAATTTTAGTTATGTTTATGTTTGGGTTGGGATTTTTTGTAGTACTTGTTTATTGCTTATAGGATGACCTACTTTACTTTCTAAGCATGTCATGATAGAAGCTCCTGGTTTGGAATCAGCCTTACACATGCTCTTGTGAGAAACAACGAACTCCTTTATTCTCTCTCTTTGCACTCCACCTTTGTCAACCCTAAAGTTGCATGGCTGTGAATTGTATCTCATGATTCAAAGGTTTATGAATGTGCACAATGCATGTGTCCTCCATTGGATTAACAACTTTTATTCTCTTTGCTTTTCTATAATTTTGCTTTTCCAAAATCCACATTGACTTACTTTGCAAGGTATTTCTCCTATATGTCTTTTGATTATGGTGGGATTAATGGACTGGCAGAACCTCTGCTATGTTGCTGCTGATTATAAAGAAGAGCTAAGTAAGGAAACGCAAGCATCATTTGAAGTTTCAGAAGGTTGCTTTACTCTCTCAGAAGAGCGTTTTCAAACAGGAGAGATACTATTCCAGCCGCGTATGGGGGGACTGTACGTCCATATCTCCTTTTTTTTATGGGATATTTCATTTGTTAGTCGTCTATTTATTTGGTACTCATAAAAAAGGTCATATTTGTTTGGTAGGAGGTATTTTTGCAGTTCTAAATATCATTTTTTCTTGTCTGATTAAAGTTATTTTGCTGTTTTAATTAAGATAATTTTACAATAATTAAAATCCTTAATATTATTCTTTAGTTACAATCTTATAGTAATGGAATAAAGCTGCTATTGAGTCAATAGTGGTAGGCTTGCCAACCCTGTCAAAATTAGTTGAAGCGGAAGTCTATATGACAGACTGGAGACCAGGCCCAAACAGGGAAGGCAAATTATTGCATTTCCTAAAAATGATTAGAAAGTCTTAAAAAATAAGAATTATAGTGTTTCTTTTGTTTTTTCAAAATTATCCATTTCATTTGAAATCTGTCAAAATAAGCATCTCAATGCTGCAAAAAATGATATTCCCTACGCTTTTGGTGAATTTCTATGTTTATGCTGTTTGGAGTGGCTCAAACCATCTGAGAATGGTCTATAGGCTTCACAGTTCCATTGGCCAAAGATGAAATTACACATTTGATATCATCCAGGGAGATGGCTATATAAAACAGTAATATGGAAAGATAGAAATAATTATAATCCATTATCAATAAAAATAAATAGATTTAAAATGCAATAAGAAGTTTGATATTGATGCTTCTTAATGGTAATTGTATTAGTTATAAGTTAAAGAATAAAAAACTAGCCCTTTATACACAATGTTGGAAGAAGGTAAACTTTAAAATCTCTAATTTGTTCTGATTAACATCTTCAATCAAGTATCAGAAGACCGAACAAACAGAATCTGATCAAATGATAGATCACCAAAAGTTAGGGGGGCTTTGACGTCAATCAAGAATAGATTGGTATATATGGTGCTCCACCCTCTCTAGGTTACTCCTTTTGATAATTCTGGCATTTTTTCCGTATGCAGCTACAATATTGCAAACATAATATCTGTATCTTCAATCAAACTAAAAATAAAAAATGTAAACATACCCGTAATTGTTCCCAAAATTTGTCTTTCACTTCCTGGAGAACTTCTTTGAATGTCCTATATATAGGAATCAATTTAGTAAAAAATCAACTGATGTCAAATTCCACAGCAAGTTCTCTGTATTATCTATCTTCTATGCAAGACCTTCTTCTCTCTTGGTAATGGTTGGACCCCTATCTGCCAAGTTTCACTTATTGACCTTGGACTTCATCCCTCCAAAACATCCATCCCTTCGTTTTAGACTGTGCAGCTCAGTCCAAATCTCTTTATTGAAAGAGAAACAAATATGCAGTGTATTTACAAGTGATTTCCTGATTCTGCTTCTGATTTTCAGGTGATGTACCTGTTTGTTAGGGATGAGTTCCTTCTAATTAGATGATCAACAGTCAACAAGTTGGTATTCTTCTGCCATCCATGTAAACACCCCCGCTATTTTGCCAAGAAAATAGGGCAACTGGGACAGGGTGTCATGTGACCACATATTTCCCAATCAAATGGGCCTCTTCTAAACAATATGTTCCTTGTTGTTTGTTATCCTTGCTGTCTAGTCTCTATCCAAAGCCTCTTTTTTGCTTGCCATCTCAAAATGAGGGAAGAAATGATACTTAAATCGCAGATTGACCACAAAATATCTTCCCAAATTCTAACCGGGCTCCATCTCACTCTCTGAATTTGATATCTTGTCGAAAATCTTGGTTAATCTTCATGATGGCTCTCCCAAAGGCTTTCCCTTTAGCTGGTCTTCATTCAATTGCTTCTCCAAACTAATCTAGGATCTCCAACCAATCACAGATATTCATAAACTATCCCATATTCTTTCTGTATCTCCGCATCCCTTTACTAGGTAGAGCTCTATTATTCATTCTAGTTGGAGAATTCCTAAATTTTCCCTTTTTATCAGGTAAGGATATGGCATGTAATATCTCTAAATGATGTTTGAATTTGTCTTCTTACTGCTCGAAGGAAAATCACATTGAACTTTTACAATGCATCTTCAACTGATTCTGGAATCTGAAACAGGGAGGTAAAATTGTTCTATTTATCAGAAAGAGTGCCTTTCATTAAGTTGAGCTTTCCCATGCTGCCAATCCTCTTTAAAGAATTTATGCACTGGTTAGCACACGATAGTGACCTTATGACAAGCTAACAATAGAATTCCTACATATAAAATTGATAAAGTACCCACTCTGCAACCCAAATTTGCTGCCAAATCTTGAATGATACACCTCTAAAACTGAAAATCACACACTTTGCTAAGTTCGCTCTTAATCCTGAAACACCCTCAAAATATCAAAAACTGCATCTTAATATCCAGATTTGATTACCCACGCATATTACTACTGTATTATTGGCAAACTGGAAAAACGATGTGGGGTTGCTGTCCTCATTAACTGAAAAAATTCGTCCTGCCTAGCTTTTATAGCCTTTAATTAATGCTTACAATTTGGTTCCATAACTTTGGAGATCTTTGTCTGGGGATTGAGGGTTGTATAAATGTCCTTAATCTCAAATAGCTTGAGATCTTGCAGAAACAAATTCAAAAGAAGCCACCTTTATGTCCTACTTAAGGGAGTCCTGAAGCCAAATATCAGTACGGTCAGGTCATTTCTGACCATCTGATTTTTTCCATGCTTTTTTACAAACATTCGCAAACTTTGCAGAAGTTTTCTTCTATGATCTGATAAGGTGTAATGAAATCAAATGGTGGAGTTCAATACTTGAGCTTGTCTGTAATTACTTGATCTTTAGGTGGGCCTGTCATCTTGTTCCAAACCTTTGTGGTGGCAAGCGATGCTTTAAAATCTGGGGCCAATGAGCCTGATATGAGCTTAGGAGCTCCAAAACCTTGATCTTGCCTTACAACTGATTTTAACTGGAAAAGGTATAGTGAAAAAGAATACTAGGAGAGAAACATATAAAATTTTAATTATTACTTTTAATTTGTAGAGTTATTGTCTTGTGTCAACTAGTCTGTGTTTACCATTTTCTAGGTATCATCAGATTTCTAATTGCTTTTCAACTGCTGAAATATAAGACATTTGAAAATTTCGTCACAGGTGGATGAGACCTTCCAATTGCCATCCCATTCATTTGATCCTCATGTCTTTCCTCGTCTTTTTACTCCACCAGATGTTCTCCTAGGTTATTACTTTATTGATGTTTTGGGGATGCTAAAATTGTTGATTGAATAAGATCATGTGCAATACAATGCAGGAATACGATGGGTTTGCATCAGGCAGTAGCACTTTGCATGGACCATTGCGAAGCTGCAGAATTAATGAATGATGATGGATGGTTTAAGACTATTGTCTTGGCTGGTGGGACTGCATGCTTACCAGGGTTAGCAGGTACTGATCTAATGATCTGTTATTTACATATTTAACTCTCTGTGTTTTTTGTGGATGAAAATTACAGGAGAGAGGAATGACTAAAAATTTAAAACCAGATGCTGTTAGGAAAAAGGAAAATAAAAGGCAGAATACATCCTAAGATGGTATTTAAGTTTTCTGCTTCCAAATTTTCAACTGTTTGTTTCAGAGAGGTTAGAGAAGGAGCTGCGTGGACTTCTTTCCCCATCCATGTCCAATGGAATCAAAGTGATTCCCCCTCCTTATGGTGCAGAGACAGCTTGGTTTGGGGCAAAGCTAATCAGCAATGTAAGCTCCTGCACTATCTGAAATCTGAAATGTCAACCCTCATGTATTTTCTTTCATTTTGTCCTGTTCCACTCCATGTTATTGTCATGCATTTTGTCCTGTTCCACTCCATGTCCAACATTGTGTGAGAGATACTTATAATCGACCCCCAAAATGAGAAATGGTAAACAGTTGATTCGGTTACTAGAAAGTAGAAACCATGTAGGTGCCAATGAGGATTTGTGCTGAGGACACCAACAATTTAGACAAGGGCATTATTGGCCAACTAATATATAACTACCCGTATCATATAAAAGGTCAAGATGGCAGAGAAAACCAAAGCATAATGCCTGGGTTGTCCAAACTCCAAATTTTGATTGAATTCTTGATCAGATCTCCAGCTCACCTCAATCCCAGATAATAGATATGCATTGGCATCATAGAATTGCTCATTGCATTCCATTTGCAAGCTAGTACATGTATTGTTGCAGGTCGATATATGTATATACATGTAGTTGTAATTACCGCAATAATATAGATTTACACCTATTTGTTAAGCTGGGAGTAGTAATTGCATCTCTTTAATGCCTGCATGTATATCTGAGAGGATTTATGTTCATGGGAGCTATACATGCTTATTAAGATGATCATGTGCACAGGCATGGAGTACATATGTATTGCTATATAAATTCGCCCGCATTTGTCTCTGTCTTGCTGCATGGGCTTCATTTCTTCATCTGCCTTGCATGCTCAACTTATGCACATATAATTTTTTGTCCAGTCACCTTTTTGTAAAGTGGATCTACCTGTTTCATGTTGATACAGATTAGCACCTTCCCTGGGCCCTGGTGCATGACAAAGAAGCAGTTTAAAAAGAAATCCAAACGAAATCTCTTCTGAGTTTGGGGCCCATTCAGTCACTTGTTGAGATCCTGGAAGAGATTGTGCTGAGTTTCATTATCCTGTCATCCATACTTATTTTGTAATTTTCCTTTTCTACTTGCTGCTGTTGAGTGAAAGGAAACTTGCATAAAAATTTTCTTCTGTAATTTGCTGTACTTTTCATGTTTTATAAATCCCACAAGCATAAGTAAGCAATCTTGCTTATGCTTTGGAAATTGAATGTGCAATAGGAAAATTTCCCTGTAGAGGGAAGTAAGAACATATATGGTAGTTGCTGCTTTATCCAGGGTTCACATTGTTAATACAACTTTAAAGAATTAAATAATATTAGTTGTTCTCTTCTCATTTGTATTTTTCTGCCCCTTTTTCTTTCTGTTGATTATGTTTTGTCGGGCTTGTTACTGCCCTGAATTGAAGGGTTTCTACATTTGTGAGAAATCGATTTGCTCTAACCTCTACGAATTCGGATTTCGGTCATTCTGTTCGGGTTGTATATGTATTCAGTTTCGAATTTGGATTCAGGTATAAAAGATCCGTCAAATTTGGGATCAAATTCGGATTTTGGTTTTTCTTTTTTGGTTCGAATTTGGATCATGGTAGATCCATTGCTAGTCCTAGTTGGAACACAAGGGTGATACATAGTGTATGATTGTTAATTGTTTGTTTTATCTATATTATTATATAAAGAAAACCTTATGGTTCTTTGACTTATATTTGCAACCCAAAATTCTCTGACCGGACCAAATTTTAAGTCATTGCAGTTTTCTGTAGTTTTCCAATTATGTTAATGTAAGAAATTCCCCTTCTTTGGACACTGATGCGTAAAGCTAAATTATTCTTTCCTTTCGGGGGGAATTTTTTTTTGTGATTTCGTGTAGTTCGCCTATTTGCTTATTTAGGCTCAAATTAGGGATACTCGACTTTAAAAACTTCTAGAAAGAAATTGGAAAGAAAGAAGTGTAATCATTGAAATTAAAATTGGACAGGGTTTAGTTTCTACCAAAAGGATATGTTTGTTTACAAATAACGTACTTTAAAAACATACTAGGGGAATGTACGTATGCGCTTAGCAAAAAATTATAAACAAAGAAGCCTTATGTGTGGTAGTTAGTTATGATATGCGATGGTAACAAACCAGGTATTAGGTTAAAATTTGAAAGAATCGGAGGGCCTTTTTGGGAAGTAAGAGAGCATTGGTTTTATAATAATAATATACTATTCTTCTCATAATATACTAGGGGGTTGCACGTGCTACGCGGGTAAAAAACGTGGCCCACTTAGATTAACATCCAAGGTAGTTATTTTAGTAAGGGATTGTTTTGTTTGGGGAGGGTAATATTTGAAACAAAGAAAAGGAGGCCAGAATCTAAAGAGAATATTTCCCCTTTTTTGCTTTATTAATAGTATAGATATTAATGCTCTAAAAGATTTGAACTTTTTTGCCCTTTGTTTTTTATTTTTTAAAAGTTTTTATTTAAGGCCTTTTGCCCTTTGGGGTTGTTCATTTAGAGTTTATATCCTCGGTCTCTAGAGGACAAGTGATGTACATCCTGATCAAGCCAAATTGTATGCTAACACATTCGAGAGCGTTTCGTTGGAGCCACTTAGTGGAACCAGTGTGGAACGCATGGGGGTGGATGCCCATGTCAACAAGGACCCCACACATCCATACTCCATCCTAACCGTGAAATCGCTGGCTCTATGGAGTGGCTCTAGACGAAATGTATTCAACACATTCTGAGCCAATAATTGAGTAGAAATTTTTTTTTTGGGGTAATGAATAATTGAGTAGACCTATATTCATGTTCATGTTCAAGTAAACAATATTAGTTAACCTACTTGATTTATACAAGAATATAAAGAGAAGTGGCTCAACATAATAACCTTTTTCTCCCAAATAAGTTACGCGAACACCGTGTCCATGCGTGCAAGAGAACTGCTAGACAAAAATCCTAAGTGTAGTATGCGCGTGGATCAACTAGTTTTTATGTACGAAAGCGTACAAATACGCCTTGCGTACTTTCTTTCGAAATCCTTGCTTAATTATGGCTTGGGATGCACACGATAATTCTTAATAAGTACGCAAGGCGTATTTGAATTTGAATTCGATTCCATTTGAAGGGAAACGAAGGTTTGCTTGCGGTGGCATGCTTTACTTCTTTCTTTTTTGACATTGTAACGGTAATATACTTTTCGATCGTGTAACTACGGACAAATTAGAAAGTGCAGAGGGAAAAAAAAGGGTTGAGAAACGAAACCACACCACCTCGATTTTCTGCCTTTCCTTCTCGGCTTCAGATCTCTTGGCCAGATTTGCAGCCATTCGAAACCTCCTCAGCGGATTCCTCACGATCGAGACCGCAGATCTCCATTTCCTCAGAGCTTCTTCAGATGGATTCTTCTGCTCAACCTCAAAGTTCTCTCTCAAATGCTTCTCCATTCGGAAGATCCGACGGCGAGGCTTCCTTCTGCTTCTTCTTTTCCTTCGTTCTTCTCTGCAAGCGAGAAAACAAAGACGGAACAGCCGTTGCGTTTTTCTAGAAATCTTTCCGTATCGTTATGCGGATTTCTTCAAGCCAATAATGGCGGGAACAACTCCATACCTTAGCGCGTTCGGCATGACCGTCTGTATAATCTTAATCGCTCCGGGGGTAGTACGCTCCGACACGAGGCCGCCGTCTTCAAATCATCCGTCGTATTCAGCCCGAGTGGATCATGCTTGATCAGATCCCCTTCTCCACCTTCTCGAACTTTCTTTCTCTGTTCAAGAACCTGAGGATCTGCTCACCTGCGGTGCTCTCGAGTGCTATGATCGTTCTTACGAGCGTGTGTAAACCCGAAAACCGAGAAACGACTGGGAAAGTTTTGAGAATCGAAACTTGTTCAAGGTCACAACTACCGATGTCCTGTCATTCGTCGCCTCGCCATTTTTGTCACTGATGCGATCCTTTCTCCCGTGATGAGGTTGGGATATGTTTCTAGGGTTTATCCTCCGGATCACTTTAACCATGTTATCTTGGTTGTTGTGGGTTGTAAACCGAGAGAATTTGCTACACAGATCAGTCTGAGCACCTCAAATATGTGGGGCATTGTGAAGTCTATTGTTGATCTGTGCATTAAATTGAACGAGGGAAAATATGGGATTCCTGCTGATGCGTTTGGGAAACCTTTGCCAGAGGAGGAACAAGTGCAAGTGTGCAACAGCCTGCAGAGGATGACACAAATGGTGAGGAGGCTATTCAATCTGCCAATAATGGAGAGGACAAGGAGATAAGTGCTGAGGTTTGATGGGTAAAGAGTTTTTTTTATGTTAGCCAGCTCTTTCTTATTTTTTATTTTACCTAGCAAAGTAGTAATGCAGTGTTAAGCCAGTAGCATTAGCAAGCAGTAATGTAGTTTTTAACCGTTGCATGCTCTATTTATTCTGCCCCTTGATTGTTTGTTTTGCATATGGTTCAGCCGATATCTAATCGGTGCTTTACGGTGTTCTTGATTATTGTTTCATGTGTCAGACTTAACAATTAGAACTACTTCAGTTAATTAATTTGGTATGGTCGGAATTGTGCTGTTTCTGAAGATGACCTCCAAATTTTGTGGAATGGTGTTTATGTATACAATATTTTATTTATGAGAGGCATACAATTTTATGGTGGTGGCTAGCTTTATTGTTGGTACACTAATTTCCTATTATGGATGTATTGTTTGGCTTGATTTTGTTAACAAAATTTTTTGAATTCCTAAAAAGGAAATTAACCACTAGGAGCCATGTGAACTTGCTTTTGAACTTTTTGTCAATGTAATTCAGATTTAGAGCTCACATGGGTTTTATAATTGAGTTCGTAGAAGGACCCTTAGTCCACTCTATATCAAAAGTCAAGGATGCTACATTCTTTACAAAATTCTTTGTTTCTATTATCTCAATGATTTTTCATGTTTGAGCTTGTTCATGGGTTTTATAACTTTTGAAATTTTCACCTTTTTGAGGATAGTGTAGATGTTTATGATTATTAAATATAAAATAAGAGCAGTTTGCATTTTCAACTTTTTGAGCTAAAGTCTGCAGTATATTCCACTTGATTTGAAATGGATTTTTATGTTCACCTCCTGAAAGTCTATAATAATAATGTAGGATCTATCACATGCACTAAGCTAGGTAGGAAATGGTATGGGTAGAAAAAGATGATCATATTTGGTCTAGAATGGAAACTGAGAAGCAATAAGGGAACAATCCGTTTAGAACCCATGTAAGGACACAAAATAAATCATGCCTTTAGCAGTTACTACACTTGTTCAATCTTTTTGGAATAAAAGTGGTGAAAATAAAGTCTATAATGGAGTGTTGGGGTGTAATACTTGAAGGTGGCTTTTTCTCTAATGGACAACTATGGTTTGTAGAAATCTGATGTGTGCTTTGAATTATAAGATACGCTGTTGTTGGTTAGAAAAGATTTCTACCTCTACACATTTTTAAGGCATTCAAAGTTCGAATATTTGATTGGATTTGAAATATTAACAAAGAAGTTCTTATGGAGATAATGATGGCTGTTTTTACCAGGCTTGTTTCGGAGTATAGGTTCAGAGGCGATTTTTCATCTTATGCTTGATCAAGGAGAAAAATGGTTTACAAATTTGATCCATTTAGTTCTCTGTACTTAATCTAAATTTTTATCATGGAATTTGGCAAAGCTTATAACAAATTTTCATTCATTATATGACAACATGTCATGAGGCTTAAATTGGGTGAGAAAGGTTAGTTTGATCTTTCCTAAATCTATTAAGAGATGGAAAACCAAGTAAGATTTTAGATGTGCTGTACTTGATTTCTAATTGACCAAGAGTCTGCGTGTTGGAGCTGCAAGTGTTGGAGCAGAGTTTGTGTGTTGGAGAAGAGCGCTCAGTTGCTGTTCATCCACATGAAAAGCTTGAGTTTGTCGGAGCTGCAAGTGTTTGCTACTGAGTGATTTCCGGTGAATCAGTGTCTCTTCGTCGTGAGGAGCCTGCCTCTGGTCTCCTTTGAGTCCGACAGCGTAGGATGGCTGCTTCGGTTGTTTTCAAAAATATAAAAAAAAGAAAAAAAATTTGCATGGGTCGTGCACAGTGCATGTGCGTGACCCTTGAAAAGGGAGAGCTCATCAATGACCCCTTCATTTTCAAAAAAAAAAGGGAGGATAATTAAAAAAAAATTGAAAAAACGATGATGGAAACGTGGGTTTATCTAGTTACAACCTCTTTGAGTGGGGTAGTTTTATAACTACCCTACGTCCAATGATCTTTAAAAGGAGGGTGTTGGAGGAAAAAAGGGGGGTCAGAAGACTGGAGTTTAGAAGATCAGGGAGAAGAGCAGAGAAACAAGATCGGAGGGATTTTAGGAGATAAAGGTGTGAAAGGATTCCAGGAGATAAAGGAGGTAAGATATGTTTTGACCTATTCTTTGAATTTTCTCTAAATACTAACGTTTGGGTTCTAAAGAAAAAGGGCAAAAGGGAATGAGATAAGGATTGGATGATATATCTGATCTTTATCTGCAGATCCAGATGTGGGAGAATGACAAGGCAAGAAAAAAAATGGAAGATGCAAGAAGAAAAAGAATAATCCGTTTTGTTCAACCCCCATTGCTTGAAGTATATTTAAGACACTTTAGTAGCGCTCGGGCGCAATTTCCCAACGTGTTCGTCCGCTTGGGAGCGTCTGAGGCGCCATGATAGTGTTTAGCAACATTTCAGGCGAACATAGTGATTTTCTGGCAAAAATATGGACTATACAGGTGTTTTTCTGAAGCAAACAAGCCAATAGGGACGATAAAGGACGTTCTGGGCCGCGGGTACGGGCCAGTCTAGCACATTTGGGCTGCGCACAGGCGCTGGCCCAGTGCATTTGGGCGTGCCCGCATGTCTTTATGTCCGACCTAGCGTTCCGGTCCATCCTCAGAAGAAAAAACGTGCAATAGGCGCTATGGGCAGCGCGCACGCTCGAGCCCAATGCTAATGGGCCGTGCGTGGATGAAAATCCCAGCGCGCCTGGGTTTGACCCGCGCGTTGGCCCCTCCAACCCGGTATTCGGCCTAATTGCAAAAAAAAAAAAGGGCCCAGTCGCTGTGGGCCGCGCGAGCCCAGCATTAATGGGTCGTGCGTGCGCGGAAGCTCAACACGCCTGGGCTACCCGCGCGCCCCGCGTCCCATGCTTGGCTCGTAAAAAAAAAAATAAAGAACAAAAATGGGCGCTGGGCCCTGAAATTATGCCCGCACGCCCCTTAGACTTGCACACGGGCCAAGCAAGTCCATATGCGGCCCGCGCGCATGCCCATTGGCATGGGTCCATATCCGACCCATAAACCCGGTCCGCCCTGCCCCATTTGACCTAGAAACCTTTATTTTTGGGGGTTGAGCCATTTTCAAGCCCTTGAAAAATCCAGAAAAATTCATAAAAATCCCTGAAACCTTCTAGAGCCCAAATCCACCTAAATTGCAACCAAAGCATTGGTAGAAAATCAAATACCCCTCTTTCCTTCATTAAAAGTGGTTCAAAGTGTCCTAAATTGGACCGATCTCTTTTGCAATTGAACTAAACCTTTTCCAAACTAAACTATAGTCCTCCAGTTTGAACCAAGCCCCTCTACATCAAATCAAATTATTCCAAGTCAAACCCAAATATCCCAAATTGAACCAAATGAGTTCCAATTGAACCAAAAGTCTTTCAAAATGAACCAAAGTCCCCCATGTTAAACCAAATCATTTGAAATTGGACCGGAATCGTCTTAAAACTAAATTAGACCGGAATCGTCCTAAAACTAAAATTGTATAAGTCATAGCATTAAGCCAAACCAGGCCTGTGTAAACCAAACAACTAAAACCGGTCCAAACCGGTTCCCATACAACCTATACTTCAAAAGAAACCAAAGTTAAACCATTTCTTCTATGGTTCAAATTTCCAAATCAAACAAAACTAAACCAGATCTTTGTGGTTTAAACAATTGAAATCAAATCAAACTGTTTCCTTTATGGTTCAAACCAAACCTAAACCGGATCCTTGTGACCCAAACCAAATTCAAATTCAAAACTCATATTTGAATTATGATATGGCTTGATCCTAAATACTTGGGTACGTAGGCAGCCCGAACGTTGGGTTCAGCCACAACGTTCGGGTCATGGCTAAAGACCAGGACGAGCCGAAGAACAAGAAGGCATCGAAGAAACAAATGGACCTTCAGGTCGTGGCTATGATTAATGCTGTTAAGAAATACGGACCGGTCCCAAAGACCAAGAAGTCCAAAAGCAGGAAGGCAAGCCGCAAGACCAAGGCACCAAGCCTGACAGTTCCCATCACTAAGGCTACGAGCACCAAGGATGCACCAAAGGCAGAAAGCCCTAAGGTGCCCACTATGCCTTGTGCCAGGGTCATTATGCCGACCCAGATTATGATTGGGACTGTCCCAATTAACATGGTGATCATTCCAGTTGTTCCAGTCACCATAACGTTGTCCATGATGATGACAATTAAGGAGATTGAAGAAAGGTCTCCTCCAGCTATCGGCAGAAAGCTCAGGGAGCCAAGGGAACAAATCCCTTCCCCACAAATAGAGAATTTTAACTCCCACAGCAGAAGGGAGTGTTTCAACAACTCCATACCGTCCTAGGGTACTCCAACTGGGACCATCCCCCAAGGATTCTACAAGTCATGGTTCCACCATAAAAATCAGCAGTTTGCCGGCCATCCCAAAGAAGAAGAGGACGCAAACAACAAGGCGTCCAACAGATAAGCTATCCATGGGAGCATCTTTGCCTCCGCTAACTGCATTTGCCGCTGAAGAAGCTAACAAGGCCAAGGCGGATCATGAAGCAAAGAAATGGGCCTTTGTGTTTGGTTTTGTATTCGCAAAGGAAGTAGGGATACCATGCGGTGTCAAACCAAGCCCTATACCTCACAAACCAAAAAACTATACATGCCCTATTACACGGTCTAAAGCAAAGCTGCTGTTGTCAGACCATTCTGATTCCTCAAGCAGTGGATCATGTTCTGAGGAGAGCCTGTTAGAGTCAACAATGAGCTCTTCTGTGAATCTACTTTATGGGGGCTTCAGAATCAATCTTCCAAGAAGAGGAATTTCTGGAGGGTTTATCACCGGAATTCCGAAGTGAATTGAACATGAGCTCTTCTTAAGATGGTGAACCTAAAACCATGTCAGTGATGGTAGCAGGCACATCCAACATTGAAGAGCAATTGCAGGAACTCCAAAGAAATATGGCTGAGAAAGATGCAGAAATTGCATCCCTCACAGCTCAATTAGCAGCACAAGCCAGTTGTTCAAATCAAAGGCCAGCATAGCAAGAAGCCTCGACATCGGCAGCTCCTCCACCCCAAGTGGATATTAAAACCCTGATTGCTGAAGGAATCAAGGAATTTCAAGCTTCCATGTCGCTACCTGTGCTTGGCTACAGAAAGCTATACCCTGCACACTATGACATAGTGCCATTCCCGCATGGGTATTAGAAACCTATTTTTGAAAAGTTTGATGGGATAAATGGCTCTCCTCAATAGCACTTAGCCCACTTCTATTCTGCATGTGGGGAATCGGCACTAACAGATGTCTTGTTGATAAGGCAATTTGTGCAATCGCTGAAAGGAGCCGCTTTCACATGATACGCTCAGTTACCTCCCGGCTCCATACTCACATGGGATGATATGAAGAGAGCTTTCTTAGCTCAATTTGTTAGCGCGAAAAAGAATATTTCTATTATTGACCTTGCAGATGCAAAGCAGAAGGTCAATGAGGGCGTTAATGATTTCATAATCAGATGGCAAAATCTTAATCTCCGATGCCCTGAAAAGCTAACAGAACAATCTGATGTCCAAATGTGTGCTAATAATCTGCTGCCAGAAATTGCCATATTTGTGGGGACCGCTGAGCCACAGTCGTTTGATGCACTCGTGTCAAAAGTAAGTAACGTCAAACGGCAAATGGCTCGTCAGAAGTCAACAATCACCAAGAAGTCTCCCACTGTTGCAACGGGTGGCAATATAGAAACAAGAAAGGAAACAAAGAAGGAGACCATGCCTACTTTCGTAAAAACCAACAAACAGAAGGAAAATGGAATCGGAAGTGGAAATGGGAAACCGAGGAATCCTCCTAAAACTTTAAAAGAAAGAAGAGAAAAGAAATACTACTTCGATGATGATGATGTGGAATCAATATTTGAGGATCTGCTTCAAGAAAAAGTCATAAAGCTCCCTGAGCCCAAGAGACCTGCAGATGTTGATAAGACCACTGATCCCAAGTATTGTCGATATCATCGCATGGTCAGTCATACTATTAGCAATTGCTTTGTCCTTAATGACATAATCCAAAGTATGATTGACAAAGGGGAGATTGAAATTTCAGGGCCTCCTAAAAAGGAACCTATTGCAGCATCAAATAATGTTTCTTTAGTTGGTGAGCCAATACAGACTGCCTCACTGCCACCAGCGGCCATTCCAGTAGAATTCAAAACGGATGATGACTCAACTATCGTCTATGCTTATCCGGACATGCCACGTTGTGGTAATCCCAATATTCCCACGCTTTATGAGCTCATGACTGAACCAAATTTGGAGTATTGGGATGAATTTTTAGTCACAGAAGATGAAGTGGGGGATGGTTGGCAAACCTATAGAAGCAAAAGAACACAAAGCCAAGCTGCACTTGATTATCAACCAGGGGATTCCTTGGAAATGACTTCACGTGGCCGCAGATGGTTTGGAAAGAGAAAGAAGGCTTCCAAGAAGAAGAAGAAGAAGTCCCAAAAGAAAGTACCAGTCCTGCTAGAGGACGAGTACGGACAGCCTGAAAGAACACCGTTCACTTTGAAAGACTATGTTGAGCTTGATTTGTCAGAAGACGACTTGCTCGAGGAAGAAGTTATGCCATATTGCATGGCCTCTTTTGAAGGGAATGAGGAGGTCGAATCAAACCAAGAAGTGGATGAAATAACACTTCGTTTTGGACGGCGCGTGGGGAACCCTGAATCAGAAAATAATGTTCCTAATAACGGGGCAGCAGAAAAAGCTTTAAAAAGCAACCCCAAGGCTAAAGTTGAGGAAAATCCTAAAATTGATCGTTGGGTCAAATATGATGTGGTAGCGCATCTCAAGCGCATCGCAGCACTTTTAAGTGTCTATGATGCTTTGCTGCTATCTAAGGATCTTAGTAAAGCACTAGTTGAAGCTTTGTCAAGCCTTGACCTTTACAAAGAAGAAATCAATCAAGTAGAGGTTCAATCAAAGTCATCAAATTTGTGTGCCTCGTGCATGGCATGCATTACCTTCACAGATGAAGACTTGCAACTTGGGTCAGGAAACCACAACAGACCTCTTTATGTCAAGGGGTTTATTGGTGAGGCTTACCTAAACCGAATCCTACTGGATTGTGGCTGTAAATATACTTCCCTCAAGAGCCCTCAAAGTCATGGGAATTAATCACAAGCAATTGTCACCATCCATGATGACAATTCAAGGGTTCAATCAAATGGGACAAAAAGTATGCGGTACGATTGCCCTTAAAGTGGAAATTGGAGAGTTATATTTCGATGCCCTCTTTCATGTGATTGATGCTGACACATCATATAATGTCCTGTTTGGACGCCCATGGCTCCACACATATGGGGTGATCCCTTCAATACTCCACCAATGCTTTAAGTTCAATAAAGACAGGGAAGTGATAAGAATTCGTGGAGATCCAGATCCTTTTCAAGGGGAAGAAGTGAATTATGCAGATGCTAAATTCTACAAAGAAACCAAGCTTGCCTCTTTTCCTTCCGAAAGTTTAAAAAATGCAGAACATGGAGGCAAAGAAAAGAGGAGCACCGCATTTACAACACATACAGCACCTTGGATCAGGGTGAACATCTCTCAAGAAGATCAAAGTCCTAAGAAAGAGGATGTAAGCACCGCCCCAAACCCTAAAAAGACTTTCAAGTATGTGCCTAAAAGTCTTAAGGCAACCGGGCCAAAAGGCATTGGTATTAATAAAAGATACGATGACGGAGCTAACAATAAGCTACACTTTTCCTCTTCGTAAGGTGAACCAATCCATCCCTCGGTCTGAGATGGCTGTTACTACACCATTCAACAACAATGAGAGAATGAATAGAAAGGTGGCTTTCAAAAGCAAACCAACTTTTCATGGAAGGTATAAGAAAAATGTGATATACAAGAAAAATAAGAATCAAGGTTTACAAGAACCTTCAAAGGCTGAGTCATCTTCTTCAAATCAAGTCCTTACAGACCGAGAAAAGGCCATCTTCGAGGATGATAAATATGAAGAAATAGTTGTTGAGAAAAAGCCTCGTCTATCAGTCTTCCAACGCCTTGGAAACTTGCCAAATTCCAAGTCCAATAAAAGGCGAAGGAAGGCTACAAAGAAAGGAGAACAATGCATGGTCAATTTTAAAAGGCCAAAGGATGACCCTAATAATCAAAATCTAGAAATGATTGTGCAGGCCAACTATATCTATGTTGATGAATGTGAAACGGAGGAAATTGAACAAGATATTGACTCTCCAGATTTCCTGCAAGAAGTGCGGTCTGCACCTGCTGAAATTGAAAATGGTGGTCAAGCAACAGTTGACGACCTCCGAGAGATAAATCTCAGCACATTGGATGACCCAAAGCCAATCTATGTCAGCAATTTATTAACCATGGAAGAATTTGAAAATTATGAAGCACTACTCCAAGAATATCGTGATGTTTTTGCTTGGGGATATCAAGACATGCCGGGTTTGGACCCTAAAATAGCAGTCCACAAACTGGCAATATCCGACCAAAACCGGCCTGTCAGACAAGCTCAACGTCGCTTTAGATTGGAGTTGGTGACCCAGATTGAAGCCGAAGTTGATAAATTGATAAATGTGAGTTTTATCCGTGAGGTCAAATACCAGATATGGCTTGCAAATATTGTTCCAGTCAAAAAGAAAAATGGATAAATCCGCATTTGCATAGATTTCAAAGACCTAAATGAGGCGTGTCTTAAATATGAGTTTCCTCTGCCAATCACAGAACTATTAGTAGATGCAACCACTGGCTTTGGCGCCTTGTCCTTTATGGACAGATTTTCGGGTTACAACCAAATCAAGATGGCATCCAAAGATGAAGAACTGACAGCTTTTCGCACTCCTAAGGGGATATATTGTTACACTGTAATGCCCTTTGGATTAAAAAATGCGGGAACTATATATCAAAGGGCGATGACGGTCATTTTTGATGACATGCTGCATAATATTGTGGAATGCTACGTAGATGACTTAGTTGTTAAAACAAGGGAAAGAGGAGACATCTTGACGACTTATAAAGAGTCTTTGATAGACTAAGAAAATATCAGTTAAAGATGAATCCCCTGAAATGTGCATTCGGGGTAACCTCAGGAAAATTCCTTGGCTTTGTCATCCGGTATCGTGGCATTGAAATTGATCCCACAAAAATCAAAACAATCATTGAGATGCCTCCTTCTTGAAATTTATGCGGGCTCCGAGGGCTACAAGGGAGACTTGCCTATATAAGGAGGTTTATCTCGAATTTGTCTGGAAGATGTCAACCGTTTTCCAGATTAATGAAAAAGGATACACCTTTTGTGTGGGATTAGGCATGTCAAAATGCTTTTGAAAGCATCAAACAATATTTGCTAAACTCGCCAGTATTAGCAGCACCCATCAAAGGAAAGTCGTTGATTCTCTACATCGCAGCTCTGGAAAATTCCTTGGGAGCTTTATTGGCTCAAAATAATGATGAGGGAAAGGAGAATGCTTTGTATTATCTAAGTCGAACATTAGTGGGAGCAGAATGAAATTATTCTCCTATTGAAAAAGTTTGTTTGGCTCCTATATTTGTTGTGCAGAAATTACGGCATTATCTTATGGCACATTCCGTAACCCTTATCTCAAGAGCCGAACCAGTTAAATACTTGATGTCTTGACCCATGCTATTAGGAAGGTTAGCTAAGTGGTCCTTGCTTTTGTCAGAATTTGAAAACAAATATGTTCCTTAAAAAGCAATAAAGGGACAGGCAGTAGCAGACTTTTGAGCTGCAGACCCTACTCCTGACGAGTCTGAGTTGTCAACTCAATTGCCAGATGAAGAGGTTTTGTACATAGAAGAAGCAAAGCCTTGGAAATTATATTTTGATGGGGCATCAAGAAAACGGGGTGTAGGTGTTGGAATTTTGTTTATCACCCCTTCAGGTGGTTTAATACCACATTCTTTTGCTCTCCTCGAGCTTTGCTCAAATAATGTGGCTGAATATGAGGCTTTGATAGTTGGCCTCGAAATTGCTCGTGAAATGCACATCGGAAACCTGCAAGTATTTGGTGATTTGCAGCTGGTCATCAAGCAAATAAATGGGCAATATGATGTCAAAAATGAGACTTTAATTCCTTATTATCAAAGGGCCAAGGAATTGATTTCCTAGTTCACAGGAATTCAAGTCAATCATATACCACGAGTAGAAAATGATAAAGCCGATGCACTTGCCAATTTGGTTGCATCCCTAACTTTTCCAGATCAAAGAGACTTGCGAATAATAGTTGGTGAGCGACATATTCTCCCACCATTGCAAGAGTGTATGGAAGAAACTCAAGTAGCAGATATATCCACTGCATATCAAGTGGAAGAGGATACAGATTGGCGACAACCTATTATTGATTATTTGTAGCATAGAAGATTACCAACTGATCCCAGAAAAAGGGTCGATGTGCGACGACGGGCTCCTCGCTTCACAATCTCTAATGACACGCTATATAGGCGATCCTTTGATGGGATGCTTTTAAGGTGTCTATCAAAAGAAGAAGCATTGCATACCCTCCATGAAGTCCACTCAGGGACATCTGGTGCGCACCAAGCTGGCCCAAAACTTGCTGCACAACTCAAGAGGTTAGGCTACTATTGGCCAAACATGGTGCAAGACACCATAAAATTTGCAACCACTTGCAAAGTATGTCAAATACATGGTGATTTCATACATCAACCACCACAACCTCTTCATCCCACTATTCTATCCTAGCTGTTTGAAACATGGGGTTTGGATGTCATGGGTCCTTTTAAGCCTCATCCATCAAGGTAGCATGCCTATATACTGGCAGGGACAGATTATTTTTCAAAGTGGGCTGAAGCAGTTCCGTTAAGACAAGTAGGGGCATCAGAAGTTGAAAATTTCATTATAAAATAATTTCAGATCGGGCTAAATATTTCGAATGTAAACCCTTACCAAGTTGATGGAAAAATATAAATTTCGCTACGTACGCTCATCATCCTATAATCCTTCGTCAAATGGACAAGCAGAGGCATTCAATAAAGTGCTTTGCAAAATTCTCAAGAAAACAGTGTCCAAAAATAAGAGGGACTGGCCCGAGCATTTGCTAGAAGCGTTGTGGGCATATCGAACAACGGTGAGAACCTCCACAGGGTGTACTCCATTCAGTCTTGTATATGGAGCAGAAGCTGTACTCCCATTAGAGGTACAATTGCCATCACTTAGAGTCTCAATGCAGCTTACAAGGCCAGACGAAAATGCTGTGGTTAGATTGGCTGAGCTAGAAGCATTGGATGAAAAGAGACTCGCAGTGCAACAACGACTCGAATTTTATCAAGCACGAGTTGCAGGGGCATTCAATAAAAAAGTGAAGGCCAGGTCGTTTAAAGTTGGTGATCTGGTTCTTACCATCAGACGACCCATTGTAGTCAATCGAAGAACTGGTGGGAAATTTGAATCAAAATGGGAAGGACCGTATGTTGTCACTAAAGTCTTTCCTAAAGGAGCGTATGAACTTTCAGATCACGAGGGAAGATGTATATACTCTTGTGTAAATGGGAAATTCATCAAAAAGTTCTGCTTATAGATCATAAAAAAAAATCCACTAAGTTTCTGCATGTGGTTAAACTGCTGGGACAACATATCCACCAAGTGTTTGCATGTGGTTAAACTGCTAGGATGATAAAAAAAAAAGGTAGAACATAGAATTATGGATGGCTTGATCCCATTTTATGGGTACGTAGGCAACCTGGCAATATGTATAGGTCCAGCCCCAATTAAAACAAATCATATGTTTAAACAAAAGTGACAAAAAAAAGTCACTAAATATAGCTTGATAACAATGACTGGTTCTACTTATTACAGAAAGAAACTGACAAGTGCAATTGTTTCTTGTACTCCTCTTCATGTGAGGCCTTCAATGTTGTTTGCTTCACGAGATTCTATCAATATTTGCTCTCCTGCTTCCAAACGTGCCCTGCACAGATCTCGATCTGTCTGAGCATGCTTCTTTATAAGTTGCTTTATGTTTGAAGTTTGCTCTTGCATATTTCCTTTCTTTGCAACTTTGGTATCATATTTTTCTCGGAGAAAACGAGCCTTAGCTTCCGCATCGAGAACCTCTAACTCCAAAGTTTTGAGTTCAGCTGAAACTTTTGAAAGGATCTTTAATTCCTCTTCAAGTTTCTTCTTGGCATCTAGGCATGTGTCATGACGATGAATTAATTCATCAATATGTGCAGCATCCACATCAGAACCTTGTTACCAAACTCGGTCATCTGACACAATCAAGCCTGCGGACTCAAAAATAGAATTGACAACGTTAGCAAGAGTGTTAACAAATATCTTGCCTTCAGCTATGTCGTCATTCGCAGCATGTAATATCCGAATGAAGTGCTCAAACTTGCCACGTTTGCTCAAGAAATCTCCAGGAGAAAGAGATGGAGTGATATCAGCAACAATGTCCCGCATTATGCCCCCGATATAACTACGAGTGGGGGCATCAACATCCTTCATAACGGAAGTGTCAAATGGACTGATTCCAGACTTCTGAGGACTATGAGTACTTACCATTGGATCACTTCCTACATCAGTAGAATCTTCTGGAACTTCCAAGTTGGCAATATGATCCTCTGGTTCTTCAAAATCAAGTCTTTCTTCATCATCCCAATTATCCAATACTTTGCTGCAACCAACATCAACAGTCGGAGGAGCAAGGTCTGGGATACTCGAATCCGTGATCTCAATACAATCATTGTCATCAGAAGAGGATGACCTGTTGTATCGAGCTCTCTTGAAATTTATATCCCGATCATCTTTAGCACGATGAACTCTTTTCCCTTTTTCTTTGACTTGTTGGACTGTGATATGAATGTCAGAAATGCCAGAGGCTTTAGCCTTAAGCCCAGGGATGGTTACAGCTCCTTTCAAACCCGTAAAAACTTCACGCAAATTGGAAACAACAAAAACCGGATCTCGCGGAAGGGCCTTGAAACGGCCTCTAGTTAACATTGGAAGGATGCTTTTTATTGACTTACCCAAATATTTTGTAGTGCTCTGCGCCCACCACCTACAATACCACCATGTGCAACTTCCCATACGGCTCATACTAGGGATGTGAAACAATGCTCCGGTATTTCTTGACAAAATAAATTTTTGGGCTTTAGCAAGGTCTTCAAGACATTTCTGCCCCCTTTGTTTAAAGCTGAAATGAAGCCATTTACCAGGAATGCCTTGGTCCAAACCAAATTGGCGAGCAAATCTATTTAGATAATATGGCTCTAATCGGGTCTCCATACCCACCTATACAGGGAGCAGCCGTGAGCGAATACATACTAGGAGTTCAAAATGATCATCAGACAAATCTGGTGTATCTATAAAGTTACGCCCTGCCTCTTCAAAAAAAGCATTAGGGCGAAAAGAAATATCTTGATCATTCCTAAACACCAGTCGCGCTTGAAAGGGATCTATAATCTCTCCTTGTACACCCGCATACCTCGCCATCAAGGGATAATCTTCAGGAAACTCAGTATCTGGCCGACCATGATATAAAGTGGGAAAGTGCTCCCACATCCAGGCTATCACATAGTGAAGCGGAAAATTCGGGTTTGCCATACTAGGATTAGATGGATGCATAGCAACTTGACCAAGTCCATGATATATGCAACCCAAAACTGTGGGAGCAAGTGATATCTTCACACCTCGTGCCAGTTGTGAAGCCATGACAAAAGTTTTTGGTCTGACTGCATCGCTGCCGTGAGGTAAGACGAAGTAACTTAGCCAAAAAGCCAAGTATGCTGCCAAATACCCCTCCTTTGACACTTCTAAAGAAAGGTCTTTTCTATTTTCTCCTTCATTTTGAAATGAAGATGGATGGTACTTGTAACTTGTATTCGGCCGGGGTTCTCCAAAGGCTACATATATCAACTCTCCTCCATAAAAGTGTTCAATCCATTGGGTGTAACTTACTTTCTTCTGCCCAAAGTAAGAGCATAAGTGAGCATGGATAACCAGAAGCTCTGCCACTGTAGAAGGATATGCTACCTTTGTCTTTCCACCCACTTTAAACAAGGATTGGTTTGTGAGAATAAACTCTTCATAGGGTTCCCCTAAAATGGGCAAACCACCAATAATCTTCGTATCATATAATGAGATCCCCATTTCACCACCACCATGGTGAAAAGTGTTGCTTAAAGGATCCCATAATTCACAAAACGCTCTCCATACGTTGTCAGAAAATTCATATGGATATCTGGAAATGGCAACTGCACCATAAATATGAGCATCTCTCAAAACATGCCCATGATCCCTCAAGATTGATTCTGTATATTCTAGCAAATAGGGCTGAAATGCAGCCTGATCCCTAAACTTGAAACCATCCTATCCTTTGTTCTTTTCAATAAGGAAATGAAGGGCAGGATAAAAGCATTTGTCAACTGCCAACTGGTTATCTTCATCTTTTTCATTATTAACATTCTCAACAAAGACACTTGGGAAATGAGGTCCAAAGTGTCTACAAACACTAATGACACTTTGATAATTTTTGGGGTCAAATTCAAACCATCCACTAGGAACATTATCAGTTCGGGTCCAATTGACTTTATCAGTTTCATTGATTCTTGTATCAAGTTCTTTCAAAGAAATAGACCTCTTATATATGGGACCGGTTTTCAGCTCACCACCGTCATGACTTGGGGCTCGTTGTTGACATATATAACCAATTGTTTCCATTGAAACCTGCACACAAAAAAAGTGTTAGTGATTTCACAAAAGTAAATAGATATGTGATAGCATTGTAGTTAAACTACATGAAGGACATGGGTCAGCATTGTGGAAACAAAGATGACTAGCATAAATAATTGGGTGGATGACAACACATTTTCCTTCAATTGTGACTCATGAGTGAAATTTCTTATTATTTAAACTCGTGGGTCCCACCGCTGGAATGGAGCAGTTGGTGAATTGTGGAAGGTCATGAAGCACACTTAGTTGTGGATGTTTAGTGGTGTCTCTTGATTGGGCATTTGCCCATTAGATGCCTCAACATATATACTAAGAGTATCCTTCTTAGATTCTTCATATTTACAACTAAAAAAAAAAAATGCAACGGCCATAGTTCCAGCACGTAATTCTTTTTTGTCACCACGTGGAGTTCTTATTATTCCAACAGGATGGTCTTCGGATTACACTACCAGAAAAGAACTATAGCCGATAAAACTGATTCCCCCACGTTTCTTTTAGTGGGCTATTATCATGCCCATTGACCCACATTTAAGAATTTGGAAAGGATGCTTTCATGATAACTTTCCATTCATATGGGTCTAAAAGTGGGTCAAATGAAGTGGGCTATTATCATGCCCATTGACTCACATTTAAGAATATGGAAAGGATTCTTGCATGATAACTTTCCATTCGTATGGGTCTAAAAGTGGGTCAAATCAAAGGCTATCAAACCATTCAACTTTCCAAACCTACCAAACTTTGACCCTAAACATATAAAGTGTGTTAGATTGGACATCTCAAATCAAGGAAGTGGTATTATTTTTTTTTCCAGACAAACCTAGGTACCTTTTTTTTTTGATAGTCAGACAAACCCAGGATCCTGAGTTAATTCAGAATTCGAAACAGTGATAATGTCTTCAGCAGAAACCGTAGGTCTATTAGCGGATTCAGTTGAAATATTAGGTCTGTCAACGGATTCAGAGTGAAAATCATTATTGAAAGAAACCACGGACTCTGTCAAGGTCTCAGACGGAGAAACTGTAGATTCTACAACACCATTTCCCAGAGATTTTTCTTCACTGTTTTGTCAACACATAACACCCACAACTTTACGCCCTCTCTCAGAGCACTCAACGCACTTGACTAGTTTGTTTTCTGATCCCAAGCTAGCCAAAACACTCTCTCTATCGGGATGAGAATTAGGATTGAGAGCGGACACCCATCGGATGAATTCATACCAAGCCAACATGATGTTTTTAACATCTAAAAGGGAGAATGCTTTTTAAAGGTGAAGTCAAACACCTGACAAAGGCTTTAATTTCAAGGGTTTACATGGGGTCCCAAACAATGAGAACTGTGTGGTTGTTAACCCCAGAGATGCAAAGGACGAATTGGGGGTTTATCATTCATCTCAAATATTCTTTGGTGTTTATTTCCAAAAGACCTTCGGTAGGAATTGCTGATCAGCCTAGATCCCTGTGGAGAAAGAAAAAGCACCGCTGCTTCTAAAAGTTTTTGGCAGTTCCGAAGACTCACTTGTGATGATATATAAAGATACTAGCCTCAGGGTGCTCATCACAAGTCAAGCCATTAAAGGATCATAAAAAAAAGGGGGGGGGGGGTGGGGAAGGAAGAAGAAGACCTTGGTCTTTGATGTGGCCATGTTTGTAGATCTCAAATCTGCTTCCGAAATTCAAACAAAACTCTCAAATCCCTAGGGTTGTCATGCTTATATAGAAACCCCTAAGGATAGAGTTTCAATTTGAATTAGAATTCCAAATTCAAATTGAAATAAAAGAGGATTAGGTATAGTTAAAAGTGGGTCCCTTTACGAGGGAGTTTCAGTTATTGTAGGTGAAATTGGACACCTCCAATAATTGAGAGGGCACTGTTGAGCCCCGCTTTTCAAAAAGAAAAAAAATTTGCATGGGGTAGTTTATCAACGACCCCCCATTTTCAATTAATAAAAATAAAAGAAAAAATAATAAAATAAAAAAAAATTGAGAAAATGATGATGGAAACGTGGGTTTATCTAGTTACAACCTCTTTGAGTGGGGTAGTTTCATAACTACCCTACGTCCAATGATCTTTAAAAGGAGGGTGTTGGAGGAAAAAGGGGGGTCAAAAGACTGGAGTTTAGAAAATCAGGGAGGAGCAGAGAAACAAGATCGGAGGGATTTTAGGAGATAAAGGTGTGAAAGGATTCCAGGAGATAAGGGAGGTAAGATATGTTTTGACCTATTCTTTGAATTTTCTCTAAATATTAACGTTCGGGTTCTAAAGAAAAAGGGCAAAAGGGAATGAGATAAGGATTGGAAGATATATCTGATCTTTATCTGCAGATCCAGATGTGGGAGAATGACAAGGCAAGAAAAAAAATGGAAGATGCAAGAAAAAAAAGAATAATCCGTTTTGTTCAGCCCCCATTGCTTGAAGTATATTTAAGACACTTTGGCAGCACTCAGGCACAATTTACCAGCGTATTCGTCTGCTTGGGAGCGTCTTAGGCACCATGATAGTGTTTAGCAGCATTTCAGGTGAACATAGTGATTTTCTGGCAAAAATATGGACTTTGCAGGTGTTTTTCCGGAGCAAACAAGCCAACAGGGACGATAGAGGACGTTCTGGGCCACGGGTACGCGCTAGCCCAACACATTTGGGCCGCGCACAGGCGCTGGCCCAGTGCATCTGGGCGTGCCCGCATGTCCCTATGTCCGACCCAGCGTTTCGGTCCATCCTCAGAAGAAAAAAAGTGCAATAGGCGCTATGGGTTGTGCGCGCGTCCGAGCCCAATGCTAATGTGCCGCGTGCGGATGAAAGGCCCGGTGCGTGCGGGGCTGGCCCCTCCAATTCGATATCTGGTCTGATTGCAAAAAAAGGGGGGGCTAGGCGCTGTGGGTTGTGCGTGCCGTGCGAGCCCAACATTAATAGGCTGTGCGCGCGCGCGGAAGCGCAACACGCCTGGGCAACCCGCACGCCTCGCGTCCCATGCCCGACCTGTAAAAAAAAAAATTGAAGAAAAAAAAGGGCACTGGGCCCTGAAATTAGGCCCGCGTGCCCCTTAGACTTGCACGCGGGCCAAGCAAGTCCATATGCGGCCCACGTGCATGCCCGTTGGCATGGATCCATATTTGACCCACAAACCCGGTCCGCCTTGCCCCATATGACCCAGAAACCCTTATTTTTGGGTTTTGACCCATTTTCAAGCCCTTGAAAAATCCAGAAAAATTCATAAAAATCCCTGAAACCTTCTAGAGCCCAAATCCACCTAAATTGGAACCAAAGCATTGGTAGAAAATCAAATACCCCTCTTTCCTTCATTAAAAGTGGTTCAAAGTGTCCTAAATTGGACCGATCTCTTTTGCAATTGAAATAAACCTTTTCCAAACTAAACTATAGTCCTCCAGTTTGAACCAAGCCCCTCTACATCAAATCAAATTATTCCAAGTCAAACCCAAATATCCCAAATTGAACCAAATGAGTTCCAATTGAACCAAAAGTCTTTCAAAATGAACCAAAGTCCCCCATGTTAAACCAAATCATTTGAAATTGGACCGGAATCGTCTTAAAACTAAATTAGACCGGAATCGTCCTAAAACTAAAATTGTATAAGTCATAGCATTAAGCCAAACCAGGCCTGTGTAAACCAAACAACTAAAACCGGTCCAAACCGGTTCCCATACAACCTATACTTCAAAAGAAACCAAAGTTAAACCATTTCTTCTATGGTTCAAATTTCCAAATCAAACAAAACTAAACCAGATCTTTGTGGTTTAAACAATTGAAATCAAATCAAACTGTTTCCTTTATGGTTCAAACCAAACCTAAACCGGATCCTTGTGACCCAAACCAAATTCAAATTCAAAACTCATATTTGAACTACGATACGGCTTGATCCCAAATGCTTGGGTATGTAGGCAGCCCGAACGTTGGGTTCAGCCACAATAACAAAAGTACAAGTTAAACCAAATATTTCTTGATATACTTTGAGAGTTAGAATCAAAGGGTTGTTCTAAAGTCTAGGATGTAATTAAAGGCCAATGGCCTTGAATGGATCCGTACCCTACAATCATTGGGCTGCAAAGTAGGGAAGTTTCCAACTTCTTATCTTGGAATTCCGTTGGGTGTTAATTATAGAAGGTCTACTATTTGGAATCCAGTTATAGAGAATATGGAGAGAAAACTTGCCGCATGGAAAAGTCGTAGCCTTTCGAAAGGAGGTAAGTTGGTATTAATCAAGAGTGTGCTAGCAAGTCTCCCCACTTTCTTCATGTCTATCCTAAGAATACCAAAATCTGTGGCAAAGAAGTTGGAACAAATTCAAAGGAATTTTCTTTGGGAAGGCAAGGATGGAGAAACCAAATTCCACTTAGTGGTTTGGAACCAGATATGCAAATCAAAGGAAGAAGGGGGTCTTGGCCTTAGACCATTGTCGAAGTTTAATAAACCTCTCCTACAAAAGTGGATTTGGAGGTTTGGTAGCGAGAACGACAACATGTGGAGGGTCCTAGTTGCTAGAAAATATGGCTCCTCATCCAATGGCCGGTTTCCCAAACCTTCTAATCACCCTTGTGGGATGAGCCTTTGGAGACCCATTGCCAAGTTGTCAAACTCTGTGGAGAAGGATTGCAAATATTTAGTGGGGAACGGCTTGAGAATCAATTTTTGGGAAGACATATGGTGTGAAGAGGCTAAGTTGAAGGAGTCTTATCCCTTGATATACAACTTGTGCACTAATAAACTAGCAATGATAAGTGATTACATGTCTAATTCGGAAGCTGGTACCATATGGAGCATTGACCTAAGGAGAAATCTAATGGAATGGGAAATTGATAGCTATGAGGCTTTATTAAACACATTGTATAGCAAGGCTATAGGGCAAGAAGAAGACACTAGAAGATGGATACATGGCAGATCTGGTTCCTTTTCAGTTAAGGAGGCTTTTGATCATCTCCACAACTCAGGTTTGGAGCAAGCATTGTTTAGGCATATTTGGTCAAACATGTTCCCAAGCAAGGTGGCTTCTTTATGTGGACAGCAGCTCTAGACAAGATTTTAACAGTGGACCATTTGAAGAGTAGGGGATGGCAAATGGCCAATAGATGCAACATATGCAAAGAAGAGGAAGAAAATGTATCCCACCTCCTTTTGCGTTGCAAAAGCACTTCAAGGCTCTGGGGATCTATCTGCCAAAGGCTAAAGGTAGATTGGGTTCACCCAAAGGAATTTAAATCAGCTCTAGAAGCTTGGGGGTGGAAAAAAGGGAAGTCATGTGGAGAAATGTTGGAATTTGGCCCCTGCAGCAGTAGCTTGGGTCATATGGGGCGAAAGGAACAGAAGGATATTTAAAAACTTGGAGAGAAATGACCATTCGCTACTGAGGGCCGTTTTGTCTTTGATACATACGTGGTTGATTGGTCAAGGAGCAGGAGTTAATATCTCTATCTAGGAGTTCTTGACTTGTAATAGCTTTTATGAGCTGGGTGGGGGATATATTCGTTGACGAAAGAGTATTCTTGGGTCCTAGCCTTTGCTTCTATGCTTAGGCGTGAGTAGGCTATAGTTTCTGGTACACTCTTTGTGTACCTGTGCTTGGATGGTTTCCCTGATTCTATTTATATAATATATCTACCTTTTACTGATCAAAAAAAAAATGACCAAGATAGGATTTATGGATTTGCTTGGTTATAATGATTTGCTTGGAATTCTAAAGAAGTATTACCAAAAATTATCTTAGGAAAATGGTTATAGAGTCACAATAAATGAAGTGTTTGTGTTTGCATGTGATTTAAAGACGAATTTTAATATCTGTTCTATGTAGTCACATACTTTGCAGACAAATCCCTAGAAAATATTTTATATGTCAAAGGATGTAGTATGGAAATGTGTAGGAGTTGACTTTGTCTGATTTTAGCCATTTGGGAGCACGAGTGGTTCGACAAATTTTAGTGCACTTTTTTAGTTAAATAAGATTGCAGCAAAGAGGGACTTGTTAACTAAGGTGGTGATCAAAGATTTCTTTGAAACACAGTAGCGTTGGTGTTTCAGGATTTTGAATTATAGGAAATCTAAACCATGCTAGGTTTTGTTAAATTTCTCTAATCATGTTAACGAATTAATTCTCAGATCAGGAAAATTCTGACATTTAGAGGCCAAAACTCAATGAGTGATACTTTATACACATTTTTTAATGGTTTGCTTGATGGCCGTCTTGGTTGGGAGCATCCTAATTATTTGGTGATGAAATGGAATTCTGAGAATGGAGTTATTTGAAATTTTGAGGTGGTGGGATTTGAGTTTCTTTAGTTAGAGAAGGATGAACTGAAAAGTAAAAGATATTACCATGACATTGGTGCATGATGGTACCCACTTGTAGTTGAATATTGAGATAATATTTTGGAAATAAAATTGAAGTTGTTGGACTTTAATTTGTGGGGAACTATGATAATAAAGCTTTTCATGGTGGAGAGAGAGGTTGGGTTTTTCTTAAGAAATTTGTTTACCTAGAGAGGAATTAGGATTGTTCATGAATGTGAATACTGAAAATATCAAGGAGAATGTGGTTAGAAAAGGCTAGTGATTGCACATGGAATAAAGGATAAAACATTATTTGGGGAAATGTGGAATTTTATGTTTTATTTTTTTGGGGATTGGTGGGTTTCTCTTGTTAGCAAAAAGATGAAGGTGGTCTTTTTGGGAGTCATTCCCCAATCTCAGAGCGGTTTTATGAGGTAAAAGTGAATTCTTGGTGTTATGCCAAAAAAAAAAAAAAAAGATGGTAGTAGATTCTTGATGATCTTCTTATTGCTAGTGAGATTAATTTGACTATGGCAATATTTTTTTTGGAGTTTCCGCTCTATAAATGGAGACGAATGGGTTTTTGCTCAAAATGTAGAAATTGTATTTGGGCTTGCCTTTAGATTCTTCCTCAGTCTTGCTTAGCAAAGTATTAACTGGAAGTTTTTTTTTTATCGGTAATAAAGATCATATTAAAATGTAAATAAAAAAACAAGTACATTATTGTACACCAAAGGTGTACATAGCTCCCATCCCCAAGTTCTACAGGATGTTAAAATCCTCACACAGTAGAACATCATGACATTTCAAACCCTTGCAAGACTCCATAGCAGATGCCCATTATAGGATAAAATTAATCGAGTATTTGAAAAGAGCATCCTGAGACCTTTCCTTGTTCTCAAAGATCCTGTTGTTCCGTTCCTTCCACACTGCCCACATAACTGCCTCCGGTGTCAGTCTCCAAAACATCTGGGTAGGGGAAGCCCCTTTTGAGATCCTCCAACATAGAAGAAGCTTAGACACATCTTCAAGCTGAATCCATGCTACTCCAAATTTAGCTAAATAAGTATTCCAAATTCCACTTGTGACAATGTATGAGAAGATGATTCACTGTCTCCACGTTAGCTTTGCAAAGGCTACATCTGCTAGGGAATTGCCATCCTCTCTTCATCAAATTATCCGTAGTTAAAAATTTTTCCAACACCGCAGTCCACAAAAAGAAACCTACCATTGATGGTAGTGAGGGTTGCCATATGAGATTTTGAACCTTGAAGTTGAGATTTTGCTTACAAAGATGGTTATAGAGGCTTTTCACTGAGAAAATCCCATCACTACTCCTTGTCCAACTCATTAGATCTTTGGCGGGTATACAATTCCTTCCCATTTATGCACTCGAGAAATTGGGTCATTTCTTTCACCTCCCAATCGAAAATTCCTCTTCTAAAGTTTTAAGTTCCATTGTATACCTCCCACTCCTTGGGAATAAAGATCTGCAACAAAGGCTTGTGGGGATGTGGATATGCTGTACAACATAGGGTATTGATCCTTAAGAACTACATTAGAACACCAAGGATCCAACCAGAAACTTACCTTGTCTCCCTTCCCCACTTGAAACTTTACACCTGCCTTCACCATAGGAGACAATCTGCAAATAGGCCTCCATAAGCTGCACCCAATTCTACCATTCACCTGATTTGGGAGCCACCTTGCCTCATCATAGCCGTATTTAACCACAATTAGGTTCCTCCATAGACCGTTTACCTCCTGGTCAAATCTCCAACACCACTTCGCCAAAAGGGCTTTATTGAATAATCGTAAGTTTCTTATTCCCAAACCACCTTCATTCTTTGGTTTGCAAACCTCCTTCCAAGCTACCGAATGATACTTATTAGACTCCTCCCCTCCAGCCCTTAAGAAAGCCTTTTGTAACTTTTCAATACTCTCTAACACTGATTTGGGGGCAAGTAAAGAAGAGAGCATATATGTTGGATGGTTAGACAAAGAGCTCTTGATCAATACCATCTTACCCCCTTTAGATAAAAATCTCCCTTTCCAAGAAGACAACTTCTTCTTCATTCGTGATAAAGTTGGTTCCCAAATTGATTTAGTTTTAAAAGACGCCCCAATAGGAATTCCGAGATACAAAGTGGGTAAAGAACCCAATCTGCAGCCCAAAAGATCACATAAGATAGAGGCATTACCACTTCCCCCAACATCGAACATCTCACTTTTCTGTAAGTTGACTCTTAAGCCTGAAAGAGCTTCAAAACAAGTCAAGATTGATCTAACCACAAGAACTTGGGAAGGTCGCGCCTTGCAAAAAATCATAGCATCATCCACAAAGAGTAAATGGGATAAGGATAAAGTACCTCCTCCAAATTTCACCCCTTCAATTAGCCCCAAAATTTTTGCCCTTACCACCAAACAACTGAGAGTCTCCATTACCACAAAAAATAATAAGGGGGAAAGAGGATCCCTTTGTCTAAAACCCCTAGATGAATGGAAGAACCCTGCTGCCACTCCATTAACCAACACAGAAAAAGATGCTGAAGAGACACCTAACCATCCAATTCCTCCATCTTGCCCCAAATCCCATCCTCTTAAGAATATACCATAAAAATTCCAATTCACATGGTCATATGCTTTCTCAATATCCAACTTACACATTATCCCATCCACACCCTCTCTTTGAATAGAATCAACACATTCACTAACCATCATCACACCAGCCAAGATTTGTCCTCCCCCTTACAAATGCATTTTGATATCTTGATATAACATCTGGAAGCACCCCCTGCATCCTTTTAGCTAGTACTTTAGAGATTATTTTGTAGAAACTCCCCACTAAGCTTATAGGCTTGTAGTCCCTAAATGATGCCGCCTCTTCCTTCTTAGGAATGAGGGAAATAAAAGTTGCATTCAAACTACTTTCAAAATGGGATGTATCATAGAACTCTTGAACTGCTCTCATAAAGTCAACTCGGATATGCACCCAACAAAGCTTGTAAAACTTAATTGTAAAACCATCCGTCCCTGGGACCTTATCTCCTTCCATCTCCTTTATAGCCTCCAACACTTCTTCTACTATATGTCTTTCCAACTTATCTCTGTGAAAATCTGAAATAAAATTAAATTCCATCCCATCCAATAGAGGTCTCACCCATACTTCTTCTTTGAAAAGATCTTCAAAGAAAATCGTTGCCGCCTTCTTAATTTCTTCTTGCTCAAGCAAAAGAGACCCTTTCACCTCCAAGTGATCAATAAAGTTTGATCTCCCTCTAGCTGAAGCCATCTTGTGAAAAAAACCCGTGTTTTTATCTCTAGAATTAAGCCATAAAGCCCTCGATTTCTGCCTCCAGCTTATCTCCAATAACGATGAAACTTTCTTGAAGTCTAATTTCAAGCTTCTCATCTCCTTCCACTCTTCAAACGACAAAGCCCCATCCTCTTCTAATTTCTCCAGCTCTTTTAATCTTGCCATGATACTATCAAGTTTCTCATCAACTATCCCAAACACATCTCTATTCCACTTCTTGATTTTGGATTTTAAGGTACGCAATTTCCTTGAGAAGACATAAGAGCTAGACCCATGGTATTCCATCTCGTTCCGCCAGATCCCCACCAAGTCAATAAAAGACTCATCTTCAAACCACATGTTCTCAAATCTGAAAGGGGATGCTTTACAAAACTCATTTTCATTAGTAAGCAATATTGGGGAGTGGTCCGAAACCGATCTAGGCCAAGTAGCAGCACTAAACTTGGGAAAAAACCTCTCCCACTCCATAGAAACAAGGAATCTGTCCAATTTCGATAAATTTTGGGAAAGATGATTTTTAGACCAAGTGAACCTTGATCCTTTGAGGGGGATGTTGATCAAATGGAAGCTTTCAATAAAGGAAGAAAAATCAGACATAGCTTGAGAATAACACCTCCCACTTGTCATTTCTTCCGGAAATCTAACCACATTAAAGTCTACTCCTATACACCAAGGAGTTCTCCCTACTCCCCTTGCTTCCGAAAGCTCTTCCCAAATTCTACTTGACTTTGAGTGGTCGTTTGGCCCATACACTGCCGAGAACAGCAACAACTCGGAGCTAGCTGATTGTTTAAGCAAAACAGATAAGACATAGTTACCCATCCACATCTGGGCTTTTAGGAATTTGTCGCTCTTCCATGCTAAAATTATCCCTCTAGAAGCTCCCTGAGACGGTAAGAAAACCCAATCCACACTGTCCTCCCTCCAATTATCCCCCATCAGAGATTTGGAAACCATGCTTAACTTCGACTCTTGAAGCATTACTATGTCAGGATCCCACATCCCTATACTTGCCTTGATTCTCCCCCTTTTCTCATGGGCATTGAGCCCTCTGACATTCCAAGAAAGGGTTTTTAAAATCATAACGAAACTGAGTTATACCACACCACCAGCTGAAACGACCCCTCTGAAAAATCCTTTCGAATTAGGACACCTGCAAAGATTCACTAAGCACTCCCCTGTAGCTCCCCTTCTCCCTCCTTTCCTCAATTGCTGTAAAAAGGGCCCAAGCCTCCCTCTCGAACCCTTGAAATGAAACTGTTGTGTATGTGACTTGAATTAAGTCAATATTATGATACGGGCCATACTGTACATTCAGCCCACAATCTTGCTGGTTGAGCTTTATTTATGTAACTTGGGTGTCTCTTGTATAAAACCCAAGAGTTAGGGTTTCTGGTCGTTGTTGAGAGACTACATTGTATTTCGGCCAGGAGAGGATTGTGTGTCTTGTAACCCTATTTTTACAGATTAAGGAAGGAACCCCATCATCCGTGGATGTAGGCATTCTTGCTGAACCACGTAAATCTTGTCTCTTGTTTACTCTGCTTGCTGTTTCGTTTATTGTTGCTGTTTGATTTCTAACAGAAACCCGAGCGCCTTGCTTAGGTTCATAATATTCTTGGCCACCCATGCAGATGCCTCCCCATTCAAGACAGGCATGTGAGGATAATTCTTGTTCTCCTTTGAGGGATCAATGTTGGGGTTAATCATCTGCTTCCTGTCATTACTTTGAAAAATATGGTCAACTAAACGGTTCTCCTCCAAATACTCATTGCCATCTTTCATTTCACAATTCAATACTGAATCTGGGAAAGATCCCACCCCCCGAAGAAGTGATCTTTCTTCAACATCTCCTAACAGGCTGTCATGGTCGATATGAGCTTCGGACAATTCCGCCAAAGGGTTCCTAACCTCCTTCTCAGTTGAGATGCGTCGAGGATGAGAATCAGCTACCCAAGGAATAAGCGAGGAGAGAAGAAGAGGTTTGGGAGAATTGTCTGCAAACAGGTTTCCAAGCATCGATTCTTCATTGGAATTGTCCAAAAGGCTCTGCATACCACCTGCCGTCAACTTTCCCTTCAGCGAACAAACTCCAGCCTTGACTTCCCTCTGCGCCTCAAATTCTTTTGCCCTGGATTGTCGCGACACCTCCCAGCGAATTTGGCGTGTCGCCTGGAGTAGCAGACTACCTTATCAAACGCTAATCCATGAAGTTCTTTCAACGGAGGATCGAACCAATCTTCTTTAAACTTGCCACTCCTCCTAAAGTCCCCATCCGGGCTCAAATCCCCCCCCCCCGAGACATGATGAGTGCCGATTCTAGTTGTTCCTCTTCACCCAATCCTTGATACCAGAAATTCTCGCATCAATTCTCAAGATCGATTTCTCCATGCTGAAGCAAAACAGGGATAAGCTCGAGTCTTTAAAAACTCTAGATTCCAACCCCAGAGCCACTGACTTGGTGTTCTCACGGTGACGCTTCTCCAGATCTACGGAGATGCCAATCGCAGTAGGTGTACCAGGCCCATTTACTTCGCCACCCTTCAAAGCACCAAGCCCATGAAACTCACTAACTTCACCACGAACCCATATACTTGGCCCACCATCCTCAGACAAAACAAAGCCTGAGTTTTTAAACGATGGGCTTATCTTCGATCGAGACTTCACCCAACTCACCTTCTTGGGCCCCACGGTAGAACCCATTACATTTCAAATTAAAGTTGAAATGTACCAATCGCACGCCATCACCAAGTATCGCTTCTTTGCTTTTAAAAGACCCATTCTGTCCTTGCCCAAGTACCAAAATTGCCTTCCTAGACTTGCCACCGAGGTCGTCTTCAACCTTAGACCAATCCTCCTTCTGAAAGTCCTTGGGATTTGGAAAAATGGAGTCTCTGAGAACCAATTCAACAAAGATCTCAAACCACTCCTTCCTATCCTAAATAAGCAGACATCTGGGAATTCTGCGAGCAAGCGATTCCCCCACTTTAATCCGAATTGCTCCATCAAAATCAATTCCACCCATCATTTTGAGACCACCCATCATCTCTCCAATACTAAGAAATGATTGATGAGCGAATAGGTGGAGGGGAATCCCCATCAACCTTAACCACCACCCCTGATCGTTAATAGGCCCAGGTGGTAGCCTTCCACTGATAGACCACCAATCCAATGAGACCACTGTTCCATTGAAATGAATGGGTTAGCTGCTACCAAATGTCTCGCCACACCAACAAAAGCCGCAAATAACACTACATCCTCATTCCCTAGCAGGATAAAACAAGACATTGAAGCATTCCCTTTCTTCTGGAGGCGATCAGCAAAACAAGATTGTCAATTAACAGGAGCTGAAGCTTTACAAGATAATGGATACTCCCAACAAGTACTAGTAATCTGATAGACTTGTTTAATCTCAATTGCACCATCACATCCTTCTCTTATAGGTTTGCCTCTCGTATGATTAGCCACACAGAAGTGCGAGAAAGCAGAGTGGAATCCCTGATCTGCACGAAGGATATCCTGCCCCTCTATCTTCCCCAAACCAAGTCCCTGAGAAGATGTGCCATTAACTCCAATACTACCCTCTATAACAGAAACCTCAACTCCTCCCCTTGGGTCGCCCACTGCCACCTTCGATTTGCCTTTCATCTCATACGACAAATGTTCCCAAGTTGCTAGGATGTACTTCCACTTAGAGACTTCATCAGCCATAGGGAAGATAACTGAAACACCCCGACCTGAATTAAAGGAAACCGAGAAAACGAGCATTCTACCTCTCTTATTCACCAGGATCTTCGCGGAGAAGAATAAGTCACCTACCTTCAAACCACCCAGATTACCAACCAAGCGAGAATAATTCTGGGCCTTTTCCACTATGTTCAAAAACCAATAAAGATCCCTACCCTTGAACTGCACCCAGGTAGAAAATTTTCCAGATTTCTCAACAATCCAAAGAGTGACACCTTGATTTCCAGATGCTCTGCTAAATAGGAAAGATTTCCTCTCTATCAAAACCGACTTTTTGGACACCACCAATGAGCTTCTCATCTTTGATTGATGGCAACGCCCCACACCTACAAAGCTGCTTCTGTGAACCACCTCAGCGTAAGAGGGAGGGCCTCTTGCTGACTTCACTTGAGGTGTTGGAGCACCATCACCTTTCGTAGTAACCTTGCACTTAGGATAACAGTCCACCACCTGGGTTTCATCCACTTGGCTCAAGATCTTCTAAAAAGTCGAATGAATTTCTAGAGAACTATAACCTGTGGATTTGAGTTCTCTGCAAAGCAAAAGCAAATTGCCAGAGATTTTATCTTCCCGATGAAAATCACAAAGGTCCTCTACAACACGTTTTGCTGAACCCTCCATTCCTCAAAATTTCTCCAGAGCGAAACTCTCTGCCTCTAGAGACCTAACGACTCCGCTTGAAATGGGGACATTCTCGCCGGAGGAGAAAACGCTTACGTTAGACTAAAAAAATGAAAACAGTCGCCTTCGCCGCCAGCCACTCAAGACACCTTCGCCACTCAAGACACCTTCGTCGCTCAATTGACTTATCGCGTAACCTCGGCAAACACCTTCAGCTCACAGTCGCTAGCCTTCGTCACACAGACCCTTCGTTGCCTTCGTCTGTTGTCGTCGTCACCTTCATTAGTCGCCGTCGTCGCCTTTGAATCAAGTTGAGTCGAAGACTGACCAATGTCTGCTATGCATTTTCCAAAAATTAACTGGAAGTTATTTGCTCCCTGTAGGGATTATGTTAAGGAAATCCCCTTTCTCACTTTCTATAATGTGTTTATGGAGGCATTTACAAGCTTATGGGTAAGGCTGTGTCTAATGATTAATTGGTTTGTTTTGAGGTGGTATTGGAGAAAGATCAAACTATCATACTCCCAATTTGTTATGGAAAATGATATTTTTGTGAAATTCAAAGGTTGAAATATGAATCTTGTGGTGTATGTTGATCTGTTTTGAAGCCATTGCAAGATTGATGGTTAATCTAGCAATAGTGATATTTTTGTGGTTCGAGAGGTGGAAAACTTTGAATGCATTGATTAGCAATGCTGCAAAGGAATTCTTTGTGGTGAGGTCTTGAAGGTAAAATGAAGTTTCAATTGGTGAATTAAGATTCAGTCTGTTAGTCTAAGGAGATATTTTGGGTTTGCAGTCCCTATTGAAATTCAATCATGTTTTGTTAGTGAAGTGGCTATAGAGGCTTATCGAGGAGCCAAAAAGATTGTGTTGACATCTTGTAGTTTCTAATTTTGGTTACTCATCAGAAAATGGAACTGAAGTTCTTATGGACATCTAAGGTGCAATTGAGTGAACGTCATCATGGGTTGCCAAAGACATTTTGTCAATGGATTTGCCCTATTGTTGGTTACAGGGCAACAGTGGATACTACATCTGGGGCACACTCTTGAGTAGAGGTTTCTGGATGTTTGTGTAGTGGTGAAGCATATTTTGGTTTTGAAGCTGATTTGGAAGACTCCAGTCCCCTTCGAGGTGATTTTTTTTTTCTTATTGACTGCAATGTGAAGTAGAAATCGCATAATGGGTCTCTTGATTGAAATAGGTTGGTGTGTCCCTGATTGATGTTTTATGAGCAAGGTCACAATATTTTTAAATCACTTTGATGGGATTCCAAAGGTTTGGTTATATTTTCTGCAAAAATTTTACAATGTTTTTGGCTAGCCTTGCACTTTGTAGGACTTGATATCTTGGTGATTTTGGTCAATAGGAAGAATGTCATACTATTTTCTTTGTACGTGAGCCCAAATGCAGTCTGCCCTTATTCTGTGGAGAAGGTAATGACAGAATCTTTTAGAGGAAATAGTGTGAAGTCGATTTCATCATTGCAAGGGTTCTCTCCTTATTCTATGCCTTTGTGTCAGTTCTACCAGAACTTCAGGATGTTTCTTTTTCTGATTTCACAGAGGACAAGATCCCATAAAATAGAATAAAATAAGAGTTGAGAACATAATCAGTATGGGCTCTTTCTTTAGGAGATGATGCTTGCAATATTGGCCTTTGAAGGGATGGAGATATTTTCTATATTTGATTGACTTTTATTTTGCAAGGGTGATCATCTTGATTATTTAGATAAGAAACCACTCCATTGATAGGTTGAGATATTGTGGTCTGTGTCATTATGACTTGAAGGAGATAAGCTCATCTTAATTGCGTAACTTAGTGTGTGGTTCGTTGGGTCTACCTTTTTTCCGATATGATCTTCGGGTGGTGGAGGGTGATACTTACATTTTTTTAGGTGAATTAGTGCGTATAGTTGTGTAATTTTAAATGAACCAAAATTGTTTGTTTGCATTGCATTTGTTATTTGTATCTTTGAGCTGGTGCATGAATTGTATGACTTTCAAGAGTTCCATTTTTTTTAAGGATTGTGAAGCTGTTTAAGATTATAACAAACAACATATGAACAGATCTGGGTTTGCAACAATTTGAGGTGAATTATATAATAGTTCACCTTGATTCAACATGGATTTTTTATTCTCATCCATGAAAAGTTTTGGAATAGATGCTCAATCACTCCAAACAAACAATTTGAGATAAATGATTCCTTGGGTAGAAAAATTTAGAGCAGGATACGGGCTAGAAGTGGGAAGTGAGAAGCAATATGAAAACTATCATTTTTGAACTTGTGTAGGGGAAGCAAAAGAATCGGGCCTTTTAACGTTTGCTATGCCTGGTTATTTGTGTTGGGACAAAAGTTGTAAAAATTAAGTTTTCAATGGGCTTTTGGGATTTTGTCGCGGTGAATGAAGACCGTTGCTTGTGTAAACATAATAATGGAGGTTGCTTTCTAAGAGTTCTTAAATCAATTCTAAGTTAAAAATACTTATTCTTCTTGGATGAAAGATAATTTATGAGTTGGGCTTGCTACTCAAACACACGTTATTGGATTTGGGTTCAATGCTGGTGTTGGTTGCTTAGAAACATTTAATTCCCAATGTCTTCTTCGAACTATCGTTCAATTGCTGAATAATTTTGTGCTAACATGTTGAATTGAAATAACGAGGGTGTTGAGTAAAATTATAATGTTGTGTTGGGTTCAATGCTGGTGTTGTGCTAACATGTTGAATTTGAGTGTTGTATATGCCTATGAATGGGTGTTGAGTAAAAATATATGTTTAAGTGGGGTCATGATGTTATTGATCATGGATTTCAAAACGCAGCTACATTGACGTTTGTGTCGAGTGATGGAGGGGGAGTCATTTGTTGAAATGGATGAAGAGTGATTAAAATAGCCGTTATAGCACAATGAGTGATGAAAGAAGGAAAGAATAATAATAGATGGTCTCAAATGAATTTGAAAATTATTTCGTGGATTATTATGTGGTTTAAGGCATTGCCCAACAGGAACATGGTCTAGAGTTGTTTGGAAAATTGAAATCCAAATATGAGATTCATCTAGTAGACTATAATGGAACACTTGGATTGGATAAATCCGGGAGGAATTTTGAGAATGATGGAAGAAGAGTGGATTTGTCTTACTGGTAATGGAAACAGTAGCTCGATTGTTTAAAGGTGGAAGAAGAAGCTTTTCGAGCTGAGAAAATTGGAGTTCAGGGTTCTCAATTTCAACAATGGCAAGTTGGATATGCTGAGTTGGACTTTTTTAAATTAATACTTGTATGGGCCAAAGCAGGTGGGTAGAACTCACAGTCATAACAGGAACTAGAAGGGTAAATAGAAGGTGACAACTCTTGTGGTACACTGGAGATAATTCACATGTCTTACAATTCGTGGTTGGTATGAATTGTTCTCCCAGATTTCAGTAATTCCTATGAGTTGGTGGTTGTTCCATTAAATTGGGGTTGTTTATGTGATCAAATATCGAATATAATGCTCTCTTTATCAGATATTTATTGATCATATCCTCATCGTATTTGCATCTCGAGATAAGTGTAAGAAGACTAGGCCATTTTGATTCACAAAAAAAAAAAAAAATGGCTATAGGTGGTATATTTCCTTTTGTGGGTGAGAGGTTTGTGATAATATATATTTGGTGTTTTTTGTTGATATCTAACTCATAATCTATAAGAAGTTGAACGCACTAACAAATTACTTGTGGAGTTGGATGGTATTTTAGAATGATGGACAAGGATGAAAGTAGTTATTACGAGATTAAATAGTTGGACAACATATGCAAAGTAGTGTATTGCAAAGGATCGATTGGGTTTAAATTCTATAAAATTGACTATTTTGAAATTGGGTAATCTCATTAATAGACTGTAAGTATATGTTTTAGTGGAGTAGGAAAGTAGTATCAATAGAGTTGTGGGAAGTATTTTCCTAACCTGTTTGGAGGAAAAAGTGACATTAAGGTGCCTTTTGGTTGTCATGGACTTAGCATATGAGGACAATGATCTATTACAAAAGGTGACTCTCTCCTTGTTTTGGTGTTGAATAATAGGTAATTTCTTTTTTAGTTCTAGCGACTTGTGCGAAGGATAAGCTTAAGAAAAGGTCACTGGAGAGTAGATACTAAGCTTCCTCCTTAGTGCTGGTTATTGCAGTACCTACTGGACTTTTTTGGCTCTTTATGGGGGCTATATGAAAGAGATTTTCTTTCTTCCTTTATATTCATTGTGTTTATGGAGGCATTTGGTAGTCTGATGGATAAAGCAATATTTAATGATTTATTAGATTGCTTCCAAGCGGGATTGGAGGAGATCTAAATATCTTAAAGCTAGTTTGTTTAAGGCACTGATATTTAGTGAATATTCTCAGGTTCAACTCGGAACTGTGAAGTGCATGTTGGTATGTTTTGAAGCTGTTTCAAAATTAACTTAGTCTGCAAAGTAAGAATTTATGATTGGAGAAGTGGTGAACTTTAACATATTGAGTAACAAAATTATGTACAAAGCGGACAAGCTTTTGACTTGATATTAGTGTATACCTTAGGGCACTTATATAAAAGTCCTGTCTATGGATGGCGTTGTTAAGTGGATGGAATGAAGTTGGCAACTTGAAAAGAAAGTATCTTTTAAATGGGCAGAAATTGACTCATTCTAAGATTCTGTTTAACCTCCACAATGACTTTTTGTGCTTCATGAGGATTTCTATTTCAGTTGCTAATAAGATTGATAACCTCCAAAGAGACTTCTTTTGAATGGCATAGGTTTGGGGAGGTGGAAGAGTTCTGAAATTTAGTCTCCATCAGTGACCATTTAATTCCTTTGGGGGAGACTGAAGCACTCATTTTTGCAAAGGATGTGAATCAAGCTGAAAATATATTAGCTAATAGCCCTTATGTTCTAGGGAATAATACTATGATATTGATTGATTATTGGAACCTTGGTAGGGGTTCATCGGCTGGGCCAATATCCAATGATGGTTATTGGGTGCAAACTGAAGGACTTCCTAATTTTCTCGGGGAAGATACTTTTCAAAATATAGGAGCTTGTATTGGGGGTTTCTGGGAATTGGGGGGTCTCACGCGTAGGGGGGAGGTGAACTTTTGGGTTCAGAACTAGTGAAACAAAGGATCCCTTGATGCATGACTGGCAGGGACAGAATATGGTGGTCCGAGATGTTTGTGGAAGTCCTTCAGTCAAAGCCCTCGCCGGAGTTGTTGTGGTGTTCAAAATTTCATATGCTGGAGGAAGAGGAGGTTATTTTGTCAGCCTTGGAAACAAGTTGAAGGGGCAAAGTCGTCCAGGGAGACGTCACCTGCAGATTCAAATTCAAAAAATAGCATGTAATTGTTGTGAATCACGTGAGAGACTTAACTTTAATGGGCTTATGAGATCGTTGGATGTGGAAGTAGCTAGGGCACGAGAGGAATTTAATGAAGCTAAGGCCCAGCAACCTTGTTTGGTGGAAAATAAAACTGAAATGTTGAAGCATTCAAGCCCGCTAAGCAAAAGTTATTCTAAAGGCCCAAGTAATGATGGTCAGCCACAAAGTCAAGAGGAGCCCTTGTCCAACTTCTAGGAGCAAAGAATCTTCTTATGACATGGATTTTGGGGGGGGGGGGGGGGGGGGAGGAGGGATGGGGATGGGTTCGAAAGAAAAATCAAGAAGAAATGAGGAGGTCAGTGTAGGAGCAGATTTTTTGGCCAAAGAATTATCGGTTCCTATAGGGAAGGCAAAAAAATAGTTGTCAAAGGAGAAGGGCAAAGAGATATTATTGGAATCAGCTGATCTGAACAGGGTATTCAGCAAGGAATCCTCAACCTCCAAGAGGTTGGAAGAGGTGGCAAAAGCAAAGGATAAGTTATTGCTGGGGAAGATGAGTCAGTTCAGCAAGGGAGGGGTCCATGGATTTTGTTCTTCATAGACTGTAGAAGAGAAGTTCTTGCAGTTAAGGAAGAAATCAGTAGTCCGATCTACTCTTTTAGTGGATGAATCATTGGGGGGAATCCCCCATGGTGTGGATGATGCAAGGCTTTATGGTGGGTCAGTAAAATCAGAGAGGATGCCTGAAGCTTGGAAAGTCTGCCAAGATCACTTGTTTTTTGATATATGTGGGGCTGTTTGTGAGTTTCCTCCACCTCGAAATCTAATAGATGATGGTGTAGGCAGTGACAATCTGGTCCAAGATTTTATGCCGATGACAGAGGTGGCCTCGTGGAAAGAACAGCAAAAGAATCAGGATTTTGTGGTCTTTGGATTAGACTATGAGAATTCTGACAAGGGGATATTGCTGCATACGGGAAAAGAAGATAAAGGTAGTGGAGAGGATCAAGTACAGGACAAGATGATAGCTTGTGTATCAGATTGCTTGATTTTGAAGAATGGGGGGTCTTGTGCTCAGTGGGTGGACGTCAAGTCTTCCTCAATGGAGGTCCTGGATGAAGGAGGATTGGTCCATGATTCAGACCTGTTCGTTTTTATGGTCCTAAAGCTGAGGTAGAGAAAAAATCCCCAGTGTCTTGCAGTCAGGTAGATTTTGGAGGCAAGCATTTTTCTCCCCTAAAAATTATTTTCCCCATTCGAGACTTCTCAAGTCCTGAAGTAGGTGAAAGAGATGGTATGTTCATGGACTGCAACCTTGTACGGAGCTCCCTTCAGGTGATAGAATGAAGGTTAGTGAGTCATCTGAACATGTGTTGAATAAGATAATGGTGATGAGCAGAGCCTTGGAGTATCCTTTAAAGGATTTGAAACAGAGGCATTTGCGTTATTCACAGCCATGGAAGCCCAGTAGGAAAAGGAAAAGGAAATCAATGGGAAAACAGGGAGTTGCAGAAGTTGTTATGATCTGTAAATGACACACCCATATTGGCCAGCCGTCAGAGCAGCAGTAGGAAGAGTTGTAGGAGGGGTATAGTATGTTCTTATGAAGATTAACATCTTATCATGGAATGTAAGGGGGCTGAATGTGGGTGAAAAAATGGATTCAGTGAAGGCAGTTCTAAGATTATGGAATCGGCTATAGTTATTCTTCATGAATCAAAATTAGAGGTGGTTGATAACAAAGTTATCAGGGATATTTGGAACAATGTCAGAATTCAGTGGCTGTTCTTGCCGTCTAGGGGTTTGCTGGGGTAAAATATTGGCCCGGAAAAGCGGTTACATACAAATGAGACAATCCTGTATCAAAGAGTTTCCATTTCAGCAATGCTATTTGATTCCAGATTCTCCAAATCAGTCCTAATAAGTGGAGTTTATGGCCCTAATACTGTTTCATTATTTGTTAAATCTGTTGGTGGAGTTGGATGATAAGGCTGAAAATCAGCAACTAAATTCAAAGGACTGGGTGCTGAGGGAATAGCTAAAATTGGAGTCCAAAAAATGTACCAAACGTCAACAGACGTGTTGGCGTCAAAAGTCAAGGGGCATTTGGCTGAGATCTAAGGATAATAATACAAGTTTCTTCCATAGGATGGCAAATGCAAGGTTTCAGACTAATTCAATTAGCAAAATAGAGATTGGGGGTCTAGTGTTTGAAGAAGAGGAAACCATAAAGAAGAAGATTACTGGTTTCTTTGCTTATCTATACGAAGAGGAAAGCCAATTTAGACCCCACAATAGATGGGTTGGAGTTTGATTCGTTAACGAGTGAAGAAAGGGATGGATTTTACGGCCTTTTTCGAAGGAGGAAATCATGGGAGTTGTTTCTTGACTTAACGGAGACAAAGCTCCGGGCCCAGATGGCTTCACGATGGCTTTCTTTAAGGCATGTTAGCATGTTATCAAGGATGACCTATTGGCAACCATTGAAGAATTTAACATGAATGGTAGATTTGTGAGAAGTATTAATGCTACATTCATTGTGCTAATTCCCAAGAAGGTTGGTACAAGTAAGCTAACGGAGTTTAGAGCTATAAGCCTTGTGAGTAGTGTTTACAATATTAGAAAAACTGTTAGCTAATAGGTTGAGATCTGTGCTTCAGCCCATGATCTCTCAAGCACAAAGGGCCTTTTTTGGGGGCCGTCAATTGCAACATGGGTTTTAGTTGCGAGGGAATATGTAGATTCATGTATTAGAGACCAAAGCAACAAGATTATGTGCGAGCTCGACCTTAAAAGGCATACGACAACGTTAATTGGGATTTTCTAATCTACATGCTTAGACGAATGGGATTTGGCGAAAGATGGAGGTGCTGGGTATTATTTTGTATATCAACTATCCGGTTATTGGTTCTTGTGAATGGTGCAGCAGTTGGCTTCTTCAAAAGCCATAAGGGCCATTGGCCAAGGGATCCTTTATAGCCACTCCTTTTTACTCTTTTAATGGAATCTTCAGTAGGATGATAACAAGAGCTTCAGAGTTTGGCAAGTTTGATGTTATATCCTTTGCTGGTTCCTTATCAATTAACCATCTCCCTTTTGCTGACGATATCTCGACCTTCTGTGAGCCTAATCATAAGCAAATCCTTTAGCTGAAAGGAGTTCTTTTGTGATTTTAAGCATGTTCTGGTTTGAAAATTTTATTCAGTTAAGAGTGAAATGTTTGAAATTGGAGAGGTGGATAATATTTCCCTTCTAGGTCAAGATTTTATGGTGTAAGGTGAGCAAACTCCCCACTGGGATTCCTTTGGGAGCAGGATGTAAGAAAACACATATTTGGAACTCTGTTGTGGAAAGAATGGAGGAAAAACTCTCATCATGAAAGATCTGTGTGCTATCAAAAGGAGGTAAGCTGACCTTGGTAAAAAATGTGTTAGCAAGTTTACCAACTTTCTATATGTCTATCTTGAAGATTACTATATCTATTGGCCAAAAGATTAGAACAGATTGCAAGAAAATATTTTTGTGGGAAGGTCTAGGTGGAGAAATCAAGTATAATTTGGTGAGCTGGAATACTATTTGTAAGATGAAGGAAGAAAGGGGATCTAGGGCTTAGACCCATAAATTTATTTAATAAGGCACTCCTCCAAAAGTGGATTTTGAGATTTGGGAATGGACAGGGTAATCTTCCAAAAATATGGGTCCTCTTTTGGAGGCGAGTTTCCTTGTCAACCAAACTATTCATTTGTGGTAAGTTTGTGGAGACCTATTGCAAAATTAGTGAGATCTATGGAGAAGGAGTGCAAGTTTTCAGTTGGCAATGGAGTCAAGATTCAGTTTTGGCATGATATTTGGTGTGGCAATGATAGACTGAAAGATAGGTACCAGATTATTTACAACATATGTAGAGCTCAGCATGCTCTCATTAGATGTTAGATGTTGTCAATATAATGATTGGTAATGTATGGAGTATACAGCTAAGGAGAAATTTGTTCGATTGGGAGGTTCGTAAGCATGAGTCGATGAGAGATGTTTATAACTTCAAGGTGGGACATGACGAAGATATTGGATTGTGGTCAAAGGAGAAATCTGGAATTTTTTCGATGAAATCAGCAATTAATTCCTTGAGTTCTATAGATTCAAGGTTCCAATCATCTTAAGTGATATGGACTAAACTTATTCCAAGTAAGGTGGCATTCTTCCTTTGGGCAACAGTGCATGATAAAATTCTAACGGTGAATCACTTGAAAGGTAGAGGATGGCAAATCCTAAATAGATGTATAACATGTAAAGAGGAAGAAGAAACAGTAGAATGTTTACTTGTCCACTGCAAAGGAGCCGGCTGGTTGTGGAACTCTTTTTATTCAAGATTGGAATCACCTTAGGTGTAGTCGGAAAATTTTAAAAAGGTGTTGGAGGAGTGCGTGGGGTTGGAGGAAAGGAAGTTCCTGTAGGGATTTGATATGGAACATCTCTCCGGCAACCATTTCTTGGATCGTGTGGGGGCAAAGGAATCGCAGAACATTCAAAATTTTAGAGAGGAATTGGTCATGTTTGGAAGGAGAAATACAAAGATTACTGCATAGTTGGTTATTGTTACAACCTACAATGGCTACTATTCTCCTAGAAGATTTTTTGGCTTGTAGTAGCTTTTCAGATCTGGGAGGGGTGTAGGATGTGTGAGAGCCCTGCTCTGCTCAGACCTGCCACACAGTTTCTGGGGTGGATTTTCAATCCTTTCTCTTTGGTTCACAGTTGTGTACTATGTAATCTGATCCTTTTTTTTTCAGTTTTGGTATATAATGCATATCTTTTGATTACCGATAATTAAAAAAAAAGATATTTGGGTTGGAAGGAGTTTATAGTGGGAGGTTGTTTTGTTTAAATTTGGATGCTGCCCAGGTGGACGTCCTAAAGTTGGAGGTTTCATGGAGCTGGATATTTGAAAGATGTTTCTTGTTGACTTCTGAGATGTGGTAAGTTAGTCCAACCTGTGGAGATCAAATTCTTTGAGGATATTTGGTGTGGCTAATCCCCCGCCCCATGGCAGTTATCTTAATTTATTTTGTTGTCTCTTAATAGACTAGCACAGGTTAAGGAGTATCTATTTATATATTTGAGGTGAACTTGAGCTGTGTAATTAATTCTAGTCATCCTGTATTTGATATAGAAATAGAAATGATTGCATCCTTATCGTCTATTGTCCAAACTTGTTTTTTGATTGGGGGCCTGATTTTAGAAATGGTCGTCAAAAGGGCAAAGCCGAGATGAAGGTTGTGAAACAAGAATAGTAGGACATGATCTTGGAAGAATGTTTGAAGAAGAATGAGAGCACAGAGAGGAGACGGAAGATTTCAAACCCCTGTTTCGTGCATTGAGGAGTAGCCCTAGTAAGGGGAAAAGCTGTTAGGAGTAATCATAGAAGAAATTCAAGGGAGCTTGTAGACCAGGTGATAATGGCTGTGGCTTGAAAGATGAGCCCTAGCCGTAATGTGGCCTACACAAAAGAGTTCAATGGTTGCTATGCATAATGAGTGTCAAAATCTGGAATTTAAATTGGTTCTAGGGATGGAAGGATGGATTTCAAGTGAAAAGAAAGGTTGTATATCTCTATTTATTCTGTTTCAAAATAGGAGTGAAACAAGAGTCATATTCATAAAACAAGGTTGATTGGTGACATAACTATGGCTGTCCAGTGGATGATAGCAGTTCTATTGTGTTCCACTGTTCCTTCTGTTAGATGGAGTTATATTTAGAATGAGAGGTAACTTCTCTAATGGTATGTGTGCATACTTTTGAATGGAGCAAATTACAATGAGATTGTTTGGGTTAATTTTCGTGTCAAGGCTATGGTCTGATACATCTGTACAAGTGAGTTTGTGGGGGATTATTTCTCTAGGAATCTGAAAACTTTTATCCCTCTCAACTCTTTTTTATTCATGAACAGAACTAGGAACAGGAGTGATCTTGATGAAGGAAGAGTGGATGCTGGTAGTACCAAGTCTCTCCAATGTTTAGTAGCAGTTCTGTGTGTTACAATGTGTCATGAGGTACAAGCAACTTGATGGATGGGGCAAACAATGAGAATATTGATTCTAGTCATAACAATGATCTGATGTAGGTGTTCGCATTAAAATTGCGGGGAACAAGGACATAAAGGCTACTAATACAACTGAAAATGCAGTAGGTACTTGGAGAAGTTGGGCTTGTGTCGTGTGACTCATGTCTAGTTGCAAGTCAAAAGCGAGTGTGCCTGCGAGTCAAATCCAGGGTTAGTGGTGGTACAGGAAATCAAGAAAAAGGTTTCGTTCAAGAAATTGATTAGTGGATATTTTGTGATATAGAAACAACTGCAAATCTTGCCCTCATTTGGGGCTTCAAGGGGAATATTAATCATATGTGATACAAATTATTCCACTGGGATATTAGAAGGGGGAATTTCACATCATCCTTCTAATCTAGATTGGTGCTCCATAATTTTAGTGGGTTTACAGTCGGATATGTCGACTTAATAGACCTCAGAAGAGAATTTATTTTTGGAGGAATTAGGTATAATATAATATAATTAGGACTTATCATGGTGCATTTTTGGAGACTTCATTGTGGTGAGGTTCCTTTTTAGGAAAGTGTAAGGCAAGAATGACTTGAAGCATGAGAGATTTTTCAGCCTTTACAGAGGTTCATGAGCTGGAGGACTTCCTTACAATAATGTGACCTTTACTTGGCACATTGCAAGATGATCCAGCATTTTGTAGGTCTATTAAACTTTTTAACTCATTTGATTGGGTAATTTATAGTTGTAGCATTTATAAGAGAAGCCTTCCCCAAATTCACTTCAGATTATTTCACAATTTTGATGTAGATTGATCTTCCCAATCCTAATAGTGGACCTGTTTCTTTTTGGTCCGAGTACATTTGGTTGTGTTACCTTGATTTTAAGGGTTTACTGAGGGATTGTTGAAGGGATGGAACAAGTATCAGTGGTTGTCCTGCTGAAGAAAATGTTAAGGGAAGGGAGTAATTTGATAGAACATGCCTAGGTTTTACGGTTTAGACATGCCATCTCTTGGACTCTTACGGGTAAGGTTAAGAAATGGAACAGGAATACGAGTTTATCCGACTAATGGAAAAAATGGATTGAGAAATTTGATATAATGGAATAACTTGTAAACTATTGTAAGGAAATGGGAAGCATGCCGGCAAAATTTTTTTTGTCTGGCAGCACGAAATGTTGGGTGTGGGGATAGGCCCTTTTGGCTTTTTTTTCTCTGGCATGCCGTGAAATGTAGCAGAATGCTAGTGAAATCTGGGAAATTCCCCGGCTTGGGGAAATTTCCAGGGAAATGTGGCAGGATGCTGATGAAATCTAGCGGCATTCTGGCGAAATCTCCCCAGATGGGGAATTTATTTTCCCTATATTGGTTAGTAATGGAGCATGTTAATGGCTACTTAAGGGATGCTGGAGGCATTCTTGTTTTTAAGTGTGAGTGTACAGTGATTGGAGCAAGATGTTAGGTTAGATATTAGGAAAGTATGATCCTAACATCGTTGATTTGACAAGGAAGTCCGTGGACCAGTAATTTCAAGTCATAACAAAGATGCCGGTTTATCAAGATTTTTGTGACATTGTGAATAATTTCAAGGAGCTTAACAAGATAACAAATGCAACCTCTCTTTTGTCGGTGTCTTCGAAGAATCAGAATTGATAACTGGTTGGATGTCGAAAATAATAAGCTTGTAACACTGCATCAGTGTGTTTTAATGAAGGGTAGCAAAATTATAAATACTGCATTGATTGCCGATGAATATATGGAGGGAAAGATTGATAGAGAGGCACTCACCTTCCCCCTACTCCAGCAAAGCAACAAAGAAACAGTTGTCATGAATGAGCTTGTACTTGCCACATGCAGTTTCATTCAATCAAAGAACTTCTCGTTGCTGTGAATTACCTTTGGAAAGATTGACCTGTTTACTATAATTCCAAGGAAAGGCTCTTGACCACAGGTGTAGGCATTTCTTTTTTTTTTTTTATTTTATGGGGTGATAAGAAATTATATTAAAATCAAGAGGGAGACAGCGCACCCATGAGGAATGGTGACACAATCCTAACACTAAAAAAACTGAAAATGGATAGAAAAACCAAAAACAGGTGAACAGAAAGGAGCTAAAGAAAACAATTAGAGATAAAAAAGGGAAAACCCAGCACTAAGACAAGAGTGCCAAACCAGACCAGTTAGAGAACACATCTGTGAGAGAGAGATTTGAAATCATCCCTTAGACAAAGGAGGGAAAGAAAACAGGTTTGGGCATTTCTTGTCCACCTTCAATGAAATGTGGCAACATAGAGCTTGACAGAGGGTTTGAGAATTGCTTGTATAATTGGTGCCAAGTCATGGCTATCCATCATATCACCATATAAATATGTAAACTATAAAATAGATTGGTATGGCATGCAAAGGAGGTTGCAACTCATTTATGGAGAAAGCCTTCGATGGGGTGGAATTAATTTCTTCGTCATGCTGCTGGTTTTGAAATGTCTGTAAGTTGTATGGCTTAGATGGATTAAAGGAATTTGTTGGTAACATTGCTTTCTCCTTCAATTAGAATGGTAGTGTGACTGGGTGGGTTTTTTGTTCTAGGGGACTTTGGTAAGTCGATCCATTATCTTTCCAACTCTTTGCCGTACTGTAAGATGTTCTGTGTTTTTTTTTTTTTTGAGGTCAGTTGAGGCTTTCTATTTGTTTGAAGGACACAGGTTGGACAATCAATAGATTCCTAGTTCAAATCTTCAACGGAGTTAAATCTTTTTTCTTACGAGTTTTTTGAGCAGGTTTACTGGATCTTACATGTTTTAAGATGTTATGGAATAGGTATTGCTGTTCTGCTTTCTTTAACTTGCTGGATACTTGTCATTACCAGTGATAAGAAATAATCATTATAGAGATGGCAATGTCATCAACATATTCAAATCAGTACTGCCATTGATCTATAGAAGGTTCCCATGCAAACTGAGAGTTGTAGCTGTTTAGATCAGTGAAGGTAGCAAGCTTCTTGTGGAAGCCCATGATGCAAGCTTAAGTGATAAATGCCTTCAATTTCAAGACTAGAAGTAATTTAGAGACAAGCAGAGACAGAACTTAATGTTAATAGAGGGACTTCGAATCACAAGATTTAATCTTAATACTGGGTTTTCTTTCCTCTTTCGGAAGGGTGTTAAGGTGTGGGATAACAAAATGGCTTTTTGTTGTTTAGGCCAAGCATGATAAGATAGTTCTTCAGGGTTCGCATTGTTAATACAACTTTAAAGAATTAAATAATATTAGTTGTTCTCTTCTCATTTGTATTTTCTTCCCTTTTCTGTCTGTTGATTATGTTTTGTCAGGCTTATTAATGCCCTGAACTTGGCTTATGATTAAAGTGGGGATGCCTAAATTGGTGCAAGCCCCACAGCTGATGAACTTGGTTTTCCTCAAGCTCCGTATGGAATTATCCCATGATGCTCTGTATTACTGAAGAAATGTTGAAGAGATTGGCTTAAAGTTGATCAACAGTAATATCTGCAGGAAGGCTTTCCTTCTCAGAGCACATGGAAACCTTAAAGTTCTTGATCATCCAGGTGTCCTTGGTTGGAAGTTGGAACTCTGTCGACCACAAGCAATGGCAAGTCTCTTGCCATGCCTATATGAAGCCTCTCGTCTTTCTTCTTCTTCAATGTTTAATATCACTTTTCATTGCTTGAAACAAATCTGACTATATCTAGTGTTCTTTTAATTTACTCTTCCACACACAGGAGCAAGCTGTCAAAGCGGCAATAAAGATTACGGAATTGGGGCGAATCCCTGCAGCAACCATCTCATCATACAGCTTGAAACATTTCCGGGCTTGCCCGTGCATGGCAAAAGCTGAGATAATGGGGTTGAAATCGTCTGCCGCACGTTAACGCCGCAGACGATTTCATCCCGAGATAATGACACCCCATGTGATATCTTCTGTTCTGGGCATTTTCTTGAAGACTTGATAGCTAGCTACAACCGATGCTGCCGCAGTTGGCATACATGTCAACAAGAGCGGTACCCAGAGAAACGTCCATTTCAGCTCCAATTCTGTCAATATATGCGTGTAGTCCATCTTTCCTTGTTCCAATGCTCTCAATGGCGCACAGGCTGCTTAGTACACTAACTAGAACTGATTCATTAGGGCAGCCCCAGAAAGCATCATCCTTAGGAACACGATGATGGTCTTGGCGTACATACTATTGTGTGTGTCCCGACACCATTGCTGTCCAGGACTCGACATCTTTGGCCATAATTCCCTGGAACATCTCTTTAGCACTTCGGGCATCTCCGTGTCTCGTAGAGCTGTAAGTAGGGCGGATTGGGCTGGGTTTTGATGAGTTTGGGTTCGATTCAATCTAAAATCAATTGGCCCAAACTCATCTTGGCCCGCCTTAAACCCAAACTACTTGAACCCAACCCCAATCTTAAAATTATTTCTCGAGTTCAGGCTGGGTTCAGGTTGGTCCAAATTAATGGAATCTAATGAAAAATAATAACAAAGGCAATAGATCTGTAATGTTTTTAGTATAGGAAAGTAAAAAATTGAGTTTTTAAATTATAACATTTATAAGATTTATTGATCAAATTATAAGACAACACAATCAACATTATGAAAGAAATACTTACTGAAAATGTGGTCCTTCGTAAATCTCAAGTCATTATCTATGCAAAGGTTAACATTATCAACTTTCTTAAATCTTGAAAATTTTCTAAGTTTAAAGTTTTATACTCAATTCTATAGAACCTTATTTATTGGGAAATTGATTGGAAAAATAAAGGGTTTGGAGTTTGAAAGAACTTAGGAAGACTATGGGATTTGTGGTAAGTCATTTAACTTTGGCTTCATATAGTTCGAGTTTTATGGGTTTTTCAGGCTATGAGGTGTAAACCCAAGTCCAACCCAAATTCAAGTTCGGGCCTAAAATCAAACCCAATCCAACCCAAACTTAAACTCAAAACAAAACCTTAGATCGGGCTATTATTCGGGTTGGGTTGGGCGGGCCAGACAAAACTTACAGCTCTAGTGTCTCAGATGCCTTTTAATTGACTGCAACGGTGGAGTGAGTTTAGATTACCTTTTGGACCATGGGATGGAAGGAAGTTCAGTGGGGAAGGTTAGCTCCTCCATTTAACAGCAATTCACATCCACAAAAACCATATCCATTTCTTATTTCGTTTTCAATTCTATCAGTCAGCAGAACGCTACAATCCTACAGTTAATCATGCAAAGTCCTAATATTAACGTTACATGTTATCACAGGCAAGCTTGCTGCTTAATGCATGATAAAAAATCAAGATGCCTGGATAACTTGTTGCAGGTAAACTATCAATCTGATCTGACGTCGGTCATGCTTGTATACCAAGAAACGAATAAACGATTTCTCACTTTTTCCTCTTTCTTTTATTATTGATCATGATGGTGACTATTGAATTGTGTACAAAGACTTGGGGCCCAAGTCAATGGAAGTAATAAATTGCTTGGCATTTCCTCCTCGAAACAATGGAGTCATTTTCGTCTTCAGTTTGGAGGTATTTGTCTTGTTAAATACTGAAGTACAGATGAATGTATCTGTTGATTTTTAAAATTCATTTGTCTTATTAGTTCTAATGTTACTACTCTTAATGTCATGTTCAGGCATGCCGGGGTTGTCCTACGATAGAGTCATTTCCTTGCGCTTTTACCTTATGCGTCTTCCTCATAAAGGTATGTATGTAAGGATTCTATTTCGTTGGCACCACATTTTGCAGTTCGAAGATTCCGGGCCTAAAGCTCTTGCTCGGTAGTAAAGGGAGTGCGTACACTGATTTTGGTTGTTTCAGGTACTCGAACAGGAAAGCAAGACGATGGGAAGCACAAGGTGGCAAAAGAAAGGCAACAAAAAAAGGGATACAACACCAACACGGTTGAAGTCGAACCCTCCAGGCCATGGCCCGATCTACCTCATCATTTGGTCAAATTGATCACCAAGCGGCTGAACCTTTTGCAATGTGTGAGCTTTGGTGGTGTTTGCAAGATGTGGCAAGCAGCACCCAGGAAGTGTAATTCGACAGCGGGACACCATCCGCGCCTGCAGGTTTTGGAAGCCTCTGATAACGAAAGCAGCAGGAGCAGGAGGGGTCATGTCTTGAGCGTACCCTGGTGCGACGCTTACTGGAAGAATGTCCCCCAGTGGGACTGGAAATACTGCGTTGGATCTTCCCACGGTTGGTTGGTAATGGGAGGAGCTCACTCCTCCTCTAGATATTATCTCGTGAATCCATTTGAAAGCTCTTATATGGTGCTCCCACCATGGGATCCAAGCCTTTCTTTTGGGAATACGGTCTTGTCTTCTGCGCCTCCCATATGCACCGTCTTGGTACTGACCGCCGGCTCCGTTCCGGGCTTTGCATTCTTTAGATTCGGAGAAAAAGGGAAAGCATGGACGAAAGAAAAACTCACCCTCACCGATCCGAATTTGGTTGGGGAATCACGATGTCCCATGCAGCTTACCAATGTGGTTGCATTCCAGGGGAAATTCTATGCCTTGAGTATGCAGGGAACCCTCGTGCTTATAGACATTGATTCTCATCCCAGAGCTAGAGTATTGGGTGTCAAGAGGGCCGTTCCCTCTTCCACCAACAATTCAAGGTGTTTCAGAGAATATTTAGTAGAATCCTCCGGAGATATCTTGCTCATCTTCCTCATCTCCAGACGACCCCTCACGGAGGTGGATGAAGTAGAGGTTTTCAGACTTGATCATTCGAGATTGTCGTGGATGAAGATGGACAGCTTGGGAGACCGGGTGTTGTTTCTAGGCGTCAATTGTTGCATGTCAGTCTCCGCAAGCAAACTAGGTTGCAGAGAGGATCGAATCTACTTCACCAACCGCACCAATCACTACAACTGGTTGGTTTTCGACATGACAGATGGAAGCATTATGCAGGAACAGGACCATAAGATCAATCCCATTGACGTATCTAACTTTGTGGATTCACCAACTCCAGTCTAAATCGAATTAATTCTCCATTTTTCCTACTTTCCCCTTTTCTCCATATGCGTATCACTTTTCGGTTTCGGTAATGCCCATGTTCAACGCTTTTGTTGCTGCCCTTACTTTTAGTATCAGAAATTTGTCTTCTGTTTCTCCTCTAATCACATATATCTATTAAAGGAAAAGAGAATAAATTTCAAACAAAAAGACAAGGTAAGCAAGGAAAAGGAACCACAGTGGCATTTCCAGGCATTGCACACTCCTTTAAGCATTAACAAGACACAGACGAATCATGTTACATGTTTCTATCTTATCATAAAAGCAACATACGGCGGAGTATCAATGTGGATTTTATTGCTGAGGCGTGGCTGGATTAACCAAGACCAACTGGAATATATAAAAGATGCAAATGCGGAAATGAAATGATGCCTCTATATATATCAAATTATTCTTTCAACAAATCTTTTTGTCCATACCATCTTCTATTGTTTATACCATGACCGGCAAAAGGTCTCAAGAACAGCCAACAAACAAGCAACTGTAAATATTGTTAAGGCATACTAATGATTACAAAAAACCGAAAAAAAAAAATGAAATGAAAGAAGAGGAAGGGGCTAACACAAGAGCCTAGACACCTAATCAGTGACTTGCCATGGGCCACTGGAAAAGAAATCATCAGCCTGAAAAATATGAAATCCCGTTTTCACATAACCAGTACCTATGAAGTTGTATACCAGAACTTCAACAAGATAAGAGCCTGCATGGTTCTAACCTTTTTACCCCTCAAATCTGCAGTAGCATAGCTCGTAGGCTCTCTTATCAGAAAGTCAGCAAAATAACCTTCTTTTCTGCCAAAGAAACCACAGAACATATTAGTCCGTCTGGAGATTCTAGTAGATGGCCATCAAGGCCTCTGTACCAATACCAATTTTATGAGCTTACTGATATGGATTGGTATTAAAGATTATTGCTCAAGATTATAATTTCAAATATATGTCTAGCAGGATGTGAAATTGGAAAATGAGACCTTATCTAAGATGGCCTCATTAAATCTTAGTTTTCTTAAAAAACAAAAATAAAATAAAATAAAATCTAAAGAAAACAAAACCAAGTGAATCCTATAAGACTCAATCATGAAATTCATGGAACTCAACAAAAAAGACCAAGCACAAAAACATGAGCTACATATTAGGTCTACTCTATTAGATTTCAAACTTCATGTAATTAGGTATTCTTACAGCATTTCCAAGTACTTCTGTAACTAAAATTAATACGCCAGGTGATGCACAAACTAGGTCAGATAGGAGCCCTCAAATTGAGGAATTGGGTGTGCAAATCACAGCCACTCAAAGAGAGTATTAAAATTAGGTTCTCTTACAATAAGAAATGACCTCAAGTACCTTTTTCTTTTTCCCTTTTTGCATTTGGTTTCCGGGGCTTTGATGGCGGGTGGGTGTGTGGGGTATTGTTTTTGAGATGTGGTGGGGGTGGGTGTTAAAATGGCTTACCCTAAATTTAGCTTCACGAAGATTATCCACCAACTCTGAAATCTCCATTTGTTTCATCACTGTAGCATGCAATACCTGTATCAAGCATGATTTCAAAGATTAGTTAATGAATCCATTTATCAAACTTAAATATTACAAATCTATACCAAGTAAAAGTGGCTTACTCTCTTTGTTTTCTCAAGGTCATTCTCCATAGACTTGATCCGATCCAAAGATTCCAGTAGTATTTGCTCCTTCTCAATAGGAATTCCAGCAGGTTTGTTGCTAAGTTTATCAAATAATGTCTCAAGCGTCTGAAGACGCTGTATACATGAAAGAAAATGGTTTTCTTCTTTGACAGGCTCTGCAGCAGGCACAGAACTATTCAAATTTTGTTCCATTGAATTAGATAGACGGAAGTTATTACTCCTCCACCCATAGTCGAAGCACAGCATGCGGAAGAACGCATAGAGTTTGAACAGGAAAGACAATAACATTCTTGCAATGTTCCAGAATTTCATTTCCTTGACTCGTCCTTTTAAAGAGCTGAGTGTATTGATGACTGGACCATCTGAATAAATGGATAAAATGCACATGTGAACATCCAAAATAATGATGGAAGCCAAATCCACTAGAATCAAATTAGCTAAGATTAATTGCAAAAAGGAGGAAAACAATGCCTCATGCCAACTAATTTGTGTATGCAACATAAACACCGCTCCTCCATTCCATCCTATAAGCAAGTATTAGTTACAAATCATGCAAAAAATTTCGAAGTACCTTCTCTCCCTTCAATTGTCTTCCCAGAAAGATTCCCCATATCTTTGGATTTAGGAGATGGATCCTCAGAAATATCTATTGGTTGACCACAGTCAATGACTTTATCAACAACCATAAATTGGTCATCACAACTGTGATAGACACTTGGATCTGTTGACATGCCCTGTGAATAAAGGTAATAAACGGTTAAAAAAGAAACATTACAAATCTCAAGCAGCAGATATTCCATGTTTGACAAATCAAGCTAGAATCAATGTCATCCTGATTCCTCCAGGATTTTTTAGAAAAATTTAAAAAAAAAAATTTGAAATACATGATTGCATCTGCAATGTTGATACTCATAATTCATTTAAATAGTCACCGCAATGGCCTGGTCATGTTCTGAATCCTTGCAAGACAATCAGTTCCTCAATTGTACATATAGTATTTTGTTAATAATTACATATATATACATTTAGTGAAACATGTTTGATGCTTCAAGTTCTTTTACATTAAGATGCAAACATAACTAAGATCAGATCAGACCAACTGATTGGATTGGTCACCCTGGTTCCCAGAATCCAAATTGATCAAGATCAACCATGAGTTAAATGATCTGTCAGTTTGGCCAACTTAGCATGATCAATCTAATTTGAAAGGACCAGGCTGAATGTTCAAAATACCTTTTTAACGCTAACTATTTCAGTAACTGATATATTTCATTTTTTCCTGTAGTGTTTCAGTAATTCATACAACCCGCCAAACAAGTATAGAAATCTGTCGTTTAAGATACAAAAATAATTATGGAAACAAAATAACTAGTAAAATGTTGCTTAAACATGGTAATACCACTTCAATTTTCACTTTTCAAAACAAACACTAATACAATCAATGATAACAATTAAAAGGTAACTTTGAGGCTTCCTCCAATATTAACATTAACTAGAGCCGGCAAAAATCGAACTGACCCAACAGGTCAACCCGACTAACTCAATTATAAACGGGTTGGGTTGACCTGTTTATTAATTGGGTCGGGTGCGGGTTGGGGTTTTCCCAACACGCATGTAATCGGGTCAACCTGATTATGACCCGATTAAAAAAACGTGCAAAAAGTGTCATGAACCAACCCAACCCAATTGCTCCCCATCCTATTTTAATAATACTTTTTGAAAAAATAAAAAATAAAAAATATATATATATATAATTGGGTTGGCGGATTGACCCATTTATTGGTGGGTTGGGTTCAGTTTGGGGTTTTCCCAACCCACCATTAATCGGGCCAACCCGAACACGACCCGTTTAACCCCAACCCGATTATGACCCGACCCGAACCAGACCTGTTGCCAGCTCTAACATTAACAATTATGCTTCCCACATATCCGGTGCTCAATTATACTTATTCTTAAATTTTATAAGTTCAGAAGAAGCTCTTTTAACACCTAAGAATGTACAACCATAAAGGGAAAAACGGATTTTGGTATCCAACAACCAGTATATAAACACACATTCAATCCAATGGGAGTTCTAGAACTCACTTCTTCATGAACTGGTGCCAATGGAGAAAATCCAGAACTCCTTCGTCCAAGAGGAGAATAAGTGTCATCCACATCAGAACCTGATTCAGCTGTTGAAGTATCACTATATCTTCCCTAATAATATAAAATAAATAGAAGATCAGTTTGGAAAGTGAGAGGAAAAGGGAGAAAAAACCAAAGGACAGGTACATCAAATGAACAGTAGCTTTTTTGATTGTTATGTTTGAATCTTGCCTTCAATGGTCGTATTTTAAAGTAAGAGTTAACTTTCTGTTCCTCGTCACATATTCTTGTGATTTGCCTCACAAATGTCGCTTCCACATTATGTACAAGCTACAAGTAACGGAAAAATAAAATCAAAACGCTATTTCTATTAGATCTCAAAATCAGGGCTAGAAATATCCAAAAATCACACCTTCATAATCTCAGGATTGTTCCATGGTCCTTTGTTAGATCTAAGACACCCTCCATCAGCAGAGCATGTACAGGAGCCACCCAAGAAATCAGGCAGTTGGCTGGAAAGCAAAAGAGAAAAGCATATAAGAGTATATGTATGTATGTATGTGCAACTTAAAGATGTAAACATTTGAACATTGAGGAAGAAAAATAATAAAGGGAAAGTACTGAACCTTGAGTCAATGAAGTCTAGAAGTTTACTCAAAGATTTGGGTTCTAGAACCTGTTGTTTTAAAGGTCAAATGTAAAGTTCAGTTCAGGGCACAACTGAAATTAATTTAATACAGTTATCAAAAGTGTATTCTGTTACTTGTATCTTAGCAATAGTCTTTGCATCAAGAAACTTCTGGGCAGCAGGCCAAAGCATTTTCTTGAAGCCAGGACCAGCATTCACAACGAACATTCGATGTAGCGTCTGCATAAGAGGCAGGTGGAAAATAACTTACCTGATAGGATGACTTTTTGTGGAAAAAAATAAATGAAGGGAATACCTCTGGGTAATAATTGTTGTCTATTTTCGTCATACCAGCCAGAAGGCTTGCTGCAGTCCTGCTGAAATTCTTGACACTCTGCATCTCACAATAGAAAAAGTCAAATTGCGCACATTCTGTGCCGATAAGAAGGCAGATAACCAATTGCTAATATAGGAAAGAAAAAATTAATTAAAATTCAGCAAATCTATTCCATTATTCATGCCTTATTTTGACAAATGAGCTGTCATAAGATGACTGCCTGCAACATTTGAGCAATATTTTGAGACAAATTTGGTTACGAAGAGTACATGGATGTAAGTTCTTGGTAACAGGCATTGGTATAGTTTTTGAACTTTTGGAGAATACTTATGCAACAAGAATGATCTGTTGATGACATGCAACATTTATAATTCTGGACAAGCTTCAACTTGCACAAAGCTAGGAAGAAAAAGAAGCCAGAGCATACCAAGCCATGCACATCCAGGATTGTTGTTGTTGAACAAATTTTTCTCTTTGCTGCAACTGAACAAGCAGGAAATTTCTCACGCAGAGTCCTCTCAAACTCCTGTACATGATATTTTAAGTAGCGATCAACTGTAGTAATCCGCATAAGCCTATTGGGATGAGCCTTCCCAAGTAGCTCAATATAGACCGGCCTTCCATCTTTATCAACACCATGGTATCCTTGAGGGTAATATTGCAAAACTTCTTCCAGCTCCTCAAATTCAAAATCCTAAAGATCAATGCAATGTGGTGTAAGGAGTTAAAAATATACAGAAAAGGAAAAAAATGCGAATTTTTATTTTTATTTTTTTACAAACGGTTGTCAAGAGATAATTTGCTATCATAATTGAAGGATACTTATCAACATAGACAGTTCCCTTGGGCTTACAATTTGACATGGACTCGCATGTCAGCCTCACAAATCATATGTCTCTTGACAAGATCCTGGACACTACCACAATGCAAACTCAATTGGATACGATTGTTGAAGAAGAAGAAGAAATCTCTTTAATTAAAACTTAAAATGTAATTAAAAATTAAAGATTTTTTCAACTAAAAATTATAGCTGAATCTTCAAAATAATATTATTATTATATGCTTTTCCCTTTTCACTTTTGGTTTTTTTTGTTTTCTATGCGTGGGTGAGTGGGTCGGTGGGTGGGTGGGGAAAGAGGGGAAGGAGGAGGGGGGGAAGGGTGTGTGTGTGCAGGGTCGCACCCACCTTGCATGACCCAACACGTTATACCCATGTCAGACTCCAACATATATACCCATGCCTACACAACATAGCAGGCCTCATGCATGCTTTGAATAGACAGAATACCATAAATTGAAGAAGCAGTGATACGATAAGGACAACATAGATTATTCTCATCACTCCACAAATAAAAGCGTAACAAGTAAAGAAAATTTTACTTTTGCAAGTGAAGCCTATAGAGTGGCACAAAATAAAGATCTTACCTCTAATATGCTATCTGTTCCATATTCTTTTCTCCACTGAAGCATTTCTTCCCACATTTGGACTGTCTTATCAATGTTAAATTCCCTTGCTTTCAAGAATCTGCAGTAACATATGATTCATTCAGGAATCAAAGCAGCAGTATCAAGAACCAGGTAACAAGGAAAAATAAAGAAAAATAGTTATCAACGGTTGATGGAAAGAAAGAAATGTTGAAGCGCATACTATCACACAGTACAAAGATATTAATTTTTTTCCCATATGTCAAAATTTGTTTTTTTAACTTCTAAATAATTGAAAAGCAGACAGCAATTAGATCCCCCACCAAACCCCCCGGGGCATAATTGAACAGCTGAAATGGTACTGCAAATAAGCCAACCATACGTAATTTCAAATAGAACTATTTTAAGGGGAAAAAAAGGAAAAGAAGAAAGAGTTATACGCAAGTGTAAACCAAGAGAATAAACTACCTCAACAAAGTATGATAGTCATCATGTCTTGGTGGCAATAAATCCCTTACAAGGAGCTTATTACGCAATTCATTGACTGCACTCTCCTCTTTGGCATCGCGTACATCTTCTATTGAAACTGAAGGAATCCTGTGATTAGTTTTTCTTTTACCACGCTTCTTCAGAGAATGAGTGAACTTGTTTGAAGCATTTATAGCCTTCTTCTTTAGAGCTCCGATTTTTGTTCGTCGTCTCTCATCTTCTGAGTTCTCAATGTCAGATCTCCTTTCCCTTATTTCATCATGAGGTCCTAGTCCTTCTAGACCTACAATTTTAGAAATATTAAAAGATGAATTGTTAGGCATCTAGTCTTTAACAAAAGACAGACACTGCCATATCAACATCCCATTATCAGTCCATACTCTGTATTCCCTGAAAGCTTTAAATTCACTCAAAATCTACTTACCTGACATTTCAGTCCAAAAATTTTAGAAGAATAGACTCAGTCTCGAGCTTTAAAGAATGAACAGCCGTCCAAAGAAAGCTCATGGAACTCCTTGTAGATCTACAAGATCCAAACCAGCACAAATGACCAAAAGAACATAAATATACACGGGTGCAGTGCAGAGAGATGCAAGACCAAAAGGAAAGAAAATAGACGCTCCAGGTTCCCCTGATATACCTAAGCTAAACAATCTGATATATAGTACAATTTTCCTTCTATTTCTCTGTCAAAAAGCTGAATATCTAGAAAATATTTGCAATATCTTGAAAAGGAAAACACATCTGCTGGTTGATTTTGTCACGGTAAAGTCGAATTTCATAACCTCTTCTTGAAGAAAAACCTACTGGTAATACTAACTTTCCTTTCAAGCAATTTTTTTCGAGATCAGAACCCACCGCGAAAAAACAAAATGCACGTTAAGTAAATAGATAAATAAAATAATGAGTCAAAACCTACACGTGCAAATGCAGCTACAAATTCAAGACGATGTAAAAACTACATTAAAGAACACATAACCTCGACAATTTCCCAGATTTACCCAGGAGAGATAGATTCGAAAGCCATTGAAGATAGTGAAATCCCTTAAACATGAATATTCAGTAATTATCCAAAATTTTAAAACATAAACCGTCTGTATATTAAATCTCGTTATGCCACAAATTCAACCGCCTGAAACGTAATTCAGCTCAACCAAAAGAAACGCAAGCACGAGATCTCCTTTCGAAAGCATGAAGGAACTTCAGAAAAAGAAGAAGAACAGATAATTTTGACGCAAAAACAACGAGAATCGAAGCGTACCTTTAGCAATTGTAGTTTGAGAGACAAGGGTCATCGATTTCTGCGCAGAAAATCGATGAAAGACCGGAGAAATATATGCAGGGATCATTATACCTAAACGAAAGAATAAAATCCCTCTGTTTCGTTAGAACGGCGAGGATTTTACGAGCTCGCGAGACGGAAGAAGATCTGATGCTTCCTCATTCTCTGTCCTCGCTTCGATTCGATTCACTTTTCTCTACAAGACACGAAACTTTGAAAAAGAAAAAGGAAAAATTCGAAGGTTCGAGCGTGTCTCTTTCCCTTTGCCTTTTGCGACCACCACCCTGTCGCCCAACGTAACGTGTCATCCTTCCTGCTTTTCCGTTTCCCCAAACAAGAAAATTACAGTCGTATTCGTCCTTAATTACAAAACCCGCCTCGCTTCATACGTTCCCTTTTGTGAAACGAAAGATCTTTTTTTTTTGGTAATCTTGTGAAACCGTTGGATTAGATCGCGTATATCTTCTTATCCTCCTGTCATTAAACCTGTTAAACTGCTGGCTTGGTGGCAATGCAAGAATTCTCATCGTTTTTTATTATATTTTTACTGATTCAACTCTCCTTGTTATTTAACCTTTATTTTCCTTTGAACGTGTAATTTGATGATGTATTGGTACAAGAGTCATATATATAGGTAGTTACTTGATAATGTAAAACTATGTAAAAGTCATATATATTGGTGGTTACTTGATAATGTAAAAGTCTTTGGTGGATAGTTTTTTCTTACATGATAGTCTTTATACAAATTTTGAAGGATTTTTTTGACTAACTAAACAAGCCAACTAGAATCTTGAGAATATTCCCCATATCTATGTGTATATATATAGTAATCGGTCTTTTCTCTCAACTCACCACAAAGCTACAAACCTTAAACTCTCAATCCTCATAGCTCCATATCATCCCTGAGGTGGCTGCTTACATGGAGTCGACTAATCTATGTGTATATATATAGTAATCGGTCTTTTCTCTCAACTCACCACAAAGCTACAAACCTTAAACTCTCAATCCTCATAGCTCCATATCATCCCTGAGGTGGCTGCTTACATGGAGTCGACTAATTAAGGACGAAAGGTGACTGTAAACGGCAGCCATAAATTCTAAGACCATTGGTCTTCCTAAAACGGAAGAAAGGAAGTGGCAAAAGCTATGACCGTTGGTCTTCTAGACATTGGCCTTCCTAAAATGGAAGAATGGAAGTGACAAAAGCTATGGCTGTTGGTTTTCTAGATTGTTTCCCTATATCATTCGTTCTGAAAGTTTTGAGAGTTTCACTTTGCAAGATTGGTTTATCCAAAGGTTGATATCCAAAATTGGTTCTGCAATATTGGAATTCTGCATCTTCTTTGAGAGTAAGAGACGATGCAGGGTTCTCTGCAATTAAGTTTTCTACCATCCTTCTCATAACGAGGAGAGGATTGTGTTTCTGTTATCTTTTCTACTCTATTATTCTGTCTGTGAAGGCTTCTACACTGTTATATGCCTATTTACTCGAAGGCTTCCACACGGGCATGGTTTTGACATGGTTTCCTATCAATGTTGAATTTATGCGGGAAAGTTTGTTATTTTTCTTTCCAATTAGTTGAAAAATCCTTTGATTTTACCGATTTAGTATGAACTGCTGTAATTTTCACTCTTACAAACATTGATCTGTTGTCCGGTTGTAAATTTTAGCTCAAGTTGGAATCGCAAGTTGTAGAGCGTGCTTGTAACCAATCTTCAGGAGTTAGCTGAGTCTATCTACTGGTTACATTTGGTTGCAAGCATCTTTGGATTCTTCCTACACCATTTCAGATGTAAGTAATCTTAAACATTTCTTCCTGCATCGTTTCAAATTTAAGTAACCTTAAATTTAGTTGCACATAGTATGAAGAATTCATGAATATAATGAATTTATATCATGGGTCTTAAGATAAGTGAGTTAAAAATATATATGCATATATATATAATCCCAATAAGAGAAGACAGAGACTGATCAAGGGGACAAAACCGTTGAAGGAACCACTGGTGCTAAAGTTCCTAAATTATCCCCAATTGGATGTTCCTATTTTTTATTTCTTTGCTAGGTTCATTTTAACACTTAGATGGTTGAATTTTATCTTGCACTTCCAGTTTTCTCTTTCATTAGTTCTATTCTTTTTGTGGGATTTTGGCTACTGCGTGAAACCTGTTAGCCATATTGCAGTAGCTTTAGGTCCTTAAATGCTTCGTTTTCTTTTGGAATAACAGATATCATTGAAAATCCACTACTAAACTTTTTCTGCTTATAATTCTTTAAATCTTACAATTATTGATTTTCATTTAGTAAATTCATCAATCTTATATTTGCCCACTTTAAGGGGCACAAGCCGCACAACATACAAACAGAAAGCATGGCGCCCATCGATCTTATATCTGCCGTCATCTTTTTCCTTCCTCGTTCAGACGCACACTCTCAAACAGCATTGGATTTGCTGGTATTCTTCTCACTCAATCTTTCACATTCAGGTAAGTGTAGCTCTTTGACATATTTTATCCTACATTAAAATTTTCAATCTCATCCTATTTGAACCCTTTTTGGATGGTAAGTGGAAACTGAGGTCTTTTTCTTATTTTTTCACAAATTTATATATTAATTACCACTTTTTGTTCCTTTGTATTTTTAATTACGGTTGTTCACGTTGGTCTTTTAAATGCCAAATTATGATATAAATTAGTCTTTGGTTTTGTTATTTGTGTTTGTATTTCTTTCATTATAAATTTGTGTCTATGATAGTAGATATTTAATCATTGGTTGGCAAACTGTCCAAGCAGATTCTATAGATTAAACATGTGCTTGTCAAAATACTTGTGTCTCTCTTGCTTTTTTCTATCTACTTTAATACTAAACACAATCAAGCGCGTAAGTTTATGTAAAGTGGTGGGAATAAATTAATCGAATAGTCGAATGATTTAAATTTCTCTCCCAAAACATGGGAAATTCAAACACATATATCCTACAAGTAATGCACGCCATGCTGAAGCATCCCTCACAATAGGCATGTTCTTGATCATGATAATTCCTATATCAACCATTCACAACCTAGAAGATCGATCATCTTCCCAAAGCAGTTCTTTCTTTCTCTAATAACCAGGCCTCCGTGTCTACAAGCATTTAATACCACCAAGAAGTTTACTAAATTTGATTTGAAAGAATCCAATAGCATGTCTTGTTTGCCCATGAACGCTAAAACCTTCAATCATTGATGTCCAAGATTTCACATCTCTATTCTTCGTTCTAGAAAAATATCAATGGCCTCCTCCACGAGTGCACATTTTGACTAAATATTAATTAGAGATGTTCCAGAAATAAGCAATTGGTATTTAACTAGACAACGAAAAATTTGATTGCATAATTTTAGACTAAACTAGAGTAAATTATAGAATTTTTAGACTTAATTAGAGTAAATTGCATGATTTTTAGACTGAATTAGAGTAAATTAGAATTTTCTGTAAATAAAAATTAGAACAAATAAGAGATTTTTTAGACTAAATTAGAGTAAAGTAGAGAATTTTTAGAATTTTTGGTAAATTGGAATTAGAGTAAGTTAGAGAATTTTTAGACTAACTTAGAGTGAATTAGAATTTGTTTTAAAATAATTTTGAATTTAGAGTAAACTAGAAATTTTTTGGGACCTCCTCTAGGAGTGCACAAGTGAAGAAAAATAAAATTAGAGTAAATTAGAAATATCTTTATTACTATAATTTTATATTCCCTTTAATGTTTGCGTTTTCTTCTTTTGATACTATTTTCAGTTGAATTTTTTATTAATTTATTTTTAGTCAATATAAATCACTGATTAAACAATAAACAATATATTTTATTCCTCTATAATTATTTATATAATTACATATTAACTTTCATCTATCCTTGTATATTTTATTCCTTTATAATTATTTATATGATCACATATTAACTTTTTCACCTATCCCCGTGCATCGCACGATGCACGGGGTTTTTTCTAGTTTCACTTAACAATAACTAGTAGGTGCAACATAAAGGGAGGGAAAAGTTTTGGAATTGTCCAAATTTTAAATGAATAGGCCGAGTTTTGACTATTTTAACCTTATATTAATGATGCCTTTACAATGAATGGTATGGGCTTTTTGGAGGAAGTCATGCATAATTGCCACCACGTTTCCCAAGGGGGCTATTCTCGTCATATATACAGTATAGATATAGATATAGTTGATAGTAATTAGGTTTTAAAACTCGACGTCAGTACCATAATTGTAGGCACCGCATTTTTATTCTTCTTATTCCTCGTTTTCTTTTTCTTTATTTTCTTCTACCTATTCATCTTCCCTTTTTTCTTCTTCTTCATTTTCTTGTGAAACCAAATTTATGATCTGTACCAGATCTTCAGTTTTTCTTATTCTCCTTTGTCTTCCTTCTTCTTCCTCTTTTTTTTTCCTAGTTATTCTGAAACTAAAAATCCAGTTAGTAAAATGAATTGTTTCCATAAAACCGTATTTTTAGTTTCTTAAACCAGGACTCTTGGGTGGTACTAAGTTCATACTACTCGAGACCAAGTCAACTCAGGTAATGCCAAATTAGTATAACTAAGTTAGGCCAAGTTTGGTCGAGTTGCTCAATTTCTATAGATTTTATGGTAGTAGGGGTCATTAATGAACTAGTAAAATCCAATACAACTCGATACCAACAAAGTTTTTAAAACCATGCTAACATGGTGACATCAACATTTAATTTAATGCATAGGGTATGAACTTTTATAAGTAACTATTATAAAAGAGTTGTGATAGCTTTCCCAATCTTTTTTTTTTTGGGTGAGAAATAACTATATATTAAGCCTTTCGAATAAACAATCACCCCTTTAGCAACAAAAAATAAGCAACAAAAGTTAACGGACTTTAATATTGGAGGTGCAATTGCAACGACAATGCAAAAGGGAAGGGTATAAATACAAATATTAAGCATAAGAGGACATAGATGCAAATATAATATAATGTAAGGATATGGATGCAAAAAGCCTTTAATTTATTTGATACATAATGAATGTTGGAAGTTGGAACCTTAAAATTTAAGCAAATATGGCAATTTAATATTGTAGTTATCCGTAAATGATAAGTAGCATTCCTAAAAAATAAAAAATAAATAAAAAAAAAGACAAATATATATACTCCTGTAAAAGTGTATTAAAATAGGACCCCTCATATTATGTATAGTAGATTATGGTTGCATGTATCTGATCGTATAAAACGAAATTTGCTATGAAAGTGACAAAGGGCAGGATTCTTACTTCACAGCTTAGATAGGATATCGAGTGGAAAGTAACCCAAATAGATAGAACCGGGACACCTGAACTTCTTTAGAGCGCTTTTGGTAGAGTTAAAATGGTAAAAGCTTATAAGAATCCAAAGTAATTGTTACCAGAAGAGGAGTCGGTGCTTTGAAGATCTGTCGATTTGGTTTTTATTTTTTGTTTTTATCAAAACATCAGAATAAAGTAGAGACAAGAGTAACCACATGACATGAATGTGATTATTCTTATGGGAATCAAAAGGAAATAATAATCTACATCTATACTTTCCTTCAAAAGCGTGCCAAACAAAATATGCCGCTTTCCAAAATAGCCCTTACACACCTATTAAGAAGATTTATTAATTAAGAGTATAATTGTCAAAACTTACAATCAATTTTAAAAACTGCCATCTCCCACATTCTCCTTCTCTCCCTTCTTTCTTACACACGTATAATACCTTCTGCTTGTTTAATTAATTTAGAGGGTGTTTGGTAATGTGTTTGAACACCGTTTTTTTGTTTTTAAAAACAAAAAACCGAAAACTTGTTTGGCAGTGGGAGTTTTCAAATTGTTTTTCACAAAAACGGTTGAAAAACAACTCAGTTTTTAAAAACCGAAATTTTTGGTTTTTAAAAACAGCGAATCGTGTTTTGATTCGATAGCAATTTCGTAATATCTTATTTCGTTTCTCCTCGATAGTTTTGCCTCTCGTCTCTATTTCGCAGAGCACTCTTCTTCCTCTCAAGCACATCGAGGTATTTCGCAGAGAACTCTTTTTCCTCTCAAGCACATCGAGGTATCCAGGTGAAAGAGAAGAAGCAGAAGTTGAGAGCGAAGTTAAGAGCCTCTTGATCTTTTAAGAAGAACAAGCAGAGATTGGGTGGAGGCGGTTTGTCGCTGGAAGCCTTTGTGAATATGAAGTCGAGGAACGGCAATTTCAATCCGGCATCGTCATCGTTGGTATTTTTTTTTGTTCTTGCATTTTAGGGTTCGTATCTGGTTTTTAGAGCAGAATTGATGTAGACGATAGCTTATAGGGTTTTGAATTGGATTTTCCTACGATCCCTGTGATTGAATGTAATTTTACAGAGATTACTTTAATTCCTCCAACACTGAATGGTGCCCCAGCAGTCAACATAATGAAATCCGCTACTGAGGGTAACCTTATTGTAATTATCTCGATCTTGTTCATATTTTTAATTTATGTTTACCAGTTCTTTCCTTTCGTGTCAAGTAGAAATTTGAAGTTTACATATTTTTTTCGTCCTTATTCTAGTTTGCTACTCAACGCGAGGAGAAGAAGAAAAAAAGGGTTGCAATACTACTTGCGGGACTCTATTTTTATTTTTTTGCTTACAAAAAACAGTGATCAATGGCATGTAACTGTTTCGTTGATATCTTGTTTCTAGGGACTGTCACCTTGTGTGATGGTTAAAACCGGCATGAAAACATGGATTTGTGTGTGGGAATAATAGGTGCTTTGTACAGACATTCTAAAATTTTAGGTATGTGGCTAGTCCATCCGTCCTCAACCTTGCTTCAATGGGATCTACACTGGATTATGGTTCTGTGTAGATATCTATAGAGGTGGATGTATAAATTGTTGGCATATATCTATTGAATCGAGTCTTGATTACCCCATGTTGCTCATAAGATAGCCAATTGCTCATAAGATCAAGTTAATGTGTCTTTAGCAAGCTCTATCATGACCCTACGTCGAGTTAAGAGCTTTCAGAATGTCAATTACTGAGGTGGCACTTGCATTTGTGAAATTTTCTCTTATTTTTGTGTTGATTGGATGCTTAGAACTTCACCATTTTTAGCTTGTCCAGTTTTAATTTGCTACCATTAAAGCTGATAACTCAAGCCCCATGAAGCCATATAAAAACAATTGGGAGTTGCTAGTAGTTCTCATTTTTCTTCTAGTTCAAATTTCCAACACCAATGGCACTAAAAGGCAAATGACACTCAGATGACCTCAGTTTTTGTCATTTTCTTTTCTCCTTGCTGTTTTATTATCATCCATAAAAATTAAGAATCCAACCCAGATAATCAACTGCTCATATAAGGCTGTCTCTATTACAACCAATGGCTGTAGTTGGAGCACGTGTAGATGATAGTAGTGATGTTAATTGACTTGTGTTTCTATCATTTCTTTCATATTCTAGTGTGATTGCTTTAAACATGAAAACTGAAAAACAGAAAAATCTTAATGACTTATCCTTTGTAATTGTGGCTCTAGACTGTATTCCAACTTAATTTACTTCCATTTAAAATTTTTCTGAATCATCTTAAGTTGGTCAAGGCTCTTAAGGCCGGAAACACCAACTAATACATAAAAATCATACATTTTAGGGGTTATCGTCTTCTTATATGCATTTGGGATCTCAATATTATCCAATTGCTAGGTTTATACTGTGCCTTTTGATTGGTTAGATTACATACTAAAATATCTGATGTGGAGTCCTGAAATTCAGCACCATTTGGGAGTAACCCTGTTCCCTCTTCCTTGTACTCTATTTTGACTGGTGGTGATTATACCATACACAGCTTCAACAATTACCGTTACATAATACATAATACATGGCTGTGTCTGTCCTATTTTACAGATTCGTTCAAATGATGCTCTATGTACTATTTTATATAATTATAATAGTAGTCAATAGATCCTTAGTTTTAGGCTTGTCCCTAGATAATATCAATGGGTGTACTCATTTGAGACTTTCCTTTCCACTTTCCTGGTGACCGGCAGAAAGCAACATATGTGATATAGCTTTTGCCCTTTCATCGATAAAATTCCGCAAATTAATCTCACACCAAAAGTCCAACTGAATTGGTCTCTCCTCTCCTTTACCCCCTTTCCTTCCTCTTTCTCTTTTGCTTTATTTGTTATCTCTTATAGGATTGCATTGGAGCAATAGATGGGACGCATATTAGTGCTCATGTTCCAATGAAGAAACAAGTTCCATATCGTGGGAGAAAAACTACTACCACACAGAATGTAATGTGTGCATGTTCATTTGATATGAAGTTTACATTTGTCTATACAGGTTAGGAAGGCACCGCGCATGATTCTCGGATTCTTTTAGATGCAATCAATAATCTAGCTTTGAAATTTCCTCACCCTCCCCCAGGCATATATGTACACACTTTCAATTATGTAATTGAATTATAATATCCAATCATAATTCTTAACAATTATCATGTTGTCTTAGGTAAGTACTATATTCTAGACTCTGGTTATACTGGCATGGCGGGTAATCTTATACCTTATCGTGGAGAGCGATATCTTTTATGAGACTTTCAAGGAAGAAGTCGACAGGCACGTACATCTAGAGAATTATTTAATCATGTCCATTCTTCATTACATAACGTGATAGAACGTTGCTTTGGTGTATTGAAAGCTCGGTTTCCAATTTTAAAGCTTATGCCTTCGTACTCTCTTCGCACACAAGGATTCATTGTTATTGCAACGTGCACAATTCACAACTTCATTAAGCATGAGACACAAAGGGACCAGTTATTTGAAGAATATGGAAGGGAAGGCTTGATTCTAAGTGAATTCGGACAGAATGTAGAGCCTCCGGAAGGTAGTTCACAAGCAGCTCGACAAAGAGAAATGATTGCACTTAGAGATAGAATTGCATATGAAATGGCAATAGCTAATGGTGTAAGAGTTGTTTAGATAATAAGGAAAGAGTTGATGGGATTTATCTTTTGTAATTTGTGGTATAAAATTTTGATTCCCCTCCCCCACTTTTTTTTATAGTAAATTTGTTATAGTTTAATAAGCTTGCAGGTTGTATAGCAATGTATATTTGTTGATTTTGAAAACTTGAATCGTTTTTTTTTTATCAATTGTTACCAAACGGGTTTCTTATCACCTGTTTTCAAAAACCCAAAAAACAGTAATTGTTACCAAACGGGTTTCTTGTCACTTGTTTTCAAAAACTCAAAAACTGTTGGAACTATTTTTAGTTTTCAAACTGTTTTTAAAAAAAACGTTACCAAACGGCCTCTTAGAGCTCTAGCAGAATTCAAATCACGAATAACGTACGAAAACGGTGAAGAACATTTTATGAAGGCACTAACAGGCCTGTAAAGCCCATGTGCTGACCCAGGCTGGGCTGTTAAGGCCACGAGAGGGCAGGACTATCTAGATATTCCATACGACCGTGGTTAGATTAACCGAAGTCCATGGCTTCCACTAACTCGAGTTAGTGGCCCTGTGAGAATAAATATGTTCGTGCTCGTCGTGCATCTGTAACGGTGTCAGTCACGACTCGCGAACCCTAAAACGTATTCGTTTCTTCAATTGCGGAGACGCAGAGGTTGAGAGTTCGGGAAGGGCGGTACCGGAATTCCGAACACTTTTTATTGGTACGTCCGTGATCTAATCCCCTGAATCTTAATTTCATGGACTTCCACGGTTGGCTTTTGTGAAATTCTAGGCAATTCCTGATTTGGGGCGAGGTGCGATTCGATCTGTTGTTGCATGTTTGGGGAGAGGTTCTATTCTTAATTTTGGATCTGTACGTTTGTTTTGGTGGGAGAAAGAGCTCTGATCTGCCGTTTTAACGTTGAATAGCATCTTTGGAACTTTGATTTAGGTTTTTGATCTCGGATTTCGTAGATTTGGAATCAATTTGCTGCAGTGATCGATTTTCTTGGGACGTTTTATTTCGATCTGTGGATCCGTAGTTTACATCTGTAAGTGAAGCTTATTTTTCAATTTGGCTTACTGGAGATCCAAGCTGAGTGCGAGTGCTGTGAAATATTCAAAACATCTGTTTAATAGCTCTTAAGCATCATTCGGCCTTTTCGTCCGTTTAAGAAGTCCGCATCGGATGTTATATATCTCCATGGGAGCCTGTTAGATCAGGAAGCGTCGACAGAGTTCTTCCTTCTTTATCCAATGGCTTTCACTTCGATCTCAAAAACGGTTCCTTGGATCTATTGCATTTTCCTCTCTGTTATTCTTTTTGCATGTACGTGCAATGGATTTTACTTGCCAGGGAGTTACATGCACACATACTCAAATGGTCAGGAAATTTTTGCGAAAGTTAACTCATTGACATCAATTGAGACTGAGCTTCCATTCAGCTATTACACTCTTCCTTATTGCAAACCTGACGGTGGGGTGAAGAAAAGTGCTGAGAATCTTGGGGAGCTCCTTATGGGTGATCAGATCGACAATTCTCCGTATCGTTTCCGTATGAACGTGAACGAGACTGTTTATCTCTGCACTACAAATCCATTAAATGAGCATGAGGTGAAGCTTTTGAAACAGAGGACCCGTGACTTGTATCAGGTGAATATGATTTTGGATAATTTACCTGCCATGAGATTTGCTAATCAAAATGGGCTTAATATTCAGTGGACAGGGTTTCCTGTTGGGTATACACCTCCCCAAAGTAATGAAGACTATATCATTAATCACCTGAAATTCAAAGTCTCAGTTCACGAATATGAGGGGACTGGTGTGGAGATAATTGGAACTGGGGAAGAAGGTTTGGGTGTTATTTCAGAAGCTGAGAAGAAGAAGGCGTCTGGGTTTGAGATAGTTCGTTTTGAGGTAATCCCTTGTAGCGTTAAACGTGATCCTGAAGCCATGTCAAAGCTCAAGATTTACGATAGTCCTCCTCCGGTAAACTGCCCAGTGGAACTTGACAAGTCTCAGATAATCAGGGAGCAAGAGAAAGTCTCGTTTACTTATGAAGTTGAATTTGTGAAAAGTGATATTAGGTGGCCTTCTCGATGGGATGCTTACTTGAAGATGGAAGGCGCCCGTGTCCACTGGTTCTCAATCTTGAACTCATTGATGGTGATTTTCTTTTTAGCTGGCATTGTCTTTGTTATATTCTTAAGGACTGTAAGGAGGGACTTAACACGGTATGAGGAGTTGGACAAAGAAGCTCAAGCACAGATGAATGAGGAGCTATCCGGATGGAAGCTTGTTGTGGGTGATGTGTTTAGGGAACCAGATTGCTCAAAGCTACTGTGTGTGATGGTTGGAGATGGGGTTCAGATTACAGGGATGGCAGTCGTCACCATAGTTTTTGCAGCCCTTGGTTTCATGTCACCAGCTTCTCGAGGAATGCTTTTGACTGGGATGATTCTTCTGTATCTTTTCCTTGGCATAGCTGCTGGCTATGTTGGTGTCCGGTTATGGAGAACCATCAAGGGAACGTCAGAGGGGTGGAGATCACTATCTTGGTCGGTTTCATGTTTCTTCTCTGGAATCGTCTTTATCGTTCTTACGGCACTGAACTTTCTACTTTGGGGGAGTAAGAGCACTGGTGCTATTCCCATTTCCACTTATTTTGTGCTCTTGTTCCTCTGGTTTTGCATTTCTGTGCCGCTAACCCTCTTGGGAGGCTTCCTGGGAACCCGGGCAGAGGCTATTCAATATCCTGTGCGAACTAACCAGATCCCTAGAGAGATTCCTGCACGTAAATACCCGTCATGGCTTCTTGTTCTTGGTGCAGGGACTCTTCCCTTTGGAACTCTCTTTATTGAACTTTTCTTCATTCTTTCTAGCATCTGGCTCGGAAGATTCTACTATGTCTTTGGGTTCTTGCTCGTTGTCCTTCTTCTGCTTGTTATTGTTTGTGCTGAAGTGTCTGTGGTCCTCACTTACATGCATCTTTGTGTTGAGGATTGGCGGTGGTGGTGGAAAGCGTTCTTTGCCTCTGGTTCTGTTGCACTCTATGTGTTTCTTTACTCAATCAACTACCTGGTTTTTGATCTACGGAGTTTGAGTGGGCCTGTGTCTGCTATGCTCTATCTTGGTTATTCGCTGATCATGGCAGTGGCAATAATGTTGTCTACTGGCACTATCGGCTTCCTTATGTCCTTTTACTTCGTCCATTACCTCTTCTCATCGGTAAAGATTGACTAAGGATACTACGAGTGCTAGTAACAGAAAATTTGTAGGAAAAAGGCAGTTCTCCTTTTGAAATTCATGCCCCTCATATTCAGTTGTTTCTATTAAATCCAGCTATGGTTTAGCCTTCCAACAGCAGTTTGTGGCTACAGCTCTTAGTTAACTGAGTTTTTTAAGCTGGTTGGTGATCTTGGTGCAGAAAATTCAGATTTGGGGCTCTGGTGCTTCTTGATGTGGGAGTAAATCAATGCTGTTATTTCTGAATTAGCTGTCTCTTTCTTGTTATGTTCCTGAAAAAAAAAATTTCTTTTCTTTCTTCTTTGCTTTAATATGTTCTGCAGAACCGTTTTTCGCTTTATTTGAATCCATATGATAGCAGTCAATTCATGGTGTAGTTGGAACTTGAAACGTATACTGTGTTGGGGTTGCTCTATCTATCTAATATCTTTTTTCCTCCTTTTGTCATTTTCTTGTGTTCTTTTCTGGACTGTCTGATACTTTATACGCTGTTGCGGTAACCGAGTGATTGGAAATAAACTCTGAAGCTGGATGAGGTCTAACCAGATAGCAAATTGACTGGGAGTTGGTGAATTGGTAGTCATGTCCAACCATTTTGGGATATGGAAGGAGCAAAATACTTACCAAAACTCGTAAGGAACAATGTAAGTTAACAATTCGCTTTTCAGGTTTAACCTCACGGATGTGATTACCCTCGCACGAATGTGGAGGATGTCGATAAAATGTCGAGTCAAAGCTCCGTGAACGTAGTTATTTGGGAATCTAATCCATTAAAGATCAAGGATGTGAACATTATCCAGGTGCTCTTCTGAATGTTGCACGTAATCGAGTGGATTACATTGGTGAAACATGAGTAAGGCTGAAGCCGCGAGGGGTAGGCGAGCGTATAGAGTCTGCTCTCCATACGCACTAGGAGGTGGGATGTAATTATTGTTCTAGAGCTAGTCGCAAATTCAAAATAGCCATAGCCTATAAAACGAAGGAAGAGAAAGGGAGAATAGTTGATGAAGGTGCTACTGCTCCGGTTCCGGTATGAAGGCAACAGTGAGCAATTCATTGGAGTTGTCACTTTGTGTCTTCTCCAAAGCGACGTCGGTGTCCTCCCTAAGTGCTTGTCCTAGTTCCTCTCTCAGTTTCAGAAACCCCAACCGTTTATCTCCTCGATCTCTGGCTGTTCAGACCGTCCAAGATCCGGCCTCTGGGGAGACTGGGCCAAAGTCCTCAACTCGTCGCCTCATTCTTCTTCGCCATGCACAAAGCTCGTGGGAAGATCGTTCTCTGCGAGGTAAAAATAAACAGAAGCACGAGATTGATAATTCTTCCGCATTTAAAATGGAATTAGAGTTTGGTAAAACTATTTCGATTCATTTTTTCATGTGCATGGATGCTTAGCGAATGGGACAATGGTGATGTAGGGTTTCAATCTGTAAACTTTCCCTATGACTGTTGTCTTGCTTCATATCACTTGGCTTCTTCAAGTTTTGGAATAACCATTTGGAAGCAGAATGCACTGAATCTTTGATTTTTATTTTCTTGTCACCTGAAAGTCAGAATCAAATCAAGAAATCGAAAAAAAAAATTGAGGGGAAGAAACTCATTTCTATATTTTCTTCTTTTTTTTTTTCATTTTTTAAAACACATTTTGTTACTGAAATCTTAAGCATCTGTCTTCTTCTAACATCAGTTTCTGTCTTGCCTGTCCACTGTTTGATGCAAGTACTCATTCAGCGTCTAACTGGAGGCCAAGATACCTTTATCCTGATCATTCAATTGATTCTGATACGCAGGCAATTAGAGATGTCTTTTGAACTCAAACTCAACTTTTGTTACAGCATAAATCCATCTATAAAAGGCGAACAACTTAAATTTTTTGGAATTCATAATCCACAGCATGAATTGAAGCATGAAGCAAACTTTCACGAATTTGTTTCAGCTAATTAAGAAAACTAATCATGCCTTTACATGCATGAGATAAAGAAAGAGAGAGCATTCACAAGTTCCTGAAACACCTGACACTCCCCAAAAGCCAGCTCCGGATATTCATACCTTTAAATTCTTTTTGTCCACTCGAAGAACTCTTTTCCCTAACAGCAGCTGGCAGCTCCTATATCCGCAGCTGTATACTGAGATTGAGGAACCAATCTCAAGGAGGTGATGATAGACTGAGGGATGCCGGCAGTCTCAGACGAGAGATTACCACCATAGGAGTTGACTAAAGAGTGAGAAAGAGGATTAAATATACCAAAAAAAAAGGGGGGAGTGGTAGGAAAAGATTAAATTGTTAGATATAATGAGGAAACTGGTAGGAAAATATTTTCCAGCAAAAAATCTGGATGATGTTTTCCAGTTTTCCCCCCTGAAATTTCCAGGATTTCAGAAATAGCTGCTTAACTTCAGAAAATTTTGAAATCTTGCCAAAAAAAAAACCTTCCATCTAGCAATTTTCAAGAAAGAAAAAGAACCAGTGGAAGACACTACCTATTAAATAATTTTGATATGATCTTGATTCTAGTGGTCCTTGTCTTACCGACACAGATCATGACCGCCCTCTAAGTAAAGCTGGACGTGCTGAAGCTATCGATGTTTCTCTCAAACTTCAACAGTTGGGCTGGGTACCTGAACTTATCTTATCAAGGTTAGGATATTTCCAAATGCTTTCCAGTTTCTTATGTTTGCATGCTGAGTGATCCTGTGAAGTTCAGTGCATTATATGCCTTTTGTTTTTGGAACTTACTCAGTTTGTGTACTAATACAGTGATGCAGCTCGAACAAGGGAAACACTCAAGGTTATGCAGGAACAAGTGCAGAGTTTTCTCGCAGCCGAACTTCGTTTCATTCCAAGCTTCTATTCTATTGCAGCAATGGATGGTCAGACTGCTGAGCACCTTCAAAAGGTTATCTGTGAATATTCAAGGGATGAGATAAGTACAGTAATGTAAGTACCCTAGATCCAGTTTTTCTCAAGGTACCCATATTGTTGAAGTATGGTTACAGCCTATGGAATGATGTTTGATGTTTATACCTCAGCCAGAAAGTCATGCATTCAATTCCTTCTTATCACAAAATATTGGTAGACATAATATGTCATCGTAAGTTCCACCTGTCTTGTGCATTGTTGGCCTTGAGTCAACCTTGAACGTAGCAAGTACCAGGTATTGACTCAAGCATGCTAATCTTGAATTTTTCAACTCTTTATTATTTAGACTTGGTCTGCAGGAGAAGTTTGATTTTTGACCCCTGTTAAATGTAAACATCTCCTGAATATGTTGCACACAACTAGTGCCTGGGTGAAATCCCACACACACACACACACACATATATTTATATATATTCTGGCATGTAAGATCTCAATAGCACTGATTGTCAGGTCCTATGTAAGAAATTAGCACTAAAGCATATGCTGCCATGATTGAATATTCATAAATTCTCCAAGACTGCTGAGATGTCATGGAAAATTCATTAATTTTTAGTATCCAAGCCAAAAGATATTGATATCAAATAATTGCTACTGTCAAATCGAGATGACTTTTTATCTAGGAGCTTACCTTGTGTGTCCCAGTCCTACATGTGTTTATAAATCCTCTCTGTACCACCTTAGCAACATGCATCCTTATTGGTGACTGCACCTTTAGTTTCTTCTGCATGTAAGTATTCATGAATCTAATAAACTATAAAAAAGGTATACCAAGGCTGCGTTTGGCATTGCTTTTTTGCTTATTTAAGCAAAATCAAGCTTTTTAAAGCAATAAGCATGTTTGGTTCATGTTTGCTTTTGCTTCTCATGATTAAGCAAAAGCAATCTAATTGCTTTTCATTTTTTAATTTTTTCTTGTTTTGCTTATTTTTACTAATCTAATACCAACAACCTACTCACACCACCACTTCCACTTATCTCATTACCAACCACTACTATAAAACCACTACCCACCACCACCACCACCACCATCCACCCTTACTTCCCACCATGGGCACCACTACTAATACCACCGATCTACCCAACATTACACATCATCCACCATTACTAGTACCACTTATCACCCACCACCACTATCACCACCATCCACCACCACTGCTCACCACCACACATCACCCCAACCACTACAACCACCAACAACACTCCCACCACCATTCACCTATACTACCACAGCCTACCACCCCCACAGCTCCATCATGACTATAGTCACACACCCTCCACCCCCTACCATCATCATCACTGCCACCCACCAGGACACCCCCACCAACACCACCACCACTACTATCACCACTCACCCACCACCACTATTACCACCCACCATATATCTACTATTGCCACCCACTCTTGCCATAACAATACATTTTGTCATAATATTTACCAAGAAGCAATTATGTTTTTGATATTACCAAACATGCTTTTTTGTTTTTTTCAACAAAAAGCAAACATGAACCAAACGGTTTTGCTTTACGAAAAGATCTTCATGGAAGCAAAAGCAATCTAATTACTTTTCTTGCTTTTTGAAACAATAAGCAAAAAGCAATGCCAAACGCAGCCCAAATCACCATATTTCCTCTATGACAGAGAAAGAAAATACAAGAACCTGCAGATATCGACAAAACTACAATGATTGTTAGCCAAGGAGAATTACTCATTGTATATCTTTTAAAATCTAAAACCATTCTAAGGTCACATTCATATTTGTACTATGAATATGAAATATAAATGCATGCGTTTAGTTTTTTTTTTTTTTCCATTTTTTCTTTAATGAATTCAGTAAGGCAATTGCACAGGTGTATGGGACACAATAGGGGGTGGGAGGAGGCTGCCTGTGTGCTATCTGGTGCCTCAGTAGAGCTGAAGACATGCAATGCTGCTCTGCTCGAAGCTACAGGAAAATCCTGGGACGAGGTTATGCATCTAGTGCTGTTTCACAAATATTTTCATATCTTGATATTCTAATTCACAACATACACTTGGCCACCTTGCGTACACATCTTTTTAGTCAACATGCATCAAACATTCAAAACCTGTTATTTCTGTACATCCAGACTATTGCAGTACTGAATGGCTTATATATTCACAAGAAGTCAACTCTTTTCGGGTACAAAAAATTTGCTATTGTGTGTTTTGAGCTTAATATGTCATGTATGGCAGTAGCAATACTCATGACGAGCTTTACAGCATCCTGGTTAATAGAACTGTATTGGTGGAAAATTCTGTGGAAACCAAATAGAGTATCTTACAAGGTGTAGATATTGGAGAAGATTTTGAACTCAAGTTTGATTTTCATTTGCAGGCTTTCAACTTGGCAGGACTTGGTGGATGGAAGCTTCACGGCATCATCAAACCCAATGACATATTGTAAAACATGGTGCATTGTGGGTGCGTAAATAAGCATTCTTGTGCCTGCCTTTTTTTAAGAAGTTAATCGGTGTATCTATCATTTTGACGGTCCATACTCCATGTAGTTTCTTAACTACTAACTTTTCTAACCTTCCTCTGATTGTCTTCTGTCACTATCATCGACAAGACCTACATGCCCAGTGATTTGGCGGTGCCAGTGTTTTGAGAATCAGATTGAGCCAGAACTAGAGAAATGTGATTTCCAGCACCCTCTTGCTACGTCGAAGAACGCAGCATTGAGAATATATATCACAAAGATAACTTTCTTCTTTTTCGCCATATTTGTTGTATCTGCCTTGATGTTGTGCGCCAAAGGCATTTTTATGACTTTTACTGTTTAGAGCAGTCATCTTGGATTGAAGAGCTTTTAAAATGAAATCTTACCTTGACCGTCTAGACAATAAACAAAATTAAACTTATTAGTATGATATAGAGATGTTAATCAGGTGAACGCTCGTGGATTCCCATAGAACAATAGCACGGTTTTCATTCTCTATCGGTTCAACAACAAAAGCACATTTCATTTTAAAAAAAGAAAAAAGGAAAAACCATAGCACCTAGTTTTAACTTTTAATACGGCCCCTGAGGTGGGCTAACCTGTCATTGTTGAACCCCCTTGAACCATCAATGTAACTCTGGTCGGTCCAGAGGGTGCATCCTCAGCGTCTGGGTTAGGGCTGAGGTCATGAAACAATCAATGCAACGTTAAGCATGACTTAACTGGCTTGGAAATACAGCCTAGACGGCCCAAACACGTGAAAATAACCAAACGATCAACTTATCCAGCCATTAAAACAAAGCATCCAATCCACAGGAAATCATATATACTGTTGCCCCCTTAACCCACATGGTGATTAAAAAATAAAAGTAAAGACCACTAAACAAGACCTTTCAGTCTTTTAAGCGACTTCCTATCCTGTTCTTATTTACTGATAGGACATAACATAAGATACTAAAATAAACGCCATGAAATCCAACTAGCCCATGGCATATTTCTGGGTCCAGGATCGAGCAGTAGCCTCATACTTGGCTCTGTCAGTCTTGTACATGTGAGCAATTTCAGGCACCAAAGGATCATCCGGGTTTGGGTCTGTCAGCAGCGAGCAGATTGATAATAGCACCTGCAAGCATAAATTCTGTTATAATTACAGCAAATTTAGCGGTAACTTCAGGATAAACGCCCATCAGATACAAAGATTACAACATAATAGCTCCCATACAGTGACCGAAGACTTAAAAAATAAAACAAAAAGTGCTTCACCTTAATCCACCCCTTTTTCCTTTTTACTTCTCAAAAGACAAAAGGAGTTCAGGTCTCTCCCCGAACTTGGCTATCTGGTGAGACAAGGCCTCTTTGCCATCAAGGAAAAATAATTCAAACCCTCCTAAGGAACGTTACAGATCAGCCACAAAAACAATATCTCAATCCATATAAGCCCATCCATACATGTTAAATAGACATGTCACGTGTATCCGTTGCTGCTAATTTTTTCTCTTATTTCAAATGTTTCAAGTTCTCCGCAGAAAAAGTTTCAAGGGAGCTCTTTCGACCCCTAGTATAATTTCATTAGGGCCAAAGTAAAGTATATGACCTGAAGTGACTGAAAGAACACAAGTATAAATTTAGTTCTCCAAATAAGCTTACAATTTACATGTGTCAACGGATTTCTATGCTTGGAGGACTCAAATTCTGGGCACAATCTTCAACACAATCACTTACCAGTACCAAATCTCACACCAATCTCTCACAGATAACAAACTTGACATTAGCCCAGAAAGACAGATGCTTATAGCAAATATTGGTTCCAAAAAAATTAACCCCAAAAAAGAGGTAAGATGGAGTAGGTCAGGGAAGCAAGTCACCTTGGATATGGTAAGGGCAGGGCTCCACTGCTCTTTGAGAATGTCAAGGCATATACTTCCATTGCTGTTGATGTTCGGATGGTAAACTTTGGTACGGAAGGAAACCTGTCCAACGCAGAATATCAGTTATCCAGTCAAACAAACCATCTAGGGAAAATATAATTATAAAACAATAACTTTAATATATAGCATTCGTTCAAAAGTTCCTATGAGCAACCAAATCAACAGAAATTACTTTGCAAAAAAATAGTTAATTTACAGAGGCCACCAGTGATCTAGAAGTTATCACAAAATTGTTGAAAACTGTAATATAGATAATCTCTAAACTTGGAAAACTCCACAAGTCTTCTGCTGTTACACTAGTGTTCTATCACAATCACTTTCGGGTTGTGTGTTGATAAGTAACGTAATTGACTAGAGAGGTAGAAGATGTAAATCTGCCAATACCATACTATCTAGTACTTACAAAATTTTGCTTAATCAACTTTTAAATCCTTAAACATATCAACAACTGTTAAAGCGATAACTAACAACCATTCTACATTTTGTTCAATCAAATGATAAAAAACCTATCGATCAAAATATTAACACCTTGACTACTGCAATCTATTTCTGATTCTCTCCATTTCTTGAAAATAAACCTGCTATGAGATTTCCAAGTCAAGCATTGCCCGCTAATGAGTTGACTTTTTCACTTTCCATTTCGAACATTTTAAAATTAATAGCTTTATGAGAAATCTGTTACTAACTCACATTTTCACCAAGTCAACGTTGTAAATTTTCTGTTAGTCAATGAAACAATATGAGCAATAATTTGGTGGACTTTTGCAGGAACCAAAAAAATTTCAATTTCAGGTTTAGAGTTTATTAAAATCTCTTACAGAGTCGAATTTAGTTAAGTTACCTTGGGTGGCTTGAAAGGGTAATCAGGTGGGAAGTGAATGGTCACCAGAAATACACCACCTGCAAAAGGGCTGTCCCCTGGACCCATAATTGTTGCTTGCCAATGGAACATGTCCTCAGCCACAGGGCCTGCAGATACACAATGTTTAAATCATAAATTTCAGTTCCAATAAAAATTTATGCTGAGCAAGGAATATCTTCTTAAAGCTCAATGCAAAAGTCAAAACTAGTCATTATTATAGAATATTCATCAAAATAGAAAATACTTGTACTCATAAAAGAGGATCAAGTCAGATTGAAAGACTTTCCACGGGGTAAAAACATACAAAGGAATGTATTGTACAAGATACAGGCAAAAAATTCCTGGCATAACACAGATTTCACAAGAGGCAGATGACCCAGAAAAGCCAACATATCTCCATTTACAAACCAAATTAACAACTCTGCCTACCAGTTTTCAGCACCAGTGACACTTTCAACGTAGCAAAATCCTTAAAATCCAATTATCTTTCAAATACTAGACTCCAATAAAACTTAATGACTGGTAATACATGTGAAAAACCAACAAGTGTATTAGTGGGCCACGTGGCCTACCAAGAGAATTACTTGTCTTAGGACAGCACGGACCGGGCAAATCATCAATCCATCAGCATAAAACACTGTCTCATCCGAAAAAGGAAACATAAACGAGACAGACTAAGATCCCTTCATCTTATTTATATGTTTTTCCTCTTCATAGCTTGATAAAATTAATTTCCTTCCACATTAAAAGCCATAGATTTTTAGTTACGCTTGTATACTTTGCTTCTCATAGACAAGATGGGCATTCATTAATGAAATACATGGCCCATATGTTGGATTTGTCAGATATATATCACCTCAAAAATAGAATCAGCATCTTCAAATGACAAAAGGGTGAAGCAATGAATCTCACTTGATTAAATTTTGAGAGAGAAACATCACAAGCATGCATTGTGTTCATATAATAGTAGTACGCATAAGTTTGCCATCACTTTATATCAGTAATTTTTTATGAAAACAGCAACTTATAATTTTATAAAATGAAAATAGAGGTCCCAACCATATAAAATGCTATGCTATGATGGGCCCCTACAAAAGAACAAAAAAAACAACGCAATACTATAATGGGGCCCTAAAAAAGAATAAAGAAAACCATAAGCATGGCTGTTGCAAGTTGAATAATACTAAATCAAATTCAAACTAAACATTGAATCACCCTCAAAGACAACTCCTTCCTTAAATATCCCCTGTTTTAACAAATCCACTGAGTTGCTGCTTCCACCCACGTAATTAAGATATCATATCGCAATGCAGCAGCCATGATCAGCATCAACAGACCATCTAACCAGCACAAACCAACAGCTACACCTTTTATCCATTCAATAATCAACGAAGAATCACCTTTAATAACTAATTTATCCACTTTAAAGGAGATTGAAAGAGCCAAACAAGCAAAATAAAATATCATAATGAGAAAAATAATAAAAAAATTCTGGAGAGGGAGGGATGTGACGACAACCAAATCGAAGTAAGATTACACCAATGCCTCATTCCTGAAAACCTCTGCCTCATATCTCCCCTTTTGTCCAACCCATCTGCTCACTTATTGCTGAATCTACTAACCCAAAACAATATATTGTATCACAATGCAACAGCCACAACCAGCATCTAGGACCGTCAAACAGGAAAAATGAACACCTCCATCTTTTCTACATTCAATAGCCAAACAAAAACCATCTTTTATAACTAATGTATAAACTTGAATTCTGTTACCTTTAATTTCTGTGAACAATTCAACCCGAATTGTTCCTAGTATCCCAAGGTTAACAAAAAGAGCATGCATCAAAATTCAAATTTTATGGAGCCTGTGTTGGCGATTATAGCATGTCTTCTTTATGGTTTTCTGAGGTTTCCCTTCCACACTCAATGCTTTAATGTTGGCCTTTTACTTTACTTGTTTCTTTTTCCCGGCTCATTTCTCACATATTCCTTGCACCCCTTTCCCCCCAACCCAAAAAAGGAAAAAATAAATAGATAAACTTTATAATAAAATAAAATTAGGCTTCTGCAGGATTGGGTTTGATAAAGCTCTCTCTTTCCAATCCTTCGCCAACACCTCGGTAGCATAAGTCGTACCACCAATATCGTCACCACCCATAGCCTCTTTCCAATCTACATCATTGCTTTCTACACCGTTACTTGAGATTTTTTATTTTTTAGATAATTTTACTTGCGACATACATATAAAGAGTTTTTACACCATAGTGATTCATGTGAACAGCAGGTAGGATAAAACTATCAATATAAACAAACACAACACCATAATTAAATTAGTTAATAAATGCAGCTTGTCTCTGAATGTTGGCTGCTATGGAAAAGGTTCACCCTATTCATGATAAAGGTTGCCAATTCATGTCTAAAAAATTTATATTAGTAGGTCCGGATCTCTATATATTCAATCAATGCAAAGGATGCAAAACCAACAATCACAAGACACAATATAACAAGGAAACCCTAGAAATCCTTCTAGGTAAAACCTCAGTTCTCTTAAGACAACCACCCCTTAAAATCAATCCCCTAAATAACTTTTGAATACAAGAGTCTCACCGGATAGTATAAACCTCTGTCCTATACCTATCTTACCCTTGCTCAATTCTACGATGAATCAACTCCAAATGGCTTGATCCCATCCTTCCCCTCGAAATCCTCCAATAAGAACAAATGGCCTTTGGAATCCACCAAAAGGTTCTTAGGTTCTTCAACACTCTTTGGAATCTGCCAAAGAGCTTCTTTGGAGTCCACCAAAGAAATCCCCAATCTCTTAAATGAATAAGGAATGATCTTGTAGGTTTCTAACGAAACTCTGCTTGTAACACGAAAGCTAAGCCATCTTCACTCTCCTTTTCTTTCTCTCAAAGAAGCACAAAAACAAGGATTGAAAAAAAAATTACCAAGAAAAACCTTAAAAATCTATTTAGAAGGCTATATTTACGATGGTCACAAGATGCAGGCAGGTGCAGGAAGCCTGCGGCACTATTCACCGTAGGATGCAAGGAGCCTGCGGTACTATCCATAAGCTTGCGTTGATTTGAACCTAAGAACACTTAGCAGGTACATGAGGCCTGCCGCATTATTCACCACAGGATGCGAGCAGGTGCTGGCCAAGGTGCACCAAAAGCTCAGGTTGTGATACCAGTCCCCTACAGATCAGGTTTTGACCTTCTAAAAAAGGGTTAAACCTGTACAAGTGCTGATTTAATGCATTCTTAGATTTAATGACTTTCTTAAATTTTCAATGCATTCTTGGAACTAGGTGGTCAAAGTGCATTCTTGGAACTAGGTGGTCAAAGTGCTTATTTAACCTTTTTCTTTTGGAAATTGTCTTCTTGAAAATGAGTAGTCAAGGTTGTTTTGGGTGGGAAAATGAGTAGTCAAGGTTGTTTTGAGTGGGAAATTGAAAGCTTTAATCACCCATGCTTGGAGGGTTGTTCCAAGTATTACTATAAGTAACCTATCTCATGAATGAATGGGTTTTTGGCATTTTGATGAAAGAAGTATTTTCTTTGCTCTAATCTTTTTTGGTGGATTCCATTAGGTGAAGAGTATTTTGCTCTGTAACTCTTGTGAGTTTCTCTTTGGGTTGTGTTTCTGTATACCATTGCTTTCTTGCTTGAGTGGTGAGCTTAGTTTTCCTTTGGGTGGTGATTAACTATATCCCATTAAAGCCTTTTCTTTCCCTTTTCTTTAACTCTAATTTTCCCCTACACAATCCCGGTATCAATTTTGGTATCAAAGCTTTGGTTATCATGGCCAATCAAGGTCGAGGTCGACGTGGACCGGAAGTTGAATCGCCTCCAGCTCGTGAAAGAAACCTTCGTGATATTGAGGTGATAAGAAGACAAATACAGCAACTTCAACAATGTTTAGAACATTATGAACCTTTGGAACGTGATGCATCTCATCATGATTTAGAGGATGGATCTTCTAATGATGATAGTGAAAATCTGAATCCATTTCATCGTGCTCGAGATAAAGAAGAGGTTCTTTCTCGTCGTCATGCTCCGCGTAATCAAGGGTTCCAACATGATCAACTAGATGTGAGAATTGACATTCCAGAGTTTGAAGGGAAGATGCAACCAAAAGAGTTTATTGCTTGGTTGTACTTAGTTGATCGGGTCTTTGATTACAAAGACATTCCAGATCATCACAAAGTAAAGCTTGTGGCCATCAAACTTATAAGGAAGCTTCCTTATGTTGGGAAAATATGAAGCAAAGAGCACGTGAAGGGAGAAACCGTATTGTTACATGGGAGAAGATGAAGAAAGAGCTTAAGAGAAAATTTTTGCCAGAAAATTACCGAAAAGATGTTTTCCTTAAGTTCCACAATTTCAAGCAAAAAGAGATTTCTGTGGAGGACTACATTGCAGAATCTGACCATCTTATGATGAAATGTGATGTTGCTGAACCGGAGGAGCAAACTATAGTTCGCTATCTTGGCGGATTGAAAGCGGAAATTAGCAATGTTGTACAGTTACAACCTTATTGGAGCTATGCTGATGTTGTCAAACTTGCACTAAAAGTGGAGAAGCAACTAAAAGAGACTCATGGTAGTAGCCAAAGGTTCATGACAAGAGATGGGTATTCCAACCGGGGGAGTATTTCAACTACCAAGCAAGCTTCAGCAAGTAAGTCTACAAATCCCACGTTCTCAAAGAAGGAGGTGGGAGCTAGCTCAAGTCGTCCCACTGTTGACTCCCGCAAGTGTTTCAAGTGCGATGGATTTGGCCATATAGCCGCTGATTGTCCAAATCGTAGAGTGGTGACTCTCATTGAAGAAGACTTGATTGAAGGGAATGATGAAGAGGTTGAAAAGAATTTAGAAGAAGAAGAAGAAGTAGAAAACGTCACCTATGCTGATGATGGAGAGTCTTTTGTTGTTTGACGAAGTTTGAAGGTAGAACGCAAGGATTATGATGATTGGCTCTGCACCAACATTTTTCACACAAGGTGTACTTCTCATGGCAAAATATGCGATGTCATAATTGATGGAGGAAGCTGCGAAAATGTGGTGGCTGAAAATATGGACGAGAAATTGAAACTCAAGATGGAACCACACCTTCATTCGTACAAACTCTCATGGCTTCGCAAAGGTAACGACGTAAAAGTTAACAAGCGTTGCCTTTTTTTTCTATTGGCTAGAACTACAATGATGAGGTACAATGTGACGTAGTGCCCATGGATGCTTGTCGTTTACTTCTTGGTAAACCATGGTAGTATGACAGAAAAACTATCCATGATGGGTTCAGAAATACTTATGCTTTTGTCAAAGATAGAGTGAGGGTAACCTTGGCTCCATTTCAGTTAGAGAGATATCCTAAACTGGACAAAGGGGAGGGAAGCAATCTATTCTCTAAATCTGATCTTGAGAAAGTGTTGATAGATTCTACAGAAGCTTGTTCTCTTGTGGTGTTAGAAGAAAATGGAGAAAGGCATGAGCCACCTCCTATATTGCAACCCCTTCTTGCTGAATTTTAGGATGTCATTCCTGAAGCAATTCCACCTTGTCTTCCTCCTATGAGAGATATTCAACATTGTATTGATCTTGTACCTGGTTCTGTTATTCCTAACAAGGCAGCCTACAAGATGAGTCCTAACGAGAACAAAGAGCTACGAAGGCAAGTAGAAGAGCTTTTGGCTAAAGGCTTGATGAAAGAAAGTATAAACCCATGTGCTGTCCCAGCTCTTCTTGTTCCAAAGAAAGATGGAACATGGCGCATGTGTGTTGATAGTAAGGCAGTGAACAAGATTACTATCAAGTACCGCTTTCCAATTCCTCGTCTTGATGACCTTCTTGACCAACTTCATGGTGCCACTATCTTTTCAAAGATAGATTTACGAAGTGGATATCATCAAATCCGAATGAGGCCCGGCGATAAATGGAAAACGGCCTTCAAAACTCGGGATGGTTATGCCTTTTGGGCTTTCTAACGCTCCTAGTACTTTTATGCGTCTTATGAATCATGTCTTTAGACCTTTCATTGGGAATTTTATTGTTGTCTATTTTGATGACATTTTGGTGTACAGCAAGCATAAAGAGCAACACTTGGAGCATCTTCGACAAGTATCCAGCACTTTAAGAGCACAGAAGCTGTATGCAAATTTGAAAAAGCGTCACTTTTTCGCTAACAGCCTTATCTTTTTAGGCTATGTTGTTTCTAGCAAAGGCATAGAAATGGATCCTAGCAAGATTGAAGCAATCACAAGCTGGCCTACTCCAATGTCACTCCATGATATTCGAAGCTTTCACAGTCTTGCATCATTTTCTTGACGATTCATCAAAGGATTCAGCAATCTTATATCCCCTATCACTGAATGTTTGAAAGGTGGTACATTCAAATGGACTAGCGAAGCTGAGAAGAGCTTTGAATTATTGAAGAAGAAAGTGACTGAAGCTCCACTTCTTTCCTTACCAAATTTCGAGAAGTTATTTGAAGTTGACTGTGACGCTTCTAATATGGGCATTGGTGCTGTTCTTAGCCAAGAAGGAAAACCTATAGCCTTTTTCAATGAAAAGTTGAATGAATCTCGAAAGAAATACTCAACTTATGACAAAGAGTTCTATGCCATTGTTCGGGCCTTGTATCATTTAAGTCACTACCTTCTTCCCAAGGAGTTCATTCTATTTTCTGATCATGAAGCATTGAAGTACTTGAACAGTCAACAGAAACTCAATAGTCGACATGCCAAGTGGAGTGAGTTCTTACAATCCTTTTCTTTTGTTCTTAAGCATAAAACAGGAGCTCAAAATCAAGTAACCGATGCATTAAGTCGTAGGCATTTCTTGCTTTTTACTATGCAAGTAAATGTCTTGGGCTTTGAAGTGGTAAAAGAATTGTACAAAGAGGATCCGTACTTTGCTAAGGTATGGGAAGAATTTGCAAAAGGTCCTTATCATCAATTTTTGTCACAAAATGGCTATCCATTCAAAGGTAACCGGTTATGTGTTCCACAAAGTTCTTTAAGGAATGCCATTATTATTGAAGCTCATGGTGGAGGACTTACTGGACATTTTGGGAGAGATAAGACTCTTGCTCTTGTGAAAGAAAATTTCTATTGGCCAAAGATGGAATGGGATATTATACGTAATTAGGAACGATGTCAAACTTGTCATATTGCTAAGAGCCATGGCCAAAATACCGGATTGTACACACCACTTCCTGTTCCTAAATCACCATGGGAAGATGTTAGCATGGATTTTGTGGTGGGTTTGCCAAAGACTCAAAGGAACAAAGATTTAGTTATGGTAGTTGTTGATCTTTATTCTAAGATTGCTCATTTTGTTCCATGTAGCAAGACTCTTGATGCCTCTCATGTAACTGATCTTTATTTTCGAGAGATAGTCAAGCTTCATGGTATTCCAAGGACAATCATTTCGGATCAAGACACCAAATTCATGAACCATTTTTGGCGCACTCTTTGGCGAAAACTTGGTATTAATCTTCACTTTAGCTCAACTTGTCATCCTCAAAGTGATGGTCAAACCGAGGTGGTCAACAGAAGTTTGGGAAATTTGTTATGAAGTTATGTGGGAAAAAAAATTCGACAATGGGATCTCTTGCTTGCACAAACCGAGTTTGGTTATAATCGATCTACTAGTCAAACTACTGGCTATAGTCCATTTGAAGTTGTACATGGACAAAATCCTATTAGCCCGTTGGATTTAGCACCACTCCCTACCACTCATCAATTTAGTGGTGATGCAGAGGAAAGGGTGAAGTACATCAAAAAGTTGCATGAACAAGTTCGTGAGCATATTCTCAAGCAAACAGAAAAGTATAGAAAGCAAGCCAACAAGCATCAAAAACTAGTAGCTCTCAAGGAGGGTGATTTGGTATGGATTCATCTGCGAAAAGAACGCTTTCCAGGAGGGCGTCATGCCAAGCTTATGCCTAAAGCTGATGGTCCATTCAAGGTGCTTCGACGCATTGGGGAGAATGCTTACAAGATTGAGCAGCCAGGTGATTATGGTGTTTCAGCAACTTTTAATGTCTCTGATCTTTCCCCATACTATGAAGAAGATGAGGATCAAGACTCAAGGACAAGTCTTTTCCAACCAGGGGAGCATGATACTAGTCCACTATAAATCAGGTTTTGACCTTCTAAAAAAGGGGTTAAACCTGTATAAGTGCTGATTTAATGCATTCTTAGATTTAATGACTTTCTTATTTTTTCAATACATTCTTGGAACTAGGCGGTCAAAGTGCATGCTTGGAACTAGGTAGTTAAAGTGCTTATTTAACCTTTTTGTTTTAGAAATTGTCTTCTTGAAAATGAGCAGTCAAGGTTGTTTTGGGTGGGAAAATGAGTAGTCAAGGTTGTTTTGAGTGGGAAATTGAAAGCTTTAATCGCCCATGCTTGGAGGGTTGTTCCAAGTATTACTATAAGTAACCTATCTCATGAATGAAGGGGTTTTTGGCATTTTGATGAAAGAAGTCTTTTCTTTGCTCTAATCTTTTTTTGTGGATTCCATTAGGTGAAGAGTATTTTGCTCTGTATCTCTTATGAGTTTCTCTTTGGGCAGTCCTTCTGTATCCCACTGCTTTCTTGCTTGAGTGGTGAGCTTAGTTTTCCTTTGGGTGGTGATTAACTGTATTCCATTAAAGCCTTTTCTTTAACTCTAACTTTCCCCTACACAATCTCGGTATCAGGTTGCTCCAAGGTGTGGGCTGCCCACTCCAAGGTGCGCTCAGGGTGCGGGAAACCTGCTCCAAGGCATTAAAATGTTTGAAAACTTTATCTCTTGACTTGGAATCTTTGCACTTGGTCTTCAAACCTGATTTTCTACACAATCTAAAACTTGAACATTAATATCCAAAGGTTTTCATTAGGGGTGCAACTCGGTTCGGTTCAATCAGGGTTGATGTCAACCCAAGACCAAACCGAAAATATATATAATTAAACCGAACCGAACCGAAAATATATAGAAAAACCAAAACCCAAACCAAACCGAACTGAACTACATGAAAACTATTCGGTTCGGTTCAGGTTAGATCAATATATATTCTTATCTCAAACAAGGGTTTTTTTGCAATATCCTTAAAATTTAAAGATAAACTTTGAAAATTTAACATATATTATATTTTCTATATATAAAACATAGATTATATATTATAGTATATAAATGAATTCGGTTCGGTTTAGGGAAATACATGAATTCGGTTCGGTTTCGGTTTCGGTTTAACCGAACATGCAACCCAAAACCGAACCAACCTAGTTCGGTTTAAGGATTTTTGGACCGAAACCGAACCGAACCACTATAAAACCGACCTGAAGTCGGTTTGGATCGGTTCAGGTTCAGTTTTAACCGGACCGAGTTGTACCCATAGTTTTCATCATTTATTGTCACTTGGGGCTGCACTTTTACACTAACAATGTCTACTGCTACAATAGTACACAACACATATTGTATCAGAACTATTGCGTTAAAAAGGAATACAACAAATATTTCATTAACAGAAAGAAGGGAATGGCCGATTCCATAGAAAGGTCTAATAAGCATGCAAATAAGATATCAGCATATAAACTTAGAATGTGAAAAGAATTTGAGAGTATGGTCGACAGTGATCATGTTAGACAAAACTAATAATTCCAACAACAACAAAAAGGTGCTTTTGCCATCATGTTTGCTGTTTTGAAGACCAAAACACTAAATACCAGGGGAAAGGTTTTTCCACATAGGTTTACAACCTGGATATGTAAACAGATATCAAAACAATGGAACTATAAAAGTGATATTGCCAAAAAGAAACCAAACTATCCTAATTTCAAAGGACGAAACAATGAAAGAGAAAGAGAGAGAGAGTGGTGGAGCAGTCAGTCAAACCAGCACTGCAAGATACGGGAGGATCCTTCTGCAAATCCTTTAATTCCTTCTGAATACGTTTTGAGGCCATCGCAGATTACTCGAATTCCGGAACAAAGAATCTGAGGTCTAACTGCAGAAGCAAGGGAAAATTTTATAAAACTCGAATCCACATATAATCAAATCTCAAAGCCCATGAGGAATATCGAAGAAAAACTCTTATGTCCACATTGCCGTTAAAGACAATGGAAACAAAAACCCTGAACAAAGTTCAAAACAAGAAAACCAGATAAAGCAATACCGTCCTCTTCTACGACCATGATAATTTGATAAAATTTAGCAAAATATTTCAGCGAAAAATACACAGTTCTTTTTCCCCTTTGTCTGGTTCGGAACACGATTTCAGAGGGCAATAGTGTACAAATAAAGAGGGGACAGTGGGGATATGTTAAAAAAAAAATGGGTCTCGCCATAAAAGACTCTACGTGCATGCAAATCAACCTTCGTCTTGGTTGAGGAAACCCAATGATCAACGAAAAAGGCATCAAAGGAGAACAAGAACAAAACCCAGATGCCGAAAAATATGCGCAAAAAATTACCAGCGATGAACGACAACCTGCCAAACGAACAAGAAGATATATATAGAAAAAAGAAAAAACATGCAATAACGCTCACCCGAGAGTAGAATTTCAATCTCTCGCGACCTAGGGTTTGTACTGCAATTTGATACCAACTCCGTTCCCCTCTCCCCCCCTTTATAATAAGTGGGATCGCTGCTCCAGTTCAGAAAAAGTAAGAAAATCCTCAGGAGAAATTGGTTTTTAGTGATATTTTTTAAATATAATCCAGATTCAGTTACTTAAATATTGATAAATAAAAATTAGTGTTACTTCTTAAAATAATTAATAATGAGTACTTCATATAGAATTTCATGCTTGTGCATCTGTGACTGTTTGACCCCACGCAGAATGTAAGCTTCGCGGTAAAAGCAGCAACTGAAAGTGAAAATCACAAAACAAAAAACAAAAAATCCAAGAAAAAGTATAAATAGAAACATTGTTATTTCGTTTCGAATTAAAATGTATGTTTGAAGAACATATAATCAATAGTGGCAACAAAGTTGATGTTATTATTACGCTGGACAAAACTGCTACTTGATTTACCATGGCAAAGCAAGATGGCCTCTGGTCACCCACTTTCTAGCCTCTAGATTTTTATTTTTTATTTTTTAATGAAAATATCAGAGATTGCGGAGTTGGCCCAAGAAGTCCTCAGAAACAAACATCTTAATATAGCTTACGAGGATTTTTTTTTCCAAAAACAAAAGAAATCAGAGATTGCGGAGTTGGCCGGCACGTCGGCAACAAAGTTAACTTCCCTATAAACCACCCGATATTCGATCTCCTCCACTAGATTAGCAGGGAATTTTCTAGCCTCAGGATGGTGATTCGATGTGTTGCGAGTATGTCAACACTCCTGCGAGTGCAATAAGTAAGAAAGGTCTAACGTGTTGATTGATTGGTCCCTTGTCCATTCGCCTTTTGTTCTTTATATACTTTATTATTGTTGACAGTTGTATCGATCTTATCTCTACCGTACTTTTATATGTGATGGCTTGTGATTATTGATTTAAAAATTTCCCACTTATTTGTTTCCTCATGTGCTACTTAGCGTGTTTTATTTTTCCTCTCCACGTGCTTTCCAATTTTCTCTTTGTTTTTGCTCAACAATCCACTAGCCACGTGTCTCTACCATTTCGAACTTTACACACAAAGTTGTGCTTGGTTTCTTCTAATACACATAGCATCTTATAATACAATGTTTGACGGGTGGTGTGAATGGCTTGTCTATCCATTCCATCCCACTACCATCCGGTTGGTTTGCACCGTTTGTTGCCTTTTAACTGCAATGGTTAGTAAATTTTGGTTGAGGTATTGACACATGGAGTATTCAACGGTTTAAAAGTTTTTGATTTTGAGAATGTTAAAAATATTATTTTTTATTGAAAACAGCCTAACCATGAAATGATCCGTATGACAACATTTGACTCTCATTGCATTGCATGAATCGGAACATTAATTGGTAACAGACGATTTCATTTGAGGCTATAGCGGCTGGAACCTACGTTGGAATATCATTTTGACAGGGCGTATATATCAACATCATTCAAAGATGTGTGTATCTCACTAACCGTTGAACCAACAGATCTTCTAACAAAGGCTTTTAGTGGATTTCAAATCATTCATCCCCATCCGTACTTTACAATTTCTTTTTTTGGATTTTCATGTTTCGATTGATATCAAATTAATTAAGAAGGGTTTTGTGACATGGGATTGATTGCCAATTAATTGAGAGCCGGGGGTTGTGACATGGGAGGAAGTCCTTGCAAGACTACCCAAAAAAAAAAGAAGTCCTTGCAAGTTTCAGCTTCGGTAGCCGCTTGACGTTCCAGTCGACGAAGGGGTTTGCGACTTGCGGGACAGCGGAATTAACGGTTCGCGTTCTAAAAAAGACACGGCAGCCAGACCAAGTGGAGCTCTGTGACAAATCAGCAAGCAGTAAGTAATCTAGCTTTGTGTTGTGTGGGGGGAGGACTCTGGACCAGTATGAAGATTTAACGCCACGCGGCATCCATTCTCCCGAAAACAATCTATTTAGGTTAGTAGTGCATCAAAATCAAATGCTGTTTAATCTGTCGAAGTAGTCGCTTCCACGTATGGTTGAAGTGATTTTTCTTTTGGAAAATTGCCGTAGAAGGCAATGGTGCAATATTTATCTTTTCCTGGGGCTAACGGTAGAAGTATTTTATTATGTTAAACATACGAGGTAAGTGCGTCCAATCTGGATTCTCAAGTGGATAGGGGCGAGTAAAGGTAGGGCGATCAGATTGCTACGGGAGAGCATCAAAGCCGTTCAATTCCTATCGGTGCTTGTGTACGAACATTATCTGTGCCAGGGTGAGTATGTTGAGTGGATGACCATGTATTCACTATTCAGTATTCCGATTCCCCTCTTCAGGCTATTTTTGTCCACAGGAAAAATGGAAAATGCAAGGAAATCACGTTGTACATTTTTATTTTTAACAAACATCGCCGGCCGGTGACGACGACGTAGCAGAAACACCAGATAAGCTGCCGATCGTCTTACGGAGGGATTTCGGTTGTGTCCGAGCTCAAAGGTAGCACAAAACCTAATTTTCCCTTTTTCCTAACTTTTTAATTTTTTTGGTAAAAGATGATATTCCTCTGACCCTGCAACTAAATTTCCAAGAACCGGAATCAAAGCACGTGCAAAAGTTTTTGGGTTTTCCCTTCTCATTTCGTTTTCGCCGCCATACGAGCTGTCCTTCATTTCTGTTGTTCCCCTCACACCCGTGTCGCATTGTTCTCGACCTGGTTCGTTATGAACTGACATCGAGGATTTTGCTTCGATTTCCATGTTTTTGTAGTTTTCAGCAGCGTGTGTTTGGAAGGTTTCGGTGGACATTTTGATTCTGAGATCTGAACATGGAGGATCATTTATTAGGTACGTGATGAAATTGCTTTGATTGTTTTCGCCACTTCTTATATCTAAAATTTTTTGACGTTAAATTTATTTTTTGTTTCCAAAATTTTTTGAATTGGTTTCTGAGTTTTGGGTGGATTTTGGATCTGAAAATGGGGCTGTGAGTATGTTCGTTTTCTAAGCAATTCATAGCCGGTTTGAACTTCAAGCTGTTTGTTTAGCATTTTTTTAATTATTTTTTTTTGATTTTTTGGTTTTTGTTGTGTGCGTGTCTGTGTGTGTTTTTTCTTTCTTTCTTTTTTTTTTTTGAATTTCGATGATGCTTCGTGAAGCTAGATCTGATATCAAATTTTTTTTTTCCTTTCCAGCTTGACCCCCGACATTGGGATTTGAGATTTTAGTCTGCATTTTGGGCTTGTTGGGTGATATCGGTAACCGTGTTTGCTTGGTATTAGGAGGAGATTTGAGGTCTACTCTGTGCTCGTGTTTGCTTTGTCTGAAATTATTCTGAGCCGTAGAGATTGCATATCTGGAAATGGTGAAGCATTATTATTTGTTTGTTGTTGACGATCATTCCACTGCAAATAGGTTATCTTCACTGATTTTGCTTTCTTTCAATAGAGGTTTTCTTGCAGTTTGGGAAGGCTTTCATCTCCAAAGAATGGAAGAGAATTGAATAACAAGGTTCTCCTAGACTCTGCTATGCTCATGATAGTTAAAGGTGGAGCAGCTCTGATAGACATTTAGAAAAAGGATGATAGATCAGTTCATCAATTTTGTTATTCGGCCACCCAGGTATGATTCTATACCTCTCCTTAACTGGATTAATCGGTGGCTCTTCATTCAATTTTAACTAGCTTCCCAGGGCTTTATGTATTTCTTGGTATGTTGCTTAATCCTTAAATAAATTTAATGTCAACAGAGGAGTTCTGAATCTGTAACCAAATTCTAATTGTTGTTTGTTCGTTTCTTGGGTTTCAGTTATGAATTCGTATGTGTTATTCAGTTTCCAGTGTATGAATTTCTAAACCTGGCTATCGTGATACTGCCAGAACTTTTGAGAAAAAATTTGCAACATTCCTGTTGGTAGGGTTCTTGAGAAGTCCTCTTATGTGGACTTTGTCATGGCTTTGTCTGTGTTCTTATTTTAATGGAGTCTATGAACTTCTATCTCTGATGGAAAAATTTTCTATGAAAGGCTATATTTCTAATCAACATGCACCGTTAATTGGAATAAGCATGAAACTGCATGAATTAATTTTTTCCTCATAGTATATCAAATTCATTTACCCATAAGCAATCTATTGTTCAGCAGTTTTGTCTGTTCCATCAAGTTCTAGCGTAAACTTACACATGCTAATTGTTACTAACATGGAAGAAGCTTGGTAATTCATATTTGTTGCCTTCCTGCAATATGTATCAAGAGTGATGGAATCTCGGTTACTTTCTTTTGAGAAGCTCTATGCTAGAAAGTTTTAATATCAGTTTTTGAGCTCTACCTTTGTGCTTAATCACCTCTCACAAATTTATTTTATTAATGTTTTTCCACAGTTCTAGTTTTGTTTAGTGAACTGCCTCGTGCAGCTTTGCGAATCATAGCAATCCAAGCTGGTTTATAAAAAAAAGCATAAGCTTCAAGGCGAAGTTCGATGAAAATGTCTTGTGGCTTTAAAAGCTTAGCTTCTATCGTGCTTGTGCTTTCAAGTGTTAATGCTCACTTGAAGCTCATGCATCTTGGGGCTTGTGCTTTTTCTTGGAAGTGAACCACATGTACTGCACAAAATTATGGATCATAATTTACACCATTATGTAAAACTGAGGATCAAAACTCACGCCTTGGCAACTAATTTTGTGTTTTAGAATTATGTTTGTAATATATGTATCAAGTTGCAAGTTTCTTTTTTGTCTCATGGTCAATGTATCAAACTGACGTGACCTCTAATCTGCAGTCCAAATAAGAGCGATGTAGATTATAGCAAAGGCTTAAACCACAATGATGTAGCCGTCTCTCATTGTTGCTTAGGACTTTACTATGGGTAAAAAAGGCGTGACAGATAAGTGATAAAGAAAGGCAGGAGGCAGCATATAGATAGATGGAATAAGTGTGGCTTTTGATTCCTCAGATCCCTTCGAGCTACTGGGTTTCAATTTGCTTCTCCAAGTCTTGCCAAATCTTCTCTATAATCTCACTATAAGTCTTTCTTTTTGTTGGTGAATAATCTCACTATAAGTGTTTGCCAAAGTTATTTCTGTGGAGAAGACCTCCCAAAAAGGCTCAGAGTTTTACAACAAATAATTCAAATTAGAATCTTCCCAAATAATGCGGTGTGGGCTTTTTATATGTAAGGAATGTTTTTAGGATGTTCGGTCAAGAACAAGCAGTGGCGGAACCACATTATGGTTAGGGGGGGCAATTGCCCCCCCCTAACTTTTATTTTTTAATTAAAAATGTATATATTTTATATATTTTTTAATTAAAATTTATGTTTTGCCCCCCCTAAAATTTCTGGTTTGCTCCCCCAACTCATTGAAATTTTTATATTTCATGAGAATCCCCTCTAAAATTTCTGGTTTGGCCCCCCCCAACTCATTGAAATTTCAATATTTCATGAGAACCCCCTCTAAAATTTCTGGTTCCCCCCACCCCAACTCATTGAAATTTTTATATTTCATGAAAAGTGTTAATTGAAAATTTTTTTTGCCCCCCCCCCCCCCCCCCCCCCCCCCCCCCCCCCCCGATTTGGAGTCCTGGTTCCGCCACTGAGAACAAGGGACCTTGTGGCATCAGGTAATTTTGAGCAAGTATGGCAGGGCAACTGGTCATTGCTTGGGAGTTACATTCGTTTTAAAAACACCATTTACTTCACTAATTACGTGGCACTCTGTTGCACCATGGGTTAACCTATCAAAATTTAGAGGGTTATTCTCCATTTTTATATTCTCGAACTAAGGTCCATATGCTACACCTTAAGGATCGTCGAACCCCCCAAACACCAAGCACCAAAAAGGGGAAAAAAAGAACACTTATGGACCTTTGCCCTAGATGTAAATATCCTTTGTATGACATATATACAAGTCTTAAATATGGTAACAAGTAAGCAAATAAACAAACAATAAATATGATGAGTCATGTTATCAGTCTCATCTAACATTAAGCTCTCAACCATAAGTTTTGTGGTCTCAAAGTTTTTATAAGTTAGAGTGCTACTCTACATCATGAATGCTAGATTTGAGATCTGTACATTCAATGGAATCTGGAAGCTCAAACAATCAAAATATGCTTTGCATAGCTCAAGATACTTAAATACATAGTTGACTAGAGTCAACTGTGGTTTCTTTTTCATTCTCAGTTACTTTGTGATCTGAACGGTTCAATAATCTGTGCTTCCATAATGTCTCAGTGAGAGATGACTGTGGGATGGAACATCTTTAATGTTGAATCCAAATCCTGTTTAGGATGCCTTAGCTCTACTATTTATTTCACAGTGAAATTTGACATGCTTGATATACAGGGCAGAGTATAATCCAGATCAGTATTTGTGGGAAGAAGATTTCACTCTTGCAGGAAGACGATACAAAAGACAAGACTTAGAGGCAAGTATGGTGATTGGTTACCAATTTTTTGCTGTCTTTTTTAGTCCTCACTAATTTTCTTCATATCTGTAATTATATTTTCCAGTGATTGCTAACTTTGTTAATTTAATCATTGTTCATTACTATCAGCTTAGGAATGAAAGAAGTCATAGCCTAAAATGCAGCCATTATGTACCATTGGAATTCCCTGACGACACTCCTCTTCCTTGTGTTATTTATTGCCATGGTAACAGGTTTGTCATGCTTGATCTTTTAGATATATTGTAACATGTTTTTTATTTTGTTATTATGTATAATATCAATGACCCTGCAGGATCTTTAAATTTGTATGCTTGAAATGCCATCTCTTGTTTTACAATGAACAGAATTTTTCATATGAGATTGCTGACACCTATAAAATTTTCTTCAATGGACCAATTCAGTGGATGTAGAGCAGATGCCAATGAGGCTGTTGCAATCCTTCTTCCTTCTAATATTACTGTCTTTGCTCTTGATTTCTCGGGTTCTGGCTTATCTGATGGTGACTATGTCAGTCTTGGTTGGCATGAGGTATGTTAAATTGTTTTTTTTTCTCTGGATATCTAAATTGAATATTATAGCATTTCTAAGCAGTTGCTCCTCTATTTTTCAGAAAGATGACCTTAAAATTGCAGTTTCATATTTACGAAGCAACAAACAAATTTCGTGCATAGGTCTGTGGGGACGATCGATGGGTGCAGTAACTAGGTATTTTTTCTTGTCATTTCTGGACCTCGTGTTGCGCATTGCTTTACATGTTTTGCTTTCATAAGCCTATTGGTTCAAGGCTTCTACATCGATAAGGATTTTGTTACTTGATATAGAGTATAAGGCATCCCAGTATTGTAGATGGCCAAATTGATATCAATTGGTCTGGGAATTGTGGCTACTGAAAATGGAATAGTTTTACAGGGGAGGATTCACCTGCTACCAACACGAAACTTAATTTGGCAAAACCATTGGCAACTTGTTGAAAGTTTTGTCTTGTGTATAACAGAATCTGATAATATTTTTATATTTGCAAGCTGGAGTATTGTTTTTTCACTTTGAAATTGGAAGTTTATGTATTAATTTCCACCATAATCTTTGATGATGACACTGGTCCTGCATAAAAAGATGCTACCTGACCAACTTAGCTGTGAAAGCTTTGTAAGCTATCCATTTGATGAATTGGAAAAGCATGGAACTTCTCTAGTATGAGTAGTTACATCCATACCAAAGATTGGAGCTTAATCCTAAATCTCTTGTTAAATATTTTTATGTCATTCTACCCTCATACAAAAAATCTTGTGCTCAACAATGACCTATTGTAAAGTTATAAACTTAAATAATTATTTAATTTCTACCACTCCCTTTAAAGCTTATTGTTTTCCTTTATAGGCTATGTTTTACCCATGGTTTTAATTATGAGGGGCTAAAAATGTAGTATAAAATTTTGGACAATGATATTGAAATTGAACTTAAAAATTTTGGTGCGGCTGTAAATATCCCTACTATGGGGAAGTGTTGTAGTTGTAGTTTGAGTGCAGAATGGAATTTTTATAATTGTTTAAAGCTTGTTATTATGCAAAATTAGGTTCATGATTACCTGCATGGTAGAACCTCAGTCATGCATTATCATATTGACATTTGTAAAGAGAATATATTAAGAATCTTATTATCAACTTTGGTAGTTAGGAGGATAAAGAAGGAAAAAAATTGTTAAGTCTTAAATACTATTTATGATTAGAAATTATGAATGTGAATATATCTTGTTGTGTATGTGATTTGAATTAAGTCAATGTTTAGATACGGGCCATATTGTACACTCAGCCCTAGCTTTCGCAGGTCAAGCTATATAAAACCGTATGAGGGGTATTTTTGTAACTTGGGTGTCTCTTTTATAAAACCCAAGAGTTAGGGTTTCTGGTCGTCATGTTGAGAGACTGTATTTTTTTTGACCAAGAGAGGGTTGTGTGTATCTAATCATATTTTCACAGATTATAGTGAAGGAACCCCATCATATATGGACGTAGGCATCCTTGCCAAACCACGTAAATGGCGTCTCTTGTTTACTTTGTTTTCTGTTTTGTTTTGTTGCTATTTGATTTCACTAAACATCTGATCTGCACATGGCTAGTTTTTAGAGTTTCTTTTTTTGAGTAAAAATATATGGTTATATTATGATTTTATGTGTAGACTCATTTGTAATCAAAGCATCACCTATGTAGCCATTGCCTTTTGGCAAATGCTATGGCATCTTACATCATAATAAGGTGGTCAATGGTTATAATGTGATCATCTAGTCGTGCTTATGCATTGCCTGGGTAGTATATTTTTAGTTGACCAATTGTCTTGGTTCAATGATGATGGCATGAGCATGGATTGTGATTGTGCCAAGGTGGGCATGTATGAGAGCTTGGCAGGGTTGACTTCGGCCAAGTTTGGCCAACCCACAGAGAACCTTTGGGAAGCAATTCTGGATTATTTATACATGTAAAAAGGTGCCAAATATAAGCGTGGTGTTCAGGTTGAGAAAACAGCCAGAAAGTATATTTCTAGCTTGTGGAACCCATTACTTCAGAAAGACATAGAGATCAAATAGAGGATGGTTTTTGCTGTAGAAGAAACTAGAGGTCACTATGAATGCTGGTTCAAACGGCATGGAAAAATTCTACACAACTTTGAAAAAGATCAGTGTGATTGTAGCAGTAAGGATGATGTTTCCTACTGGCAGTGGGAAAAGGTTTAGCATCCACCTTAAGATGGGGTGCTATGCTTAGTCTTTCATGGTGCCACAATGGGGCATGATATAAGCACTCCCCAAGTGGCTTGGGGGCTGCTTCTTGAAGGGCATGTCTAGGGTCTTCTAGGTCTATGGTATATTTTGGAAGACAGTGCTAGGGCTTGGTTGTCTACTGGCACTGTGCTGGGCTAGGGGCAAAGACTACTATGTTGGATGGACCTTGCGTGTGCTATACAAGCTTGGGTAGGTGTAGTTAGCTGATGGGCTATCACTAAACTATGAAACCTTAGCATGAGCTTGTGTTGTGGCATATTTTGGATTTTGATATGCCTCATTAGTATTGTATGGCATGGATGGAAAATTAATGTTGACACTGATCGGGATGACATGATGAGCTGATTCTTGGGGTACGATGTTGAGTTGGCACAATGTTTTTGCTGTAAGATAGGTTGTTTTGGATTACTTGGGTGTGACTCGAGGATTGTTTTGTGGATTTCTAGCCCTTAATGTATGGCATGGGAGCTCTCCTAGGGCTCCTTGGCTATTTATGTGCATAGTAATTGCTGAATATAAGTGTAGCTCCTTGTGTGGTGCAAGCATATGGGTGATCAGCTTGGTTGGGAGCTTTAGGGCACTACGGTGTGCTAGATGACCTTTAGGGAATAGGAAACCTCATGAGTGAGGTGAGTGCATCAATTGACGTATAAAACAAGTTGTGGCTTGACCAAGGAAAGCTTAGTCTGCAAGACAATGCAAATCATAGCGCATCAATACATCTTGTTGGCATTGGATAAGGGTCAAGAGCACATGAATGCCAAGGCTGGTTATGACTAAGATGAGCCCATAGTGCTGCACAGTTGATCCGTTATGTATAAAAAGTTTTGGACCATGACACCAAGGCAGTGACTTTGGATATGTAGTTATATTCATGTGCAAACATGTCTATGTGAAATATATTGGGTAGTTATTTTTGTTATTACTTTATTCCTATCAAATAATTAATTATCCCAATTTTAAGAGCTAAGCCACTGTCATGAGATGGATGCTGAAGAAGAGTGCATACTTAAGGAAATGGTGACTTACATGAGACTGGAAGGGGCTTTTAAGAAGATGACCAGTAATATGATCTTATACTGATGAATTTTCATTTTGATGTTAAGATATTTGTTAATGTTTTTGGATATCTCAACACAATGGAATATTTGATATTAAGAAATGTTCACTTTTAACTTGTTAATGTATTTTCATATTATGAATTGTTAGTTAGTCGATGATGTTTTGATCTTTATTTGTTAATTTCATAAATATTTTATGCAGTCACTCATAATATCCAATTATGAGTAGATTTAAGAAAAAAAGTGTACCTTTTTTTTTCCCCTCCTATCTCTAAGATGCGAGCAATGCTAAGTGATGCTTTCATAGGGAAAGCTTAGTGCCTTCACTATCTTGGAAAGAATTTTATGTTTTTGAACTTTGCCTTTCTTCCAAATGTGTGCAGCCTTCTATATGGAGCAGAAGACCCATCTATAGCAGGAATGGTGTTGGACAGTGCATTTTCTAACTTATTTGATCTGATGATGGAACTTGTTGATGTGTACAAAATCCGTCTCCCTAAATTCACTGTAAGGATCACTCTCTCTTTCTCTCTCTTAGGCACACACACGCGTGCACAAAGACACGTATACCCAAGAATATTATCAAAACAAAGTAATTCATTAGATATCAACTCTTAGCTTATTCCATGCTGAATAAATTTTACAGTAAGTTAAGCACTAGGGTCTAATACTGGTGGATGTTGAATACTTTAAACTTCTGATTATCTTCATTCATGTATCTGGCGAGTCAGTGTTATTTCCTGGTTCTTTTTTGATCGATTGAATATCTTCATTCATATATCTGGTGAGTTAGTGTTATTTCCTGGTTATTTTGTTGATTTATTGACAATCTTTTTCAAAGTTTGATTTTCTTCCATCATGTTTTTAAAAGCTTGATCTGACGGTAGTTATAGATTTAAAACAATGTTCCTCAAATTTCATGTTGTGTCACATGATGCAAGTGTTTCAATCTTGCTTTTTTCTTATGCTTGGTAAAAGTTCTATTTTGATATTTAATGGAATCAATATCTCTTGATGCTAGCTGATTCAAGAGTTTGCTTTGAACTTTCCCACTGTAGTTTTTCATTCAGAAGCATAGGATTGATAACAATGGGGCAAATTGGGACACCCACCAACCAAACAAAACACAACCCCCTCCTTATTTTTTTGAGCTCTGTGTCTCCATGTTGGCCCCTGTTGTCAATTTTGAACGTGTGTAGGAATTTTTTCAACAAAGACTATTAAAAATAGGAATATGAGGATGTATAAGGGTGGCCTAATACCCCAGTACAAAGAAAGGCAAGATGCACAAAACAGAAACAAGTGGCCCAGAAGTACTCTGCTCAATCAGATTTCATCTGAGAGAATTCTTGGAAATGACTTGGCCCTTTAAACTCCATGCATAGCCTAACTATTTGCTACAGCATTAGTTGATGTCGGATGTGAGAGAACAAGATGTTTATATCATGACTTGAAGGCATCTCTTGGCAAACTTCTTGTGCACTTTCATGACTCAACAAGCTAGGAAATGGCTGTAAAGAAGTCACCTTCCAGTTCTCCACCTCTAATCTTCAGATATGTGCACATCCAGCTGAATACCATCACTATAATCAAGTCAGTATTCAGTAATGGACATATGGATTGAAGAATTCAGGGCAATTGTATGATTCCATGAAGGGAAAAAAATCACATGGTTCTTGGATAACCACAAATAAGGGGTGCCTATATTGTCACCGGTCATGATAATGCTGTATTCTGATGAAATATACAAACATTATAGAAAGTTTTGGCAAAATATAAGGCTGAAAATATATTTGACTTTTGTTCTGTGTACCTGGGAAAATGAGAAATATGGACTTTTCATTGTTTAATTCAAATCTAAAAGTATTGGCTGGATGTGAACTCTAAAAAATCCGAAAAAAAATAAAAAAACATTATTTTTAATCATTCTTAAAAATACTGAATTAAAGTTATCATTTCAGTACAATTTATGGTTGGCTTGGTGGAATTGTTTCTTTTTCATGGATTCACATGCTTTGGATTTTTAGATCTCTTGATCACTGATGTGAAACTTCATCAGGTTAAAATGGCTGTACAGTACATGCGACGTGTCATTCTAAAGAAGGCAAAATTTGACATTATGGAACTTAATTGCTTACAGGTATGTGTGTATGATGTACCTGAGATGGACTATTCTTCAAATGATTAGGTCATAACTTGATCCATACTGTTGTATTTTCACATACCGTAGAATTTTCGATTTGTATAGAATTTTCTATGTGTAAGTACACCATCTTTTGTGCATGACCCTTGTGAAGCATCTTATAATCCAAGATTGCTAGTTATTTTTGTCACTGATAGACTGAAGACATGTAGTTCTGTTTCACAAATTTTCCTGACTTTGAAGGAAGAAGAGGTGAGGAACAAACTTATTCGAGAGAGTCTACGAGCAGCCCTAGTACGATGTAAGACTGTTAGATAACGTTAAAGATGTCCTGTGCATGTAAGAAGAGATACAGAAAGGGGCTTGTGCAAAGTTGCAGAGGTTGCGTTTCGCATGTTAAATGATCTAAAAGGTTTATAAGAAGAATAAATCGGACCTTGATAGAGTTGGTAAAAAATGTTTTGGGCATACATGATCTGATTAAAGATGGCCTGAACATTTAACCCTGATAGAAAAGTTTAAGATGGCCTGTACATGTAAGCAGAGATATTGAAAGGGGCTTGTGCAATGGTGCAGAAGTTGTGTTGCGCATATTAAACGATCTAAAAGGTTTATAAGAAGAATAAATCGGACCTTGATAGAATTGGTAAAAAATGTTTTAGCTATATATGTCTGATTAAAGACTTGAATTTTGACAGATTGGGATGGCAGAACAGAATTTCTTTTTCCAACTCCAAAGGCAGATTAGGAAAGGGCTGTCAACAAGTGGAGCTAGCTCGGCTTGGGATCAGCTTGCATTAGCTGAGCTTGTGCCTGATAATTAGCCTCATGACTTGAATCTGATCTTTATAAAGGGCTCATTTATTTTAGTGAGCCTGAGTTGAGCATGGGTGGGCTTGGCTCGATTTAAGCCCGGCTCACTTAATTTATTATATAATATATTTGTAATTTTATAGTATTATGAAAATGAAATAATATTTATTAAATTTAATATTATCTGTTGAATTTTTTTGGGAAATTTACACTTTAACCCCTTGACATGTGGGAAAGGTGCACTTACACCCCTTAACATTTGAAGAAATATGAAAGTAGCACTCCTGCCGTTAACTAGAACTTCAATACAGTTAGATTTTGGTCTAAAATGACCAAAATAATCTCAATTAAGCCCCAAAGTCTTCTAAGAAAGTTCTAATATGACATGGAACGTGTCTAATCCTTGGGAAAAAGAGGAAGAAGAATTAGGAAGGAGGAATGCTATGACATGGGATGTGTCAAATTGAGGTTAATATGTTTATTTTAGACCAAATTTTTACAAATTGATTTTCCAGTGAACGGTTGGGGTGCTACTTACATATTTCTTCAAATGTCAAGGGGTGTACCTTTCCCAAATGTTGGGGTGTAAGTGTAAATTTCCCTTTTTTTTAAAAAAAAATTTATATATGTCACACTCGTAGATTTTTTAGCTTTGATTAATACATCTTAGGTTTAACAACTAATCAAAAAAAAAAAAAAATTAATTAGGTTCATTGGTCCAATTACAGTATGACCTGAGCTGAGCTTTAACAACTAGAGCCTGAGCCATGCCTGGGAATTCTTTTAAGTTTGTGAACTCGAGCTGAGCTGGGCAAACCTCAGTCAGCTGGTCTCATTTACAGTCCTAGATCATTAGGATGTGGGAAAGGGCTGTTATAGCTTGCCCCAACTAATTGGGGTGACACATTTTGTTGTTGTTGTTGTTATTATGCTAACTACTGTACTTTTTAACTTTTTTTTCTACCTGCAGGTTGCACCCAAAACATTTATTCCTGCTTTGTTTGGACATGCGACTGAGGATAGATTCATCCAACCTCACCATTCTGACCTTATCTTTAAACCCTATGCGGTATTGTTAACTGTCCTCAATGAGTTGGTTTTGTCTTTGGTTTGCACCACTACGCTTTTTTGTTATATCTTGGTGTTCATAGTCCAAATTGTTTATCTCCTTTGACTCTGTTTTGGAAATGGGGAAAAAAATATTTTCCACAATTTTGAAACTTTCTTCATTTTTGTTTTAATAGAAAATTTAAAATGGGGGTTAAAGTGTTTTTCTAATAGCTGGAAAAATAAAGGGAAATCTCTTCCGCTATTTTTTTGGCTGAAGTTATTGCCGAAGAAAGAGGAGAATGACCTCCACTATACCACCAACATTACCACAAAACATCATCATCACCACCACCACCTCACCTTTACCCCCATTACCACCACTACAACTCCACCACCACCACCTGCTCCTCCTCCCCGCTACAACCATCATTTCCACCACTATCACTGCACACCCACCACCATTATCATCACCATCAGTAACCCTTAACCCTTGTGGAGTTTAAACAAGGTAGGAAACCAAAAAATTTGTTCTAGTACATGCATATTCTTTCTAGGTTGAGAGAAAAAGTCCAAAAAATTTTCATCTTACTACCAAATGGCAGAAAAAAAAAAAGAATAAGGAAAATCTTTTCCTAGAAATTTTTCATAAGGACTGCACTGAAACAAAAAGAGCCTTCAAGGAGTATCTGATAATGTGTTTCCATATTGGTCTCTTTGCAGGGAGACAAAAATATTATTAAATTTGATGGTGATCACAACTCTCCGCGACCACAGTTTTACTATGATTCGGTCTCCATTTTCTTCTACAATGTCCTTCGCCCCCCACAATTTTCTTCAACCTTTTCAAGTAAACTTGAAAAGTACTATAATCTGGGAGATCTAAACGTTGGCGCTGGTACGGATGAGGTGATTTCTGGAAAATGTTACATACTTCTTGGAAAATTTTAAGTTATGATAATTGGTTTCTGTAACATGAATCAATATGCTTTAATGATGTGATATGTCTTGATATTTTAAATATATGACCAATATGCTGGCATTGTTGGCTGCATGCATATCCTAATTCTATGCCTTGCCTCTATACTCAATCGACATGTCTGCCCATCATCTGGATTGATAAATTGAAGTGCTGATGTGTTGGAATGAATAAATGATGATGACAGTTTCATTGTTACTCATGATAGGTTTGTTAGGCTATGTTTTGCATGGTGCAGGGGGCAATAATTCATCATTTGAATTCTTTTATTCTAAATTTTAAAATACAGAGATCAGCTCTTATAGTTAACAATTCTGACTTGTAACAACAATGCAGCAATGTCATGGTGTACAGAAGTTTTTATATGCTAATGTAATCTCCTAATGATATGAATTGAGATAAATTAAGGTCAATTTTGTTTCCAGAGCTTGGTATATGAGATATCTACTGGTATTCGTACTGTGGGTACTGGTGCAGCAAGCTCATCTTCGGCTCCTTGCATTTCTGCTGTAAAACCCACAGGCAAACTTATTTCGGATGCTAATGTATTGGTAAGTTTTGTAGTTGGTTTTATTTGATCTTCCTGCTAATATATTATCTGTATATTTTCGTTTTATCTACCAACTGTAATTGCAGGATTCATTGCTTGATCAAGGTATCACTGCAAATTCTTCAGGTTGTAACAATGGTGATGAGCAGCCAAATTTGCAGGTGATCTTACAATATTTTGATGTCTCAATTTTCAAATATAAAACCAAGGATGTTTTCTCTTGCATTAATTTGATGGTCTGGCTTCAAATTGGTGTGCATACTTTGTTTTGCCTTCCAGTTGTGGGCATGTCAAGGCAACTGCTCTCTGTAACCTTCATTTGCCTTGCAGGAACCTATCAATTTTATATACTTAACTATCTATAATCTAAGCAGTTCTCACCTCTGTGCTGATTTTCCCTTCATGTCTTTTAAAATTCATCCCAGCTCAAGCAAGATCCATGGTTTCTGAAACAACAGCAGACCACCTTAATCATTCAAGCAAGTAATTTGTTTTGCGATTATGAATAGGCCCTTACATTGAGCTTACCCATTTGGTTGTTCAAAAACCAAAATTGTTTTGCTTCATTGAGTTGAAAGGTATGTTTTTGTCAGTGACTAAATCTCAAGGGAGTATGGTTTGGGCCCATGCTTGAATTATTAGTATAATTAAAAGCCTAAACAAAGGCTGCATATCAACATGTAAGCAATCTTCAATAGTTCACTAAATCGTATCATTTGAAGGTTTTCAGGACCACTCACTTTAAATTTAAGCTTTCAGTAAAGCTGAGTTTTTGGCTTCTTTAGCTTCGATATAACACGTGTAAATTAGAAATCCATCTTATCCACATATTATGATAAAGTGCCCTTCCTATTTTTCTTTGTTGTTGTTGGTGCTGATACTGCCAGATCCTTCCTAGTTGTCATTTCATTTGAATGGTAGCTACATTTGCTCGAGGACTTGAGTTGATATTAGTCAATCAACAATGCCCTTCCTTGATCTGGTGTCTGAACTACTACTGTTTTGCTATCAAGCCTATTAAAAATGTAAAATCTACCATTTGAGTTGCATACCATTAGTCGTCTTTTGCTAGGAAGCCTAACAATATGTCCCAGTTGAAACTGTTCCATTGCTCCTAGGGATTCCATATTTATGTGTAATATGTAACACAGGAATGAAAAGGGTCTTGTTCTTCAACTCCTTGAAGTGAGCCTTATCTCAATCTGATATCATTAAGTGTTGCTTCTTCTTCAAACTTTTGTTTTTCTCAGAAAAGTTTACTGGAATTTTGTACTGATGTTTCTTCGACATTGATTGCCATTTCATATTTCCGTAGGATAAGACAAATGAGCAGAACGAGGATTGCTGCTCATACACAAGCTCGAATAGAGAGAGTTGGGGAAGATGCTCCTCTCTTGGAGGTAGTGATGAAGAATCTTCCTCTGCAGATTGCATGGGGAGTGGCCGCAGGAAACACCAGGTCTGTCCTTTGTGTATGCGTGCATGTATACACACACATATTTATGTTTGTATGTATCAGGAACTTCCATTAGAATAACAATTTGTAGTTTGTTCACTCCTTGTTAGTTAGGATTATCCATATCTGTTATTGAAATGTTAGAATAATTCTTGCTATAAAGGGCATTGAAATAGTCCTATTATTCTTGTATTGAGTGCAGATGGCTCTAAAGGCTCTTGCAACACCTCTCAGACGGATACAACGAAAATCATCAAATTTATCAAAGGACGAGAAGAAGAAAAAAACCCAGTCAATTCCAAAGAAGCCTAGTGAGAAGTTTGAGAAGCTGGAGGCCCTTAGCCAGCGATTACGACAATGTATTCTAAAACGAGTGAGCCATAGGAGACGGTCCCCATGACTGGTTATGTATCATAACGGGTGCTCTTAGCCCTAATTTTTTCCATTGCAATCAAATCTTTTATTGTTCCCTGGCCTCTTTGGCCTTGTTGTATCATGTAGGAGTAGGAGTCGGCACTAAGAGCCATTGGGAGGCCATGTTGTACGGTTCTCTGCTGGGGGATTTCTGTCCAAAAGAGATCTGAAGGCATTGTATTATGGAAACATAACGGATTATTGATTCTTATCTTTTTTATTTTTTATTTTTTGCTTGTATATCAAAACACAATGCGTAGAAGATTTGCAAAGCAGCATGAGATGGTAGAAGCTGCAATCTAGATAAGAGCAGATCGAAATTCATTGTTTAGTCTGGTCTATTATTCGGCCTGATGAAGTGGAATGGTGGGACGGATTAAATGAATTCTTCTTCCCTTTCATCTTTGCGTTTGGTTCAGTTCATTTACGTCAGAATAGGAAAGTCACAGTTTAACATTCTGATCGAGGCGATCTTTGACCTATGATATATTGACCCCTTCCCGTGGCTAGGGACGTATTAAACGTGAAAAATAAAGAGCATTGCGCTGAAGAGAGGCGACAAAACAGATATTATTATAAAATGGGATGCGGATCTCTCAAAGTTGGGAGTATTGGTTAATGTGAAACGAACCCTAACTTATAATATCCGTTGAGATTCTGTGCCGTTGCTATCCAATGTGTTATAGAAATCACAATGGTAATACATTTCCAGCTGCCTTTCCGGGGAGGGCAAGTTTTTGTGACCTGTGAGGGAGGTTGTCGCTGTAATTTGGCTCCAAAAGCGACACCAAAATCAGAAAAGACGGTGTCATTACGTGGTGGGCTTAGCGCCAATTCCTGGCTGAGAAACCCAGGAAACGTGATGTAACTCAACGAACCCATTCTCTATTCCCCAAGTTTAGAGAAGATCCCGTCTCCTTCAAAACTACAAATTCCCTTTGTGTTTCAGTTACAGGACGCTCCATCTTTCAACTTCAATCTCTCTTACCCTAGTTTTTTTATTTAAAAAAAAATTATCTGAAAAAAAAGGCTACCTCTCCCTCCCTGTTTGATTTGGTTTGGTAAGAGATGTCTTCTTAATTCTTATTCTTGAATTTCTATTTTTTTCTTCTCAGTAAACTGATAAGCATGTCTTTTTTTTTGTTTTTATATTTGTTGATTTTCTTTTTTTTTTTTTATGGAAATATTTGTTGATTTTCTGTTCTCTGTACTCACTTGACTCTTCTTTAATGCAGTGTGTTTTTTTGTCTTTTTTGTGTGGCGCCCAGTGTCTTGTGGTGCCTTTATTCTACCAGCTGCATGGGGATTCAGTAACAGAAGTTTCCACAGGTGATTCTCTGTGTTTCTTGTAAATTTGGGCGATCTTACACTCGCTTTCTTCCTGCGAATGTTTTGTTTAGGTTGGTTAATCATTGGGTTATTTTCGAATTACAATTTACTGTAGTCAACCAGGGGAACTGCTAATCTTTCCACTTCGCACTCCCAGATCCATTTGGGTGTGATCTATGTGCGCAAGGAACCTAATCAACTCTCGCTCTCTCTTCCAATCGTCCGTTAATTGCGGGATGTTTATTTTCAAATATTTCCTGTTTGATCCTTTTTCTCTCACTTTGATCTGTTTTACATTCCGTACCTTGGTCATCCGCATCCGCTGCTCTCTATTTCACTGATCTTTTATTTCATTGATCTTTTAATTTGTATCCTCTGGGAAATAGGCTAGGCAACTGTTGTGATTAAAATACTTAAACAAGTAACCAAATGAAGATTAATACGCTTTGTTGACTATTCTGCAGTGAGCTTAGCCCTCTTAAAATTCTTGGCTATCCATTTGAATTTTGATCAATTTTCTTCTCACGTGTAATTTATGAGCTGATAAGATTTCTGGGGATACATCACAAAGGTGGCTTCTAATTTTGAACTTGTGTGGGTGGTGGAAACTAGGAGAAAGAATGGATCCATTTTGTTGGCCCATTTAAACTGGAACACTGGAAGTAGACCTAGTAAAGTGAAAAATTAATTTGAAAATAGAGCTCACGATCATGGTCATAATTGTAAGTAATGTATGGTAAGATGTAGAGAACAGGATGATTGGATGTTGCAGTCAAGAATGCCCATACTGAAAGTTCATGTTTATATTCTGTTTTAATCCCCATATATATCCTTATTGAATTGAATGGAGTTTCTTATGATATTCAGTGAGTTTACAAGAACAGTTGGAGATTTATCTGCAGACATTGGTTCAAGGAAATTTATATGAATTTGTTTGTCATGAGTAGATCTTCTGTATTGTCTCTTCATTATTATTTAAAGCAAATGCACCCTTTTGGTGCAGACTGAAGGCTGACCCATTTTTAATTTTTATTAATTGCCTCTTTTTTTATATTCCTTATATAACACAACCTAATTTGCAAATAACTAGCCAAATTTTATTCATATTTTAGCAACTATTCACTAAAGGTGAATCAAGCAAGATAACTGAAAGAACAGTTGCAGTACGGTAAAGAAAAAGGTAACAAATTTTATTTTTATGATTGTGATGAAATATTAATGTTCAGAAACCGGACTTGTATATAGGATAGATGCAAGAAAGAAAGATTATAATGCAAAGCCAATGTTTTTGAACCCAACCCAAACACAGCTTTTAGAGTTGTCTAGTTGCAGTACTAGATGTGCCACTCACCCGCTAGTCCAATAAATTACAATAACCTAGAATGGAAGAAAACACCTAGAAGTTTCAATTTTCAAATATTAAGAAACTTTTACCATATAATTATTTGGAAATAGTCTGGTTGATGTGTTTTGAAATGTGTATAAATATAGTCACTTTTCATATAATGCATCATGATCTGCTCCATTTAATAGGTTTTGTTTCAGTTACCTAAACGTGATATTTCATAACTATTATTTTCTATCAGACCAGGCACATAATTGGCTTATATCCTGCTTCCCATTTTGTTTTAGTGTCATACGATGGGAGGTGTATTTGGAAAGCCTGAATCACCTGCAAAGGGTTGGATTCCAGAAACAAAACTTGAGGCAAAAATGGTTGAAGCAATGCAGCGGAGGGCATCTGAAGGAAGTCGCATGAAATCATTTAACAGCATAATCTTGAAATTCCCAAAAATTGATGAGGGTTTAAGAAAGTGCAAAACCATTTTTGAGCAATTTGGTAGGTTGTGTTTTCCATTATGCTTAAAATTCAAATGCATCATAAATGGGTATATTTCAGGAGGTGGCACTTTATTTCCTTTTAATATTGAGCACCCAGAAACCTTATAGGCTTGAACCATGCGTATGCAGATTCAAAGTTCAAACCCATCTTATTTTATGTTTTGAATTCAGTGTTTATTACTAGCAGACTGTGAGTAACCTTACATTTCCTCCTTGTCATTTCTGAAATGTTTTGGAACTATAAAGGTTGCATTCTGCATAAATATGGATTACTTTATCCTGATGAATGCAGTTAGAACTTTTACAGAAGTTGGATTACAAGGTATACTTGTCAATTCACTGGTTCAAAAGGCCCAATAAATGCTTGTTCTTCCTGTGTAATACATCTCAGTCAACCTCGAGGTGATAGGTTGTTTCATCCTCTTGTAGATGAGGATTCTAATGGAGCAATAGACTACGAGGAGCTGAAGAATTGCTTCCAGAAGCTGGAGATATCTTTTACAGAAGAGGAGATCAATGATCTCTTTGAGGCATGTGACATCAATGAGGATATGGGTATGAAGTTCAATGAGTTCATTGTTCTTCTTTGCCTTGTTTATCTTTTTAAGGAGGATCGACATGCACTTCAAACAGTATCCAGATTACAGTAATTTGTTTGCTTTTTTTTCTTGAACTCCTTTTGTTTCTGTTGTCTCAAAAAATTTTCATTTGTGAAGAGGATACTGATTTCTTTTTCCATTTCCACTCAATCTGATTTCGTCATTCAATTTTTAGTGTTTATATTTGATTTTGGTAAGACTTCTTCCTTTCATGAAACTAGATGATTTGCAACTTGAAAATAGGAGGATATCTAGGGGTTTAATTAAATCTGTTTGATTTGGTTTAGTGGTCAAATTTGGGACTGAACCAATTATAGATTTATAGTGAACCAAAACCATATACTATATATGTATAGTATGTATATATATGTATACATACTATATATTTATACATACCAAAACCATATACTATATACCATATACCAAAACCAAAACCATATACTATATATGTATATATGTATACATACCAAAACCATATACTATATATGTATACCAAAACCATATACCAAGTTCAATTTGGTTGCTTCAGATTTATTTTATGTGTACATATATGTATATATTTGTATCTATTATGTATGTGTCTATCATTTAGTTTGGTTCATGGTTTACATATATTTGTTTTAATTCTGTTCGGATTTCCATTTGCTTTGGCTTAGTGTAGCCTTAAAACATAAACCATAAACCATAGAATTAATGCTGTTTTTCATTCTTTAAACTTTAAACCAACAAAAATGGGGAAAAAACTGAAGTAAACAAATATTTTCAGATTGGTTTAAACTGAACTAATTGATATCCCCTGGGGATATCTTTCTGTTTCTGGTGTATGTGTTTCTCATCATTTCTTTTACTGTGGTTTAAGGGCTTTTTTTTTTTTTTCTTTTTCCTGGTGTATTTCTAGATATGAGATGCTATATCAGGATGGGAAAGTCAGTAAAATGTTTTTTCCCCCTTATGACATAATACACAGTGCCAGGAGGAGTAACCATTTGATGGGCCGTTTCCTGGGGATCTTCCCGGTTAAAATATGCTGATTGGCTAGCCTTTATTGTTATGACCAATAAAAAAGAATTTTTCTTAATCATAACATAAGTGGGAAGCTTTGGATATCTTTGGTTTTCCATGACTACTATATTGCTAGAAATCTCGGATGGGATTGCCAAATCTTGAGGGAACATTTGAAACACTGGTGGATACATTTGTTTTCTTGGATAAGAACAAGGACGGTTATGTCAGCAAGAGTGAGATGATTCAAGCCATAAACGAAACTACTTCAGGGGAACGCTCTTCTGGGAGAATAGCCATGAAAAGATTCGGTAAGTTCTGCAAACTCTCTTTATCTGTCTATGCACACTAACACGTGATATGTTAAGAGAAATTGCATACAAATGCACAGAAATACATATTCAAAAAGTTCCCACCTAGATTCTGTAACATAGGTTTTGCAATTTTTCTGGTCAAACAAAATCAATTTAAAATTAGTTGCCACTCCAAAAAGCAATGTAATAGCATTTCCCATTTATCAAGTCCATGCTTGTAGTTAGATTCTCCTAGAAGGAACCATCATTGTGGGTCCTATCTATGAATGCATTTGTAAAGCTATAATATATTATGATTTGACTTTTGAGTACTACTAACAACTTGACATCTGATAAACAGGTCTTGGAAATTACCTAGTACTTAGCTCTGTCATTGACAATGTTAAATAGTTATTGTTGATATATTGAGATATGTTGTATTATTTCTCAATTGTATACTTGGGACTGTTGATCTTCTTTTACCTTCACTTCATTTCATTCTATTTGACTCTGTCCCTAGTGCCGAGTTCAAAATCATGCTCGATAACAATGACTGGTTTTACACAATTAGCTAGATCCTAACTGATAGCTAAAGAGTTTGAATACTGGAGCACTTAGTTCAAAATGAAGTGGCAACCTTCCATAATCACTGGAGTGGAGTTGTCAATAGTCATGTTTGATGTACTAAAATAAGAAATAAAACTGTCAAGTGTGCTTTAGAGCTGCATTGATCTGTTTTTTATCCTAAATGTTATTGTACACTTTTTCGCATGATAACTACTTGGATTGGAATTTAAGCCAGTCTGATTTATATGTGCACGAATGCATATGGAGCCCCATTGACATATACAAGACATCAGATTTCCTATGTGAGTCTAAAATGAGAAGATGATCCCAAAGATTGTGTGCTGGTTCTGGATTGTTTGTTGTAGGAATTATAACATTTTCATAAACTTGATCTCTAAATCACTTCAACCTGTTGTTTTGTTGTTCCAGAGGAGATGGACTGGGATAAAAATGGGATGGTGACCTTCAAGGAATTTCTTTTTGCTTTCACCAGTTGGGTTGGAATTGAGGACATGGAGGAGGAGGAAGAAGGAGAAGAGAGAGTCTGAAATGCTAACTGAATTATCTTCTAGTTCTCTTGGAGACAACTCGCTCTTCTAGCACTCACTGGGGCATTAACTAAGGTTCTCAGAGCAGTTAAAGTTCTTATATATGGTCTGCTATGCTTTCCGTTAATGGCTTAGTGGAACTAAACGTTGTAGCTCAAATTCATCAATCCTCACTCAGGTTTCCAGCTCTGGCGTAACAATACATTTTTAAGTGTTCACTGAAAATTAAAATTTCTAGAGAAATCTACATATCTAAAGAGCGCGAGGGGCAAATTCACAAATTCCTGCTAAAAAGACGATAGTTTTTTGGCGACACCTAATTAATAACTATTTGATTAGGTGATTATGTGTACAAAGAACATGGTTCAGGTGATGTTAACTAAAACTCGTCAGGGCGGTGCTTCAAGAGCTCCTGAATCTCATTTTGCGCTTACTCGGGTTTCTGCACAAGGCACTGAAAGTCATAGTAACCATCTTGAACTGCGAGCATGAAATAGCAGGTTCAAGTACAAGAGCAGCCACTTTTTTTTTTTGGTAGCATAAGAGCAGCCACTTTGTACAAAAATAATGTGTTCATCTAACCAACATATATCTCACATTCAAAAATTTGGACACACAACACCCACACTAAATAAACGTCACGTCATGTCAAATACAGCCGAAGGATCTGCGTATCACAGCTCATGCATGCATCCATGCTGGTGGGTCTGAACTGAAAATGATATCCAACTAAGTGATATTTGTACAGAAACAAAGTCTCTTTAAACTTAGTAATCTAATTCAGTTTAATACCAACAATCAGTTCCGCGACCTGGCATAAATTAAAAAGGAAAATGATCGTGACAAGCCTTCAATGACAAAAACATACAGACTAGATCATATATCAGATATCACTGAGAAGCATCATCCTGGCTAACAGATGGTCCCGAGAACTCTCTGACTGGGAAAACTGAACATGAGGGCTGGAAGCTGGAGCTTAAGCTCGACTCCAGTATCTGGTGTGTGAGAACCATCTCTGGTTTTGCACATGCAGGTCCCATGCTCACTCGCTGCTTCTTTACCGATCTGTCACACTTTGGGCTCACAGCTGGAGAACTCACATGGCAGCTGGAATCCGGTGTTAAAGGCTCGTGGTGAGATGAAAAAGACTCGTCAAGAGAGAGACTCTTGGCAGTCACAGATTCCTTGACTGACTTGTCTTGGATAGGTAACTCAGAGGTTGGAGCAGGAGTTGAAGGGTCAGTCTTGTTATCAGATTCTTGGCAGTCGTCACCTGAAACAGGGGCTATAGTCCCAGAACCAGGAGCTTCAGCAAGAACATCACTTATCCGCTGCTGCTCTTCGATGATCTTCTTGAGGTATTTGCCTTGTGCTTCTATTCGTAATTGTAGCTGCCTTTGGACCTGTTGTAATTTGAAAGTAAGGAAGTCAAATACTTGATGTGCTCATTTAGAATTCATCAAGTTCTTTTGCACCTCAACACATTGACATTAACACAGAGAAGACAAATATGCATCCAAGTTGATATATCTGAAATGCCAAAAAGTTTAAATGGCTGGAATGAAAAATGGCATCTCAAACTTTTTTATATCTTGGATCTAATTAAAGCTATGGCTTTTATGACAAAGCCATATGGTGCAACAGAATTTTTTGTTGCCTTCCATAAATGGTTGGAGTTGTTTGTAGTGGAAGATAATGATGTCTTGGATGATACGATATGGTTTTTCCTATCTTCTTGCTCCTTGTATAGTTCTGTTGACTCTTTAAGCCAAGGAGAAGTGTATCTTCACAAGCATTCATCAATTTTAAAGTTGTACTGTTAAAGATTTTGAAGAAAAGACTTGCCTCCAATTGCTCGTGCAGACGCTTTTGCACCTCCATCTGCAGCTTGAGTGCTTCTGTTATTTGAATGCCACTAAGAACAGGAAAATCACACAATGTCAATACAAGTAAGGTTAAAAACACAAATCACACAAAGTTTGCAAATTGCATGTGGTCACAAGATCTGGTTCATCTTCTCTTTCAGCTACTAACAAATTTTTTTCTGGAGCATGCAAGATAATGTACATTGGATGGATCATATTATATACTTTGTTATCAATTTCAGTGCCTAAAATATCTCCTAAGTGGGAGTCATTAATGGTCAATTCAGTTAACACTCAACTTTCAGGACCATTTGATGGTCAATTTCAGGATCACCCAAGAGAATGTACCTCCATTTGTAACATCTATGGCATAGCCTAGAATTTCCAAGTCTTAACTTTCAAAGACACATTATCACTATCATGATTTGATTCTCCACATATGCAAGTTACATAAATTAATAAGTAACACTTACGATGAACCATCCAAACTGGAAAGTAGATCCCCTGGTTCTTTCTTGTCAGACTTTTTACCTACATTGATCCACAAGGAATCATTAATATGATTCGGTTGAAATATGCACTCTTAACACTTTTCTATAAACCTATAGACAAAAGAAACATGCTTGATCACTTCTAAATTCAAGAAAAAAACAAATCTTAGTTGAGTATTTTTTTGTGCATAAAGTATTTGCAATTTAAGAAGAAAATCAGATAAACATACCGTCAGATGGAGAACCAGGTAGGTATTTTGCAAGCCGATATTTCTGAATCCAATAGGGTAATAGATTTAACAAAAACCATCAAAGATACAAGGGATAAAGAACATCACCAGTGTTTTGATTGCTTAAAATCAACTCACATACCTGTAAGTGGCTTTTGACATGATATATGGTCAAACCTTGTACGCCCATAACCCTAAGCACACCTTTGGGAGTAGCCCCTGTAAAGAAACGCATTCATGACAACATGCCCATAGATAAATGTGCATTGGGAACTCAAAAAGTCTTATTTGTGGAGAAATTCAACGGTTGTGAACTGCCTTACAATTGCATATGCATCTTTCTCCACCATATACAATTAGTTTCAGCATTTATTTTTGGGTGCATGGCAAATGAAAGCAACTATAGGCTTCATCAATTTCCTCATTCCAAAAGTCTAATGAATAGTTCAGTTGAAAAAGTTTTAACTTTCATGTACGTGCTTTTAATTCCTTGATGAGTACAGAAGTGTGTGTTTAAAAATATATATATATATATATGTATGTATGTGTATGTATGTATGTATGTAGGCATGTACATGCTCTTGGGTTCTGAATAAATGACAAAATATCTGACTTTTCACAAGATCAAATGGGGGTCAAACCAACTTGAACTGGGGAGTTCTCTCCGGTTCTGAATGTATGACAAAATATCCTATTTTTCACAAGTGCAAATCGAGATCAAGTCAACTTGAATGGGGAGTTCATGTAACCCTTGGAGTTCTTAAATGAAATATGTTAACAAAATTACAAGACCGTAATGAATGGCAAACAACATTCTGATGACCCCATGTTCTGTACCATTACCAAAGAATCTATTTTATCCTCTTTCCTGTACAACCTAACAGGTTCATGAAAAAAGAAGATTTTACTGGACCCTAGCATTAATTTTATCAGTAAAGAAAGCACATCTCATAGAAAGATTACAACAGGAGAAGCAAATGCCCCGTAGCTAACAATCTCATATGCATTGAAATAACACAATGCCAACAGTGAAAAAAAGTTTCTGATTGATTTTAATTTCATCTCACATCTGATTAGCCAGCACATATACATCTGTATTTGTTAATTTTCAAACAAAACAACAAATTTTTTTTCTTTTAACAGAAGCTTTGAAATTATGATGATGAACTTGGAAATCAGTAAGATTTATGTTGAGAGAACTCACGATCAGGCCCACCAAGTTGTTGAACGGCATCAACAAATCGTTCATGGAGCTCATTTGTCCAACGCAACCGCTGTCTTGAGGCCAAATTCGAATTGTTATTTAGATTATTCCCACCACTATTAGGGCCCATTGTACTGGCAACATTATCTAGGTGCTGGCCATGAACTAATGAGTTGCTGTGAATTAAACTTGAACTAGGAACAGCCTTTGGCTGATACATTTGTCATTTATCTAAGGAAACCAAAAAAGAAAAAGGAGTTAATTAAAGAAAGAACCGAAACAAAAACAAAAAAGCAAGCATTTCAATCAGCCACTAGATATACTGAATAAAAAGAACTGCAATTAAGCTTTACAAGATCAAACTTTGACAAAGAGAGAAAAACAGAGAATATATGAACCAACAGAAAAGAAATTACAATTAACGTCATGTAGTACAAGGGAGATGAGAGAAAAATTGTGCACCATATGTAAGACCAGAGATTCTTAATTTCTACAGAATGCTATTACCCCCCAATTCTTCATGAAGACCCATCCTACTCTTCCATCCATTTTATAAATAGCAGTCTTCTCTGCCAATGGCATGGAATTCATTTGATCAAAGGCCCATTTGTTTGGCAGTGGATATAAGAATAGAACAATATAGCTTCATTAGCCTCAGATATGGTATAGATATTAAAAAACTTAAATCAAAAGAACCATAAAATAGGGCAACTTTCCACATACTGACGTTGAAGCAGATCCAAGTATCAAAAACCCCAATTCGCTTGAAGCATACAATTAACTGTTCATCTGCACATGCTTATAAGTCCTGATAGAGCATCTATAATAAGTTGCAAATTATGCAAAGGTTTTGATCTAAATAATGTGAAATGGGCGATACAGTAGATATTAAAGAACTTCCATTTTTTTTCCCTTTTTTCCTTGATGACTAGCAGGTGTCAAATAATTTGGTGATGGATTTGCTTCCAGGGTGAAAGGAGACGGCGAATGTCCTCTCATACAACAGTGAGTCCATGAATTCATTCATTATCAGACCAAGTGGCTCCCAGATTCCCTTTGTTCTGTCAGAGAACCAAACTCAAAGAAAATTCAAGGATAGTTCAAGTTTATATATCCAAGGACAAACAAAAACATATATAGATCAAGTCAACATGCATTTTTTGTAGCAGTATTTTAATCTCTCTCCCCCCTCCCTCCTTCTCTCTCTCTCTCTTTTCTGTATTGCAGTTGTTAGGCTAGTCTTTTGGCAGCCTTGTGCTATGCAATCTGTTCACTTAAAGATATATCATTTCAGCCTATCTAAAAGATGTCTACATTTACCTACAAGGCTACAACTTAAGCCTGCTGAGTTTATTTAGAGATAAGCTAAAGATAAAGACAAACATGTACTCAACTGAATGAAGACTTCATCCTTCCTTTAGAAAAGGTAAAGACAGTACCGACTTCGATGAAGGTCATTATACGTTGCACAATTTTGAGGTCATTAGAGTTTCCAAGGTCTTGTAAGACATTACATCAACTAATCTTTACAAAATAATAATAATAAGTTTAACATCCTCATCCAGCAGATGACACAATAATTCAAATGCTTTGAGAACCATAAGACCGATTCTTCCTGGAAGGCTAACATCTGTCACAAGTACTAAACCTAGCCTCAGTCTGCTGCTCAAGGTAGCAAAGAGAGCCCCTTAGATATAGTCACCCAGAATTTCAATTAAAATTTTTGTTGCAAAAATTTCCAGAACAACCTTGTTCAGAAATTTCATATCCAAAAAACCTATTATCCAAATAGGCAAACACTTAGAGGTAAAAGCATATAATAAAGCCCTCAATCTTTATAATCCCATAAACATATGTTAAAGAATGAGCTTGCACGACAAAATTACCCTTTCAATTAAAGCTCATCCTGACCATTTATTTAACTGTTTATACTAAGATCATGGACACCGCAAGAGAAGCTTAAGTTCTTAAATAAGAAGAGAAACTTGCCTTCTTTTTATGACAGCATCAGATTGTACATTAGCATCCGCTTTAACAATCACTCACATTCGCATCACCCATTGTGAAAGGATGGCTCAATCATCTGTAGCTATTGTAACATTTGCATGATGGATAATGTTTTAATGGTGCTAATGACCATATTCCATTCTTCGGGCACGAATGAACTAGCTCTATGTCAAAAAAGTTTCTCAGAAATTTTTTTTTTCTTTATGCCTGATATATTAAATATACCTCCTCAGCATATAAATCAGTTCTTAAATGCAGTAGGATTTGAGCTTTTATTATTTAATGAATAAAAAACTTCATGTATTCATCTGTTGTTCGCTTAATTTGGCCTTTAGTTTAAGTGATACAAATGACTCAGAAGCTGGGTCTTAGCTTCTATCAGCATATAATATTATTCGAGTCTAATTCTGGAAATTGAATTACTTTTATTTTTCTGAATTTTTCAGATAAAAAATTTTAAATCCCAGCTATTGATTCTGCAAATATGGCATCTACTGAAATTATATTTATTATTTGCGACCATCGAACAGATCAACTCACCCGAATTTTAATCGTAATTAAATCAGGAACAGTTTGCTTTTCATAAGGCAAGAACATTTTTTTCCCTCTCTAATCACAGCAATAGAAATGAAATCCAAATTAGATCACAGAAGAGACTCGAAACCAAGTCTGCTAAGTGCAAACAAGAGAAGAAACCAATCGAGCTAGCTGGAAACTTCAGGTGATTGCAGGGTTAAATAGAGGGTGCTTGTGTACTTATTTTCCAGCTGGCTTCTTAACGAAATATCAGGTTTTTATCTTTAGGAAACTACACGTTAGAGAACCACAGAGTCCTCTCTTCCTTAATTAAGTCAGCAATATTTCCCATCTCATAGTCTTGCTCTTTCCGGAAACTACACATCAGAGGACCTCTCTAACGTTCAGAAGTATCTGCTCCAAGATATCAAAATTCTAGGAAACATCCAAACCCAACTCTAGGAGAACAATTACGAGAGCCCCGAGAATATAGAGAACAGTATAACAGTAAAAACCTAAGATTTGATATTATGAAATGGTTAAATCAGGTTCCAAGGAAAAAAGAAGAAGCTAAATTAGGGGAGAAATTCCCGTTAAAACTTCAATCACGTTCCTGCCTATAAATAAATAAAACCAAATTGACCCAATTCCAACACACAACAAACGTTTCCATTAATGCGCTGAAAAATTCCACGCCAGCCAAACGGATTCAAACATAAAGCAGACAAGAACATACAATAAAACAGAAAAAGAAGCCATACTCAGATCGAGAAAATTCTGGAATTGGAGAGCAAAACCTGAAGAACAACTGGATTTTTCAGAGACGAGATTCAGTGAGATACAGAGCTCGGAATCGTTGAAGCAGAGAAGGTAAAAAGGCCAAAAGCGTAGTTGTGGATCGTAGTGCAGTTTTCCCACCCAGTATCTGAGCTCCGTAAAATGCGTGTCTGGATAAAAATTTCACCTGAAATTCGATGCTCTTGAGTTTTAATTGCTAACCTTTCATATTATTGTTCATTAGGTTAGGGCTTGGTCTGATCTGGTCTGACTTTAAGAAGCCCTAAGTAACAAATGATTTTCATCCTGCCCGCTGTCAAGTCTTCCGTCGTCGCTCTCGATGCTATCGAACTCTACTATAGCGACTCTTGACGGAATCCTAGGGCATATTCCGTCGATTCCTTTTATTTTTTTTTTTTTTAAATTTTCTATTTTCGTTTTTCTTATTCCTTCCCCTTCGTCTTATTCGTCCCTGTAACCATCCTTGTTACATGTATTTTATATTTTATCCGCATACGACAAAAATGACCTCAACATCGCAAGGCTACGCCAATTGGTTACTTACGCTACTGATCGATGAATTTAACCCTTTCGATAAGCGTCTCTCTCTCTTTTTTTATTTAAAATTTTTTATAAATCTGAATGACAAAATTACACTTACCTCCCTTTCTTTTAGTGTTTATTATATGCTGCACATCCCCTCATTTCTATACTAATGTGTTATTTTAAATATTCTTTAAAAGCTTTAAAAAATTTACCTCATAAGAGTTAAATTAGTCTCCTACTTACAACTAAATATTTAAGAACATTTTTCAAAGAAAAAACAAACATTTATGTAGGAAATTAATTTTATGAAGGCAAAACAATTTCAATTAGTTAAAAAAATTCAATAAGTTTTAGTTTAAACCTTTAGCCATGTGCTAAATGTTATAATTATACTATAATATAAAGCAAACCACTTGGGTTTTTCTTGACATTCTATACCCAAAAACCCAAAATGCCTTCTATATTCTTTTTAAATTTAAGCCTGGCGAGGGATCTGTGGTTTTTTCTAATTTGAAGAAATATTTTTGTAACTTTACCCAAAAAGAAAAAGGCAACCTGCATGATAATGGACTTAAATTAAATTTTTGCATCATGATTCAATGTACAAGCAACAGTCGTGACTCAAATCATTGGTTTCCTATGTTACACCCCCACCCTTACCACCTAGCATCTTCTTTATTTTCCTCTTCAAGGCCTTCTCGAACTCCAAATCTGAAAGTGATAACACTTGGTTCAGCAACAGCTTCACTCCACAGTCTTCCACACGCGCATACCTTGGTTTAATCCTCTCTTTCAGACTATACCCAAAAAACTGAGGAAACTTGACCAGTTCCGACCTCGGATAATCCATGGTCAAAAAGAATTCCCACTTGGGTATCAAGTTCTCTGCCAAGCTAAATGTATACACAGCTCCATATTTTGAGACCATGCTCCCAACCTCCTCCACACTGTATCCCCTCTCCAAGAAAAATTCAGTAATAGGCTTCAAGTTGGCCTCAATGCTTAGCCCAAAAGTTTGAGGAGACCGGTGCAGTAGAACCGCAACATCAACACCCATCGAGCGGAAGTACTCAGCTGTAGGCCTTAGATTATCATCCACGCTGTAGCTTACAATGTGTGGACAGCGAGTAAGAATCTTTCCTATGATTTCCGCTGATAAACCCAGTTCATGAAGGTAATCTACAGATGCCTTAACCTTCTGTCTGCTATAAGTGAGCAATGCTGGAAACCGCTGTATCACCTTTGCCCACCTTCTGTTGTCCACACCCAAGCTCTCTAGAAATGTCATGGTCGGTATTAGGTTCTCAGAGAGACTAATACCACACAACTGGGGCCTTTTGTGGAGAATGGTGGGGATGTCTGATTGAGGTACGCCAAGTTCAATGAGGAACTCAACCACTGGCTTAATCTTCCCCTCCAAGCTATAATAAGCAAAAGCAGGAAACTTACGGGCAATTTGTTTGATCTGGTCAAGGTCCATGCCTAGTTCTGTAAGGTAGAGAACAGTTGCAGGGAGCTGCCCATCAGAGCCTAACTCACTCACCCGGGCCATGGCTTTTAATTTCTTAGAGTTGACATCCAAACTGCTTGTAGTAGGTGCTACATATCTTTCTTTATCAGGTAAGCTGGGAAAGTTCTCCACCATATTCACCAGAATGTCCCCATGTTCTTCTGAAAGAGTTTCCAGGTATGGAATAAGAGCATCCCTGATCTCCAGGGTGGTAAGCTCTCGTCCTGAAAAGGAGAATGGAATTTTCTTAGCAGGCTGTGGAACCTAGAAAGTCACACACACATTATTCACAGTACATCATAATCTGTTCAAAATCGAACCTACTAGGTATCGTGATTTATGAACAGAATGGAGCCTTGAGACAAGATGATCAATGAAGAGGTCTGCTTTGTTGATTGTCCTTACCGCAACTGCATTGCTCAGACCTTGTTTTTTCAAGAACAGAGTTAGGACAGCTCTGGCCTCTTCTTTCTCAGCAGCTAACAAAGTTAAAGGCACCATTCTGAAGTTGCAAGATCCATCTGTGTTGGATTCAGCAGCTATCATATCAAAACAAGCTGACTGTTATTGCAAAAATAAGAACTTATAATATGCAGAAGCCCATGGACAGGAACAATTGAATGATAACATCTGGGATTAGAGTTGAGAAAATGAGAAAATTGCTTACCAGAATTTACTTGGCAGAAGAATAGTTGTCGAGGAAAAGGTCGAGTGCTGAAAAATAAATAAATAAATAAATTACATGATTAAGTCCCGTGACAGGCATATAAAGAGTGAAAACTAAGGCTCTAGTAGCTACAGTACTAATAAGTGACAATCAGCAGCTCATCCCCTGAGTTTGGGTTGCAAGACGGTTATTCAGTTCATGTCATATTCTCACTCACAGGTTAAATAGGACCTAGTGAAGGGGATCCATCACTCTTTGTAAAAGGTTAACCTCTTTAAAATTACACCCCAAATTTTCCGCACCAGCACCCTTTGATTCAAATATATCTGCATTCAAAATAAGTCAGCCTTTGCGCTTGAATTACCCAAGAATTGAGTTATTCTGCTGAAGCATATCAGTCTCCCTACTTATAGAGAGTACAATGCATACCTCACATTTGGAAAATATTAAATATTCATAAACTTATTATTTTAGAATATTATATTGAAAATTAGATTTCCTTTAATTTTGATAATACAAAAATATATATTTTCAGGCTTAGAAATTTCCAAAATTAAATACTCGATATGAAATTTGACATCTCATTATACGATTTGCAACAGGCATTTTAATGCCTGACCCATGACCTAACACATCCCAAAATATTATAGGTTCCAGTTATAGTTATACAAATACACATCTCAAAGTATTAATTCCCATCTTGGTGGTGCTAGCTTCATGGCCATTGATGCATAATGAATTTAAGGGATCCAAAAGTCGTAGAAATAGTATGATAAAAGACCATGATTTGTCATTCTTTGCCTTAAAAAATCTCCGAAATTGCGAAGTAGAAGGCCCCAAGAAAATCAAGCATAAAGTTAAACTTCGATGGCCAAGCTTTTGGAAACCTAGGGCCATTAGGTAGAGGTATATTTAAAGACCACAATAGGGAAGTATTTCTTGCATTTCGTGGACCTATTGTGGAATCTGATTCTACCAAGGTACAAATCCCAGAACTCTGTTCAGGTTCCAATATAGAAAAGCAAGGACTTCAATACTTACTCATGTAAGGGGAATTCTGGTACTACTATTCACTCCATTGGAAAATGCTATTTATTTAATCATAAACATTAAATATATTAAACATTATCCATCAAATGAAAAAAATTAAAAGGACTACGACATGGCGTAGATCTTGTTGAAGTCAGATCCCGGAAAGTGCTGATTATAAAGTTGACTCTAGATCTAAAAGGTTCTTATTCTTCCAAATATTTCTTAGTTTGTCCCTCAAGTCTGCTCCCTATGCCCACTTTTCCGTATAGTAGGATTTGGAAGCTGCCTAGCTTACCCAGAGTTAAGGATTTTATTTATACCATGGTTTTCGAAAAACACAATGCCTTAGACACTCTCCAAAGGAGAAGAAAGTTCACAGCTGTACCTAAATGTGTTATCATTTGTGGACTTGAACATGTGCAAATTTGAATACACACACACACACACATATATTCATTTTCGACCTTGTTGGAATAATAATATAAGCAGCGCAATTATATATATAATTTTATAAAGAGTACTACTGAATTAGAAGGAGATATAGAAGAATATAAAAGAAAAACAAGGAAAAAACCAGAAACAGATGGCAAACATCCCACTCAAAGTCCTACGCAACTATGAAATTTCAGAAGATAGAGTATCTTCTGCACACCCTTCCTTGCTCTAGGGTCTGAATTAGAATTGGCAGATCTAGGTGCATGATTGGACGAGATATTCAAACAACTAAACAGCACAACTATATTGACAAGAACAATTTGGCAATGTCTCTCATTGTCACCCCACTTGAAATGCCAAGTTTCAGCTTGAAGAACATTTCCCTCATAACCAAAACAATCATTGTATTTTAATGTATTTATTAGCTAAAGCATAAAAAAATTATATAAAAACTCAAGAGCTCACACCACACGAGGAATAAACAAGGCAGGTTCAACCGGTAACCCACCTTGCCCCTAATGATTTAGGTCATGCAGCACCACGTTGCCTTTCAGCTAATTGTTGATGATGTAAGTGATGTATCTTTTATATAAGATATTTATCTTATAAGTAAATATGTCAACAAAAAAAAAATACACATTTTCCCAACAGAATTGCAGGACTACTTCCTATGTTCATGTTACATTGGGAAGTAAAATCTGGTAAAATAAACCAATCTACATTTGTCCTAATAACGAGTAAGGAAAAGAAATGCTTAAAATGGTTCCCATGCTTTCTTAGTACAATAAAATAAAAACCGTTACCTATTAAAAGAAAAAAGGCAATAAGCTCCATCCTTTCTTTTATTATTGTAATTATCTTTTTCTTTTTTTTTCAGAATGTTCAGTTAATGCATTTTGTTGATTTTTTTGATGGTGTTTCTCTTAATTGAATCCTTTTGAATCACACAGGGTTTTTGCCGATAAGAATTATATGTCAAAACCAAAAATTCATAAAGCAGAGTGTTTTCGAGTCACAGTCGGAAATCAGATAAACAAAATGCATGTAGGAAGCAACAAGTAAGAAAAGGTCGGTATCTATATACCTCGCGACAGAGAAAACCCCTCTCGGCAAAGAAAAGAACTTGAGGGGAATCGGAGACTGAGAGGAAGCTCTCATTATCTCTGACGTTGGCCGGGGTTGGGCGTTCTCTTTCAGATGTCCGTCGGTTTCCCCGTAATCAACTTTGCTTTGTGGAATGTGTGGATGAGGTCCCGGATATTGTCGTGCCAAATATCAGACGCTTGAGGGGCGACGGTACGGAGCAAGCACGTATTACTTGTAACGTGTAAAGCATAAGAATTGGGAAATTGGTTTTTAATGATACTTTTCCAAATCATTCAGATTAAGTCGACAATTTATTAAGAATTGAGATTAGTTATACTTTCTTCAAAGAATTGAGATTCAGTATTATTTTACTGTTTATAAAATTTTCTTCCAATAATACCCTTAAAAGACTTTGAAAACCTTTTTAATCATTTAGGTATAAATAAGGTTTGCAAGTCTTTTTGAGGGTATTTTTGGAAGAAATTTTTTATTAATAGTAAAATGACACTGAATTCCGATTATTTAAAAAAAATTTATTAATTCTTAATTTTCAAGAATTGATGGACTGAATCTGAATTATGTTGAAAAATATCACTAAAAACCAATTTTCCCTTTAAGGAACTCTGATTTTTTATTTTTTGTTTTTTTCCTTTTTATTTTCTTGAGTTTTTTTTTTTTGTTTTTTTGGCCTTTTTACTTTCTTTTTTGCGCGGCGCCAGCCGACTGTCATCGAAAAAGCTTTAAAAGGCTAAAAAGTGAATATAAATAGATAAATATAATATTTAAAATTCACCAAATAAACTAACTCGCTTTTATTAAGGAAAAAGAAATGCCTCCGTTTTCCTTCGAACTTCTTTAACAATTTCCCTCTAAAAAATTACCTCCGATTCGTTTTCCATTCTATGAGACCCTTTCTCTGTGCAAAGAGAAAGACCTTGTTGGAAAACGCTAGTCTTTAACATCTTCATTCCCAAACAAGTTAGCTTGCTGTTGATTGAATTAAATCATGGGCTCAACTCAATGCAAGAACAGAGTTTAGTTGCTTCCTGTTCCACCCAGTCAAAACTCCGGAAACAAAAATCAATTCCTAAGAATGTGCCCCAGATGAGCAGTACATGATGTTTTGGCAACTGAATTCGGTGCACACAGTCATCCCATTTTTGCCCAATACCGGATCTGCTTGAAGACAATAAAATGGCACCCCTAAATCCACAGAACGGTAAGAGAAAAGACTATAAGTTTACAGGTTGGGACAAGTCTATTTCGCCTCCTTATATTCTTGCAACTTTGTCTACCAATAAGAGTTCATAATTGGTGTTGAGATACAAGGAGAAATCAACAGAAATACTAACATAAGATCTAATAAAACAAGGTGGCAATCAGATCTTTCTCATCATATACCGTATCCAGTGATTCCATGGGGATTAAGACAGGCTACATCAATGTTATGGGTTCTTGTTTCAGTTTCACCCCAAACAAGAGAATTGGTTGCAGTGTCCAAGTTCCTCACTCTTTTCTTCCCTCCTGCTGGAGACCCTTCGAAGGATAATCTTGCAGGACTCCCATGTGATGTCAGGCAGCTTTCAGTAGAACAATCAGCCCTCTGCGGAGGCAGACTAAGAAGCTCCTCTTCGGGAACATGCACACCAACCAAATCAGCTGGGTGCAAAGTGTAAAAGCTTGGTGGGGAAGGGGAGGATGTGACCGCTGAAGCCTTCATCGCCAATCCTTGAATACCTTGTCCCCCTGAATTTGCGACTGCACCTCCAATATGTTGATTGGCAAACATCTTACATGCTTTATCAAGCATAGAATCCATATACCTTCGTTCCGCACTCTGGAAAATTTGCAAATGCTTCTCAGCCTGCAGATCAAGATCAAGCCATGTTAGTGACCTGCTGCTTGGAAATAGTACTCAACTCCCAAGCAAACTAAGTTCACTTATGACTCTCAAGGGCATGAGAAGCTGATTAATTGCCCTTCTTAATTAGTATACTTGATTTGTAAATGACAATCAAATCTTGAAGGCAAGCTTTTCTTCTCTATTATTTAGCACCACAAAAAGCCCAAGCTATAAATAATGGGTCCAAACCATTAAAAAAGGTCCACTCTTTACTTATCCAAAACAAACTCCAAGACACATGACAAAAACCATTTACAACAGTATGCATGAAAACATATTTAACAAGAAGACATTTATATGGATCTCCAGGAAAATCAACCAAGATTTCTCTAAATGTAGAAAGGGAAATTACCTCAACTTGTAGATGTAATTTTCTTTGCACTTCCATTTGCGCTCTTAATGCTTCCTTGACTTTGTAACCCCTAAGAATGATATGCTCCCATGTCAAGGATTTTAGCATGTTGAGATACTAAAAAAATGAACCTCGCATCTAAAAATTCATGACAAGGTCATTGAAAGGTAAATGGAACTTCTGTCTTACTCATTCATATCAGAAGTTGGCAAACTAGGGGATGAATCATTGCTGCCCGGGTTGTCTAGGAGATATGAAGCTGAGGATCCTTCCGATCATTAGCAAAATGTCAGTTTCAAAGTGAAATCAGTTGGAAAGTGAAGATTATTTAGTAATAGCAGGTTCTGAAAACGGATATGGCTTCAAATTCAAAAAAAAAAAAAAATGGTGGTGAATTAAAAAAAAAATTTAATGTTCATCATTAATTTACGACTGACATATCAACTCATTTTTATCTGTTCGCAACAAAATGGATTTTTAAATCGGTATTTGTTTTGAAACCAAAACATAAAAAATATAAAAATAAATAAAAAATAGATTCAGATCAGGAATTGAACTGCATTGATCAAACGAGAATAGTTGGCAAGTCAAGCAGCAAAACAAAAAAGTTTACATGATAAAAACCAAGATATTTTGATAAACAAGGGACAAAATGCATTAATTAGAAAAAGAAAACCATAAAACCATAAAGAGAATAAGCAATTATACAAAAACCTACCATCTTTGGGTGCTTCAATGAAATCCTTCCCTGACTGCTTACCTAGCCTGTATTTCTGTATCCCAGAAAGAAAATCAGTGGTTATATAGTGTGTCATGCATTCTCAATGTCTGGATCCAACATCTGGATAGTGGGAGATAAATAAAAGGATAATTCCAATGAGGGAAAGAAACCTGGAGGTGACTCTTTAAGTGGAAAAGAGTCAGTCCCTTTACGCCCATTGTCCGCATGATAGACTTTGGTGTAGCTTCTGCAAATTTTCCAGATGCCAAATCAAAAACTTTAAAAATGAAACTAAATTGCCTAACAGGCTTCAGCGAACATTGAAACGTAATCCTATATCGGAAATATTGCCTGATGGGCATTGGAGCAAGTAAATAAGTTGTGCAACAAGAGACCATAAGAACAAACTAACAAAAGGCTAAAAGCCTAAGATAGTAAATAGCCATAAAATGATAGTAAATGAAGAAAACCGAGGAAAACCAGCAACAATAAATAAATAATATAGAATATCCATGATAATTTAACACTAATAGATGCCAAAAGGGAAAAGTCACTCAATTAATGAAGATAAAGTAAGATATGGAATGTCCCCAGTAACCACAACTCTATCCAGAAAATAAGAAAATACCTGATAATGAAGATAAAAGTAAAACATGGAATGTCCCCAGCAACCGCGACAAAATCCAGAAAATAAGAAAGGAGATACCTGCTTAGCCTAGTAAGCAAACAAACGAAAATGCAATTATAATAATTTTCCAAAGGTAAGCTTTATTTCACAGCCAAACCCTCATACATTTTGAAGTAGCCATCCATATAATGACACCTAACCTGCTCAAGGTTGTATTATTAAAGAGAAATTAATTGTCCTGATTAAACCTATATGGACACATGCCCAACAAATACAACAAAATATATAAATGTGACTAAAAAGGGATAATAGGAATATGCAATTAAATATTAAAGAGATCCAGTACACCTATGTAGAGGAAATTGAAAGCCAATTAATGAAACGTGTTATATAGCAAAAAACAGAATGGATACATATGTCGTGTTAGAAACAGAAGAGCTTTCGTACCATGATGGATGGAGTTATTGAAACCCAATAACCGATGGCCACAAGTCAGGAGGTGACAGGGAAAAACATAAAGATGTGATATCCTAAAACAGTATCTTGTGCCAATAACTTCTTTTCTCAACACAAGCTGAAACCAGATTTTAACAGTTTCCTCATTTCATCATTCCACATCAGTGTTTAAAAATGCAGATAGGGGCTAGTAACTCGGTAGCGTACCTATCCTTGTAACTCGGTAACTCAGACCTAGTTACTAGCTTGCTATAACAAAATTAATATTAATAATTTTAATAAAGAAAAAATTTTAATAATTATGTAAACTCACAAAAAATTATGCACCTATAAAAAACAACATAATATAATTAATGAAAGCATTTCTCATCAACATAATAAATAACCCATCATAAGTCACAAAATAAATAACATCCATATCATCACTATCCATGATATTATTAAAATATAAAATCTTCATTGTACCAAAAAGAAAAAAAAAGATAATAAAATCCTCAAAAAGTCATGGCCAATAACGATAAGTGGTCTAAGCAATTATCCAATGATTTTATTTATCTCCTAAAACATTCTTGAGTCCTAAGAAGAGAAGTGAAAGATCCCGTTCCTTCACCCCATCCAATGAAGACGAGCTTTCCACCAATGTAGAATTCTTCTCTCCACATTTTTTCTTCAATAACCAAACGTCCAAAAGTTCTAAGAGTTATCTTTTAGACTCAAACTTATCTTTTGAAACTTATTTAGACTAAGATTTACCTTTTAGATTTGAGGATTCCTTTGATAAGGAAACCTTCTATTGTTCAACGTTCAATAAAGATAGAAACAAGAATTTTTTAAGAACATTCTATAATTAAGATAGAAAAAATCAAACAATAGATTACATAAACGATTCTAATTGCAAAAAAATAGAAACAATCAAAAGATAGCTGGTTAATCGGACGAGTTTTTCTAGTTAATCATCCAATAAATCTGGTGACTAGCTGGTAAAACTCCCCCTAGTTTTTAGGGCGAGTTTACCAGCAATGTTATCAATCCTGGTTACTCGGCCATGTATTCCGAGTAACCAGCGAGTTTTAAATCATTGTTCCACATCGCAAATGCTTTCCATAAATATCATGGAGGCATAACTAAGAGGGCAAATTGAACCTTGGCAATGAAAAATATAATAAGGGATAACAAAACTTGAGGGATGTCAAATGCAATGTATATGTTCAAGAAAAAAGATATAAACAATAGATAAAATGCAGCTAAAAAAACTAACATTATTACTTTGGCTGATTCGACTGATGTGTGCATTAATTTTCTAACCCACAAGAAAACAACTAAATTTACATAACAAAATCCTCAACATAAACATTAGCTGAAAAAAAAAAAAAAAAAATGGTATATATGACCAACAAGCAATTTTATGATCCAAGGGAAAACCATCTCGATTCTCACAAAGCTTCGTTTATTGTATGTGAAAATATATGTGAAACTTTTTTTTACTAGAAATGTCACAACCCTAAACAAACAAATAAAACAGCAACTTAAAAATATAAAGTACACCAAGGACTAAGGAGAATATATACTGGTTTACATATACAGCATTTAGAAAAGGGAAAAAGGGAAAGGCAACAAAACCAGGGTCATTCAAGCGCCCAATCAGAAGAACTCTTCAGCCCTTCCAATAAACATGCTAAGGATAAGAAATAGATTGAAATACACGATGCATGCAATTATAGACCCAATTGAACTGCGATATGTTCAATAATATCACCACGCTAGTATTAGATAATGAGTTAAACAACAAAAAACAATCCCATTACACAAGAAAAGTGATCTAAAACGATTCCAGGGCAAGAAAAGCGCAAAGAAAATAAACAGACTAAAACCCAACACTCTCAACCAAAAAGGTGAATCCTACCGCCATTATAATGCATTAAGCATCAAACAACTAACAAGTTAATTCGGGCGTTTATATGGTAAGAAATTACCCAATAAAGAGAGATAGTGAACAATAATTAAAATACAAAGCGAATAAATAAGTAAATACAAATAGAGTACTGACTGTCGGCTCCTCCGAGCTGCGTCACGGCATCAACGAATCGTTCGTGGAGGTCTGCCGTCCATCGGAGACGAGGTTTTGGATCTGAAGTCAGGACCAAGCAAGGGTCACCCCGGTGGTTCGAGGCCTGAATCTCGTCCTGAGGAACACCCGCTTCGTGGGGTGAAAGCAGTCCAGATAACATCTTTGTTTGCCCGAAAAACCCAAAATCGAAGAACGAGCCCGCGGATAAACAAAAGGTGGAAGAGTACCCACTGAAAGGAAGTAAAGATGAACCGCTTTCTGCTTCTGAAAATGAGATTCTGCACAGTGGGAGAGAAAACCGAGGAAGCTTCAATTTCTGGCAAAGCTTCTCCGGTGCTTTTTGTTTGCTCTGCTAATCAAGGAAAACGTGGGAGCCTTTCTCAGAGCGTCAGAGTCCTGTTTTTATATTTGATTTTGATTTCCTTAGAAACTTCGGATTTGATTTTCAACAACGGGTGAATGAGATTATAATCACGGATTCGGTGCCGTTGGTAATCCTTTCACTAACTCCATTGAGTGGAGAGAAACCATGTGGTGGTTGTTACTTGTTCCTCACCAAAAAAAATAAAAATAAAAATAAAATTTTTTTTTGATTTGATATTTAGCTATGATAATAATATAGCTTTTAAATATAATATGATAAAAATAATTTTTTAGGTGAAAACACTGATTAGCTTTTAAATATAATAAAATAAATACAGCTATCTTCTTGTGGGTTATGGTCTGCATCAAAAAATTAAGCCTAAAATACACTATAAAGCCTATGAGCGATCCCTAAAAATTAAGAAAAATTGAGGGATAAATTCAAGAACCTCTCTGCGGAGAGAAACGGTCATAATACTTACTTCCTTTTACGTTTTTGAAATAAAATTATTATTTCTTAAGGTCTGTAGGTAGTTACACATCCTTTCTGTTAAAGTCACATATGAGTTAACCATAGATATTATTAATGTTACGAAATTTTAGATCCAAATGGACAGATTTATCCTTCATACAAGTTGGAAAATTGTAAAGACAACCTGCCCAAACTCCTTACTATTGCCGTTAAGGGATATAAGTTTTGGGCAGGTTGTCTTTACAACTCTTTCCAAATTGTAAAGACAACCTGCCCAACCTTAGATACGTGTTACAATTGAAATTTGCCCGGGACACTTTGGCTTGCAATTGGCTTAATTTTTTGTTCCGACTACACAAGACATTAAGAAGGAAAAAAAGAGTGAAATTAAAGCACCTTATCAATTAAAACAAGGCCGTTTCCTTGGTGGTAGCGTGAAATGGACAGATGCATGCCCTGTTTCAATGGGAGGCCCTGTACCAAAACACATCCCAACCAGTGCTATCATGGAAGAACATATCATCAATTGGAGGAATGCATTTCCTCTAGTGCTAGACGCCAGTAGTACCGTGATGTCACTGGCTGAGATTTATGTTTTGGGGTGTGGGCCACATATTGACACGGGCATGTTCTCCGTTAGTTTCATAAATGGTAACAAGAAACCCACAAGAGGAAACCATCTCCAATTGGAGCCGCTGCTTGTAATTTTTGTTGGTCCAATGATAAAGCATGTGTACACATCAGCTTTATATACAGATGTGTACTTGACTGTTGGTTTTAGCAGATATTATAGCGAATGACCGAGATAATTTAAAAACGCATCACGTACAGAAGATTTGATCGAGTGTTATCAAACCCAAATACTTCCCAAATCAGACTTTTTTCCAAGCTCAAGTCAAAAACAATGTCATGGTTGTGGAAACAAGTTTGTAGTGTAAAAAAAAATTCTTGAACTTGGTAAAAAATGGCAAATTGCCAATGGGAATGCAATTGACATTTATGAATAAGGTTGGGCTAATTATAAACTCAAAGAAATTTGGTCTGAGCTGCAAATTTCTGAGCAGGTTGCAACTCAAATAAGCTCAACCCCAATCAGCAAGTATGCTCATAAGGACAAATTAATCTGGAAAGAGACGGCTTCAGGTATATTCTCTGTTTCCTTTACCTATAAGCTTATTTGTAATATTCCCAACACTAGAGCAGAAGAAATCGATTGGTTAAAGTTTTGGCATTTACCTTGTCCCCAGAAAATAAGGTTTTTCCTTTGGAAGTTATTGCAAGATGGGAATCTAACTAATGACATTGTCCAGATGAGGTTGGGTGTCTCGACTGAAATGTGCTCTCTCTGTGGCAGGGAACAGGAGTCGCACCTACCTCAATTCTTTAATTGTGATTTAACAAAAGCTTTGTGGTTTGGGGGGATGGGAGGGAAAATATGTGATAATCTGCAAGTTAACACCTGCAAGGACTAGGTTTTTACGCATATAAGGAAAATGGAAGGAAATGAAAGCTTGAATGCCCAACTGCTTTGGGCAGCTTGGGCGAACTTATGTTGGGTTATATGGAATGCAAGGAACAGAATGGTTTTTGAAAATAAGAAGCCTAACCTACTACTAACTTCATTTGTTTTTAATGGTTTGCAGGTGGACTCTGAGAAGATATATGAAATAAGGGCAACATACACAAAAGAAGCCAACAAGAGATCTACATCAGATGGAGCAAACCGAAAGAAGGATGGACAAAAATAAATGTGGACGGTGCTGCTCAAGGGTGTCACGCCCCGAGTACTAAGCCTTAATAAATATATAGGCTCGTATCCCAAGGCATGACCTCGCTCGTAAGCCAACAACAATCTTAAGACAAATGTACGAATCAAATTAAAACCAATAATAAAATTCAAAGATTCTAAATAACATCCCATAATGAAAATCGTCAAAGTACCATAACAAAATTCCTACTAAACTTTTCTACGTAATTGATATCTCAATAATATCCCATCACTACAAGAGTGTTCAGACCCACCTATCAAAATAAAACTAGTAACGTAAGAGGAAGGTCGTTCACTGTCCTTTTGGTTCTGCGTTCCTCTCTGGACCTGAAAGTAATTAGTAGGAGTGAGTACGACGACTCAGTAGGCGGAGCTATTTCTCTCCTTATAACAAGATTCACAACAAATATAACAATTAATCTTTGCATTTAGTATCTAGCGAGCATATAGAGGTATGCCGAAATCAATATTATCACTAACAATCTCATTACATATCATGTGCTACAGTCATTGTTTTCAGAATTCACATGTCTCATATGCAAGTATTATATATACAATCAATCGCCCAATTTGGAGGTTCTTCTGCATCAACGGGTCTTTTCCCCCCCTGCTACCCGGCTACATTTCATAAGTCTCATGGGTCCTTCTCCCCCGCTACCCTGCCAGACTTCATAAATCACAAGGGTCCTTCTCCCCCTGCTACCCTGCTAGACTTCATAAATCAACATTTAAATAACAAACAAACCAGTTCAAAGGAATTCCCTTTCTTTTTAAACCCCAAATATTTAAAGAAAAGTTCACATTACCTAATCTTTAAATATGAAAAGAAAATTGATTAATAATTATAATTCACATCACCGTTGACGTCCCTTTTTCTCATAATATTTAAAGAAAGGTTCTACCTAAACTTTAAATATTTGAAACAATCAATCAAGAATACTTTAGATGTCTTCCCAAGGACCACTGCCCTTTCTCAAATTATCAAGTTAATGGTACCCAAATTTTAAATATATATAAGTTAGTCGATTCTATTTCAAGAATTGAGCACATCTTTTCTCAAAAAGGGGGTTGACGTCCCTGTCTCTTATTTCTTTATTTGTTTATTTCTCCCTCTCCCTCACGTTCTCTCCTCTGATAAACAAAAGTTCACTGAAACTCTTTGCTCTCTCTCTCTCTTCCGAATCCAGAACTCGACAGACCTCTTTGTCTTATTCTCTGAACTTTATTTTATTTACTTATTTCTCCCTCCCTCACGTTCTCTCCTTTGATAAACAAAGGTCAATAAAACTCTCTAAGTCTCTCTCTCTCTTCCGAATTCATAAGTCGACAGACCCCATTTTTATTCTCTGAAATTTTATTTTATTCGTTTTCCTCTCTAAATTCTGTAGCTGTTATAATGGTTTTGGCAAGATCGCAAGGCTGCCATCTGCTCTCTCTCTTTCTACAGTAACCAAGAACCTCACCTATTCTCTCTCTAATTTATACGGCAGCCACCCATCTCTTCTCTACTTTGTTTTCATTCTTTTTTTTTTTCTTCCTAACCACTCACAATTCTTATCAATCTTTCTAATTACAGGATGGTCTCATGGCAGTCATAGTTTCCACACGGTTTCCAGACCTAACAGATGTTAAGAATCAAACCAAAAAGCCACAGGGAATTTCAGGTTGTAGTTTACACAGTCATGGATTGTCAAGCAGTTAACCACATCATTTCAAATCAGTATGCAAGCATGCTCTCTACCATTAACCAGAAATCATGCATACATTGTAATAACCTATTCTAAGAGCTAACATTTCCAAATCCATATACGAATAGAACAGCAGCAAATCAAGTTATACGAATAGAACAGCAGCAAATCAAGTTATACGAATAGAACAGCAGCACCTACCTAGCTTTTTTTCTTTTAGAAGACCCAACAAAGAAGGAAGCTCAACGACAAGGCCTCCTCCCTCTCCTGATCGTCAAGTACAAACCCCAATTAGTGTTGCTAAAAGAAGCTAATGAGATAACCCTAATCCTTATTTATACACATGAGGTAAAATGTCCTTAATACCCTTTAATCATAATCAAAATACCCATCTAGCCCTGAGGGTGTGAGATTTAATCTCAACCCTCCCATTTACCATCCCCTCAAGCTTTTTGGCTAACCAATGGGGTGAAGCCCGGTCAATGTTGAAAAATTGACCGGGTTCTTACAAAGGGTCCCCTGGGCAAGTTGCGGTGGGCGTGTTAGCTCGGAACTCAGATGGAATGGCCATCGGCGCGATAGCAAATTTCATTGGCATTGCTCACTCGTTGATGGCAGAAACCCAAGCATTAGTAGAAGGCATTCGGATGGGCCTGGCACTGAACTATCAAAGAGTTGCAATTGAAAGCGATTCCAAGATTGTAATTAATTCCTTTCTAAACCCCTCAGCGACAACATGGAAAATTCAGGATGGAAGAGGCTCGCCACCTGAGAAACTCTTCGTTGGTTTTTCAAATTTCGAACATCTTCAGAGAGGCCAATTTCTCGGCAGATGTATTGGCGAATTATGCGTTACAGCACTTCTCCTGTTTCTAGAAATCAGATATACCGCACAGTGTAAATAAGCTGATATGGGAGGACTTTATCGGTCGCACCCATCCTAGAATTGTACCTTGTTAAAATTGGTTTATATAAAGTTTTATACGTTTCCCATCAGAAAAAAAAAAAAGAAATGCGTCTAATTAAAACACAACAAGCGAACCGCCTCAACACGGACCGGTGGGGGAGCATTCAAAAGATGCCGGCAACGGTCCTCAGCATGTAAGCGGTTACTAGACCCTCCCAGTAGAGTCCAGTTTGCAAAGCCCAATGCGGACACCGGTGACGCGGCATGAGCTCTAGGCAGAAAAATGGAGATCGTGGAATACTCCCACCAAGAGCAACCCGTCTGCAACTCCATTCCTCGCGGCCGACCGATCTTCGTTCCTGACCTCGTCAGTCCTATCACGAGCGTGGCCGAGTTCGAGACCTCTTTTTTTGAAGAGCTGCAGGTAGATTTTCCATTAATCTCGTGCTTCGATCTTTTTTATCTTTGGATTCCTGTTCCATCTTTTGCTTCTGGATGACCTAGGTTTTCTGCAAGTGCTCAGTCCACATAATTGAACAGTCCCTGAATTTCCGTGACTCTCTAATCCGACGTATAAAATCCTAGTAGCCGTACTTGTTTTGAAAACTAACGTAGTTTCTGTTTTCCTCCATTATCTTTTTGTTATCGCAGAGTTTGAAGGGGGAGCTGTGCGAGGATTCATATAAGCCCTTTGACGACGAGCTTTCGTAAGTTTATCTAGAAATTGTTGTTTCCTTTTTCAGAAATTTTCTCTTGAATCGGCGATCTTTAAGTTTCGTTCCTTTTTTTTTTCTTTTTGGTGGGAAATTGGGGGATGGGCGTTTCTCGTGCTGTTACTGTATTGTTATGTAGAAGATTATTTCTTAATCCTGTTTTACTGTGGGTAATTTAAGTTGCAGAGATTTCCTATTATATCTGGATTTTTATTTTCTCTCGTGTAACTTCTCTAGCTGGTTTCCGATGTGAACTAGAAATTGAGTTATATTGCCGAGAATGTGTTTTTGTCAGATTTATGAAAATAGTCATAGTTGGACGTAAACCGAATCCCTGGCACTTTCATCAATATCCAGAGGTGAACAATGCCATAAGCACGATGCATGCTTTTGATTTCATATTTCATATTGTTTGTAAAGTATAATCCCATTTTGTTTTCCTGCCACAGGCAGCACTATTATTTCTTCTTTTAGAGATATAATTTACATGTATGCTTATTTTCACAGTGAATAGATTTTTGCATTTGATTATCCAACATAGAGAAAATTTGCATGCTAGTGAATTACAGTTCAAGTTATCTTCAAAATCAATAATATGAATACGACAACCTCAGATGTTAAGTCCTGACTAGCTGCTAATTTCATTAAATGTTTCTGTACCATTTGTCTACCATTCTTAATATAGTCAGTGTGGTATTGATTCATTGTTAGTGTTGATGAGCTCAAAATTTTTACTGAGGAGGAGCTGGCAGAGAAAGCCTTAAAAGAAGCATTTAAGGTGTGTTTCTTGAATCTAGTGGTAAGATGTTTAATAAAGTTAATGGATCATCACTTATAATTTTTATTGGGTGTATGCAGGATGGCGATGGCATTGAAAATTCTCCCTGTTGTTCAGAAAAGCACCGTCTTGGAGTGTAAGCAGAATGCGAACTTTCCTTTGTTGCCCTTTGTATAGGCATTTTGGCTTAAAGTACATATTGTAAATTTTGAAGAATTTCACAACTCTTCTATTCTATTTTCTTTCCACCAACAAACATGTATAGTGAACTAGAGTAAACAACACCGGCTAGAAGTTAATGCTGATCAAATATATATTTAACAATATAAATTTGAGGCATGCTTTACTTGATTTTTTGATATATATTGTGGGCTCTATGATGATTATTCAAGGTGATGCCAATGTATTTCTAAAATTTATTTTTCTTTGATACTTGTTGGTGCATGAGCTCCATTCTTGGTAATACCCCACACACAACACAAGAAAAAAAGAAAGACAAAGTATGGGAAAAAAGAGAAGGAAGAAGATAATAACAATAATAATTTGGACATTTTATAGGCATTAGGCATACCACTGATAGAAAATCGGATGATATAGAACATTTTAGTTAAATTATCATGCTCAGTTGGGATAAGGCATTCTGTCATTGTTGTTGTTTCATTTTGAGAATACCTTCTTTCTTTGCCTTTTCTTTGATTCTTATATATGATAAGGGTGACTCTTGCTTATTCACAGGATTCCATATGCCCCACACTTTAGCATAGTGATGTTTTTGGCTACAAGGCTGTCACCTCCTCAAGGTGTAACATATGATAGGGAAAAAGCTTATATTCTTCTCCCACAACAATTTTTCCACAGTTTATTACCACTTGGAACCCTTATTTCCTCTTAGGGTACTAATTTATTCCAGGTTGCGTCTTTATTCATAATCTGCCAATTTATTTAGCCTCGGTTAAAATCATTGCTCTATTTGGAGATCTCCTGGTCTGTACGTAGTTTCAACACCTAGAAGCATTTGGTCTCTTTTTATGCCCTTCTGGGCTCCTGGATATCCACCATCATTCTTTGTATGATCTTCACTGTTAATATTAAGCCTACTCTGTCATAAGACGCTTTCAAGAGTATCCTCTGGTATGTCGACATTTCATAATGCATCTACGAGGTCAGGGGTCTGAATCCACTGCTGAGCTCATCCAGTTAAATCTCTGACCTTATCATCCATGTTAGATTTCTATAACCTATAAGTTGTGAAACATGTTGCTGTTTTCTTTTTTCTGTATTCCTTCATCTTCTGATAAATTATTTTCTTTTAATGCTATTTCATTCGTTCCCTTTATTTAACCCAATAAGTGTTTTTATTTTTTATATTTTATGTTTTGAATGTTTGGGCTTGTTGATTTGTGAGTTATCAAGTATGAAACTAATTTCATTCTCCTCTGCTATTTGGTTCTAAATATTTTCAGGAGAAAAGATAATAATGGATTGGCAAACGATGATAATGCATGTTTCGATAGCTTGGAAGAAGATAAAAATGTCCCAACTTCATGAAAGTCTTCGGATGTTTCTCTTATCGTGAAAGGCTATAATGATAAAAACCCAAAAAAGAGGAAGAAAAGGGGCAGAATCTTTGACCGAGACAATCGTGCTGCAGAATTGGACGTATGTGACATCAATTCATCATTATGTTCAACAACAGCTTGAGAGCGCGTTTTTGGTTACTCAACTGATAAATTCCTTTAGTGATCTGAGATGACTGGAAAGTAACATGGTAGATAATTGAAATTGGCTGCAATGAATAAGATGTTAATTTAGTTTGTATTTGTTATCCAAGTGATTCGAAAGTTGAATACATAGTTGGGGCTTGGAAATTTCAAATAAAGATTGAAGATATCAGATAAAGATAACCTAGTACTTTTATATGTGCTAAATTAAATAGCAACCGCAATATGGTTTTGATAACTGAGGCTGCAATCCACAACATTTCTAGGCATGGATGATATTAACTGGCATTGGTTTCAAGATTTTATTAAGGTCATTAATTATCTTAAAATCTTAATACTGTATTTATTCATTATAATAATTGTTTGGTCACACTCATTATTTGATGGTCAGGGTATTTACATTGCAAAAGTGGAAAGACTTGCAAAGCTCAAGCAAAAACAGGATGAAGATAAATTGGCAGTTAAACTACACTCATTCAAGTATGTTGCATAATCTACTGATCTGAATAACTCATTGCATATTGTGGACACTTCTGAATTATGATTTGATATTCTATTCTTATGATTTTGTTTTAGTTGCAGGACAAATGAAGACACAGTTTCATCCTCAGAGAAAGTTGAAAAGATGGCATCTCTCAGGTCCACTGCTTCTGCAACCAAGGTCTCAATGAAAAATATTTCAGAATATTTGATGTCCATTACGCTCCTGTAAATTTGTCTTGAAGCATGTGGCAATCATATTTACCGGTTTTGAAACCCAGCTTGTAGAATGTTGCTTGATTCTTATATATGTGGACCACCTTTACTTGTTTTCATTGTTTTAAATATTCTAATCTTTTGTAATTGTTGAAATTTTTTTTTTATCATTTTACAAACAGAAGTTATTGACAAATGCCACCAGATTGCAACAGACCTTGAATGATTTCTAGAGTGATTCTGAAAATTGGGAAATTGAAACATCCTAATTTATTTTGATTGTTAACTTAATCTGCCATTTATACTTAAATCTGTTAAGATAGAAACTAAAGTGCCGTAATCAATATAGGTTAAAGTAGTATTAATCAAGATATTATTGCTAACTTATGTAAGCTACTGTTGTTTAGTACTCCACGTTCATCTCCAGCATTGTTCATGATATTACATTTTTACCTTAAACATTCCCATCAAACTGATGGAGATTGCTCTTCTTGAGCTTGCCCAGAATAGCTTCTTAAAAATGATAGAATAGCTTCTTAAAAATGATATTGTTGTTCCTTTTTTATCCTTTTCACTTGATTATGTGAATGATAGAAGGAGAGTCCACTATGCATGCATAACTTGAAAAGAAAAAAAAAAAGCCTCATAAATCACTCTGAGCCTAATTAACCGAGGATGAGTGGCCTCATGGGACTGCTCGATTGAATCATGGTGGGCTCATGATCCACCTTGCTAGACTTGGGTCTCATAAATTGTTATAACTTAAGAAGATGGTTTGATGGGCCTATCCAATTGAAATTGGGCCCTATGTCTTTTTGCTACTTAAGAGAAGTAGAATAGGGCAACCAAATAAACCTGGGTTTTACATGCTTTTAGAACTTAATAGGGCCTTATGGTTCGACAAAGCTTGAATGTAGACTTATTGCTTGCACAAATAAAGTTGGACTTGGATCACGACAACAACATTTTTAATTCTTCCCTCGAAAGGTATGGTTTTTTGAAACTTTAACGAGAACAACCATTAGACAAAAATCTGATGATGGAACCAAAACCTGACATATTGGTGGTGACCTGAAGTTCTCACCTTAGTATCAAATCCATTTTCTTAACGCAAACACTTTTTTTAATTGATAGCAAATGACACAGATTCAAAATGAACAAAAAAATCTATAAGAAGGTTAAGAATTGAGAAGAAAAGCACATAAAAACAAGAATAAAATACAGTCTCTTGAAATCTTGAAAAGAGATCTAATCAAGGACCACTTGAAGATTGACTAAAGTGAAAAGGAAAACCAAAACAAACTATTTGAACTCAATATTGGAGTACAAAGAGATTGTGGTTATGGTATCAGTGCATAAACAACCAGAAAAGGATATCTCTGCCATTGAACCTAGATGTTAGCTTCTAGTTATCAAACTTCAGCTGCTCCCACGAAGAAGGCCACAGTTCTATGGGTTTGACAGCAAACTGAAGTAGATAGCAAGGGAAGTATAGATTCTGGATAGATTAGAATCATACTCCTCCTTACATATGATCCAAATGGCATGTTTGTGTTGATGCCTGAAACCAATTACTTTCTTTGAACTTCGAGCAGAATAAGCTGGGTTTGATGGACAAGAAGGATTGTGCTGATCGTTGGGATGTCATCATCGAGAACAATGGGTTAGAGACTGAGTGAAGAACTAATGGAACCCAAGTGAGTGAAAATTAGAAATGACGAAGAAGCTTTAAGATGCTAGGATTTGTATCTGTTTTGATACCATGCTGCCAATTAAGGTTTACTAGTAAAGCTGTGACCTATCAAAATAAAATAAACCTTGATGGATTCATCTAAAGATTACAGCAAGATAAAGATGTAAACTTAAAACAACATAATCTAAGAATAATCCTAATTAGATGTTGTAGAATAATGCAGTTCTATTAACATCTAACAATATAGTTTTGCTGATTACTGGTATGGTACTATTTGTTTATACCTTGTGTTCATATCTCGTATGAAACACAATATAAATAATTTTTTCAGCAAATGGGAATTTTATCTTTAATTCCTATCAAAATTATGGAATCATTAGACTGTAACCTAGTGCTACTTCTTCATGATTGATACTCCATGCTTTCAACCATATTTTGTTATTTCTTATAAAATGGCATGTATTATTGATCAATTTTTTTAATATTTTCCTTTTTAGTTTCTATTGTATTCTCATAAGAAATTATCATGGAAATAATTTATTTTTAATCTCTCCGTTCAACCTTTAGTAGAGTTGAAGAAATTTTATCACTTTTATATGCTGACCATTTACTCATTGGGAAATATATATATATATGCTGACCATTTGAAACCATCATATTGTTGATGACACAGGCATTTCTATTTATTAACAGTCAGTTTCCTTTATTTGAATTCAATAAATTTATTTTTAATCTCTTTCAGGTGAAGGCACCAATTCTTCATGAACATATAGCAATCTCTTATCCAGAAGTTGTTCTCTGTGTTGAGATTTACCATAACATGAAAAATTGGGTAAAGGTGTGTTCTCGTATAATACCAGTAATATTTGCCATTGGGTTTCATTTTTTGACTACCATTGGGACTATTATCTTAGATCAGATAATTGTTTCTATCTTTAACAATGCTTACTAGATCTTTGGTTTGGAAAAGAAAATTATAAAAGTGGATATCGTTAAAGTATTTGATCATTTAATTTGTGGAGGTCACTAATAAAAGCTATGTTTCAATATTTATTGATTGGCTGATCCCAAGAAAATTGTTGTGACGAGCATCTGATCTTAAGAGGTGTGTATTCTTTAATCTGGATAGCAATGTGTATAATGTCCTGGTGAAGTGATTGCCAATAGATTGAGAGTTTGAAGGATAGCTTACCCTTTTAAGGAGCAATAGCAGAGGTGGGCATGTTTGGATGCTATTGTCAATGTGAATGAAGGTGCCAATGACTTGAAAAGGTTGTCTAAGTTTTGGTTGATTGAGATTGCTTTGATAATACAAATCATGTGCTGTCATCTGAATCTAAGTCATGTCTTTTTATTTTTTTCATAAATTCATTTCCTTTCCCTTAACCTCTCCTACACCCACACACACCCACAACCTTAAATCCAGTCTAGCCTGCGCAACAACCCCCCAACGACATCCCCTCTTTTTCTGTGGGAAGTGGCTATCTTCTTTAATTATAAGATATTATCAAGAAAATACTGCCTTGAACAGGAAAAAAAGAAGTAGAAAGTCAAAAAAAAAAAATGAAAGAAAAGTTTTAATTTACTAACTGGTTTAGATTTGACCATATTTTTTTATTTTTTTTCAGTGTTCTTAATTTATTTTATTATGAGTTTACCTTTTGTGATTGACGTTTTTGTTAAATGCTTTGTAGTCACAAGAATTCCTGGTCTTAGGACTGCAGACCTTGACCGAACTAAGGGATAATATATATTGCCTGACGGACCAAGTGATGCAAAAAGCAGGACAGCATGATCCCTCTGGATATTTCCTCATAGAAGTAAATGGCTTCACCTGCTCATTTGCCTATTCTATTTCCTATTGATAGTGAAATAATTTATTTAATACAATGCTTTTTGTAGGACACATTTTACAATGATTTGAGGGATCCTTCTGCTATAGATTATAGTGAACCAATATTTAACTGGCTTAGGAACTCAAAGAATGAGGTGTTGGAAAAATGGGAGTGCATTTTAAATGGGGAATTACAACAGAAACAGAAATCATTTTTAGGTGATGCAACAATCTCCCACTTGCCTCACTTCAAAGCTGTTGATATGCACAAGGCTCGGTTTCGTGACTTGAGATTTCGACTTGGTGCTGGATATCTGTATTTTCACCAGGTTCGTGCTTCTGTTGCCTTATTTTCTTGCTATGATTTCATTGCCAGAGCTTTGGAATTAGTGTCATATATAATAATATATGAAAATATTCAACAGTGTGGTGCTGTTATGAGAATTGTGTTAGGGCTCTTGAAATTTTTTTAGTTTCTAAACCATTTCTATCATCCATGGCCTCCAGAAGAAGAGTATTTTGTTTTCATAGAGTGATCAAAACAACAAATATAACAGAAATGCTTTCTCGATATGAGAAAAGCTACAGATGTCTCAGGGTATTGGAAACCAACGTTTAGGCAGATTTGACTTGGAATTTTTTTTATCCAGAAGTGTGATTGTATCATCATGGCTACTGACTGCTTTGGATCTATTTAGATCGTAAATGATGTTGGCGGTAATTACATCTTTGCCAGCATCAAAAGAAAAAAATGCTTAGTTCAAAAATATATTTACGGCCATTTCTTATTTTAAAACATTTGTGATTTACATTCCAAATCATATAAAATGGCTGGTAAACCAAACACTCATTTTATACGAGAATCAATTGAAGTTTATTTATTAAAGCTACAAAATTGTAAACTATCCATAAATTGGAGTGTTGACATTTGTGTGTCTAAAAGACCATGATGATTCTGGGTTATGTTGATTTGTGTGTTTTGTCTTGTTTGGACTTGTGGGGGTTTTGGACGAGGGTTATATTGCTCATGGTGTTAATAGAATTCTTGTGGTAATTGTTGTGCTGCTTTGTAGTGGTGCTACTATGGATTCTTTTCAAAACATGAAATGAGTATGTTGATTAGAAGGACTTTGATGGTTGAACTTCATTGTTTTTTATTCTTTTCTCTTTTTTTTTGTTGCAGTTTTTGTTGCTACTGTTGTTGCTGTTGTTGTGTTTTTTTTTTTGTAATAAATAATATTATGGTTTTGCATCTTTCAAAAATAAAATTTATGGTTTTGTTGTCTGTTTTTGAGCACAGGGGTGATCAATGCTGCCCTTTGTGTGCTATAATTCATTGCGGGTGATTCATCAGATGTTTTCATTGACATGGTTGTATCGTACTACTATCTGTGCTTTTGTCTTGCTTTGTTTTCACCCTTATGATTAAAAGTCGTTATTTCTTCAATATTTCTGAGCATTAGTTAGTGGTGCTCAAAGCAAATGTTTCATTGACGTGTTTGTTTCAGGGAAACTGCAAACATACAATTGTGATCAGAGACATGAGGTTACTCCACCCAGAGGACGTCCAGAACCGGGCGGCTTATCCGGTACTGATATTTCAGCAAAAAACACGTTTCTGGAAATGCCCCGTTTGCAAGATCTATAGAGCTAGAAAGGTAACGGTGGATGACAAGTGGGCCCAAGAGAATCCGTGCTACTTCTGTGATAACTGCTATTATCTTCTACATTATGTTGAGGGCGGGTCTTTATTGTATCATGAGTTCACAGTCTATGACTGTCATAATGAGTAACGACTGTGATAATTACATAGGAAGGGTGCAAGCAACTGTGAAAATTACGTAAGGGTACATTGGTGTCATCCATGTTGGTGGCTTAAATGTATTGCATAAAACTCATTTTCCCGTATGATTGTGAGCCTTTTTTAAGCATGGTGATAGGGTGCATTGGGTAAACATGGTTCCCATCCATAGTGGAAGGAAATACGGAAAACTTCTTGGGCTTAAAAGCGTAATTTAAACCAAAAAGGGAAATTTTCAGTATAGATTGATTCTAAATTCTGAATACGGTAAGGAAAAAGCCACCATTAAATCTCTTGCTACAGGAAGACAATGCAACCAATTAACAGGTGGATGTTCCCCTTGAAAGCTTAATGCCACTATCCATAACGACCCAAGACAATGCAACCAATTAACGGGTGGATGTTCCCTCTGAAAGCTTAATGCCACTATCATATATCGACCTAAACTGGCGAGGTATTGTCTGTTTTGGGCTTAAGCCTGTACGGTTTTGTCCTCAAAAGGCGTCTCGCTTGGTTAAGTGTTCTCCTTGACTTTTATACCATACTGATACTGGGTATTCATCCGTTTCCAATGTAGGATCGAGATATTACATATCCAGACTCTCATCTGTTAGCCAAGGAAGCCTTTCTTTGAAATAAAAGGGAAAAAAAAAGCTAAAACAAGAAGAAGATGATGAATGAGAGCAAAGCAACCGCTTGACAGTCACAAAGAAGTGTAGAACTTGATACATTATGCACATCAGTCTGGGTACGTCAACCTCCTGTTAAATACTTTCCTGTTAAATACTTCTTCTGATGCTGATAGCATGAATACTTCCCCTTCGGCCTATAGAAAACCAAAAATTAGCTGGGTTAGCCTAATTTATTTATATAACGTGCGAGTTTTAAGGTGATCATACCTAACAAATTGACGAACGCCTCTTGAAGTATAAGCTGTAATCATTGCCGATCACATGTTAAGAGAACCCCATTCAGTAGGCTAACAAACAAGAAAACATTAACATGAACAAGAGATGAGATAAATAACAAATAAAACCCACTCACCATCAATGAAGAGGGAAGGTACATGTTGGATCTTATGCCACTCCGGTCCATCCTTTAGAGGATGAATCCTGGATTTTAATTCATGAGACATTGACCTTAATTCCAATTTCTGCAGTGTGGTAATGTGCTGCAATCCTTCTGGAAGCATCTTCAGTTTACAGCAACTTTGGATGTACAAACGTCTGAGGTTCAACATTGCTCCTTCCTCAAGTTTCCACTCTTCCAACTCATCTTGTCCATATAATTCCAGTTCTTCAAGCTGAGGGAACCCTCCTGCAGAGCAAACCATTCCCTTTCCCACATAAGCTGCTGCTCGTAAGGTCTCTCCACTTACTCTTAAGAACTTTGCCACTCCTAAGTAGAGAGTTCTTAGGAGTGGCAGCTTCTCTAGAGTTGCCATGGGGTCCTCCGTCAAATTGGTTCCTGACAAGGTTAGCTGGACGAGGTTTGGTGGGAACTCATCCAAGTCGGGCAGCTTTTCTAGTCTACCACGCAATCTCAATTTATAGAGATGAGCATGATTTGTAAGTATCAAAGTCGGTAACATGTTACCCTCGTCAGCTGACAATACCAATGATTGGAGACAATTTAATTTGACAATAGATTCAGATAATGCCTCTTTATGGCAACTTAAAACATCCCGAATCCCCAATCTCCGGAGACTCGTCAACTTGTCCAAACCATTCTTTATCCAAGGGCCAGCCACCACCATCGACAGCGTCTGGAGGTTTGTCAAACCGTCAACTCTTGATCTTTCATTCAATTTTCCCCAGTTCATGAGTAGATGCCTTAGCTGGTCCATCTTATTGATAGTACTCGGCAGAAATTGAGTATATATATCAAAAGGTTTTATGTTCAGTGTGTGTAAACGGCTGAGATTGCATAAGGTAGACGGGAGACTTCGAATGTACCCTCCTTCCAATCCCAAGTATCTCAAATGAATCATTTCACCTACTTCCTTGGGTAATCTGACGTTACACAGTCGTGGAAAATCCAAAACTCTGAGTAATCGAAAGTTTTTAGAAAGAAACAACCAATCCTTTTTGTATAACAAGTCAAACCTTGTTTGTGATGAAAAGTTAAAGCACAATAAAGAACGGAGGTGGGGTGTAGGTATGTTCAAATGGATAAATTTTTCAATGCTGCCATGGATGGTTAGCCGACGGGCTCTACTTGGGGATGCAGAATTTAGATCAGACTGAACATCAAGAAACTTATCTTCCTTTGCTTCTGATATGGCGAGGTCTCGTAGAAGGTCGTGTATGCGACATGTTCTAATCTCCCCATTGTACCTCCTTGTTGAGGCTTGAACCATACTGCGATCTATCAGCTCCTTCAAATGGTTCTCTGCCATTTCTTCCTCTGTTTCATTGCCTCTCTGTCTCGCAAGTCCCTCTGCAACCCAGAACCTAATCAGTTTTCTTGCGGGGATCTCAAAGTCTTCAGGAAACACCGCAAAATATAGGAAACACGATTTCAGGTGATACGGCAAATACTCATAGCTTAAAGACAATATTCTAAAGATCTGATTGTGTCCTTCATCGGATTCCTGATTGATGTTCTTGAGCACTTTTGCCCACTCGTTTGGAATCAATTTCTTCCTGGATAGTATCCCGGCTAACACAACAACTGCCAGAGGCAAACCTTTGCATTTTGCTACAATCTCTCTTCCTACTTTCTTCAATTCCGTAGACATGCAACTCATATCTCTCTTTGAGAATACTCGTCTACAGAATAACTCCCAACATTCATCTTCAGTTAAGAACCGCAGTTCGTGCGGAATGCTGTCCACGTCCGCATACAGAGCGACCTCTTTGTTGCGAGTGGTAAGCATCACTCTGCTTCCATTGGTCTCCTCCGCCGGAAAGACAGCCTCTAGGTTATCCCAAGCTTCTATGCTCCATATGTCATCAACTACCACCAAATACCTCCTCTGTTTCAGATACCCAAAAAGCTCCTTCCCCAATTCCTCATCGCTCATTTTCCCAATTTTCTCTTTAACCTCTCCTTCGAGCCGTGTAAATTGGTGTATGATTGCCTCCAAAACATTTCTCAGTCTGTATTCTTGAGAAATGGAAATCCAAGCACGACAATCAAAATGTCTGATGACATCACTGTTGTTATAAACTTTTTTGGCAAGAGTAGTCTTGCCCAAACCGCCCATACCCACGATCGAAACGACCGAGAATCGTCTCTCCCTGCCTGCGACCAGCTGATTGACCAGCATATTCGCGTCCTCTTCGATGCCCACGACCTCAGATTCCGGAGCGACGACCATCTTCTGATCTGAACTGTTGGTGGAACTTGAGGATTCATCCTCTCCTCCCAATTGTAGAGCTTCGATCCCGTACTTGTATTTGTTGGCAGAAATATCTTCAATCCTTCTCTTGATCTTCTCGATCTGACTGGCTACTTGGTGGAGGGTCTTCAGCTGATCGGTGCCACCAACACAGCTCCTGAGAGACCGAATGACTCCTCCGACACCTTGCTGTCGTTGACGTTGATGTTCCACTTTGAGAAGGAAGTGGTCAATAACGTCCTCGGCGTCGTAAGCGACGTCCCGAACTTGATTAACCCAAACCCTGGCTCTCTCGCTTGTTTTGCGCTTCCCGTCGGCATCCTCTAGGAAAGATCGTATCCATTCAAGCTCGTCACGGAGTGAGGTGATCTCATCCTCCACTCCTAGCACCAAACTTGCTTCGCGTGTGATGAGCTCCGACAATTTCTCTAACAAAAATGTCACAACAGCCTCCGCCATTAGCCTTTCTTCCTTTGCCCCTCCGATACCAAAGATCTAAGTGCTCCACTCAACTCACCGAGCTTCTCAGCAAAAATGACTTCTATGAAAAAGCACCAGCAGTCAGACAAACTGCTATTCATTCAATTCGTGGAATTTGGTATCTCTTAATTTCCACGCTGCTTTCCCGACCCACCGATCATCGTCCAAAACGACGAATAACTTTTATTATTTGTTTGAACTTTTTTCATATAGGACGCGTGTTTGATGGCCCCACACGTCTTTGCTTTTGTGTGCATGATTGAACGGTATTATACAATTTCGAAGAACGATATTATACAATTTCGAAGAAATTATCATGCAAATCTAATCCATATCATCATCAACAAATATATGATGCATACATATACTTAAATATTTGTTAAAAAATAACATACATGCATCGTTTGTCAATTGTAATGGATAAGCCTTGAGGGGCTTGGAATAAAATCATTACTGTCTTTTAATTCCGGCAGGTCCCTTTTACATCGCTTAGTTGCTCTTAAATTCCCTTGTTTAGGAATTCAAAGTTTTGAAAGTGACTCCAAAACTATCATTTATTGTTTGAATAAGAAAAGCTCAACTAGAGAAAAAATACATAGAACATTGCCGATCTCATTGAAGAAACTCTATTTTCATATAAGAAAGAAGTGTCGGGCTGTTACGATGACCAACATCTCCTTTGAACGATATCATACAATTTCGACATCCATCACGATCACGATTCAACCACAGAACAAGAAAAAGTCACTAGAGAGGCAGAACAGGCGGCCTATCCCAACTGGGCTTGGGCCTCTTGTACCCTTGTACTCAATAAGCTTTTCTCATCTGCCTTCCCTACGATCAATGAGATCTCCTGTTTCTTTAGCTGCAATCTGAGGCATCCACAGAAAAATTACCATTCTTCTACTGCATGACATTTGTCTTCCGCGGATCAAAAGGATTAGTTTCCTTTTATGGATCCTGGCTAGAATCTTCATGGAGTAGACCAAAATAAAGAAAGCATAGCTCCCCACAGCATCCTTTATCACCCCACGGCTAAGCTACTGAAAATTGAACGTGTTCATGCCCAACCTCAATTAGCTCGTGCCAATGCCCCTCCTTTAAGATTATCGTTTGGCTAGATTCAACCCAGACACAGCATTACCTCTTCCATTTTGTTAATAAACTGGTATTCAAGCTTGGAATTGAATTGAACGCAAGCCTCTAGTACAGCAAGCAGCAGAATTTACCAATAAAGATAGGTTGCAAACTTGGTAATAGCATATTCTAACAACTGTATTGCCTTGATGGTACTAAAGTTATATTTCTTCTTAAGCAAGACAATAACAATTACTAAAGTTATAGTGTGTCTATATTCCAATTTCAGCACATCATTCTAGAGGGAGACTCGGCCTCTTTAACCATCTTCTTTCTCACCCTTATTGTCACATTCCTTGGAAACTGCTAGGCTTAATTTCTGATATACGGCGCTTGTGTCTCCACTTTAATAATGTCGTGTTCTCCCCTCCTTGTATTTCTTTTCCTCTTCTTGATGATGCTCGTGGTTGTAATTTTGTTCATCGTTATTAATATATGCTTCTTTTCACAAAAAAAGAAAAAAAATAGTGTCTAAATTGGAGCGTTGACATTTTGTGTGTATAAAAGACCATGATGATTCTGGGTTATGTTGATTTGTGTGTTTTGTCTTGTTTGGACTACATTGCTCATGGTGTTAATAGAATTCTTGTGGTAATTGGTGTGCTACTTTATGGTGGTTCTACTATATATGGATTCTTTTCAAAACATGAAATGAGTATGTTGATTATAATAACATGGTTTTTGACAGATTTTGATGGTTGAACTTGAACTTCATTGTTCTTTCTTTCCCTTTTTTTTTGTGCGGTTTTTGTTGCTACTGTTGTTGCTGTTGTTTTTGTTGTTGTTTTTTTTTCTTTTTTTAAATAAATAATATTATGGTTTTGCATCTTTCAAAGACAAAATTTATGGTTTTGTCCTCTGTTATTGATCACAGGCGGTAATGGACCAATAGTTGTGCTCAATACCGCACTTTGTTTGCTATAATTCATTGCGGGTGATTCATCAGTTGTTTTCACCCTTTCGATTAAAAGTCGTTATTTCTTCAATATTTCTGAGCATTAGTTAGCGGTGCTCAAAGCCAATGTTTCATTGTCGTGTTTGTTTCAGGGAAACTACAAACATACTATTGTGATAAGAGACATGAGGTTACTTCACCCAGAGGACGTCCAGAACCGAGCGGCTTATCCGGTACTGCTATTTCAGCAAAAAACACGTTTCCGGAAATGCTCTGTTTGCAAAATCTATAGAGCTACAAAGGTAACGATCGATGGATGACAAGTGGGCCCAAGATTCTGTGATAACTGTCATTATCTTCTACATTATTCTGAGGAAGGGTCTCCATTATATCATGAGTTCACAGTCTATGATTGTCATCATCATGAGTAATAACTGTGATAATTACATAGGAAGGGTGCAAGTAAAATTTTGATACTAAGTGTCTTTTTTCTTTGATTTTTGCGATTTGTGCCTAGTTATTGCGAGAATATCTTCTGCAGCTGGTCATTGGTTCATTTAAATTAAAAAAAAGAAAAAATTCAACCAACCTTGTATATTATATTTCTGTTGAATTTTTCTAATGTTCAGAGACTGATCACGTTTCTACTGCAGTGAGTCTGGAGGTTTCTCAGGATGCACGATAAGGGATCATGTGCTGGAATCCTTGTTGGTGGCTTAAATGTATTGCACAAGCTCTTTTCTCTGCCCTTGTGACAACGTATGGACGGATTTGGTGAGCCTTTTGTAAGCATGGTGACAGGGTGCATTGGGTAAACATAGCTCCCATACTGGAAAGAAATACAGAAAACCTCCTGGGCTTAAAAGGGATTTTCAAGTAATCTAAACCAGAAAGGGAAAATTTTCAGTATATAATGATTCTAAATTCTGAATACAGTAAGGAAAAAGCTGCCATTAAATCTCGTGCGACAGGAAGACAGTACGATCAATTAATGGGTGGATGTTCGTTGTGTGATCAACGATCAAGTTAACGAAAATAGTCATTCGCAAATGTTTCAAATAGTTTATTCTATGCATTCTCAGGTAAAAATACGTTTCTTAAATTGATTTTCTAGTTCGTAAACCTTGAATGTGGCTGGCCTTGAAAGCTTAATGTCACTGTCCAGACTCCCGTCTTTTAGCCAAGTAAGCCTTTCTTTGAAAATAAAGGAAAAGAACAAAAGGTAAAACAAGAAGAAGAATGAGAGTTCATTATCAAAAAAAGAAAAAAAAAAAACAGAAGAAGAATGAGAGCAAAGCAAACGTTTGACAATCATAGAAAAGCGTAGAAAACAAGAAATTGATACATTATGCACATTAGTCTGGGTACGTCAACCTCCTGTTAAATACTTCCCTGACACGAGTAGCATAATATATCTGTCAAAATGAATCCCTTTCTGCCTATAGAAAACCAAACATTAGCTGGGTTAGCTTAATTTATTTATATAACGTGCAAGTTTTAAAGTGATCATACCTAAAAACTTGACGATGGCCTCTTGAATTATAAGCTGTTAATCATTGCCGATCTCCTGTTAAGAGAACCCCTTTCAGTAGGCTAACAAACAATAAAACATAACATGACCAAGAGATGAGATAAATAACAAATAAAACTCACTCACCATCAATGACGAGGGAAGGTACATGTTGGATCTTATGCCACTCCGGTCCATCCTTTAGAGGATGAATCCTGGATTTTAATTCACCAGACATTAACCTTAATTCCAATTTCTGCAGTGTGGTGATGTTCTGCAATCCTTCTGGAAGCATCTTCAGTTTATAGCAACTTTGGATGTACAAACGTCTGAGGTTCAACATTGCTCCTTCCTCTAGTTTCCACTCCTCCAACTCATTTTGTTCATATAATTCCAGTTCTTCAAGCTGAGGGAACCCTCCTGCAGAGCAGACCATTCCCTTCTGCATAAAAGCGCTGCCTAAGTAGAGAGATCTCAGGAGTGGCAGCTTCTCTAGAGTTGCCATGGGGTCCTCCGTCAACTGGGTTCTTGACAAGGTTAGCTCAATGAGATTTGGCGGGAACTCAACCAAGTCGGGCAGCTTTTCTAGTCTACCATGCAATCTCAATTTATAGAGATGAGCATGATTTGTAAGTATCAAAGTTGGTAACATGTTACCCTCAGCAGCTACCAACACCAATGATTGGAGACAATTTAATTTGACAATAGATTCAGATAATGCCTCTTTATGGCAACTTAAAACATCCCGAATCCCCAATCTCCGGAGACTCGTCAACTTGTCCAAACCATTCTTTATCCAAGGGCCAGCCACCACCATCGACAGCGTCTGGAGGTTTGTCAAACCGTCAACTCTTGATCTCTTATTCAATTTTCCCCAGTTCATGACTAGATGCCTTAGCTGGTCCATCTTATTGATAGTACTCGGCAGATTTTGAGTGCTAATAATGGAAGGTTTTATGCTCAGTGTGTGTAGATGGCTGAGATTGCATAAGGTAGACGGGAGCCTCAGAACGGACCCTCCTTCCAATCCCAAGTACCTCAAATGAATCATTTCACCTACTTCCTTGGGTAATCTGATGATAACCAATCGTGGAAGATCTAAAACTCTGAGTAATCGAAAGTCTCTATAAAGAAATAACCAATCTTTTTTGTGTAACACATCAAAATCTACTTGTGATGTAAAGCACAATAAAGAACGGAGGTGGGGTGTGGGTATGTTCAAATTGATATATTTAGCAATGCTGCCATGGATGGTTAGCCGACGGGCTCTACTTGGGGATGCAGAATTTAGATCAGACTGAACATCAAGAAACTTATCTTCCTTTGCTTCTGATATGGCGAGGTCTCGCAGAAGGTCGTGTATGCGACATGTTCTAATCTCCCCATTGTACTTCCTTGTTGAGGCTTGAACCATACTGCGATCTATCAGCTCCTTCAAATGGTTCTCTGCCATTTCCTCCTCTGTTTCACTGTCTATCTGTCTCGCAAGTCCCTCTGCAACCCAGATCCTAATCAATTTTCTTGCAGGGATCTCAAAGTCTTCAGGAAACACCGCAAAATATAGGAAACACGATTTCAGGTGATACGGCAAATACTCATAGCTTAAAGACAATATTTTAAAGATCTGACTGTGTCCTTCACCGGATTCCCGATTGATGTTCTTGAGGACTTTTGCCCACTCGTTTGGAATCAATTTCTTCCTGGATAGTATCCCGGCTAACACAACTACTGCCAGAGGCAAACCTCTGCATTTTGCTACAATCTCTCTTCCTACTTTCTCCAATTCCGTAGACATGCAACTCATATCTCTCTTTGAGAATACTCGTCTACAGAATAACTCCCAACATTCATCTTCAGTTAAGAACCGCAGTTCGTGCGGAATGCTGTCCACGTCCGCATATAGAGCGACCTCTTTGTTGCGAGTGGTAAGCATCACTCTACTTCCATTGGTCTCCTCCGCCGGAAAGACAACCTCTAGGTTATCCCAAGCTTCTATGCTCCATATATCATCAACTACCACCAAATACCTCCTCTGCTTCAGATACCCAAAAAGTTCCTTCCCCAATTCCTCGTCGCTCATTTTCCCGATTTTCTCTTTCTCTTTAACCTCTTCTTCGAGCACTGTAAATTGGTGTATGATTGCCTCCAAAACATTTCTCAGTCTGTATTCTTGAGAAATGGAAATCCAAGCACGACAATCAAAATGTCTTATGACATCACTGTTGTTATAAACTTTTGTGGCAAGAGTAGTCTTGCCCAAACCGCCCATACCCACGATCGAAACGACCGAGAATCGTCTCTCCCTGCCTGCGACCAGCTGATTGACCAGCATATTCGCGTCCTCTTCGATGCCCACGACCTCAGATTCCGGAGCGACGACCATCTTCTGATCTGGACCCTTGGTGGAACTTGAAGATTCATCCTCTCCTCCCAATTGTAGAGCTTCGATCCCGTACTTGGATTTGTTGGCAGAAATCTCTTCAATCCTTCTCTTGATCTTCTCGATCTGATTTGCTACTTGGTGGAGGGTCTTTAGCTGATCGGTGCCACCAACACAGCTCCTGAGAGACCAAACGACTCCTCCGAAACTTTGCTGTCGTTGACGTTGACGTTCGGCTTTGAGAAGGAAGTGGTCAAGAATGTCCTCGGCGTCGTAAGCGACGTCCCGAACTTGATTAACCCAGACCCTGGCTCTCTCGCTTGTTTTGCGCTTCCCGTCAGCATCCTTTAGGAAAGATCGTATCCATTCAAGCTCGTTACGGAGCGAGGTGATTTCATCCTCTACTCCAAGGACCAAACTTGCTTCGCGTGTGATGAGCTCCGACAACTTCTCTAACAAAAATGTCACAACAGCCTCCGGCATTAGCCTTTATTCCTTTGCCCCTCCGATACCAAAGATCTAAGTGCTGCACTCAACTCACCGAGCTTCTTTGCAAAAATGACTTCTGTGAAAAAGCACCAGCAGTCTTGACAAACTGCGATTCAATCCGTGGAATTTGGTATCTCTTTCCACACTGCTTTCCCGACCCACCAATCATCGTACAAAACGACGATTAACTTTTATAATTTGTTTTAACTTTTTCCATATAGGATGCCATTTTTTTTCCTTTCGATATGGATCAGTTGCCGTGTGCATGATTGAACTTTTTCGTCAGTTGCTGTGTGATTGAACTTTTTCATTTTTTATCCTTGGGGCAAGTGCATGATTGAACTTCTTTTTTGTTTTCCTAGGTGAACTTTTACTTTTTTGTGTTTTTGGGTGGGGAACTTCTTTTTTGTTTTCCTTGGTGAACTTCCACTTTTTTTTGTTTTTTGGGTGGGGAAGTGCATGATTGAACGATGTGATTCAATTTCGACACATCCATCACGATTCAACCACAGAACAAGAAAAAGTTACTAGAGAGGCGGAAATCGGAAGAGGTGGCCTTTCCCAGCTGGGCTTGGGCTTCTTGTACCCTTGTACTCAAGAAGCTTTTCTCATCTGCCTTTCCTAATGATCAATGAGTTCGCCTGTTTCTTTAGCTAATGCTGAAACGTACCCCACCTGAGATCCATCACCCTTTGCAATCTGAGACATCCACAAAAAGATTCCCACTCTTCTACTGCATAGCATTTGTCTTCCGCGGATCAAAAGGATTAGTTTTCTCGTATGGATCTCAGAATCTTCATTTAATAGACCAAAATAAAGAAAGCACAGCTCCCCACAGCATCCTTCATCACCCCACGGCTAACTTGCTGAAAATTGAACCTGTTCATGCTCAACCTCAATTAGCTCGTGCCTGTGCCCTTCCTCAAGCTATCGTTGGGCTAGATTCAACCTGAAAACAGCATTACCTCTTCCATTTTGTCAATAAACTGTGGACGTGAAGCTGGTATTCAAACCTGGAATTGACTTGAACCCAAGCCTCTAGTACAGCAACCAACAGAATTTACCAATAAACATAAGTTGCAAACTCGGTAACAGCAAATTCTAAAAACTGTATTACCTTGATGGTACTAAAGTTATATTTTCTTCTTAAGCACGACAATAACAATTACTCAAGCAACCACTATAATAAGCCCACAGAAACAATGACTGGAAAATACATATCAATACAATCTACACTTAGTGGGGGAAAAAATGCCTCCTCCAGAAACCTGCATTGAGGAGGCCGTTGCCTCTCTACTACAACTTCCAAACCTAAAAATTAAACCCTCCAACAATTTCCACCATCATATCTGATCTGTCATGACAAAGTTCATAATCAATACATAAGGCACAAATACAAGCAAAGACCTGTAGATATCTTTGTCGCGCCATACTTTCTAATGAAACATGCAGAGCAAAACCATATAAGCAAGAATGGCTTTCCACTACTCATGGGACCATATAACACCTCCTCCCTGTCAAAGATAAACACACTTCATATAGAAAAAAGTTAGACCTGATGCACACTGGTGCCAGTAGCCCGATCACAATCAGGGGCATTGACCATCAGAGCGCCATCCATCCTGAAGGAACCCCGTAAAAACTTAAACATGCAAGCTCCAAAGAAGCCCATCCTGTAAGATTCATCACCCCCTTGTCTTGGCCCTCTTCATACCTAGACTGTTGTGGAATGGGGACACAGAACCAGACATGTGCGAGCCTTCCTCACGGAGAGTACCATTAAGCATTGCTAGCTCTCTTAGTTGTTGCTTTTTGAAGAAATCCTGCGATTCATCCTGAATACACAGAAATTTTCATAATTCTTCATTTTTTTAAAGAAAAGAGAAGATGAGTCAATCAATCAACCAATAACAAAATGGCTTATCTCATCTAGTTATGGTCGCAATATGAATCTTGTTCCTCCCTCTTAATCCCTCAAAAACCAAATCTTCATTAAGTTGACAGAAATTATTAATACCACCAAATCTTCATTATGTTCTTTCTAGTCTTTCCCTTCACCTTCTTAGATCAGCCATGGAAATTATTAATACCACCGTTTAAAAGTTGACAGAAAAAATTACCATGGGTTTCAGCAGATCTTCAAGGATCTCACGTGCTTGCATAAGGCGAGCATCAATTATTTCAGCTGGCAATTCTGCCTCAACAAGTATGTGGAGAGGTTCATTCAAATGTTCATACCCAGGTTTCCCTCTCATCATTTCTTCCTATCGAAACATAAGATGAAATAAGAATACATAATATGTAATGAATAATCATTAAATCATTTGACAAAACCTGTTAAATATAGCATAAAATGCCATATGGACAAAAAAATATCAGTATATAAAACAATACAAGCACGTATCATATTGATTTCAAATAATTTATTACTCTAGTTCAGCATAAGGTAGAGCTCTTCATCCAAAAAAGAGTTATCCAGACAATCCCATGGTCCAAAAATAAAGGATGTGGTCCAACATGGGGATTTATAGGGTTTAGGCGCACAGTCACTGATAAATTTAGGGTTCACCTGCTATGCTTGGTCTCAGTTCTTGGGAAACATGTTATTGTTTATATTCTTTGAACTCTATCTAAGGATCTGTCAGTGTCACTTGTCAGATCTCCAATTAGCAAAGACCTTCTTAAGAAAGATAGGGACCATTTCATACAAAGTTAAATATAGATTCTTGACTCATATTTAAGAAGTGAAAACCGACAAGGTGGCCTTTTCTCAATATTGTAGTTCAGAGAGCAATATTGACAATCCATTCCAATACATGGTGCTGTTGGATTATGCTGTTAATGGATACCAAGCTAAACAGCATGGACCTTTATATCATGAAGACACCAAATTTCTAGCATCACATGAGAAGAAAAACAATCAACCAAGTGATACTTCCAAGAACTGCAAGTATACATTAAGCATCCCTAGTTACTTTCAACTTGTTTTATGTTTATATATGTGGTGCACATTTCTGTGCGTGCATGCATGCCCAACAATAGTTATAGAGCAGTATCATTGTTACCCTTGTTGGATCCTTGATGCTGCCACGACCTCTAATCAAGACACGACACTCAGTATTTGCCTCCACTCGCTTCAGAGAGTTCCCTCTAGGACCAAGGAGACGGCCAACAAAGTTGAACTGCAGCAGTAATTTGTGAAATTTCATGCAAATGATGCAAAACATAATTAAAGAACAGAGTTATCAAAATGAAGCCAGAAGTTCATTACATACAGTGGGGTATTTATCAACAGGAATATCCACCCTCATCGTTTTCTTGACGACAAGAGCTGACGAGTTACCTTGTGATCCAAGCCAACTTTGTGCTGGTGAAGACTGTAATAATCCTAATCTCTGTAGATTCAACTTTTTACATTATTAAACAACAAAAAACAGATTAAGGTGGCAATCATGGTGCATGGTAAGGCATATAAAAAAATTGGAACTCTCAGCCTCAACACAGAATTCTCACAAAGATACCTAGAGTTTCGCCACGGAGAAAATTTTGTATATGAATATGGAGAGAAACCTTCAAAAAGTAAAGAAATCATATCTGACAGATGGAAAATAAGACAGACAGAATATTACATTCCTCCTTCCCTGCCCCTCTCTTTTCCAAGGGTTGCATACAGTCCACTATACAAACTTTGATAAGATATCTTGACAATTCAGCAGCTAATGGTATTCTCTAAAACCTCAAATCAGTTAGTTTGACAAAGAAAAAGCCCTTTACAAAACACGTCTGACAATAGGACAAGACCCTTCTTAACTCTTGTACAGCTACCATACTAGAAGGAATAATGGTGCAGCCAGTATAATTTGAGAACACAACAAGAAACCTATCTGTCCTGATACAAGGGAAATGAAAAGGAATAGACAACTTCCTCAACCACTGGAGCTGGAATTCACAAGCTAAAGTTATATGCTATTCCTTGATAACGTTAGTCATAGACTTCCTACCATAATAATAAGACTAGATATTAAAAGACAAGCACTTACATAAGGCAATTCAAGTTAGCATTAAAGGTAAGAAACTACGTCTGGAAAGCTTCTAAGAGCAGTAATATTAGATGGAAAGCGAGTTATGTTAATGGTTAGTATCCGTACTTCTGATTGAAATGCTGATGGCCATCCATTCATATTGGCTCCTCCATTTGAAAATATTCCTCCCGATGTCAGAGGGCTAGCATGTTCAAGCCCACTTTGATCTAAAAGTGATGCATTCCCCAACAGTGTGGTTACACGCATTATTTCTGCTCCAAAATGTCAATTTCAAGAATAAGACGTACCAGTTAGCATTGGCTGATAAATTAGTTCGCAGTCACCAGTAAATGGACAGAGAATAAGGTTTTATTAAATGAGTTAGTTCAAAATTAGCACTACCCCATGAAAAATAGTTAATCTTACATGAAACTGTAACCTGGAATGGAGAGAAGGAATGTGTAGTTTAGTCCTACCTGACCTCAATACGAGAATCATAAAGAAAAAACTGGATCTACAGCAAGTACATTTACATCCATTTACAGAAAAAGCTTGGACACAGAAGAAAGCAGAGATATCCCTCGACTTAAATCAAGTACTGATAAATACTTCGAATAGTCACACGATATCCGCAAAACAAGAAGTCACAGCAGCTATTAGTCTTCATATGCAGTCAATCAAACCAAAAACCAAATGATTTCTACAACTACTTGAGGGCCCACACATGCAGTACAATACATAGTTTATCCACAATGGTCACTGTTAGAGCAGGGACAGAGCGTACATGGAATTAAAGATCAAATATTGACTCGAAAAGGATCATACGGTATTTCGAAGAAATAAGAGGACAGATAAGACTTACCATCATGAGAGTATGCTAAACTTCAATAACGTTTGTAATTCAATTTTTAGCATTTTCTTTGTTCAAGCAATAGTACCTGTTAATAATTAAAAGGTAGCATAAACCACCACTCTCAATCTAAAGTCTCTAGTCCTAGGAATAAATCTGGCATACATCAGAAAATCCATGCATGGCATTCCCCTTGTATAAAGGCTGTCTTGTTTTGTTACACTACATCATCTTTTCTTCAATAAATTCACATCTTGATGATTAAAAGGACCATTTAAGGCACACACACAAACATATATATATATATATATATATATCTTAATTGAATCAGAAAATATTTATTCAAAATTCTGTTAGAAAGCAAGAGAATGGATTGCATGTTCTTGAAAGAGCCACTTAATCCTGGGTGACCATAATGGGGCTAATCAAAGTTTACGTAAGAAAAAAATGTCTCTGGATATAATTCTAATCAAGAAGTACAAGGTTAAATGAACAACCTAATGAGTTGAAAGTTCTTCAGACATGGTAACATTATTTAAATAAGGAAAAAAGCAAGACATACATATTATCCAGAGTACATGTACAGTCAAGTAACATTTATATATTTCTCACATTAAAAAAGACTCTTGAAAGGCTTTCTGCAATTAATGGCCTTTACACCACCTTGTGTTGTCCCCCAACACATAATTCATACAAAGTTCCATGTGAAAAGCACATAAAATGGGTCAAGAAATCCTACTCCAAAGTCATAAATAACAGCACGTATTTATCACTGGTGAATTTCTTACATCAGGTTTTAAATGCCAAGCCATCCAGCTATCCTTACTCATCATCAATTTCTTATGAATAATACTATATGTACCCAACTTGCTGCACTCAATTCTGTTTTGTCACTGTCCTCTAATATGTACCTCATGTTGGAAAGCAAACATCATGATTTCCAATACAAGACTGCCACAACATGTAATGCACCCCAAAAGCATAGGCATGCTCATCTACACTACTATGTACATTATACAAGATAACATATACCATTTTTTGTCTCAATAACTAATATACATAGAACCATGACAAAATTCTCTATAGTACTACAGTTCAGAGCAATGATTTCACCATTTTCTGAACAGTAATCTTCAAAGAAATCAAACAAATGGAACACTAGGACACCTCGTTGACTTTAAGTGGCATAAAAGAGTGCATCATGTCACTCCACCAATGTTGTCTCTGATAAGGCATTTGTTGTTGTAAACAAGTGCGGCACTAAATCAAGCTCGTCAATCTTCTAATTCACTTGACTAATGGTTTTAAAGTTCAAGTTGAAAGCATACTAAGGAATAATAAAAAAGAACAAACTATAACTATAAAGTAACATCTATTATATCATTCCACTGGTGCAGACAAATTTCAGAGAAAGACCTGAAATCCCTGAACATCAAAGTAAAACAAGGAAGACCTCCTGCATACATGTTAACCTGCACTAATATTACATGCATGCAACTAAATTATGGTTTTGAAACTCACCCTGGTTCAATAAACGATAGCTATGTGGAAGCACAGGCATAAAGGGACTGAGCTTGTGACGTTCTGCCAACAACTCAGAGAGATATCTGCCAAAGAAGAGTTCAACTGTTATATACAGTCATCTATTATAAATATACAAGAGAATAAATGGGCACACACTTCTTTGCAGGAAACAACAACCATGAAAGTCCATTTTTGCTCAAGTAAACACACACCATGCCTTACGAAAAAAAACACATAAATACACCTTAAAAAACATGATATCAGCTTTAAAAATGAATCCAACAATCAAAAGTGACTTATACGAAGTAATTGGCACCATCAGCATAATACTGCTATAATAGCCGAAGCCGGATGTATAGAAGTACCTACAATACCAATAATTTAAACTAAGCAGAACAAAGAATGTATCAGATTTCACGCTTCACGACTTGTCATCATCATTGACAATAGCAACAGCAACAAAAAACAGCTAGGAAGGTTTGAAAAGTCCACTAACCCTATAATGTAACTTCACAGAGCAGTCACAGGGGCAAGTCTTAAACTGCAATCTATGTGATTTTTCTAAGAAAAAAATACGCATGCTATGTTAAAATATACAGAAAATTCTGAAAAAGTAAAAAAGAAAATAGAGACCAAGCAAAGGCTCGTTGTAAAACAAAACGAAAAACTATGAAAAACTAAATTTACTATTCTCAATGGCGTTAAATCGTTGATCTTGATAAATGAGGGAACCGATTCGTTTTTAGCAACATAAAAAACATGTACTGAATGAGCAATGGTCCACGGCAATAACAAACTAATACAAACAAATATCGAAGACGGAAAAACAATACTTATCTAACGCATAATGGGTAGAGAAACGGCATGTTCAATATAACAATTTTACCGAAATTAACTTGATCTGGACGATCTACCATAAAAGTCCTCTGGAAAAGTAACATCAACAGAGCACATTACATCAGATCGTGTACATGAATAAAAAGAGATCATAAAATTCTCCAATTTATTTTCCTGGTCTATAGAAGAAGGAACGCATCTAAAAGTAGCCAAAAGAAAACGCATCGGACTATAGCACAAACGATGGATTCCAGAACCTCGATCATGACCAAGGAAGGAAAAAAGTTTAAGCCGAATTAAATCTCAGAGAAAGAATTCTATATGTCAAAAAGGCTTGGATTCGTAATATGCAGAAAGGAGGTATGAATGATTTTATCGAAGCTTACTTCTCCTGCTCAACAAGAGCGTTGGTCGCAGAGCGAATGCCGGAGATGTGAGGAGAATGAGGGGTGGTAGACGGAGATGGAGAGTAAGCCATATATCTGCCGGAAGACATTCTCTCCGGCGATATAGGCTTCAGATCCCGGCTAGATCGCGGGCAGCGAGGTCGCCGAGTAGAGTCGGTGGAGAGGTGGTACTTATAAGGGCCAAAAAAAGGAGTCCGCTTTACTTACTGTCCGAACAACTTTTGCCATTTCCTGCCACTCTTTGTACAGTTGCGTTTATCTTGCTAGGCGTGTAAATGGATACCCCACCATACTGTACGGGTGCTAGACCCGGGTCCATTTAATAGATCCCGGTTCTGGCTTATGATGTTTGTCAAGCCTTCCTGTCCGAGATCGGTTTAACATGCACCCGGTCTGAATCTAGCCTGACCCAACCCAATGGTCTCCTACGGTTCACAACCCGGAGACCCTTTTCCCGCTGGCATGAAAGAGCGGGTTTAAAGATTCCACAACCCCCTCTTCCAAAAATTTATTTTTCTTAACCAACAAAGAGTTGCACGGATGGAAGAAACGACGGTGCCATTCAAAAGCCTCCACAGCAGAGAATATCAAGGTCACAAGAAGAAGGTCAGTTTTAACTCTTTCTGCACCTGATACTCTCGGATGTTCCATTTGGAGTCTAATTTGAATGCGAGTATATGAAGAAACCCTAGATTTGTTTTTCCTTTCCGGAATTTTAGAACTTTCGGATTCGCGTACTGAAACGTTGGATTGGATTGATTGTTTCATTTCGCTTTGCAGGTGCATTCAGTGGCTTGGAATTGCTTAGGTACCAAGCTCGCCTCTGGTTCCGTTGATCAAACAGCTCGAATTTGGCACATCGAGCCGCATGGACATGTCAGTTGTACTTTCCACTCTTCCTCTTATATGCTTAACCAGCATTTTTATTTTCGAGGTTTTTTTTTTTCACTTAGATCCTTCCAGTTCCTCCGTCTACGTTATTCATTCCATTATTAACCGATGCTGGTGTGACTTTATCTATGAAACTTTATGTTCTCTGTTATTTCCATCTTAGTTTTATCGACGTGGCGATTTTATTGCAGAGTAAGGTTAAAGATATTGAATTGAAGGGGCACACAGATAGTGTGGATCAGCTGTGCTGGGACCCCAAACATGCCGATTTAATAGCGACTGCGTCGGGGGATAAGACCGTTCGTCTCTGGGATGCTCGTAGTAAGTCAATCTTGTATGGACTGACCATGCTTTTGATTTTGCAAGATGTATGAGAAAAATGGCTGTTTTGGTGCTAAAAATTACATGTATGCTACCGAAAATGCTTAGTTTCTTACTGCAATGTCATGAATGAAGAAGTCTTTAAGATATGTCTATGATCTTGTTATTCATGCCATGAAAGATGATTGGATTAGAGTTTCGTCTTTGCAGTCACTTCCAAATATCTTTTACATGTTTACTTATGTATTGACAAAATAATTAGCTTCCTATCGTTACATCTATTGTCAGAAAAATACGAACTATATGTATCAAACGGCTTCAAGACCAATGGAGTAGGGTTTCATATGTTTGGTTTTCACTTTCCACTTTTATGTTTACAAGTTATATGATGCTGTTTTCTGTTTGTATAGGTGGTAAGAGCTCTCAGCAGGTTGAACTTAGTGGGGAAAATATCAACATCACATACAAGCCTGATGGGACAAACATAGCTGTTGGGAACAGGGTATGTTTAACAATTTTATGGCTGTCGTTTACATAGCAGTCCTTAGAATGATTTTCTTAATGGTCTCCCTTAACTTGCATTTCTCATATGTATGAGATTCTAGCTTAGTTTGGATACTGGCAGTTTTAATGAATAAATATTGCCTGGAACTTTTGTCTTGCTATATTTTTGCTTTTATCAACAATTGTTCTTCTTCATGGTAGGATGATGAGCTAACAATCTTGGATGTTCGGAAATTTAAGCCAATACACAAGCGAAAGTTTAGCTATGAGGTAAACTCTGTTGGGAATTGTGTAACTACTCAATTAGTCATTTTTATTTCTTATTTTTTGTGTTGGCGTAGTGAGAGGTGGGGGGTGGTGGTGGTGATGGTGTTTGAATGCATGATTGACGCACAATGTTTTTATGTACATAGAATCGTTTGAGCCACTATATAAAATTGGTATGTGGATATAAAGTCTTAGGCTTTTACCCCACGGCTCAGCTAATCAAATATATTGAATTATCCTTTGACACTGTTTTGTCAGGTAAATGAGATTGCTTGGAACATGACGGGGGAAATATTCTTTCTTACAACTGGAAATGGTAAGAGCAATTTCTGCTATATTTACCGGTGAATCCAATGATTTATTTGCAGCTAACGCCTACTATTTCCTCAGGTACTGTTGAGGTGCTAGCATACCCATCTCTTCGGCTTCTTCACACTCTTATGGCTCATACTGCTGGTTGTTATTGCATTGCAATTGACCCAATGGGAAGGTGCAAAGCTGCCTCTCTTATTGTCACCCTCTGCTATTGTATCTACCTTTTTTTTCACATGTAAAAAATGAAATCTTAGAATTGAGTTGATGTATCTTCGTGAATTTTATTTCTTCTGCAAAAATAACCAATGAAAAATTTTCATGTTAATTGTAAGGATTTCAAATGAAAAAAGAAAAGAGTTTCACGTGGATGTCATTTCCTATCCAAGCAATGTTGTTTTGGTTTTGCTATTTCAGCCATAACCATTGTATGACCTGAGCTTAACAGTAGGGGTTGCAACAGTTAAATCTTCGGCCATATAATGTCTATATAGGTAATTGCTGACTTACTTCATCTAAGCCCCTTTCCCCTATTGGATATTGATCTTAGATCCTTTAACGTGGATTCTTTCACCTTTCCTCTTTGTCTGCAATGTGTTAGTCGAAAATCAAACTTCAAAGCTTTGGTCAGCTGTTACTCCAATTTTTGCCCCTGTTTGTATACGATATTTTAGTAAAGAATCGAGAATGGACAATTTAAATTCTAGAGTTTATTGGCTGGAAATTTGAACTCTGTTCCTTAAGGCTGTGCATGTGAGTGCACATAACTGCATTTTATGACTTTCAGAGCTAACTAATGTATCTGAATGATGAATAATTAGTGTATCTGAATGCAGATATGTGTTTTATGTAATTGCTTAATGCATGCATGTATTTATGAATCAGAGAAGCATCAGTTTTGAACATGATTCTGACCCTTCTATCTACTTCTTCCTACCATTACAGATATTTTGCTGTAGGAAGTGCTGATTCTTTAGTCAGTCTTTGGGATATCTCAGAGATGCTTTGTGTTCGAACATTCACAAAACTCGAGTAATTTGCTTTCCTGTGCTTTTGAATTAATTTAGACAGATTAGGATTTTATACACTTTTCTGTTAGTGTTAGATTTATTTAGACTCTCCCCAAAAGTGTTTAGATATTCCTCTAATCATTTTCTTTAGCAGGGGCCATTGACTTTTTCTTACTTCCTCAGATGGCCTGTCAGAACAATAAGTTTCAACTACACAGGAGAGTATATTGCTTCTGCCAGTGAAGACCTATTTATTGATGTGGTATGTCTGTTAGAAAACTTACTATACTTTATTTTAAAATTTTTTTTGGCTTCAAGCTCTTTATTCTATGAAATGTCTTCACCACTCTTTACCGGAAAAGAGGATTATTAGGGTCAAGATGGGATGAAACTGTGTACTGCTGTGATAGAGATTGTCATTTGGTTACCTATATAGGAGTTCTTAAGCCATAATGGAAATGATATTACCAAAAAAAAGAAAGGATCTGGGTAACACTACTTCTGCAGTCGTGCATTCTTTTGGAAAGTGGGTCATCCATGAAAAAATGACAATGGGTTGAAACTTTGTGGTGTAGGAGATGCACATATCGATGAGCATAAGGAGAATCCATTATTTCTGTCATCTCATTCTTTCTTGAACAATTCTCACTAGAATATTGTTAACAACACTAATGCTATTGCTGTTTTTCTGAACAGTCAAATGTACAGACCGGACGAACAGTCCATCAGATTCCTTGTCGGGCTGCAATGAATAGCGTGGAGTGGAATCCCAAACACAATTTACTAGCGTATGCTGGAGATGACAAGAACAAATACCAGGCTGACGAAGGTAGATAAATTTTCTTTCTAATTTAAAGAGAGATTTTCTGTACGTACAAGGACCAGTTTCAAGGTCAAAACGATTTTGAATCATGAAAAGATTTGGTCCGTACGGATAGATCTGTTGCTTTGCTTTTGTGAGTCATGTCTGTCTTGCCGGTTTTCATTGTTCACATAATAAAGAAGCTTGCTTATTTATCTCTGGTTGCAGGTGTGTTCAGAATATTTGGCTTTGATAGTGCGTAAAATCAAGTAGAGAACATTACTGAGGTTTGCAATCATATCAACTGTCCTGTGATTGATGTCATGGTTCTTTTGGAATGTGGAAAACTTTAACGATCATAGATTTACTGAAATCCTTGTAGACAATTTGGCTTGCCAAAAAAGTCTGTTTAATCAAGGTTTAGAACATCAGTACCAACCACTGCACTGACCCCATAAACGAGGACTTGATAAGGGCTGATATTCTTAACTATTTATTTCATTGCTGCAATCAAGCGAAAACAGTAATCACTAGTAAGATAGAACGGAAGCAAACAAATGGGACTATTCGACATGGGCAATTCTAGTCTAGTAGTGAAACAAGAATTTTCTCTACTCATCGTTGTCTAATTTGCACGTTAATATAATTCCTGCAAACACACGGAACACGGAATGTGAACTGAAATATGCAGAGACGGGTAACAATACGAGGCAGGAATCTGTAAAAGATTTCCTTCATTATAACAGAGAGTAGACAGTAAAAATTCTGTTGTCTACATGACAAATGTTTTGAAACTCGCGTTGAGCATCGCTGGTCCACCAAAACTAAGGGAAGAAAGTTTCAAAAACCGGAAGGCGGTTGAGTATGGTTGAAGTATGTATATTTGGAACTACAGTTTTCTTGAATGGATCTCACAGTCACAGCCTATATCCGTGTAAATGTTTAGCCCACCTTCTAGCCATCTGGGGATCATGATAATCCCAACTCTCAACACTGCTAGTCCTTCCACCTATAGGTTCTCTCTCGTGACTTGACTCTCGCTTATCCTCCACGCCGACGATCGTCTCTCCTATCCTAACGCATTCTTCAACACCATCCTCAACGTAGCTGTAACCCACACAGATATAGCCACATTCACCCAATATCAATGCAACTCTCCTCTCTTCTCCTCCTCTCAGTTCTCCAAGCCTTACTACGCGCCCATCCTCCCCAATCCTCAACTGGGTTTCTCTGATGACGCCACCGAGCAATCTGGCAAGGAATTCTTCAAATTCATGCATAACAAATCCATTTGAACTGCCAAAGCCGAAGCCGACGTGAAACCGATGGATTGGAATGGGGACTTCCATGTCGTGATCAAGGTAAGATCTCGATGGGCTATCAGACAGATGCAGGATGCAAGATTGGGGATTCTTGTGGGAGCGATCTTCCAGTATCTTGATTCCTTTCTTCAGCCCTTCAACCGGGTCAGCTTGTCCCATATAAAAGAGACGATCGACGACTTGTAGAGCTGTTCGTTTTCCATGGGATGTCATGCGCCTGAGAGGGAAAGCGCGTGTTGCAGCAGATGAATAGGTGACAATGGCCAAACGGTCAACGGAGCGAAGGGAGAAAACCACTAAAGCCATGGCTTGCTTGAGAAGCCTCAGATGGGACCCATTGGGGCTGGCAACCAGGACCAGGTCGGTTGCTTGCTGGTGTGCTAGTTTTACAGAGAGATAAGCTCTACTACCATTAGAGCAGTGACGGGGCTTTTGCAGATTCGATGAATCGTCTTCCGCCGGAAAAGAGGACGAGCCGGTGAAGTGATGTAGTGCAGGAAGCCCACAGCCACAAGGATGGTATGATGTTAAGGTTGGTTGGCCGCAACCGCATGGATAAAAAAGTGGGTGGGTAAGTGGGGCAGTTGCAGGGATGAGAGACAAATGTAGACGGGGATGGCTGGGAGTATTATTGTGGTGGGGCTCTACAGGGTCGTCGTCATTATAACGGACGGAACGGAGAGAGGAGCGTCTGTGGACCCGGAATGTAGCAATGGAGTCGTCAAGTATGCGGAGAACGGGGTCCGACTGATTGCAAGGAAGCGAACAGGGAGGGTTCAGGTTGCGAGGTAGCTGGGTCCAGTGTGCTCGGCAAATGGGACAGGTGACGCTACCATGGCGGACATTGGAGGAGATGCAGGCGAAGTGGAATGCATGCGAGCACTGCGCTGTGAATATCGCTTGGCTAGGGCTGCCGCTTGTACTGTAGCTCAATGGCTCCAGACATATTGCACACAAGTTCTGCAAAACTCAACAAAAATCAGCTTTAATCATCCATGAAAGAAAAATAAAAAACTTAAAAGACTAGATTTTGAAGTGATTTGAGCAAATGGGTGTTCGCAAGTCACTGTGATATGGCCTGTTTTTTCGAAATCGTAATGTCTCCAACTCCTTGCCCGGATTAGAGAGATTGCCAAAAAAAGACAAGAATTCATCATTTAGCTGTTCATGGGGATTTCAGAGGAAAGATGAACAAATCAGAGGAACAACCGTGTTTGGTAATTTCAGATATAGATAAAACTTAAGAGTGGCCATGGCGATCGACAAACTGTTCATTAATTTTCATTCTACACGGGGGTAAATTCAATTGTAATTCCCCCTTCGTCTTGACATCCATGTGTGGGAGTGGTTTCATAATTCTTAATGAAAGACGGAAAGCATAAGAAATGATCTGAAAAATTGTGATGGTTACCTTTGTGCCGGTGCTGGTCTCTGCTCCCTCTCTGTTTTTTGATGCATTCTGGATGTAAGCAGGAGCACCCGAAGTCGAGATCTGAGAAAACAAGTGAAAATTAGGCTTGTATTGTAAAACATATTGGATCAGAAACCTTAAACCAAAGAAAAGGAAACGAAACCCATAAAATGCAGAGGAAGGAGAAAAGGGTGTTTCAAGGAATGTCGGAAAATATAGGAGTCCAAAGATTAAACGTTTTTTCTTCACCCTTTTACTCCACTATTTTCTCTAAATTGATGAGACGAGGCACATCGTGAAATCATGGACACCAGTAAACTTCTTGAAAATTTGAATTTCAAAGCTTTTGACTCTACAGGAATAGAGCGAAGTAGAAGATACGAGAATAGAGCAATAATGAAGAAAATCACAATTAGGGAAAAAAAAACAGGAGGAGAAAAAAATAAAAATTGGGGGAAGGAGACACCCACATTAGTATCGACGTCGGAATCCACCTTGGGTTGTGACCGTGAGAAGGAAGCGCAAGGTAGTGCGATAATCCTCGCTGCTTTTCGGAGTTTCGAAGCTCCGACCATTGCATAAACCTTCTATCTGTGTCTCTTCTTATCTTCCCTGCTGCTGCTGCTTCAGCTTCTTTCTGCTGCTTGACGTTTTTATTGTTGCGTCTTCTCCCCCATCCTCTTTAAGTTAAATGGCTCCGCGTTTTATGTGTTTGGTTGGTGGAGTTTTCAGGAAAACAGAAAAGAGGCAGGGAAGGAAACATGAGCTCTGAGTTTCCTGCAGTTTCTTCTGCTGCTTTATTCTTTCTTCCTTCCACTCCCACTCACTTTAACTGCATTGCTGACCAAAAAGATTTATTTTAAATGCAGTGAAACTCCTCCGTCTCTTCTTCTCTTTTTCTTTTGTGTGTCTCGGTTTTAACGGAAACGTTTTAGCTCCACCGTAAAATCGTCTCTTTTTCCAGTCTCCCCCTCCGAATCAGATCTTCTTTTGGTACGACCGACGGGAAGTTAACCCACGCCAATTCCTCGGGAGCCGGGTTATACATACTACTACGTATATCGCCGTCCACGTTTCCCCAAAAACTTGCCGTTTTCCTTCAAGTGTCTTCACCGGCTTGCCCAGCTCGACCAAGGGACACTGTTTTCCTCTTGTTTTTGTTTTTGTTTGTGTTTGGGCTCTTTTTATCCGCCTTTTGTAAAGCTTCGAAATTACATGATTCTCCTCCTTTATTTATTTATTTATCTGACTACAGGTCACTATTTGAAAAAACTCGGGAAGAACCCGCAAAACTCGGCCGAGAATTTAAAAATTTTCTTCGTCCTAAAAAACCAAGTAGAATTAAACTAGGTGATCATTAATGTAACTCGTATAATTTATAGCGAATTTTTGGCCGTGTAATCAAAAGTTTTAGAAATTACTATAGATTCCTTATTTAACTTTTAAAATATCAATTTATTTCTCTAATGAGCAGGTTGATAGCTCGGTCTAGGTTGTACGTGTTATGGGGACAGGTGGATTTAAACACCCATAATTGTCTACGCTTGTCATGATGTGAAGGCATTATTGGCATATATTAAATTTGCTCGCAATTCTAATTAAGCTATAGATCAAATGAAATCGCCTGTTATGTTTCTCTGAATTGTTTCCTGACTTGTCCTAAGGTGCTGTTATGTGGAACATTTCATCATCAATTTTTTTATTGTTATTAATGTTTCAAGTGAACCCATATGAGCAAACATTGACCATGAGATGTTTCACATTACTTCACAGAGAATAATTCAAGAAAACATAACAGACGATTTCATCCTAATACCACCACTTCGCAGGCGATTTCATCCTAGTGCCGATAGGGAAAGTAAAGTCACTCGCAAGGTAATATGGGACCCGTAATCCTGGCACCGGCATTTAAACAGCCAAAGCGGAACCATGGCACGAGGATAGGCGTCCTGTCTCTCGCACATATGTGGGGTGGGCTGTCACCTCAAACCATTCAGTGGGTTTGGTCCACCGGAGCTTGTCAAAATGTTCGGTCGGGAACTCCAACGGTCGAGATCTCCCGATTCTGAACACGTCTATAAAGCTCGTCCTCATATGGACAACTGTCAGATTTGGGCTGCTTTTAGCCAGAAGTCTTGGGTGGGGCCGGTGAACAGTGCTGTAAAAACTTTATACACGGGCCCACTATTTTCCGATTAGCCTTTCTTCCACTAAAATTTTGTAGAATTCCCAATCAGGACCAATGAAATTGCGAATTGGAAAGAGTCCAAGAGAAGGTAAACGAGAGAAGAAAAAGGGAGGGGTTAAAAAAAAACAAGAGAGAGAGGAAAGCAAAAGCAACGTGGAAGCGGAAAACTTGACCGTTAGATTTGAATTTCAATTTGCTTTTAATGACAAATGATGGCTTGACCGCCTGGGTTTCTTGCTTTTGATTCTCACATATTGGAAAAAGCAAACGTTGAGTTGGCGCCAAAAATGCTTTTCTTGGACCCCTTGCATTCCAATTTCCAATAGGCACTCATAGGAGACCTTGCCAGTTGGGAAGGGATGCTTTCTTTCTAGAAGCATCCCTTCCCTTCGCTTAACTTCCATCAGAGCAAATCATGATTTGTTACTAACCAAGTTTTTGCTATTTAAAAAAAAACCCATTAAGATAATCAATCACCTGTTAGTGGATTGACTACCCCATTAAGATAATCATTCACCTGTTGTGTTTTTCAATTTATTATCTATCTTAATCTCATGCTTATTGGATTGACTATTACGTTAAACATCTTTTATGATATTAGGTCAATCGCCTAACCCCCCGTTAGGATCTTTACAATTAAGTCCTTCCTCCTCCAAAATTGAGGGGAATAGATCAAATCCACGTGGCAAAATGGACAAGGGGTTTAATTAATTTGGTAGTTATGGTTGGTTATGAGTTTGATCATGGCCTGCCTGCCCCTGAAAAGAAAGCTATTTTAAATATGATGCAGAACTGACTTCAACATCATGAGCTGCTAGATAAAACATAACCATATTGGTCATGCCTTATCAATCAATTATTAAAAAGTTAGTTTAGGCTCGATAGCATATTCTCCACAAAGATAAAACGCCATTTGTTCAAGACAAATAAGGAACCTTTATCAACACTACAGATTGTTTGAGCATTTTCATGATTCCTTCCCCCTGGATTAATGATTGTTGTATAAAATATTAGCCATTTAATCTTCAAATGGTAGGTAGGCAAAGGCAATGATTGGACCGAAACTGTGAGCTCGTGTTCCGAATATAGAACGTAAGTCCAGTCCGCTCTACTCTAGTGCAGTAGAAACCAGCTTAATCCCTCTGGCAGAATGGTATTTATCTATCGTGTACAGTTGGGTCATTTGCATTGCCGGCTTTTGATGAAATAAAAGGGGGTCAAATTTGATCTTCTTGATCAAGATTCCTGTGATGATTATCTTGACCGAGCTTTGGCATCTTTTAATAATAAAGGCCGACTTCTTCACACATTTGAATGTCTTCCTTTCTACGACTCTTGTAAGATTTCTTGAGAATTCTTGGCTTCACATTAACGTTAGGTGATCAACAATTATTACTAGATCTTACCCTAATTAAATTCCAAAAGTTTAGTGCTTACTTGCTACTAATATATATTGCATTGCCCTGATCGATCTCATTTACTTCTGTAAGTAATAATCCTAAAACGGAGATAAGAAGTTAAAACCCATGGGCTTAGATTAGATGTATCAACGTCAACCACTTACTTCCGGTTCCAGTGCAGCTACAGGACTTGAAATTGACCGTTTTAGCGGAAGTATCACGTGTAGTGCTTCTGGCTTCATAAAGGAATGGTCCAAAACACCTAACGATTCGTGCCAAACTGCCAAATATCATTATTTGGCTTTTTGTAAGGTTCGGTCTGATCAACGCATGAATGGAACATATGTACTCGTCTGTTGCAGAGGTAACCAATGTGTTACCTCGTCTAGCAAGGCAACTCTATAGTATCGATCGAGCACATACCCTAACTTAATTGAGGTTGTGTTCTATCATATCATGAATCATCATTATTATAGCTAGGGCTTGTGTGGGTTCGGCTTGGGCCAAAGGTCACACATTAGTGATAATAGTTCTTGTCCAAGCCCGCCTAGTCCGATGATCGGGCTTGTGATTTAATGACCAAGCCCAGTGAGCACACTTAAATGCCTAAGCCCGACCAAACCTGCCTAACAATAATCACTTGGACATCTAATTTTATATTCTAAAGAAGGTAAAAACACTAATCTTTTCTTTTTATTATAATTCAAAAAAAAATGTTGGGAATAAATTTCAATTATTAACAAAAAAAAGTATTATCATTTAGAAGAAGTGATGAAATAGTGAAGAGGTGTAAAGTAAAGGGAAAATTAACTTCTAATAATATTTTTTCAAAATAATTAAGATTCAGTTAGTAAAGTTTTGACTTTCAACTTTTATTAAACCTTTATTAAAATAATTAATTTTTAGTGCCATTTCAGGTTACGGATAAATTCTCCAAAAAATGCCCTTATACAACTCACTTCCAGGACTTGTACAAACAATAAATTGACTTATACAAGCCATTTTAGACTTGTACAAGTCAATAAATTGGCTTGTACAAATTAATAAAATGACTTGTACGTTGAGTGAATGACTTGTACAAGCCATCTGGACAAGTGATGTAAGGGCATTCTTTGAATAATTGATTTGTAATAGTAAAAAGATATTAAAAATTAATTATTTTGATAAACGTTAACTAAAAGTTAAATTTCAAACCTTTACTGACTAAACCTTAATTATTTGAAAAAGTATCACTAAAAATTAATTTTCCCTAAAGTAAATATAATTAGTTTAGGGTTGGAAAAAAAGGTATTAATTAAATAGGAAAAAGTAAAAAAAAACCAATTAAATAGTTAAATTTCGGGCTGGGCTGGCCCAACATTTCTTTATTTTGACCAAGCTCATCTAAAATTTTTTGAGCTTTTAAAAATCAATTCCATCCCGGCTCTATGGTCAACAATTGCATGACCAAGCCCATATAAAAACAGGTTTTTATTTATTTATAGAAAGCCCAAACTAGCCGATTTCCTTACCATATAAAAACAGGTTGGTCACCTCGGTCATGAACACCCTTAATTATAGCCCTACCTACACATAAAGCATGATATGTTATAATTGACATGCATTTCATTACAACCCAATTTTTTCTTGGGAAAATTATGGGAAAGGCCTGTACATTAAAGTTATGATGTTGCAGGCCTCCTTTCCCCTTAAATTTATTAAAAGGGCCTCACATGCCCTTTATGACAGGATCTGTATCCTCCTATGAAAATGCTTGTATCCCCGTATAACAAGACTTGTATCCTCCTATGAAAATGCTTGTATCCCTCTATGATTATACGTGTATCCTTCTATGAAAATTTTTGTATCCCTATATTTGTTTGCCCCTATGACTGTGATTGTATCCTATTATGAAAATAATTGTGTCCCCCTATGACAGGACTCATATCCTCCTATGAAAATGCTTGCATCCCTCATGTGAGGCCCTTTTGATAAATTTAAGGGAAAAGGAGGCCTGCAATATCATAACTTTGATGTACAGGCCTTTTGGGAAAGACCTCCCAAAAAGGAGGCTTTTCCCATAATTTTCCCTTTTTTCTTTACCCTCATTTTCTCATAACTATAACAATATCAAAATGCGAAGCCATTTTTTCTTGTGCAGTCGCGAAGACAATCTTTAATGAAGAGCACTCATAGCACCTGCACAACCCCTCTAAGTAAGTTCCATACCATTCGAGATCCTTTATATATACAAGTACTTGACAGTACTATGTAGAGACAAAAATGAAGGGTGACCAAAATGAAGGCATCGAGTTAGATACCAACTTTCCGACGGTGGGATGAGAGGCTAATTCAATGGATCAATTATCGGTTTTGAATCGCCTTCCAACATATATAATGTTGCATTAAGAGCCGAATTTCTATAAAATGCTTTCTTACTATTAGTTGATATGCTTTTGGAAAATAATTAGAAATATTAACGAATTGAGAAAAAAAAGCAATTCTAGAATAAGAAAATATATAGTTAAGGAAATTCTTTAAGGCTGCCTTTTGGATTGCTTAATTAAGCGCTTAATTTCAATTTATGACTTATTAAATCAGTTTTTAAATATAAAATTGCTTTAATAAATCATAAGTTAAAATTAAGTGCTTATTAAACAATCTCGAACACACCCTAAACATAGTAACCTAGTAATTGATTTTATAAGAGGCAACTTATTTGGCAGAAGTACTTGTCCATAAATATACATATATATTTAATGACTCCAACTTTTATAGAAATAAATTTCGCACATGAAAAAACAAAAACAAGGAAGGCATGTCCTAAAATCAGATGGACGAACCTGTAAAATGGCTCGTCTGTAGTGCATAGGTGATTGCCACGTCAGTTAAAAAACTTTTATAGGCTCGTTCGTAGATGATTTAAATCCCTTAAAATACATTGTATTTGTAACTTAAATAATATTAAAAAATTTTATTTGGAATTTTTTCAAGGAAGTATCAATGAACCTTGAGGATATTGATTAGATGGTTAGGATTGGTCAGTTCATTTGCGTGGCAGCACAATCCATCTGTGAACATGGGCAAGGAGATGACTGAGGCTGCATTTGGCGTTGTTTTTTGAATCAATAAACATGTTTGGAAAGTAAGTGCTTTGCTTCTCAAGAAAAGTAATTATATCGCTTTTTGCTTCATCATAAAAAAAACAAAACATTCGTTGTAAACATGGTTATTGCTTCAAAAATGGAAAAAAGTAAAAGCAAAAAGCATGCCAAACTATAAGGCCATTTCATCACACGTCTTTTTTTTATGGTGGAACAACTCTGTACACCTTTGTGTATGAGGCCAACGTATACCTATATACATGTTTCATTGTACTGATTGGTCCATTTATGCAAACAAATTCATTTTTTTTAAATAACAAATTTATTTTCTTTGAACAGAACAATATTACGGCCGTTGCAAGGTTTCCTTGTAGATTATGATCGCAAGGTTTCCTTGCAGATTATGATCATAGCCATCCATCCACTGGGGGGATTGAAATCGTTACTACATGTAGAATGGTCTTCTGATTGGCCTCTTAAATTTGAAAAAAAAAAAAAAAAAAAAATATATATATATATATATATATATATATATATATATATATATATATATATATATATTTAAAATTTATTTTAAAATACGCTATATAAGCTGTCGAAACGTGTGCTTTGCCATTTAATTAAAAAACTCCCACAAAATTCAAATCTCAAAAAAATAAAAGCCGAATTTCAAACTAGCCGTTAACATTCGGTGAAACCAGACGCTCCCTCAGCACTCAAGAGTAAGAGCCTGAAAACCTCAAACCTATAGTCATCGCGTTCGAGTTAGCTCTCGTCTTGCTCCTATCAGCTACTTTCTCGCAGCTTTTTTTTCGAATCAAGATTGCTAAAATCTGTTTCGCCTGTGTGATTCCTTCGCAAACCCCGTAAAATGTTTACAGAAGGTCTGGATGAAAGCGCTATAAACTGGATCAAACAGGTAATAAATCCCAGAATCTAGTTTCTTTAATTAACTTTAATTTTTGATCCGTGATTTTCAGATTTCAGGGTTTTGGCGATTTTTGATCTTGGCTTTACAGTTGTGGGTTTTGACATTTTCATGGAGTGATCCGGTAGGGTTATCATGATTCAAAAGAAAAGAAGAAAAATAACGGTTTCTTGGAACCCCGAATTCCTACTCTTGATTTATTTGAAATTCATGGTGTATTCATTACTTTTGAATATCTTACTATTTTCATGATTTTCTTGATGGGATTTGCTGGCTATGGCCGTGCACACGTATTTTTACATAGTTTTTGAAGAATCAACCTTATTAGCTTTCTCGTTGGCCTTTACATAACAGCCGGCTACGATTATTCATAGTTAAATATTCTAGTAATCTAATCTTCCACTTGAATGTTTGTTAGGTTAACAACTTAATATAATCCTCTTGAATACCGCAGGGATCAGATGTAGAGCAGCAAGTTCGTTGTCCCCTAAAAGAGAAGCTTTCAGTTGATCCCATTCCAAAATCACCTTTATTGTACAGTAGCAGGAGTTCTTTGTCCCCTCATGTTTTACCTCCACCAAAATTATATTCTGGCTTTCTGGGACCTCGTAGTTCAGTTATTCTGGGACTTAATGATGATGATGATGGTGGTGATGATGAGAGCGTGGCATCAGTTTCATATGACATGGATGGAAACTACTCAGAGACATTTGAAGATGAAGGTATGGGATCTAGTGATACCGATCTCATAGAAAAACCAGCAGTGCGATGCCATGAAGAAAGAATCATTGGAGTAAAAATTGGAAGAAACTTGAACAACGTTAACGAGTCAGTAGTTAGTGGATCAGATGGTCGACATGGGTTTTCCGTGAACAGAGGGTCATCAAAGGAGAATCTCACGATTGATATACCACAAAATGTCAGAAGGTTTGCAGACGGTAATTTAGATACAGTAGGATCTTCCCAGAAGACGTTGAACACGATTGGCAGGGATCAGCCTCTTGAACAAGTTATGAAAATAAATGCAAATGTAGGATTTGACGCTGCTCTTTTTCTTTTAATTATTAGATTTAGACGTTAAAACTTAACAATGATATCATGAAATTTCTTATCTGATGGATAATTGAGCAAGGCCTTTTGTCTCAAAGAGTAAATAATGTCAGGTATGTATCTATACCCATTCTAAACTGTATTTTGTTTCAATTTCAGGTTCCCACGGATGATATCATCACCAAAAAATTACCAGATCTGGGAACTCCCAGTGCACCTCCCATTATGGAAGTTGGAAGAGACGAAGATAAATTTGAAACTGAGGGAGGACAGTGGGCAGCTTCCAGTGGGGTGGTGAAAATTGAGGAAACTAACAATGAGTTATGTGCATTAAGAGAATCAATGCCTCACAACAGGAGCCAAGAAGAAGTACGAGACTGGGTTCATAAAAGCAATGAACCATGTGCAAGGTACAGTCATTTTCACCTCCTTCCCCCTGTATCCCCTGTGGGTTTTCCCAAAGGTGTATGTTCTACATGCTTTGGTGCTTCCTGCCTGAAAATATCTTGAACTTTTGATGTTGCATTTTTGTCCCAAAAAAACAGAACCATATTGGAAGAAACAGAAGCTCAGATTCCTTATTCGCAAACAAACTCAGTGGATCAACCACCCTCTTATAATAGCAGGTAGGATATTAATTGAATTATATAACAGATTGAGATGTAGGAATAGAATTTATGTTTCTGACCCCACAAAATTGTGATATATATATATATATATATATTCTAATTGTTGTACACTTACTTTGGTGACTTATAGTTTCTTTTAGCTGATATTCTATCTCTTCAGGCTGACCTTATGTGTTTATGAAATCCAGAAGAGGTTCTTCATTTGATGTTATCCCATATTTTTGGCCTTGTTATGCATCAAGTGGACCATTCAATTGGTGGACCAACTTGCAGATGTATTATTCTTAAGTGAACATTTTGTTTGATTATTTTAATATGAATGGAAGAATGAAAAGCATCATAACTTGAAACCCAAAATCTTTCAAACGTGAATACAAAGTATTGTCAACATAATCCATTTATAAGTGTAAGAAAGAAAGTATTTAGATGCGTTAGTACAAATGAACAAGTATAAAAATTTTGGCTGTAAATTTGATGCGTCTGGATGTATATTTGGCACGAGAAGAAAACATAAGTTTCCACAGTCTGCATAAACAACATCAACAAAATCCTTTACCCAGTGGATAATTTTTTGAATATTTGAACTGTTGCAATACGTAAAAGCAAAAGAGGGATCAAATATAATTTTGCCCACATATTTTATGTGGTGCAGCATGATGTCCACTTCCATGGGAGAGAAGAAGATTGTCCACTATATCGAAAAAGAAAAGGTTACAACCTAAATCTCCAGTCCCCAGTTATGACTCTAGCCTGGTACATTCCAGAAAATTTTCAATATACTCTTACCGTATTGCGCACCCCTAAACACCTCAGTTTGACCAGACACAAAGATGCACCATCTAGGGGATGGATTTCTCCTATGGGCAAAATGAAATGAAGACCACGGGGCCCCTCAAGTCCCTTCCCCGCTGGACCTAGATAAAATATGAGCCACATTCTAACACAGTTTCAAGTAAGCTTTTTTAGTATGAAGCCAAATTGATGTTTCAACCAGTGTGCCGGCGAAATTTTGATTTCACTAGGTTGGAGGCACAAAATAATCCAGGAAAAGCTGCAAACCCTTGGTGGCTTTTTCCCTTCGTGCCGTCGAAATAAGTAGCATGCCGCGGCATGAGGGGATTTCAAGGCAAGCATGTGCCTCACTTAAGCGGTTGGGCATTTCAACCTCATTTCACTGATTTCAAAGTCCCTTTTCTCTTCAATTTTTTCCAAGTTTTTGGTATTTTCATGCAATTTGTTAAGGGATCTTGCTCCTAAACAAGATTCACACCAGATAAGCTAACATTGAGGTAAATTTTTTTTTTAGATTTTAAGGCAAAACGTGTTAGATTTGAATGAGATTTTAGTATGTTGTATGTTGACACCTGATTTATAGATGAGTGTCTTTTTTTTTTTTTAACAAAAATTTTTTTTTTTGTATTTTATTGACTTGTATTGGCTTTATATTCAATGAATGTGTGTTTTATTTACAAATTAGTGATTAATTAATCTTATTTTAAGCTTATTTATGTATTACATGATCCCAAGGGCAAAAAATTGTAAAAAAAAAACTAATTTCCTCAACTTTCACCCTATTTTCCTCCATTTTGCCACTGTGCATGTCGGGCAAAATTTCGCCGGCATGCGAAACCTAAAACCTTGGTTTTGACAAAGGTAATTTGTCTTGATATTTGTTTAATCACTATTCCTGACATGTCATCACACACAAGCTTGATGCGGTCATATTAGAAAAAAAATTGGATATCTCCTTTTGGAACACAGGTGTCTACTGATACTAAGTTCCCAAAATGATTGTTCCTCCTAGACTGGTCTGAACTGAAGGACAATGAAGTGAAGTTTTAACAGACCTCTGAATCATCTAGTCAAATTATTGTGTACCATTAACTCTTTTGTGAGGTAGTTCACCTAGATAATCTGTAGGGTCAACATCAATAGTCATGCATAGGGTATTAAGCCAAATGTGCAACTTTTCTACCTTCAACATATACTTGTCCACTCAAGAATTAGAAATTGTTAACTTTTTCCATTTTGTTTTAAATTTTGTTCATCTTGTCACCATTGCAGTGGTCAAAATGCATGGCAAACTTTGATAGCTTATGATGCATGCATTCGCTTATGCTTAAATGCATGGGCAAGAGGCAGCACAGAGGCACCGGAATTTTTACAAGATGAGTGCCTAGTTCTGCATAGTGCCTTTGGGTACGCTGTCATTGTCACTTTGTCTTGGTAATTTATTTGTAGGATTTATATAACCATTTAGTTTTAGTCCACATATCTGGAATTAACCTTTTTATGTGTTTTTTGTAATTATCTAGGTTACAAAAATTCTTGTTGCAACCACAAGGTATACACACAATAGAGAAAAGGAAAGATAAGGGCATTGAACAAACTTGTTCATTGAAGACAAAGAAGGTAGTTGGAAAGATTAGGGTGGAAGGTAAGGTCTTAGTGTTTTGATTATCTTGTCTTTATACTTTCACATATTTTGAACAACGTTTGAAACTATTCTTCTAGCATATACTCTCTAATAGTGCTTTTTTAACTGTTCAGGATTAATTTAATGTTCACAAATGATACCATCTTTGCATGGTTACATTTCCTTCAATTATTTCAGTTTTTTTTTTTTGGAACATTTCATATTTACTTGATAATGGTCATAAAATTTATCTGAATCTTATTATTCAGTTGCAAACAACAATAAGGTCACATATTGTTCGATAATTCTTAAAATTGAAAATAAACTAATCCTTTTTTAGAATTTAAAATAAGATTATCATATTTGTAATATCCATTTGTTGGTTTTGTTGATGGAAAAATGGCAGTGAGAAAAATCCGTATAATACCAAGGCGAAAACTTAAGGCCACATATTCACAGAGAGGTGCGGTCTACATGCAAGCAGGTGTGGAGTATATACGACATGTTTCAACAATGGTAAAAGCAGGCATCACATCGCTAAAGCTAACCTCATTTTCAGTGACATCAGAAGGTTGGTGAAACTTGCAGCATAACTACGGAAATCTGTTTGGGAATTGAATCTTTGGGTGGAATCAATGGATCTAACCCTCTAGAGGACATCTATAAACAATTATAACATATGGTGCACGTGTAGATGATTGGCATAACCACTAAGAATATATGAAATCAGTCTAACTAACTATTTCATCTATCTCAGGGGCATGCCCTTTTTGTAGATAACCAGGCAAAAGTTTTCACACACTATAAAAATTTTGATGGATTGAATGGTCAGGGGCAACATGTTTGACTTATGACATTAGAAAACTCATTATTTATACAGTACCTGCAACACTTGACATGTCTGCTATTTTCATCTATAAAAGCATTCTACTTTTTTCAGATTTCAAAGTTCCTTCAATGTTAATTTAGATATATTTGGGCATTTTACAGAAGCACTATTGTGCTTATTTCAACTGAAAAGTTCTACAGAAGAGACTCAAGAGGAACCGGCATCTGCCATTTGCTTGCACCCTGGAACTGGAGATTATCATGTATTGTAAGTTGCCACTACTCTAGATTGAATGGTTGATTTTTGTGGGTGAGATCTAAATTTTTATTTATCTATTTTACGAGATTTTAATTATTAGAATAGAAAAATGGTTGCCCCTAAATTTAGAAGTTTTGGGTAGTTCACAACAAGGAAATATAACTTTCTCAGACATCTCTTATTTCCAATCTTCTTTTGTCTTTTTAATATAATTTAAAAGTGGAAAATTTGTCTTATATCTTCTCTCACTCTCATCCTCTAATCTGTCCCTACCATGATATCTGCACTTTTCCCCCATGTCATTCTCTATGTCTCTCCCATCAACCAATGAACACCTTCTTTTATTTGATTTTGGGATTTTTTTCATTTCCATTTTTCTCTCTCTCTTTCACCACCTACCCATCCACTCACATTTATACATTCACTGTATCTTTTGTTCTCATATTTCTTAGATTTTTATAATTTACTTTTATGATTATTTTCTGATTTAGGTGTTTCTGAATTTATGTGATTTTCATTTTTATTCCAATTTATAATTATTTCCTATTTAATCTCTTAAATGCTCCTTTTCTATTTTCTTCTTAGCTTAATATTAAATTTTAGCTTTCATATTATATTTCATTATGATTTTCCATTTTTTTTCCCTTGGTTCTTTTCTTCTTATAAGCATTTATTTTATCTTTTATATGATTCAAGGTTCTGCAAGTTCCTTTTTTGTTTTTTTTTCTTTTGGGAACTTGGGGAATTTTTGTGTATATATACATATTTCTGACACAAGATGCGCTTTACCTTTTTTATAATTAAAAAATAATAGTATATTAACGGGGTTCTTCCGGCTCATTTTGATTTTGGTAGTCCAGAAACTAGACATGTCTGAATCATCACCATGGTCCATGCTCACTTATTCATGGTTTGGTTGATACTTCAATACAACATACAACATGACCAATTGATTGTAACATTAAAACCCCATACAATCGAGGATTGGCTTTGTTTGAAACATTTACTGTGCTGGTTGACATTTACACAAGTTCCAGCGATGATTTCATCTTGAGATGGACCCATGTTTGGTTTGAGCTGCCCATGGATGGCTCTGAATTAACTCATGCCCTTTCTATTGAAGACATTTTATAAAAATTTGTTCTTCAACTAAAAGCTCCATGCCTTTTTTCCTTTTTCTTGGGGTTGAGGGTTCAAATGTGAAACCTAACCTGTGTCCTGAAAATGGGGGCAACGCCAATAATATCCTTCCATCAAGGTTGTTGTAGGGAGTTGTGTAATGATTCGGATATTATAGTGGACATAGTTTATTTCACAAGTTCTAGTTAACTTTCAAGTTTCAACCACAAGGATTAAGGGTTCAGGACATAGGCCAAATATGATAATGGTAACATAGGCATGTAAAGTGTGATTTTTTTTCAAAAATTAATATGGCTGATACAAACAATCAATTCGAATTTTTTCTCATAAATCCCAAATTGCATGGGACTTCACTATTGTATTTGGTTAACTACTGTCATATGTCGTAAAGACTGAATTAAAATCATAATATTTTTTCCGATTATGAGATCTCCTAGGTAAGTCCTTCAAATGGTGGATCTTGAACCCAGCAATAAAACACTTGAGTGCAGTGATTTCACCTCCAGATTGTTTTCACACCGTTCATGTTTTATTTTGAAATTTCATATCCCTAGAGGAGATGGCATTATGCAGTAACAAATAAAGAATATCTAACATGTGCATTTGATTTCAGTTTTCCAGAGAGCCAGGGTGATGCTCTTCTGGTGGAAGTACAGGATAAAAATAGAGTTACCCAAGGTCGAGCTACAATTCCAATTTCATCTTTGACAGACAACCCTGTATACGTCGTTCCCTATTTCATTTAATGCTATTCTTTTACATGTTTCATGCAATAGCACACCACTAATATGTTTTTTTTTTTTAAATAATTTTTCAAATTAAGCAGAATGATAGAATTCGGTGGTGGCCCATTTACCATGATGATCATGAATGCATTGGGAAGGTCCAGCTTTTCATTGGCAGTACAATTACTTGTGATGAGACTCACCACATAAAGGTTGGCTTATTTCCTTTAAATGTAAGTATCTATAGTGAAAACATAATTGGCTGAGAGCATTGTCAGTTCAGAGAAACCCCAAGCATCTTGCAATTGGTTGATTTGATAACATGATCAATCCCCAATCCAACACAACAAGATTCTGATCTGCACTCAGAAATGCAAGGCATGTTCAAATTGATTGTTATGATCAGTGAAATCATTGCTGTTTTATGCAATTACATATTGCAGCTATGCATTGGTTCAATAAGAAGAAAAGAGATTTGGAAAGGGAAAAATTTAGCAAATTCTTCTGCATTAGTAGAATCACATAAGCTCGCATAGATATATTTACATAAATATGCGTGCACAAATACATACTAATGTAAGTGCATGGGAAAGGTAGGTGATACAAAGATTCTTCTGTGTTTCAGAGTGGACCTGTTGTAGAAACTCTTGCATACGATTTGGTTCTGGAGGCTGCTATGCGTGCTCAGCGTTTTCGTTCCAGAAACTTGCGGTTACATGGGCCATGGAAGTGGTTGTTGACTGAATTTGCAGAATATTATGGAGTTTCAGATTCATATACTAAACTGAGGTTCTTGAAGAGTTAAATTTCAACCTGCTGATTTCCTATATTTGCTCATGAAACTAAATATACTCTGTGTTTTCCATTTTCTTTCCAATATTTTTCATTATATCTTGTGGGGTGGTTTCCTCTAGGTATCTCTCATATGTCATGAATGTGGCGACTCCAACTAAGGACTGCTTAGAGGTTGTACATGAATTACTTGTACCTGTGATAAAGGCAAGGAGTGATAAATGCCTAAGCAGACAAGAGGTAGGTCTTCTTATTATTTAACTCCTATTTATAACCATACTTATTGTCAGCTGAAAAGGACTTTCTAAATTCAGGATAACCTAAAGAGAATATATAAGCATAGGAACTTAAAAATTTACTCGATTTGTGATTATTTAATGAATAAATGTTCAAAAACTAAAAGAACCAAATAACTAAGGACTTTTTAATAGATGTAAAGTATTAAGGATTGAGAATTATTTGTTTCAAATTGAAGGCAGATCTTTGTAGTGTGTCAAGACTTTTGGATTAGGAAATGTCATAGGTTATGCTCTGTTGAATCATCAGAACTGCTCTTACCTATGAGATATCCTTCTTCAAAAGTTGTAATATTGAAATTATCAATGTACTTGACTCCAACACATGTTCTCATGCCACCTAGATGAGCTGCTGTTAACTTGTTAGTAGTTTCTCAGTATGATACCATTGAGAGCCGGCACTAATAGTTGTGCTAGGTTGTATTAACTGGTTCACATAAATTTCATTTCATGCATAAGAAAAATTTCCTATTTAGTAATTAGTTGTATTCAACACCAGTAGGCAAATTGTTCTAAATGCTTTCTTCAACAAATATATATTTTTTTTTTGTGTGTGTGTGCAGAAAAGTATACTGCTGGATTGCGAAATGCAAGTTGAGAATCTCTTGGCAAATGTTTTTGAGAACTACAAATCATTAGATGAGCACTCCCCCACAGGCTTAGCAGACTTGTTTGGCCCAATACCAGAGTCCCGCAGCACCTGCTTTGGTTCCTGCTGTGCAAGTGTACACACTTTTTTCATGATATACTAGCTCAAGAAGCACAAACAATATTGAGAAACTACTTGCAGGTAAGTCAAGATAGAGATATAACACGAATGTGAAGAAGATTTTTCTGGTGGATGTACGGCCCAATATCCTTAATCAATGTGCTTCCTGTATAGTACAGTGTACATCACTCACCATCTTCCAAACCAAATTTGCTAATGGTAGCCACCTTCATTGGATGCTTAAAAGATACACTGCTGGTGAATCTTTGGGATGAAAGTTCCAAAACTGGCATGTTTGAAGATTCTAATCAGTTCTCCATTTTTTGCATGCCTTAAAAGTCTTGGTCAGCAGTGCCACAATGGAGAACTCCAATCCAACATATATTTTTTTTTCCAAGTAAAATTTAGGAGCCAAAATTTCGAAGTTTTCTCATTTATTTTCCTTTCTAAATTGGGATTAAATATTCCTTTTTTCTTTTTCTTTTCCCTTAATTTTTAATCTCCTGAGAAAAATATGGACTTAATCAAATGGCATGTGTTGCAGACAGCAGTAAAAAAGAGGTGTAGGAGACACATGTTAGAAACTGATGAGTATATTACAAGTAACACAGACGGCTTTCTCATGGACTCTATCACCATCTCTACAGCATATCTCAAGATGAAGAACTTGTGTATAAATATAAGCAGTGAGATCAAGGCAGACATCAAGATCCACAATCAGCACATACTTCCCAGGTCCAGCCAACATATCTTTAAAAATAAGCTTCTTTATGAATGAATTTAAAGGTTCCATAAACTCATGATTGGATTGTAGCATGATCTTTGAATACACAATGAAACAATTGACTCAGCTTATATTACAGAAATCTGGCAGTTGAATTGGCTAATTGTTTACAAAATTGAGTTAGCATATGATACTTGAAACCAAAAATAAGTCAACTTGTAAAGTTCAAAAGTTATTATTGAAATTAGGGATATAAACACACATGCACAGATGATGTATATATTTATCTATGGATGTATGCAGAAATGCTGATGTAAATGTTTATTCCGAGGCATAACATGGTCAACTTTCTAATATGTTTCCATCCTTGCAGTTCAATAGATCTGTCAAGCATAGCAGCTGCTGTTTACAGCACCGAGCTGTGCAGCAGACTCAGAAGTTTTCTTGCCTCTTGGCCTCCCTCTAGCCCCTTGCCACATGTAACTGAACTTTTGATAGCAACTGCTGACTTTGAAAGGGATCTAGATACTTGGAAAATCAGGTTTGTAAGATAAACTTCAACACAATTTCTATTGTATGCTGGATAAAGCTCTCTCATGCATTCAGGGAAAGAAGCAGAAAAATAAGGGCTTACAACAAAAAATATAGCTATCTAGCATCAACTCTTAAATGTCATCATTATATGTTCTTTTATGTTTTTTTCAGTCCAGCAAGTGGAGGGTGTAGATTCAAGAAATCTATTCCATAACTACATAATGGTTTGGGTACAAGATAAGCAGCTTAACCTGCTTGATCTTTGCAAGGCAGAAAAGGTACCTTGACTTCTCTCTGCAATGGATTATTGACTCACTATAAAACAGAAACACACATTTGATCACAAACTACATGTTCAGGTACCATGGTCTGGAGTAATTACAAATCATTCCACTTCTCCATTTGCCGAGGAAATGTATGAGAAAATAAAAGATACACTAACCAAGTATGAAGTAGTGATCAACCGGTGGCCTCAGTACGCACTGGTTTTAGAAAATGTAAGTAGTTAAACTTACAAAATGGAAATTAAGTCTCATTCTGTTGATCTCTATCTCCATCAACCTTCTTCCTTTCCTTTTTTTGGGTGGTTTTTTTTGTTCGGTGCCATGTGAGGGGTTTTGTGTTTTGTGGTGGTGGATGAGTAGGTTTTTTGTGCCATGAAAAAGAAAGGGGGGGGGGGGGGGGGGGGGGGGCGGGTTGGGGTTGATGCTGGGTGTCTCTTCTTATCTTATATCTTTACTAGCCTTACCTTTTACCAATGATTGATGAGATATTGTACATCTTTGAAGGCTGTTGTGGATGTGGAGCGAGCAGTCATAAAAGCCCTGGAAAAGCAGTATAGTGACATCTTGGCTCCTTTGAAAGATAGCATCCCAAAAAAGCTAGGGATGCAAGTTCAGAAGCTTGCAAGAAGACAGTCAACTGCACTTTATTCTGTTCCTAATCAAGTGAGTACTCTGAAATGATTCTGTAGATATAAACTTCCCTGTTATATAACTTCAAGATGCCAATTTCATATTCATCAGCAAATGTCTCTTTTAATGTCTGTTTATTTTTGGCAGCTGGGAACTTTCCTAAACACAATCAAAAGAATCCTTGATGTTTTGCACTGTAGAGTTGAGGATATATTAAGGTCATGGGCTTCCTATCTGCCTGTAGCTGGAGATAAGAAGTCAGTTTTTGGTGAACAGTTGAATGGAATAACAGTTTTGCTGAGAACCAAGTACAAAAATTATATGCAAGCAACCATAGAGAAGCTGATTGGCAATGTATGTATCACTCACAACCTCATTTTTATTTATATTTGTTATACTGCTGAAAATTTTTTTACCCCTAGACCATTAATAATCACCCTGATGTTGTTATCAAAATGAAATAAGCAAAATATCAGGACATGTTGAACATATTTTTAAAACGACTTTGGATTGGAGAAAAAAATAACAAATAAACAGAAAACATCTAAGTACTTTGATTCAACAACTAATGTTATAAGCTAAAAAAAGGGGAAAGGGAAAAGGAAAATAATTTTACCTAAAGCATTGATGAATCACCCTGATTGTTCTATGTTTGCAAAAATTTCTTCAAGCCCACTTCTTGATTAATTGCTAGATTGACCTGAATTTCTATCCTTTCTTGTACATTCATCTGATATATGGTTTACTTTTGAGCACTTGTAACATTTGATAGCTCTTTTTCATTAACATTGTCACATCCTTGACCACCCCTTCCATTAAGTGTTCCGGCATTCATCCATGCACCATTGAGCACATGAAAGTACAGTTTAGACAGAATCTTCAACTTTAGTCAGCTCCAATATGTAGCTTATTAAAGCAAGGGAAGCTCGACCATAATCATCAGGCTAAAAATAGGATTGGCTGATAACTCAAGTGAGAAATAACCATTTTATCATGTTAGGAGTAATGGTTAGGAAATCTTGACCTTATGATCAAGCTAATCAAGAGTGCGATAGGCATTGGTGTCGTACAGATACATTGGTAAGCTTAACCTTAAGAAGGATAAAATAATGAATCATCATGGAAAATCACCTTTGGTCAAGAAGTAGGATAAAATAATGACATTATGATCAGGCTAACCAAGAGTGCTTGTAGTTGAGAAGAGCTTGTTGCCTTGGATGTTTGTCATAGGAAAAAATAATGATTAAAGAAGATAAGAAAACAATTTGTCAATACACACCAAACTTTTGTCCTTCAGTAATAATACCTCACTCCAATTTTATTTTTCCAAAAAAAAGGTAATTTCATAAATTTAATCCTGCTCATCTGTTGATAACTATGTCTTTTAAATGTAAGAAACCAATTTGTTAATTCACACCAAACTTTGTCTTTTGGTAATATCTCACTCCAATCTTCTTTTCTCCACAAAAGAAGTGCAATTTTTAAAATTTTATCTTCCTCATCTGTTGATAACTACATTTAAAAGACATAAAATCTTTTAAATATATGAAACCAATTTTGGCAATTCACACCAAAATTTGTCCTTTGGTCATATCTTACTCCAATTTTCTGTTTCCACAAAAAATTTAGTCTTTTAAATTCTGTCCTGCTTATCTGTTATAACTACATTTAAAAGATGTAAAATGCTATTTCAGACACAAGCCAATCGAAGCACAAGGCTTAAAAGAATCCTAGAGGAAACAAAGGAAGCAGATGGAGAAGCTGAGGTTCGTGAAAGGATGCAAATACTGAGTTCACAACTCATGGACTCTATCTCAAACTTGCATGAGGTCTTCTCAAGCAGAATTTTTGTAGCAATATGTCGTGGATTTTGGGATAGGATGGGCCAGGTAACATAAATTAATGCATCTCAATCTCACTTTTGAACCATCTGTAATTATCATTGAAGGTGATTTATATTCTAATGCATTTCATGTTGGATGTTGCACTAGACTGTGTTGAAATTTCTCGAGAGCAGGAAAGAAAATCGAGTCTGGTATAAAGGATCCTATTATGCTCTTGGTGTAAGTATCTATGCGATTCATGTTTTCTAAACAGTTCCTCCTGCATCATACAGTTTTTTTTCATTGTTTACTGGATAAGATCTCAACTAAAAAGTTGGCTCGCAAGTTTGAACCAAAGACCCTTGTTTGTAAATCCAGTTTGTGTAAAACCTGAACCCCTAAATATTGTTTAAATGTACTTTGCTTTTATGCTTGAACATGAACTTTACACGAGACAGCATACTACCACTAAGCACACAAAAAACAAAAAGAAGATACTTTTGTGTTACTGCATGCAACTAAAGTGTGAAAATTTTTTATGCTTTGTAGATTTTGGATGATACTTTTGCTTCCCAGATGCAGAGATTACAAGGAAATGCTCTGCAAGATAAGGATCTTGAGCCCCCTCGTTCAGTGAGTGAAGCTCGATCAATCCTTTGCAGAGACACTCAAAATGCCGCAGATCCATCTACTTTCTTCTATTTTTAGCAATTTCTCAAATGGCCAACTTCTGAGTCAGAGGCTATTTGGTAACGTTTTTATAAAAACAATTTGCAAACCAAAAACTTTTCAAATTGTTCTTAAGTTTTTAGATATAAGTGAAGAAAAAACCTGTTTGGTAATTTGAACACTGTGCTTACCAAACGAGATTTTGGGTTTTTTTTGTTTTCAAAAACAGAAAAACTGTTTTCAAATACGTTACCAAACAGCCTCTCAATTTGCAAAATGGTGGATTCATTTCTTGCACAGGGTGTAAGTTGTCCGGTAATATTCTTTTGTATACTAACAATTTTTTCATTTATGGATTTAACAAAATCCATTTTAATGTCAATAAAAGAAATAAAGATTTGGGAGGTGGTTCTTATTTCTGCAATTTAGTTATCAATCATCCTGGAGTGAAAAGCAAAATAATTAAAGCCTCTTATTATTCATCAGCAAGTTGGAAATTAAAAAGGGGTAAGCACCACTCTCCAGAGAAGTCCAACCTATGTGCATGTCGAAACAGAATTATTTTAGTGGCTCAGGTACAAAACCAGCGAGCGACTTATAAGCCCAGGTGTTTAGTAGATGAAAGAAGATGGCAAAACATAATAACCAAATCTCAACCGTCAAACATAGTGTTAGTGTTTTAAGGTAGCTTTTTCATTGCAAAAGCTCTGAGCTTTCCCTTAACACATACAACCGGCAACGATAGCTATCTTCTAATTCCCCTAAGAACTGAAATTGAAGCACCGAATGGAAATAATGCAATTGATATCTCTGCTGTTTCTCACCCCGAAAGGTAGCCATCATGTTTAATTTAACTTAAAAGCATGAAAGTTGTGAAAGAAACCCTCGCATGAGAAGATATAGCTACAAAATTCATCTCTTTTCCACACGATTTGTGGAGGTAAAATTTTCCAGGGTTCATCAAACAGATACCGTCCTCTCCCAAAGACACTGAATGTACTCAAAAGAGGCACATGCAACCATCTCCATCCTTCTCTCTTCCTGCCATAAAAATAAAATACAGCCATCATTGTCCACCACCCTTCCCTTGTTGTTGGATTTGCTGAAGAAGAGCTGCGGCCAGCTGCAACGTTGCCTGCAGACGTTTCTGTGGATCCGCTTCAGTCTCTTCCTGAGAACTAGTATTCTGCAGTGGCTGATTACCATGCTGGGATTGAAGACCTCCGCCCTGTACCTCTGTTTGACCTGTATGAGATAGAGGGGGAGCATTTGGTGTGTACTGCGATGTTGAAAAGCGAGGAGGAGATGCCTGATTTTGTGAGGTATAACTCTGTGATGATCTAAATTTGTGTTCGGATAGGTTCGTTAGGCTTGGCTGCTTATGATCTCCTGGAGATGCAACAGCTCTGCCCCCTAACTGCTGCTGTTGCCCAAGAAGAGATGCTAGTTGTGCAAGTTGTTCAGGTTGAAGAGAAGGAATAGGCATAGGCACAGAAACTGGAGGTTTGTTTTCCTGTTGAGAGAATTTGCTTGTACCAGATATTGTTACACCTGAAATTCCAGGTGTATAATGACTTGAGCTTGTTTCTTGCACAGCCTTTTGCTTCAGAGCAAGATATTCCATTGGCACAGGGTCACCAGAATGAAGAGTAGCATTATTGGAAGCCTGAGATGATAGATTTCCGGAGCTGAGGTTTGAGTTCCGCAAATGGTGAGGAGACCAGTTGGTAGTTAATGCCTGGTTGTGCTGAAGTGGCAGTTCATGCCTGTTCTCATTGAAATGGTCATGCATTCTTCCTATAGAATGAATTGAGCCTGAAAATGCTGCAGACGAAGATAATCCAGAGCTAGGACCCTGTAGATCACCAGTTCCTGATCTCCTTAAATCTGTGAAAGATGTTAAAGAAGGAAAAGGTTCCGCATGTGAATTGACATGGCTTTCAATTCGATTCTGAGTAGACAACTGGATGTCTGGCGATTTTAGCATTGAGTATGAAGTATCACCATCAAAAGATGAGAACCTTGTATCTGTACTCTGGAGTGGATGATGAACCCCAAAATCAGAATTGGGGTGCTGGAACCTTAAAATTACACCAGAAATACTCATTTTCCCTGGCACTTTCAGAACATTCTCTGAGAAATCTGATGGGGGAACAAGAAATAAAGTAGTTTTTTCACCCAATTTAGCAACTGCTGCTCGCTGCTTCTCTCCCAAATAATGCATGAATTCATTATAGAATCCCATATCAGCATCAGTCTCTGGAACAAAGAAGACCACCCAAGAACTAGCGGCTTGGTAATAGTGTTTTGCAAGCATATCAAGACCAGTTCTTGCAGTACAATTTAAGAATTCAGGCCTGCAGCATAACCATTGGAAAAATTGAGTGCCTTAAGAATGCATGTTTATCAGTAGACGGAGAAATGAAAAGAATCATTGATTTCAACTACAGAGCATTTGACCATGTGACAGCTCACAGATCATAAACTGCAGTGATGCCTTCAAAGACATATTTCACCACATTGGACATGGTCCAGCTAACTACAAGAGAAAACCTCTAAGAAGAAAATGTATTTATATAAAAACTTATAACTCACAACATGGTATCCAGGACTTTCCCCACAGGAAAGCAACGAGCACGGCAGACAGGAGTCCCTCCCTTTGCTATTGTCCCTTCCCACTTCCACTCTTCATTCAAAGGAGACTGATGGGATTCAGGAGTGAATCTGTTCCATTTATCAGGGTTTGAAGGGAAAGAGCCAGAATCTGCCAGAAAACTATTATAGGGTGCCTTCCAATGACCATCTTTTTCTCCACGAAGATGACTCAAGTTCACTGGGGGATCAGTGATCTGCTTATAACCAAAAGGTCCAGACTCAAAGCTTTTATTATAGACCTCATGGTCGGGAAAATCATGGAATGTCCTTGGAAGGCCAATGTGTTGTCCATCTTGTTCTTCGCCTGAGAAAGGATACTCTGGGAGCTCTTTATCAGAAGTAAAGGACCCTGTCTTTAGTTTCTTGGCTTCATGGAAATGAAAGGAATCATCTGGAAAATCCCAATTACCTTCATAAAGTGGACTTTTATGATGAGGGGTTTTTGGAGAAAAATCATGATGAGTAGCACCCCTCTTTCTTGCAGGACTTCCATATATATCTTCCGCGGGTCTTATTTCAGGTCGTATATTTTGCATCCTCACCTGTTCAAAGCTACCATTTCCACCAGTCCTCAAAGAAGCATTCCTGCCAAAATCAGATATACTGGAGTCCCCAGACTCCAAACTAGAAACAAACCGAGGTGATCCAATATAGGGATCTCCATTTGAGCCCCAAAAATTCGTATCTGGCTGAAAATTTTCAGTTGATCGTCCAATATGACCAAATGGCTTGGGATGTGGAGGGAAAGGAAAATTCATTGGGTTCCTTGGATGATCAGATGGGCCAGTATCACTCTTTGCAAAGCAAATATTTACACGGGGATTGTTAAATAATTTTCCTTGAAGAGCTTCTTTTGCCTTGCAAGCTGCCATGATGCTACGGAATCGAACAAAGGCATAACTGCGACCTGGGAATATCGTAATTTTCTCAATCTCACCAAATGGTGAGAAAGCCCTCTTCAAAATCATTTCATCCACATTCAGAAAAGATGGAAACCCTATCCATAAAACCTCACTGGGTTCTGCATTCTTATCCTCCATTCTAGGTTTGTCAGGATAAAATGATTCAGAATTATTCTTAAATGTTCTGGTGTCTCTATGAGAGAACGGACTTACACGTTCAGCAGAACGTCTTTCATCTCGATGTTGCAGGTAGTCATCATCACGAGATGATGATGATGATTTTTCCTGTATTTTGAAACAGCCCCCAAAAGATAAGTGAAGTTCCAATTTCAATTATACACAAGTTCTAAACTATTTATTGCATTACTTATACACAATTATAGATAGATGAATTGTGTCAAACACAGTTAGAATTTGATATAAATGAACTTCCTGACTCTATAAATAACTATGTTACAAGTGCATGTAAATATAAACAGTAAAAGTAATAGACTATGAACAGAAAACAATAATGTATACGTCCTATATCACCTAATGCAAACTTCCACAAATGCGACAACCAATAAATGAATACTCTTAAAGTGAAGAGGAAAATGAAAATCCAACTTGACCTTCTCCACACGGAAGACCCCCCTTAAGAGTTTAATATTTTTGGCAACTGCTACATATATAACACTGATTAACAACAAAATTTCCAGCAAAAGTTAACCCAAGAAGAATATAATGATACATCTGGAATCTCATAAAGGGACTCTGGATAGGGCATAAACTAGTAGTACGAAAAAAGGCCTATTCAAACAGGCGGAAATCTAGAAGTAGCGTCAAAACTGTAAAGTCCAGGTTCATATCAGAGACTCAGACATCGATCACAGCAAACATGGTACAAAAACAAAGTAATTCAACACAGTTCTAGCACATTGAAAAGTAGTGTCAAATTCCATGACTTGCATTTTTCATCAGTATTTGGAGTACAGGCAGAAGGAAAAGAAGTCTGACTTGTGCATAAACATAGAGAAGGAGAGAGGAAAAAGCAGAAAGAATGTAAAAACTGCATATATGTCATCACAATATAAAATGTTACACATCTGACCCCAACATCCCAAAACACTATAAAGGGGTGCTTCTAGAGTTTTATTTGATGCACTCCCCTTTGGGTACTTAAAAGGAAAATTCTATATGGTGGTGGTTAAACCCACCACGATATATGCAACAGAATGTTGCTTAAGGACCAAGAAATTAAAGGGATGAGCATGGACAAGAAGGTGTGGAAGGCCCAAGACAAGGTAAAAAGCGAACATCCAATCAAGCTTGAAAGTAAATAGCAACAGGAAACAAGATAATTGAACTTGATACATTATTTAGGCATGCCAAAAAGACATTTACATCAACAAAGGTCTACAGGATAACTAAAGAAAAACTTGGGTGATGTCAGTTAGAAAATATTTTGCAAATACATAATGTAATTGGATATATTGTTTTTGATAGGTTGGATGGCAAAAAAAATGGAGGTCATGTTGCTGACACCAATAAATTGGATTTGGAAAATATGGCTGTTATAGGTTCTGTAGGGTTAAGACCATTTCAACTACACTGAACCTATTACTAATCTCACAGCTCATTTTTCAACCATCTCTTGCAGTTTAAAACACAACCTAAAAAAGGGGTTTTCTCAACACAAGCATAGAAACAGCAAAGCATTTTAAATACAGAACCCAGAACTAAACCAAAATAAAATGCTATAAAAGCGTCAAGAAAAACACCAAACCATAAACCCTATGCTTTTAAAAAGATAATTTACCTTTTAAAATTTGACAGTGGTCATTTATCAAATATCTTCACAAACACATATACATACGACGTCAAGGCCTTAATAATCCATGTAAAGGTCCTTCATCACACAAATATGACATGGAAAGTACAAAAGATCATGCATAGAAGAAATCATGTCTCCCACAACTCCCACCAACCTGTCTATCAGTACATCAGCCACAAGTGGCACATGAGAGAAAAAGATGTTTAACTGATCCTCAATGTAATGAGCTAAACAAACTATATGCAAAAAACTCCATTGACAGCTATGAGGTGATGTGATGATGAAACAACTGAGTTGTCCCCTTTGCCTCCAAAATGTCAAAAAATACACAACTGCCTCCCTCAATCCATCAATAATGCTTATAACTCAGATTGCAGAGACCCCCTTCCTTACCAGTCCTGAATAAGCATGAATGACACCCCAGGTGAAAAGAGTGTTATGGTAGACCATCCCCAATGATTTCCAACATATAAATAAATACCACTCCCCCCCCGCGCCCCCCCCCCCCCCCCCCCCCCCCCCCCCCACACACACACACACACACACACACAAACACAAGGAGTTGAGACAAGACATTTTTTATAATGACTTTCAAAAAATGATGACAAATAGGCTAGAGAAATTATGCAAGAAAAAGTTAAATTTGATTGGCTAAAAGTGAAATGGCAAATGACAACTAGTCAAGGTTGAATGAAGATAATAAATTCAAGATTTTCTACACTCCTACCAAAATGACAATGTGTGCAACCCATATCCAGCTTAATTTTCAAATTAAGTACCGAAATCTGTAATCATGGCCAGAGGATTATGAAAATTATGAGGACGAGAGGAAGAGGTCTTAGCAAATTATTGATTTTACTGTTGCTACTGTGGCTACTTGGATTATCCAAAGTCCAGGGATTTTCAAGAGGATGATATCTGCAGCTGATTAGGATTGTATATTTTCCTATGATTGTAGATAGAAATTTGCTGAGCTGGAGAACTTTGAGAGGGTTTGAGTATGCTCAACTGTAACCAATGCTCACTGGGAAACCTGGGTCCTTCATTGGAAGGTTATTTAGACATCATGACAATCAAATCTTGCATGCTTTTTCTAGTCCTATTGATGAGGGGAAAGTAGAGATTATTGCATTGTTGAAAAGCCTTTGCGAGGCCAGCTGACTAACGAAAGCTGGTGGTGGAAATATCTCATACAACCATATGCTGAGATCAGTAAACACATACGCAGAGGATCCGCCTTTGGTGGTTGGGTTTGGGTGGTGAGCGGTGGGTGCTACTTATAGATATCCCTCCCACAGATTTTATTATAGAAAATCTGGCTTCCTCTCTTGCCTAGAATTCTGTGGTGGTTGTTTTAGTGTCCTTTATCATTTTTTGGAAGTCAAAGGGTCTTGTCACCTAAAAGCTATCCGGTCTAATTGTACACTACCTTATCTCTCTGTATGTCACTGTTATTCACATAAAAAAAGGGCTGCCATTGGTCTAAAATTCTGTTCTTGCAAATAGTAAATCTAAAGGAATTCTTAAGGAGATTCACCACAGTTCTTGCCCATTTAGAGTTGTATAACAACATCTAAGCACAATAACATAGGAGATCAGCTTATTGTACACTACTTTATCTCTCTGTGTGTCACTGTTATTCACATTAAAAAAAAGGGGCTGCCATTGGTCTAAAATTCTGTTCTTGCGAATAGCAAATCTAAAGGAATTCTTAAGGAGATTCACCACAGTTCTTGCCAATTTAGAGTTGTATAACAACATCTAAGCACAATTGATTGAGTTGTTAAATTGTATATTTAAGCCACTTATTGAGATGAAAAATACAGAAAAACCCTTTAATAATTGCTTAATTATTCATTGATTTCTATTCATATCCTAAGCATTGAATTGACTTTTTATTGAGCTTTTTAGGCTTAATTGTGCATGGGAAGTGTGCTTAATGTGAAATGGGATTTACTTGAGAACTTTCTGATTTAATTTTGGGTAAAGAAGTGTCTTTGCATCAATTTGAGAATATTTTGAGATTAGGCACGGGTTAAATGAGCTGAATTTTGATTTGGATTTTAAATCAGATGCAATAAGTTCCATGAGCTTGCATTGCCATCTCATGAGAACATTTAACTTTGGCTAATTACCTTATTGTCCCTCACTAATTGGATTTATTTTTTTTGCAAGGACAAAATAGGAAATAAAATTTCACAACAGTGGCCTTTGTTGAGTAGGCTAATGGCCTGTCAGGGCCGTTGGAGATGCACGAATGGGGGAATGGAGGAGCTGGAGGATGAGGATTTGAGGAGATTGAAGAGAGCAAGAGTAGTTCAAGAGAAAGCGAGATCGAGGAGGAGAGAGTTTTTTTCTTCTGCTGTATTTTTGTTCTGTTAGCGTTATACTCTGTTTTGCTTCCATTTCGGTCGACTCTTGAGATTTCTGAGTTGGACGATCAGTGTTAGTTCTTCAACACTCGGGGTTGGAGATTCATCAAAATAGTTCAAGCACAGAGAGCAAGAGTCTGTTTTGATCGTATACTTGCTACAATTTCTTTTTACTTTCTATTCAATAAATTTTCTTCTCGGCAAAAAGTATGAGTTCTGTATTGATCGATTTTAGCCTAGTCTTGATTGAGCACGATTGGGGTATTCAAATAGTTCATTGTTCTTTTATTTTTGTTTAGCATACTTCTTCTCGAAGAGGTGGGAATTGGCTCTACTGTTTTGCTGCTGTTCTTATGTTTTTTACACAGCCGATCAGATTTCTTTGTTAAGTATGAGTGAGTAAAATTGTTCTTGAGCTCAAGTGGAGCTCTGAAATGGATTGTATCTCTCTTATTCATCTTATCATAGGTTGTATTTGATTATCTTTATGAATTTCAAGGCATCTGTTAACAGATTTGCAGAGACTCTTCAAATTAATTCTTGATCCATTGTTGAAAGTTAGCACAGTGGATACTTGAATTATAAATTGGGTTTCTCTGTTTGAGAGCATAACATAGATCTGTTTTGAGGTTCATTAGGTAGCTTAGTTGATTTGAGTTTGGTTCTACATTTGTTAAATCATCCGAATACCAACCTTATGACTAAGTTGGTATTTGAAGGAGAGAAGATTTGAGAAAAAGAGAAGTACAACCCATGAATGAGTAGAACCTGTAGCTCAAGTGCTTGAAAAATTTATCCTTAGAGAAATTTACATTCAGTTTTGTTTAATCCTTGAATTTAGCTCTTATTTCTTTTAATTTTTGTTAAGTAATATCAATTTCTTTCATGCAAATTTTAAGAATCATTTTTGCAAAATTCCCTATCATGTTTATCTTCCATGTTTATATGTAGTTCATTCTTAGTGTTTAAAGAAGTAATTTAATTCTTTTTAGTTACTCTTGTTCTTAGAATTAGGATTTAATTAGAGCACTTGTGTAGTGTAGCTAGAATTTTGTAAGTTAAAATGTTCATGTTCAGATTTATTCACTTCTTTTGTTTGATTTAGTCTCTTTAGCAATTTTAATTTCTGTTTACTTCTAATAACTGTTGTCCTTGAGGAAATCGACCTTGGGGCTCACCCAAGTATTTCAACTTGACACTCCTACACTTGGGAGCAGCACATTTGCAAACACATCAAGTTTTTGTGTTAGCATACCCAATATCATCTCACCTGGGTCTACCATGCCACCTCAATCAACAAATAAGCCCACTACTACAAAGTGAATGTTCTAGAATCGTATTCAGTTACAGATCAATGGTTGAGATGAAATATTTTAGTTGTGTCTAACAGTATATATGTAACCCACTGTGTAAAGCATTAAAGACAACTTGAATAAAATATATCTTTGCTTTTGCTTTCTCTATCATGGTATCAGAGCCAGTGACATGACCACCGTCTGCCATAGCTGCTACTTCAAACCTTTCTCCATCAATTACCACAACCCAAGAACCATCTCCTACCTTCACTTCAGACCTTTCTCCATCAATTACTACAACCCAAGAACCATCTCTTACCTCTTCGTTCTTCCCCAATCTCTCTTCTCCATCACTTACAGCCAAGGTTTACTGTTTCAGCGGCACGCCGTTCTTTTGGCCCACAGCAATGCGTTTCGCTGGGGGAAATCGTTATGGGTGCATCGCTGGTGACTTGGCGAAATTTCGGTGATTTTTCAGCGAAACGGAGCGGTGTGCCGAGCGAAATGAGCGAAACGAAAAAAAATTTATTTTTTATTGGCGAAATGGGGTGGTGTACCGACGAAATGGGGCAGAGTGCGGACAAAATTTCCCCAAAATTCGGAAAAACCAATTTTTTGCCCATTTTTTTGCCTTTTTATTTTTTCTACCATTTCGGCGTTTTGGCCATTAGGCGGCATGCCCACCGGCACCAAAACTGTAAACCTTGCTTAAAGCAACCCCAACCTTACTTACCACTCTTCCCCATCTAGTCACCATAAAACTCAACAATGAAAACTACCTCATATGGCGAGCACAAATGCAACCATATCTGCGTGGACAAGGTCTCTTCGGTTATATTGATGGAACCATGCCACCTCCTCCAACAAATCTTCCCAACACCTCTAATCCAAATCCATCTTACTTACAATGGCTTCAACAAGACCAAATAGTCCTCTTTGCTCTCATCTCCTCATTATCTAAGTCTTTCATCTCACAGATCATTAATCACTCTAGCTCTAGATCTGTTTGGCTCACTCTTGAATCTCTTTTTAGCTCGCATTATGCACTATCATTATCAGCTGGCCACTCTGCGCAAAAGCACCTCTACCATCACTGAGTACTATAACAGAACCAAGCTTCTGGTTGACTCAATGACTACTGCTGGAAAGCCTATTTCTAATCTGAAATTCACAACATATCTTCTTGCTGGTCTTGGATCTGAGTATGATACCATTGTTTCCTCTCTAACAACTCGGTTTGATCCTTTGCCTCCCAAACAAATCTTGAGCTATCTCCTCACTCATGAAGCTCGTATTGCTCATCACTCCACCCAAAGAACAGATCCGACGGATATATCTGTTAATATCACTGGCGTTTCTCCTCTTCTCGTGGTCGCAGTTGTGGACGTGGCTACTACTGAGCATCTCGCAGCCGTGGTCGAGGTCGCAGCATCTCAACTCCTCCTGGTGCTGTCTTCACTTCCAATCGTCCAATTTGTCAAGTCTGCTTGAAACCTAGGCACACAGCACTTGCATGCTACAATCGTTTTAACCAAGTCTTTCTGCCCTCTTTGCCTCCTAGTTTTTCTGCTAATTACACATCTCTTCCATCATCTAAAGATCACAGCTCATGGTATCCTGATACAGCAGCCACCCATCACTTCACAAATGACTTTGCTAACCTCACCATCAACTCAACACCTTATGAAGGCACAGATCAAGTTCGGGTTGGTGATGGCTCCCCGCTCCAAATTCAGACTACTGGTTCTGCTTTGCTACCCACTCCTTCTGGCAATTTTCTCCTCTCAAATCTTTTGCATATTCCTCTTCTTACTAAAAATTTAGTATCCGTTCGTAAATTTTGTGAAGACCATCATGTGTTCTTTGAATTTCATGCTTCTTGTTTTAATGTGAAGGATACAAAGTCAGGTTGTCTTCTCCTTCAAGGACCCACTAAGAATGGCCTCTACGTCTTCCCACAGTCTTCTTAGCCTTCTCCATCTGCTCATGTTGGTGAACGTGTCCCACTCCAGCAATGGCATCAGCGACTTGGCCATCCTTCTCTCCGTTTCGTTCGACAAATTCTTTCCCAGTTTCATCTTCCAACTGTTTCCACAAAAGCCTCACTTGGTCTTTGTCGATCCTGCTGTGAAGCAAAGAGTCATGCTCTCCCATATCAATTATCTCCATCTACTTCTAGTTCACCTTTAGAATTAGTCTTTACAGATGTATGGGGCCCTGCTCCTTTGATCTCTCCTTCTGGTTTTCGATACTATGTAACCTTTCTAGATGATTACAGTAAATACACATGGTTATTTCCATTAAAGCTTAAATCAAATGTGTACTCTGTCTTCTTAACTTTCCAGAAATTGGTTGAAAATCTCTTCAATTCTCGCATCAAAACAATGCAATCGGACTGGGGTGGAGAGTATCGTTCACTTCACAAACATTTCCTCTGTACAGGCATTTCTCATCGCATCACTTGTCCTCATTCTCACCAACAAAATGGTGCTATTGAAAGAAAGCACCGACACATTGTAGACACTGGCTTGGCCCTTCTCTCCCAGTCCTCTGTTCCCACTCAATTTTGGCCTAAAGCTTTCCAAACTGCAGTCTATTTAATTAGTCGCTTACCCACTCCACTTCTTTCTCATCAATCTCCTTATCAGGTGATATTTCACAAACCTCCGAACTACTCATTTCTTCGCACATTTGGCTGTGCCTATTGGCCTTGTCTTTGACCTTACACCCGTAACAAACTTGATTTTCGATCATCCCAATGTGTCTTCCTGGGCTATGCACCAAATCATAAGGGCTATCTCTGTTTTCATAAGCCCACTTCTCGCATGTATATATCTCATAATGTTTTGTTTGATGAAACCAACTTTCCTTTTGCTAAACCAAGATCCTCTGTTTCTTCTCCCAATCTCACCTCCCTACCTTTTCCTTTAACTATGTCTTTTTCTTACACAACTCCTACCAACCCAGCCCACACTACCTCTTGTTCTGCAAGCTCATCAAAGCCTTCTACCATTCTCACCAGGCCCATTCCTGTTGAAAGCCCATCCAACATTTCATTACAACCCACCACTTCATCTAAACACAGCCCAAGCCTACAGCACACGCCTTCCTCTAATTCTCCATTACCCCCTTCTTCTTCATCCCCACAACACACCTCAACTCTCACTGCCCCTCCACCACTCTTACCTACAACGAATAAGGCATGTGCCAATCAATACAAGGCGTTTTGTAATGTAATCGCGTGAAAGCCACCATTGCAATGGTTTTGACTTAGAGTAAAAACCAACTTGATTTGCTTGGAGGGTTGCTAGGTTGAATTGTTAAGAACTCAAGAAGCTCCATGTGGCCTACAAGCTAAACTATTTTAGTTTCAATGCTCAAGTCACTTATCTTGTTCTACTTTTCAGTAGAAGAATCTGATTTCAGAGGTTTGAGGCAAGCTTGCGAATAGCAAATCTAAAGGAATTCTTAAGGAGATTCACCACAGTTCTTGCCAATTTAGAGTTTTATAACAACATCTAAGCACAATAGCATAGGAGATCGGCTTATTGTACACTACTTTATCTCTATGTGTCACTGTTATTCACAGTTAAAAAAGGCTGCCATTGGTCTAAAATTCTGTTCTTGCAAATAGCAAATCTAAGATTCTGTTCTTGCAAATAACAAAACTAAAGGAATTCTTAAGGAGGTTCACCACAGTTCTTGCCAATTTAGAGTTGTATAACAACATCTAAGCACAATAACATAGGAGATCAGCTTACTGGACCATTACTTTCTCCTCGGTATATGTCATTGTTATTCAAAACAAAAAACAAGCTGCCGTTGACAAAATTCTGCTAGCAGATGCAAATTCTTAAGGAGCTTCAATATATTTCCTGCCAATATTGACATTGTATAACCAAATACAAGCACAAAACATTGGATATCAGCTTCTTGCCACCATAATGGTTCACAGAAATCAACCCTAGATTTGAAATGATAAGTTCTTGTACCTTCTATCACTAGCTAATAATGAGCATCAAGCCCCTGAAATTCTACTTGCATCCACATATGCAATAACTGCTTTTCAAAGGCCTATACTTAGAAATTCCACAATCTTAAACAGGAGGATCACTGTGTTACTCTACAAATCATTCAGACAACAATTGAATGATTCTCCATATAAAGGAATGTAAGAAGCAAGAATACTCAAAATTGACCACCATGATGTCCTCCTAGGAAGGGTTGTCAGATCGGTAAGCTCAATCTTTAAAATCTTACAAATCTTATTTATGACACTATAACCTGTGCAACTGTTTTATAAATAACGATATTTCACAATAAACAGAATATGAAGTGCAAAGAGGTTAACCAATACTTTAGCCTAATAGAAGAGCCAACCCAGAAACACCTTGTGCAATCTGAAACTGTCAAACAAGGATACCAAACCTAAGGTTTAAAATAAAAAATTATGATTCTTCTGCTCATCCAATGGATCATTTGTACCACATTGGGTGATCTCGGAACTTTAGAAGATGAGAAATTCACGTTAAAGGCCATGTGCCAAACTAAGACAATGATACAAACCCATCGACATAATAAAATCCACTTAACAACATTATGGTAGATGATGGAACCAAGGCAACATAATAAAAACCAGTAATCACGGAGGAGTTGTATCTTTTCTGATGCATAAACTACAATACCCAAGCTTTGAGCCACTTTCTTAAGAAGCAAGACACATCAACTGCACTGACTCATCAATTTAAACTGCAACCCTCATACCTTTTTGTCATCCTAGAGAAAATATGTCCACTAACTGTAACGAACCAGATGTGGTTATACAACATGCAGTGGACAACCAACAGTTATACAGTAGGTCCACAGAAACTCATGTCCATAACCCAGAAACAATTTCAACTTCAATTTTAAACATCAAACACATTGTTCAACTTCTAAATGTTTTCCTATAGATCTCAATGATTACCTATACAGCAATATTCCCCTAAAGACCATATCACATTTTGCACTATCAGCCACAAAATGGAAAATTTCAGCATCATTACTATGGGTACGTAAGGCAACATCACTTGCATATTTGGCAGGTCTGGTTTTCTTATGTAAAGAATGCTAATGCTGGATCCTGTTTATTTGTTACAATATGGAGATGATGTATACCCAGTCTTGTCTTCTCTCTCTCTCTCTCTCTCTCTTTTTTTTTCAATTTTTGGACTGATAATGCACATGATATATATCCTGCAATGTATGCAGATCATATCTCAATTAAAAGCCACAACAGATTGAGGGTGCACATTATAAAAACTGAACTTTAGTGATGCACCCATAAGAAGGTGTGAGAAGATGCATATTTAAGGGCCTAAGAAAGCAAGAGGAAGACCTAAAAAAGACACGGGTGGAGGTAATTAAACAAGACTTACATAAACATAAATTAACTGAAGATACAATTTTGATGGAATGGGATGGAGAAACAAGATTCATGTTGCCGACCCCACTTTGGTGAGAGCTAGCTTATGCTGGTGATGATAAAAACTGAAATTTTTTAGTGCTGCCCGCGATTTTATGCTCAATTATACACACTGAATTTCACATGAGCCTGCCTCTGGAAGCCATTGAGCTGCACTTCATACTCTCTGGTCATGGTAATACTAGGTTTGTAGTTCTCACTTCTCATGTGAGACAGCATTGTTATGTGTTCCAGCACTAAATTAAGATGGCTGTTGTGAAACAGATGGGCTTTCGATAGAAACCCTAAGATGGTTATACTGAACATAACCAGTAAGTCACTGAGCATTTCTGATTTGATCTGTTAGAACATCAAAAGGATATCCTTTGTACAATGGCTATGGTCCGTAGTATTTGCTTTCTCTTAATGCTTTGAATTTACCATTAAACTCAAATGACCAAAATTTTGAGATTAATAATGGTTTCTGAATTTAGCATGTAAAGACATTGAAATAGATGAAATCCAAATAATAGGAAAAGTAAGTTACACATTCTGCAGAATAAAATACCACAAAAATTGATCCTTTATGCTAAAACGGAAGCTCATGGTATAATGCCACTGGTTTATCACTTTTTCTTGATCCAATATTCTTCATTTATTCCTACTACACCACGTTACTCATAAAAGTGGCTTGAACATTAATGCAGTTAGAGAATCATATTGGAGTGTAGGAAAACTGCAATGGGATGAAGGAAAAAGCTCAAAATTGGATCTTTTATATTCAAATGCACTCTAGAAGGATTTATCCTAACTGAAGAATAGATATAGAATGCCAAATAACTATAGGGTGGATGTGCTACATGGAATGCATGGTTTACCATTATCACTGATTTATACAATTAAAACACCCAGAAGAAGAATTTGGCTGAATATAATTGAATAATAAAAAACCTGAAACTGTCTTTCCAAAATCTGTATTTCTCAGATTTTAATGGAACCCAGCCAAAAAAGATTTCTGAACCCCTTATCTTCACTTTAAGGTTATAAAAGATCTTATTGCTAACACAAAATTGCAACAAGGCAGCAACTGAATGTCGACAGAATAATTTCCTGACAATTTTCAAAATAATGGTGATAATCGACTAAAATATTGCCTCTTGCAGGAGCTAAAAATGGATTCAAACCGGCAGGTAAATATATGACATGTGGGACAACCCGAACATATAATATTAGAATCCCTGGACAAAGCATCAGATGAATCACCTGGGTTTGAAAACCACAGAGCCAAGTAAAATTTACTACTTCCCCTTAAAATGGTATTCCTCTCAGCTCCACCTAAAGCCTTGATCCCAACAGGCCACTAGAAATTTCAAGGGAAGAAATCTCCCTAATATTACTAAGAACTCCAGACTCAGGCTTTTCAGTGAACTAGTGTCTAATGCACTTGGAATTAACTGCATAAAGGGAACATTTTGATACTGAAATTAGTTCACTTCCATTGCACCATATCTGCAGTTTGCTTGACAACCATTCAAATGATACTATTGATGTAGAATAAACCAGCTTCATTTTTATGAGAAAACTGATCAAATGAAAAAGAGGGACCAGTATAATTGAACCATCTACATAGAAAGAAGTACTATAATTGGATTATGAATCATAAAATTGCTCCAAAATTTTAAACCTGCTTGATAAACTTTGCAAGAGAGAGGCACACTAGCTATGCCTCTAACCTTCCCAACAAACCAAGTTACACCATGGAAACAAAGCATACTTATAGAAGAAATTAACATCAAACTTCTTTCAGCATGAGAAGCTCATATAATTTTTTTTTCGGATGAATAATAAAGTATATTATATAGATAAAAGAGGAAACTCATAAAAAAATTCAGTATCAGACAAAAATAATTTCTTCCTCCCAAGACGTTGTAGGTTGTTGAACAGGAATATCACTTGGCCAACATGAGACAAAATTGTCGCTTTGAGATCGTTTTCATTTTCTACTGCCAGAATCTGCTGCTCTTTTTCACAATGAATTTAACGCAAAAAATATATCTCAAGCAATCTTTTTATGTAAGCATCATTCATATGACCAGTAAAGCATCTCAAGATAATCTTCCAACTTTCTTGAGATTGATGGCACATTGGGTGTTACTGAATGTTATGGCACCTTCTTTGAGAGGCCTCCAAACCTTTTATCTTTTTGCTTGATGAATGTTAAGGCATATGTCATTTTCTTTTTTATTAATACAAAAAATGTATGTTCGTGATCTGCTCTCCTGTCAAGAATATGCTTGTACATGTGTATATTCTCACCTGAAATAATTGTCAAAGTTGCAATAGCTTAGTAGGGGTTCTGATGCTAAATAACTGATACAACATAAATATTTCCTTGTCAGCTGTTTATGATCAACAGTCATGAGTTGGTTGCCCATTAGAATAGTGGTTTATGGGGAGATAAAGAAATTTTTATTTGATTATTTTTTGAGGAAGTTGAAAGGAAAGGAAGTATGTGATTTTAGTGGCATTGTACCCACCATCTTTGGCATGACAAAGTATAAAGGTATTGGATTTCTAGAGATTTCATGGAATGCTCATTATGCTTCTGCTCCTCTACACATTGTTTTGTTTGCACATTTGCCAAAAGCTACACAAGGACACCAATTTTGACTCAATTTTGATGAGTTTGCTTGATCATGCTTAAACATATTCTGACTTCAGAGGCATATCTTGGAATATGGAGAGGAGATGGAGCTTTCAAAGTCCCATTTGATATTATAATTCAGATAAATATTGCAGTTGACCAGGTCTTAAATTTTTAAAGCAAATTTAAAGTGCGGTTGTTGAAGGAACCGAGTAATGTAAAATGGACTCGGTTTCGAAAATCCATAGATGATTGTATATCTCCATGATGGTAGTAGAGTAACTTCAACTTCTTGTTTAATGTCTTTTCCCGCTTTTCTTTTACTGTCTGCTTATTCTTCAAAGGAAGTGTACACGTTTAATTCCTTCCAGAAAATAGAACATTTACTCTAGATTTCAGTCAACAAGGAGATTATAATTCAAATAAATGTTGCAGTCATCCAGGTCTTAAAATGTTCATGAAAATTTAGAGTGTGACTATTGAAGGAACTGAGTAATGTAAAATGGATTCCATTTCAAAAGATTCATAGATGATTGTAGATCTCCATGATGGTAGTTGTGCAACTTCTGACTATAGTTTAATGTCTTTTCCCACTTTCCATTTTCTGTCCTCTTACATTCTTCAAATAAAGGCTACTAGTTCACTTCCTTCAAAAAAATAGAACAATTACTCTGGATTTCAGTCAACAAGGTTATTAAGCAGATTACAATTCAAATAAGTGTTGCAGTTGTCCAGGTCTTAGAATGTCCATGCAAATTTAGATTGACTGTTGAAGGAACTGAGAAATGTAACATGGATTCCATTTCCAAAATCCATAGATGATTGTAGATCTCCATGATGGTGGTTGAGTAACTTCTGATTATTGTTTAATGTCTTTCCCACTTCCTGTTTCTGTCAATTCTTCTTCAAATAAAGTGTAGTAGTTTGATCTCTTCAGGAAAACAGAACAATTACTCTGGTTCGGTGAACATAAAATTTTAAGTAACCAATATATTATAATATGTTCCTCTCAAGGTGAAAATTTATTACTCTGGTTGCTCATGTGGAGGGGGTGGTCATTCATGACAAGGTGCCAGATGTCAGGTGTTGGGCTCTAGAGTCTCATGGTCAGTTTTCTTGTAAGTCTTGGGTGTCTCATTTCCTCAAGGTGGGATTCAATAATCCTCATGCCTTTCCTGTTTTTTTTTCCTTTGGAAAGCCAAAATTCCTCCTAAGGTGAAAATTTTTGTATGGACTTCATTCTTGAATAGGATCAACACTCAAGACAATTTACAGGAAGAAGGAAAAGTTGGGTATTATCACCATCTATTTGCCATCTATGCATTAAGGAAGGCAAATCAATTGATCATTTGTTTGTGCATTGTAGCTGTGTGGGTTACATATGGGGAAGATTCCTACAGAGGGCTGGAGTGAAGTGGGTCTTGCCGAGATCCCTTTGTGAGCTGGCGGTACAGTGGAGATTTCCTCGTTTGTCTAGAAGAGGAAGAGCATTATACCATGGTGCGTTATTTGCTACAGTTTGGATGGTGTGGCTGAGCCGAAATCAACGGATATTTGATTACGTTTACATATGTCGTGAGGCTCTTTTTGATGCAATGGTGGGGGTTGTAGCTTTTTGGTCTTCGGTTACCCCAGTATTTCGTGATTAAGGTTTAGGGGATATTGTTAGACATTGGGAAGAGTTGATTGGGGACGGAATTATGTTTTTGTTTTATGGTTAGGTACATCCCAATTCTCGTGGGTTACTGTACTTAACATTTTCTTTGGATGGTGTATGTATACTTTGCGATTATCATTATTATATACACTATGTTCATTACCAATCAAAAAAATATATATTATATAAATTTGAATGCACACAAAAGAGAATTTGGCATCTTAGCAGTCATGTCAGAAAGGCTCAGTTTCAGGGGTAAAAAACAATGAAATTTGGGACATTTTGAACTGGATAGTAATATGAATGAGGCCAACCACCTTATTAATCATGAAAAAACTTTAGTAGGGAATAGAGTGGCACTCAATCTGTGCATTAAGCCATTAATTTGCTAAATAATTTCAAGTGATATATCATGACAGTGTTTCCGGCTTTTTGATTGCTGATCTCAATGTTTGAAGGTTATGCAGCACTAACTAGTTCCTTTTTTTTTTAACAGAAGTATGTTAGATAGATTGCGTCATGGTTTTTTTCCTTCCATTCCTTTTGACTACTGTTCTGAAGTTTAAAATACCTTGTACTTCGTATGTGGAACTAAATAAAAGGGTGAGGTACAACAAAACAAGAAGCAAGGAGCTGAAACAAGTGGAGCTGAGATCAACACAACTAACCACCTTTGCAAACTCAATTTTCAGTGGCAAGCCTGCAACAATAAACCCTTGAAGTCCTCTAATCGCAATGATTGCATCTTCTTCTTTCTTAAAGTTGACAAAAGCATAACTACGACCAGGTTGGAAATATATGCTCTCAAGGTCTCCAAACCTTAGTAACTGCTCTGAGAGGGCTGCCTCAGTTATGTGGTGAGATAAATTACCCACCCAAAGGTGTCGTGAAGGAGGATTGTTGCTCCGCCCAAAATGCCCCTTCTCTTCGAATCTTGGCGAGAATTCCCTACGGAATCTATCCCTTCCCGGACGTCCAATCTACAAAAAAATGGGTCAAAATCAAAATAAAATCTCAAAATAAACAAAGAAATGGCAAGTTTGCTCCCGGGGAATCCAATTTTGATTCGCTTAATCAAACGACTTCAAGAACTAGTTGGCAGAACCGGCACTCATAAATTTTGATTTCTTACCATTTAAACTGAAACTTGAGGGAAAATGGAAAAAAAAATTCTGAAGTGAATAAATAAATAAGTAAATAAATTAAATAAAATCAAATCAAAACAGAATAGCTTAGACCAAGATACAACGGATCAAAAGACAGGAAGAAGGGAAAAGAGCCCTAGAAAAATCGTTTGTTAAGAACGTTAAATAAATTGAACGGGAAGAAATAAAAATAGTTGAGATTTTAGAAACTTGAGATCAATTGAAGTGGAGACCAAACTGACCATTTTGATATATAGTTAGGGGATTTGCCGAGAACAGCCAGTAAGTAACTGCGAACTTCCGGAACAAACTAAAGGAGTGTAAAACTTCCACTTCGAATTACAGTAAGAAAGAACACCAGACCAGAACCGATGCTCGCGAGAATAAGCAATACGTAGGGGAACGAAATTCTGTGAGGGTTTGGGCTTCCGATCGTGCGGAAGACTCGCCTGCTGTGTTAATGCAGACTGCTAACCCGTTTCGTATTACATTTTGACGGAATGTCTCCTTCACTTGCATTTAATTACAAAACTATCCCCTCTCCATGGGTGTTGATTGGTTCCGTTAAATCTGAATGAACCAAATCGATTCGGTTTTTCCAAACTCGATTCGGTGTCGGTTTGAAAAATGAGAAAGCAAACTAGTTTGGTTCTTAATACTTCAACTAAAGCAGGCGAAATTAAAAACAAAGTATATATAAACTGGAAATTGAACCAAAAAGACTTAATTAAATTAAAGTAAATAAAAATTGAAAAACAGGGTTTTGACTCTAACAACACCTAGAGGGGGGTGAATAGGTATAGCACAGTGGAATAAAAATTTTCTATTAATTAAGGACAAGTCCTCAATTAATAGGCATAAACAAATCCTCAAAATAAATCCAAAAAATAATTACTAAGAAACAAGCCACTCAAATTGTAAGACAAATAAAACATATAAAGAAATAAATAAGACAAACAATTTGGTGATGAAGGGAAAACTCTATGAGAACTCTCATTAGAGAAAAACCCTCCGGGCTATGCAGGAACCACCTAAAGATCCACTATAAGAAGAAGACTTACAACCTATAGTTCAAACGACTCAACATCCCTATGCTAGACTCTGCAACTCACAGACTTAAAAGTATCTAAAGAAGTCCTCAGATTTACTCCACAGCAACACCTCAGAACACTGAAAATCTTCTCACACGATCACCCAAACGAACTCACCTGGTATTCGTAGAAACTCCCACGATTTAATCTCCCCAACCTGGAACTCCAAGGTAGAAGAAGAAAAAAGAAAAGAAAGGTTTGAAGGCTCAAAGAAAGAAAGGGAAGGAGAAAAGTTTCTCTTCCTCACACACATGATTTAGGGTTCCAAAAACGTCTTAGGTCACCCTAAAGGAACGTTTAAACAATCCTTATATAGGTTAGAAAGAAATTTAGAAGGAATAAGAAACAAATCAAAAAATATCGGAATTTTACAAGTGATTTTACAACTTGAACGTTCGAAAGTTCATTGAACGCGGCTCTAACGTTCAATTTGTAAAACTACTTCACTTCATCTCGTTTGAACGAAGGATTTCATAACTCATTAATGTTCGAACGACAGCTCTCACGTTAGGTTAAAATGCACTAACGTTTGAACGCTGCATCTTAAGCTCTTGAACGCTACTCTTGGGTTTGTCTGCAAACACTGAACGGTCAAACGCTACATCTTACGCTCTCGAACGCTACTCTCAGGTTTGTCTGCAACTGTATTTTGCACTGAACGGTCGAACACTACTTCAAACATTATCTAACGTTCATCATAATTTCTTCAATATGACTCCGACTTTGACGCCGTTTGAACCATGACTCTTATAACTTATTCCAACCAACTTAAACACTTTAAGCACTAAATGTTAAATGCTTAACCAACCAGGTCAACATAAGCCTTGGTGCCTTTGGAGCAAAATTTAGGCACTAACGAATGGTATCAAAACAGATATCATGTTTTGGGTTCAAGTCATGGAAGTGACAACCTCTAGGTTGGATTAAATTTCCTTAGTATATGTATGGTCATGGTGCCAAGTTATTAAATATTGATAGGTGGAGCTATCGTAAGAGAAAGAACTACCATTGGGTTAGTGTCAATAGAGTAGGTCGCCATGGACATCAACTATGGAAGCAAGGTGAAATGTTATGATCCTAAATGTTAAGTGCTTAACCAAACAAGTCTCTATAAGCCTTGGAGATTTTCGAGTAATGGTTAGGCATGCAACAGTTAAGTTGAAGACTTATAGGTAGGAAGCACAAACCAAGTGACTTAGGCTACTTAGACAAGTTGGTTAGGCACATACAAATCAGTGCCCAAAAAATAGGGAAAAATTAAGTTTTGAACAAACTTGGTTTGTGCGGCTCTGTGTGGGTTGCACAAAAGACACGAGGGAGAGAGAGCGCGCGCACGCGCAGGGGGGGGGGGGGGCTATAAATGGAAGTTAAGTTTTGAACAAACTTGGTTTGTGCAGCTTTGAGTGTGTTGCACAAAAGAAACTTAGTTTTGTGGTGGTGGGAGGAAAGAGGGGCGGGGGGTGGTAGGGCTGTAAAATGGGTCGGATTCGGACCGCATCTAGGTAAATCCGAATTTGCATCTAATTAATATCTGTATTCTTTTAACTATCTGATGGATCCTTCCTACATACTATCGAATTCAAATCCAAATGAAGTTATTAAATTCGTATTCAAAACTAATTAAATATTCAAATCCAATTAAAAAATTTAGAAAATCCAATTAAATTTGCCTTCTAAAAATAATTTTCAATTCATCAGTAAATGAATCAAAATCAAACTCAAAAAAGCTTGGTTGAAATAGAAGTATATAGATCCAATCAAAAGATGATTCTTTACCAATAAGAGCAACAAAAAAAAAAAAAAAGGCAAATGTCATTACTCTAGTAAATGGGAGTCTAATAAAAATGTAGCTTTCAATCTATGTGGAAAGAAAATGCCGTCATTCACAAATTTTTTTTTTTTTTTTTGTCATCAACAAAAATGACCACAAATAGCAACCATAGAGAGGGAAAAGACCAACAAGCATAGACTAGTAAATGAGTAACAAACATACAAATTTACATTCATACCTTTCTCTAGAGAGAGGGGTTGTATTGTGCATTGTAATGGAAAACCAAGGATGAAAAGGGGTTGCGCGAATCCATGTTGGGGAAAACAGAGCAAATCCGCACTGTGAACCATGTCGGCCGCTCTAGGGTTATGAAGGTTAGGTTCAAAAAGAAGAAAGTTAAAATTATTTAACCATCCTTAGAAATATGAAAAAATTACAAACATATATATAATTAATTGGATTCGAATCTTAATCATGCAGATCTTGATCCGAATCCGAGTATAAATGGATCCTAATCAGACCCAATTGATATTTAATCAGTAAAAAACCCAATTTAATCAGAATCTAGTTGGAAACAAGTCATGATCCGACCTATTGACAGTCCTAGCAAGGGGAGGAGGGAAGATGAGTAATGAGAGCATTCCTGCTGCCTATTCTCTCTTTGTTCTGGTCAGCTTATATGTAGTCTTCACGGTTTATCATTCAACCGTGAATAAAATATAGAAAGTACGTTATAAAATAGAATGAACAATCATCATAGTCATATTTTCCTTATATATACACATAAAAATTTTTAATGTAACAGTACAAAAAATGCAATAGCACAAGTGGCATGCTGGCAAAATTTTATTAAAATGGCATGACAAATGTAGCCAAATGCGTTGAAACGACATTGTTGAAAACAAAACAATTTTATTCCCAAAAGTACATTACAATGTCTTATGAAATCTATTTTTGTTATGGTAAGTCTCTTCATTTTTGCCTAAATCTCACTTTTATTGGCTGCATAAACCGGGGATGTACATGGATGTTGGAGCACAAGCAGTGTTCTCTGAAAAGTAGCTTGAAGAAGAAGCATCTTGGCACTGCAATCACATTTTGCAACCCATGACAAATTTTATGAGAAGTTGCCCGAGAAAAGTTATCAGTCCGCCGATCTATATAAACAAGAGAAAAGTTCGGATTGAGCACATGAACAGTGTCTTTGATGTTCTCTGTTGCTCCTGATGATCTTCCAGGGGAACTTATCAGGAGCTAATCTGTAATGTAATAAATTCTCTGATTCCAGACTGCTACTATCACAGAGTTGAAGCGGCAAACAGAATAATTTCAAATCTGGACACAGATGAAGGTCAAACAATAACACTTGAAAACGTCCGGATTCAAATAGACTCCTTCTCCTCTGCTGAGTATGAGCTTCATGTGCGGTGTGTCTTCAAGTTGTTTGTAGATCTGATGTCAGTCAGGACAAAGAGAAACAGAGGAAGGCTTGTAAATATGGCGATCACGCACATTGTATCAATTAATAGGTTTCATATAGTTCTGTTAGTACCAGGAGCATCCTCCACAAGTCGTAGAGTTGTAGAAATCAGCCTCTTCCGATGGCAAACTCCTCTTTAGAGATCCAAATGCATCTAAGAACAATCAGCCTTGGACAGAGAAAGAAAAAAGAACAGTTAAATTGGATGCCCTAGAAACTACAATGAACCGCATGAACATCAAAGAAGAAAGGGAAAAAACTTAGTCATTATAGATGATATTAAGGGTTTAGTACCTTCAGCCGTCATAGAAGCATCGGTAGCCCGTCGATGTTACTGTATCTCCCGGTCCATCTTTGAGAGTCCCCCCGTATCATCAAAGACAGAGGATGAATTTGCAGACTGGAAAGACAATAGCTGTAAAGCAAACAAGACATATGGTTACAATATTCTGAGAACAATAAGTAAGAGGCTTCCATTTGATTTCGACGCTGGAACTTTTCATCCTTCTCCCATTTTGGGGTTCTTTCGACAGATCAAAGCTTGCCCCTTTCATCCTCAGTTCCTGGATACACCTCGCAAGTGCTCTGTTGTCGTTCTTCTCACTCTGCAACTGTCTTTCCACCTTCCGGTACCTGCAAAGCTTTATCTGAACCAAAAAGATCATAACGAGTGAAGTAAAGAAGCATAAACAAGAAGGAAGCCACCATTTTGGGCATGTACGCTCTTTTGAGTTGATTGAAGAGGTAAAAAGGATGGTTAAGAAAAAAGCATAAAAGGCAAAAAAGAAACAACACAAGTGAAATATTTCGCGTCTAATGTTATCCATTCTGGTTTCCTTAACGGCAATCCGGCGTCCGAAAAGCTCTTCTTCTCTCTGCCACAGTTTCAGAAGCAAGAGATGGCCAGGGCTCTCGGAGATTTCCATTAATGGATGTTGTTGGATTGCTGAATGGGCGTTCGTTGCGAAGAGAATTTTCTGCTGATGCTCTTCGTCCACGGGGATTTCGACGATGTGGGCATCCTTGGAATCTGCCATCGCTGTAAGATTGAAGGTGCAAGAAAAATAAAAACGAAATGTAAATTGTGATGAATTTGTGTCTATCGCTTTGTTGAGATCTGAGATATTGCTGGCAATCTGTTTGATTGTTGTGCAGAGATTTGACGATAAAGCGAGTATTTAAATAAAGCGTTGGCAAACGCCTGAGTCGCCAACCAACGGTCATATTATTTTTTTTTTTACGTTTCCCGTTTTATTAATGCCGAAATCTCCAACGGTCTAATTTGGCCACTGGCATCCAATCGTCAGTTTCACCTGAGGTTTCACACGTGCCACTTAAGGGGTATTTTGTTTATTCGAGATGCAGGACGCAATTGGACCGGTGGATCTTGCCTGCTCGGTTCGTTTCGCCCCTGGCAATGGCATTTTCCTATTTTCCTGGCTGCCCGAATTGATGAGGAATTATTCTCTGCATCACGTCATAAATTATTTTGTGGACGTTCAAATCGAGGTGGAAGTAGCCAACCTCATGGACGGCGCAACCTCCACCGGTTCGCTTGATCCTGAAACGGGGATACGGCCCTCAAGGAGCTTGATCTTTGTTCAAAATGTCGATTTTCGCTTCCTCGCGTTGAAAATCCGAGTTGATTTTGTGATGATTCTGAAGAAATCTCGTGATGTCCGATTCAATCTGCTCCAGTCAACACTTGGAATCAAAGCCCTAGAATAACTATTTCTTCTTCTGCTGCCCCAAAGCATTCAGGGAACGGAAGGAACTAATACGACAGAACTAGAGAGGGTGTGACTTTCGGAGGAGAAATGGCGACTATTCACGGAGCGGTCATAAGTTGGATTTGTTGCGGTTCGTGCTCATCCGGTAACAGCCTTTCCTACTGTGACAGTTTATTAGCGTAAACAGTAAATTGAGTTGGTAACTCGGTATATAGCTGGATATCTACACAACTAAGGCATTTAACTCGATTCGATGTGAAATCAGAGCCTGAGAGATAGGATTTTCGGCTGCAGACGATGTCCAGTGACCAAAAAAGGGATCGGTTGGTCACATCCGGCGATCTATCTCTAAACTTTATTGTAAAGAAAGACGAGACGCTACAGATATGAATAAGCGGGGAGCCGAGTAAACCCATAAATGTGGGTTTGTTATCTAATCTTTAATTCTCGAAACGGACGTTGCATTGTCACGGATATGAGCGGAATGCATCTCTGACATGCTTGGCTTCCTTCACCAGTTGCAGTGAAAACCAAGAGAGCTGCAGAATTGCTTCCTTCGGTTCCTCTGTTATGAGGTACGTGAAGGAGCCAAGCAGACTGAACAAGCCCGAATCGTGTATAACTTTCAAATGGATCTTATTCATCCATTCGTGATTTTGAATTAATAGCCTGTTGACTGCCGTTTTAGATTTCGATTTCTGGCTCCTCTGGTGTAAAATTTCGCTACTTGTCTTGATTTTGAGTTTTCTGTTAAGACTCTAATTGTTGCTTGAGCTTGATTTATATTTGCCCTGTTCTGAATTGGTTTTTGTTTTAATCTTCTGTTGCTATTATCACTTTGCGGATTGATTTTGGATTCTGTATTAGTACTTATGGTTGAAGATTGAGTTCTTTTGCTCTGTCTTTTAAGTTCTGTTTTGTTCCTTTTTTTGTAAACTAATTACCGATCGATTTTTGAAATTTTAGTTGAGGCTTACTTGAAAGTACATCCGATCATGTTCTTTCAACTTCACAGAAAGTCTAGCCCCATATGAAAATTTGATTGTTAAGTTCTACTAGTTGTTGCTATTTTCATTGACATATTTGATGACAAACAGGGTTTAGGTTTTAATTGTAGGTCTCACTTGAAGTTCTGAGGTTTTATTATTGTTTTAGTAGATATTGATTGTATTGGGTTATTTAAAATTTGAAGTCCCACAACCTATAATAGATAATTGGTTGAAATGTAAATAAAATGGATCTTGCTTGAACTTGACATATTGACAACTTTGCTGCTGCAAAAAGGATTTTCTCTTATTTAAATTTTTGCACTGCTAAAAGAAAAGAATATAACTCCTTCTGAAAAGGTAGAAACAGGTTCAAGGGTAATTCTGTGACAAGAAGATTTTTCTTATTATTATTCTGTGATAGAGGGAAGCTATAATTGGGGTTTTGAATAAGATGACCCTTTAATTTTTCCTTTATCTTATTCTCTCTTTATTAACCAAACAACTGTCTAGCCATGAGAACTCATCCTGCCAGCTGCAACGAGCCCCACATTTGGAACTCATCCCAAAAATGAATGCCAATGTGACCTCCAGTTTTTCTCATTTTTGAGGGGATGGAATCTTGGAAATCAGTTGTCATTCCTGTTTTTAACTTACTGCTGTTGATCCTCAAGTTAGATAATTTCCACTGCTATGCCTGGGAATGGAGGTTTAACGAATGCCTAATGAAGTAAAACACGGAGGAATGAATAAATATTTGTGTCTATAGGGTATATGTTTCATGGTTGAAAACTTCCTGCTTAGGTTTCTGTACTGTCAACCACATTGAGATATTAAGCTTTAAATAATGAAGTTCTGCCTCTGATGTGGTAGTTTTATGCTTGGTTTGGCATGTTCCCCATACTTAATATTTAATTTCCTCTCCCACATCCATCACCTTTTTCTATAACTTCAAATTTAGAATTTGTGGATGAATTTACTCCCTTCAATATCTTTCTAGTTTTACTTTCTGATTAATTTTTGATAGGTAATGAAGAATCTATCGGAATCAGAAGGGACCAAGCTCCATAAGTTCATAGTTATACAAAAATATTAGCTGAAAAGCTGTTAGGGAAGAGGCTATACATTATTAAAGCAAGTAAATGTGATGTAACCTGCCCAGCCAGATACTTTCCAGAGGAAAGGATATTGAGTCCAAGATGGACGCCAAACTTTTTGGTTCCCATATTCCTAATTAGTTGATTTGGTCTGCCCTTATATGTGGCCAACTCTTGGACGATAGTGGCCTCAAATTATTCTTATTGGATGATACTTATTTATGATGTTTGCATCTTCTCTTAACAGCTTAGCCAATTCCCTTTTATGTGCCTAACTTAAGTTCTTAGTACCATTATAGTTATATGAATACTCTGATTTTGAGATTATGGTCACTTCCACAGGTGGAAAAATGTGTGAATTAAGGAGAAGTTTGTGTATCATTTGAGATGTAGGATTCAAATGTTTTACGTTACCAATCAAAAAAGGAAAAAAATATTACATTCATTATGGAGTCAGAGCTAGGCAAGTTAAAAGATAACTTTTAGTTATAGTTGGCATCATTTATATTAAACATAATCACATGAAGGGGTGTATATTTGTTGATGTTTTATCGAAACTTCTCTATTGATTCTTATCAATGAAAATGGTATTTCATTTTGTAGTAGTTGGCTGCAAGAGTGAACTTTTTGGCTCATCTTTTCTGGGAGAGCTATTATCTAATGTGATATACTGTTGCAAAGGTGATCACATTTAGTTCAGATAGATCCATGCAGGTATGGGGATTTTCAGAAAGATTCTTTTGCAGAAGAGCAACTTGAAGTTCGTTCATATAAAATTCTGTGTGATATTTTTTTACCGTAGTACTATAAATATAATTATCCAACTAGTTGAGATTAGGCATTTTTTTTAGTTGCTCCTGTGATTTTTATTTTACTGTAGTATTATAAATATAATTATCCAACTAGTTGAGATCAGGCATTTTTTTCAGTCTTTATCACTCATGTGCCAGCCGTACTTGAAATTTTTGGCCAAGTTTCCCTATCATGATAACCTTGATATATTCTTAGCAGCTAGTTTTATTTACATTTATGTCAATGACCTTGTAATTAAGAGAAGCTTATTTGTCCAATAACAGAAATATTTGCACCTAGTATTTGTTGCGTAAGCCTTTCAAATTATATGTTCATCAGATCATCTGATAAATCCCACATGGCACAATCATCATTGAATATGTTGGACTTCATTGTATTGACCTTTCCCCCCTCAGCTTCCTCTCCATCGTCGTCCTTGTGTTTGTCATGCAACCTCCCCTGGTGGTCACCTCCTGTGCATGTGCTCCCTGTGCACATACTCTGGCTCCATGGTGAACCAGTCCCCTCATTGCCATATGATGAAGGGCCATATTGAAATTCGGATAGTGGTGCAGGAAATGAATTGCGGGCTCCAGCAAAGCTGTCAGATGTTTCTCCAATAGATGTCATTGCCCAAGGCTTGTTAGCAGGTAGCATGTCAGGTTCTTGCATGGCTCTTGACAGCCCAAGCTTAATCTTCTGAATGGTACCATCCTTATCATCAAGCTTAGGGGCAATGCTAGTGGCTGTTGGGTTCCCGCCAGGAGGAGGTTCTGGCACATCGAATGCAGGTGCTGCAGCGGAGTTTTGGAACTGAAAATCAATACGCGTCTTAGTTAGCAGGTGGAGCATCTCATCTTTGAAGCAGCCAAGTGCGGCCTCTGCAAGATGAGCAACTTGGGGCGGGGCTAGAGTTGTGGCGATCTCGGCCATGAGGTGTGAGAAGGGCTTGTGGGTAACGGGATCAATGCCCATGCCCGATAGCTTCTTCTTCAACTTGGTGTTCCAGTGATTTTTGACATCATTGTCTGTTCGGCCAGGCAGTTGAGCAGCTATTAGTGACCACCTGTGACGTCATTTGGAAAATAAATACCAAGCAGTGATGCCGCTAGATACAAATCACAGGAAATTGTGAAGGGAAAAGGAAACAGCCAAAACATGAAAGGAAGAGTACATCTGTTCGACTACTTGGAACAATATAATTACCGGTTTCCCACAACGGAGTGGAGCTTAACAATGGTTTGCTCTTCTGATTCGGAGAACTCCCCGTGCTTAAGGTCTGGACGAAGATAGTTCGTCCATCGAAGTCTACAGCTCTTCCCACATCTCTGGAGACCTGAGAAAAATGGTCAGGACATTTTGATCAGCGCACATTATGAGAGAGAGAGAGAGAGAGAGAGAGAGAGAGAGAGAGGGGGGGTTTGAGCAGAAACCAGCGTTTTTAGGAATGAGGCGCCAGTTACGGGTGCCGTGCTGTGCGATGTAGGAAGAAAGCTTGTTGTCTTCCTCGGGAGTCCACTGTCCCCTTTTCACGTTGTCTTTCTCACAACACGGAATCCGACCCATTTCAATTTCTTCACCACCTCCTTAAGAAATCTTTCTGCTTTTTGAGTCTTGACAGACGGACTAAGATAAGATAATAAGCCGCTAAAGAAGCAAATTATGAGGAGGTAAATAAAAAGAGAACGAGAAAGATGAAGCCTCAAAGAACGCTACTGCGTCATCTTCACTTCTTTTTTCAAAAGAAAAAAGGAAAAAAACCGTTTCTCTTCTCTATTTTAACCACTTGGGATCTTTTTCTGGTTTAGTTTGCGAATGATGGAAGAATAAAAGTGCCGGGTATTAATAAAGAGGTTCACGTGGATGCATTGCACGGACGGAGGAGAGAGAAGGTGATGCCACGGAAGACGCATGATCTGGTTAAAGAATTCAACGCCATTGAGTGCGTGAGGGTTGGCCGGTAGCTCACCCTCAAGACGCCCGGTCAACCCTCTCTCACTTTGACAATCTGCTCCCAGGTTGGGTAGCTTTCTGTACTCAAAAAGTCACACAAAACCCACTTAGATGTGGTCGTGCAACTCGGCGAAAGTTAAGGTTTCCTGCACGTGTGCGTGGCATCCTCACTCCAAACTGCTTGCAAAAATCTTCTAGATCCAGGACAAGGAGAAATCATATGAGCAAGCAAAAATCTTCTAGATCCAGGACAAGGAGAAATCATATGAGCAAGCATGTAAACCTATGAGATTATTTCATAACATTTGCTGGGTCCATTGCACGGATGTCCACCAACTTTGCTGCTGCTAATCATACGAGTATAAAAAAAAAGGCACTTGGCTGTTAACTGTAATTTATTTATTTATTTGCACAGAGAATTTTACATTTTACAAAGCTGGAATCATTTCAGTCCCGATCAAGTACAATAGAATCATTTCTAGATAAGATTCTGTCCTCCGTATTGAATCGCAGCAAATAGATAAGCCATTCAGGTTTGATCTTTTATTTATGAAGATAAAAATGGCAGCAGCAGCTCACTTTAATCTGGCAGATATAATTCCTTCAAGCGAACCAACCGAGGCCATCATTGACACGAGTAAGCAAGCAACGCTAAAACCCTGAAGAAAAACCCATGTTTTCGTCCATGGTTGTATTTTTCTTTGGACGAAGTACATTTTTACGGGGAAATATATACCCAAGGGCCAGAAGCTCAAGGAACCCAAAACACCCAAAACCTGATTAAAGTAAGGGAAAACCATTGCAAGTCCTGTTGTTGTTGCAACATAAGCAGTTCTAAAGCACAGCCTGAAAAGATTCATCTGGAAGGTTGGAAACATTGGGACTTTTAAGGTGTAGAAATTATTCACAAACTGACTGTTGGGGAATTTCGCTGAACACCATCTTTCCACAAAGGCAAACACTGGCTGACTATATACCTAGAGAAAGGAAAGTACCCAAGATAATTAAAGAATGAACAGATAAAGAGAGAGAGAGAGAGAAGGCTTTTTCTTTCTTTTTTTTTTCCCAAACAATTGGATAAAGATTAACTGCAAGCAAATCATTCATTTTGTGTTATTAGCATATCAAGCTTATGTAACGTATATAATAATTTTAGTGGTGACATGGATGTTTAATACCATTGTAGGCCATGAAGCCAAACTTTAATGGTATTAAGCATATATCAGATATAAAAGTGAAATCATGTCCATTTACTCTTTTTATTAATGGAACATTTATGATGTAAATTAGAGATACCTGATATCCTCCCACTAGATGAACAACTATGCAAGCATTGGCCAAGTCAACAAGCCAATATGGTTCATAGAATCCAAATCCTGTCAAGAGGTTCCCTGGTGTCACGTTCCCAAAGGCTGCATATCCAAAGCATCCACAGCAAAGGTAAAAGAAGGTGGTAATAAAGATGGCAGTCATTGATGCCTTCTTCATGGTCTGATTCTCTGGTGGCGGCGACTTCAGAGTGTCCTTCAGTGTCACAAGTGTGAATTTTTTTTAGATTCCAAATCCAAAGTATCTTTTAACAAATCAAACATCTTGGTGCAGTAAAAAAAAAAAAAGTTAAAAAACTGTTATTAACAGAATTTACCGTTCAGAAGAAGAGCCAAACTTGCTCCTAATCTGACATTGGATGCTGTCAAAAACATCAGCAAAGCAAATACTATGTTGAACAAATTGAGGATGGTTGTCCAAATGGCCAACACTAAGGATTAATTTGCTACTAGCCTACTATCACAGCCCACAATGAGATTAAGAACACATATAATTCTGTGGGTTGGTCAATGTGCATTTAAGCATAGAATCACTGCCCAAAATTGGGTTATTTGAGCCTAAAATTCTCCAAAACAGTGCTTTAGTTCAAATGACTTTTCAAGACTTGAAGCTTCGCTTGCCTTAAGAGTGTGGGGAAGCTATTTCAATTTACAACAGTAAGATGTCAATCATATGCTCAGCCAAGGGAATATCAATCAGAAATTTCAATATGCTTTCTTCTACAGTAACTCTCTTTTGTAACAGAAAGGAGACATGGTTGGCTAGTGCATCTTTAAGGAATGGGAATTTATAAATAATTAAATAAAACCGATTATAATCTGGAGTGTCATTTTTTATGATTGGGATAGACCTGAATAGGACTTGAAATAACCCCCCGCTCCAAAAAAAGAAAAAAAAAAGAATGGTTAGCTATATGTATTAAAATGCAATGAGAGGCACTAATTGTAATCAGCATGAATTACATCTAAGATGCATCTCTAGGTCTCTGCTTTACATGTCTAGGCCACCTTAACCTACTCTACTCCATATGTTATGATTCTGATCGGTTATACTTTTGATTTGTTTTAGACTTTGTCTCTATGAAATTTGCAAGTCTTCTGTATCTATAATTTGGTTTTATTTTTGTAAGATTTGTAAGCTTGTGTTATCTTTTATCTGTTTCTAAAGCATATGATATGTTTCACTTTTATGCATCTGTTCTTGCTTACTGGGATCATTAGATATTATTATTTGTTATCAAAATGTAAGATTTGCCTAAGACAAAAGATGTACGGATTTATATAGACTATAAGGGTATGACCTGAATTTTAGCTAGTTGGTGGCTGAGAGTGTGCCTTCACTATAGATCCTGATGTTGGTTGGTGTATGTATGTATCTATCCTTTAAGTTTAGTTTTGTATATTATTATGTGACTTTGTACAATTTAATCTGATCACATTTTTGTAAGTCTTATGTTATTTCTGCTTATGTTTTGCATACTTTGATATATGTATATATCATATTAGCTGAATTATCTGATTGGATATTCCGATCTGTATGATATTAGTGACTCTTCTCTGAATTCTGATTATATTTGGAGCTGACTCAGGATATCACAGTTTAGGATGTCACAACATCACTAAGACATAAATTTAAAGGGAGAAAAAAGGATAATGGAGACGAAGAAGAAGAAATGAGCCACACCTGTATCTCAAGCAGAATCATGGAGTATGGGAAGGCAAAAGCAATATCTCCGACTGCTTGGGAGACTTTCCATAATTTCTGAGCTGCAGTTGTTGTGGTGATTCCTCCAATACTCCCTTTAATCATTCCATTTCCTAAAATTACACAATACAGAAGGTAAAAGAAAACACGACAGATTGCCCTTTGTTGGAATAGACAAACTAATCTGTTTCACCGGTTCTAGAAACACAACATCTTGTTTCTTGAGAAATGAAATCAGAAACAGTACCATGAATAATCATTATCGAAACTCTCTTGTCAAGTTATTATAACCTGTGCATTTATAATAATAAAAAAATGCCCGAAAACAATATCCCACACTCTCCTAGTTTAAAACAGTCTTTGTTTTTGTATGATTTTTTTTCCTTTTAAGAAAGGACATCATATATGTGATGATGCTTAATGTTATTGGGCAATGAATTGTATAATGCTTTTGTTGAAAATGGCTTCTTTCATTACATTTCAAGCAATTTTTACCATTAAAATGCTCTGCTATCATATAATCGAACCAGAAATGACTGCTAATAAATAATGTGGACAATCCAAAAACTTGAAGAAAACAGTACCTATTACTTTTGCAAGTGCAAGTCCCACTCCGATGGAAGCGTAAGAGAAAGACATGATTGCCGCAAGAATTGAAAGCCATTCCATGTTATGGAAATCAGGTATCATAGAGCAGAATATCTGAACAAGTCCAAACAGCAGCATATAAATACTATCTCCATGTGAACAAGGAGCATCATGCCCTTCTTTGTGGTAACAGTTTGACCTTTGAATTGCTCTAGTTCAACAAAAAAGGCAAAAGTTACAAATAGGGAATCCAATTGGATCAAAACCAATAAAGAAATAGTGCACCTGATATATGCAGATTTTTCTCAAGCACAATCATATTAGAGTTTAACATTGTGATTAAGGGCATATCGAATGTCCACGACATGGTAAAGCTTTTACTTAATTGAGCTCTGTTGTAGTCAAGTTTATAGATCATGTGTTTACCAAAAGAAGTACCTCATACAGTCATACTAGCTGAAGTTGTAATTACATAAGCAACTCCAGTCGTATACATGCTCAGATATTGAAGCAAACCACACACCCAAGTTTGCTTTGTGCCTGAACTACCATTTAGCCGAATTTGGATTATGAGATATTAGTATCAGAAAGAAACAAGTCCTACTAGAAGAGAAAGAGAAGAAGAAGAAAGCCTGTCTCAATACTACCTAGGTTCACTCTAACAGCATCCATGTAACTGCAATTTCTTGTACCGGTAATGGGATCAGGAGATGTTTAACAGTCAGAAAGGAGGGAGGAGGAAACATAAGTGACAATTGCAAAACAGAGCATGGAAACAGGGCCTGCAATCCATCCCAAATGTCCAGTGCTCCAAGCAAGAGACAGTACTCCGGATCCGATGACGGCGGTAGTTATATGGGCAACACATGTCCCTAAGGATCCTGATTGAAATTATCTCACCCAAGATGAGCAAGTGACAGGATTGTGTACCACATTAAACAAAGTGAATCAACAAAACAAGGTAGCGACAAAGGGGTTTTAGCCGTTATTTTTATATGCCCATCTTCATTGCAGGAACCAACATTGGTCGATTCAGGAGGTTTTTCGACTGCCATGGCTATGAGTGCCGTGGCTTGTTATCTGTATCCTAGAACAAGCCACGTCCAGTTTGCAACTGTTCCTCTAAGCACAAGAAAACCAAGAAAAGTAAAAAGAAGGAAAAACAAGAACGAAGCTTTCGCACTGCATTCACTGTCTTCATGCTCGTAAATCTCCATCGAGAAATTCTTTTTCTTTTATAGTGACTCCATTCTCGTTTAACCCTTAAACTCATGTGGGTGGTCGGACAACCAGTCCCTGTTTTGGTTGATTTGATTTACAGCCCAAGACGATGGCGTCGTTCTTTTCATCATAAAAAAAAAAATTTTAAGTTCCATCTTTAGACGAATTTTTTTTTTGGGGGTAAGAAAAATAATAACAGATAGAGCCGCACATACATCGTCCTAGGCTATCATCATCAATGGACGATACCTGTTTCCTTACTGCTGTATCCGAGTTAACTGATCAGAAGAAAATTTCGTTCAAGAACTCGTGTCCATAAGATGGGTAATAGTAAATTCCAGAAAACTCCACTGAGATTTGGCATAATATCAATATACGTCTCTAATATTTTTCACAATTACGAGGACATCACCGGTCTAAAGGTTCACTGGCCTCCTGCAGCGCTGTCAAAACACAGTAACCGGAAGAGGTCCAAGGTGTGCCAAATTTTATTATTTTCTTAACAACTTTGTTATTTTGTTATCAACTTATCATAATCATTATTATCAACGTTATTTTAGTCCTTGGGCTTAAAAATAATTCTCACCAGAGCATATTTAAATAAAGCTAAAAGGATATTTTTAATAAAATATCGAAAGAAACTGAAAATAACAAAAGAGTTACATCTAAAAAAAAAAAGAAAACTAGAAATAAATATTGCTGGAAATTAATTGAGGTTGACAATGAATCCACCTTTTTTATGCTTTAAAGATTTTGATTTTTTTTCATGTATTTTTATCAAATAAGAATAGGGAATTTTTTTTTCCTTTGTAAGCTTTTCAAATTATAAAAGCATAATATTTTACTTTCATATTCACTTACTTGTTGCCCACCTGGAGTAATGAAAGTACAACTCTCCAATTACCATTACAAAGCCAAGCCAAATGGTTCAAGCAAACACTCCTTAAAAGATTAAAACACATTAATGTCCCCCAATTACCTATTATACTTATGTCTATTTATATCTATTCTGGAGAATGCTTTCTAAAAGTTTTAAGAGATTATTTATACTCCTTAACTAATTACTTATACGTAATTTCTATTCATGCATTTGCACCCACTTGTAAGTTGTAACTCTAAAAATAAACTAAAACTAACAATTACGTATCACCTGCATGTTGAACGAAAGCAGGACTCTCTCATGCTCTTCCTTTCTTATGTATGAATTAATACATATTGGAAAAGAAGTAAATATGGGAATTTTTTTCATAATTTGCGTATCCATAACCATAACCTAATAATAACGTACGGTCCAAGTCCAATAGAAAGAGCAGTTCGAAGAGACGGAGAGAATGAATTATCATCAAACCAAAGCGGAAAGTCGTGTGAATGTAATGCAGGAGGGCATAAGGATTACTTTTAAAGGAGAAATAAGTAAGTGTGATCACTGTAATTACTAACGAACGGTAGTTCAACGTTCCTTTCATCGTACCTAAATTGACGTTCGCGTGGTTTCGAAACTGATCCAAAAGGAGGGAAAAAAAAAACTGCCCAGCCCAAAAAGAGCCAGCTTGGTAGTTTCCGCTTTCAAAGCAAATGTACCACGATCGGTGGGACCAACGGATGGGAGCAAAGATAGCTATGTAGGTGATAATAAACATGATAAAGGGGCTGGTTTTAGACATTTCACTTTTGATTTGCTTCTCCAAATCAGAAAGGGGCAAGGTAGGAAACTCTAATACTTATCAAATTTAATTTTCTAATTTTTTTCTCCTTTTTTACTATTGATCTAAACTATAAGATTGACGGTCTTTAGAAAAAAGAAACAGAGAGTATACAGATCAGCGAATTCCAGGCTTACAGCCAGCTCAAATTTGGGCCAGATGAGTTCATTGGAGCTGAATCCAAACTGATAAGAAGAACCCAACCCGGCCATCCTTTTTGCATCCCTACCAAGTAATGGACGATAGTTATTGTGACATGGCTTCAGAATTCAGAGCACATGGGAAGAAGCATTTGATCACGGCAATCAAGAACTATTACTCCAAATCTCGAGGCAGTCTTTGGGATTCAACTTTAGACTCTGCTTTAAGGAAGATAATTTAATAAAATGGCTTAAGCATGATTACCCTATAAAATAAATGGAATGCCTGGATTGTAAGGCCAAATTCAAACTTGTGTTGTAAACCAGCCGAGACCAAAACTGTGAATACTAAACTGAAATGTTCATGGATTTGGCTTACATAGCATTTCAAAAAGCAGTTAAAAATATTGAGGTCAATCTCAATCATGCAAGCCATGCATTCTTGAAACCCCCCCAACTTTTAGTGAGGAATGTGCCAGTTTTAAGCTCAGTAACACTATTTCTTTAACACTTGCAGAAATTTTGGATTTTCCCAGCCACAATAACTATAGAAGATTTATGGGGTATGGGGCACATAAAACAAAACCATGATTCATAATAAAAAAGATAGGATTTATGGAGATACCTGGCACTAATAGCACATGTAATCGTATACGCAATCCCCACACCATAAAGTTGAAGGTTTTGAAACAATCCGCATATCCACACGCTCTTACTTCCTGAAAGTGAGTTTCATATCATACGACAAAACCTCATGGTACTAGTACAGGTGAAGTTAGTGAAGTTACTTCAAGTCAAATTAAAGAAAGCCAACAACTTCAGTGCAAAACATTCCGATTTCAAATAGTTATTCTTTGACAAAAACCCATCTGATCATTCTATTACCTGATCTAATTTGTCGCCTAATCTTATTACTATTGGAATTTCCATTACACCAATCCACTTTACTTCCCTCCCAAAAAGAAAAAGAAAAATCATTTTGAATCATCTGAACTTTGTTCACTTCTTCTAAAATGAGATCAGGCCATGATCTAAAACAACCAGAATGCCATTTTTCCTAGAAGCATCATAGAACAATGTATCCTGAAAAATTGAACAAATACTGATCTGTGTAATCCTAATAAGGTAGATCTGGGTAAACTTCTCATATAAAAGGAGATTCTCTCATCCTTATTAGAGAATAAGCTGATTGTGATTGAAAGCAATTGTCAAGAAAAAAAGGAAAAAAACAATGGAAAGCAAAAGCAATCACTAAGAAGCCTTGTAACAACAGAGTCAGCAACTTGACACTGCTGCCATATGGTGACTATGGCTGTATTTGATAAACACAGGCAGCATAAAAGAAAATTTACAAAGACAGGCTTCAAAAACACTAGAAGCATGCTTGTGTGAGATTTTCTACACTGCATATATGACAATTACTAACTCATTATAAAACATAAACACGATTTTGGTTTAAATTATCATTATTATTAGACGATTTACTAAGAATAATAACTTAATTATTTAGACATTTTAATGCACACGCCACTGAATAAGTTATAAACAGATTTAAGGTTATGAGAAGACTTCCACGTGCAATAAGTCAGCTGCACAAGAAAGTTACCCTCACGCCTGCAAGAGCGGTTGCATGAGTTTCATTTGGGCTTTCTCCCATCGTCTGAAGAATCCCTTGGGAACCTCCACACGGCTTTGAAACAGCAATCAAACTAACACAGATGAAGCAACGAGAAGAAGAAGAATTGACGTGATTGGGGGATGAATCGGCCATTAGTTCTCACCTAGATTCGATCTCACGGCATCTATGTAGGAGCGGTTTCTGGTAAGACCAAATTCAGGATCAGGAGATCGATAGCAGTCGCATAGGAGGAGAGAAGAAGTAACTGTGACTGCAGAAAAGGCCAATATGGCTACAGGTCCCGCTATCCACCCCATCTGAGCCGTGCTCCAGGCCAGAGATAGCACGCCAGACCCTATAACTCCTGTTACAATGTGCGCAGTTGCAGTCCACACATTCCCTTTACATGCAAGAGGTTCCAAGAAGACAAATATCATCAATTCATTAGAATTTAGAACCAGTAAAACCTAGCATCTCAAGAGCAGCATTCAAAAGTAAGATAATTTTTTAGTAATTGGGTACCTAATGGTTATAGAGATTGGCTATCAAATCCCCATCAAACAAAACCGCATAAATGGTTTTTTTTTCCTATTATAAAAATCGAATGACACTGAGATTACAAGAGAATAATGAACCCACAAAATGGATGAGCGAATGAAAAAGAAAGTGATACAGGGGTGGAAAATCTAAACTAACCCGTTCTCTTCAAGGGCTGAATGGATCCATTTGATGATGGCAGAAGGTCTGTGAGCAGTGGAGATCGTTGACCGTCGTCTCCTTCATCCATGGCCTTAACGCTTATCATTTCTGTAACAGAGAATCTGAAAGTGAAAGATTGGGACGAAGAGAATTCAGTTTTTCTGGATTGGAAACTTTTTACAACTAGGCCGGATTCTTGTTAAACTGAGGACTACACAAAAATTGAGACATTAAGAAGAGTTCCTCTGCTCCTGCCGTGAGATGCTGCGGCAGCAGCAGAAACTATCCGGAAAAATTGGACTACATCAAGGGATTTGATTCCTCTCACGTCTTCTGTCCTGTCCTTGATCAGTTCCGATGAGACCACATTACACACCAATTTAAATACAGAGAAAAAGCTTGGGTATGTGTAGAAGTCTCATTGGACACTCTTGCTCCCTGACGTCAACCCATCGAAAACGATGTCAACCCATCGAAAACTGGCTGCTTTTTGCCATTTTCTGAAGCTAGTCGAAATCCTGGAGATCCTTTGTCTGGACTCCTTGTATGAATCCTCCATCATCAGATTGTACAATGTATCCCTTGAAGTATTTAAGAAAATTATATTTACATCATTTAAGAGCACATGGCACAAATCTTATGGATAAGAAGTTAGATAAAGGAGTTTAGATAAAGGATCCGTAGGATTTCAAGGGTTTTCGGTCTTCCCTGGAAAAAAACCAAAAAAAGAGAAAAATATTCAACTTTTCCGTGGGCCCGAGGGTTGGCGGGTAGACAACCACACATTACCTGCCTATATTGCTATATCTTTTGCCTATTTTGACAAAGCGCCTTTGTGAAAATAAGTTTCGAATAAAAAAAATGGATACCTAATGAGAAAAACGACGTAAAAAGATGTCCCTATACATTATTTCAAGCATAAACGAAAAGGTAATTTTATCATTCTTCAAGTTTTACTTAAATTTTAAAAAAAAAAAAATGTCCGACTGCTTCTCAATTCTAAGAAGCAACCCCACACCAGTATCTTATTTGGTAATGAAAAGGGCCTTTACATAAACTAGTGATGGCAAACATATGTTACACGTTGCAAATGACTTGTAGTTTGCAGCTTCATTTATTGCATGTTTAGGTATGTGAGATCGTCCTTTTAATAGTAGTATAGATTATCAAACCACATTATGTTTGCGAAAATCAGTAAGGTTAGCCAAAAACATGAGTGCTGGTCGAAGGCATAATTTGCAGGTCCATCGGCTACCTCACATCTGCTTCATGAAAATTGGTTTCTTGGATAAGATTTTCCATTTAAAGTAACTTTAAAAAGTTTCACCAAACATGCAGCCATTGGGTAGGAAGCACTTCGTGCCACTCGTTAGATAAAGGTAGTACCAAGGTCCAACGGATTTAATGGCAGGGGGTGAAATCACCGGCTATTTTTTTTGGCTCCCGCTGTTGGCATAACATGTTGCCATGTGCATGTCAGGATTAGTGGTTTTCCTTTCTTTAACTTGGGCCTACTTTGGAAAAACATAGTTACAATATGCCACACATAGCAACATCTTATGCCAAACAGCAGGAGACAAGGCAGGCGATCATAGCTTCCATAGCACAACCAAAGTACCAAAATTGGAAATGATTTGAAAAATGCTTAACATACGGCCAAACTGTATGGGACATGAGTTTCTAGCGCAAGTGAACTAATCCACGAGTGAGATCCCTGAAATCATGAACGCTATTGATTAGCCACACTAAGGTGGCGTTTGGTGGGTATTATAGAATCTGGATTCTGATTATAAACCTAGATTCTATATTCCAGATTATATTTCCTCGATTTTAGAATCTAAAAATCCTATTTGGATAAGTAGGATTATGAACTCAGATTTTTAAACTAGAAACTAGAATCTAGAATCTTGTTTGGTTGACATTGATTATTGAGATTAAATTTGAAGTTATTGTATTAAAAATTGAATAAAAAATAATATAATGTATATAGAAAAATAAAAATCTTATATATTATTATGTAATATGTATATTTTTACATAATAAATAAATTTATATATAATATCATTATATAATATAATAACATTATCATATTATATTATATTATTTGTATTATAATAATATTATTATAACATTATATAATATTATACTCTATAATATAATTTATGTTTATTATATATAATATAATAATATGTTTATTATAATATGAAATTTTAAAAATATTATTAATATATAATATATTATTATTCTTAAATATTATAATATTACTATATTAACATTAATAAATCAATACAATATGAAATATTAATATTACAATATTAAATATTATGGGCTTGATTATACAATTGGATAGTAGAATCCGGTCTTAAAATCCCAACCAAACACAGCTTTTAGATAATGAAATCGGATTCTACTAGAATCTAGATTCTATAATGCCCACCAAACGCCCCCTAAGGCTCGTTGAATCTCATGATTTAGTACGGTAAATGTTCTCACCTGGGGTTTGGCCTGGTTCATAAGAGAGCGACCGAGAATGAAAATGAGGCTTCATCAACCACCCGACAGTTTTATTTTCAATGATCGCATCTTGCCAACAACTCTGTCCATAAGTAGAGTGCCGTGGTGGGACCTGTGACAAAATATGGCTGAAATGTAAGGAAGATGGGGCAAGAAACATAGCAGGATTTCCGTGTAATTGTGGGAGACTAAAAGACAATGGATGCCCATGTCAGGAGGGGGACCATACATTCAAATTCCATTCCAACCGGTGGTTCCACAGAACCACCAGATTTTGGCTCTAGAAGAAATGCTTTCCAATCTAACATGTAGATTTTTCCTCAACACATCACTTTCACAGTAAAGCCTGAAAATCAAATTGATATATACATACACCCGCTTGAAATATCTTTTGTTTTGGGTTTTGGTTGTGAGGGACATTTTCTTCCGTTTTTGGTGCAAGAAATTTCAAACAATTATACAAATTGGGGTTTCCAAGTAGGCAGCTATGTGGACAAAGATGCAGGCCTACCAAGTTTGAGAGTTTGAAGCTCTCACAGGCTTCAAGGAAACAGACTAATCGCTCTATATATACATATATAAAAGGAAAATTTGAGTTATCCTACAATAAAAGCATAGATGATTTGTGCCTCAAAGCTGAGAAAATAGGATTCTGTTGTCATCATTTCTGCCTCGGCTCGGGGATGCGTGAATGTGCGGGCGTGCTAGCATCCGTGCCGATGCAAGGAAGGAGTCGGAAACTTTTGACCCGGCGTCGTTCATACGCAAAACCAGACGGGTTGCAGTTTAGATACAACTTGGCTGCCTGTAGATTGAAAGACTTCTAGTCCGGCGATTGCTAAGAGGGTTGGGGTTTGTCTTCCAAAGTTCTTCGCCCAATTTTATGGCAATATTCAGACGACCACGTTGGTGTTGGCCGTTTGATATAGAATCTGCAGAAATTGAGGGCTGTGTGGGATAACGGCCATTTCAAATATGGATAAGCCGTGTGGGGTGACGGCCGTTTCAAAGTAAAAAGAAGACAAAAAAAATCTCAGTACCTGCCGCCTGTTTCCTTATGGCTGTGATCGGTAGCATAGAGAGAAAAGATTGGGGGCCTTCTTGAAGATTACTGGTTCCGAGGTGCACATTGTGACTGCCCTTAGCCTTGCTTGAAGAGATAAGCGAGATCGTACCTAGCGATCGGAGTAGGGCGTATCTTAAGATCGTACCTAGCCATGATCGGAGTAGGGCGTACCTTTTTAGCCTTGTCTAGGAGTAAGGGGGATCTCTATGTGTTGTTGCGACTGGAAGTAACATGAGGATAGACTACTTCATGCTATGAGGATAGCATGAGAGTAGGATGGTCTAAGAAGACCGAATAAGGGGTCTGAAGAGACCAAAATAGCTAGTGTAGTTGTGTGTTGATCGAGGGATCCCTTTCCCTAGTCTACAGGTCCCTATTTATAACTTTCCCAACGACCCACTCTTAGGAAGTTGAACCCCACTTTAAATAAACCACCCATGTTTTTAGAAAGCGGGGGATCCCATTTCCCATGTTCTTCTAGAAGGTTCTATCATGTGGCCTGTTAATCAACAAAATCTCTCTGGATTATGTACAAGAGATACTGTTGTTCCAGCTCAACAAAATCAATCCTTATCTCAAATCTTAGCTTCAACTAATTCAAATAGGATAGCTTCTTTGAACTGTACAACAACCTCATAGCTATCCTAATCTGTAATATCAGTTTGGTATTTGAATTCAAACTCTGTAACTAACTCATCTTGTATATTGGTTATATATACTCAATGAGACTATGCAGATGATCAAGCTTCTTTAATCAAATTCTTGAGCAGAGATAATAATTTTTCATGGTATCAGAGACCCAGGTTCACACCGCTATTCAAGATTCTACGATGACTTCGTCTTCTTCCACCAACTCTACACTTGTGCTGCCCAATCTTTCTGTCAATTTGATTTCCATCAAGTTGACCTCTTCAAATTATCTTCTTTGGGTATCTCAGGTGTTACCTGTGCTAAGGAGCCATGACTTGGTAGGTTTGGTAGATGGCTCCGAGCCATGTCCACCTAAATTCATTCCCAATTCTGATGGGAAAGGCACATTAGTTCTCAATCCAGAGTTTGTATCCTGGAACAAAAGAGACCAGTGTGTCCTTGGTTGGATTAATTGCACTCTTGCTGAATCTGTACTTGGCCTTGTGTATGGTTTAAACACATCTCAACAAGTATGGAATTCTCTTACTGCAAGATTTGCTTCTCATTCTCGAAGCCGTGTGGCATACTTGAAGAAACAATTACAAAATATGAAGCAAGGATCAAAAAGTTGCTCAGAATACATCCAGGAAGCAAAGACTTGGGCTGATCAATTATCTGCTGTGGGACAACCTGTCGAAGATGAGGAACTTATCTCTTATATTGTGAGTGGCATGCATTCCTCTTATAATGCATTTGTTACCTCTTACTCATTTGCAACAAGAGAGTCCTCTTTATCATTTCTAGAGTTTCAAGATGAACTGTTGAATCATGAGATTCTTCTTGAGAATCAAAACAGATCCATAGGACCTGAAACAAGCAATTTTGCTATGTTTTCCAATCACCCAGGAAATGCTTTCAACAAGAAAAACAGAAACTCTAGAGGACCTTACCAACACAAAAGACCAAACCAAAGATCTTCTTCCTCTGTCCCCAACTTTCCAAATCAGCCTAAATTCTCACCACATCAAGAAAACTCACCATTCTTATCTACAAGAGCTCCTTGTCAAATATGTGGCAAATCCAATCATCAAGCTTTGGATTGCTACCATAGAATGGATTTCTCATTTCAGGGACGACATCCTCCTTCACAATTAGCAGCAATGGTAGCTCATACATGTGTACCTAATGAAGAGCAACCTTGGTACGCTGACAGTGGTGCAAACAATCACATTACCACATCATTGGAGAATCTGAATCTGCAACAACCATATCAGGGAAATGAAACTGTGGCAGTTGGAAATGGATCGTCTCTGCAAATTTCAAACACTGGTTCTATTTCTATGCCTAATAACATTCATTTGAAGAATGTGTTTTACTGTTCCAATGCTGCAGCAAATCTATTGTCAATTCAGAAATTTTGTGAGGATAATGATTGTTATTTTATACTGACTGCATATTATTTTGCTGTGAAGGACATGTTGACAGGAAAGACACTCCTGGAGGGCAAGAGTGAAAATGGTTTATATCCTATCTATTTCAATCAGCCACATACCAGATCCAATAAAGTTGTTGCTTTCCTTGGTGTCAAGACAACCATTCCAGTTTGGCACAATCGACTGGGACATCCATCTATGCAATTAGTTCATCAAATTCTCAAGGCTCACAATCTTCCCATTCAAAACCAGTTGCTTGAGCATCAGATTTGTGATTCTTGTCAACTTTCCAAGAGCAAGCAACTACCTTTCACTAGACTTTCTAGAATGTCCAAAATTCCTCTTGAAATTGTACATTCTGATGTCTGGACTTCTCCTATTTCATCAATAAGTGGCTGTAAATACTATGTTATCTTTATTGATGAATTTTCAAGATTTACCTGGTTGTTTCCTCTTCAATCTAAATCAGATGTCTTTTCTTGTTTTGTGAAATTTAAATCCATTGTGGAAAACCTTCTCTCTTGCAAAATAAAGAATTTGCAAACAGATGGAGGAGGAGAATACACTTCTCTACAATTTCAAAATTTCCTTGCTCAATGTGGCATATTTCATCGAATCTCATGTCCATACACACCCCAACAAAATGGCATTTCAGAGAGAAAACACATACATATAGTGGAGACAGGATTAGCCTTACTTGCTCAATCTCATCTACCACCAAAGTATTGGGTTGATGCATTTAACACTGCTGTATATCTCATTAACCGAATGCCAACCCCCATTTTGCAAAATTCCTCGCCATATGCCAAATTACTCAACTTGGAGCCTGACTATTCTATCCTAAAAGTATTTGGCTGTGCTTGCTTTCCTCTCTTACGACCTTACAATGCTCACAAATTATCATTTAGAAGCAAGAAGTGCATCTTTGTTGGCTATAGCTCCAATCATAGGGGGTATCGTTGCCTAGATCCTACATCTAATCGAGTCTACATAACTAGAAATGTAGTCTTTGATGAATCTTCGTTTCCAGCCAAGGATATGACCTCACTTACTTCTGCTTCCACAAAGGAAATGTCACCAGAAAACTTAATTCCTTTTCTTCAAAATACAATGCATTCAAGTTTTAATAATAATCATACTCAATCTTCTTCAAGTGCAGATGATAGAATGGCAGGTCATGATGTTTCATCTTCTTCTATGGTTCCAAGAGTAGCAGAATCTCATTTATCTTCAGCCACAGTTGAGTTTACTTCAACACATATGTCAGATACAGATGTAGCTCAAGCTTCACCTATGGAAGCACAAGAAATAGTAACCACAGAAGTTGCAGCTACCATTCTTCCTACAGCTGAAGACATTACTCATTCTACAGATGAGCCACCTCAACAAACTCAAGATGTAGAGCATTCAACAACTACTGCAAGCCCATCTGTTCCACCAACCATAGTTACTCGGTCTCAAACAGGAAACCTTAAACCCAAAACTTATCCTGATTATCAGCTTTACTACAGTACAAAGCATCCTCTTAAAGCTTTATTTGCAGCCAACACTCCTATGGAACCTACGTGCTACAGTCAAGCTGCAAAACATCAAGAATGGCGTGAAGCTATGGGAGCTGAGTTTGATGCTCTTTTAGCCAATGACACTTGGATACTATGTCCAAGACCAGCTGATAAAAATGTTATTGACAACAAGTGGGTGTACAAAGTGAAGCAAAATTCAGATGGCAGCACAGAAAGATTAAAAGCCAGGCTTGTTGCAAAAGGGTATGATCAACAAGCTGGTATTGACTACTTTGAGACCTTCAGTCCAGTAATCAAACCTGCAACAATTCGGTTAGTCCTTGCTATTTCAGTTTCTTATTCATGGCCAATTAAGCAATTGGATGTCTCGAATGCATTTTTGCATGGGGTGTTAGATGAGGAAGTGTTTATGGAACAACCTCAAGGTTTTATTGATCCAACCAAGCCTGACTATGTATGTCTTTTGCGGAAAGCTATCTATGGGTTAAAGCAAGCTCAAAGAGCTTGGTTCAAACAGTTGTCGAATGCTTTAACAGAATTGGGCTTTGTGGAATCAGATGTGGATCATTCATTATTTGTCTTTCATAAGGGTGATATCCTACTCTATTTTTTGATCTATGTAGATGATATAATCGTTACTGGGACTAGTGAGTCTTTGATCAACTTGCTTATTGCGAAACTCAAGACCACTTTTGCTCTAAAAGATCTTGGTAGTCTAGCATTCTTTTTGGGCATACATGCTGTACGGGACAATCAAGGTCTCCATCTTAGTCAGGCCAAATACATTATTGATTTGCTTCACCAAACTAGGATGCTTGGTGCTAAGCCAGCATCTACTCCACTGAGCAGTAGTGTCAAACTTATCAAGACAACTGGGGATCCTCTTCCTGATGCTACTGAATATAGGAAAGTGGTTGGTGCCCTGCAGTATTGCACTTTTACAAGACCAGAGATAGCATATGCTGTGAATACTCTTTGTCAGTTCATGCATTCACCAACTACCTTACATTGGGCAGCTACAAAAAGGGTATTACGTTATCTTAAAGGGACTATTGATCATGGCCTCTATTTCACCAAAGGATCCCTCACTCTTCAAGTCTATTGTGATTCAGATTGGGCAGGAAATCCAGATGATAGGAGATCTACCACTGGATTTGGAGTTTATTTTGGCCCTTGTTTGGTTTCTTGGAGTGCCAAGAAGCAAGGTGTAGTGTCTCGATCCAGCACTGAGGCTGAATACCGAGCTATGGCAATGGCCACAGCAGATGTGTATTGGATTAGAATGTTACTTAAAGATCTACATGTCCCGCTCCACTCCATTCCCACTCTATGGTGTGACAATATTGGAGCTTTGGCTTTAGCTTCCAATCTTGTATTTCATGCAAGAACAAAACACATTGAAGTGGACTATCACTTTGTCAGAGAGAAGGTAGTCAATCGTGATATTTCAGCTCGGTATATCTCCACAGTAGATCAAGTTGCTGATATCTTTACCAAAGCTCTTGGATCAGCTAGGTTCTCTCTTCTCAAGGACAAGCTTCGGGTGGTTTCCCCTCCCTTTCGCTTGTGGGGGGATGTTAATCAACAAAATCTCTCTAGATTATGTACAAGAGATACTGTTGTTCCAGCTCAACAAAATCAATCCTTATCTCAAATCTTAGCTTCAACTAATTCAAATAGGATAGCTTCTTTGAACTGTACAACAACCTCATAGCTATCCTAATCTGTAATATCAGTTTGGTATTTGAATTCAAACTCTGTAACTAACTCATCTTGTATATTGGTTATATATACTCAATGAGACTATGCAGATGATCAAGCTGCTTTAATCAAATTCTTGAGCAGAGATAATAATTTTTCAAACCTCCCACATAGTGGTGGGTTTCTTAACAAACCCCACTTCCCTAAATTGAGGGATACTTGAAGTCACATAATATGCCATCATTTCGCCAAGTTACGGCGGGTGTAAACATGGGTTTCACTTGACCATATGTAGTAGGACACAAATCGGTCAAAAGATATACGTGACTGTAAAACACTACCGCCATGCTTCGGCGGGTGTAAATAGATTCCCAGTTTGGCAACCATGACCATGTAATCCTTAATCCTTCAAAACCAACTTCAATTTAGAAGGGATCCAAGTGTATGAGAGTCGAGCTGCCTGAATCACCTAGCTGCACTATTTAGACAAGGAAAATAGATCATTCTCAACCTACCCTCAAAAGTCAAAACATGTCCTTCGCTTACATCTGAAAGATATAATTGGTAGATTGTTGCATTAACATTTATCAAGTTCAGGCTTCCCTAAAATCCCAAATAATTAGTCATGGATAACAATTTATGATCCAAATAATACCTCCTATGAATGGTTTTGTATTGATGGATTAAAAATAAAAACCTGTTTTATAGGGATTAAGAACTGAGCCTAACTTTCTTGTGTGGGCCTTATTTAAAATGAAATAATTTTACATCAAAATAGTCTGAGAACTTGATACATGTTATTAGTGTTTTCTTTCACTTGTGAAAATTAGCTTGTGGAAAAGACATTGTGAGTCATCGCGTGCATAAGGAGACCAAGTGAAAGGCCCATGAAAGGTGATTCAGAACATTGGCTCCAGAAACCCTTAAGGCACTTGCATCTGTGAACATGCGCCTACGCATCATATCATTAAAATACATACACATGCACAAAGACGCATGCGAGTGGGTTCTTTCTTGCCTTTTTATTACCCTTTTTAACTTATCTTAGGCAATATATGGTTCTGTTATCGTTTCTAGAATATTTTTCACCTGCCAATTTATTGGCAATAATGGATTCATAGCAGCTCTTTTAGTTGCTTTTACTTTCAAATAACCTAATAATAACTTTAACTCTCTTTTATTCTAAAACCCGTTTAATTAGCATTTTTAACTTATCAGAATTCATAAACAGTAGATAGTTCCATTATAGTTTTTTTCCTAGGCTGTTTTCTCCCACTAAAAAAGGGGGTCCAATTTATTGGCAGTAATGGATCCATAGCAGCTCGTAGTTGCTTTGCTTATTGGATAACTTAATGAAAACCCCAAGTGTTTTCAATTTTGTATATATACTCAACTTGGCCATTGTATATGCACACAATGTTGGTACTAGGCCATTATATCTTGGAGGTAACATGCTGTATTTAGTGTGGCTACACTTGATTCTTCCACATATACATAAATCACCCCAAAGAAAGTGACATTGTTCATGACAGCTACCATATTTTTTAGATATTGCTACACAATAGATACTCTTTTCTAGTTTTTATTTTTCATTTCAAAAAGCAAATAATAGACAAAAGCATTATGCTATAATATTTGTAACCATCAATGTGTTAACCTTCTAAAGGCCATTTATTGACGAGATGAGCATGCAGAGTAGACTGGATTTAATCTGATCAGTAGAATCTTCTTTAACCATCTAACCTATAATGAAATATGGTAGAAGCACTACCAGTCAGTAGATCGGGATACTTTCTTTGGAGAAAAATTCGAGATTAGCATATTCCAGTTCTACGGGTAAGCACTTGAATCAATTTCTTTTAGCATTCCAAAATTAGGTACTGTTAGTTTTTGCTCTAATAGAACATGTTGTCATAAGGTATATATGATGACCAAACCACCATATGTACAGGGCTGGAAATGGATGGAATTCATCATGGATTTGGCAGGACCTAAGTTTGATATTAAACTTCATCTCCAAAACTCTGAGTTCAAACCAAATCGAGTTAAATTAGGTTTAAATTTCAAATGCAAATTCAAATCGAGTTAAATTAAAATTTAGTAATATGCTATTATATAAGTAAAGTAAGCAGGAGTGGTTCTCTAATAAGACACCTTTTCTTTCCGGGTGAAGTTCTGATGTAATGGTGAATTTGATAAGGAACTTTCTGAACGGGGTACACAGACAACAATTCAACCCACATTAACTGCATTAATGTTGTTAGAAAAATATTGTTGCTCATATTTTTCTTCAGGTTTCAGAAAAGAAAGACGTTAGAAGCGATTACCACCATTAAATATTAAAAATGAACATCACAAATTTAACAGATAAACTAGGACATCTATCGTGGAAGGTGATCGGTAGTTTCAACTTTCAATCCCCTCCACCACAACCGCCACAGCCACCACCACCACCATCGCCCCCACCACCATCACCCCCATCACCACAACCACCATCACCACAACCGAAACAGTTACAGTCAGCACTTACCTCGCTACCGCTTTTATTTTTGTCTTCTTTCTTCTTTTCTTCGGTGGCATCTCCTTCATCGGAAGCACATGCGAAAATGATCATAGATATAAGAGTGAGTGCCATCAGAGCCTGGCATAATAAAAGAATCCCGCTTGAAACATAAAAGAGACCAACTCCATCACCACTGACGCCATTACTGCTAGCAATTAGAGCTCCCAAGGTCCTGGCCATTTGTTTTAGCTTTCAGCTTTGGTATCGATTGTTATCAGCCAGTCTATCTATTATGTATATCTTTCTTCTATCCCCACCTTCTTCGTATCTTCCCGTGCTTTGTCTTGGCGCGGCAAAACGAGAACGACTAGGACCATAATTTCGTGTCAGTAGGAATATGACCATAATTTGGTGTGAAATTGAAAAAGAAAGCACCGATTTCGTGGCCTGGACGGAAATGTGATATAGCTTCGACTCCCAAGTCGTTTCTCGTAGGGGCTTGTCTTGCGGGCTCCTCCGTTATAGCTGGACTGGATTGGGCTTGGGTTTCTTTAGTTATGGGTCATTCCTCTGCTCATGAAAACAATACGGAACCCATTATTAAAGTCTGAATCATACAAATTCATAGAGAAAAAAATGTTTCTAGTTAGATTTCGCAAACAATTATTCATATTCCCTTTTCAATTGCATATGTGCATTACGTACCACCCACTATTATTTAACTCTAAACCAATTATAGCTTTGCATTTTGGATTTTAAATTTAATCATAATATTGAAAACAAACGACGAAAACAAATAGAAAATCGACAAAATAAACAATGATGCACAATTTACATGGTTTGGCAAAGATGCTTATGGGAGTTACTTCACTAAGTATCTGAAATAGGGTTACAAAATACAAAACCCACTCTCCTAGTTGCAAATTGCAATCTCTTCAATATGACCAAAAATCCCCAAGTCTAGTGGGAAAAACCTGTATTAACTAAATATAAGAACATACACAATACGTAACCAGCATAACAACACGAACTTGAGAAATTTTAATATCTTCAAGAGAGATTCAGTTGGGTATTGGATGTGTTGTGAATCGTGAAATGTGAATAATAAAATAGAGAAGAAGAACAAGAACAAGAACATATAGATTTTAAGTGGGTTGGCAATGTGCCTACATCCACTATGTATGGCAAAAATTCAATTAAAAAATTCAATTAGGATTACAACATGATATATACCAGCCTTAAACCCAATATTTTTGAAATCCCAAAATTACCCAGTGCATTACCGCCAGGTCCCTCCCTTTGGATGCAGAATGTGAACCATTGTTCCCAACAAAATGTATTCTGGGAAAAAAAGAATTAGATGAAGATACAAAGCGAGTAAACTTCGAAAGCAATGTGGGAACTAGCACAATTAGGTTTTGTCGATCAAGCCCTCTTTTGTTGTCAATCTGAGGAAATCGTTGTTCTTGGTTTGATATTAGGTTGATCCAGTCTTTCCACCCTCATAAGGTTTTTGTTTAGGTTTTTGGTTGTTTGTGTGGTGTCTGGCCGGTGCTATGTATGTTTTGTGGTGGTGTGTAAAGTCTGGGTTCACGATGCCTTCTTTGAACCCTGCATATTTCAGGTTTGTTCTTGGGTAAGTATTGGAATTTCCTTTACTTACCTACTTCCTGTCTCGTGTCTAACGATGATAAGAATCTCCCCTTCGTTGGGTATTTCAATCTACCATTGTGCGGACCCATTTGCAGACACCACTAACAACTTGCTGTTGGCATTGGTGGTTTTAACAACCGGTCTGTTGCCTTTGTGCATCCCTGAAAAGTGCTCTATTGAGAAGAAGGATATCATGTGCCCCTTTTTTATTGGTATCCATGGAAGTTTAACTCTTGATGGAATCCTCATTTTGATTAATGAATATACAGTGTGGCTTCTTACCCCAAAAAAAAAAAAAAAGAGTGAACTTTAAAAGCATAAAAAATTTCTTATTATAAATACATGCTCTTCGTTAGAAACGTAAAGAGTTATATACAATGGAAACAGCTCTGGTTAAACTCACAACAAAAACACAGCAACATTTGTCTAAAACCTAATCCATCCAATCGAGCTTCCTGTAGATGCAGCAGGGCTAATTAGCTTTGCAGGACTTGCAACCTTATTTCCATTACCGAGGAGTCTCGGACTTTTTACAGTTACGCACTCGCCTCCAGGAAGACAGCTGATGAAGTAGACCCGGATGTGATGATGATATATAACACAACACAAGGGCCTGAAGCCAGATTCAATTCCAACAACCCTCCAAGGTCTAAGTGTAGTACCATTTAACCAATATCAAAACGAAAAGAAAAAGAAAAAGAGAGCCAAAACATAGGAAGAAACATGGATCACTTAACCAAACTAGAGGCCGCCTTGCAGACATCACAAAACTGTATAAACTCCCGGTTCTTGGGAGCCACGGGCGAGTTACGGACAGATGCCGTCAAACAACGTCCACAATCAAGGGCCTTATCTTTATAAAAGGTACAGAGATCCCCATAAATTTTTGGTTCCAGGCCGGTGATTGCTTGGCCATACTGAGAAAAGGCTTCCATATATGCACGATAACACTTCATCAGGCAGTCCCTTGCGGGGGACCTTCTTGGGGGTAAGTCATGAAGTTTGCCTTCTGCCACCTGTCTGACATCCACAGAATTTTCTCGAGCCAGACGCAACCAGATACGATTCAAAGAAGGAATGTCTGCCCTGGCCGAACTCGGATCCTTGGCGAAAGTTCTCGTACAGAATTGATAAACGTTCGTTTTCTTACAAATGGCAGCCACGTTCGCAGAAACCAGCTGAGCACCCATACTTGGCGCAGATGGAGCGAGCAAAAGTAACACAAGAAGAAGGAGATGAGAAGGAAGGAATGCTTGAGAGGCCATTTTTTATTTCGAATGGTGAGTTCGATCTCTTTGGCGCATTATATACTATTGGGAGTCTCGTGCAGTGCATCATGCACTAAAAGAATTTCGAGTTCTTTACATGGATATCCTCTTTTCTAGGAGATAGAATTATTAATTAGCTCATCTATTTCAATCATCCTCAAGGAGAATGGACATCCGTATTTACAGGAAATTAAGTGGTCTGCAAACTTTCAAATTAACCTCTGCAGATGGCTGGCTTGCAATGGTCCATCTCATTAATTACATCTTTGTGGCTCAACTAGCACCGTATAAATGAATTGCTGATCGTTTGTTGGGTTTTGTTTTATAATAGATGACTGGGTGAGTGGTAGGCTTGTTGGTTCAAAAGCAATCATTTAGTCCCGACACATATTTTGGAAGGTTTGTCTGCCCTATAACCGGAGAGGAAAAATATGTTCCACACCCCCAAAGTCTATCCCCGTCGGTGCCACCGGATTTTGGACCAGACAAAATGCGTTCGACTTTGAGAAATATCACTTTTTAAATTTGCTCTAAAACATCTACAATCTATATGACAGAAAACACTTAAAACCCTTAGGGTTCCATAAGTCGTTTTTTTTTTTTGGGTAAAAGGCCAGCCCTATGTGCGCACTTTCATTGACACAAAACATGGTTCCAACATCATCGGCCAAAGACCCGAATAGAACAAAACTACATCCATGAACCGTTAAAAATCTGATACAAAAGAAACAAGAAAACCGAGCATCTTAATACACCACAAAACCAATTACAATGTTGTAGAAGAAACCCAGACAAGTGGCCACAACCACAACATCTAATGGAAAACAGTTGGTGGAATCTGGAATAGGGTCTTCTCAGAGGCAGATTAAAAGTAAATCCAAATGAAGGGAATACCAATATCGACGTTGGAGACGCAATAGGAGAAAAGGATAGTTGACAGCAAACCAAAACTAACCCAGACAAAGCCTTTGTAACAGTTGCAAGGCAGGGGAGACGCCACAGAATACATATAAAGTATAAACCAAAACAACATACAGCACCAAATATAAGATGTATTGAAAATCAGGACCACGTACCTACTGGAGTGCACCTGAACCAAAACTGCGACTCTGTCATATCCGACGAAGACCACAATTATTATAGAGATGTTGAAGTTTTTAAACTTTCAAAGAACATTAAGAGAAAAGCAGCCTCTTCCTTTTGCATAGCAATATAGACAGTAAAATACAGCAGACAAAACCAAAGTGTCAATGGCCACCACCTCCTCCTCAACAGACTCCTCCACCCCCACCTCCTCCACCACCACCTCCTCCACAACCTCCTCCACCACCACCTCCTCCACAACCTCCTCCACCCCCAGAACCACCACAATTACCACCTCCTCCACCGCCACAATTACCACCACCACAACCTCCACCACCACAATTACCACCTCCTCCTCCTCCTCTACCCCTCTTTGGAGGCTTCCCGGAGCCATTCGAATCATCACCACAAGCAAATATAATCATTGATATAATGGAGAAGGACATGAAAATCAAGCACAACAAGAACAAACCCCCGTACACTGGAGACACAGGTCTACTGTCCCCTCCGCCACCACTAAGAAGAAAACCAAATTGCCTTGCCATCTTCTTGGATCTCTGTTGCTAAGCTAATCTATGCTGAAATAGATTGCCGATCGACAATAGCCTTATATTTTGCTTAATACTATGAGATCTTGGACTTCTGATTTATAATCGACTCCATTGGCTTGTTAGTCCTGAAAGTCATCACATTAATATCAAATAATTAAGTTCAATTTTGGCTTTTGCACTAAGATTGGTTTGGCCCACAAGCAAAGCGGAACATTATCTTCCACCACCTCTCTCCTAAACCTTAGAATTCGATTTCTGACCAATCTAACGCGCTAAGAAAAGTATTTAAGCATTTCATATCGTCCCCACTCAAAATTATCTAACGATGCATTCACCTTTAAGGGAATGACTCTTTCAAAGCTCTAAAAGGTTGAAGTCAAAAGAAAAGGAAAAACCCAGGAAGCCAATCAATTGGCACATAAACTTGCAAATTTTGCAACGGATAACTGCTTCTGTCTTCCTAGAGTTGATTGTTTGGGTTGCATCAGGGCCCATTTTATAAATTCTGGGAGGTAGCATTTATATTCATCCTTTTTGTCCTTTTTAACAAAAGGAAATTAAAAGAAATCATTCCGGTAAGTCCGAATATTAATTAATTTAATATCAACCAAATCCTTTGAAGAAGAGTTGGTGTTTTGTATTATTGTGAGAACGACATTTTTGCCACGTAAGTATACATGGACCATATACTTGGCACCTTCAGTGCCCACCTCGAGTGAAGATATTTCTTTGGAAATGTCTTCATAGAATTCTACCTACTGCCGGTTTCTTCCTCTATCGGGTGAGTGTTGTCTCTGTCACAGACTCACAATCATTCCGAAACTGTTGAGCATCTTATGCTTACATGTCCTTTTTCTAGATCAGCATGGTTTGGCACTATTGGAGGAGCAACACAAATAGCAGGCCCACATGATTCCTTCTTTAATTGGTTCGTTTATCTTTCTATGCTTAAAACTCCCAGGAAATAGTCTTTCTAAAACTGAATATGTTTTAGAAAGATGCATCTTAAAATATCCTGTCAAGCAACAGCCATGGTCTCTAGTCCCAATCCTTCCCCGGATTTTCTCTTCTTCTACTTCTTTTTCTGAAATTCGGTTCGTGCATACCTACAGAGAAGGGAATCGAGCTGCTGATCTTCTAGCAAATTATGCTATAGATAATTGTTCATGTTTATGGGTTAATAGGCCTCCTGGGTATTTAAGTACTGTTTTGTTTGATGATTTAAGAGGCCTTATGTCTGTAAGAACATGATTTTTTTTTTCACTCAAAAGTTGAATGTTCTGTTCACCAAAAAAAAAAAAAGTATACATGGACCAGTACAAGCGATTACCACAATTAAATATAAAAAAATGAACATCACAAATGTAACAGATAACTAGGACATCTATCGTGGTAGGTGATCAGTAGTTTCAACTTTCAACCCCCTCCCCCTCCGCCACAGCCGCCGCCACCACCACCGCCACAGCCACCACCACCACCACCATCGCCCCCACCACCATCACCCCCATCACCACAACCGCCATCACCACAACAGAAACAGTCAGGGACATCGTAACTGCTTTTCTTCTTGTCTTTTTTCTTCTTTTCTTCATCAGAAGCGCATGCTAAAATGATCATAGATATAAGAGAGAGTGCCATCAGAGCCTGGCATAATATAAGAATCCCGCTTGAAACATAAAAGAGACCAACTCCATCACCATTGCTGCCATTACTGCTAGCAATTAGAGCTCCCAAGGTCCTGGCCATTTGTTTCAGCTTTCAGCTTTGATATCGTTCGTTATCAACCAGTCTCTCTCTTATGTGTATGTTCCTTCTATCCACACCTTCTTCGTATCTTCCCGTGCTTTGTCTTGGCGCGTAAAAAAATGAATACGACTATGACCATAATTTCGTGTCAAATTGAAAAAGAAAGCACCGATTTCGTGGCCTGGACGGAAACGTGAAATGCCTACGGCTCCAAGTCGTTTCTTGTAGGCTTGTTTTGCTGTTTGATGTCTGTGTGCTAATGAATTCAATGCTGACCAAATCAAAGCTCCATAAAGTTAAAGTCAAACTTGCTCAAAAATTGCCAAACTTGAATCAAAACAAAAGACTGGAGGCTCTTAGCCATAAAACAGGTCTCCAAACAAAAGGAAAGCACGTATACATTGATAAAAACAGAGGAGAAAATTCCACACTATGACTTTACTTGAAAAGGCAACGGCAGAAGGGTTTAACTCGTACAAGACCCAAAAGTGGGAGGTTTGGGGGTAAGGGAAGAGATTCTTTGTATTTTTCTATTCTTACAATTCATTGAATCCTACTTATCCTGTCTCTATGAAAATTCTACATCCACCCAACTTCTCCCTGTGGACAAACTAAAGAACAACAGAACCAACCCTGTCAATGAAATGTACTAAACAACATCATTCTGGACGAATATACAGTAATCGACCATGGAGATTAGATGTTATCACAGCAATCCATGACCCTTCATTGACTAAGCTTTTGGAGGTCTATCTTCTGCAAAACAACATTTCATTTTGTCAAGAAATCATCCTCCAAATCAAGCTATAATAAAAAGCACAAACCATATATCCTAAACCATTGCTCAAAGCGAATCTCTAAGTATTGGATGTAACATAACAAAATGGAAAAGATACTAGTTGATATATAATATGAGTATGTAATGCAAAGTACCAAACTGCTCAAATGGAACAGCTAACACACAAGACAGTACAAATTCTTAAAGAGGTGTATACTGATCCATTTTTTTTTTTAGAAAAACCAAAACTCACGAATTCAATATTCTACATTCTAATGCTTGTTGGAAATTCTATGAGATGAATAAAATCATTGAATTGAACATGGCCATTGGCATAAAAGACCTTCCCAATACAAACAATTCATTGAATAGACTGATGAGTACAATTAAACCATTTTTGTGTGAAAAAAGTAAACTAAAGATAGATTGAATGCAAAACACAGTTGATGCCATATTTCAAATGTGAATCAAAATCTTTTTGAAACTTGTCCTGTCATGTAGTTAGTAAAAATATGCATTCAAGTATCCAACAAGATGTTCAATGACTAAGGAAATAAAGAAAATGGAAAACAGAAACACATTATCCAGTTGAAAAGATAACTTGTAATTTTCTATAGAGATATTTTTATCACTCAGGCTTCAAACCACACAGTATCACGAAAACCTTCAAAAATAATATGCAAAGTGAAATTGCTAAATTTGTCAAAATTTCTCAACATAACCACAAGGTCACAATAAACTTTCAAGTAGTGATGATTACGGCTTAATAAAAGAAAACGCAAGCAAACAAAAAGTAATGACATCACACAGTACACAGAGATTTCAGATATAATTTAAAGTACTGTCCAAATGACCAGATGTTGTAAATTTTCAGAAGGCACTGACCTACTGAAGAAGGATCTACATGTACAAAGAAACTTGCAGCAACAATGAGATAGCAAAGAATGAGCATAAGACCTTTGAAGTAATTAGAAGTTCCCTCCTGCAAGACAACCAAGAGAAATATGTGAAGATAAACCTATAAATTACAATAAAAAAGAGCAAGATGAGGAACAATAGGAATAATGATAAACAATAACGCACCAACAACCTGGGAAACTTTTTTTTTTTTTGGTGTGGCATGGTCAGTCAAAACAATCTTAAAAATTATTAATAAATCAATAAACTGAAAATGCCACAGCAAAACTTAGTCTAAGCTTTCCTTGTCTGGCCCTGATAGGATGTTTATTTTTCTCGAAAATGCTGAAGTTTTTTTATAATTAAATCAGATATAAAAATAGAGAATGTTGTCATCACATTGAAACACAAACCTGCAGCAAAAATGCAACAACCAAAACGGTAATAAAAAGAGTAGCTGTCTCAAAAAGTTGAAAATTTAAGTCCATGGGGCGTCCCATGATCCACCCAACAATTACGCAAAAGGGAATCTGCATCCACAACAACCAAGAAAGAAAAATGGAGATAAAAAAATATGAATCATTTAAACAAAATAAGCAAACAGTCTGCATGCAATTATCTTCAAGGACAGGCATGTAACAATGAATTAACTTATCCAAAGGAAACTGTAGGATAATTGACGACTCAGTTTCCATGATGATTGGTCCATTGGCAATCCAAGCATACCAAAACTTAACAGAAACCTCACTCAACATATATACTGCTGACACATTCCACATTAGTGCTTTCGTGAAAGGTTTCCAATATACAATCACATTGAGTCCAGTATTGATTGCGTTCTAATACGTAGAAGGGAATGGTGACGAAATTTCTTGAGGTTAGTTAACCTTTCTGACTCTGTAAGCAATATTATTGCCTCACCTCCATTTGTTATCCTTCAATACGGATAACTTTACATGAGATACCACAAGAGCAATTGATGAGAGCAAAGGCTTTCAGTTGATAATATCTCAAGAATAAATTAAAAGACAAGGAAAAATGAGAACGAAGAATTAAGTATAAAAGAAACTTTTATATTTTTAAAATTTAGTACTTGAGTGGACAAACCTGAAGTAAAGACATGGGCAAAAAAAAATATATTCAAATGAAAATTTTACTACCTACCCCAAACATGGATATCTGTGTTGATGACCCTATTGCCACACCCAAAGAAATGTCCTACAAATAAAATTATAAAATTAAAACAAAATAAATATAATACAAATATGAAAGAAGATTCAATCAGACAAGAACTTACAAGCTTGTCTTTCATGGCAAACATAATAGCACTAGCATGCTCTGCAGCATTTCCTACAATCGGGAGCAAGATAACGCTAATAAAAGCAACTGGGATTTTCCATGCAACGGATGCTCCCTACAAAACAACAAGTATTCTCATACCATAAATAAATAACATAGACAGCACAGAAAAGCAAAAGAAAAAAAAAATCAGTTAGTGAATATAAGAGAAGTTTTCCTTTTATTATATTAATCACAAGTAAATATTTTATACGTATGCATAGAGTGGAAAAGGAGCGGAGCTGGTCAATGAAAATAAAAGATATTGCCAGCTGTCTGAGCATGTAGGTTAGATAAATGGAAATTTAGTGCATAAGTATAAAAAATTTATCAGAAATGAAACAACACGCAAAACAATTTCCTTTAGTAGCCAGCAAGAAGTGACACCAAGCAAATATTAAGAAGAGGAAATACCATTTCCATACACAGAATTGAACCAGATGCGTACAGTGCATATTCAAACTAAGAACTGATAAATATATAGCACATAAATGAGTTTTAACAACATGACGGCAAATAGCATGATCCTTGAGGGCTGAAGTCCCCAAGAAATGCAAAATATATGCTTCATGGAGAAACAAATCCTATTCTAAATAATAATTTGTCCATATTCAGGTGAAAATGGCAAATTAGACATGATTCCATAGAATCAGAAAATAAGTTGAAAAGTTTAACAAGGGTGAATTACCTCTATGGCATCAACTAAGAATTCTGACAAAACAGAAATCCAAACTGTCAAAACTGATAGCCATATTATTGATTCCCACTTGGAGATCTCAGGAACTTCTTCATCATCTGAGTTGCCTTCAGTCTGAAGGTGAGCAAATTAAAAAAAAAAATCACCATATATTACAAAAGTGGAAAATCAGAAGGGGCATACAATGTTAAATCAATGCTAAGTTACAAGAATATACACGATGGCAAAAGAGGTATTGAAAAGCATGGTAAATTATCTGCCAGTAGGAGACTAGAAAAAAAAATTCCAACTATTCTATAAGAAATGGAATTTTCACAAAAAGCTAGCTGAAACCTACTTATATAAGCAGAAAGTAATATTAGAGAGATAAAGTACAGCATTTTATCATCCAAATAGAAATATTTATAAATAGAATATGATAGCATTTTGAAAAGCATGAATAGAGACTGACCTCACTAACAGGTGCATATAGATTCTTGTGACTCTTCAGCTGAAAAACAAGATATGCAGCATATGCCACGAGCATAATAAAGCTGCTAAACCTTGAAAGGGCCAACTCTGACTTCCCAAAGTGCAACTCAGTGTGAGTGAAATGAAGGACAGCTGGAAATGTTAGTCCCATAACCGCCATTAAGAGCAACCCTGAGTTTACCATGGCAGCTGCCTGCCAATGAGATCATACCAATTATAACTCCCATGATCCACAATATGAATGCTATAATATAAAAGCCAAAACCAACTCTAGCAAGAAATTTTACCTTATTGAACACCTGTTCCTTATCATAGAAAACAATCCCACCACTGAAGAATGCACATCCAAGCACAAGCAACATGTTTGACAGGATTGAGCCCAGTAATGACTGCTGAACAACACGTATCATTCCACTCTTCAGTGCATAAATTGATATTATCAACTCCGTTGCATTTCCAAAAGTAGCATTTAGAAGACCCCCAACTGCAAGTTTCGATTTACTTCATTAGAAAAGACCATAGTGACAGAACAACTAATGTCATAGGCGGATATCAACAATTTAAATCATAATAGTTATTTCAGCAGCTAGACAGAAAATCCCCTGGCATATTGCTCACAATATGTAGCCTAGATGGCCCCTATACAAAGAAAAGTAAGTGGAGTATGCCTTTAATGCCATGATAAGAGAAGTAATTTGACCAACAGGGTTTCCTTCTAAAGTGCTGGCAAGAAACCACTAAAAGCGCATCTCTTAGAAGTGATAAGACCAGCACTCACATATGCTGGTCTAAAGAAAAACAAATAGCTTCATCAACAAATTTATACTAAAAATAATAACAGCTTCTAAATGAACCCCAAGATCAGAAATTGATGATTATCAACTTCATTTTAATTCCAAAAGAAGTACTAGTGGACTTATTGATTTCTGCCTAGCTGTAGCACCACAACCACCAGCCTTCTAATAGGGCTTTCAAATCAAGGTATATAGACTTTGGCTTTTGCTTTTTCATTTTATAGGACCATGAGATTCCACAATTGAATCAGAGAGAATAACTTAAATTCCAGTAATGTGTGGGATCTTATCTGTATCTAGAACTAGTGTCTCAAAGAAATAACAAAATAATTGCATAAAAAGAAATATTTGCTTCTTCATTCCAATAGGAAAGATGTATTATTTTGGAGTTTCATTTGAAATAGAGATGGTAATTTGAAGTACCACATAAGCTCAGGGGATCTCCTTATAAGTAAAATAATATGCTTGATAATTTTCAAAAAGATTACTAAATATGATGCATAATTAGAGATAAAGCAACAAAGAAGGGGGCAGGAAATTAAGTGGACACAGTTACGAGAACTTTTTTTGATACAATTATGAGAACTTACAAAGCTAATCTATGTACCACTATCCTGATATCTGTTCATGCTTTTGAATTGAGAGACAGTCGTTTGTGGCCATTCAGATATAAGAGGAGATACTAGAAAGATAGTTGATTCCGTTCAATGTCTTTGGCTGATATGTATCAATATCAAAGCCAACCAATTAACAGTTACCTATCTTATTAGTTAAAATACAGTTCCAATCTTGCTACTCCAAAAACTGATAAAGTTTTCCAGTGATAAATAAGTGAAGATAGTGACATACTAGGACAGGATCAAAACTACAATTTCAACGTAAAAAATTTAGTATGGGCTGCAGCGACTCATATGTCCAAAGAAAGCCTTTTTCCTTATAAGCCACCAAGTAGGAGAAACAGTTAACAGTACTAGATACATGCTACACCATAAGAGACCTCTAACAGGTGTACTGTAGAATATCGGGCCCAACCTGAAGAGGACAAGATGGTAATAGACAACTACTTCACTTTGAAAGGAGGCCCTGAAAGCAAGAGACCCAAAGTGATTGAGAATTTCACCCTCAAAGTCTCAAACACTCGCAGTGTACCACAGAACCTGGATGCTCCAAGGACAAACATTCAGAATAATGTTTTGAATCTACCAATGGAGAGGACCAATCAAAAGAAAGTATACCACTATCGGTTAGTTCTGGGAGGGCAACCTTTAGAGGTGATAAATTATCATAAGTGAAATGATTCGTCGTATATAAGAAAATCAGTGGACCTGGATGCTTAGACCATCTTACTATGTGAAAATTTCAACACTTTCATAATTACATTTTATTTTTGGAATGCTTTTAATTATTTTTTTCCCTCTTTTGAACAATAAAATACAACACCACTGGTATAAAGCAGGTTTCATATACCTAATGTCCATCAAGTAATCTAATAGTTTGCAATAAAATGTGCCATTACAATTATTTAACGCAGAAATTGACAGCACTCCTACATAAACATGAGAGAACGGAGTACATGGTGAATCAGAAATAGGAGAAAAATCATTAATAGGTAACATTCAAAATTGACTGTGGCACGAATATCATACCTGTAGGACCAGTGAAGAAAGCAAGCTGCCTACAACAGAAGGAAGGTCAAGCTGCATTAGGTACCACTAAATAGCAAATATTGCAAAACAATAATCCTTATGAGAAAAGACCAAAATAGGGGAGGACCTGAATCCTTACTCTGTGGCATATCCCAAACGCTCAGCCAATGGTGTTATACCCAATAGGCTTAGAAAGAAAACCCAACCCTGCAATCCACTTCTATCAATAAATAAAAGCATACTTACAAAATGAATGAATCTATCAAAAAAATCAATATAAATAGATTCAACTCACATGATGGGCGGTCAGAATATGAACCACGATAGCTAGAGGACCAAAAGGCATAAGTAGGTTGATTTTGGTGGAGAAGACTACAAGCTTTATGCTCCTAAATAAACTATTCCTCATATATTTACCACCAGAAACTTGCGAACTAACAGAAAATGATCCGTGCTGAGATGCATTCAGGGAATGTGGCTTTCTGGAAGATTCTACAGGGCTAACAAGGCTCTCATCCTCAAACTCGAGAACAGCAGTTTCATCTACTGATCCCATCTGTTAAACCAGCATCCTTTAATTAGGAATCATCAGCAACGATCAGAATGTGTTACTAACCTATGTGAACATAACGGTACACAATTGATTTAAAACCGATGTATTAATTTTCAAAATTTTCATTAAAAATGGTTAACAGATGAATTGCAGTGAAACATCAAGAAACTTAATTGACATATACAACGGAAAAAAATTAAAAGGGGTTCGATATGGTAATGAAGTCCAACCATTTTCGACGTGTTAGCCATATGCTACAGAAAAGGGAGAAGCGATCCATCCCCACGAACAAGCGTCAGTGCAGCGACATGCGCAATCGCAGTTTTCCTAGGAGAATCAAGGGAATAAGATCCTACCATGAATTAAGAGAAATCATGTATAGTTATGTACAATATTAATCGGATTTGAGTAGAATCGAATTTCCAGAAAATTCGACGCCCAATATCAGAGGTATAGATTGAGAGTAATAAAACACTGATCTTCTCAAGAGAATCAATTTCAATTTGAAACCAGAGACATAAAATTCTGCAACGATGATGGGGTCACGTTGTTGTTGACGAGGTCGTTCAGGCGTTGTCGCTTCTCCGTCGCCTTCGCGTCGGTAGTTGTTGTGTCGTTGTCCCTATCGTTGTGGAGTAAATTTACAACTATCCTATTAGGGGAAAAACAAATGCGATCCACAAGAGTTGCTAGTGATCCATCCATATGCCACGATCGATCGAAAACTCACAGCCAACAGTTGCAGTATAGCGCGCGATCTTCCGACCATCCATCCTCGTTTGACATCCCCGCTCGCCCGACGTTATTGGACAAGATCTAGGGCTCCTCGGAAGTTCCACCGGAGAGGAAGATTTTGAGATAAAAGCGGCTGTGGGCTAGAGAAGCCTAAACTAGGTTGGGCCCCATGAATTGAATTGGGTCTTTCTTGATAATGGATAACAATTTAAGAATGCAATCCATTATATAAAAAAAAAAATTTGATTGGGAAAATTAATTTTAGTGGCAATTTTTTCAAAAGATTTAAGATTCAGTCTTCAAAGTTTTGAATTTTAACTTTTAATATACTTTTATCACAATATTTAATTTTTAATACCATTTCACTATTCCAAAACCACCATTCCAAAAATGCCCTTACATCACTTACCTAAATGATTTGTACAAGTCACTCACTTAAGGTATAAGTCATTTTATTGATTTGTACAAGTCAATAAATCATTTTATTGATTTGTACAAGCCAATTTTTTACATGTACAAGTTCTAGAAATGAGTTGTATAAGGGTATTTTTGGAAGAATTTATTTATAACAGTAGAATGGTATTAAAAATGAAATATTTTGATAAAGGTATATTAAAAGTTAAGACTCAAAACTTTGAATACTGAATATTAAATATGTTGAAAATGTGCCACTAAAAATTAATTTTCCCTTAAGAACGCAACCGTTACCCAAAAAAAAAAATTTAAGAATGCAATGGGCTTACAACTCATGGATCGTACTGGGCTATAATGCTCCTGGGGAAGGTCCGAACGAGGCTTGTAACCATTCAGTTTCCTTGTTAGAGAAAAGGGATGCTGCCCCACTGTAATATCTCTTGCTGTTTACACCGATGCTGCAGAGGATGAAAGTCCGATGCTGCCACGTATAGCATCACAGTTGTTATTTCGATCACATTTTCAAATGTAAAACATCACTTCAACTAACATTTCATATTAGAAAAATATGAAACGTGAGGCAGCCATAGGGTCTGTGCAGACAATTTCAACTCCCTTGAAACAAAAGACATGGGATCTTTTGCGCCTCCGGTCCTACGAGTAAAAAGGTTGCCCCAATCTTCACATTTATTATTGAGGTTTTGGTATCTCTGGTATTTCCTAAAAATCCATTATATACTCTCCAGTATTTATATTTGGTGTTTATAATAGGTAAGGCCCCAATTGGTGCTCATTTTTTGGAAATACATTCTAAGGCTTGGAATTATTTCTGAAGTTTAGAATGAATTTCAAGAGGAAAACAATGTTTTGGACATTAGGACTTACGAACAGGTCTAGGTTAAATGGGTTTTAGAAAATACACCAAAATCCAAAATTGGGTTTATCTATTTTTTGATTATATTTTATTATTTTGCAAGTTTACAGTGAGAAAATTATATTTATAAACCTTGGTAAATATATTTGGAATCTTTTATAAAACATTCTTATTGAAATAAAGACAATTATTTTTGTATAATGGTTTTTAAAGTAGAGTAGTAGCTAACTTATAAGATTTTGGCTTTTTTACCAAAATTAAAAAGGCTTAACCTAAACTTGACAATTCAATATGAACTTAAGAAACTCACTTCCCTAGTTCTTAATCCAAAATGAACGTCAAACAAGACCTAATTGACTTTTAATTGGTTGTATTACTTATCGTAAACCCCCAAATTAGATCAATCACTTGGTGACGGTTCCCAAGCCTCATTGTTGAATCACAACCTCGCCACTTCAATTGCTTTGGCTTTATTCTTACGCATGCTGTATCATCTACAATAAATTTCCTACACCCCCACCATTAAGCAAGACACAATGCATGTGGGACCCAACAATTAAAAAAATATATGGCTTGTCGGGCCCACATGAGTTGTGTTTCAATGGAATATGTCTATTTGGATGTTTTATATTTGGTTAAAGATATGGTTTTTGATAAATTGATATGGAGATATGGAATTCTTATTTGTGATATCAATTGATTGAGAAGTCCTTGGATTGCCTAACACAACAATACACTAGAAGCAAAATTGATATTGAGTCGACTCTTATATTAAAGGTTTCTAATCATTCACGGTTATTCTTTTTCTGTATAAATTCCCATATCCATATCTAGACTTTGATTGATCCATATAATTTTGTTGCATAAATAATGATGATTTTAATTAAGGGCAAAACATACTTAAAAAAGGTTGTTCAGAGAAGATCGCGTACATGAGATATAAACCATGTTAATGATGCATTAGCAATAAAGGCAGTGATATAAGCTATCAAAGCTTGCAGACATTCATTTCCTAAAAGGCCTTTCAATTCTTTTTAATTTTACTTTAATATCTAGTTTGTTACCCACGTATCATAACTAACTGCCCCGCATAAAGCCTCTTTATTTTTAATTCTTTTGCTATTCTCTTTTTTCTTTTGGTAGGAAATATAAATTCTATTAGCCTACAACCGTGAAGCATGAATTGAGATATCCTTCTCATTGCTCCCTGACCCCATGTATTACCCCTTCCGAAAGCAAACCCCACTTCAGCATTTACATCTCTTGTTCGATTTACTTTCTTTTTGACATGAATCTGCCTACTATAGAGCAGCTACTCCCAAAATCCCTCTGATAACCTGCAGAGAATAACCCTCCATTTTCAAACACTTACAACCTGCATCTGCCGCTATCCTAACATCTTCTATCATAGCCATAAGTGTTCAGTAAGGTAAATGCCATAACCATAAAATCGACAAACATACAAACATAAAATAATATTTTTTCCTATTGATCATAATATATAAAATCATATTTCAAGGAAAAGAAAGAAGAAAAAAACAGAAAAGAAAGAAAAGTGGGGTTGCACTAACGCGGCCACTTGGCCCACTTGGAAGTGTAATCTGAAAATCTAGGTGTAAAGATCAACAAATACAATTTTCAAGACGTCTCCTCATAACTCCGGTGAAAATCTAGATGTAAAGTTCAACGAATACGATTTTCAAGACGTCTCCTCGTAAGTCCGGTGATGTGACTCCAACGGCTACTTCTTCTTCTTCGTCGAAAATGGGCCACTCTTACACGTGACTATTGTCTCTCGGATATCCAGTGGTGCAACATGGCAATTGTTTGTCCACCATCTGGGCCCGCATGGGTTCCATCCGCACGTTATTATGATCTTTCCAGGATTACTCCGACGCTTGATTTTGTACGCATCTTCTTAACGTATTTTGGGGGGTTAACATCACCTACATCAAATACTGTATACACCCTCCTTACATTTAGTGGGGCCTACCATTCATAGTGGGGCCTACCCTTCATTTGTGAGGGCTGTTTACGTAGACGATGCCCATCCCTATTTTGGATTACACAGCACTCAAAAAGAAAATAACGAGATGACACTATTTTGTCAAATTAAAAAATTAAAAAAAAATTTCCAAAATGGACGATTTTAATGAGTTCCTAGGATCTCTATCTGGTGAGGCAAGCTAGAGATTACTTTCCCACAAGAAAATCGTAAATTTTAAATAGATGACTTCTTGACCCCGAGGTACTCGACAATCGAGGGACACGAGACACCATCGGATCTCTCAATCACGAAGAACATTGAATTTCCACAAATGCCCCTACTCGAAAATTGAGAACCTCCTGTTTTTTTGTGATGTAATTTTGCTTGGTCCCCGTGGCGTTTAATAAAAAAACTGTGTCGTGCAGGATCTTCGTATAAAGATCGCTTTCTCCTTTCCCATTCCGAAGTCTCGCTCACTCGCTTCTGTGCTCATTCTCACGCATGGTCGCGTATGCGCAGAAAGACAAAGCGGAAGGAGGAAAAGATTCAGTAGAGAAAGCTAATTAATGGCTATGGCGGCCATTGGCGTTTCGAGGATTCCTTCGTCGAAACCTTTAACCCAAAAAGATAACACTCCTTTCCTTAAATCCAGGACCCAAAACCTGTCGTTTTCTTCCTCTCACATCTCCGGCGAGAAGATCCCCTTCAAAGCTGTTTTCGGTCCACGGAAAGTCTCTTCCAATGGCAGAATCCCGATCCTGGTTTCTCCCAGAGCGGTTTCCGATTCAAGCAATTCGCAGACATGTCTCGACCCCGACGCCAGCCGAGTAAGTCACTTGCAATTCCTGTAATTTTGTGTGCATTAATTTGGAGTTTCAAAAGGATTAGTTCTTTGTGACTTGTCTTTCTGGTTTAATCTCTTTGGTGTATCGTTTCCTATGATAAGGGAGCTGTATTTACAATTTGGACGGGGTCTTGATTCTGAAAAGTAAGCGGAAACGCTGTTAAAAGAAGTATGACCATGAAGAGTGTAATTTAAGATCGAGGATCTGTAATTAATTAATTATTATTGTTATTTGGTACCAGTGATTACTGTAACTGGATGTTTGGACTTAGACTATTTTAATCTGCTTCTCCTCACTGATATGGTGTAATGTCGAAGCAGTTTCTGTGGTCTTGTATATCAGATGGATTCTGATTTTTGCTCTTCGGAGACAAATTAAATTTGTTGATATTCGTAGCAAATACATAACAAATCGCCTCACTCTACGCCCAATGGGTTACCAACCGATAATTTTAACATTCTTTGAGGCCTTGCACTTGATCCTCATGTCCTGGGTGGTTGATACATCGTACAAACCTCAATGACGGTTTAAAACTGATGGCACTTGCACAGGGCAATCAGAATCAGCTGTAAAATGTCGCTAATAGATTTGATTGTTCTTGCTTTCTCAATGATTTGGTTAACAAATTTTCCTTCTGACTGTTTAGGAACGTAGTTTTTACTGTCAGGATTAAGTTCTGATGTTTTCCTTCAACTTTATTGAAAGATGTATGTGAATGAAATTCTTTCGTTATACTTTTTTAACAGAGTGTTCTTGGAATTATACTTGGAGGTGGAGCTGGTACCCGCCTTTATCCCCTCACCAAAAAGAGGGCCAAACCAGCTGTTCCTTTAGGGGCAAACTACAGGCTGATTGATATTCCTGTGAGCAATTGCTTGAACAGTAACATATCAAAGATCTATGTCCTCACACAATTTAATTCTGCATCTCTTAATCGCCACCTTTCACGGTCATATTCCAGTAACATGGGTGGGTACAAGAATGAAGGTTTTGTTGAAGTTCTTGCTGCTCAGCAGAGCCCTGAGAATCCAAATTGGTTCCAGGTAATAGTCTAAAATAGTTTAATGTCTCTCATTTCTGTGAAGGTTTTATGTCTTCTGATGTAAGTCTGTTTTAATTGGAAATGATAAGTTGTGATGTATACCCCATCAATGGTAGTGAGAAGCCAACTGTGAAATATCGAAGCATGTTTTCTCTACTGTTTTTAGACCTTTTGTTAGTTTTGCTATCTTTGGTATGTTAATCCTGTATAGACTTGGACTTAGGTTGCTGAGGGATCATTCATAGATGTGAAAGGAATCAGGAGAGAGCTAAGAGAAGCTTCCTTTCCTTTCTATGATGTACACGTTGAACATAAAGCATGTGCTAGGCTGAAAATATCATGAAAACTTATGAAATTTTTTTCTTATTTTTTATCCTTTCCTGGGTATTTTGGTAGTTCTAGAGATGTATTGGATGCTTAGGATTGTGGCTGGAAATTTTTAAATCCATATGAGATTTCATGGTTGTCATGACTTGAATATTTTCCAAACCCACTTTCAGTGCTCGAGTTATTTGGTTCAGGCAGTGGTGTCAGGCCTTGCCATGGTGACCTGAATTTTTGTTCTGATAAAAGTGCAATGCTAGCCCATAATACTACCAATTTTTCTGTTGTGCTAATGGATTGCAACTTTCTATCTTCTATATAATATTATTTTACATATAATTTTTTGTCGACTTATAGATATGGAAGGCATTATATCTCTTTTCATTATTCTTCTGTTTACTCCCTTTTTCCCATTCCTTCATTTTTGCCTTTTTGTTTATTTGTTTAAACATCTGCAATCTGAAGGCTTATATTTCTTTGTTGGATCCATGACTTATGCATTTTATGAAAAGATACGCCTCGTCCCAATTAATTGAAGAGACACTTGATTCAGCAGGAGCGTTACCTGAAACCCAGCCATTAAGTGGGGATAGCAAGGACGCATCTAATCCATTTGGCAAATAACACCCTGCTGGCTTGTCATATTTTATATATCACATCAAGAATCTCTTTAACATTGATTTACCCCTTTTTCTTTCTTACTTGACCAAGTGTTTTCTTTGAGCCCCGTCTCATTGAAGTTTGGTCTATAATTTGTAGGGAACAGCTGATGCTGTAAGGCAATATTTATGGTTGTTCGAGGAACACAATGTCATGGAATTCCTGGTACTTGCTGGAGATCATTTGTATAGAATGGATTATGAAAGATTTATTCAAGCACACAGAGAAACTGATGCTGATATCACTGTAGCTGCACTACCAATGGATGAAAAACGTGCCACTGCATTTGGTCTGATGAAGATTGATGAAGAAGGACGAATTGTTGAATTTGCAGAGAAACCAAAAGGAGAACAGTTGAAAGCAATGAGGGTTGAGTCTTGCTCACTTCGACTTCGAAAATCATAATTTTTCTGCTTCTATTATTTCTATGCATTATGTGAAATTTAATTCTCAAAATGGTTATGAGATATGGTGACTTTTTTTCTCATTCTATTTCAGGTTGATACTACTATTTTAGGCCTTGATGATGAGAGAGCTAAAGAGATGCCTTACATTGCTAGTATGGGTATTTATGTGGTCAGCAAAGACGTGATGTTGCAATTGCTGCGAGATAAGTTCCCTGGAGCCAATGATTTTGGGAGTGAAGTCATTCCTGGTGCAACTTCCATTGGGATGAGGGTATGCCACCTTTTAGTTTGTTTCTTAAACAATATATATCAATCAATTACTAAAGTCTACATGTATATATGCTTGTATCATTACCAATAAATGTAATGCATTGTCTGTAAATCACTGGGAAAATTGCACAAGAGGGAGAATGTACAAAATGGACATCCAAAAGTTATCTTACAAGTTAATTACACTATCGACAACTGGTCATTTTTTCCCTTGAATCCAGATAAAGAGTAAACACATTGAATAGTAATTAGTTCCCATTCTTCTAAATCAAGTCAACCTTATGTTCTTTACCATCAAATATTCTGTTGTTTCTTGCACATAAATTGCCTAACTAATTGCATCTAAGCTCATCACCTTGTGCAATGCCATCTAATTTTCCATTTCATCCATACCCAAGAAGATTCTCTTGAAAATAGTTTGTGTCAAATAACTGAAAATTCAATTTATTTAAGGGGAAACTGTAAACAGGTGATGGTTGACCAGATCCACTGCCACTTAAAATATACCTATTGAGAATTAAACATTCCCAATTGAGGATTGATGGAGGATTCTTGTTATGTTGAGAGCCGAAATCTCTGTGCATACTTGAGGCACAGGAAAAAGGAAAAAGATGAACCAAAAATATCCTAGTTGTTCCAAGGCCATTTCTTGGAGTCAATGGCATCTTTTCCGCCTTCACTGCAGCATCTTGAGTGAAGAAGTAGTAGGTTTCCAATCTTCTAAATGAGATGTCTACTAAATTTCTTGTTGTTTCCTGACTTATACATTATTAATTCATGGTCCATATTCTGAGTAACCACAAAAAAAATCTCCAGGAACTGATGACTTGGTGATTTATCACCACACCATACATCTTCCAAAAATTCTCACCTTTTTTCCACTTCTGATCATGTATCATGTTCACTTCTATGATTAGATCATCCTCCCAATTGCCTTCACAAGCTCACCGCATAGGATCCTCTATTATATATTATGAGGATCTTGGACACAATATCCTGACAAGCTATTATATTTTGCAGCTACAAATCTTTTTAAAAAATTTGCCTTTCTCCTGAAACCTCCAGGTACATTACCATGAAAGAGACATAACGAAACAAACATCCTCTTTATATGGCCTAATAACCTCCTCTTAATTCACCAAATAATATTATGTCTCCCTTCCATCAACCAGTAGGAATTCCCTTTGCAACTGTCTTATATATTGTTAGTAGGAACTAGGATTTTCAAAATTGACAAGAAATACATGGGGGAGATTTTGATTGAAGGGGAATCTGCCACCATCATATGGTGGGTGAGGACAAGGGAGCTAGGCCATTGGAGGCTTTGGGCTTCGATAAGGCTTGCATGATCTATGTGTTAAGGTTTGAATATCTCTTTCAACCATGTGCATAGGTCTACCAACGAAATTGCTAATAGGTTAGCTAAGAGAGGAGCTAGTAGGCTGGATTCGATTTTTGGTGATTTATGATGTGCTTGAGCGATGTATAGGTGTTAGGAGAGGGTGGGTGGAAGAATTCTTGTTGTCTCAAGTATTCTTATTCATTAATTTTTGTGGCTATTACTTGTCATTATTTTCTTCTTTGTACCTTCTTCTACATCAATGCTATCTATCATCACTTATCATTGAAGTTACTTTGCCAGCTTTTAATGACTTCATAGGTCCTAGTGGAAAGGTTACTATATTCCTTTTAACAGTGAAAAACTATTGAACTTTGGTGAACTTCTGAAATATGATAAGCCAACCTGATTGTTCAGTCTAGGAGAACAAACTCTGCTGGAGATTTATCTTTGATTTGTTTTTATTTTCCTACACACTTGTCTGTAAGAACCTGATTGCCAAATTTCTAATAGGTTCTTAACTCTGTAGGTGCAAGCGTACTTGTATGATGGCTACTGGGAAGATATTGGTACAATCGAGGCTTTCTATAATGCAAATCTGGGAATCACTAAAAAACCAGTACCAGATTTCAGGTGGGTTCTTCTCCTCCCACACACACCACCACCACCACCACCACCCCCCCCCCCCCCCCCCCCCCCCCCCCCCCCAAACAACAACAAAAAAAAAGGTGGTCAAAATCAGGATAAATTGTTACTATTTGATCACCCAATAAGAAATTGTCTCTTTGCATGCTTGATTTCAGGCTTTTTAACAATAATTTACTTGAACTTCTTCAGCTTCTATGATCGCTCAGCTCCTATCTATACTCAACCACGATATTTGCCACCTTCTAAGATGCTTGATGCTGATGTTACAGATAGCGTAATTGGTGAGGGTTGTGTGATTAAGGTAAGTTACCAAGAAGAGTGGTTCTCATTTGTGCAAACTCTAGTGATGGATGTCACCTGCAATTTCTGCATCATTCGGAGATCTTTTTGTGCTTTAGTAACTCAAGTTGCATTTGTTTCTCATCATGGCAATTATGATATTTGATTTCATGGAAATTTATGGAAGAAAATGGGTCAGAGATAAGGTTCTTGTCATCTTTCCTAAATTCTCTTTTTCTTGCAGAACTGTAAAATTCATCATTCTGTGGTTGGCCTTCGATCTTGCATCTCAGAGGGTGCAATTATTGAAGACACATTACTGATGGGGGCAGATTACTATGAGGTAATATTCCATGGGGAAATAAAAAATCACTCTCTCAGATATGAGAAGTTTATGATTTTGAAATTGTTTCCACAGTGAATATGTCTAGATTCTCTGGGAGCTCAGGAAAGAATATTTATGTCATTATTATCTGCTTTTACCAGACGGATGCAGACAGAAGGTTTTTGGCTGCAAAAGGTAGTGTTCCAATTGGTATTGGCAGGAACACTCACATCAAGAAAGCAATCATTGACAAGAATGCTCGAATTGGGGACGATGTGCAGGTTTTGCTTCTTTTTCTCATTTTTATCATAAATTATGTTTCTTCACTTCCTCTTTCTGTGATTTCAAAGTCATCTTGATCATTGGCTGGTTAGCAATAAATATTGCAGTTCTTCCATCAGGAAATAATAAAAGATTAGAAAAAAACAAAATAAAAAGAAAGAAATTAGGGAACCAAAGCGCCATTGGGTTTTAGCCAACACATATTGATGCATTGTAGTATATCTGTGATACCGCAGTCATTCATACCATCATATCCTAAGAAACATACTTTTCCTTCTATGTTTGATTGTATTAGTAATCAATTTTGAATCCCTTCTTCACTCACTTGCAAACACATTCATGTCTTCTTAAATGAACTCATAATGCTGAAATTCTGCTAATTCCAGATCATTAATGGTGACAATGTGCAAGAGGCAGCAAGAGAAACAGATGGTTACTTTATTAAGAGTGGAATTGTCACGATAATCAAGGATGCTCTGATACCCGGTGGAACCATCATCTGATGTCATCTTCTTACCTTTCTGATGCTTTAGTAAGAGGACTCTCTTAGCTTCTAAATCTTTCGATCTGAGAACTAATGTAATAAGAGGAGAGAGACCTTTTACCCAAATTTTCTATTAATGGTAATTAATGTATATTTCCATATTATTACAATGTGTTTTAACAGATGGAGGATAGCACCTGATCTTTTGACTGTAAAAGGGGCCTTCTCCAAAAGGAAGGATCTATATGTTCAATATAGCCGAATGACCAAGACACTTATAAGCCAATGTATTATTTGGCTAAAAAAAAAAGGGGATACTTGTCAATAAATAGAAGATAAAATTGGGAGAGTACAAAGCTAGAAAGGGCTCAAATTTATTTATAGTATGGTTCTCGAATTATTATATTCTAATTTTCTTTGTTTGAGTAAAGCCATAAGTTGATGAATTTTGAAAAAGTAAAAAATAAAGGTCAAAAAACAATGGATACAATTCAAAGAAAGTAGACTTTCTGGACCTAGAGACAGGGAGATGCAGTAGACTTAATTCTGCCCCGAGAAACCACGAGTTTGGCGTAAGTAGAATGAGCAGGGGCGAAAGGAAAGCTCATGAGCATGAAGTACTGCAGAAAGCCCATGCTTGCTTCCAAGATTTCCAAGGATTTTGCTCTGTATTCTAACTTTCAAGCAAATTCTCCCCATTTTGAGAGCTCCCACTCAAGCGGTGATCAATTAATCGATGGCTGAAATAGATCCGTTCTGTCAGCCAATCGCTGCCTGAGATGCATACTTCTGCAATATCTTGGTCCAGTAATACGTACACCTGTCCAAATTTGTCTGAAACCATGGATTGGGTGAGGTTTACTCTTCATATATAACGCCAAAGGATAAATATAGGATTCAGTGCAGGGTCAGCATATTTCGGCCTCATGAGTGATTTAAAATTAAAAGAGTAAAGCCATCTGAAATACGCAAAAAATTAGAGGTTGCTATTTCATTCACTAGAAGAAAACCATTTGATTCAACACCACTCCTTTCTACCTGTGTTCTCTTGCTTCCCAAGAAGTGCCTTCCTACCAGAAGTTTTACACGAAAACCCAACAGGAGAAACCCAGATGCAGGGAGAGAACATTTCTGGGAGGAATATTTCTTCATCACTGTTTTGAAGCCGCTGGCCACTATCATATCTAACATGGCTGCGGCTCGTTCTATCAATTTCAGTTGTCCTCTGAAAAATTCACTTAAAGTTTCTTTCTACCCAACATTCTATGAGCAGCGGAGAGTGGGTAGATTGAGGTTTTTGCGAGGAAGTATCATTTGCTCAGCTGTGCAAGAATCATCAGCTTCTACAGGTGAATTTCTGCTTGTCTGAACTCTTTTTTTATTCATCTAACCTGGTTCTGTAGTTAGTTGCTCTCTGAACTATAAGTTGTTTATGATAACTTCAAAGACACTTTAATGTACAGGCTATTAATGTGATCCTATATTTTACTAAGTTTATGATCCCACCTCAAAGCCAAATCTTCAGATGCTGTAAAGGGTCATCAGTTGATAGATCTTAAAATTTTTTTGTGATTTTTATTTACCCAATGAACTATAATCCTTATGATTCCATGTAAATTGCTGATGAAATGGTAGTATAAATGGAAAATGGAATCATCACCCTATACATAGCTCAGGTCAAACACAGATCCTGATTAGAAGATGTCAAGCCATTCACTTTTGTGTGAGTCGACACTCTATCAACTACAATGCAATGTCAAAACTCGATCACAATGAATTTCCTGTTACTAGTTGATTTTATGAAAACCCCAGTAGGACCTACTTACCGAGTCATTCTCCTCTCTTTCTTTCTTTAATCATTAGTTCCTGCTGAAGCAAAAGATGTGAAGGCCACGGAAAAAGATGCTCTAGCAAAGCCAGAAGAAGCACCAGAAAAGCCAAAAGCTTCAGCAAAAGATCCCCCCAAGCCTCTGCCTCGACTGATGGAGGAGGATGTTATCCCTTCACTGAAAGAAACTCTGGAAGCTCAAGAGTATCTCTCAGAGATTGAACTATCTTTTCAAGACAACAGGGTTAGTCATTCACTGATGTTCACAACTCTTAACAAGCAAAATCAAATAACACACCACCTGGATTTGTATTGTTCTAAGTACCATGGAGTTCCCTCTTAGAGGTTTTAGAAAAGGGGGGATTTGGTATGGAAGTCATATGCATAGTGGCATGTATTGGATTTGGTATGGAAGTCATATGCATAGTGGCATGTATTGCATTTGAAAAGCTCAGTTATTTACAGCTGATGACACAACCGGGCAAGACAGAACATGCATGAGGTTCCAGAATGAATCTGTACATTTTTTTTTTAATTTTTCATTTCATCTAAAGCAACAGTGTAGAAATCTAAGTCACAGTTTCTTCTTACTGGGTTTTCAATGGATAACAGTTAGAAGGCTCCTTCCTAAAGAATGGCGTTCCCCATTCATTTTGGGCCTTTTTCCCAAATGGAGTCCTCACAGGTATGTGGTGATTAATTTTTTGAGTTACAAACCCAAGAACCAATAGATGTCCTTACTATTATATTTTCCTCATTTCTCTTTAAATTATCTTCATTTTTTTCCCCACATGCGCAGGACCAAAGGGATTTTCTTTGTCATCATATGGCTCAGGAGTAAGCACTGTTGAGCCCTTTCTCATTGATGAGAAGAAAATCACAGCAAAACATGTGGTTTTTTGGGTCGAGAAGCGTTTGGCAGCTCAAGGGATCCTTCCAGTGTGGAAAGAATAACTGAATTAGAGTCGGTGGAAATGATCAAAAGATCAATAGATTCAATAACCATAGCATCTCATTTTGTTTATTCGCAGTGCTATTATATATAATTCATGCAATTATCGATTATCTTATTTTCTTTCTTCTCTCTTGTGTGTGTGTTTGTGTTTTTGTTAAGTTTTGGTAAATATCACCAGCATTAGACGAACTAAATATCAATTCAAGAACCAGAGAAGCCACTGAAGAAGTATCTAAGCAACCTCAATCAGAACATGCAGCAATTTTCTTTCTGATATTAAAACGCATAGCTTGATACAATGCAACGTGGGACCCACGATCACAGCCAGCTCTTTCATCGCCGGCTGAATACATACTAGAATGTTAGGGCTAGATTTAGCTGCCCAACAGGTTGACATTGGATAATAGAGTTTGAAAACAAGGTTATGAACAGATGAAGCCATATTTCACACAACCAAATGGATGTGGTTACATTTAAAGGGCGTATACACACTTACACACGGCCGAAAGTGCAACTTATCCTACAACATTTACTTCTGCCCACCCACCTACCCAACCCGGCACCCATGAGATAGATCAGTAATTTTCAACAGACAAAGTTGAACCCTCCCAGATCAAAATGACTCCGACTAAATCAGCAGTAAACAGCCTAATGGTGGCCAGCCATAAAATCGAACCCATTACATTCCGATTTCCAGTATGACACAGCATCTGGGATCAAAACCTCACATCTTGAACTTGGAAGAGTATTAGCACGCCTGCGACCCATGACACCGACACAGACCCAGAACGCATATATGAGAGAGGGTGAGGGTACAATCTCACTTGTTCAAATACATTACGTTATGAGTTCATCATGAACTGGAAGATATCACCCCAGATCTTTGGCTACCTGATCAAAATAATCCTTCCTTGACTCTTGAACATCAGGAGAAATGATCCAAGTTTGTTGGAACCAGAAAGCCCCTTGCAAGGCCTTTACAAAGCCGAAGTGTTGTCCACCCAGGAAATCTCTTCAGCTTATAGCAAAACGGTAAGAGCTAACTTCGTTTTGCTTTGGAGCCTTCTTTTACTAAGTTCCTCCACTTATCCTTGAGGTCGACTGGGTTACGAGTTTTATCAAACACATGCGAACCAAATTCCAATATCTTCCTCCATGGAACATTTGTGTTGTGTGGGGTTGAGAATTTCTGTACACCCTCCTGCAGGAAACTTAAAACATTATTTTAAATGACAAGTTGTCAACGGATGCATAATTATCTAAGTAAAATCATTCTGTTCAACCTAATATATCCGGCAAAACCAAAATCTTAATCATGATTCCCTTTTAAAATGCAAGGTCCTGACCTGCTAAGAATTAGTATTCTTATGTAACTAATAACAGAGTATCATAAAATAAATACAGTAAATCCAAATGCAAAGTTTGCAACGATTCATGTCCTTTTTGGATATTTACGGACAAGTAAAAGCCAACAGATGCATACCTTCAGCATTTCTTCCTCCTCAGCTGTCCAACGGAGTTTCTGACGCCTTAAATTTGGAAATGATGATTTGTATCTGTAAATTAGAACAACATTAATCTCAACAAGATTGAGCCAACAGTAAAAATTTATCACAAATATTTGTGTCAACAGAATTAATTTTCATTTCATGACATATAGAAAAGGAAAATAAATAATCTTAAAAGTGTCTAAAAAAACCAATGACTCACAGAGACTCGGATGGCCTTTGGCGTTTTCTTAGTTTACCAGAAATGGCGGTCCCTTCATCGGAGTCGTCAGAAGTAACACCTCTTTCGTCATTTTCTTCAGCATTTTCTTTCGTGGCTTCGTCTGGTGGATCAACTCCTTGTTTATGTGCAACTGGGTTATGAAATCTTTGTTCAGCATGTCTCTCTTTTGACAATATAGTCTTCACATTTTCGCTGGGTGAATCACTTGTTTCCAACTCACCTATGGCTTTTGCTTGCAACTGTTCAGCTTTTTTCCTGCCTTGATGCTTTTTAGCCGTCTTTTGGTTGTTCCTCTGTCTTTTGGATGCAGAAACATCAATTACCTCACCAGCTAGAGTTGACTCTTCTTCACAAGGTAGATCCCCACCACTGCGTGCAATAGATGGCTCTTCTAGCAGTTGATCTTCCATCATTCCGCTGTGCTGATGGTCACCGTCAAGTTGGACATGTTTTTCTCTTCCAGCCAAAGAATCACTAGTTTCGTGAGCTTGGGCTTGCAACTGTCCTGCCCCCTGTCTGGATCGACGTTTTACAACTATCTTTGCCTTTATCTGTTTACCTTTGGTCAGAACAACATTAAATGCCTCGTCATTTGCAACTGCCTCTTCTTCTCTACACTGTTGCTTATCTTGCACACCTTCAGCTTGCATTGCATCGCCACCAATCACTTTCCTACCTTCATCACCTTCAACTTGCTCTGAATTGTCTCCAGCTACTTTCCCATCTAGATCACTGTCAAGTTTTGCTGCTCTGTTATTGTTTCTCTCACATGATAGGGACCCCTCAGCCCCTTTACCCAGGAAAATGCTCTTACTAAATTGATCAGCAGCATCTGCTTCTTGCCGATCCTCCAATTCTTGCATAGATGGCCTGGCAACAATATCTCTATGCTGCCTATTTTCATGAATCTTATGACAATGGTTCCCGTCTATGGATGTCATTGATTGATTTGGTTCTTTACTCTTAGTTGTTTCAGAAAGTTGGCCCTGTTGGACAGCAGGCATCATCTTGGTAGCCAAAAATAGAGATAGAGCTTTCCTTGCCAAGTTTGCCTTTTCCTTTGCTCGGCAAGATTTCGAAATTGCACGTTTATATGAACAATACGGGCAGTAGAAGTTTCCCACATCATCAAAACTAGCCAAACACTGCATGCATTTCTCATGAACGGCTAATGGGCAGAAACTGTTGCTACAAATCAGAACCTCATTGCCTTTGTCACATTTTATACAAAGCCTTTGTTCTGTCAAATGACTCCAATCTGCTTGTAAAGAATCTTGATTGGCTATATTTTGAGAGCTAACGACACCCTGTTTCTCCAAAGGAAGAACAATTCCATCACTAGAATCAGCAGCTAAAATATGATGCCCGTCCCATCTTGCACTGTCACCTTTGGCCTTGTTGTTGTTAATATCATGATACAAACCATTAGTCTGTGATTTTGGAAAATCATTTACGTCCATTTCAAGCCTCTTAGCAGCTCCGTGTTTTTTCTGACAATCGGTATCCACCAAGGTATCAGTAGCATTACCACCACTTCCATCAATTCTATTGTCTTCCTTGTCATCTATAGCCAAACCACTCCTTTCCATTGGCGATGTTTTTGAATGATTATGGCCTTCAAGCATTAAGTCCTTCAGAGTTTGTTCAAATACAACAAGTAACATCAATCAAGACACTACATCAGATAAGCAATTAAGCTCTTCTAGAATTAATAGAACAACTACAATCATAAGGGAAAAGGCAAACTATACCTGTTCTAGAATATGATCCAACACATTATCTGTTTCGTACAGATTGGATGGGTTGTGATCCTGCTTTGAAAGGTCCAATTTTGCAACCTGATGATATAATAAAAACATATATATGCATAATTTATATAAGAATGGGAAGCATTACAAGTTCTAATATTAATTTTACAAGCACAAAAATAAACTAAATAAAAGGGATATAGCTTGTGTATCATGAAAATACCGGATAGAGGTAAGCAATTGATCATCAACTAATAATCCAAAAATCTACATACACAGCAGAAATATATATATATATATATATATATATAGTAATGATAGATCCACCATTTTGAGTAAAACGTATGTGAAAAATAAGCTAAAAGCAGCTAGATGATGAAAATTTCAACACTTTGCTTCTCATATCGAAAATGGATGATGGTCATGCACACGACTCTCACGCTCTCAGCCGCTTGCACGTTAAATGAACTTGCTTTTACAATTGTGACAGATGAAACTACATGAAACCTTACAATTCATATGAGACATCGAGCATATATCACAAGAACAATGAGAATGTAATGCAGATGCTAAAAAGCACCACCGTTTTGCATCAACAAAACACGAAACTTCACAGAGGTTACCGGAGATGATATGCGTCCATCTGCACATCCAAAAAAGCACCCAAGGTAGAAGCTGACTCATAATTGTAACTGCTAACCAGCTACAAAAAGGTTCTAAACGTCGTTTGAACGGTGATAACTGCTAGGGTAAAGAAATTTTACAGGTAACAACAGAACAAAACAGATGAAACCTAAAATCGACTCTTTTTTCCCTTCACAAGGATCCGAATGTAACTCGCGATCATAAGCATGGACTTGTTGTTGACGTCAAAAAGATGAAACGGGAAAGATGTTAGGGCACATAAATACCTGATTGAGAACACGAAGAGTCCTTGAGGAGGACCGGGATGGGACTTTAGAAATCTTAGCTTTAGCAGCGCGGTTTTTGGTTTTCATCCTTGTATTTGCTTCAAAAGGTAAAATTTCAGGGATCCCTCAAAGGAATTGGAGAGAAACGAAGAGAAGGCAAAAAGCCCAAAACCGAACTGCGATGGGCGCTGCGGCGGTGCTGGTAAAGGAGGGGGAGGAGAAGGGGTATGAATTAGTGAATTACGTCGCTCTCTCGGTAGCCGCCGCAAGAAAGAAGGCGTCTTTCTTCGCCGATCCTGCTGTACACGTGGCGGTTACCTAACCTGTCCTCTTTTGCACTCACGCCTTGCATTACAACATATATTTATTTTATTTATTTATATCTTCTTCTTTTTTCAAAATTGATACATTTACATCTCTTCATTTATCTACAGAAAATTTTTTTGTTCTTAGGTTTTTTTCAGTTTAACGTGGAACCTACCTTAAGTAGGCCCATTTGTATCCACCCTAGATACATAAACCTACTTGAAGGCCCATGAAAAAATTAAGTTAGGGTCTTAGGGAGCACCAGGAGGAGGCTTGAATGCAGCAAATCAGAGTATGGTTTATCTTAGGTTTCCCACATATCAAGTGGGCTGCCTTAGATGGATAAATAATGATTTTTGTTGAGATGTTTTACCCTCATTATTCTCTAATAGTTAGCAAATTCTTATTCTTGAGGACCCAAAAACTTGTAAACCTAGGGCTTCCAATTGTTTGCATGTACTTACATGTTGTAACTAAGCTTTACATGTACTTAAAGCTTCAGTTAAGAGATAAAAAAAAAGATGAAGAAGAAAAAGAAAAAAGCATCCTTCTAATGTAAGTATCTTTTAATGGAATTCAAGAAGATAAACATGAGCACCATCCTAATCCGCCTTTAACAACTGATGCCTGCCTTGTGACTTTGGGCTGGGCTTGCCCCAAAAATATAAAAATCCCAATGCCCACCATTCACTATGTAAAATAATAGACCCGGTTGGTCCCGCCAATCGTGCCGTGACGTAAAATTATAGATTTCCCAGAGGTGAGGATGGACTTCCCCAAATATAACGCAACCCATTAGCCTGCCGTGACCATGCGCCCCATTCACGGTTAAGTGGCCATGATTAAGGACATTGTATTCCCAGGCCCGTCATTTTTGTACTTTGGGCTTTTGTATTGTCACGTGTCACTCCCGATAACGACATTTTCCTTTTACAAATTTTTTTTGGGTGGGTTTATTAAGTAATCTCCACGTAAAACCGAATGCGTTAAACTAACGATCCCGACAGCTGGGGAAATTCACAGGTTGCACCAGCAAGCCAACTCTTTGCCCCATTTTTTGCCTATTTTTCTCTTTACTTAAATCCTTTTGCTGGGACCATAACACTTGTTCACGTGAAGCCGTTATAGGCAGAAAGGATAAGGACACAGCTCCATCTTCTCGTTGCGTAGGGTTTCCAAGACATAAGAAAGAGCCACCCACCCGTTGCTGTTCACGGACAAACCCAAGTCCTCGTATTACGAATTCTGGTGGGCGTTGCAGTGGGAAAAGTTAATGCTTGGGCGCTCTTCTTCCATTCTTCCGCTCACCGTGGTGGGCCCCCACCATGTGACGAACCTAATCTGAATCGGCCGTGATAAGTAAGATTCCCAACAGCCTGTCCAGTGTCCACACCATCCTCAACCATATCTGCCACAATTACTTGCGCTCCTAACCTAACCAATTCCAAAAGAAGAAATTTTATATTAACTCCCACTATGCCTTTCAGGTGGGCAACCTTAGAAACCACAAGATTCGATTCACAAGATGATATAAACTCAACTCAACTCAAATATTACTTGGAACCTTCATGCATACGCCTTCCCTTCTGCTTGCCCCACATACTGCCACTGTTTGGGTTCATATTATTATTAGCTGTCGGTGGAGTCAGAAGGACTCAACTTCAGTTCAAAACTTGGGCAGAATCGACAACACTCTCATTTGCCAGCTGGTTTTCAAGATGTATTGTGTTAGGGAAATCAAAGAACTTAGACCCAAAAACAAAGGGTTGTCATTAATTTCATTACAAGACAGCAGACAGCAAGAGAATGGAAAGCACTGAAAAAATACAACAAACCAAATGAATATCTCATATACATGAAAATTAGGAAGAAGTTAAAGAACCTTGATCACTCATCTGTAACTACTCAAACATGTACAAAATTTTATCTTCAGTGCTGCAATGGTGAATGCATGACGCCAGAACCACATACATTCTGAATCAGGCATCCCTAAGCCATTACACTCTTGAGAATGGAAACGTGTGCACAAAGAATTGGCCACCGTCAAAGCTTTTCTTTGGGGGAAAAAAACCTACACAGAAATATGAGGTGGACCTGCAAAATTACACTGGAGTCAGCTGGAAAGTTCTGAAGTTGAACATACGACAGGGACCTTTTCATGGGTTGATGTTGCATTCTCTTAGGTACACTTGATCGTAATCAAGGAACTTCGTCCAATAATTCCTGTATCTTGGCATGCCAATCTCAAGCCATGGTTTCATGTTTCCATTGTAGTGTACAACAGCGGCACGCTCAATTTCCTTCTGGTTTACATTTGGGTTGTAACCAAGACCCAGGATATGCCATGAGCGCTCAAGGGTAAAAGTGCGATTCCAGAACGTAATCAAACCAGGTGGCAGAGTTCCCAACTTCCATAACTGTCTGTCATGATTCTGTGCAGGGAATAACTATAAATTAGAGTTTGAATTCTTATCCTTAATCGTCAATAGATCACTATATCCAAAAACATATAAATGTGCAACCAGAAGATGCAACCTAGGTTTCTCAGAGGTATTGTATTACACATACAAACAAGATTCTATAGAGCAAACAAGAAGACATCTACATGAAACAAGACAAGATTGTTATGCACTCTTAGCCAATGATGATTATGATGATGAGTAAAGCATTATAAACTGACAGAAGACCAAAAATAAAGATCTAAACCCATGTAATTCAGGGGGTAACAACAGTAATCATTGCAAGGATGGCGATTTTGTTATAAGTGCAGTCTGGCTTTCTCTGAAATCATTGGATGTACATCATTTTCAGATGAAGCCTCTACATCATTTGAATATGCAATAGGCTTCATCTCTCCCTTCTCTTAAGTATAATTATTTCTTTAAGTACCTTAAAAAAACAGCAGATATCCTAAGCATGATGTTGACTTTTAAGATTGAAGTATGCACTCAGAAACCACAGTGTATCACACTGGGTGAAGTTCCAAAGATCCAGTATTTAGTGTTCACTTTGATCCTTCTGTAATCAAGGTGAGCGATTCTGCTTCCACACTATTAATATGTTATCATTATGAGTTCAGGAATCACTACATGTAGCATTTAATTCAGAATAAACCGCAAAGATTATTAGATAATTTAACAAAGTACTGTTAATGTGAAATATATTCATGAAAGAATTGACTTTACCAGTTTCTGCCACATGTGGTACACCTCTGTTATTTTCTGTTTCTTCCACTGCTCCAAATCAAAGATGTTCATGCCATAGGCCCATCCACAAGCACGGGGGTCAAAGTTCTTAGAAATGAGAGGATTTGAGAAGTTGAGATAACGATCAAAACGATGGAAGCTTTCACCACAAGTCTCAACTGCACCATTAACTTTCCCCTTCAAATTCAGGGACCAAAGGCCAGTGAGATCCTTCTGCACAACTATGTCATCATCCAAAAACAGCACTTTATTTAGCTTTGGAAAGATCTCTGGCAGGTAGAAGCGGAGATGGTTTAGGATAGATAAGTATTTTGGGTTCCGAAATTTCAAGTTTGGATCAGAATTTGCACGGTGAGTCTTGAAGTAATAATCAATCATAGATGGTGAACCAAGTTGCTTGAGAACTGGACTATAACTAGAATTCAACCAAGTAAATTCTTCAATGTTCTGAACCTGGATGGTCGCCTTTCCCGGTGGATTAGCTAGAAACCACATCCTCATTGCAGCATAGTTAAGTCTATCCGTAACAATGTGAAAAACGTGGTTTGCAGGGTTCTGTAGAATGTAAGGCACTGTCAAGCCTCCACCTTTGAAAAATAGTATTTAAACAAGTTAGTTTTTCTATTGATGAGGATTTTTACCTTGGCATGGAAAACAGTTGAGTTCACAACAACTGCTGCTGCCAATATATTATCCGAGAATATTGCATAATGGTAGAGACTTGGGTCTTCTAGCTTCTCTTGATTTAAAAACTGTTGTTGGATAGGATTCAATGAATAGTACTCGGTTGAGAGACGTAGAGGAAGGCAATGAAGGCCTTTAGGGAGTGTTTTTGCAGCTAGTTGGGTCAAGAACATGGTCTGCTTCTTGTGAACTCGGAGCTGTTCTTCTGTTGAATGAAGGATAGCACGAAGCTTTTTAACTACAGCGGCACAATCATCATGAATCTGCTTGCCTTTGGCTAACGTTTGTTCCATTGCCTTCATCTTATCATAGGAACTGCATGGGAATAACACGAAATATACTTAACATGGAGAGAGAGAGAAAGAGAGACAATGACAAAAGTTTAAAAACAATGGCAAAACTACAGCCAAAGTAGATGCTTCAATATTTCAGAACTTAATAAGGATATGAAGAAGCCACTGTATATAAATATATATATTCATAAGCAGAAATAGCAATAAAATAAAAGGGCCATTTAAGATAATAACTTACTTCCTTGGTAGTTCGGAATCCTTAGTTGCAACCCCAAGTGCTCGCTGAACTTCCTTTATCCGCAAGCGAAGCTCTTTGATGAAGTGGGGATTATTTCTAGTAGCTCCGAGGCCAAGGTAGACCCTTGCCCTAATCAGCTGATCTTTAAGACGCCGAACTCGAGCATCTGGTATGATTTGATCACTTTGTTTCCCATTGCTGCTTCTAATAAGTTCCTTTGTACCAACTTTGCCAGAAGTTTGATCAGATTGTCGCACAATTTTATTTTCCTGAAACGAAATGCAGCAAAAGAATTTACCAACACTTGTAAGCATTAGGACACCTTGTTGTTATTATTATTATCAGCATCATTAAATGAGAATTGAAATAGAAAAAATAAAATGAAGTGGCGAATGCAATTAATAATCTGAATAAATAGACAACTAGAAGTTCAAAAACTTTCTTGCTATGAACTGCTTGTTATCATACTATTGGCTCTAAATGCTTTATATGCGGCTCGAATTCTCATCTTTCAGAATTCTAGATAGATGATTTTCAAATCAGAAAGCACACTAGTGAAGATTTAACTGTTTCAACCAAAAACCCACACCAACACTACCTAAGAAGGAGACATAGAAAAGGGAAAATGATCTGTTTGTTTAACTTTAAAATAATCTTAACATTCTCAGTACTTCCATTTTCCATTTCTCTCAGTATATGCTGCTTCTCTTTAACCAGAACTAATCCATTAAAACGGATCATTTTCAGAAACACCCATAATCTGGATAAATCATGATCAGCTGTATCTCTCCCAAAGCAAAAACAGCATTGGATACATCCAACCAATCTCTACTCATGAACCATAAGAATTATTCAACAGCATAAAATACACCCATTACCAAAGCACCTTTACTTAAGGGAAAAGCGATCCAATGCCCAAATACAAATCTTATAGGAATTAGTCAACAGCATAAAATGCACCCACAATTTTACCAGAGCACCTTTACTTAAAAGAAAAGCGACCCAATGCCCAAATGCAATTCCATTATTTTGGATTAATTGAGGCGTGAAAGAACTAAAATAATTAGCTATGGAAGACTTATTTCATGGAAGGCATGATTTAGGAAGGGTATAAAACAAAGGAAAAGAAAAACAATTTACCATTCTTTCCGAGACGGTAAGGGGAATCTGCCCAGAAACCCTTGCATTTCTTTCCTTGTCCGCAACCCTTTGTTCTTCCCTCCCTTCCTTTTCACCGGATGCTTCGGATTTCTGTAAGCCCTCGCTGTCATTTCCGTTATGCATTCCATCAGTGACCTGCTTAATGGGATTTTCCTTTTCTAACAGAGATCCATCAATCGTTGCAGATAATGCTCTGGTTTTATGTTCTCTTGTCTCCGACAATAGCAACGCTGTAAATAGCGAACATACAAAAAGTTTTTCAAAATAAGGAGCAAGAAAATTGAAGTAACTTGGTTCAACACTAACGTTTCGCCACTAGCAACTCCGAGATTTCATGCGGACCGGAAAAACGAAAAAGAAAGAAAGAACTTAAAAAGGAAAAAAAACCTGAATCTAACAATATTTCAGATTCTTCGGAAAACAAGTTACCTTCAGATGATTCTTTAATTTCGCCAGATTGTGATCCTGATGAAGCGTCGGATTTTGAAACAGATTTGCCAGGATTATCCACAAAAACCATTCCAATGGGTTCTTTAATGGCATTTGAGTCTTCCTACGAACAAAAGAAAAAAGGAAGAGAAGATTAAATTAAATACACTTGAAATTCGGTAACTTGTTCACAGTATAAGGAAAACACCACCAAGAAGTACCTGCGGAAGCACATTCAATTGTTTGATCTGGCCTCCGAAAGTCTGTAAAAGAGACAGCGACAAAAAGAGAAATTCCAAGAAATCAGATGAAACTTGAAATGAGATCTCCAGATAGAAAATAAAAAATAAAAAAAAAAGAAATTACTAACCAGAGTTGAAACATCTTCAATAAATTCGTTTCTAGCTGCGCCAAACAAAAACAAAAAAAGAAGCAGATCGGATTAGAAAGGAAGAAAAAAAAATGTGCACACATTTTTGTTTTGTTTTGTGCTTTCTTCCATGTTTCATTTCTTCATTGAAACTTACTAAGAGAAACCGTGAAACTTCCGAGTCTCTCTGTATAAAGAACAATCGGAGCAAGAACTGTAACAATCAGCAAGAACAAGACCGGTCTTCTCCTCAACATTTTTCTTTAAACCCAAGCGCCGTTTGCCTTGGAAGCACAGCCGAACAAAAATCGCTTTACGGCCAGCAACACATTCCAAACACAAAGACCCGCTCACGGACACAACTCATTTCAAGATAACGACACGGATGACGAATCCCTACAAATTGCACCAGAGATCTGACACCGAAAACCGCTTATTCCAGAAACCAGAACAAAAATAAACCGCCAATTAGAAGAAAACCACTTTTCTTCCGGAGAAATAGAGGAAAAGAATAAAAGACAAGGGGTGCACAAGATTCCCTAATTTCCTGAGAAAGAAGAGAAGAATTCGCCCAAAGAAAGAAGCCACTCTTGGATACCGCTCTTTCAGACCAGAAACCACTTCAAGGAAGAAAAGCTTGCCGAAAAGCACAAAAAACGGTCTTTTTAGAGAGATAGCAGAGGGCAAAAGAATTAACCGAGAGAAGCCATGATTGATGCTGGTCTGTAAATCTCAAAAGAAACTAAAAAAGTGTACGCGTTTAACTCGAACTTGGCCGCGTGTCACCCAGATGACCCGGATTGGCACGTCGATGGGTAAAACGGGCTTGATTGACGGATCTTTAACCACGTTGAGTCTGTAGTTCTGGTCAATCGCGACGAGTGCCAAGGGCATTGGCTCTCGGTTTTTCCGCTTCGATAGTAAGAAGTAGTTAGCTTTGGTAGAAAGCCACTAAAACGACGACTCTGCCTACATCGTGAATTAACATGCAGCGAGATGCTGTCGGCAGTGTCACGTAACGACATCTACTTTGTGGTGTCATGTGGCTCCAAAAGTACTAATCAAATATCTTTTAAATCCCAATTCAGGTGTACGTCTTAATAAACGAAACAAAGACGCATAAATGATGCGTGTTTGTGACCTGAAATATTTTATATATTATGTTGCATAAATGATGAAATCGTCGAAAATGTTTTACTCTATTGCAGACTGTTATTACCGTGAGATGCTGTTATATGGAACATCTTACTATCAGCATTTTTTATTTTTGTAAACGTGTCTAGTGGGTTCCACTTGAAAAAACATTGACGATGAGGTGCTTCACATGACAGAATCTCACGGTGATAACAATCCGCAATGTAGTGAAGCATTACATACAATATCATTCCAGAATCAAGAGGTCAGTGTGTCTTACGGGATTAGGTATTCTTTTTGAGTCCTATTGGGCCCGAATAGAATTGAGCCTACATTTTAAGGCCCATACAGAGGCTCATGGAAATCATTAATTAGGTCAAGGCTTTAACATGGTTACAAACGTGATAGATGTCTCTTGAACTTGCTGGCACTTGTTCGATTGCCGAGAGACCACAAGGACAACCATGGCACTAACGAAAGCTTGTATATTTACCCTGAAAGTAGAAGAAACAAAACTGTCGGCACAACTGCCAATAGTGGAGCGCACGCTTGTTGAATTAACAGGGGCCACTGTACTTAGGACCACTTCTTAAAAGGATCAAAAATTACTATTTATTTATTAAACATAAGTGGAGGGGTTCAGAGTTTAGAGAAGATAGGATCAAGTAGTAGTAGCGCGGATGAGATCCTATACAACCTCTATCTACAACCTTATATGCAGCTCTTCACATGATTGCTTAAAAATTTACAAATATGCCATTCACAATACACATGGCATGATCCTGTGAAAAGCTGCATGTAAGGTTGTAGATAAAGGTTGTACAGGATCTCATCTGGTAGTAGCGGGGAGACTGATGCAACAATTTTCTACTCTTAGGAAGTTCGTATCGATCCACTTACCAAAAAGGAAACAAAAATCCCTTAAGATAGTCTTCCATCTTTAAATTTTGTTGTTGTTGCTATCCTGATATTTGTATCTAATTAACAAAGGATAAAAGGATGGAGACCCTTTGTACGTGCATAATTTTCATTACTTATGTAATTAACAGATTATGATGGAGTGAGAGAAATTTTTCCTACATGTCATAAAAGGATTTGGGCACACAAAGTTAAAAGTAGGATTCAGGATTCGAAGTGTGTTTCAACAAATCGTGTCCACATTAAATTTCTGATTTTGAATATTTATTTTGATTATATGCATTCAATTCATTATGATAATCATGCATACTGAATTAACTTGGGACTTGATGAAAATTTTGAACATATGTGGATAGATGTAGAAAATTAATGAAAAACTAATCATTCTCGTCATTGGCTGCCATTGTTTAATACTGACTAGTAGCTAGGGGTGCACGTGCAGTACTATAGGTTGAGAGAGGGAGCAATTTTGTAACTACCTTGGTTTTGAATGAAGAGAGTTATGACTATTCAAAATCTATATTAATGAAACGTAAGAGAGTACAATATGGGCTTTTTGGGGAACTTGAGCATAAAGCTTGGCACACTTTCCAAGAGACCTTTTCACGTTAAATCTATACTATCTATAAAGGGAAGAGGGGGGAATATTCCCTCTAGATTTTGACCCCCCTCTTTTTTTCCAAACATTACCCCTCACAAAACAATCAATCCCCCACTATTTTAAACTAAGTACCTTGGGTTGTTTATCTAAGTGGGCCACGTTTTCCACGCGTTGCTACGCGCAACCCCCTAGTATAGTTTAAATTAACATCGGCTAGTATGGACATTATAATTGATATCCGATAACAGACCAATTTGGGTATTCTAAACCCATACCGCTGGCATTGTAATAAGAAATGGCGCAATCCGTGTCGCCAAAAAGAAATCGTTTCGTTCTTATCCGTGATACGTGACTTGGAAAGAAGCAATAGACTGGACCCGCCACATTTCGTATGTAGGTTTTTGCCATCATCCCAAGTGATCCGTTTGAAAAAAGTACGTAAAACAACTCCTATAAAGAACGATGGGTTGAAATCTTCTGCATTGTCACATTGCATTGATCACTGCTATTAGAGTGGGATGTTGCTCAAACAACAGTGACAATAGAAGATATCATTCCCAGGGAGGCCTTGACGTTTTCCCTGTTTACTCCTTGCGTCACCTTCATCCTGCATACCAAGCTTCACAGCCTCTCGTGCATAACATCCCGCGTGCGTAGACAGTATCTCAGGACATTTGCAAGAAATCTTCCCTTAACCACTTCATCCACATTATCAAAATTTCGACGTCTCAGACTCTCAACACAACAAAAAATATCAGCTGGTTTGTCATATAACGAAAGGTGCGTATATAGCTATGAATTTCGATCATTAACCAGAACTACACCTAGAAAGATGTTCATTGTGTTACCTAACGAGAAAAGCTACCCATGCCATCGTCATTCGAGATAAGAGTTTGGCTATGAGATCTGTCTACATGGTGGATCAACTGCCCGGATAAGCATCGCTAAATGAAATACTTCATGCCCTCATCTGGCAAGCAGTTACGCTAATAAAGAGAGCTCAACTGGAAAGATTAATGTAGGTCCAGTGCTGTAATACGTTTCACCCTTGATTTATAGTTATTACATCCAATTCTTAAAAAATTGTTTTTATATGAAATATGAAAGGACTCTAATTTCAATTTCAAACTAATTAAATGTTGGAAATTCACCATTGTTTCACCCAATGGACTTGCATTACTTTTTAGCCTAAGTTTTGAGGTTGAGGTTGAGGCCCCTAAGTTTTGTTAGGCTTTCAAAATAGATTTAAAAAGCAAAACATATCTGTTGAATATTTTTTTTTCACTTTCAGTGCTTATCTCTTCATCTTATGGGGAATAAACGTCATGGTGGACCTCACCCGAATATGGTGCCCTTCGAATATGAAGATGCATAAAAAATAACACTTCTTGAAGATATAATGGAACTAGAAAAATAAAACAAAGGACGTAAATCCTATCCTCCTCTATAGGTTTCAGTCGAATTCAGATCATTTACAGTTGAGCCCGTAAATTGGCTCAACCGTACTCAATTGTTGTTCGGCAAATAAACAAATAACGCTCTCTGAAAAAGTGAAAATTACTTTTTTGTTTTCCCCTGAAAAAGTTGTTGCTCTTGAATACGGTTGAGCCAATTTACGGGCTCAAACGTAGATGATCCGAATCCGTTTCAGTCAGTACTTACGCGCTAGAAACCTCACTGAAACTGAACGTATCGGTTGGTGGAAGTGGCTGATTCAGCACGGGGCTCCAAATGCAATCGAAACCGTCAATCTCAATCTCTCCCCACGGCCAAGGTTCCTCCTCCGACTTATCCACGGGAAGACCAGTTACCACCGGTGTCTCAGTCTGACACAAACAATCGCCGCAGAAATCAATTTCGGCGGTAGAGCTCGTATCCAGGAGTGAACGGGAGAAAACATCGTCCAATTTCCAGTCCTCTGTTTCCCAAGCCACGTTTTCCTTCAGCCATGGGAATTCAAAGACTCCTAATGGTAGAAATGGATCCGATACCTTGAAAGTATCTGATTCTTCAAAGCTGATATGCTCTTGCTTCTTAGCGTTTGTCTCTGTTTCGTTCTTGTCCTCTTCTCTCTCTCTCTTTTTGGTTTCTCGCTCCATTATGAGATTTTTCTATACAAAGCGAACAAAAGGAGATCTCAGAAAAGCTTGAAAAGTAGATAAGATCAAAAGCCACCAATGCATGTATTTAGCTCTTCGATTAACCGATCAACTCAAAAGAGTTTCTAAAAGGGAAAGATTTTGAAAGGTAAATTCAAATTATAGATTAAACCAAAAGAAAAAGGAAAATGACGTACGAACCGTTATTTCACAGAAATCGTAGAACCATAAAAACAATGGACGAAAAAGGGAAGGCAGAACTTCAAATAGACAGGGATCGGATTAATGGAATAAATACAACTGAAGAAAATCAAAATATCGTAAGCAATAGAAAGAAAAGCTACATGAATTTGAAAGATTAAAAAACTCGAAAGTAATAGGAAGACCTTCAGCAAAGTCTGTGATCCTTGAAAGCTTTAGAAGCAAAGCAAGAGACATTTTGAAAAAAATACTTCCTAGATACTACAGGTCCAGAGAAGAAGATCGATGCTGAAAATGAGGATCAAAACCGCGGGTGGTGTGACGAGAATCAAACCAAATTAAATGAAGTTCCGAAATATCAACTAAAGACCCTCTCAACGTCATCTGATACTCGTAAAAGCTTCCAAGCATAGAGAGAAATCAGCAATCAACGAGAGAAATAAAAAACAAGGATCATAAAAAATTCAAGAGAAGGTAGATCAAATTATAACTCGAAGAGATATGATGATTTGCCATTAGTTCGATTCAAATCATCTTCAAGCGGTTTTTTTAATTTCTACTTTACCTTTTACGCTCTCTATCTCTCGCCTTCTTTCGTGCTGATCGATGATTGAACTTTGCTCATACGCCACGCGAAACAGAGGGGAAACCGTCTCAATAACCTCATTAATTCTTTGATCACGCCTTTTATCTCCCTCTTCCTTACTTCTCTACCATGCTTGGTGTGGTTATCGCGTTGTGGAGACGAATTCGTTTGCCTTTTCGCGTTTGCGTCTCCACGATCACCATCTATTTATAGTATAAGAGACATCTGCCAAACGGATCTTGTTCGTCCTCTTTTCTTCTATTATCTGGTGCTTTCTTAGCAAATAATTAATAAGGTTGCATGTGGATCTTTTGATTATTTTGCCAAATGAGAACATTTCTATGAGGCTAGGTTCATTTGGTGAAAGTTTCGGACATGGTGTGACCCAAGGGTAGGGTTCCTAATCGGGCCCGGCAAGGCACGGGTACATTTGGCCCGTGCCTGGCGGGCCGCATGCCATGCGGTGCTCATTTACCAAAATACCTGGCATGGCCCAGCCCACGACACGATTAAGGATGGGCTGTGTCGTGGCACGCGGGCCACGTAATAAAGAAAAAAATTTGGACCGCCCACGAGCTAATGGTCCTATAGTTGGGCCAGCAAGTGGCCCCGCACGGTCCAGGGTGCCATACCACCCGCATGCTTCGTGGACCTTGGCTTGTCAAGCTATGTCTTGTCAAGCCTAGGGTTAGAGCTGGCAAAATGTGACCTGACCCAACCCGAGTTAAACGGTTTTGGGTTGACCCGTTTATTAATTGGGTTGGGGTTTCTCCAACCCGCCAGCAATCAGGCCAACTCGATTATGACCAGATTTTAAAAAAAAGGGGTAAAAGTGTCCTGTCCCGAATCGATTAACCCCCAACCCGACTTGAACCCGATACAACTCGACCCAATTAACCCCCAACCCTATTCTAATCATATTTTTTGAAAAATAAAAATAATAATAAACGGGTTGGCGGGTTGGGGGTTTTCCAACCCGACACAATAGAACCCAACCCGATTATGACCCGACCCGTTGCCAACTCTACCCAGGGCCAATAGGGTTGGCACAACACGGCTCACTATTAGAGTCCGAACCGTGTCGTGCCATGTTAGGCACGGACACGCTTTAAGCGTACTGGGCCATGCCGGCTTGACCCAATAAGCAACCCTACCCAAGAGGTATGATGGATTTGTGTGAGTGTAAAGAGTTTATATGATGGGCCTGGAATGGCATGAATCCAGTGTGGGCCCCATTTTTGTGTATGGGCATTAGCCTTAAGGTTTGTGGGGCCCACTTATTTTGTCTTGTGGGCTCACTTCTTTGGGTTCAGGCCGGGTCAATTTGCTAAGGATTTTTGTTTTAAGGCGATCTTAGGCCTATCGACTTGTTTGAGTCCAAATAAATCATGGAAATGGGCTTCAAGAGCCCACTTTTGGCGTGGACCTAGTTTATATTGGGCTGGGCTTGGGTTGGCCCAAGAATGATGACTCAAAATAATTCGGTGAAATGGGCCTAACACTGTCCAATTTTTTGCAAGTCATGGGCTTCTGTGGCCCAATACAATGGCAGGCCAATTTTTTCTATTTTAGGTATGGCCCAAAATACCCCAAATTTAGGCTATTTTTTGCCTAGTCGCTTATGGGTCCGCTAAATGTCCTGAAATTGACTGTAGGGCCCAATATGGCCCAAAATAATGGTGGCCCTACATTTGGACCTGATATAAAAGTTTTACCCCAAGATTGCTAAATTTTTTATCTGTCTTAGCCTCCTATCTAAATCTTGCCCATATCCCAAAAGCGGTCTAATTTGATTTTAGTTCTCTTTTCAGGTTGGATAAGTTGGTTCTCTCTTCAGTTTGATTAGGTTTTGGGGTTACCATTAAAGGAGTTCAGTTTGGTTTTGAGTTGACGTCAAACCAGACCAATGAAATCGTCTTGAATTGTCCACTACTATTGAAGTGGGATGCTTCCATGTGGAGCATCCAACTGCTAGTGTTTTTTAAGTGGGCTTTACATAAAACATTTACAAAAAGTAAAAAATACTAACTGTAGAATGCTCCACATGAGAACATCCCACTTCAATAGCAGTGGACAATTCAAGCAAAACGGTATCATCCCAAATCAAACCAAGTTGCACCCTTAATCTTTAGTATTCTTAAAACTAAAGTACAGCTTATACTGGTTAAGCATTTTGGTTTTTAACTTGCTAAGAGGTTATTTGGTTTAACTCTTGTATTCTTAAAAAGTCAAAAAGTAAGTAACTTTAAAAAGTTAAACCAAACAATTTTTAAATTTTTTTTGAACTAGGGATTTGCTCATAAACCCTTAGCTTAGTTGAGCAATGTACCGGGCGACATGAGCTGCAAAATTTTCTCTCATGCTCTCTCTATATTTGTAAAACATAATAAAATATGGTAGGGAGCTCGGCTTCGCGAGCTAATTATTGATCTTATGCTAGGCTCATGTGGGCCGTGCCTAACATGAGCCGAACCCGCTTCTATTCTTGACGGCCCTGTTAATTCACCCTTTCTTTAAAGAAAGGTTTCTGCTCCCGCCTTCTGGTTGGATTTGCTCGGAGCCCTAGCTGGTCACTCTCTCGGCAAACATGAAGCTCGTGAGGTAAGATGATTATTCCTCTTTCGTTTGGCTAGAGTTATTTTGCACGAGAAATGGAATTGTTCTTTCTCGGTTGCGTCATTTGATTTGGATCTTAACAAAACGAATCAGGTTTTTGATGAAATTGAACAACGAGACTGTTTCGATCGAGCTCAAGAACGGAACTGTTGTTCATGGCACCATCACAGGTTCCTCTCTGTCTTTGTAGTTTCTACTTTTTTTGCTTGCTATTGTTAGTGATCGTTCTTCTATTTTCATTCTTTTACTTCACAGTTTGGCTAGGGTTTCGCTTAACACTGGATTCTGAACATTTTCATTTTCTACGCTGTGCATATTAGGTACATGTCTGTTGGTTCATTTGGGGAATGAAATTATTATAGTCATAGGGTTTCTAATGGGGGCTTAGTTAACATAACTTGCGTGTAATGGAATATCTTTGCATTTCTCTTTTGTTTTATTTCTGGGAAAAAAAATTATGTTGGCCTCTAAAATCAAATTAACTGAAACCCCATATATCCTGTAATTGAAGAAGACTACGAAATGTGTAGCATATAAATTGAGAGGAAATATAGAAGTGCATTCCAAACACTTGCCTTCCATTGTTTTTTATATGGTTCCAGATCATCATAAGGATCATGGTGAAGGAGACCACGTTCAACAACTTTCCTTCATGAGGAATGATTGTTATTCTTACAACTCTAGAAGAAATGAAGAATAAGAGCGTGAGAAGAGGGATAAAAGACTAAGAAGAAGAAATAGTAGCTTCAGAGAAGGTAGCCAGCCTCTGCAGCTTCATTCATTAAAACTCTCATCAGTCTGTTTAGATTCGACTGACCTTTATATGGACTAACTCACCTACACTAGACACGTGGCAAGACATAAAAACATTGGTAACTTATTAATTCAAACTCCAACAGAACTTAATTATTTAAACTTCAACAGAACTCTTGATAGACTGGATAAGATGAAACTCCAAATTCATGTGCACATGAAGCTCATGCACAAGCATTTCAAGCATGCATGTATAAGTTTTGGGTGTTAAACTTTTGAGCATTGGCTGTTCTAAATACTTTATCAGATCTAGTGAGACCTTGAGAATAGGCCAGATAATGAAGAAAAATCCATAGAAGCTTAACCCCTGCAAATTCCTTTTAGAGTCACCTAATTTCTCTGGATTATGTCTTTCTGTAAGATTCTCATGATTGATTTGCTTGCTCGAAGGAACTGACCTCGTCCTAACAGATGCAGTGTCTAAGGCTGATGCAAAATCGGTGGATTTTGTTGTGGCTGCTAGAGTTTCATTTTTCATGAAAAAATTGAATGAGATGGGTTCAGACTTCAACAGTGGAAGTGATTTTTTTGGCATAGGCGATGAGGAAGGGCACAATGATGAGAGGTTAATTTTTGGCCGCAACTTGTTTGTGCATTTGGAGGAGAAAATAATTGGAATATTTTTGAAAGTCAAGGAGCCCAAAGTTCTTCATGTTGTGAGGAGGCAGCTTCTCTGCTTTGTTGTCTGTTATCCTTCCTAGATTCGGAGATGTCCTATATTGGTTTTTTTGTTGATGGGAACAACAAGAACAAACAGGTGTTGTATATGTAAGGAAGAGGAAGAAGATGTAGCACATCTGTTGGTCCATTGCAAAGGTGCAGCAAGTATGTGGAATGCACTATTACAAAGGTTTGATGTATGTTGGGCTCATCCAAAGGATTTTAGGCAATCTCTAGAGGCATGGGGCTGGAAGGAAGGTAGAGCTCCTGGTGATATCGTATGGAATTTAGTCCCAGCAGCCATTGCTTGGACATTATGGGGTGAAAGAAATAGAAGAACCTTTAGAAGTGAGAAAAGGTCCTTAAGTGCCATGGAAAAAAACGTCTTGAAAATGATATACAGTTGGTTAGCTTGCTGCCCGGAAGGAGCTAGAGTTACCCCAGAAGATTTCCTAAACTGTAATAGATTCTCTGACCTAGGTGGGGTTTTGTTTGATACCTGAGAGGAATTTTTAGTGGTCATGGGGGTGGGTTTTAAAGGGAATTTTAGCTACTAGTTTTTTTATTTTGGTACACAATGTGTGTACCTGCAACTTCTGCATGCTATGTTTATCTTTAAATATATATCACCATGCTCTTACTGATCAAAAAAAAAAACAACAAGATTTGGACAATGTGAATATATTATTCTGCTAGTTAAGTTCATGTTAGCCATTTTGTATGGCTTACGTGCAAAAGGGTTTTGTAGCCCTATAAAGTATATAATTTCACTTTTGATAGTAAGTACCACTTAATCTTATTATTAAAAAAAAAATACTTAATATTGATGAGATAATTGTTTTGATATGAAAATGACATTACATGGATATAAAAAATGGGCATAATTAGTTAAGAAAGTTATATTACAATAGAGACTATATGGGAAATCGATAATATTACATCACAATATAGAGAAAATATATTGGATTTCCTTTTTTTTTGGTTTGGTCGGGTTGCAGAGGAAATTGGTGAGATTGGGGTCAGGATGGCAGGGTTAGTGTCCGATTAACCCACCATAATGCTTAGGCTTTGTTAATACGTAAACCGGTTAGTGTGGTGTTTAGTTCAACCCAACCTAACTAACCCTGTTGCCATTTAACTTCATACTATTTGTATATATTTTATATGAAAATATATATGTATATGTTGGTATGTAAATTATTTTATCTGTTTTATTTAAAACCGTTAGTGTAATTACAAGATGTAGCACATTCAGGTCCCCCACCCTGCTGCCATCCACCAAGGGTTTGTGGGGGTTTATTTGATGATGCTCTTCTAATAAATTAATATTAGCCAAATAAACAATTTGAAATGTCAAAGTGTTGCTCAAGAATACGTGAAGTCCAAAATAGTTATTTTAAATGGTTCTGATTGATTGATCTTATTTTAATTGGTTCCAAGAGGGAACCTGGTTCATACAAAGGGAAAAGTTTGATTTCTGAGCTATGATTTGTTATATTAGAGGGTTGTGGACAGATGTAAAGGTAAATATGTTGCATATATCCTTCCAAAGATTTGTGATGTTGATATATCTGTTGCATCATTCTTGCTTCTATGTCTTATATCCCATGAATTATATATACTCCTAATAACCTCATCCCTGTGACTCGTTGTTTTCAGGTTTTTAATTGCATGTTTCCATTCTCCTGCAGCTAAAATCCATGAAAAATGTCAATATACTACAGTTCTTGAAATTTCTAATATGCAATTGACATTGCTATGCGGTCTATAATTTGCTCTGTAAATACATGTTTTCATTTCTATGCCTTCTATTGAATCTATGCATGTTGAAGCTAGGTAGGCCGTATTAAGTCTGTATATATTTTCTCTTACTTGTGTTACATATGTACAAGCTGAGTCAATTGTCCTTAGACTATTTGTAGCCACTGATTCTGGGCTATTGTCACCATCAAGAGGAGACAACTAAAGTAAATATAATTCTTTTAAGCTGCAAGCTTTCTCACTGCAGACCATGGTAAATTGTGGGTACAAGTACAAGAAAGGTAATTCATATGAAGATCTTATAATTAGTGGCTTTTTTGGCTTGTTACAGGAGTGGATATTAGTATGAATACACATTTGAAGACAGTAAAACTGACGGTGAAGGGTAAAAACCCAATAACTCTTGATCACCTCAGTGTGAGGGGTAATAACATTCGCTATTATATTCTTCCTGATAGCCTGAACCTTGAGACTCTACTGGTGGAAGAGACACCTAGGGTCAAGCCCAAGAAGCCGACTGCTGGTATTATTTGTTCAACACTGGATTCAATATATTTTTATGTCTCATTGTATACTGCTTGTTTGTCCTTAGATTCTGTCAACTGATATCTCTTTTGTGGCTTCATCTACTCAGGGAGGCCTATGGGACGTGGTAGGGGCCGTGGACGTGGACGCGGACGTGGCCGAGGCCGCTAATTATTTTTGCAGATGCAAATTTTTGCAGTGTCTTCGTATTCACGAATGGCTTTCATGCATATGGGAAATTTACTTGAGGCATTTGTTTGGAGCAGTAAAAAAATGTACGGTTAATGTTCAGTTTTTTTTTTTGGTAAACAGTTAATGTTCAGTTTCAGGGTACTTCTTTATGCTTCTGCCTTAAAAGGTTTTTAAATAGGAACAGATGGTTGCTAAATATATGGATTCCTTTCACATCAGGAGCACAATGCGAGGAGATTCATGTATTGCTTTGCATTGTCCATGATTGCCAGTGTGACCTCCAAACTGCACACCTTGTGGATTATTACAAATCTCTGTTGTTGATTTCAGAATGTGTAGCTGGCGTTATTTAGCTGGTAAAACGGACTGCTAGTTTGGAAGTCACAGGTTGCCGGGGTCCTGATGTAGCCCAGAAACGATCAGAGACTCCCGTGGTCAGCTTGTTACAAGCAGATTTACATGGCAACATTGGAGGCCACCGGGATGGTTTTTTCTATGTTGTAGCCGGTATACACTCTAGTAGGCCAGATGAAATGAATGCATTTCCTCTGAACGCAAACTGCACAAGAGCATTATATCTGCATCAAATTAAAATATCATGATACCTATTTTACAACAATAACATTCTTACGTAGAATGATCGGATATAAACGATAGACGTGCTGCATATTTTGGTTCCTACCCACTATATGAAAGTCGGATACATGTTTGTGAAATTTGTTCCCGTTCAGCATGCTTCTGTAACTGTAATGGAAATTGAAATTCAGCACATTTTCACATTCATTTCGGATAAGATAAGCCTAATTAATTGAAGAATCAACATTCTAGTTTCCTTCATCTTGATTCAACAAAACTGCAATGGGTACAAATTTGATGCTCAAACTGACGACTCTTTGCTGTGGTCTTCATTCCTCCATGGAGGTAAGTTACAACAGATGCAAATTTGACGCTCAGGACCTTAAAGCATCACTACAAATCCTAGCTTAGGATTAACACTGTAAATTTCCTAATAATTGCAATACACCATTTTCAGCTAACCATCTCATTTCCGGGAGTTGAAAATAGCTGCAAGATTTCATTCCTCTCCAGAGATGCAAGGACATCTAATAAAGCTGCAATATTTGAGTATCTATAGTTCTATGGTTATGTTCCACAGATACAACTCTTCCTTTGGTAACTTCAAAGAAAGGGTTACCATTCCAGATTCTTCTTTATATTCAAATGCCACCTCCTCTGTATCAACTAATATCTTCCTGGGTCTAGCCGATGAATAGGCCCCAAATATGCCACACCCTCGAACTTTCATGTCCACTGTTGCACTTCTTTCTGATTCATATCTCAATTCTTTGATGGAACCTCCTGAATTGAACATCTTTATCAGCCCAATAGGAGCAAAAGAAGCTTTACTGGACAATTCCTTGACAGGTACCACTGTGAAAACTTCATATTCCCGGGATCTCAATGTAACTGGCAGAGATGCATTCCTTGGAAGATAAACTACCTCTCCTGTAAGGATTATCACAACTACTTGAGCAAATAAAATAAATGTGGTTGCCCATCTTTCTTACTAATCTTAACATGCATGTGTTGTTTCCAATTTCAATGTCATCTACTTGGTATGAAAGCAAAGTTTAGTTTAAAAGTCATGATTAAAGTTATGTGAAAAAAATACGATGAAGATGAGATATACTGCACATACCACCCAGATGCGAATATATAACAGCATCACCAGTCCATTGATCGTGAGCAACTTTAGGAAGATAATCAACATCTTTAGATCGAATTACCCCTGTGGCTGTTCCAGGCTGTTCGTCATGGATAAGGTTTGTCTTTCCAACCCTACACCACCCAGCTCCTTGGCAGTTGAACACCCCCACAACTCCAGAGAAGTCATTCAGATTCCATATCTTCAGAAGACTATGGGCAACAATAGTTAAGCAGAAATTGACAGACCTGATTTTGAAGAGACAGAAAGTAAAAGGCAAAGATAATTCACATTTATGGCTGTTGTTTACCTCTTTCCATCTCTGGCAGGATCAGAAAACAAGCAATCCCTTGTAGGTCTTCCTGGAAGTTTGGCCCGCAAAATGGATCCATCAGGAAGTACGAGCTTCTTTAAAAGATTGAAGTCATGGTGGCCAGGCTTGTCACTGCAAGTGTAGAGGAATCCACATGAAAAACACTTTTCTTATAAACACCAGAGATGATGCAAAGTTGAAAGAGGTTAAACCTGACGTAAATTGCACATCCTCCAACTGCACGAGCAGCTCCATGATATTCGGCCATTGGATGAAGGCTCTGGCAGGTAAATATTAGCAAACATCCATGTATACATGAACAATGAAAGATTGAAAAGAAACAAGAAAATGTAGTTCATCAACTTACATGGAACATATCCCAATCTGGCTGCATAAATTCTCCAAGGAAAACAGTGTTATAAGCAACAGACGCAATATGAATTGTGTGAGATGCAGGATCTTTCGGCCAGAAATCATCTGATGCTCTTATCACAGCTGCTCTCTTTGTGCTATGATGAAAATTATTAATTAAAGTAAATCAAAATGAGGAGGCTCACATATTAAATCAAAATAAAACTATAAAAGAAGATGATTGGATAACAACCAAAAGAAAACAGATTAAAAGAGCTCAGCTACCTGTACAAACCATCTGTATTGTGACTCATACAAGAAATAATTCCATTATCGAGAAAGTTTCTAGATATTGAAGCCTCCAGTGCTTGATGATATTTTCTAGCAAGTTTTACTCTCCCCCCATGACCAGCTCCCAGAGTCTCGAGGATGTTCTGGACATCTACTTTGACCCCATCAATACCAGCTGATGCAAGATAAGAATGCAGTTCATCATAGAAGTTAAGAACTTTTTCAGGGTTCACAAGGCCAAGACCATTTTTGGCAATGCTCTCAAGAGCTTCACACCGCTCAATGGACTTAACTCCGGGAGATGAGACAGGGTATGCCATTTTAGAATCATAGTGTTCCATCTCTGTAACACCAGGTCTAACACCACCCCAGTATCCAGTTATCGCGTGCCACACATAAACATATCTGCATGCATAAGAATAGGAGAGGGAAGAACTCTCAATCAGGAAGCTGCTGCTGCTGATATTGCATGGATAAAGCAAAAGACTAAACTCAGATGGACTCGTAAACACACACAAAAATGACCTTTTGGACGAACAATATTGAGCAAAAGGAGAGAACTATTCAATCTTACTTTATAGCATGCTTGACTTTGATCTCAGAAATAATGTGGGCAAGTCCCTTTGCTGGATCCTCTTCTCTGTGACCGTCTTTGCCATCTTTCTGAAACTTATAGTTTTCTTTAAAATGAGTTAACCTGTTTGCGAAACTGGAAAATATGGGAAGATACAGAAAATTAAAAAAGGTTGCTAATCAGCGAAAGCAAACAGGGGAAACCAAATAAAAAGGAACTCCATATGGTACTCACTTGGCTGCATCTTGGGTTTTAGACGCAATTCCATTGGAATCCATTCCAACCGATTGCCATCCATCATCAATTATAACAAACTTGGGAGGAATTCCGCCTTCTTCTAAACTGCAAGTTATTAAGATTACATTACATTTTTTCTGTGACAATTGAGCCATGCATTTTTGGAAGTTACCTAAATAAATTGAGTGATACCTTTGTAACCCTTGCCTTACTCCCTCTGCAGTTATGTCAGTATAAAATGCATCCCATGTACACCAGCCAAACCAGTTTAGCATATCTGGCATCTGACCCAAAACAATAGAAACATAAAATCAATCTAACAGTGAGCCAGACTCACAAATAAATTAGTTAAAAGTGTAAAGAAAGAAAAATGGAACCTTCTTTCGTTCACGATGAGTAAATGTATTTAAGTGCCTCTCGACAGCCCTGCAGAAATTTTCAATACCACAAAAAATATCATTGATTGAACCACTAGTATGTAGTCACAAGCAAATTGCAAAGGCCTAGAAAGCATACAATAGTTGGAAGAGACAAGGCCAGAGAGCATAATTTGGTATTATCAATTAGAGGAACTGATTTCCTCTCTAACGCAAGCCTCTTTCAATCCCTCTTACGCACCAGGAAATTGTTTCCAATTAGAGTGGCGGTTATCCTAATTCATTATATGTAGAAAAGTTTTCCTTTTTATTTTTCTTTTCAGAAAGAAGAAGTTGAAAGATTTATTGCCTGATGATTCTTTACTATGCAAAGAATGATCATAATAGAAAGTACATTCCCTATCAATAAAGAGAAATGAAACCTTCCATCATAAAGTAAATCTTACATAGTGGAAGCATAGCTCCCAAAAGAATAGATGGCTCATGCAATAGTCTGAAACCATGACTAGCAAGGCATCAAAAGGATCTGAGCCAACATCAAATGGTGTATGGGAGATACAACAATATAGTTCTTGTCCACAACCTAAGATCTTACCTATGAGGTGACAGCACAATCAATCTAAACTGATTTCATGGTTGTATCAGTTTCAAATTTGGGATCATGAGTTGACATAATTTATGATGATGGACGAATATTTTGAACAAGAAACCTATAAAACCAAAAATTTGCATGGCTTAGACTTCTTACTTTACTGCATTTGTGATGACATCAAATGGATCTGAGCCAGCTGCCACAAAAACCAAATGGCTTCCTTCGAATCCTTCAACAGCAGGATCTCCTGCAACGGACCAACATTTATATCAAGAGCAGGCAAACCAACTTCGCGATAAAAGAAATCAGTAAATGATTCAAAAGTACCGCTTTCTAAACAGATCTCCATCTCATTATTTGGGTTCCCCTGAAGAACAGCTCTGAAGTCTCCCTCAAGAATGGGCAAGAAAACAGTATATAATGCAGATTGGCCTCCATTATCGTCAGTTCCTTCACCAAAATGGGACCCGTCATGTCCTTCAACAATCAAGAATTGGGTCTCAAATGGGATATCTTGTCCAAAAGAACCCATCCTCTGTGTCATCCACCATAATTTGAAGCGGAAAACACACATGAAACGCAATCCCCTGTAAGTTAAAGAACAAAGATCAAAACATCGAAACATAAATCTCATGTTTCACATAACCCAGATATATGGATAACTTACTCGAGCTTTCCCACAGGGAAAACACGACGACTTCCATTTCGATCAGATGTTACACCAATAAAAGCTCCATTTGTCAAACTTTCACCTGATGCCGGAGTCACAGTGATGTTGCCATGAACATCAGACAGAATGCAGTTGCCCAAAACCATTAACTTCCCATCAGCAACAGAAATCCCAGCCCCAACAGTCATTGTGTTGGATAAACAATAAAACCCAACAATTCCAAATTATGACACTTGAATGGCTAAAGAGATTATGAAAAAAGGAAAAAGAAACCACCAATCTCAGATCCTAACTAACGGACCAAAACCCAAGGTCTGAAACTCCACGACAAAGAAAAAAATGATCAGAGAAGAGAGGAATAAGAGCTTGGAGAGAAAAAGAAAAAAAAAAGGGAAGTACAACTAAAATGAAGGAAATTAAAAGCGAAACTGAAAAAACAGAACCAAAACGAAACCCAGACGAGAAGACAAAAATGAAAGGCTGCAAAAGTGAAAAAGCCCAACGACCCCGCGCATGGATGTTAAAAAGGAAGGTGGGGTATTTATAATTGAAAAAGGCATGGCATGTTGCACCTCAGGTCTCCGCTTTCTTTCCCATGCTGTGTGCTCGAGGAAACTCGATCACGCGCAATAAGCCATCACCATTGATCTTGAGGAACACCAGTCACATCCACCGTTGGAATCTACAGAAATATCGATCTTCTTAGTCAGACTATAAATCTAACGGCATTAATTGACGATAGAATATGGAGATTGCTGAATGAGGGGTGGCGTGGCAATGGATAGAATAGTAGGAAGAGCATGGGATATTTGCTTGAAAATATATGTACTGCTTCGTGAATTGAAGCACGAGGATTCGGAACGAAGCATTTTGGACAGATCGTCTCTGACTGGGCAACCAACTTCCGCGAGGAGAGTCGAGAAGGAGCACCACGTTGATCTGACGTGGAAGCAATCTTCTCGACAGCGACTGGCTCCTACAAACGGGTTCTGCCATATCAGCTGTTCTCGTCGGAGAAAGACGCAACCCCAGGGGCATTCATTTATATCGATTTAAAGAGATCTGGTGCACTGTCTTTGTCGAACCTAATTTCCAGCTAAGATAATAACTTCACCGTCTTTTCCTGCAAATGACTTTGGCACTCGCCATGAATTTGATACCCGGAAGTCTTTTATGCTCAAATAATGACATCTATAAAAGTACAATTACAGTATCACGAGTGTTGAGTTCAACAAAATTTTCCAAGTTAGGTACCTAATTGAAGTGGATTCCTCCTCCCTTGAATTGAGAGTTACCATTTAAAAAGCATGTTCAAGAGCGTTTCGTGTACCAATAAAGATCATAAGACAGAACCCAAGCAATAAAATCTGGTGGCCAGTTTAACCAAATGCAAGAAAAGTGTCAGCGTTCTAATTAGCTTCTCGACGGCAAGGGGGGCAGCTTAGCCCAAGCAACACCACTCTCTTCCCGCTCCCGGCGCCCCCGTCTCTCTTTACAAAACCATTACATTTACTCAACGACATGACCTTGTCTTATCCTTTTTTGACCTTTTTTCTATTATGACTAGTGATGGGCCGATGATACCTCCAAGTCCACAGACAAAAAAAAATCCATAGAATAAGCCATGGCGAGTGTGGGCTGTTGCAAATGGGCTTATAAGGTTAAATGAGGCATTGCGAAGAAAGCAATGTTGGGCCGGAATCTTTCTCTTTTTAGTTATCATTATTAAGGATTTGACAAATTAACCTTCCCTAATCAATGGACATGTCCTCTAGTATTGAGATGGGCGTAAGGTCATGTTAATTTTCAATATGCAAATTACTTGTGATAGTAGAAATGAGTCACTAATCCTATAATTCTCACATATTGCATGAAACACCAGATCGTATAGAATTTTCCGGTACTTAATTCCTTCAGCTACCTGCAAAAAAGAAATAAACCATTAATTATTTCTAATGATAGGTTTTATAATGTTTTAATATTTGATAATATATAATTTACAATTTTTTTTGTCATCTGTCTCCTTATGCCCATGCTTCGAGAAAAATTCGTGAACCTTTCCTTACACATGGGAAGTTTTGTCGAGAGCGTTTCATTTAGAGCCACTCAATGATACCAGCGTGAAACGCATGAATGGATGTCCATGTCAGGAGGGGGCCCCACACATTCAAATTTCATTCTTAGAACCATCGGATTTTGGCTATAGAAGAAATGCTTCCAGTTTCATTTTGCTTATTTAGGAGCTTAAATGCTAATAGTTAATTAATTGTAGGATATTCCAATTAGCGGCCAGATCACGGCCTGCAGCAGATGTTGTCGGCGACAATCCGGAGGAAAACATCAACGAACAATACCACGTGCATAGGCATGACACCTGAGCTATGGTCGGCACTCCAAGACAAACGCAGTTCAATGCGTCCTTTTTCACTTTCGGTGGCGCAAGTGCCATAGCAGTTAAAAGGAAAGAGTAGTTGCTGCCTTGCTGGTTGCTGGTACAGCAATTTGTACGAACCGATGTGTGTTTTCTCGTTTGCATTCAAAAACACTCTAAAAGACAACCAAAAAAAAAAAGTTGATCTGGCAAAAGCGCAACCCTTTGCACTTTACTTTTATGATTATGATATGATATGATTTCTGTTGTCAATTCCATTAGACTAATGTCTACCGTTCGTGTCGTTTGGTTAATGTCTGTTTTAAAGATTAGAAATTTGTATTCGTGTTGTCCATTCCAGCGGACTTACATCAACCACTTCGGTCGTCAGCTTAACGCCTGCTACATGCAAGAGTCCATTCATATAAATCTCATTAGAGTTTAATTAATTAGGAACAAAAGGAGTAGGTATTGATGTCGCCCATAGTTCGTGGTTCGGTTTTTCTATTAATCTAGGCGTAGGCCTTGTCCTCTCGCTTAGCCTGCTTTGGTGAAACTAGCCTTAATTGGCTCCAATTATATGGGCCCGGTTCTCCTTCTACAGTTGTCGGTGTTTAAAAACCCCAACAAAGTTGGTAATTCAGAGAACAATTGGGCCAAGTTACCAGCCTTGTTATTATATAAATAAAGTAATATTTAAAGAGATAGATGAGAAATATATTGTAATTTAAAGGATTATCATCCAAAACTTAGGCTCCGTTTGGTAACACTGAATGCAAAAAAGTACTTTTCTACTTTTCAAAAGATCTTTTTTTGAAGCAAAGTTGTTTGGTACACTTTTGTTTTGCTTCTAAGAAGTAAAAGAAGCATGTTTGGTAACTACAATAGCATATAAATTGCTTTTATGCTATCATATAAAACTACTATAAATATTTGATGCATTCGACTAAAAAATATATTTGACATATATTGTAACGGGTTGAGCAATAATCAAGGGGTTGGTTCAAGTTAAATCTGTTTATTGGTGGGTTGGGAAAACCCAAAACCAAACCCAACTTGCCAATAATCGGGTTCAACGGATCGTTATCAGGTTAAATAGATTAAATGGGTCGTTATTAGGTTAAACGGGTCATTGTCAAGTTAAACAGATCATCTTTGGGTTAAGTGGGTCATTATCAAGTTAAACGAGTAATTATAAGGTTAAACGGATCATTATCGGATTAAACAGATCATTCTCGGGTTAAACGAGTCATTATAAGATTAAACGGGTATCGGGTTAAACGTATAATTATCAGGTTAAGCAGGTCATTATCGAGTTAAATGGGTCGTTATCGGGTTAAATGGGTCATTATTGAGTTAAACGGATCATTATCAAGTTAGATTCAAGTTGACCCGAATATGAACAAGTTACTAAATCCCCAACCCAAAACCGACCCAACTATTACACAGGTCAACCCGAACCCGTTTATTCTATTTGGATTAGGACAGGTTGGGTCGATTTTTTCCAGGTCTAATTTTATGTTGAGGGTTTTAGAAGTAAGAAAGTAAATTTATGGTTAAAGTGAGAAGCAACATTTCTACATTTCTCTTGAAAAACAATTTTATTGTTTTTTTGCTTTTTATAAATTGCTTCATATGTGTATAACCAAACAACACTTTTGCTTTCGAAAGCAATTTTTTGCTTTTAAAAGCAAAAAAACACTTCTGAAAAACGTTACTAAACGGCACCTTAGTTTTTTCCCATTTAAATTTTGGGATTTATATTATAAAACTACCTAACTAGTTAAAATTACTTGGTTTTTAGGGTGAGTAAACTTGCAATTTACACTGTCCGTGTAAGTCGGGCAAGTATTCCAAGTTACTCGCGGGTATTTAAAGAGTGCTTTACAAGCCTCAAAAGGGAATCAATAGTTAACAAATATGTATCTAATATGAGTTTCACATTAAATGGTTTGATTGGTTTTTTTATATTTATAAGAAGCCGTCCTATGTATATTCATTCATCAAAATGAGGATTACATCAATGGATAAACTTTCATGGATACCATTAACAAAGGGGCACAAGATATCCTTCTTCTCAATAGAGCATTTTTCAGGGATGCACAGAGGCAACAGACTGTTAGTTAAAACCACCAATACCAACAGCAAACTGTTGGTGGTGTCTGCAAAAGGGTCCGCACAATGGCAGATTGAAATACCCAGCGAAGGGGAGAGATCTATCATCGTTGGACACGAGATAGGAAGTGGGTAAGTAAAGGAAAATCCAATACTTACCCAAACACAAACCTGAAATATGCAGGGTTTAGAGAAGGCATCGTGAACCCAGACTTTACATACTACCACAAAAGTTACATAGCACCGTCCAGACACCACGCAAACAACAAAAAACCTAAACAAAACCCTATTAGGGTGGAAAGACCAGATCAACCCTAATATCAAACAGAGAACAACGATTTCCTCAAATTGACCACAAAAGAGGGGTTGATCGACAAAACCTAACTTATGAAGGAAACTTTTGTGTGGCTTGCAGTACCTACCAGTCCCACTGGAACCAGTCGGCTGCAAGCCACCTCCATCATCTTCGTCCGTTGATTCCTTAGATTCCGCCATCTCGGAAGCCATCTGATTCCACAAAAGAGCTCGAACCTGAAAACCGGAGCCTTTATCCCACACTGCCCAGGAGAAATGTAAGATCCCCAATTGTTTAGGTAGACGTTTGATTGGTTTGGTGGTAGACTAGAGTGGCGATTTCATCCCAAATTAGGCTGCAATGAAGGCATCTTCATTATATGTATGGCAAGCTATTCCTCCAATTGTTTAGGTAGACGTTTCTCTTTACAAAGAAACTAAGTCACTAATAATGGATCTTTGGAAGTTGCCGCACATGAAAATAAATTATCTCCCAATATAGTTTCGTGTGGAAATAAATAGAAACGGGTCCAAGAAAAAGATGTAAATCTACCGTGACAGAGAGTCTCACCTCTCTTACTACGACTGGGACATTGATGTCACGGGATCTTTATCTTTGAACATGAAATAGGTGATCGATGTGAAATCTACTTGACCGATTCCACTAGGGTCGGTTTTGACTGATTTTTAGAGTAAGAAGATAATAGAGATAAATTTGGGGGAGAATTCGTCAAAGCTTGAATGCCAGTGCCGTATGCGACTCAAAAGAAAGAAAGAAAAAGAAGCTTCTGCTCATTGTAGTTTAGTCCTTCATTTGATCCATCATCACGAGACATGACCAGCAGTGGTCTATTACCTCTTCGACTATATTCAACACATGGGAAGCATTGACCCCCAACTAAACCTTCCATTACATCTTCCATTATGCCTATTGGGTTAAGCAAGCCACTTTTTCCTTCTTCTTTTTTTTTTTCCAAAAAACTCAATTATATTTTTTAACAATCATTTATATCTAAAAGCTTAAATTAACAAGTGAAAGTGTAACTATTATGTATGTCAAAGTGATTACATTTAATATTTTAGCAATACTTGATAGACTAAAATAGAAATCCATCTATTGGGCGGCCCACTAAATAGATTGAGACATGCCATTTTCGTTTGAAAAAAGGCCTTTTTTTTTTAGTAAGGACTGGCACAGAGCCTACAAAAGGTATTGAGTGGGTTACTAGGTGCCGTTAGTTTAGATTTCCCTCTCTATTATATTCTCGATGTCACATAGCCAGCCAAGTTTGAAAATTGACTACATTCAAGCGTGGCATTTCAGCATCGACATGCCGTGCGAAGACTGCATCCGCACAACCCAAACTCATAGCAATTGGTCAGTCAAATCCAAGTACAGTTATCTCTCGTGAATAGGCAGGGGTTCAATTCCATTTAATTTGAGCCGGATTAACCAAAATTCCAAGCCAAATTATATCAAATTGAGAACCGATTTCCGAACCCAAAAAATAATAATAATAATAAATTAACATTACATATATGGGTATATATGTATTATAAATAAGACATATATTATTTATATACGGACACACACATATACATACATACAAATGGAAGCTCCATAATTGGGGTTCTTTCTAAGTCAACTTAATATCCATTTGGTTCCCAAATTGATTAAATGATTGCCGACCCATCCTATCTCCAACTTTAATATTTTTATGTGTTTTTATTTTATTTTAATAATGAATCAACAAAATTAATGGTTGGATTAAGAAAGGTACAGGAGGTCAAAGAGCTAAATATTTATTATTCTTATCCTCTATGGTTTTTGTGCTACTGTTATTTGTTTTCGGTTATTAAATGGTGGTCCTATTAATTAACTTTTAGTTATACAAACATACGAAAAGGACAGGCTTCTAGAAGCTATCTGACGTGTAAATGTTTGCCGTTGATAGGGACGGTTAAAAACCGATTTTGAAATATGAGTAAAAGAGTATTAATTGGAAGTGGACCCGTGACTTTGCAGAGGTGGTGATGCACGCACAGTTCGTTTTGGGGTCCCAGAGAGCGAAGGGCGGACCCACCCACCGATTCCAGTAAAAAATGGGGACCATACCTTTTGCTCTTTTAGATGCGATAATAAGAAAAGTCTTCTAGATACTAGATACAGAGAGAGAGAGAGTGTTTGTTCTCTAACACTAATTAACCGGTGACTTCATTTCACTCCTTGCTTTCCTTACAAAAAAATCAAAAAAGGGAGGACAGAGATCCCATCCAAAGGGCCCCCTCGTCCTTCCGATATGACGACATATCTTCCAGAAGCTCTCGAGCTGGGCAAATCCTTGTAAATATCTCTTGCAAGCCTCGCGCGACGCCTTTGTTTTTGTTTACACCCTCTAAAGACTCAGAAATAAGAAAAGGGCAAATTACACTTACGTCCTTTGAGGTATGACATAATTACACTTACCTCCTTTGAAGTTTCTGATATAACACTGTCACCCCTTGACGTTTATGTGTGAGTCATACTAACACCCCTCACTACATTTTCCGCATTAAAAAAAAAAAACTTTTGAATGTATGATATTTAGACATACATTCACAAATTATTTTTTTTAAATTAATTTTTAGTCATACATTCAAAAATTATTTATTTTTTAATACGAAAAATGTAATGAGAGGGTGTTAGTGTGACCCACACATAAACGTCAAGGGGTGACAGTGTTATATCAGAAACCTCAAGGAAGGTAAGTGTAATTATGTCATACCTCAAGGGAGGTAAGTGTAATTTACCCATAAGAAAATGTCATGTCACAAGCACACGTAGGCTTTGTTCAGTCAGGTAGGCCACGTCAACATATATGTTGGCAGAGATTTCAGTTAAAGCCACGCAAGCCTATACAACGAACCATATTCATGTTGTTCAAAAAATCGTATCACCGGTCATTTGAGAATAACGACTTTAAGATCGTGGCCGGAACGGTTATCTTTCAAGAACAGAAGACTGCAGATGACTAGCCTCCATGAAGATCATGCAAGAGTGGGACGTTGAGCAATTGTCAAAGATTGGCTATAAAAGGCACAAACTTGAAGAGCTTGAGGACACAATCCATCTAACCGCAACCGGTTATAATATTATTTTGATCATCCGTGATCTTTATCCCGTCTCCTACACTGTAGCCAGAAAGATAAATTAGGATTTCTCTCACTGCTTCCAGTCGCAGTGATACCTTAGACCCCTGTTTACTTCGATTAACGCTAGAACCTTGCCACCGGAGAGTAAATTGAGGTCGTCCCTGACTAAAAGTTAATTTAAAAAATTAATTTTTAGTCATACATTCAAAAGTTATTTATTTTTTAATACGGAAAATGTAGTGAGGGGTATTAGTGTGACCCACACATAAACGTCAAGGAGTGACAGTGTTATATCAGAAATCCCAAGGGAGATAAGTGTAATTATGTCATACCTCAAGGGAGGTAAGTGTAATTTACCCAAAAAATTACAATTATTAACAAATGAATTTTGCAAAATATATCTTCTATTCTTTTTATTTTTCATGTTTTTTATTTGATGGGCACTTGGTCCTTTGACTACCTCGGGGACCAGCTCACGGGATGCCTTATTTCAAGGAAGTCTTGAAATTGGTGCAGGAGGGCCCTAACCTCGGGCAGGGGAGGAACATCCCAAAGCGTTAACTACAACCTAAATGGGATGCATCAAACTGACATGGGATGGGACTAAGTGAATATGAACAAATACGTCTGCAGGTGTCATCTTTTAATTGGTTGTATTTCCTGCCCTTTGTGACCGCACAGGGAAGCGACAAAATGTGATTTGATTCCACTGAGACAGAGTCCTCCAACCTTTGTATTCTCCGGCCCCACCCGGCCCCACCCGCACCCCATCTTTTGTGTCGCTGATTAATCAGTAACCGTGGTTATCAGATGGCCAGCACCGCTTCTGGATTGGAATATTCTGTTTTGAATCGGATTTGAACGGTTCAAATTGATAAATCACTTCCCTTCATTCACCTAACAGTACGAGGGAGATGTATCGGAACTCAAAACTGTTTCTAGAAGGAAGCAGTACAGCTATCACTCAATACGCCAGCGGCCCAGCCAGATCCCAGCCTAGGATAGAGCTTCTAGAAGCTCAAATCGGTTGCCCTGTCAGCACTCGAGGGACACATGGATGCTTTCGGTTGGTCTTCTCTCTCCACCACCTCAGCCTAAGTCACGCATGATTCGATTCGACCAAACGGCGTGCTCCTGCGAAACAGCTAACGCAAAAAAGTCCGGCGCCCATTGTGCCCCCCTCTCTCTCTCTCTCTCTCTCTCTTCAAATCCAAATCCGTCGCTCTCAAACTCTCATCCTCATCTTTATAAAATCTCCTTTTTTTCTGCTTCTCGAACCAGATTTTTTTTTCTGCTTCTCGAACCCGCCGATCGCCCCAGACGATAGAAAAAGCAAAATTTTTCCAGCATTCCTTAATCGAAAACCATTCAATGTTCGGAACCCTAACTTTTCTCACGGGAACCTCTCCTCAATTCTTGCCGGGAAACAGCTTCTCTGCCGCAGGAGTCTCCACCTCCGGATCTCACAGTAAAATGCCTTTCGCTGCACGGAATCCCTCCGGAAATTGCAAGGTTCAAGCGATCGCAGGAACCGCCGCACGAGTCAAGTCGACGAAACCGGCGAACCTGTACCAGATACTTCGGATTACGGAAACGGCGTCGCCGATCGAGATCAAAACCGCGTACAGAAGCTTGGCGAAGGTTTATCACCCAGACGCATCATCGGAATCATCAGATTGTGGGGATTTCATAGAGATTCATAATGCGTACGCGACTTTGTCAGATCCGACGGCAAGGGCTCGCTACGATCTAGCGATAGGTGCAAGAACAAGATTTAGATATTCGGCCGGAATCCGCCCTCATTTCGGTCAGACGATGAGATGGGAGACTGATCAGTGCTGGTAGGTGGGACTCACCGGCTTCCGCCTATTTTCCTCTTTTTTTTTTCTTTTTCACGTCATTGAATCGCGTACTCGCGTTTCTATTGGCCGGTGTTTGCCACATGTATATATAATTACGTGGTACAGAGTATTCCGTATTTCTGTTTCCGTCTACTAATCTCATCTGCTGCGGCTGCCATTTGGCTTCCAAAAAAAAAAAAGATATTTTATTCAATGTAAAGATTTTTGTACCCCCTCTGCCATTGTTGCCGCTAATTCTCATTCTCAGTAAGCATTCAAAATTACACATGGTGATAGATCGTCTCTGAACGATAAGATGAACTCCAAGAAGCGAAATGGTTGAGTCATTTAGGCAGCATGATTGGGGGTGTTGAAGAGTTTGTCTCAGAATAGCCTAAATTGGCATGCAGTGCTTCTAATCCAAGTGTTTATTTCTTCTTCTTTAATCTCGTCAAGAGAACCTTCATGACGCGTATTTGGGACTATACCTTGTTCTAAGCCTATTTGCAATCAGTTTGGGGCAGGAAGTTATAGTAGCACAATTAAAGAGATTGTATAGCTCCTACCAAATTTTGTTTTTCCCTTTTTTTTTTTTGGAAATACAATCCCTTTGTAAGAGTTTGCCTTAGGATTCAAGTACACTCTGTATCCTTGTTACGTTGTGTCTGTGACACAATGGATTATACTTGAAAAAGAGATTATCCTGAGCTTTCTACAAGTCCCTTGTGGCCTTGTCTAGGGAGAGTTTCTTGTTTACATTTTTGACATTTGAATGGACTTTCTATTACTGTATCCTTGTGATCGTTGAATGAGGATGGGCACGCAACCTAAGGTTTCTGTGTTATGTTCTCCAAGTCCAGGATCTGAGATAAGGAATTCATCTTTTCAAGTTGGTAAATTTTTTTGCGGATATTGGGTTTCTCTGGTGTAGACAAAAAGTTACCATCACCCAAATGAGTTGTGGATAAATGGAAGAGGCTCTCAGGCCTCTAATGAGTGAGGTGCAAGCAAGAAACTGCTGGTACCCCCATAATGGCAACGCAAATGTGCAAGCAAGCAGCCATTAACGCCCGTGAGTAAAGTGTAGCACAAAGCTAGAAGCAGTTAACGTCCAGTGATTATGATCTAAGAGTGCAAGCAAAAATCCTTCAATACCAAGTGATAAAATGATAATACAATACAACTTTTACATTAGCGGTTTACACTTTAGATAACTCATTGAAGATAATCATTGTCTTTAGTTATAAAGTGAAAAGAGAAAGAGAGAGATTTGGAATTAGCATTGCATAAAATCTATTTCAAATATGATATTTTCACGATTACAATCATATTGAGTTTCCGGGGCACCCAACTACTTATATGTACCGAACATTATAACTTTAATGTAAAGCAATTTATTTGGCGTTGTGGATGAGTACTCTGTTTTGAGTCACATACCACTAAGTCCTTGTCCAAAAGAAAGTTTAATTGCAGCCTCGAACAGTGGGTGCCAAGTCATACAACTTGTCTAAACCTAGAGAGTGGGGAATGCTAGTCTAGAGGTTTTGATTAGCTCTTCATAATATTCAACATTTCACTGGCAGTGGCTTCAAAGTGCAGCAGCTCTGAGCGGCCGATTCATGCAGCACAAGAAGCCAATGACCAACTTACGGACATGAAGAAATCGTGGTACAACTTCATTTCCGAGATTTGATAGATGCCAGCGTGCATCATCCCAATGTAACATATGAACAGAGTGAAGATATAAAACCGGAAAAAATGGCAGTTTCTTTTGGAACGCTGTCTCATTTTTCTGGGGAAAAGGGAAAGGAATAATACACACGAGATTTGAACAAAATGAAAATAAAATAAAAATGTAAGCTCAATCACTTGAACAGACAAAATCTACTTCACATACGTCGCCACCAAGTTCCTAAACCCATGCAGTAGTAATAGGTCCCACTTTCATACACAACTTTCTGAGTCTTCTCTGTACAAACGTTCTCCCTGATGCAAGCCAAAAGTCTCTTACCATGAACTTTGGACACCTGATTGAAGGACAGAATCATTTCCAGCCCATCAACACCGAGTTGATAACGTGCATGACTATTCGGATACTGGAAGCTTCAGACGGAGTGGTCGTTGGTACACTACGTTGATGGCCCAGTATTTGGTATACCTGTTCAAAGATGGGCCTCACGTGCATCGCTATCATCGGATCCGATGGGTTTATGGCAACAACCACATCCGTCATCCATGCCAGCTTCCGGGATGTCTCCTTGGTAATATCACAGGCCAACTGCTGCAGGAGGGACAGCAGAACTCCTTGGCTCAGAGGCAAAGGCACCATAGACAAAATCCCCTGTAAATCAACCTAGTAGAACATAAAGATACAAAGATGTAACTAATCCCGGGAAGAAAATGAAAAAAAAAAAATCAAACCAATCAGCAGAAGAAAATGTTTGACTTACTGAGGGAAAAACAAAAGGCAGACCCAAAAGAAAATGTTATCCACTCATTACGGAACTTAGATACACACAATACAAAACATTCACGCCTAACATAACCATGTTGTTCTCCAAATAGAATATATACAAACCATCCAATCTCGAATTCTTGGATGTGAGGGAAAATCTGCCCCTATGCAGTTAAGAGATGGTTGGTTATATTACTTCCATCATCATCATTATTGAACTATAGAATTTTAGAAGAAAACCAAAGGAAATACCCCTCAACTGTTGCTAATCCAAGTAGCCCAAACATGCACAAGCTTAAAAGCTAATTTTAAATCAGTGATTCAAGAAGATTGCATGTAACCTTCTCGTGACATCAATCTATGGAAAATAAACCATACCCTTATTATCCAGGAAATTAATAATAAACCTCCAATTAAATTCGCCATTACAACATAATAGCATCACATGAAACTCCCCTTAAAATTCATGTGAATTTTAAAATGAAATTGGAACAAAAATATCCCTAATTTTCAGTATTTTTTCAATTAAATTTTAAACCAAATTTTAAGACACAAAACAATAGATCTTAATAAGACAAAAAAACCATGTCCCAACATGGACTTAGAAACCCCCTTCTAGTTCTAGATGGCTGTGAACACAAACACACTCTGTACATGCCTCCACCATATTTTTTGGTATTTGGTGCCTTTTCTTTCTCTATATTTCATGTGTCAACAAGTCCACAAGCATGTAAATACGTATTGTGCACATGCCTTTTCCTTTTTTCTTTTTCCCTTTCTTCCGCATACAGACAAGTAAATAATGTATCTATACTATTATATGAAGCCAACCCTCTATTTTCTGCCTGACATTCTATACCCAAAACGCCCTCCAAAATTTTTTTTTAAAATTAAATCCTATACCAGGTTTGTCAAATCCTATAATGTCGTCAGCAGTTTACACACATTTTTCCAAAGATAACCATGAGATTTAATTACTGATTTCCTTATCTCCAAGGATAGATCCACGTTCCTTAAGTATAACTACCTTTTTCAAATTGTAATAGTTTCTAATTATTGATTAATTAATGACTTCCGCATCCCGAAGGATAAATCCACGTTTAGTTATAATTGCCCTTCTTAAATCCTAACATTTTCCAATTATTGAATGATTTTGTTGAAGCTTAGATAATATTTTATTTTACATTTTTATCACAATTAAAAATAAGTAGGCAAATAGATAATTATTCAAATAAATGCCTTATCTATTTATAATAGATAAAAAAAATTTTGTTTTTAGTAAAATTTTATTATGTAAAGAGATAATAATCATGTAAAGATTTACTTAAACAATGGTAAATTAAAAATTTTATTTTCCAATTTCAACATGCGCAAAGCGTGTGCTTTCCTCTAGTATATATTAAGTCTATCCCTGCATACGCAAAACACATCTGAGAACAATTAGCAGTATTTATGTATATACACATAGATCCAATGTGCCCCTTGGAACATCTTAAAGAATTAAATTCATTCATGCAGATCCATCGCATACCTGAGAACATAACCAGGATACAATGAAGACATCACTTCTTTGAAGGGCCCCGGTGAACGCTTCCTCAAATTTGCGTTCAGAAATCAATCTTGATAGTTCTTGGGTTGGATCCAGAGGTGCCTCAACCTGTTGTACAGACATAGCCTGCTCAAAGTCAAACTTAACAATAAAATGCCTCATGAACTAGTGATATTCAGTGTCTACAGCACGTTCAGACTCCAAAACACCAATCAGATGCTTCAAAAGAAGCAATGAAATTTCAACATATGGAGAGTTATCTCAGATATTTTAATTCATCTTACCAACACAAAGGGGACAACAAAAGCACAGAGAAGACAGAAAATACCATCTCATGAAGGCCTCCCAAAGGTCCATTGCTCAACTGCGATAGCAAGGGATTTGCTGCTTTTGAGTTTGCACCCGCAGCCGCAAGAGCAATTAGCTTACGTTGACCATCGGCCAATTCTCCAGACAGGGTTTGAGAGAGAGAAGATGCCGAATTAATTGCATCCTGAAAATTTATAGAATACAAATTCAATTAGTTATGATGATAAATTTTGAATTTATACTGAAATTACAGATAAAGGATCTGTTATATGACATATCTATTAGCCATATCATGATATCCCACACAAAGACAAACAATCCCCTATATTTTTGCACATACATAAAGGTAGCAGAACAGCTGTCACTACCTACAATTCCATACTCTTTGAACCCACCAAACACACAACTTCTTGGTTCCAGTAACTAACCTAAAACTAGATAACATTTATATTAGGCTCTACGAGTCTGGTGAAGTAACAATCTTCTGTTCTTCCTTGAGCATTCTACATGTTGCAGCTAAGGTGGCAGGAGAAAGTTTCAAACAAAAAATTTCTAACAGAGATCCACCACCTGAATCTTAACAAGTATAAATACTGTGGCAGTATGGGATTGACAAGTATGAGGAAATTTGACCAATCGATCCAACATTACATGACTGACTTGGAGACATCATTTCAGCCAGAAAACTCATGTCATAACAGGAAACAAATCTTACCATTGTCTGCGCACCTTTTTTTTCTTTTCCCCCTCTTTCTAGGACCAGTAGATTTTTAAATATTGTATTTGAGGTCAAAGATAAAGTAGAAAGGTTTGGGGCAAAATCCTATAAAAAGATAGGCAACCAAGAACGTTAAGAGATAAAAGCTCAGCTAGTCATTCCATACTCAATTACAAGTCCCAACCACGCTATTTCCCATAAGTAAAGAAAGAAACGGAAAACCTTTTAACTTGGGAAGGATAGAAGACAACTGCAAATGAAAGAGTAAACATCCTTACAGTAGCATTCTTGAAACCCCTAACCCACACCCACACACAGTGAAAGGAATTCTTCCAGAGTCTGCGGCTCAACCCAACTGAAACTAAATTGCTCCAAGAAACATGACCAAATTCGATCAGCAACCTCACAGTGAACAAGGAAAATATCTCCAGATTATGCCACATTCTTACAAATCATATATCTATTTGGGATAGACCAGTTTTTTTCTTCTTTTTTTATTTATTTATTTTTATATTTTAGCTCCTCTTTTATCACCAAAAAGTCAACCATTAGAAACTCGCTCAGAGATGCTGCCCACAGAAAGAAACAACTTTAGAAGGAAATGGAGATTTCTGAATCAATTTTACTGGACTGAAACCCTCTCTATTTGGAGCAAATAAAAGAAAATTCTAACCTAGAAATGACCAGATCTGTCCCAAAGCCATCTTCTAGAGTCATTAGCTTCTACAAATCTTAAAAGGCCAAGAAAAACCACAGAAGGTGTATAAACCAAACTCCAAAATAAAAAGCAGGCCTTCTAAGAAGGAAATTCCAAGAAACATATACGCCATGGCATACCAAGGAGTCACATATCCAACCTTCACGTTCTTGAACCACAGAGTACAAATCTGAGAATCAATACATCAAATGTTTCACACCAATACAAACATTCCCGCAAAATCTTCCCTGCCACCTGAACCAACATAATAATGTGTGCCCTTGGAAAGTGTATCAACCCCCTAGAATAGCAGAATGTTTCGTCTCGTAGTTAATCAATGGATTTTCTGCCACATGGAATAATAACATGTCTATTTAACGAAAACAAAACAGGAGTGGCAATATCGCCAATCCTGACTTTCAAGTTTCAACTCGACAAAACATGCTATAGATAGGTTAGGCAGGTGGTCCTTCACTCATAAATGCACATATTATACTTCTGCCATGCATAACAATAGTAATCTAACTCTATTAAAGAATTTTATGGGTATTCAGCAAGAATAATTTTAGAATAAGGAGATAGTTTTCCACGGAAAACATGTTCAAGGTTGAAGCCCTGTATGAAGAAGAGACATGCGGAAGACAACTGAAGCTTCACCAACTAATACCTATATTAACTGATAAGAGGAAGGGACATTCTTTGATGGAAAATACACCAGGTAATAGTCCTATGGTGCTATAAGGTAATGGCACAAGTTGAATCCAAAAGAATCAACAAAAATTAAAAAGTGATATTGATAAGATTGCCTATGAATTCATCCAAAGCACTTAGGATTGTTGACAATTTGGAATAACATAACACTATTAAAATTTATTGGCCCCAAATATTTGAGACAAGGAATATTGCAGATATTGTTGTTAATAAATAATTCTGGCACACGCACGTCGAATTTACAGTTTCCTTCTAAGAATAACATGTAGTTGTATTTACAAGGGAGTGTTTATTTTATTTTGTACCTTTTCAGAAACAATCGCATGGTTCGATCCATTATATATCACAGGTAACTTTGCGAGCACTCAACAACAAGGATCTTGATCTGCACCCCCATCAATCAAAAACCAAATTCCCAGTCAGATTATTTGCATTTAAATCATTACTGACTCCATGAGTATCCTTTCTATTCTTCATCTCATCCTCTTTGATCACCCCTTACTCCTAAAAGGTTCAACCCAGATCTTTATCTAATGGCCCAACATCTCAGCGTCTTATCTTATTCATAAACGACAATAACCAGGTGTAGCTCCTGCCAAGGCTAAGTCCCAAGCTGTCAGACTCGAATTCCAGTTCTCACAGATGCCCCGAGGCTTTTTCCATCATAACAGGTAATGGTCTCTTCAGCCTATTATCTTATTGCGCTTCTTGTAATGTGGTTAATGATCTAATCTTCTAATTGAGATACTTCTAGATACTTTTGAACATATCCTTCCTAGTCTTTCCACGCATCCATCTCAATATCCTCAACTTAGCATCATTCATCCTATGAACATGTTGCTTCTTTCATAGGAAATCACTTATTCAAATTCCTTTAATGTGGCCAAGAAATTGTTCCAGACTGAAATAAGTCTGAAATATGTAAAACAAAGAACACGACCATTTCACATGTAGAATCACATGAAAATAAACAATTACAACATATTAGAAGTAAACAGACTGATGAAGACATTAGAACCACAAGACCAAAGAGGACATGTCTTTCAAGAGTCGTTCTCTGCTTCTGAAGGTAATGTACAAATTTATTCTTGGATTTTGAAGCAAATCCAGAACTTGCATAACAAAAATCATATCTGAAAAAGTTGATCCCTACAAATTTTTTCAAGGAATAATTATAGCTACAGACAGAAATAGAAACAATAAACCAAAGATAAACTTGTTGTCATTAGAAGTATCGTGTGAAGCAGTGTTAAACTTTTATACCCTCAAAGCAAGTGCCAAAGTAGAATGTGCTGACTCAAATTGCTGCTGGGCTGCAGCAGTGTGCTCTGACATCCCTTTTTGAAATGCAGCATCAACTTGCTCAAACATGGATTTACAGGAGATCTCAAATGCTGGAATAACTGAAGTTTCCAAACTAGACCTCAAAGCTTCCTGCAAGTATAATTACAATCAATGAGCACATCTGAAATAAATAGGTTTCATAAATTCACACAATGAATTACATACTTGAGCCATTGTACTTGTACCCAATAAACAACTATATAATGCATTCAATTACCTTAAACATCAAACACTATTTCACAAAATATCAAAAAAGACAGAGCTACTGATTATTATTTTGAATCATACTGAACAGAAATTTAAGCAAAGAATCCTTCAGATTAACATCAACATCGGCACAAGGGGGATCTCAAATATGTGCAGTGACATTTATTAATTAGGTCCAACATCAAAATTTTTCCTAAAAACTCGTCTTAGACATTGGAGGAAGCTAGCAAATCCAATCTGAAAAAAAGGTACTATAGAGTCGTTTTCAAGTCCAATGGAACGATAATTCAGGCAGATTTGTAAACGCAATTCTGCCCTAAAATTTGTCATATGCACACGCCAGACACATGCTCACACGAGCCGCCCATATTCTGATATTCAGGCAAAATTGACACTTAAAATTTTCTTTAACCAATCCAAACAGATAATTTTCCACCGATCCAATAAATCTAATACAAAATATAAATCTCATAATATGACCAAGTTTACAGTGTCAGTATTTTGGGTTTTTTGAAGGCACTGAATCTACCAGACCATACACCACCCACCCCCCCACCCAATGCAATCATCTGTATCAAGGATACATATGTTACAATAAAAGAGCGACAAATTTGAATATTAAAACAACTTGGGTAAGAAAAAGCATGAGAGATTCAACGCATAAGTGAAGTTATCCACTGTACGATAGTTGGCATAAAAGAAGTATCATCCAATTTGAACCTGCATATACCTGAAGTGCTTGTTTTCCAGAAGTTTGGAACTGCATTTGGATTTGTCTCGCCACTGTAGCTTCAAGTTTTGAATTCACTGACTTCTCCAGCTGATTCACTGCCTTATCTCCAACTCCTCTCTGTAAAATAAGCATCAATGAGATCCTGGAATAACAAAATAATTGGGAAAAATGAATAGATCTATGAGGAAAAAAAATGAACCTGGAATGAATCTAAAATAGCCGAAGAAATGGTTTTCTCAATAATTGGAGTAATTGCACGGGCAACAGCTGGTCCAACTGAAGCAATTTCCTTCTTCAATGTTTTCTCTAACATGGCTGGCAACTCTTTGTTCATACTGTTGGTGATCAAGCTTGTCACTTGTTGTACACGTTCTCGTTCTAACTTCTCATGTTTTGCATTCTCTTCCTGGAAACGAGCCCACAGAGCATCTGTGTTGGCCTTCAAAGCCTTCTCCATGCTCCGGCCTAGGGCTGCCTCAAGTCTTCTACCTTCTTTGGTTACAGGTACAGCCACCACTACTGATAACTGTTTCTGCATTTCCTTTTGCATGGTCATGAGCTGCAAGATGCAAAAAGCTATTATTATAAATGCACAGAAATACAAACAAAACATGCACACAAAGTATCATTTCTATTTCAGGATAACAATAATGATGCCAATCATGATAATAAAGGATTGTAGTATTTCCATGCCATAAAAGGGAGTCCATGAGTGCTCACTCAACTAAAACTAATTTCATCAGGTTTCCAGTATGACAGTTATTCAAAGCCAAAAAGAATTAAGCAACCGGGTAACTAGTTATACCAGTGTTATAAACCTGATGAGAATCGTATTTCACACCAGGCAGCTTGTTTTGGCAAATCCCATCTGTCCACACTTCCAATTGACACCACCTTACAGGTTAGACATTAGTCCTAAAAGCATTTCCACATGGCAAAATGTTTAATCCTAAACACAGTATCTTGTTAAAATATGAATTCTTAAAAAATATAAAAATTTTTAAATCTCTAATTACACATAACATGCTGCTAATCCTTACTATTAGGTCTTATATAGGCCTAAATATTGTGCACATGGCCTATCTGTAGGATCTATCAGGTGAGCAGCTAAAACTGTCATGAGGAACTTCAAAGGATGAGACAAATCAAAGTACGCAAGGAATAGGATAAAAAGGAAAATAAATAGATACATTAAATTTTTTTGATGAATAACTAGATACATACAATTCCCTACGACAAGCTTTAGTTTGAAACACCACTTTACTTTCCATGCTAAAAGCACGGTACACCAAGATGTCCAAGTTCATGCTGGAAAGGACAAACCATATTAGAAAGGAAATTCCTTGATGGTATTTGTAATGGTGTAGCTTAGGCTGGTGAGAGTCGTGAGACTACATTAGAAGCAAACAGACTTCCATCCATATAAGATCCCAGGACAAACCAACATTTGCAAGTTTGGATGTGAAGATTTATCCAGTAGATCAAATACGGATCCCAAAATTCAAATATGATTTTATTTGGATTCCAATATTGTCTCTTTAATATGAGATCTGAGTGCATTTAATACTATAAATAACTTTAATTTATTATTATTTTCTCCTGATTTTATTAGAAAAAATATTTTTTAATTTTCTTTAATAAAGTTTTTAAACAAGGTCAACCAGGCCAAACAGTTAAAAGCTTAGCTGTGGTGGATATTTTGTTAGAGCAGTAGCCAAGGGATGTTTACATTCCCACTTGATGCTAAGAAAAGCTTCTCTCAAACTCTTTAGATTGATCAATTGAATGGGTCATAACTGGATGGTCCGGGCCTTCCAGTTAAAGCTTATTCAAAAATTTATTTAAAAAAAAAAGAAGTGAATTGTTGGAATTTGGATTCTCATAGATGCATTTTTTCCAGATTTGAAATTAGAATAAAATATCCAAATTCAGATATAGGTTCAGACTCAGTTTTAATATGAATTGAATTAGATTCAACCAGTACAAAACAGGAACATTGTGATATGAAAACTGATTTTCAAAACACACCCAACGGACCAATTTAGGTAACTTTTATTAAAAAAAAAAGGGAGGACATCTAAGAGAAAAATGCTAAAAAAATTTTGACTAAGATGTTTTGACTACAGATAATACCTTCAAAGCCATGAGTGACCAATGACTTCCAGTCAAACTATGAGACAACAAAACAACAATCTACATTTGTGGAATTTTGAGAAACCAAAGATTCACACTTACACTGCATAGTAGCAGAAAAGTTAAGGATGGTAAGAAGAATGAGAAATAAGGTAACAAAAATAAGATTAGAATGACCATATCAATGGTGTCCTAAAATCGCTTTAATATGTAAATAACAACAATGATGACGTTAGTAATAAAGCAATATGATCACTTTTTGGCTCATGCTCAACAATGACCAAGAAAGGCACGAATTAGCATGAAAAAGTTAGTACAAGGTGAGGGCTATAAATTATAATTTCATGTGTCAGTTGGTAGCAGCGAGTAAGATTCTGGTGTAAACCTTGGATCTAAAAATATCAGAACATAAGAATAAACCTGTTCATACCACTATCAGACTGTAACAGCTCATCCAGACAATTGTGAACAGTCATTACCACCCAGCCAAATCCATGGAAGTATATTCTTGAGAGAGAGAGAAGCAGAGAAAGGAAGAAAGATATAGATTTGAATAAACGGATCCCAGGTGCATTCTGTGACCCATAACACATTTTTTTCTTCTTTTGTAGACTTTTAAACCAGAACTGCATCATACTAATTCCATTCCTCCCATTCTAGAAGTGTTCAATACAATCCTAATCTCACCATCTTCCTACTGCCCTGTCATAATAAGAACTTTTCACTTTACCCCTAAGAGAAGAAAAGGAAAATAGGAAAATGGTATCCTCGCTAAATCATCTGCTTTCAATACAGCACAAAAGAAACATGAGAATTATTTATGAAGGAAAGCCTATTCAGGTTAAGTTATGTCACATATAGTTTGTAAAGTTCCATGATGTATATACTTGTTCTTTCTTCGGTGATTGCAGCTTCTGTTTTTGCAACTTCTGTACAGCTTGCCTTGATTAGCGGTCTCTTTTTGCTATCCTTTGCATATGCTATTTATCTTTATGGGGCTTGCCTTTTCTATATTAAAACAATACTATTTAAAATTTATATTGATAAAATATACATGATATAAAACAAAAACAAAAAAAACATTTATATAAATGATATATAACCAAAAAAAATACACGATATATAACAGAAAGACTACATATGAGAGCCAGCATATTTATGTAACTCACAAATTTAGTACACAAAGAAAATTAAACAAGTATCTGAATAAACTACTATGAATAAATCGGCTGTTTTCAGCCCAAAAGGCACATTTGTGGCCATAACTATGTCACAGGCCACGTAACTTCAGAAAGATATTTAAAGGTTTGAGTTTTAACTTATACGAAAAAAGAAGATATATAGATGGAAACCTTCTCAGATGCACGAGACCAGAAATCCAACTCAACTAACATGAGTATCATACACTAAAAATTTGCTCCTCAACAACAAAACCAGATATGAGGCATCAAGAACTGAGAAAGGCAGTTCTATGCCACTCTCATAAAATAATTAAAATTGGACTCTTCATCAACAGTTTAAGCTTACATTAGGAAAATAATGGAATGATATCACATTGAAAACCATCCTTTGAGCAAAACCCAAAACAATTACCTGGTTCAGCATCTCGTGCATAGCTGGAATCTGAGAAGCAGCATCTGTAGAAGGTAAACTTGAACTGCTACCATGCTCATTGGAAGAATCTGTGGAGTTAAAAGGACTGGGCAAAGGAGAAGATGGACCTGATACTTGAGAGTTTTTCCCTTTCTGCTTCTTTCCTTTTGTACTTGGCACCGGGGATTGTGGAACTGTTACGGGTGTGGCCAACTCACTAAGCTTTGCAGAGACGTCTTTCGCAGAGTCTTGAGCTTCTTCATCACCAGCATTTGGAAGCCGGTCCACAAACTCTGTAGAACCAGAATCATCTACATGTTGAACCCCGTTAAGATTATAATTTTCATGACACTCTCTAGCCAACTCAGCACTCAGATCTGAGGCCTGGGAGCAAAAAGATTTCTCCTTTTTCTCGGCCACAGGAATTTGTGGTTCTCTCTGAGAATGACTTTCATCAACTTGAGTAGAACCCGTCTCACCCACAACCTTGACCTCTACTTCAGTACTCTCCACATCATTGTTAACAGCTACCTCTTGTACCTTGGCCCCTCCCCCTTTCATGCCCAGAGTAACCTGGGTATTATCAGAAGAAGAAACAGCCATGGATAATATCTCAGATGGCGTAATTAGATGGGTTGGGTGCTTGAACATGACAGGAGCATTAGGTACCATAGAAATATCATTTTGAGGAGCTTTATTTTCGTCCTTCCTCGACGTCTCATCCAAGGATGGAACATCAGGCAACTCTGTAAGGGTAGCATCCATTCTTCTGTCAACTGAATAGTCAAGAACAGGTTGGTCACTACCTCGATTGCTAAGTGGGGGACCTGACTCAAAGTTATTTGATGGACTTCTAAAACCAGATAATTTTCTAGATAACCTGGGACTCAAAGGAAGGGGTGGTGATGCAACAGGTACATTATCAACATCAGCAGTCACAGGTGGCGAACCACTTGGTTTGGATTCTGTACTTGACAGAGCCAGTTCTTGACAGCTAGGAACCTCAGCAGAAGTTGCGGTTACGGGATGCCTGGCAGCAGAAGCACACTCAGAGCTGCTTGGTAGAGTAGGTGGTTTCGATGCAGGACTACCTAGAGGCATCTCAGTTGTTTTACTACTCTGAGATGATTCCAAAGTAGGAAACCCATCAGAACTAGTTGCATCAAAAGCACGAGAAACATTGGAATCTGTCTTATCTAACCCAACATTTTCAAGTGGTGAGGGTAAGCACTGAGATAAGTCCAAGGCATATTGCTGAATAGCCTGTGTCTGGACACAGTAAACCTGAACGACATGTTCCGCATCAGGCAAGCAGTCATTGGACTCACTTGTCCCAGTAAGACTCAAAATAGGCATTGTGACTGTAAACTCCGCTATGTAATCCATACGAGTGGCTGCTGGATTTGGACCATATTCTATGTGTACAGCGTATATAGCATTCTTCTTGGCATTGGCAAGTAGAATAAGACCTGCAGATGGCAAAGCTACAACTTGATTAAAGAATGCCTCCTCAACTTGTGGTTCAGCTGAACTTGTCAAGACCAACGTCTGCGTGCACTGCCATGATTCAGAATCACTAGGTAGTAGCCAGCCTTCTTCACCTGCGGATGCCCAGATTTTTACCTCTCGATTTAGAGGACCCTGTAAACCACACTACACTAACTTCAATATTTGCAATTTTGTCAAGGTTCAAACTGCGAAGTCTGATTTTTTGGACATTAGAATGTTAACAAACATAATATGAAGCAAAACAATTTTCTTTTTAATTAGTAACCAGATGAAAACTAATACCCTGGTCATATACGATATAACTGCAGAAACTTCTACTAGAACTCCAAAGCCAGACAAGCATGATTAGTAAAATACTGTGCAGAAAGAATGTATGAAAGGATGCGCACCGCTGTGATAAGGTTAATATGATTGGGGCGGTCTGGGGCAGTCAAGAATGTAACCGAGTTAACAGGCTGACCATCATGGGGTCTCAGCACCACAAGAGGCATTGCCTTACGGTCATCCCATATCTTCACCTGTTCATGAGACAAATTTTAGAGTGCATGCCATCAGAAATAATATTCCATTGCCCAAAGAAATCAGGGGGGAAAAACAATATTCATGTTTCCGGACTTTCAGAAATAGAAATCAAGAAACAATTCAGAATATTGAGCATGTGAATGGGTCAAATAGAGCCTTCAAAGGAAAGTTCCCTATGCTAATATTATGGAAATACAGTTTACAAAATTTTTCACCAAAGTTAATCACGTGTTTCTAACGGTATACTTCCTACTCACCCCAAGTTGAACTGTCTGACATTGAATATTTCTTAAAAAAAATGACCAAAAAAAAAACTCCAGAAAAACACACTATGTGCAGTTTTTAACACCCCTGTGACACCGGGTTAACCAGTTCACAGCTGGCCATCTGGGACATAACTCAAATTACTCTTGGGTTTGTCCCATCCGCGATGACAAATCAACCATCAAACAGATGGTACAATACTGACTTTAAATTTAGGTTAGCAAGTCATCTGCATAACCCAGTCAAATGGTTCCTTCAGAACACAACCAAATCAGAGACCACAACTTTCTGAAGGGGAACAATTGTCCAGTCAACCACTGTTAAATGACAAAAACTCTACACCAAGAGTATCATAACAAATTGCAGGCACAACTCACTACCTTGAAGCCTAAACCACAGATTGCAGGCACAACTCACTACCTTGAAGCTTAAAACTACAGATTGCAGGCACAACTCACTACCTTGAAGCTTAAAACCACAGATTGCAGTCCAAACTCACTACCTTGAAGCCTAAAACCCTTTGCCAATCGTTGCTGTGCTCAGTACCCTCAATGGATAAATTCAAAATGGCAGATCAAGGAAGATGATGAAGTTGACAACGAAAGAAAATCACATGCATGCGACAACAACACGCGTAGTGCTAAAAATGCCCATAAAAGCCAAAAATAAAAGGTCATCTCAAAGAATATACAAACCGTCCCATCTGATGATGCTGAAATGATACGAGTTATCATCCACTGGCACATAGACAAATCAGTCACTTCATCTTCATGCTTACCAACAAGTTGGACCCCATCTATCAACTTATCAACAGAACATTGAAGAGGTTCATCTGCTGAAAATAATTCGCTTTTGCCAACTTTCATTGTATCAATTCTCAGCACACGCTTTCCAATCGCAACTAATAAAATTTCCTGCAAAAAACAAATTCATAAAAATCATTGCTAAACACTTACCTAAACTTTTAAACAAATTCACTACCAAGAAAATACAACTAACAGCTGTACAAAATATATTCTAGTCCTGCAAAACATACAAGTGAAATATTTGTGTTTTTTCAGGAAACAATCACTAAAAGTTCAATTACTTGTTTGTGAGAATGCCAACAAACTCGTGGATGTACTGATTCTCCTTCTCCTATCATCCGAATGGCAATTATAATTTTTCCCGTAATTTGTGGCTTATCTTCCTCGTCTGGACCTTCATTAATCTTCCACACAAAAACTCTCCCATCTATGCTTGCACTGCACAGAGGCAAGTAAGCATACTGCTAAGAACAGCCAGATGATACAGATAATAAATCAGCAATAAAGAGCTACCTTGCCAAAAGGTGAACATCCTCAGCAAAGAAAGCCATGTCCGTGACCCTCTAATGCACAAGAAAGTACAAAAACTAATTAGCAAGCCTGTAAAATGTGATTAGCTTCAGAGGAGAAAAAATAAACAGTAAGATATATAGTGAAAATTTTATGGCCTTATTTCTAAAATATTTTAGGCCTGTAAATTGTGATTAGCTTCAGAGGAGAAAAAATAAAGAGTAAGAGCAAACAGTAATAAAAAAGTTATAGCCTTCTTTCAAAAGTTGTGCACATACTAAGTGGCAGATAATCAAGGCTTCAAAAAATTGAATCCTTAGTTAACAATGATGTATTAAACAGGCAAGCCCCTATATGATATCAAAAAAAAGGGGCCAAGTCCCATTACATCAACAAGAAAAAATTAGCACACTGAGAACTGATAACCCATTGACTATAAAAATTGGCCCTCTTCTTACAGTGCACTACAGTGACAGCAAGGCAAAGATTAGATAATAATAAAAATAATATTTAAATAATCAATATAAAAATGAGATCAAGCCAGTCAAGCTTTAAGTATTGCCCAACGCGCCCTACACCCGCATGACCCAACCCAAATAACAGCCCGATCTAAGATTCTAGTTTGCGTTTGGATTCGGTCCAAGCTTAATTTTAGGCCCGGTCTTGAGTTCGAGCTGGGCTCGGGCTCATACTTTATAGCCCGAAAAGCTAGATTACCAAAAGGCTATCTTCCTTACACCCCCCACCCCACCCCAACCACCACTCAAAAAAAAAATCTCTTTTATAGGTAAAGAACAATTCAATATTGTAATGTGGAAATATATGATATTGGCCATTGTTGAGGTCTAAAAATCATATGCTCAGCTAAGTAGAAAAATAGCTTGACTTCTAAACATATGAGAAATACAAAATCATTGATATCTGAACGCTATAGAAATGTATTGTGTTTATCATTTTCCCAAAAAAAAAATTTGAGATGTTGTCTCTCTAATCATGAGCCCTTTACTGGAATGGTCAACATAGAAAATCTTCATGTCTAGTTTCCTCTAACTGTGTAAGAAAATAGATCATGGGAACATATGAAATGTCTTTTCACATATTAAATTCTTTGACTAGTTACAACTATTCTAATAGGAAGATAGCTCCTTCTTTTAATGGTTCAACTGTTATGTGCATTGCATAAAATCAAACAACTTTCAAAAGAACTAAGTGGTGAAAAAAGATGACTGATTGACTAAGTAGCTTCCTTGAAAGTGCATGAATCAGATAATTCTAAGTAATAATCTGGTTAAACAAAGGATAAATTATAAGGAGCTGAAGATCCCCATAAGATATCAGCAAGAGGGAACAGATGTGTCTGGTCAACTAAAGAGTCGAACAAAGATGGCACTCAGAGAGCAAACTCAAAATTTACAATCCTTCCAGTGTTTATAGTCGGTGTGCTGCCGAAATTTCATTTTTTTGGAGGTAGTGATGCGTTTTTGAGAAGGAAAATCGTTTAATTGTATTACTAGCGATTTTTGGTGACGTGCTGAGCGAAACGGGCAAAATGGGGCAAAACAGGCAAAATAGGGGAGGGAAATAAAATTTTATTCACTTTCCATTGGCAATTTGTAGCGGCGTGCCGAAGAAATTTCCCAAAACAATAAAATCTCGTTTTGTCAACTTTTTTGGCCTCTTTGATTTTTCCACTGTTTCAGCAGCGACAAAACGGTAAACCTTGAATCCTTCATATCAAATTAGCACCCAGACCATGGGAGGGAGTTGGACTCATGCGAAACCCAATTATAATAGTTGGATCTGTCTTGATTTGGACCTAGTCGGATTGTGATCAGATTTTGTGTAGGTTGGACTCTTGTGGGGGAAAAGTGTGGTTTATTAAGATCTGCTATTTTGCCATCCATTGCTATATGCCTAATTTGTGTGCGCAACACCTTTTTTACCCCTTTTTGTTCAAATTCCAAAATGCAATAGCTTAGTACAAATTTAAACAACTAAGAAATAAAAACTACAATGACTTCAGCGAGAACTAAACTTAAGGGCACGAACTGAGAAGCTAGAAGGGTGGAGAAGGAACTGAGAAGGGTGACAAGCCCACATAAGATACTTGCTAGAAGAAGAGAAGGGTGAGAACTAAGAAGGTGGAAAACTACAGAAAATTGACGGGTAGTTGAGAAGGGAGATCAATAGGTGTACATCTAATCTGGAATTGGACCAGCCCGAACTCAAGAGATAGTTTTAGGGTTGGACTTGGGCTCAAGGATTTTGGGTTTAGGGAGCGACGAGGTGAGTTTGGGCCAACTAATTTTAGATTGGGCTGAGCCCAAAACTCATTAAAACTTGGTCCATCCCATCCTACTTACAGCTCTAAAGGCCAATAGAATGAGCTACTTAAATATCAGTAACCCCAAAATACTCGGGAAAGAAACAGAATTTATCAATCCAGGGAGAAACAAAACGAAACAAAGAACAATGAAACAAAGCATAAGTCGTCATCTAAGCCAAAAAGACGTGGCAGTCACATAGACTGTACAAAAAAACAACCTTAAAGGGTCAGAGAATATGATTGCAGTACCATCCCATATGCCACAATATAGACAACGAGCATATGAACATGGGCATTATTTATGATAATAGAGCCCATAAGGAGCCATATTAATAAATAAATAAAAAACATGGCATGGCATGTCAAACGAAGGAGATCAATATTGGTCTTACACATTACAGGCTGCTTATAGTCCATAGTCTAAATGGATGTCTAGGTGTGAGAATCAAATACTGAGGGGTCATTTGGTACGGATTCTGGATTGTGGATTCTGTATAATAATTTAGATTTTGAAAATCAAGATTGTAAATGCACATTTTTAGAATCCAGAATCTTGTTTGGATACTTTAGATTTTAGCATCCTGTTTAAGTGGGACCCATTACCATTAATAGCTCTTTTTACTTGTGTTCAAGTCGGACCCAAAACCATTAATAGCTATTTATTACTTGTTTTCAAGTGGGACTCACCACTTTTTAAGTATCAAAATCTATAGAAACCCATAAAAGAGAATTGTGGTTTTTGGGTAGATTTTAGTATTTGCTTCCAACTTTCAAAAACCCTACCAAACAACTTAACGGACCTTGGTTTTTGGATTCTGGTAGAATCCAGAAACCAAAAACCCACCAAACAACACCTGAGTTACCATAATAGTATGAATTCATTCGCAAAATAAATAAGGGTAGCTAGAGAGTAAAATGATGAAATTTGATTAAGTGAAAAAGCAAAATATTTTTGTGAATTTAGTTCCATGATCCAAGTAGCAAAGTTTAAAAGTTTCTGGTCAAAACACAGGAGTTATCGACATCATGACAAATAAACTTAATAATTTTAACAAAATAAATACTCAAGAAAACAAGATGCAATCAAAAAATTGTGTTGGTTGGTTTTGCTGAAGTCATGAAACATCACCCATAAGCATCATTCTAAACTTCCCACAATTTACTAAAAACTTTCCTGAAATGTCTCTTTTCAAAGGGAACTAAAAATTTCCTTAAATCAAATACTTCCCTCAACATTTGTTTGGAATAACTTTACAAAAATATTGAGAATAGAAATTTCCCCTGAGATTTCAATATTCCACTTCCGCAAGATGCAAATATTCCCTTGAAATAGAGATTTGAACCATGCCCATCATAGAATAAAATTCCAAAGTGATCAATAACTCAAAATGGAAGCTCAACCAAAATATCAACCAGTTTACTTCCCTGCAAGGCTAACTCCCACAATAGCTTCATTTAACAGAACCCTCAATAGATAATTTCATGATACATTGGATATGTTAAGGACAAAAAACACAGCTATTACAATAGCATTTGTCATATGAACTAATCTGTACTAATCAACTGCCTTTTTTGCACTGTGGAAACATGGCCAATGTTCTGAAAGCTGAACATGTATGCACAAAAATCATGACAGGGCCTGACTTAAGTTATAGAGCAAAGAGTGATGTTTTTCTTTTTGCTTTCACATTCAGAAAATAAGAATTTGCAATTAGATTTATCTTGTCACCCTTCAATTACTAAGCTAGGAAGTAAAACTAACAATAAAAGTTATTGAATTCTTATTAATCATTATGTATTATATTCCACAACAGGGTCAATTTAGTTAGTGAACCATTTTTATTTACTGAACAACTTTTAAGAATAAAATCAGACAAAATTTTGAGCTGTAACATGCAAGGCCTAGTAATAAATGCTGATTAAGTTGACAATGTAAAACTTAAAATCCAATCACGGTGGCAAGAAATGCAATCAGAATAAGTCAAAATATCAATATTCACGCAAAAATCACGAAGTAACCGTAATCTAAAACCAAATTTCCAAACTACAATATCAGAAATCGAAAATAAACCCAATCTAATTAAAATCAGACTAGTACAAATTACTTGGACACAACAGAATTCTTTCTGCAGAAAATTTTTTCAGAGAACATCTAACCTGAGTGTGACCACGAAGTAAAGATCTCAAGGCAGTATTGATATTGAGGACCCGGATGGCCCCCATCTTCAGACCATAGCATATATAGGTTCTATTAACTGCAATCTGACGACCAAGAACAAGCCCCGGATCTGAGACATATTTGGTGATTGGAGTGACCTCGAGCTGCGGCTGGACCTCGCCCTGCAACCTCATGTACACATCGTACACCACGTGATCCCCAACCAAATGGCGTCCCTTCGGTAGCTTACTGCTCGGCAAACGCATGGGGCTCGACTGGGGGATCGCCAGAATGGCAGGTGGGGCTGACGGAATTGATGGCAGTATTGGAGGGTTTGGGTTCATTGAGAATTCGGAAGATCCCGACGGCGATGGCGCCGTGGACGGGGACGGCATCGACAGCTGTGGCTGCGGCTGCGGCTGTGGCTGCGACTGCGACTGCGGCAATTCAAGGTTGGCAGTTGGGTTCGTGCCTAACAGAGCCATCAGTCTGGCTCCATGATTAGGGTTAGGAGAAGGGAGGTGAGAAGGGGGCTGTAGAGGGGGTGTAGGGTAAGAGATGGGCCTCTGGTGTTGCAAGTTAGCAAGCTGGTCTTGTTGGTAAGGAAAGTATTGATGATGAAATGGGGTGGTCTGAGGAGGATAAGAGAAAGTGGGCGGAGGATAAGAGGAAGAGGGTGTAGGAAAAGAAGAAGCGGGAAATGGGGAAGGGTTCGGATTGTTAGGGTTTGGTGGGGAGGGACTGGAGGGTTTGAAGAGCTTATGCATGTCGAATGGTCCAGGTTGATTTGGATTCCCCGCGGAAGCCATTGTACAAAGAACGATTAGGAAAACAGAACTCTGAAACAAAGATTTTCACAGGAAGAAAAAAAAATCAATAAATGAAGAAGGCGAGATTTAAAGCTTGCGCCAAGGAATTATCATGAACAAGGAGCGTGCATCGAGATCCGATGTGTTCGATGCATCAAAGCCACTCCATAAACTCCTATTGACTTGAAGAACTGAACAAGTGAACCAGAGGAAGAGAAACAGGCACTTTAAAAACAGGAGAGAGCAGGAAGTTGCAAGAACACGGAGAGAAGATAGAATGGTGAGACTTACCAGAGAAAGATCGCTGGTGAGTGCGGACGATAATGTTATTTTGACGACGCACATTGCGACATTTTGGCTCTGTTGGTAACGCTTATGCTTTCAGAAGCAAAATAGTAATTTTCTACTTTTTAAAAGATCTTTTGTTTAAATAAAGCTGTTTGGTAAACTTTTATTTCGCCTGTTACATTTGACAAAAATTATAATATCGCCCTCCATTTTTTTCAAAATAGCAATTATAATTAAGAATAAAATAAAATAAAAAAACAAAAGAAAAAATTCGTATTTCCTTCCAAGATTTTAATAACATGAGAAATATAAGAAAAGAAAAAAGATAAATTTTATTGGTTCTTAAAGATTTTATTCACCAAAATAAAAATATTATGCCAAGTTTAGTTTATGTTAACAAAAGCTAAAATAAAAAGTGAATTATATTAAGATTATTAAAGATGCTAAATTTCTAAAAACATTTTAGAATGTTTGCGAAAGATCAATTTTATTTGTTTTTAAAGATTTATTCACCAACATAAAAATATTATGACAAGTTTAGTTTATGTCAACAAGAGCTAAAATTGTTTTAGCTTCATAAAGTTAATTAATCTAAAGTGAGGCTATTGTTATTTCGAAAATGTGAAAGAATGTATGTGTAATTTTTCAAAAACCTCAAGGGAAGGGTAATGTAATACTATATTTTAAAAGTTATTTTTAAGAAAATATAAAGAATTAAATGGTATTGATTCTCGTACATGATTAAGAAATAATGATAATGTTCTTATGTTTCACCTAAATAATGGTACACAAATAAAAGGTAGATATTTTATCAAGAAGAAACTATTTTTTTTGAATAAGTTGGAGAAACCAACGCCATTTTCATTAAGGATATCAAAATATAACTTAAATCGCAGATCCGTCCAACCTCATCCGGTATTAGAATGGATTTGGATAGTTGTCAAATATAATGTCAATGCCCATTGTACATACCTATATACATACATACATGCATAGACACACAATTACATACGTAGAATATTGCTAATATCGGTAAACCGGGCATCTCTTGTATTTTTGGCCTTGTTAAGTGACATCGAATTTAATCAACTTCTTCATCGCTTCTTTTGAAATTAACTTTAATTAGTGATTTCATCATACTAATGTTAGCAACCTTTCTTTATGCAATTGGTCTTGACCTCGATCACAGGTCTTTTAAAATTCTAATAGTCCTCTTTTGATTGATCTGACATTTTCCAAATGTGAAATTGTTAGAATTTAAGAATAACCACCTTACGTGGATATGAGGGGTGAGTTTAAAAAAATAAATGACAATCTATCCATTTTTTTTATGTGAAAACTAATAATGTATTAATTAATCTGGAATGAACCGGGCCAGAGCACAACCCACGAAGTCACAAGAAACAAGTTCCGAAATACATGGAGGTAAGTCTTTGAATTAAAAACAAGGAAATTGGTCAAGCGCAAAGTTGGCTAGACCGTCTACCACGGTATTGGCCTCTCTGAAAATTTTGAGAATTTTGACTGAGGTGAAGAACGAGAAGAGGTGACGGGCTTCATCCAAAATGTGACTGATTTTCCAAGGGCTTCGATTGTCCATCAAGCAGGTAACAATGGTTTGGGAGCAACATTCAACCATAATATATTGAGTGTTAAGAGCAAGGGCACATTTAAGGCCTTCAACAATGGCTTGGGCTTCTGCAGCAATAGCATTGGCTGAACCGATCCGATGAGCCAAGGCACATTGAACAATCCCATCCACATTTCTGATGACAACACCAACTGCTGCGTCCCCAGGTGAGCCCCTAGCCACACTATCTGTGTTGATCTTAAGCCAGCTGCCCTCCGGCCTGAGCCACTTAATGAATATCTCACGTCCCTTTCGGATCTTAAGCTTCTGAGCTTCCTTAATAAGGGAGGTTGAATCTTTCTGCAAATTGGAAAACAAGGAAGATGAGTGAAAGATAGAAGGACGAAATTTTCAAAAATATACCTGTTTTGAGTGAGCAAGACAGCCCAACAGACATTTGCCCATGCGGCAGAGAGAGAAAGTGGGTCAAGACGGCCATTACCACCGAAAGGAGCTAATTGGTCAAAAAACCAATCCTTTAGATTGGTGTTCGTACCGAGATCAAGAATCCTGCCTCCCATGCAGCCGAACCAGAGGGCTCGTATCCATACTATATATAAATAGCAACCTTTTTTTTTGTGCGTTAAGTATTGCACGTGCCCCGCTAGTAAAAGAGAATAAGAAGGCATAATCAATTAATCATATAGCATCAACCGATGAATTGTAGGTAGGCTTAGCAATACCTAAAATTTCATGATTCCCTTCTGTAACAATATCACGACCTTTACCTAGACCTATTTTCCAACGTTATACATCTATGTATAGGAATCAGAAAAACGCTCCAAAATAATGAAGATACCATCAAAATCTTCATTGGAAAACCCATACAAATTTTCATTTAAATCTCTTAAATAATATGCGTTCGAAATAAATTTCCATGTCAAACATGAAAATATGAAAAGGATCTTCAATACCAATTTAAAGATGAATTTCAAATTCTCGTATTTTTTTCCTAGATTATTTCTTATCACATCATAGATGTTACACGCTTGTATTGCAATGGAAAACAAACGTATTGCATTTATAGGATGGGTTGTGAATTCCCATTGATGTTAGCAGCGGGAGGAGATGGGTCGTGAATTCCATTTTTCTTACCCGGGGGAGGAGGAGGAAGATGGTACGTCTAAGCATCAAACATCAAACAGTAGTTTGAGTTGAATTACGGATACATTCTACCATACGTAACACCCGAGTTACTTAGGAAGATTGGTGATGATGACATTGAAGTTGGAATAGAGTAAGTGTGGGTTAACCAGGCAACGCAATGAACATTGCTTCATCTAATGGTAGCTAACTGGTCTGAATTTCCTCATTAGTATGGAAGTTGTTGGGGTTGTTGGGACAAAGTCCAACATCCTGTAGCTATTGGTATAAGACAATAAAGTTATACGCTTAATCAATAACTTAAGTTATTGGTCTAGTGATAAGCGCTTGATCTTATATAAGCTACTCTTAATTAGAAATAAAGCTAGAAGTGTTCTAGACTTAGGTTTGATACATAGTAGTTCTTAAGTGGAACTATGCTTCACATACAAGTTTTTGATGCTGATGGGGCTGAAGAAAAATATTGTCTAGTTCGCATCTGTCTCAAATATCCAGAAGGACAAAGAAAGTGTCTATTTTATTTAGTAGGATAGCCTTTAAGATAACATCCAAACCCAAAAATGATTTCTTTAGTATACGGTTCACAAATTGATTGCTAAGGTCTCCCCTAAATATTTTTTTAAATTGTGTTTGTGCATTGTTATATGTTGCAATACCATGTTACCAATGAAATGCCTTCATGTGTATTATTCCTCCATCTGAATCTGCCAAAAAGTATAGGATATACTTTTATTCTTGTTTCTCTATATTGGCCTTTCTTTTCGTTTGAATGGACAGCGTTGGCATGATGCTCTTAAACAATCATCATCGTTACACTTATATAAAAGTTTAAGTTATAGGTGAAGATGCAGCAATGTATATTAAAAGGCCATAAGGTTATATATGATATTTCAACACTCCTCGCATATGTGAATCTGCACAGAAACATACATGAGAGAACAAACACAGGGTATGAATAGATGCTTCTTCAATTGTATGCTCTCTTTCAAAGCAACTCATACATCATTTCTTTTCATGTTAAACGGCTTAATTTCTAAGCACCAGCTGTAGAAATGGGCATCTGTTTACACCCTTTACAGACCAACTAATAGGAAAGGCCACGTGGCATCCACATAGCCTTACTCAATCAGATAGGCCACATTGGTATACACATAGGCCAGATACTCAGCCGAAGCCACACAAGCACATACGACAAACGTTATCATATTTTCAATGGATTACGTCATCATCAGCAGAGAGTCGACCGTTAGGGAATGGGCGACTACGAGCAAGGAAGTTAGACTCTTCCTTTGATCAAAGTATAATACCCAGGAGCCCATCTAAGATAGAAGTGTCACCAGACCTTCTTTGTGGCAAATGTAGATAAAGATTGGTAATAGGCCCTCAACGTGCTCAGCACGGTAGGGGGAGATCCCTAAGTTCTGAAGGCACGTCTCGAACAAAGGGGGCAGGAGGCAATTTCATTTGGCTTCTGGAAGACAAGTTTCAGCATCGTCGCCGACGAAGACGGCGTCCCCATACAGCACAACTTTGGAGATTACCGGATTCTTTTATTTTGAGTTTCAGCCGTCCTTAACATTAGAGTTCGATGGTTCAAAAACAAAATTTGCCTCCGGAATCAACGTAACCAACCGGTGAAAAGCACCATCACAAACATTACATAGTTGTGAGAGGGGGGGAGATAAATTCTTCCGACTGGATCAGCCATCCCTCTGTTTTGTTTTTCATCCCGTCGGATCAAAGAATTCAGACGAGCTGTACCAGCAAACATCTCACCTCCCTGAGATCTCGAACGGCCAGAAATTTTTAATAATATTAGAACAGGCGGAATTGGAATCTGGATGCACGTCATCGGACAGGGATAACGCCACGCTCTCGAGGGCAACTTCGTCGAAATTCTCAGCGGTCGATCACATACCGAAACAAACAAAAACTTCACGCCATAGACGAATCTAGATCGTTGGAGAACTGAAGCTTCCACGGTCGAATCCATGGATTTCGAGTTATATAAAGGGAAAATTAACTTTTACTTATACTTTATGAACAGAATTAAAATTCGGTTAACAATGTTTCTAGTTTTAACTTTTATCAAATGAATTAACTTTTAGGCTCCGTTTGTTTTGATGTAAAATATTTTCCCTTGGAAAACATTTTACATTGGAAAATGTTTTCAGGAAAATCAAAGATTTTCAATTATTTGGATGAACATTGGAAAATAGAGTTGAAAATGAAAAATTTTCATTTTCTTATGTTTGGAACAAATGAAAATAATCAAGGAAAATGACCTAAGACTTGTTATAATCTATTGGCTCAAAAGTTTGGACAAAATAAAGAACTATTAAGAATTCTATATTTTTTTATGGAACATGACGTTCTTAATTGGAAGTCACCCACCCTCTTACACTGAACAGTGGCAAAACCATTCTACATGCACTGTTAATTTATCATTAAAAAAATGTTCCCACCTTGCCTTCCTACTAAGACCGAAGTACTGGAACGTCATGTTCCAAACATTAAAAAATGTTTATTGGCCAAAAACGTACAATGCCATTATACCAAGCCATCCTCTAGGCCATATAGATTATGCATTCCTCTCCCAATCTCATACACTCTAGGTGCTACCTCCCCATGGATCTCTTTTTCCAATGTAACATCACACTTTGACGGCTGCACAACACTTGACTCACCATTTGTTTCCTTATCCTTTTTGTTGTCAGTAACATTAGGAGCAACTATTCCTATATCTGTGCTTGCATGATGACCATCTAAAGACAACCATGAATCATTGGAATGATCCCACGGTTCAGTTAAACCACCTAATAAGATCTCATACTCAATTTCATAATAAAATTCTTATTCTATAAAAAATTGTATATAAATAGAATAATTCTCATAAAATTAAAAATTCTATAAATCATAACTAACACCATTCATGGTCAAGTAAAATTTTAACCAATAATAAAACAATTTCAAATGTCTACACCAATTGTTATAATCTAAAAATACTAAATTAGAATTATAAGAACTAAAGAAAATCTAACAACTACTACTTCATTTAGATCATTTTATTTGGGTCAAATTTTTGCAACCAATATTTGCGAAGCTTGTCATTCTTAGCCAAGAATGCTTGTGCAATGTCTTTGTGTTGTACGAGATAATCAAAAGCTGATGCAAGAAATGTATCCTCGAAGCCTTCAATCTTCATTATTTCTTCATATAACACATTTGTAATGTGACTGCCAAATAGCTCAGTAATTGCTGCTGCAACATTTCCAATTTGCATTACCATTCTTTCAACTTGTTCTTCCATGCCTTTAGAAGAACGCCTTCGCTTTCCATGTTTTCTACCTTCCTTTTCTGTAGGCTTTTTGGAATATTGCTGTTTGTCAATCTGTGTGTCAAATATGACATCTTCGATGTTATTGACGTCATCAACAAGCTTGTTTTCATCTTCATCTCATAATTCAACTGGGGTTTCTGTGTCATAAAAGCTCTTGGTAAAATCTCCTCTTGCATGATCATCCCCGCACACAAGAGCAATCTCCTCGTACATATCTATTGGTTTATCTAAAAATTGTGCTTTAGTAGGATGAGCCTGAGTTCAAAACAACAAATGATTCCATAATGTTAATAAATAAGTTACGAAAGGAAAATAAATAAATATAAAATTACATTCTGCCATACCTTAACATATTCAGAATATTCCTTTGGTCCTGCTTTAATAACTTTAGCATCTTCATCCCATCCAAACCCAGAATTATTACGAACTTCCTGTATTTTACTCCATAATGCTTTGGTAGTTCTATAATGGTTGATCACATGTCCAGTAAGACATTCAACTTCAAATGTCTCAGTTATGGCTTTTAGCAACATGGCTGTAGGATTCGCTTTTAAATCTCTTGTCAATTTTGTTTCCCACACTCGCTTCTTTAGCAAGTATACAAAGAAAAAGATCATCCATTATTTTGTCCATCTAAATTGCTTGATCTTGAGTTTTTTGCTTACAACAGCTTCTTTTTCCTTATCATTTAAGTTGATTCTTCCATTGGAAGGATTTTCATCTTTAGACAAATCCATTTCTATTGCATTGAAAGAAAAAAAAAACCACTTGCACATAAAATGATCATAATCTGTTCACATAAAAATATGCATTATTTTATTAATATCAAATAAACAAGATATGACATACAAAGAGCAAACGTCAATATGCTTTTGCCTACACATTAAAAAAAAAATTCATCCTCTATCTTCATAGTCATCATACATCATATTGGCTATTACATCTCTTCTCATAGCCCATTTTATTTTCTTCCCTCTCTTCTCTTTGTGTCCTTCCAGATCTTTGTGATGTAGCTGAAATCTCTCGATTTGTCTCATGCATAAACCTATCATTAGGATCAACTCCCATTATATGGTTGTGTAAAACACAGCATGCAAGTACAACATCTACTTGGATTGCATATTTCCAGTATGGCTCAGCATCTAATACACAAAAACGTTTTTTCAACACTCCAAAAGCTCGTTCAACAGCATTTCTTAAAGATGAATGTTGTAAGTTGAACAGTTCTCTTTCATTTTTAGGTGAATGGTCAGAGTACTCTTTTAAATGGTATTGAACACCACGATATGGTGGAATAAATCCATTTTGAAGACCGTATCCGGCATCCACGAGAAAATATTTTCCTACAAGATTAATGAGTTGTTATTTGTAATGTATAAAAATATAAATATTTATTCTTTAAAAAAATATATTTTTTCAATCTACAAGTCCATTAGGTCTTGATAAAGCATCTTCCAAAATTTTAGAATCATGTGCTGATCCTTCCCACCCAGCAAGCACATACATAAATTTAAGATCAAAAGAAACAGTTGCCAAAACACTTTGTGTTAATCCCATGTTTTTGTCCAAGAAATCTTCCCTGAATTGTAGTAGGAACTGAAGCACAAACAATTGTTCTATCTATTGCCCCAATACAATCCTATTGGTTGTTAATAATGTAGCAAAAGAGTTATAAACTTTAAAAATAAAATCCTATATAAGAAAATTAGCATTATTAGCCACTAAATTCTTACCTTGAACCATGGCTAGTATCTTCGATTATTTCGAATCTCTGATGGAGTTGAAGATTGTAGTGGTCTAACAAGATCTTTATACAATTTTATGACTGCTCTTAGTGTTTTTCTAAAATATCGATGTATAGTTTCTATAGATCTAAAGAATCGAGAACCAATAACCCGTAATCTCACATTGTGACCAATGATGTAGAGGAATATTAATAATTGCTCTTCCATAGTTACATTCAATGTTGGTCGAAGTAGATCCTTCTCTTTCATAATATCACAAAGCCTGAAGAAAGCTTTTGGAGTCATTCGTATAATATCTGTATAATGTGATTCACTTCCATATATTTATACTACTAATGTAAACTCCTCTATGTTTATCTCTATTAGTATGAGGGCTTCTCAGTATAATAGTGGAGTTGATGGCTATAAGTGTTGTTACACATGCAGACATGAGCGAGATAGCAGAGCCCACCACAACTTGGAAGATAACATTCTTGTCATTATAACTACCACCATTCATCTACAATCATTTAAAAAAATAATAAAATAAGATAAGCAAAATAACCTAAGGCCTGCCATGAGAAGCTGTGAGATGGTGCAAGTTGAAGGATTAAAAAGGTCTCGAGGAAACCAAAAAGGAACATGGCTATAATGATATAGAAATGTTTATCTTACTAAACATATGATAATTGATAAAGCCCTATCTTATTTAAGAAGGAACCGTGAATAATAGCATGTGTAATCTTTTAGTTGACAAAAGCCTTATCTTATGCTCAGGTCCTAAAGTTTTATCCTTGGAAGTTCTTTTCCTGCTCATTTCAAAAAATTCAGCATCTTATCTCTTGAAATTTAATGAGTCCAGGTTCTATATCAACATGGATTTTCAACGCACAGTTGCCAAGGTTTCTGTATCAATAGGTTTCTGAGTCTTTGACATCCCTCCTTCAGAAGTATCAGAAAAATACCCATATTTATCTTAACTTGAAAATTTAAGAAACTTCAAACATTAATGGAAAGGCTTGCTTGATATATAAGGTCGGTGCATCCAGCAATTGTAATAGAAATCATGACAAACGGAGCCTTAGTAATTTACTATCACAAACAAATTCTTTCAATTGCCCTTATGCCACTCAGTCAGATAACTTATATCTTCTATCAACATTGTATATTAATTTGTACAAGTCTTTTTTTTTTTTTTTGACAAGCCATTTGAGTGAGCGATATGACGGCATTTTTGATAAATAGTAGAATGACATAAAAAATTAATTATGTTAATAAATATTTCTAAAAGTTAAAATTCAGAACAATGCTCACTGAAGTTTAAATATGTTCATAAAATATCATTAAAAATTAATTTTCCCCGTATATAAACGACCAAATGAACCATATATATATATATATATACCGAGCAAAAAGCACGTACCCTCTGCTTTTATAACCGGATATCCGTTTATTTATCAGCCCGACGGGTCCCACTGCAACTAATCCGAGCTCAGTAATTTACCATTTTACCCTCTAGAAGATACCTTTTGATTTGAAGATAAAGAACTTTTCTTTTTGAAATATTCTAGTGCTATGATAATGCAACGTTTCTCTGCGGTATAACCAATGAGAGAAGGAAACTTCATTGCACATTACGCAACCGCCGTTTACTGTTTGAAAACGTGTTTGTTTAGAGGACACGATACGCCTTTTGATTGCTTTCCTTAGCAACCGAAAACGAAAACGGCGGTTACGCTTTTTGATTAAATTGAAAATAGAGAGAGCTTTTGAAACCCAGCCAAACACAATCACTCTTGTCTCTCACTCTATCAGGTTGAACCATCAAATCCACCAGCAGCCGAAGAATTTCTCATAGATCGGCCGAGTCCTTCTTTCCAAGATAGAGAATTTGCTGGAGTTCCCGTCGAAGGAACTATCCTGAAAATCGATCCAATACACAACAAGCGATTTACTCAGATCCATTAGATACAGAGCTACATAGTAAGAGAGAGATGTGTTGTGGAGGTAAGATGTGCAGGCTGTGCACTTGTCTGATACTGCTGGTGATATTGATCGGACTCCTCTTCGGGTTTGGAGTGTTCAAGCATGGATTCCAGAAGATCAAGGACACATTGCACGACGTCGACGGAGGGAGTCATGGAAGCTTCTCTTCGTCGGGGAGGCCGTTCTTTTTCGGAGCACCCGCGCCTCTCTAGGGTTCTGCTTTCTTTCATGTGACCTTCGATCTCTGTGATATCAGTTTTAAGTTTTTTGAATTGATGAGATGCGATCGTTTTCCGTATTACTTCTCTACACTTTGAATCAGATCTTATTTCTTGCGATTTTTTTTTTCTACTTCGAGTTGTTTGACGGCGATGTGATGGATTTTGCCTCCTCATGAATGATAAATTTCATTGATTTTCTTGTTTTTTTATTTTATTTTAAAGACTCTCCCGTCTGAGCACAATATTTTTCATTCTCTCTTTCCACTCGTAACAAGTCATCGTAACCATTCGTTCTTTTGAAATCGATTAGAAAGTAAGCTTTCTTTTGATTCATGTCCTCCAATTCTGTGCTGGGTACTGGTTCGATCCCCACCTTCCTTGGTGTGCGGAAAATTGAAAGTAAATTACAATTTGACCGCTGGAAATTCTGAAAAGCACACTTGGGAATCACACTATCAATTATTTCGGGATTTGTTTTTCACAGCATGCTCAATCAAATATGGCTTATTATTATTATCATTATTTTTGTTAGTGGAAAAAAATATTTTTCAGAACTAAAATGACCTCACAATCAAAGAAAATAATGCTAGGGGTGGGGTGGGGTGGGGTGGGGTTGGGTGTGTGGCGGGCGTAATGTTGGTTGTGATGAAGTTGACTCTTGAAAGAGGTCAATCAAAAGTTATCCTGCTGGTTTTGGAGGAAGAATAAATTAGTTCATATAAAAGGTAAACTGATGGAAGGATGGTATTGGAATTCAAAAATTCCTAACAGAGTTAATATCAGTCTTGTATAGCGCAATATCGCAACGGCAAAGATAGTCTTTTAAAAACAGTTTTGGCATGCATCATAAGATTCTCTAAGCATCCAATGACCACTGCTTTGGGTATGTATAAGAAAAGGTGGGAAAAGTAACTTTTCCCAAGATTCTACAAGCATATTTGAGTACCTGGAAATAAAAGAAAAGATGACGTTGAGGTTTTTGTTTGATTGAAACCTCCAGGGTAGTGTTCAATGTAATTTATTAAATTTTCTAGAATATTTTTCCATTTTTTTCTCCTATAGAAGCTTTTGTTTAAGAATATGTCTTCGTTCAGCATAACCCTTGTTGCCTTCGTTCAAAGTATCAGCTAGGAAACGGGAAAATTTAATCTCTCAAGCAAAAGAAGATTCTTGCTTTATATAAAAATTTCCAATAATATTCGTAATCTAGATGATTTTTTTCCTTTTGGTAGAATGGTTTTTCGATAACAGTGCTGAATGGAAGGAGTTGAGTTGCACATGACTTTGAATATCGGTGAGCCATTGGTTTTTTTTTTCCATATTTGTGGGGAAGTACCCGATCCTAGAATCCATTTCAACTGTGCTAGAGTACCTTTAATGATTTCAGAAGATAATGCAATGAAGAAAGCAACCACACAATTATACACTCAGCCCCACAACACCAGGGAGGGAAAAAAAAAGAGCAGGAAAGGAAAGAAGAGTTGTGGATTAACCTTGTAAAATAAAAATTCTGATTGATTTAAAAACGACCGCCAAATTTACAAGCAATTAGAGAGGAAACCAAGGATAATTATACAAATAGGGGAGCCCTACCATTCATCTGCACATTTCATGGGTTCACTTTCAAGGAAAGAAATGGGAAATATAGTAATGAAAAGAAATGGAATTAATGACATAATTTATATGGTTTAGAGAATATGATCAGAGTTTTCAGCCACAACAGCCGCCTCCTTGAGAAGCAGAACCATCTCTTCCACTTGATGGGCCTGGGATTCCTCCATATCCAACTTTTATCCCATAAGACTGCAACCATGATTCAAGAAACAGATAAACAACAAGACAATCCAAAACCCGCCAACTACAGTCAGGAAAAGCTCCTATGCAATTTAGGACATAGAAACCAAATGGGTTGCATAGAAATTTACAAGAAAATGACAGAGTAGAGTCCATGTAATCTGTTGCCAAGTGAAGTCAGACATGAATATTTCACTAAAAATCCCTAAATTTTAACTATAGTTTTGCAGACATATAATCTCATATTCAGTAAACATACCAATTACTCAGATATCTTATCACAATGATGGAATCAGTATATCTTCGATTCATCTTCAGAATCCTAAATCCATTTAAATATGCAACACAACTTTTATAGTCCTGAACAAAGCTGCTAATCTGAGAGAAATTTTCAACTACATAAAGCATGACTGCATGTGTAGATAACCAAGATATTTAAGAAACTCAAATAGTATAAAATAGAGTTCTGTCAAATTCTAGTGTCAGTTACTCGTTGATTACCCTATTTCCAACTTATACGCTAGTATTACAAGATAAAATAGCGGTGAACGTTCTCATATGTAATGTTAACAATAACATGATTTGGGAAAATGAATGAAGTTTTTGAAGTTCAGTAGGTTTCATGCCCACTTGATTTCCAGTGAAGCAATAGAAATATCCATCTCCATTCCTAAGAATAATTGTTTTTGTAGATGGTAGCATGCAATTTTAAACCCTAATTTTTTCTTCCGTAAATTTGAGCTTACATGTATTTCACATTCAGCATCAAATGAAACCAAAGGTTTTACAAAACATCAACTCTCTTAACAGAACCGAGGGGAAAATGCAAAGATCTTGGAAGCTAACCTCATTTGACACATCAAAAACTCCATCCTGAATTTTCTTGTAAATTGTTGCAGCTGTGTTTATGAATGCCTGAAGAAGAAAAAGGAAAAAAAAAAAAAAAGGGAAAAAAATAAGACCATATCAGAAACAGGGAGAGAAAAAAAATTCGGACTTGGAAAAAAAACCTCCAATTCACATTCTAATGCAGACATCTGTTAGACATTCTTCCACAAATTAGTCAGGTTCATCACCTCCTCAACATTTTGAGCAGTTTTTGCAGATGCCTCCATGAAGATCAACCCGTGCTCCTTCGCAAATTGCTCACCTTCCTCTGTGCTCACAGCTCTCCTATGTGCAAGATCACACTTGTTGCCAATGAGCATGATTGTCATGTTTGCATTAGCATGTTGCCTAGCATCTTCTAGCCAGCTAGCCAGGTGATTAAAAGTTTCCCTCCTGGGAAATCAAATGTACTAAAAGTCATCATTCAACATTACCAGTGGGTTATCCAAGGAATGGAGTGAGAAAATAAATCCTGTCACCATTGGAACCCATCTAGAGCCATATCTTTGGTTAGAAAGCTTAAATCATCAAACAATCATAATGCTACGAAGTATACACATGCTCAGAAACTAACATTTGCTACAGAAAAAATAAATATATTTGGTGCTAATATTTAGGATGATTGCATTAACTCATTATATTCTTTATTCAAGGTCAAAATAAAAATTCCCCAACACTTGTCTTTGGTCTACTGATGTTTCTGGAGTCTTTACTTCAAGGTCTTTTCTTCAGCACCTTTACATCAAGCCTACCATAATCCTCCTTTTTCAGTCCCATGCCTTTAGGGAGCTCCAGCGCCTCATAGGATCAAATCTTTCTCATGGTAGGCTCTCCTTGTCCTTGGCAAAATCAATGCACTAAATGTTTTAAAACAAAGGTCTAGATCTTGGGCTCTCTTGCCCAACACTTGTATGTTGTGCCTTATGGAGGAGACAGTGGATCATTTACCGGTGCACCGTGAGCTTGTCAGATATATTTGGGAAACTTTGATGCAGAGTATTAGAGCATTTGGGTGCTTCCTGGAAGTCTTGGTGACCTTCAGCATCAGTGGAGTTTTCCTTTTCTTGTTATGAAAGGAAAAACCTTGTAAATGCTGCCTTCTTTGCCACCTTATGGGTAGAATGGAAATCTAGGAACAGGCGTCTATTGAGGATCAACGTGTTAGAGTTGCCACACTAACGGAGGACATGTATGCTACAGTGGCTGATTGATTTATATCTGTTTTAAACAGAAACTAAAAAAAGAAAAAAGAAAAAAAAAGGGAATAGAAATGAGAGAGTGAGTGGGAAGTCAGATAACTTCCCACACATAGCTCACTTGCTGAAATGATAAAGATAAGTGGAGTAGTTGAGTAACTAACTCTCTATAAAAAGGGAAGAACAAAAATAGGAGAAGATGTAAGAGACAAAAGAAAGGAGAAAGCCAAAAAGAAATAAGCGTAAGAAACAAGAGAAGAAAAGTAGTTTACAAGAGGGGGGAAAAAGAGAGTTTGAAATAGGCAGGTATAATCTCTTCGTTCGTTATCTTTCTCTAATTTTTGTTTATTAAAAAAAAAGGAGGAAGGATTTTTCCTCTCTGTCCTTTTGTTTTCTTAAAAGCATATTTTTTTATAAATATATAAATATCTTATCGTCCTTTATCTGCAAATTTCTGGAGTTCCAGACTCAAAAGGAAATTGGTCTATTTAATCTCTCTTCACCTTTTTACTTATTTATTTTTAAATATTTTATGTCTATTCTACTTTATTTTCAATTTCTAGAGTTCTAGACTCAGAAGAAAATTACTTTTCAGAATCCCAATAATTAACATCACTACCAATATAAACAAAATCCCTAAGCTGCACAAAATACACTAGGAATTATGTCAAAAATACGCATCAAATCATTGAAGTCATAGCTCCATATATGCATAAAACCTTGGAGTCATGCTGGGCTGAAAAACTCCAGCCAAAAGTCAACAACAAAATAACTCAAGCTTTATATGACCTCTGCTAGGTCAGATTGGCAGGCATGCAGACTCACCCGTCAAGGACTGAGTTTGCAACATCTCAAATGATTCTTTATGACATATAATGAACTTTCAAACTTTTCTTAGATATGAGACATTAAACATTTCAAATGCATCTCATTGCAGAACTAAAAATAAATAGTACCTGGTGATGTCATACACTAACAATGCACCAGCAGCCCCTCTGTAGTAGGACCTTGTAATGGATCTAAAGGATTCTTGACCTGCCTGGCACATTGCAGGAAAAATTCAACTTCTAAAAGAATTAATACCAATAGGCAAGAACTGGAAAAAAAAGTTTTACAACATGATAAAGTATTTGCAATTATAAAAAGGGTTAATTTCAGTACAATCAATTGTCAATACCATATCTAAGCAGGAGAATACACAATGAAAATATTAATATTATTGATATATTGTCTATGAAACTCATCCAAAGACCCTTGTGAGGTGACGAGTGAACTCGTAATCACTATAAGTGGTAAAAATTCCATGTCATAGAAAGTAGGCAAAACCAAAAGTCCTTTACAAAAAGAGAGTTAAAACGGCGATTTAACTATTTTTACTCTCTTAAGGGTTATTAAAACCCAATTCTCTGGTTTTTGCGTATCTATAGATATAAGGAGGGAGCTCGAGAGAGCAAAAAAGGACACTCCTATGGGAGTTTTTAGTTAAAAATAGAAAATTCAAAACCCAAATTAAGGTAGTGAACTAAGGGTACTTGGTCTTGAGATATTAAGACCATGGAACTGACAGCAACAAAAGAATATTAATTCAAAATTTCATTCATCCTTGTAGAACAATAAAAGATAAGTGCAGGTTAACAAACCGTGTCCCATATCTGCAACTTGATTGGTTTGTTGTCAATTGTGATCATCCTAGCTCCAAATTCAACACCAATGGTCAAGTCATGTACTGGCTGGAATCGCTTGTCAGTGAACTGCAGAAGAAGACATGATTTTCCAACTCCTGAAAAACTCATAAGTTGCAAAGTTTATATCTGGAATAAAAGTTTCAATGTATACAACAAACACAATGTAAAAGTTTAAAAAAAGGAAAAAAAACATAAGATTACACTCTAAAGAAAATCTTGCATGAGAATGCCCAACAGCCGAATTTCCTCAAGAGTTAATTGGAGGTTCAGGCACATACCAATAAATAAGGTAAGAGAAAGGCAAGAAGAAGAGATAAAGGGAAAAATGTTATATTTGAATGACCAATATTATTCATGAAGGGAAGGAAAAAAGAAAAAAACTTGAACAATCATGGCTGCAAACAGAGTTCAAGAAGAAATCATTCAAAGGAGGTAAAAAGGCAAAGTTCTATGACTAAGATTGTGTAAGCAGATTCTTCAGCCATGACTATGTGGGCAAGAGGTGGCACCATTGGGGCTTGGAGACCGATTTACGCTATTAAGTATGCTTGATATACTCCCTCTCAGATTAATACGTTATTTGTTCTGTTTCTTCTTCTTCTAACCACGCACCCCCTCACCCCACCAAACCACCTCGCCCCCCCCCCCCCCCCGCCCCCCACAAAAGCAAAAAAAATAACCAATGTATATAGATAAATATAATCAATATCTGAAATTTCTCCAATTCTACCAAATAATCTTTGATTGTTACAAATGTTCACCGGATGGGTTTATCATCCATTGATACGCTAGATCATCCGATACGATTACTAACTTAATATTCAACATTCGCAGAACAGAGAATAAAATTAACACGGGAGTAAAACGAAATTCACCAGAACTTTTATTCAAAAAGGTGCATAGATTTACATAGAGCCAGCAAAACCAGTTGATCTATATTAAAATTAACAAACCTTAAAAGATTCCCGTTTTAAACCTTAGTACAGTTAAGAATCACCACACATCACAGCATATTGCCCATAAATCCTTCAGAATAAATTAGAAACACGGAATAAAACTAATTTTTTGGTGCAACAACTCACATGTCCGAATTTAAGATATAACTTCCAATCCAAATCATAGAGGGGGGAAGGAGGAAAAAGGAGAAATCAGTAAACTGTTCCTAAGGAAAATCCATCAACACTCAGCAGTAAAAACTACATGCACAGATCCATGTTACTTGGTCACAGATTCCAACAGACAAACATTCGAAAATAATTCAAACGTATTGGCAATTAGACCGATACGCCAACAAAACCTTACCGGTATCCCCGATGATTATGTACTTAAAGAGGTAAGCATAAGACATCCTTCCTCAGATGCTCGTTTCTGCCGCAAACCGAATCGAACCGAGCAGAAACGTATTTGAACGGATAAAGACGAGATCCCGAAGAAGGTTTCCTCTAGAAACGTGAAAGCTTTCTTCCAGAGAGGTTTAGGCTTTTCACGGTAAAGTTCAAGCCCATCCTCGCTGTGCCATTGTAACTTGTAAGCAACCCAATCTAATTAAGGATCCGGATCCTCTCGGGTTAGGATCGTCCATTGGTTAATTTGAAACCAGAAACTTCCCACAATTGCCAGGCTGTCAATATACTTTAATAAATTCCATCATTGCCAACCTGGCAGTGACCTGGCAAGATTAATTTGTTTCAATTCCCTTATAATGGATCCACCAAGCCCGCGACCAAAGCCCAACCCATCAACTAAAACTACAATTTACGTGTTTGTAGGTCCGATTGGGCATGGAAATGCAAGTAAATTTTGCAGAGCAATGCTTCCCATTGGCCATGTTCTTCCTCCAAATCCATGAGAGTGGTAGATTTCATTGGACATGGCCATCTAATGTTAGCCCATATTTCAGCTTACATATCATATGGTCAGTACCATGACCTTTCGCTTCGCTGCCGTGTGCGAAATGCATACCATACAAAGATTATACTGCTGCAATCCAGTCATTTTCGGTCATGATCTTGCACACTTGGATATGCCTATGCCAAAACCTAATAAATAGCATTCCCATGCATATTACAAATTTGGTTTAATATCCTATTCATTCAATGAGAATTTGATCAATGGTAGGAAAAAAAAATGATACATACAACAGGAGAAGCATTGGCCAAAAACAAAAAACCCCCTCAAAAAGAGATGGATATCTCCCAAGAACTAATTCCATCAGGAATCATTATTTTTAGAAAGTTATCATTGCAGTTAAATTTGAATTTCTCTTCTTTAGTGTTCACAGTGCAAAAGTTTGGTTTGGTGCTGGAGTATGCTCCAAAAAGACCCGAGCCTCTCCCTTTTACGCTTATTCCACAACTAGAAGAATCGCTAAATACTTCCATTGCTTCTATAGCACCTCCAGAATTGTACATTTCTATTAATCCGATAGGCGCAAACTGAATATTTTGATGGTAGACCTGTAGAAAAAACAAGTACTCAACTTCAGGAAATATAAACGATCAATTCCATTAGAGGAAAAAAAAGGTTAAGACCGAAAATTAACGACGGACCTTTATAGGGGATATAGTAAATACATCACACTGCAAAACCTTCAATGAAACATTGAAGGATTCTTTGTTTGGCAATCTGGACAGAGATCCTGAAGTTATACAAAAAATAAGAGAAAAATGTTAGGTACTATCATAAATAAAGTGAGGACTTATGGTCCCAATTGTACTTCATGAATAAATCAAACATTTCTCTAGTTCCATGCTCGAAAACCGGAGAACAATGTCATCTATCATCTTAAGTGTTCTATGGTCTAAAATTCAAGAGTGGCCTAGTTCAGCTTTGATTGTGATCTATTAAGAATCATGTAAATGTCAAATTGTGTACTTAAAAATCTTTTTTCACTGACTCCGTCCATATTATTTTTCTTTGAAACTTTAAGATGAACAGCTATTCCATAGAATTCGCTTTACATGCCCAAACACATGTTAGCTTGATTTCCTTTATCTTACTTTCTATCTGGCCAGTACGTATTTAGTCTCAGATATGTTAAAACATTAGTCTATTTATGCAAGATAAACTATACCCTTTTTATGAGAAAAAATTGCAGAGTCTCCCGTCCATGAATCTCCTGATACCTCTTCAAAATACTCAACATCAGCAGGACTGACATGGCCACATAGTTCTGGACTTGTATTGCTCTGAGTAGTGGTATCCAGACATGGCCAGCTTCCTGCTCCTTGGCAATTAAAAATTCCTAGGACTCCAGTAAACTTGTTCAGGTTCCAAATCTTCAGAAGGCTGGAGTTCCAGAACCACACATACACACACAAATAAATCAAGCAAGGTAATAATTTGGAACAGATAACTCTTCCTAGCTATGACTAGATCATTGAATATACTACTCTACATGGGATAACATACCTCTTTCCATCCATGACTGGGTCATTGAATAAACAATCTCGTGATGGTCTCCCTGGATATTTAGCTCTGAGCACTGAGCCATCAGGAAGTACAAGCCTTTTAAGTATTGTGAAGTCATGCTGACCAGGTTTATCACTGTAATTTCATAAGGACAGCAAATGATTTCTACGCAGGAAGTATTTCAGGAAAAAAGGGTAAAAGAAAAGGTCCTGGTGCTTAAAAAATTACAAATGAAACTAATCATAAGAAGAAAAAAAAGAAAAAAAACCACAATTTAGAGTTCCTAATGGGCTAGAAAGAAACAAATCAGTGCATTTCCTATATCATCAGGAGTATACTAGAAGTGCATGCATATATAAAGTAACAAATGCCTACATTTATATATACATGCAGTTGAGATGCGCACACACACATGTATGTATATACATGCAATACACGCATACACACACAATTAAACAAAATGTATGTGCATATATTTGTGTGCATGTATGAGCAATGCTGTTTCTTTTGTTATGAATATAATTTCTCTGCACGCTTTAGATGAAAGCCTATTTCACATCACATTTGATACAATCCGGCAGTGATATTTTTAGTCTGCCGTGTACTTGTTTACCACCAGATTATTCCTTGGGTGTGCTTACCTAACATAGACTCCACATCCTCCAATGGCTCGAGCAACTGCATGAAACTCAGCTGTTGGGTGACGGCTCTGAAAACTTGGCAAAAAAAGATAAATAGAAGGCCACAAAGAAGTAAAACTAAAAGATGCTGAGAGGACCATGTCTTACATAGAACATGTCCCAATCTGGAACAACAACTTCACCGAGAAAGATGCTGTTGAAAGCCACTGCAGCAATATGCAAGGTCTGTGTTGTTGGGTTTCTTGGCATAAAATCATCTGAAGCTCTTGTAATTGCACTTCTTTTGGAACTGAAATAACAAGTGTAGGCAGAAAACCAAATTATTATCGATATCCAGCTCAACCTAGTAGCATACACGAAATGTTTTACATTCTGGTCCCTAGAAGTTCCGCCATGCCATTGTGTCTGTAGAATTTATCTGATTCAGTTACTTAGAAAATGGTACAAATCTATTTTTCAAGATAAAAGCAAAAGCTAATAGAGAAATGTTTTGGGGAATTCTACAGGAACCATGTGGATACATGTTTTTCGTGTGCAGGATTGGATACCCTTTTGAAGGATTGAGCCAGATGATCACCTATAGCAGAACAGAACTGGAAAGATGGTGTTGAAATCTGCTCTAAGTTCTTCCTCCATTTCTTTCTAGATCCATGTCTGCCATAATATTTTCAATGGTCCAAAACAAATGCAACATATTGGATGGTTATCAATCGGATAATTTTTGTGGTATGAGATCTATGCATGGACTCCAGATCAAGTGGCAGTGCTTAAGTTGAAGATTACTATCTGCTATCCTATTCCTTCATTTTCTTCATGTGATTTTTTGTTCAAATAAAAAAAAAAAAAAAAGAGAAATAAGGCTGCATAAGTTTCGTTACTTGTAAATAGAATCTGTACTTTGACCCATGCAGCAGATTATGCTGTTGTCCTGAAAATTTGCAGCTATAGACTTCTCGAGCGCTTTTTGGAACTGTTGAGTAAGTGAAACTCGACCCCCTAGACCAGAGGCCACTGTTTCCAGTATGTTCTGCACATCTACTTTTACCCCATCCACATCTTGAGACACAAGATATCTGTGTAGATCATCATAAAATTCAGATATCTTAGCTGGATCAATGATACCAACACCATATTTCTCCATACAATCCATGGCTAGATCCCTCATGTTTGCCAAATTTCCTGATGATTGTACTGGGTATGTTAATTTTGGATTATACTTTTTAGTGCCTGGGGAATCTGGATGAAGCCCTCCCCAATATCCCATCAGTGCATGCCATACATAAATGTACCTGTAAATATTGAGATTTGAAAGAAAAATGAACTCAGTAAAATAGATTATTCAATGCAAGAAATTAAGGTACCAATCAGGAAATCATTGAGAATACATTAACAGCATAATTGTAATGGCGGATCATAAACAGGGAAGTTGGAGACTTCAGATTTGAAGGGTAGATGATGAGAGGATAATTTGAAAGTGCACCAGGTTTAATGGGATGCCATTGGTACATAAACTCTATGGTCTGATTGTTTGGTACATTAGAATTTCATCACTTGAAATACAAAAAATGAGAGAAGCAGTGTAGAAACCATACTTCAAGCCAAAGGTCCTCCTGATTTCTGAGACAAAATTCTTTAAATCACTAGCTTCCTCATTAAGAGCATCATTTGTTGCTTTCCGAAATTTATTATTTTCTTTTATACTTACTAATCTTGCCCCGAACCTGCAAATTGGAAGCACAATATAAATCAGAGTAAATATTAATGTCTAATTAAACAAGAATAATGATAGATAAACTTAACTGTGAACCTTCAATGAAGGGCTCCCCTTCCTTCTGGAAATCATTAATAGTCTCTTGCCACCCATCATCTATTATTAAGAACCTTGCTGGAGTGCCTCCCTCTGACAAGCTGAAACAGAGAAACTTGAAAGGTGTAATTTCAACCTAAAAAAACCAAAATAAACAATGATAGAATATTGAGTGATTAGCCAGATGCAGCTAGTTCAAACAAGCATTCTCTGGGGCAAAAAAGGTTCTAATTCTAATGCAGCATAAGCTAGAACCTTCAAGTTAAATCAAATAACAGTTCAACCCAAAACAGCCACAAAAGTTGCCAGCCATTAGTGTTAACTATGTTTTCTTACTAGCAATGCAAGAAACACCTTCATTTTGTAGAGCATTTCATAGAATGGAGCTGGAACTGCTTTGAAAGCATGTTATCTCAAATTCTTTGTGGATGAGACTATTAATGAAGTAAGAAAATGTGTCCCAAAAGTATGTGACATTAAAGGGTTTATAGATCTAAGATAATGTGAATGGGGAAGTACAGTTACCTTTTTAGGCCATCTCTAATTCCTTGAGGATTAACATCAAAATAGAAAGCATCCCAGGTGCACCAACCAAACCAATCTAACATTCCAGGCATCTGCTTTGGTAAGCAACAAAAAGAGTCTTGAGAATTTCTATTTTAACATAACAAAACTGCAAGCTAAGTTAAAGACAAGTTCCACCAATTTAAAGTGATAACCTGACTTGCCTTTTTGGTCTCGCGGACGGCAAAGGTTCTGCTATGCTTCTCCAATATCCTGCATATTGTAAAAAGGCCATAACCAATTATATAAGAAAAATTCCAATGATTTTGTAATCCTGCTACCACTTATAACTTGTACCAACCAAGTTGGCTTCGAAATAGAAACAAAATGTTATAATACAGTCTTGAGATTGCCATGTCAACAGGAAATGGAATAACTATCCAGAAGTTTAAATTAGAACCCTCAAAGCTGTGAAAATTCCATGACGTCCGACTTTGTTTTGAGAGCAGACCTACTTCATAGATTCCTTCATTAGCTCAAATGGATCGTTTCCATGGTTAACAAAAACTGCTTTCAGAGACTGGCATGTAACTATCGCTGGATCACCTAGCAGAATATGTAAAATCCCATGTCATTAAAGAAAAATGAGAGCAAGCATTAAGCAGAGGTACAGAAGAAATGTATGAGGAAACAAAAGGAACTGGTAAGAAGGTGTTATTTTTTGCATATACAAAACAGCAAATATGTTGCTGGGTTGCATCATTTGACACATAGGTCCATTCCAGCTAAGAACTAGACCATGATGGAAGGGCATGCTATCTAAACGATTAGTAAAATCATGATCATGATTGTCTTATATGGTCAGTTTTTTGCCTAGGAGAGGATCTTACTTAATTTTGGATTTTAAGTTGTGTCATTAGGCAGTGGGTATGACTTTTTGTATCGCTTTTTGCCAAGATAAATTTATCAATAATCCTCATGACAGAACATTTTGATCGAAATATATGAAAATCGTACCACTTTCAACACAGATCTCAATTTCATTTTTTGTGTTTCCCTGCAAGCTGCTTCTGAATTCACCATCTAAAACAGGCAGAAAGAGAATATAGGACACAGTTCCTTTGGAAGCATCAACAGCTGGTTCCTCCCTTGCTTCCAGCAGCAACATCTGGGTCTCGAAGGGAATATCACTTCCTGAATTCCCCATTCGAGGTATCATCCACCACATCTTAAATCTAAACAAACACAGTAATCTGACATCCCTGCATCATCAATTCAAACGACAGAGACAATTATTTTATATTGAAAGTTAACCATTTGGCATGATCAGATAGTAGAAATAACCAACAAACAATGTATTTTCGGCAATAAACAACTATATAACCAGCTTACTCCTTTTCTGTTCGCATAATATATCATAATAAACATGATAGAAACCTTATTTGAAATTCTAGTCAACACATTGTCCAAGAAGCCTAACGCATTTCACCAAGCATCCTCCATGAAGAAAGAAAGATCTTACTGAATAACCCCAAGCTTGAAAACATGCCGGGACCTCTTTTCTGCCGAAGTGGCACCAACGAATACAGACCCTTTCGTGAATGGCGTAACGACGACATTTTCCGGCACGTTTTTCAGGGCATCCTTGCCATCAATTTGCAAAATCCGGTCTCCGGTCCCGGCTTTTCCGCTTACTCGCATTGTATGTCTCCATGTCTTCCCAGAATGCAGACACCGATTTGAAAAAATCTTTTGGTTTTGTATCAGAAAACGCGAGAAACGTTTGTTGACTCGCAGGGACAACGAAATCATCATGTTTTTCTTCTTACAAGTCCCGAGGATTTTGAACCATGACGGTTGGAATCCGTTAGCTTATCCGCGCAAGAAACAAAAGGACTGGGAAAGTGATAAGGGTAGGAAGACTTGGGATGTAATTTGGCCCGCGTCACCGTACACGAATTGAGTTTTTCGTAAGTCGATCCACGGTCCATGTTTCTTTCGATCCCCGAGCAAACCTTTGTCAACAATACAGATGACCAGTCATCGTGTGCCTTTACCAATCGTCTGAAGAAGGGCATTACAGGGAAGTGCTTCCTGATTTTGGATTGCAATCTGAGAACACACAATGTGGACACATTTTTCACTGTTCGACCACAAGAAACAATGGAGCGGCTCCATGTTTACCTTTTAGTTAACAGGCCTATAATGGGCCAGTTATTACGGGCCCAACCTCATTTTCCTTTCGTCTTTCCTTTTAGAGTTTTGACCGATTTGACAGAGGCACGCAGCAAGCGCCTTTTCTTTTTCCGCAAGCCAGTCTGTCTCTACAAATATTTTCTCTGACGTCCCTTCGCCCGCACTCTGCTATCGCTCCGTCGACGAAGAATACGCACGGAGGTATCGATAAGTTTTCTGTCAGCGACTCAGCAGCGGCTAAAGAGTCTATTCAGAGACATTATCAAATCCAATTGGAGAAGATGAAGATCACTGTTATGACTACCGACGAACAGTTCATCACAGTAGAAGTTGATCCAGCTGAATCTGTATATTTTTATCCAAATCCCTAATTCTAATGCTACGTTGATTTGCTATATCAATTTTGTTACGTCTAATGTAGGGCTCCATCGCCTTCTAAATTACTGGAGGGTCTAATTCATATTGTTTTCGTTCTGATTTATATCTGTATCCCTTTTCTTTGGATTATATGTAACAGGTTGAAAACGTGAAAGCGCTGCTTGAAGTGGAGGTGAGGCGACCTAGAGTTCTTTATCGCCTTCTTCTTTTTGGTTTCTTTTTCGATTTTTTCCCTCATCTCGATGTTGAATTTACATGGATACAGACGAGTGTGCCGCTTCAACAGCAGCAGCTGCTTTTCAACGGGAGTGAGGTAAGGAACTCTGAGCGACTGAATGTCCTGGGGGTTAGAGATGGTGATTTGATGACGATGGTTTCCAAAGCCTCTAGGTAATACTTACACAGTTTTGATACTTATTCTTATCCTTCATCCTTTTTCCCCTTAATGACAAAAAATTATTTCATATTGCGCCTGTATTGGTTCTCTTTGTAGAGTTTTTTGGATAAAATTTGATACTAATTTGGAACTTCCGTTGTTCCAAGTTGTAATACATGACTCCTATTACACGGTTTTTGGATAAAAAATTGAATATTTGATGCAAGGGTTGGAATTTGGCCGTTCCGATCGTAGTGCACTTCCTATGTTTACCCTCTTTTCTAGAAGAATACAGTCTTTCACTGGGGCATAAATGCTTGTCTACAAGAGAAGGACTCATTGAACCGGCCAAAGAACACATGCAGAACTTATTAAGTCGGCCAATATGTAACGTCACCTCTATCAATTAGAAGCAAATAAAGAATGGAACACCAAAGTTATATCATCAAACTCATGTGAAGTAATGGAAAACACCCAGAGAAAATAAATATGTATTTCTATCAGAAAAATCAAAATGCAATGGATATAGCATTGAACTCCTTTGCCATCTTCTGTGTCTTTCCCTTTATATTTACTGGGAAAAGCATTAGAAATCAGTCAATTTCTCTTCTCTATTGTCTTTATTATCGCACAAAATGATACTCTTTTCCTCAGTTTATGGGAAAGGGTGCAAGTTTTTGTCATCCATAATTCGTATAGATTTTGGCCATAATAAGGAAAGTATATAGTAAGATAGTTTTGTTTAGGCTGCTTGAAAATGTGCTATATCATCTAAGTTGGGGGATCTTAAAGGGTTCGCAGAAGACTGAAAAGGACCTGGAAGGAGTGCAACTAAAATGATTTGAAAGCATATAATTAGCTAAATATATGAAATTTTTTTAGCTTATTAGGATAGTGGAGTAGGATTCATTTTGAAGACTCAATTAGTCGGGATAATGCATTTTGTTATACATTTTTGTTTTTATAGAGTGGATTATTCCATTTGCGTATCTATTTATATTATGTCATAGCTTTATCTAGTCTTCAATAAATGGTCATCAACTTATCACGAATCATTAGTTATATCTTAAATTTTTTTTTTTTTGGCAGTTTGAATATTTAGGTTCATCAATGATCACCATGTGTGTTTCCCATTTTAAAGTTTCTAGTCCTTTTCTCTGTTATAGTCTACGCAATCATCCAGCCTCCTTTTCGAAGCATTTGATTTCTCATTTTTGAAAAGGGATTTATTATGCACATCGTAATGATGATTGTTTTATCCCAAATTTTTTCAGTGTATCTACCAATGCTACGAGCTTTAACCCAGATGGGTCTGCTGTGAATCCTGGAGCCTTCCAGCAGCAAGTTCGGCGTGATTCTAATGTGATGGCACAACTGCTTCAGGTAGATTGTGTTGTCATGTTCTGCTCCTGAAGTACCCTACTTAGTCACCAAAAATTTCTACCTTAACTATGTTTTCATTGGTATTGCTCAATGTTTTTGACTTCTGAAGTCTGTTGATCTAGTGACAATGTTGTCCTGATTCTGCATCTTTCACTTAAACTTTTTATGTGCTTGAAGGAATTCATTTTTGATCTTCATTGTTATTGTGCATTTAGTTCTTGTCATTCTTCGAAGATTCTGTTTTTGTTTTGGCATTTCTTCATTCTGCTATTATGTTCCTATTCTGAATTGTCAGTTCCTCTTATTGTGTTTATCTTGTTTGAAATTGCAGACTGATCCTGAGTTTGCCCAAGTTATTCTTGGGAATGATCTCAATAAACTGCAGGATGTCCTACGAGAGCGTCATCGCCAAAGATCTGAATTACGACATCAACATGAAGAGGAGCTTGTAGGGATTTTATTTCAAAATTTTTTTTTTAATTTGAAGTCCAAATTTTTTTTTTTTTTTTGGGGAACCAGATTTGTTTCCTGTCTCTAAATTTAGTAACCCTTAATTTCTTTGATCATGTTTAGTGGTTACTAGTTTATACTATTTCATGGCAATTTCTTTATTACTAGTTCGTGCTATTCCATGGCATTTACTAAACCCCCTGTGATATTGTTTGTCAAAAGAAAAGTATATCATAAGCTTCCAAATTCTAATAGATATTTCTTTTGTTTTTTATTTTTAGCTTTGATGATGACTATTTCATCTCTTGTTGTTTGTTCCTGGAGCACAGAATTTTGTGTTTACATTCTGAAGTAGCTAAAATTATTATACAGAGAACTGATTCATCAGTATCCATTTATTGTGTTGCCTAGGCTTTGATGTATGCAGATCCTTTTGATGTTGAAGCACAGAAGAAAATTGAAGCTGCAATCCGTCAGGTATGTATTTTGTGAGCACAATATACCAAAGAACTAAGATTAGGGTCTAAGGGAGAGATTTATAATTTTTTCTGCAGCATTTTTTTACAGCGAATCAGCCAGTTAATTGAATATAAAAGATGACCAAAGATAAAATAAAACCACCATTGAACATGAAACTCAGATCCAGTGAATGATATTTGCAATGGATCAGGTCCTTGAGAGAGGTGAGGGCCTAGAATAGGGTATTGGAGATGGAGGGTTACCCTAATCCTAGTTCTTGTTCTTGGAGGCTTGTCCCTTTGTTCAGGTTGGTTATTTATTGGGCATACAAGTTGTATCTCATTCTTTCATATGCTCAAATCAGCAAATGAGTTGTCATCCAGTCTAGCTAAGAGAGGAATTGTGTTGCAATCTTTATTTTGGGTATTTAATTGGTTGATGTAATGGAGGATACTGTATAATGCTCTGGGGAGGTGTTAGTATTTTATCTTTACCTCTGCTTGTTGTCACATTTAGGTGTTTCCTCTCAGCTGGGAGGATGTTTTCCTTTGTATCTTGAACCTCTTTTGGTTACTCCCTGATATAAATGCTCTATCTCTTAGTAAAGCGTCACTATTAATTGGAGAAAAAAAGGAAATAACTGATAGTATAACCTTCCCACAATAACCAAGAAAAAAAAATGAAAAAGAAGAAAAACGTAAGAACAGACACAGGAACCAAGCCCAATCCAGGATGAATAACAAGGGTTGGTAAGAACATAAATATACTAATAGGGGCTGGATCCATAAATCCTAGACTGCTCTTGTAGGGAGCGCAAACCCAATCGACGATGAATAGTGGGGGTGATTTGATCACAAAAGTGCCTACAGTGGCTTGATCTGTGCACATTAGACTGCTCTTATTGGGAGCAGCTGATGGAACCACTCTGTTGTAGTCATTTTGATATGCTATATGTGAATAATGTCCTAAAAATGTATCATTCATTTTAACATCTCTTCCAGGCTTGTAAGATTTTTTACTTTCCTCTTTATTCTTTTACTCAATGCAGATTAATTGATCATTCTTTTGAATCAGAATGATTCTTACAAAAAGGAAAAAAGAATCTAATGTAAAATGTGAGGGGGTAAAATTAAAATTACATAATCTTCCTTGTTTGTGAGTAATGATGCTTGTGAAAGGTGATGCATTGCAGATGAGAGTTTTCACCAGTTGGTCGTGATAAATACTTAATATCCAGAAAAAAAAGCTAGGGAAAATTGGTTTTTAGTCATAATGTTTCAAAATAATTTAGATTCAGTCGCTCAATTCTTGGTAATTGAGAATACTATTCATGAAAATTTCTTTCGAAAATACCCTCAAAATACTTGCAAACTTCCCTTGTAACAAAATGATTAAAATGATTTTCAAAATCTTTTGAGGTTATTTTGAGAAGAAATTATTTATGAACAGTAAAATGACACTGATTCTCAATTATTTTAAAAAAGTACCACTAATTCTTGATTATCTAGAATTGGACGACTGAATCTGAATTATTTTTAAAAAGTATCACTAAAAACCAATTTCCCCAAAAAGCTAAGGCTAGTAAATTGATGGGACATGTAAACTATCTCAAGGTGATTGAATATTCTGATTTTAATGTATTTAAGGGCAAAATTTTGACTTAAAAATTAAAGGTTTGACTTTAATAAAGCACTTAGCCCTAATTCCTTTTGGTTGCCCTTATACCTGAAGTTGTCCCCTTTGGAATAGGGTTCAGATGGCCCTTGGGCAACCAGTTCTTGGTCTGGTATACATACTTATTCATGGACCCTTTTCATTGTGAGTGCATATGAATGCAATTCAGAGAGGGTTCCTAACCATCCGGTAATTATTATCCTTACAAACTCGTTTCTGGGCCCTTTACATGTATGGTGCATATGTGGGGTAATGTGGTCCCTGTTGGTGCTCCTATTCGGATCACTGGTTCAATGGAACTTAGCCACTGACTGTTGCAGGGATGCTGTAAGAGTTGGACCGTCATGATTAAAAGTTTAATGAGTATGAATGCAATATGTTTTAACTCCCTTGAATCTAGATAAGATCCCCATGACTTCTGGCCCTATAAACCAGATCTTGGTAGCTACTAGAGTAAAATTGCATTTAATCTGTTCGAAGTCTTCAAACTTTGATTTTACAGGTTTAAAAATAATCTTACATAGTGATTTCTTAGAAAACTGCATCCTTATGTCTTCCAAACTGAGAAGCAGGTGGTGCTGTTTGTTTACCTTTTCTCTATTTCTTTGTTTTGACTTGTATTGTCGAACTATTGCCTTCAGAAAGGGATTGATGAGAACTGGGCAGCTGCACTTGAATACAATCCTGAGGCTTTTGCAAGGGTGGTACGTGTTATTTGAATGTATGCTGTTCTTTTTTTTTGAAGTAAATAATTTTAATTTTCTTCGTTATTCTTCAGGTTATGTTGTACGTGGACATGGAAGTCAACGGTGTCCCTCTGAAGGTAGTCATAGGAAATAAGACATATTTTAGTTGTATTCATGCTCCTAATGTTGGCCACGTGATGAGGATGCTAAGATTTTTGTGATCCTTTTGATGATGTAAGATAATTTTGCTGTGTTTCCCATTATTTCCCTATAAGTTCCTCCTGTATGTGGATAACATGCTGGTACTGGATAGGTATGTAGATCATTTGCTTAATATTCTTTTCCACTTTGAGAGCTCCAACTCTATTTGTTTGAGTAGGACCTGTACTGTTGATTTGCTTGTGCCTTTATGGACTTGGTTTGCCAAGCGCGTTATAAAGATAGAATCGGATTTTTGTCTCTCTCACTCTATATATATGTCTCCCCCCCCCCCCCCCCCCCCCCCCCCCTCCTCCTTCCTTTTTTTTTGGTTTGGGGTGTGTTTTGGGGTTGTGGTGGGGGGAATGGGGATGGATGAGGGGTTGTCTTATTTTTTTTTTCTTTCTAAACATGCATGCTTGTTTCTTTATGTCAGCTTCCTTGTATTTATACTTCTCTCTTATTGATAATGGCTGCTTCATTTATCAGAGAAAGAGCTTTGGAATTAGCATTAATCATGATTCATGACATCCATGAAATGCTTCCTTTTGGTAGATTTAGTTCCAAATGTATTCTTATTTTGTTCATAGTCGTCACTGTTCAAATTTAAAGAAAGAGCTTTAAATGAGCATATATATCTTCTCTTTGTTTCAGGCATTTGTTGATAGTGGAGCACAGTCCACAATTATATCTAAAAGCTGCGCTGAGCGTTGTGGGTAGGTTCTAACAGTGACTTTAGTTTTACCAGTAGGTGTAGTTGTTTCTTTTTGATCAAACATATCTTTTATGTGCTTATTTGAATGTGAAAATCCCTTCATCATAGCTGACAAGTGTTTTCAACTGTACTTTTGTTCTGGTCCCATATTTTTCCAAATTTAGTGCATAAGTCTGAGGTTTGGTAGAAATCTTTAGTGTTTGACCTCTACCACAAAGGGAATGAAAAAGAAAGAAAGGTTTGCAATCTGGCAAAAATACAACTTTTTCCATGGTTGTATGTCCTAATCGAGTTATTAAAACTGTAAGGGGTTAGAGTTCATTCAAATAATAAATTTTAGGATTCATCATGATTTCCCAAAAGCTTATCAACTTACAAAAGGCCTATATGAAAAAAAAAATGAAATTATGATTTGTCGTTTCTTTCTTTTTCAGATTGTTGAGACTTTTAGATCAACGTTATAAGGGTATTGCTCATGGAGTTGGTCAGTCCGAGATACTTGGTAGAATACATGTAGCTCCAATAAAGGTAATATTCATATGCAATGCAAGTGTATGTTTATATATGTATGCACATATATGTGTATTGTGTATGAAATAGTCCTGTTGATGCTTTCTGTTTATTTTTCTCGGGTTTCATTTTTATTACTTCCTGTATAGGTACTTCATCTTGAAAAAGAAACATAAAATTCAAAATTACTTGCCACTTCTGTTACAGGTTCTCCAGCGTTATAAAACTATGCGCATTTGATTAAACCCGAGTTATTTTACACTATATTGACTTCCAGTTTCCCATAAAAAAGAATGATGATCCATTAAAAGGAAAAATGAATGATGAATTTTTTTTCCACCCCTGGTTAGATTGGGAGTATATTTTATCCTTGCTCCTTCATGGTACTGGATGCTCCCAACATGGAATTTCTTTTTGGGCTGGACATGCTTCGTAAGCATCAGGTATTTATAGGGGTGAAATCTTTCTTCAATTAATTTTTTATTTTTTTATGTTTCATGATAAGTGGGTCTTGTTTATTTATGACTCTGCAGTGCATCATTGATTTGAAGGAGAATGTATTGAGAGTTGGTGGAGGAGAGGTTTCAGTGTCTTTTCTGCATGGTTTGTTTAGTGCTTTTCACATAATGTATTATTTGAATGCTTATGATGGATAACTTATAGGATTCTGTGTCATAATGGTTAACCTTGTTTGCAACACCAGCCTTTTTATGGCATTTTTTAATTCATAATTTCTGAAAAATATATTAAATGTGCACTATTTTCAGAGAAAGACATTCCGTCAAGTTTTTTGGATGAGCAGAGGTACTCCAAACAAGCTTCTGGTTCAGGATCAGCTCCTGTAAGTAATTATATACCATGCATTTTACAGGAGAAAAATTTTTCTTTGTTGTACATTATGCTAAGTTATCGTGCTTTATTTTGCTTCGCGCTTTGGTCCAGCTTTTGCCCTATTTATCTTTTATTGTCACTTTTATGTTAGTCATTACTCGGATTATAAACCTATCATTCAGAATAAAACAATAAGATGCCAATGCCTTGTTCCAAATAGTAGGGCTTGGTACCATGATCCTGCTCTCCATCACACTCTGTAAAAGTACCATTGTGTAGATTAACTCCTGCAAATACCCTTTTTGTTTCTGCTTAGGAGTCGTTGGACTTACTGCTGATAGATGAGTTTACAGGAAGAAAAGGGAAGTACTAAGAAACCAGTTAGTACCCTAGAGTGAGAGTGCAAAGGGCTTATTTGAAAAAGGGAGGCTGTTACACTCCACATCTAGTTTGGCTGATTGCTAAATTAAATTATTGTCCTTAAATGTTGTCTCTATGAATAATTTAGTTGGTGGTTTCTAGCTAATTGCATGTGGGGACATGTCTAGGATTTTAGGATTTACTTTTGAATTATTTACTATCAAATATATTATAGATCATCCGGTTGAATTGTGTGCCTATTTTAGCCTATGATATGAAGTTTTGAACTTGTAAATTTGATTGTGCTCTCTGTACTTTTGGCTTTAATCACCTTGTTTCTTCAGGAGACGTCTGGACCAAAGGAGAGGAAGGATAATTTGCCTGCTGGAGGCCACACTTCTGGTTTGTTTTCTGTATAATAGATGTCATTTGCATTATTTGGATGAGTTTAATTTAACAATAGCTTTTCGTTGCCCATTTTTTCCCTCTATCTTTCTTGCCATCCTTGTTGGCATAATTCCGATATTATTCATTTGGGCATAAAGCTGAATTCATAGCATGTGATCTGCTGTGCTAAATAGTCCTCAAAATTCACATTCTGTTTATACTTCAATTGACGTGCCTAAAGTAGTCTGGCATGGTAATTCTGTTTTCCTGTAAAAAAAAAGTTATTTTGGTATATGCCTTTTCCCTTGTATAAATGTAAATAACGTCAAGTATTGTGCTCATTTTGTTTCACAGGAAGCATCCCCGGTGATTTAGAAAAGGTAAAATGCTGACATTTTCTTTTGTTTCTCATCAGAAAGTATATGATTAGTTTATACCTGAGCCCAAAAAGTGCAGAAAATTTCGCTGTCATGGTCTTGTACAGTGACAGTCTTATTTTTGGAATCACATTGCCTGCAGTTTTAAACTGCAGTAACTGTGCAGTTTGAGTGAGATGTTGTCACGTGGAGCACACTCTCAGAGTTTTTTCAACAGGAAAAGCATTTCACTCGAACTGCATGGTTAATTGCAGAATATAACTGCAGAGGATGTGAAACGTTATTTTTTCTGCCCCTTTAGGGGCGTTGTCAGAATGGTTAAAAATATCTATCCGTAAATCCTTGCCAAGTCTGGATTTCCAGGGCTTTTGTATGAAAGGGCACTGCTAAACATCTGATTTATATAGCTTTGAATTTGATAATATGAAAGCTTGATAATAATTCAAATAATTTCTGTAGAATTGGTGGTCCATCTTAACATTCCGGACTAACAACCATTTGGACCACTGTAGTATGAAATCTCATTTTTTTTGGGGCATACATAGATGTTCTATGAAAATTTAAAGGAAAAAGATGTGACTGCAGGGACCAGAATTTGAAGCCAAAGTTGCAAAGCTTGTTGAGCTAGGGTTTGCGAGAGATGCAGTAATACAAGCTCTAAAGCTTTTCAATGGCAATGAAGAACAGGCAGCTGGATTTCTTTTTGGAGGTTGATGATAAGTCCAATAATCTTGGAAAATATTTTTTAGAAATAATGTTGGCTCACATTGTTTAATTACAAGTTCATCCAATTTTCTCAGAGCTCAACAGCAATTCTTGTGTCAAAAAATGAACTTTTGTATTGAATTTACCCCATGCAATTCTAGCTGCTTCCAAAACTCATAAACTGAGATTTGTTAAAAGAATCATCCAAAACAGAAAACAGGAATGCGCTTTCTTTATAGGAAAACTGTTCAGTATTGCGTAGTTCATGATTGCATGCCGTTGAATGAAATTTACGTGAAGATGAGAGCATTCGTGTCATCCACACGTAGAATTTGTGTTTCCTTAAACTTTTAACTTTGTTATGTTTTTTTCTTTTCATTTGAAATATTGCATGGTGCAGAATTTAAAATTTACGGGCTAAAAAGATGGGAAACTAATAAGCTAGTAACGGTGTTTAATGGAAATTTTCACTTGAATTGGCTGATATTTTTGAAATGATAGTTTCTTTTGATTTTATAGATTGATTGGCAGATTATACATTAGGAGATAAATTTTGGACTTCAATCGTTAGTATTCTTACGGTTCTGAAAAGGTTTATTGAGCCACACTAAAGTGAAAGTAGATTGGACTGATCAACCTTTAGTGCAAAGAAGCTTTTTTGTATAGGACGTAAAAAGTCACTCCGAGTTTCAAAACAAAACAATTGATTAATCTTATATATCTATATAATATACTCATGCATAAAGCGCAAACGAGAGATTCAGGCCTGACATTTGTTGCCCAAACTACCCCTCATTAGGTTGCTACAGCGCTATCACGATTATTTAGCTTAAATCTAAATTAATCGTTATCCCTATTAGTTTCTCTTAACTAATAAAATTCCATCCTATTTCTTTCCTATTATAAATAAAATCATGGGATTATCTTTTCATTCTATTAGTTTCCTATATCAAATAAAATTATTTTACTATAATTTACCATAGTAAAATATATCAACCAAAACGGGTGTAATTTCACACCGGAATTCAACGTTTAACATACTAACTGGTTGGGGAACGGTGATGGCAGGAACTCAGAGGGACCAATGAGAGAGAACAAAAGAGATGGTGGTGACATGAATTATGGTCATATTGTTTTCCCAGATGTTGCTTTTACGTGCGCAAATATACGCTTTCCAACAGTAGACTAGCGATTTCCTTTGCAAAAAATTATTAAAGAACATGTCCCATTCCAGAGGGCCGACATCGTCTATCGCGTTAAAGAACATGTCCTATCGTATGCTGCCGCATGGAGCCCATCACAATGTTAGCCGCCAGGAGGCGTTAACACCTCCGTTTTCGCGGAAGAGCAAGAAATAAAATTGAAACTTCTTTCCAACGACGGCATCCCCTGGACCTAATTGACGACGGCATCTTCCATAGCGATTTAACAAGTTCACATCGAAATCAGCTTCTAATGTCTCTCCTGCCAAATGTTGCAGAGATTCAACTTGGAACGAAGAGAATACTTCTGATATTCTGGTTTCGGTCATCACGATCTTCTCTACCGGCTCTACAGTGTATGTGTAGGATGGCATGACTACACCTCCGGTGCAAACAATGGAGGTTGGGGATCGGCGTTCTCTTTACCGATCTCCGGCTCTATTCTTGGCTCTTCTCTTCTGCTATGCTTCTTTGCTCTCTTGAAACAATGAATTTTTTCCCATTTTTTTTTCTTTTAATGTCCAAGCATATTTCTTTGGTAGAGAGATAGAGTTGCAAGAGATCTAATTAGGGCTTAAGAGTATTGGCTTTTTTTTTTTCTTTCTAAAATAGGAATTGATATATGTTGGACTCTTTAATTATTCGTTATCAGATCATGTAGTCTATTGTTTAATTATCAGAAGCTATTTTGTTTCAAGTAAGTTCGATTTTATTCTTTTCTTGTAAAACTATCTGTATCGTAACTCAGATGATCAAAGAGCTGAGTGTCTATTAATGTAATAAGCAAACAGAGAAGAAGAAAGAAGGGTTCCGTTGAAAATTTGAAAAATCTACCCAGATGTGAACTTAAGGATATATTGTCTATAAAAGCATCTTCTTGCAACAATAAGACCATTGGTCCCTTTTTTTCTATTTTATTTTATGTGATGCTGTTACAAAAACCAGTGATCGTTTCTTGTAGTCCATGATTTGGGGATGAGATCATCTCCTCCTGTCCTGTGCATCGGACTGATTTCAAAGCCAACACGTTGCAAAGAACCAACTGCAACGTTTGGCAAGAGAAGGTCATTGCTGACATAGACAATAGTGTTGAAGCTTTCATCTTCGGCGGTCTTCTTATCCGCTGCCGGAATACGCAGGTAATGTAAGCTTTCTTCCTAAATTCTTTCTATCTCACTCCCAACCCGTTCATTTGAACAGAGGTCTTAACGCCGCCAACGGTGTGAAGCGCAATCCAATGGACTAAATTAATTTGGTCTAATCCTCTCTGTAGGGAGGTACCTTCCGCTTATATTGAGGTACCTTCGACTTATATCGAGATACCTTAAGCTAAGAAGGAGGTACCTTAGGCTAATTTGCATATGGCTTACCATGAAGGGTACCTTAGGCTTATATGAGAGTACCTTAGACTTACATGAGGGCACCTTGGGCTTACAGTGGAGTACCTTAAACTTATTTTGGAAGGTACCTACCACGATTTAGGGAGGTAGCTTTGGGTTATAGTGGGGTACCTGAGATACCCCGTATTTGACAGAGATACTCCATTGTTAGGCCGAAGGTATCTCCATGAATATGATCGGATAACCCCATGTTTGCCTAAGGTACCACAGTATTTGACAGAGGTACCCCATTGTTTGCTTGAGGTACCCTATATTTGATAGCTTTTATTTAATTTGATCCAACATTTGAACCGTTGGATTGCGCTTCACAGAGAATCCATTTCCCTTAACGCCTCCCAGTTAACATTGTTGTTATGCGCTCCACGCAGCATCAAACAATAGTAGCAGCAGCTTTGCTGCATAATAACGCGGCAGAAGATATCGTCCCCATTCGAGATTTAGCAAATTATTTTATCGTCAGTCATTCTTTTAATGTAGGAGAAGTGGGCCCCACATCAGTATATAGCAATCAGTTATTTAGTGAAAATAGAATTCTTGTTTAAAGATATATTTTAGAATTAGATCTTTTTTTTTTCTACTTATCCGAATTGTATCTATTATAGAAATAGATTTTGACACTTTTTTTTGGTGGGCTTTTGACACTTAGTTGATGACTATGAGTTAGAGTCCTAATCTTAAAAGGTTTTACATTGTTTTGGCTCTTTGAAGACCTATAAGTAGAGGGTAGAGGTTTTACACGAATTTTGATTTAATTTCTCTGTTTTCTTCATTCAAGTTCTTCTTCTGGTTGAAGACCGTTCTACACCGTTCTACCAGTTGGATCTATTGGTGTTAACTATTTATACATCACGATTTATCAATGAGGACTTATTTCATCCTCCTCTTTTTGTTTTTGATTTTTCTTTTTTTGGCTTTTTTTGTTATCTTGTTTTCAACTGCAATTTCAGAGTTATATCTTCTGCCTCTATTGAGAGGTACTAGAGGATAAATTATACAATTCGAAATTTTAAGATTGCGTAGATATTGTTAGATATTTAAGATTCGAAATTTTAAAATTCTGTAGATATTGTTAGATATTTAAGATTCTGCAGTTGTTATTTTCTTATTAATTTCGAAAAGAAAGGCATTGTCTTTGGTTTTTTTCTCTTTTTACCAGGAGTCTAGGAAGATTTTTCTAACGAACTCACCTTGTCTTCCTCAAATTATGAACTGATCGATATCCAGGAAGAATAGTTCTTTGTAGACTCTCGTCTCAGTGGAAGCATAATGACGGCCCTTTCAAGGCTTTCCCTTCTACTTCTAACAGCCCTGCTTTTCTGTTTGCTACCCACACCCACGCTTGCCGTCAAAAAGGCAAGCATTAAGCCTGTTACTTTTTTAGATTCAAAATTCCTGTACTTTACGATCTTCGCAGTGATTTTGATCTCTTCTTTATATATAATTGGATTTGCAGTCGTATGTGGTGTACTTGGGAGCACATTCTCATGCCTCGAGACCTTCTTCTGCTAATCTGGATCGAGTGACGGAGTCTCATTACGACTTTCTTGGATCATTCCTGGGAGAGTACGTTCTTCGATCCATTAGATGACATCACAATAATCATCTCTCTCTCCTGTTCAATTGATGTTCAATTAATTATTGTCTTCCTTTGTTTTCAATTAATGAAACAAACAAACAGTCGTGAGAAGGCCAAAGATGCGATCTTTTACTCGTACACAAAACATATCAACGGTTTCGCAGCAACTCTTGAAGAGGAAGAAGCAGCGGAGATCGCAAGTAAAAAACGTCACTTTATGTTTTCCGATGCTGTATTATATAGCTGGTTTTAGTTTTCTCATCGTCATTACTACTAGCTAGTTAAATATATCTGATCTCATTGCAGAGCATCCCAGTGTCGTATCGGTTTTCCTAAACAAGGCCAAAAAACTGCACACTACGCATTCATGGTCCTTCCTCGGACTCGAGAGAGATGGCGCAATTCCTTCTCAATCCATTTGGACGAAGGCCAGGCTCGGAGAAGATACAATAATCGCAAACTTGGATACTGGTGAGAGCAGACTTGAATTATATATTTCCTTTACTTGCAACTTTATTTCAAATCTCTAAATGAGAAATCAACATTGAATATATTATCTCTTCAAAGAAAAATCTGGGTCATTTAGAGAATTGGATTGTTATACTCAGAAGATGAATATTTAAAAGATGAGATCATGCATGAGTGATTAATTTCGAAAACTGTAAATCCATGACAATACTTCAATTAATTCTTGTATACGAGATCGAAACAACGTTTATCATTTCTCATGCAACTCTAACGGAGTGTTCGTGATTAATTTGTTACTGATTTATGCATGATATATATGTATATCGAACTGATCTGGGTGGGTAGTTTATTGTTGCTATCATGTTTGACATTTTTATCTGAATCTATATATATTTTAATGGTGGTGGGTGCAGGTGTGTGGCCGGAGTCAGCGAGCTTTAGGGATGAAGGTATGGGACCCGTTCCATCAAAGTGGAAAGGAATCTGTGATAGCAGTGGAGGAGTTCGTTGCAACAGGTCCATTCTCCTTTTTCCTCCACTCTATAATAACAACCCAATAGTCCCTTTTTAATCTTTGATATCATTATATGATTATAAGAAGAAAGCTTATAAACAGAATAAAGGTTAAAAAGTGCCTCAGCTTTTTCAAATCACAGTTGGGTCCTCCTTTACTGAAGGTCCTTTCAACTTTTAGTAGCGGTGATGATAAGAAAAGTTGTGTTGTGAGAACGCTTTTTGGGTGGTTCCATAACAAATAACAATATTCATTTTCCATTACAAAATCCTTTATCATTTATTTGAGTTTTAAGTCTTATGTGATTGTAAATTTGTAACGATGCCTGACCGGATAAACGCAACCAACAATACAAGTTTTCTGTTTTTTGAAAAGATTGTACTGTAATACGGTAATACCAATAAACCATCAATGGCCTTCCATTCACCACAACGTCGAGAGTACGTTGCAAAATATTCTGGCTGCAGTTTGACTAAAATTGACATAAAAGAAAATGAGTCCACCAAAAAGAAATTATGGGGATCATCATCTTTTCCATAACCAATGCCTCGATGTCTTTCTCACGTCACGCATCTTTTGCCAACAAAATTACCCAGAGAAAACAAAACATTTGAAAGAGAGGGCCTAACTTCGCTGAGCTCGATCGGTGTTCTAATGGAAGTATAATGGATGTTTGTATTTTCAGGAAGCTGATTGGAGCAAGTTATTTTGTTAAAGGCTTTGAAGCTGACAACGGCCCTCAAAACGCGACTACCTTCCATACGGCGCGAGACCAGGGAGGCCATGGATCCCATACCTTGTCAACGCTCGGTGGGAACTTTGTTTTTGGTGCGAACGTTTTCGGTTATGGCAATGGCACCGCCAAAGGTGGATCACCCAGAGCTCGAGTCGCCGCTTACAGAGTCTGCTTCCCCCCAACCCCGACTGGCGGCGAATGCTACGATGCTGATACCATGGCTGGTTTCGACGCCGCCATACATGACGGCGTCGACGTGCTCTCCGTATCACTCGGTGGCGATCCTATCGACTATTACAACGATGGTATTGCCATTGGAGCCTTTCACGCCGTCGCTAATGGTATCGTCGTAGTTTGCTCCGCCGGTAATTCTGGACCCGCTGAGGGTACTGTATCAAACATTGCGCCCTGGATGGTGACTGTTGGAGCCAGCTCCATGGATCGAGAGTTCGGTAGTTATATTGAACTCGGCAACAAGAAGCACATTAAGGTATATATATATTCATTTTGACGAATCACTGAATCAGTCTATGTCTCTGTTTATAGATTTTTGGTGTTAATTACAGAAAGAATGAAAACCCATCTATGGTTTTACTGACTTCTAATTGATTCTTCCCTCCTCCATCTAGGGGCAAAGCCTTTCAGCTTCAGGTTTGACTAAGGAATTTTATCCTCTTATTAATTCTGTGGATGCCAGGGCTTCTAATGCTTCAGCTGAAGACGCGTAAGGATATTTGATTTGATAATTTTGATTAAAGCCTTTTTTTTTTTACCTTTTTGTTGTTGTTGTTTAATGGATATAAATAATTCGTGCTTGTATCGATATCACATGCAGTAAGCTGTGTCAGCACGGAACACTTGATCCAAAGAAAGTAAAGGGTAAGATTTTGGTGTGCCTTCGAGGAAAAAATCCGAGAGTGGACAAGGGCGAGCAAGCTCTTCTTGTTGGGGCAGTTGGGATGGTTCTCTGCAACGATGAGGCCGACGGGAATGATCTTATGGCAGATCCTCATATCTTGCCTGCCACACATATCACTTACACAGATGGTCAAGCTGTCTATGCTTATCTCAACTCTACCAAGTCAGTCTCACTTTTCCTAACATACCAACTTCGATCCTACCACCCCCAATATTAACTGATATTTAACTGAATGTTCTTCTAACTTTATCAGGAATCCTATCGCTCATCTTTCAAATGTGAAGACTAATCTGGGCTTGAGACCAGCCCCTTACATAGCTGCCTTCTCCTCAAAGGGACCCAACAAAATTACACCAGAGATTCTCAAGGTTTGATCTCTTCTTTCTTCTTTGGCCCAATTAACTTTACATACTCAGATCCTCTCTCTGATCTCTCGTTCTAATTATTTGTTCTATGTAATTATCGTTATATTGTCCAGCCCGATATCACTGCAGTAGGGAAGAATGTGATAGCTGCCTATGCTGAATCAGTTAGCCCTACTGAAGAACCATCCGACAAAAGACGCATTCCTTATATCACAATGTCGGGAACTTCTATGTCTTGCCCTCATGTTTCTGGTGTTGCTGGCCTTCTCAAAACACTTCACCCTGATTGGAGCCCGGCCGCCATCAGATCCGCGATCATGACCAGTGGTGAGACATCTTTACCTTCATGTGTGAGTGCCAGCTAGTTTTTCTATGAGTAAATTTAATTTGTTTTGATCTCATGTATGGTCCACAGCAAGAACACGGAATAATGAGGAATTGCCGATAACGACTGCTTCTTTAGTTGAGGCCACACCATTAGATTACGGCGCCGGACACTTGCGACCAAACCGTGCAATGGATCCTGGGTTGGTCTATGACTTAAAGACAGATGACTACCTGAACTTCTTATGTGCCCTTGGCTACAACAAAACCTTGCTCGGTTATTTCTCAGACAATCCCTACAAATGCCCCGAGTCTGCTAGTGTCTTGAACCTCAATTACCCTTCAATCACAGTCCCTGAACTATCAGGTTCAATCACGGTGACTCGGACTCTTAAGAACGTGGGATCTCCAGGCACGTATGCTGCTCGTGTCCAGGCACCACCGAGAATATCAGTTTCTGTTGAGCCAGATACATTGAAATTCGACGAGATTGGCGAAGAGAAAAGTTTCAAGATTACTCTGAAAGCCAAGCATGCAAATGCGGCAAGGGACTACGTATTTGGGCATCTGGTATGGTCGGATGGTAAGCACTACGTTAGAAGTCCCATTGTGGTTAAGACTGCTCAGTATTGAATGGAGGAGGAGGTAGTAGGATATTTTTAGCAGTAGACAGTAGTAGTATTTTTTTTTCTTTCTACATTAATTGAAGGGTAATTAACAATGGATGAAGCAACCTTAGATAATAGATTAGATAGTAGATTGGTTTACTTCGTTCAGGAAGCAACCTTGAAGGGTATTAGTATTTCTGGGGCTGGTTTTACTTTGTTCAGGCAGATGCTTATTCATTTGAATGAATTCAATAATGGTATAAGAATAGAACTTCAAAATCTAGTGCTGCAATCTGCTTTAATTTTCAGTGAGAACTGTTTGTTCCTCTTTAAAACGAACTGTGATTCATGTCTTCATGGGAAGGAGCTGTTATATATTAATTCTTCTCAGTTTTAAAATTTTCTTCCAAATTAACCACTAGTATTAGCTGCAAATTAATGATTGTCTCAAACTACTGTTTTCAATTTCAAAATCTTCTTGCACCATGGTCATTCAGTACTCGTTTTTCGGGTTTCAATTAAATTTCATTGATTAATACTAGTGAAACTGGGAGTGTTATTATTAGTAGTTAATTTTGATTTCTTACAAGTACATAATTAGGTGCATAATCAAAATACAGGTCATTCATCTAGCCCTCCTGATGGGCCCGTTTTCGGCTGCATCTGGGTGCATGATTTTGAACCGCTTAAATGAATGACATTTGGGCTTCAGCCAGAAAAGCGGGGCCCAACTGGGCTGAGCTTTGGGATACTTGTAATGAATTGCGAGACAGGCTTGGATAGCATTGAAAGGCCCGAAAATCGGGTAGAGCAGCTCGGGCCAGTCTTTTTTAGTGTTTCTATTATTCCTTGTTAAGCCCGGAGTGACCTGAGCCCAGCCGGCCCCCTGCTGCTTGCCTATTTGTCAACCAGTCATTGGCTACTGTAGTATGAATGATTCCAATTAATGTACCTAAAAGTAGATAAAGTCGGAAACTTTGGAATCGACTCCAACACAGTTTATTTCTCCCGGTTATCGTGGGCACCTCGTTCAATTACAGGGAGACACGTGGACAGTCGGTCCTCACATCTATCGTATTGCTTAGGTTAGAATCTAGGAATATAAAATATTGTTATATACCGTTTCCAAGCTGCCGTTAGGAAATCCGTCACACAAGCCACAGCAATAGTGGCCTTGTTTTATGCAGTGGCTTTGGGGACGTCCACACTTGGTCAAAAGCAATTTAACGGGTCTCTCCCAGTCAACTAATTTGTATATTTTTTTTAACTATCAAGACGTGTCAGGTTAGGAATTCTGGTGTGAAATTAATATCACGTTGAAGAACATGAAGATATATAGAGAAATAGTTCTAGGACAGAAAAAAAAGAAAAAAAGAAACCGTGTTTAACCAGGGAACTGAACCTGGTGAAACAGATCTGAAAGCCTCTAATTTGTTTAATTAATTCAAATAGAAAAAGAATTAATTAATTGGTAACTTCTTCAATACCACAAAAGTACAAAAATGCCTACCTGCAAGACCCCAGTTGCTTTGGCGCTATCTATGGAACAATTGAACGAATGAAGCTATTGGTGCCGACCCCTCGAAGACCGGTCCATCTCTCTTCGTAAAGTTTCTCTTGTTTGGTTCTTCTCCTTTCCTCTTTAACTCCTTAAAATCTTCTGCAACCCTTACTTTGATAGAGAGAGAGATCGGCGGAGAAGGAAGTCGATCAGCTGTGAAAAACAGACCCATCTGAAGTGGGTATATATTCTGATTTTCTCTTTCAGCTTCTCTTCTCAATCATTTCAGTCGATTTTGGCCTTCCCCATCTTCAGTTCCAAGTTAAAAAGTGTAAGTTTCTGGTTCTTCCTTCATGGATTTAGCTGCTTTAATTGTCTCTGAAACTTCTTGTTTGAAGAAAGATTAACTATTATTGCGCTCCTAATTAGATGGAATTGAGTTGTCTGTAACCAACTGTTTTTCTGAGAACGTATGCCCTTGCAATTTACATGTAGAGAGCGAAGAAAGTATCGATGTGTAATATATAATAAACATGTATGTATGTAATGTTGTAGGTTATGGAAATCACTGAAGAAAACCGCGCTAGTTGGCTTCACCCCAACAGTATATAATGGATCTGCCTGGCTCCCTGAATGCCATCTAAGATGATTGTCAAGAGTGTTGACAAACTTCCTAGTTGGCATAAGGGGAGCCATGCAGGCCAACCAAATGGGGAATCGCAATTCCAGGTGCATTTCTATCCGAACATGTGATGTTGTCAATTAATTTTCATGGTTAATTTGTTCTTGCATAGAGTCATACAATTTCCCCTTTTGATCTTTCTGCCACCTTTAATTAGTATTATTATCTATGGATCAAAAGAAACAAATTGAGGGTGAGTATGGAGGTCAAGTTTGCCTATATTAATCCTACCTATCTGCAGCTCTCTTTGCTAAAACTTTCTATAAAACTGAATGTCCTCTTCAATATTCTGTGTCTTTTCTTGTTTATTGTTTTCATACTGATGACAGGATTCTTGTTTGGGGATGCCCACGCTCAAGAAATAATGGTTACTTGATTTCTAGAAATTCTTTTCAGGCTCAATATAAATTTTCGCTAACCTTGATGTTGTAAGCTGCTAACCTCCACTTTCAAATTTCATGCCCATCATGTACTAGCTAATAAAACCGCAAAACCCATTGGTAATTAACTGTAAAGCGACTAGATTAGCTGGATGTGAGAATCAATTTAAGCTGAAATAACCAGATAGAGAGATCCAATTTTCTGACACTTGTAGCCTTTTTCTACTTCTTTTAATTTGTACTGGTCTTTGTCATCCAGTTTGTATTTTGATGGTTGAGCTAACTACGGTGTTGAATGTGTAAGCTCTCTTTCAATTTCATACTCGTCTGCAGGGACTATCAAAACTGTAAAACCCATTGGCAACTGTAAAGCGGGTAGATCAGCTGGCCGTGAGAATCAATTTGAGCTGGAACGAGGGAGAAAAAACCAATTTTCTGACAGTAGTAATAGCCTTTTCTCCTCCTGTTACGCTGGTCTTTGTCAAGTTTCTATTTCGAGTTAGAAGCACGAGTTGAGTGTTAGTTGCCAAGTTTGACTTGGTAAGCTGATAACCTCAGTTGAATCTTGCACAATCTCAATCCACTTTGAGTCTCCGTCAACCCCAGCGTCATTGACCAAACTGACTCATACCGAACACTAGCCATAGAGGGTCCACTTTTTCAGTAGTACGTATAGTATGATAGCGTGAAGGACAAGGCAGAAATCGGACCAGGGATCGACCTTTCCCCCCGCCTTGATTCCGGCCGAGAAACTCCCTTCGTCCTTTTGATCAAGATTCTACGTTTCGGTGTCGGTTGGCGTGCTGCCCATCGGTCAAAATTGGGTTTTTTTCGTGTCGGAAAATTAAAAAGGCAAAAATCGGGTTTCTTTTCGTGCCGGTGGAAATTTCGTTAGCACGCCGCTCCGTTTCATGTATAAAAAATAAAATTTTTTTTCTGTTTCGTCCGTGCTAGTCCGTGCCGCTCGGCACGCCGCTCCGTGTCGATCCGTGCCGCTCGAAATTTCGGTGAGTCGCTGACGATGCACCCAGAACGATTTCCCTCGGCGAAACGCATTGCCGAGGGTCCCTGTACCGAAATTGTAAACCTTGCTTTAGATGACAAGATAGCCTTTTGGATAAGTTCCACTTAAAGATGTCCCTTACATATGTACTGTGTCTAGAGTCTTTAATGATTTCTATACAAATTAACAGTACTTTAAGTGGGTGAATTGTTCCGCCAAACACTACGGGGTAGGATTGTGTTGGGTGGTTTTGGGCTTCTTCGGCCTTCCACACACTCATAAAGTGACCACCAACCCTTTCAATGAGACTTTGTTGTTCTCTTATCTTACGGATGGAAGGCGGACTGTACAACCTTTATTTACACTTTTATTTATAGCCTTGAATCACTGTTGTTCAATGTGGGTCCTATACAAAAAAATAAAACTTAAAAAAATGGATGAGCAATAAGTGAACTGCATCCTACATATGCTGCAAATGACATTGGAGATAGAAGCTGCACAGTCTCTCATTCCTCTTATGGAGACTTTGTTGTTCCCTCATCTTACATTTGTTAGTAAAGAGTTGAGTTATGTGCTTATATGTCGATTAGGCAAATCTATATAATGAATTAGTCTTTTGGTATAGTTAGTTCCCTTTGCATCACTTCCACAACCAATATGGGGTAACATAATAGATGGTCCTACGAACTCGTTCTGTAAAACATCAACAATTTAATTAGAAAACTTGCCTAACCTGAAATCCTTAGGTATCTAAAATTCTTGCACAAGATCAAGGTATCTTCAATAAAATCCGCAATCTTCCATAAGACTGTGATCTTTTCCTTCATACAATCCACAATGGATTTGAAGTCACTCTCAATTCTTGTAGGACGCTTTAACGGGAAGAGGACATTTGAATATGATTGGCAGAACCAAAAACTCGAAAAAAATATCTCAGTTCTCCGGATGAGGATGAGAAGATCTTTTATATTTTTGAAGAGAAATCTCCGTGTTCGACGACATGAATAACGCCCGACAGAGATATATGTGCGCAGGGGTCGGTGTGCCGGGACCGCCCCACTTTTTATCGTCAAAATCATCTACAGCGTAGTCGTCTTCACAACGCAAAACACGCTCAATGTAAACTACATTGACGACAAAGATCGGTCAGCCAACCCCAACCATTCTCGTCACATTCACACTTTTTGTCAAAAGGAAAATGGATGGTGACAAAAAGTTCCGTTTCCCCCCACTTCCGTTTATATTAGTAGCCAAAAGTTAGGCGAGGAGACCCACTTTAAGAACAGCTACAAGGCCATATTGTTGTTACATGGACATTTCAATGAAAATTTGGCTCCTGGGTTTTTTTTTATTTTATAATTCTGCTACAATAGCATCAATTAATATTTATAACCAAGGTCTTTGCAAATACTTATTCTTTTTGTGCATATAATATTCCCGTAAAAGGTTACTGGAACATTTTTGTTTGATGGAGGGATGATATGACCAATCCTAATCGTGTAACTGATAAAAGGAATATATCTGAATTATGGCTATGTTTCTCGATCATATACGGGATCGAATAGGTGGAGAAATACACAAGTGGACACAAATGTAACTGTTCAAATAAGATGCTTATTTACACGTGTCACCGTTGTGCCATACAAAACCTACCCAACAGTAAAAAGGAGATGCAGATATTTTGCTATATCGTAATTATTTGGCTTCAATCAGAGAATGAAAAGTTGGTTTTGTCACTTCAATCGTTTAATTGATAGAGTACGCTAATATTTGACTGATCTCTCGCATAGGGTTGAAACCACCTGCTATTTGTAGTGAATTGGCTCCTGCTGGTAAAGTGAGATGTTGCCATGTATAATATCTCATGATTGATGTTTTTTTTATTGTTGTAAATCTTTCATGTAAGTCATAGTAAGAATATAATTAAATATATAAAATTCACCCCTATTGTCAGATTAAGCTTTTGGTAGGATTAGTGTTCTATATGGTATAAGACCCTTAGGCTAAAGTCTTAAGTTCAAACCTCCATTCCACCCGTTGAAAAATATTCCTCCTCGTGTAGGGCTACCCTAAAATGGGTTTGAGTCCGGCCCACACGTGATTCCATTCGTTGAAAAATATTCCTCGTGTAGGGTTACCCTAAAATGGATTTGAGTCCGGCCCACACGTGATTCCACCCATTGAAAAATATTCCCCGTGTAGGGCTACCTTAAAATGGGTTTGAGTCCGGCCCACACGTGAGAAGAGTATGAGGATTATAATTAAATATATAAAATTCACCTCTATTATAAGCTAGCTTTGTAGGATTAGTGTTACCACTTGAAAAACGCATAGCCGTGCTCACGTACGTCAGTCTAAAAGATTAGGTTATGTCATCCCATAGTTAATATATTTGTGGCATTTGACGCCTTCATACTTGTGCATAAATAAATGAGGCAGTGTTCGCTATTGAGACCCAGATTGTTTGTGATGGCCATTCTATAAGTAATTATTTTATTTTATTTTTCTACAAATGGGCCTTGACAACGATTTATTGTGTTTAAATTAATCCATAGTTGAGTGAAATGACTGGACGAAAAGAGTGAAGTTGTCACACATCCGCTGCTGCCTCAATCTTCAACCTTACTTGGCTTTGAAGGTGCACCAATCTTTCGAGAGAGTAGTTAAGATTGATAATTGTATATGGAAGTAGATAGGAATTAGCTTTGTATTTAAATAAGACTTACTTGGTTGAAGTCAAGACGATGTATAAAGTCTTTTTTTTTTCTTTCTTTAGTGCTTGTTTCTTCTAGTTTGGTAGAGGGCTAATACGAAGAAGCAACGGAAATCCTCAACGGGTTGGGCTAATGCGAAGAAGAGATGGAAATTGTCAAAAATCGTTGTATGTAGTATGTACAACGGCTCTCTGATTCGTACGTCCTTCGAATCTAAAAGGTTAAAAGCACAATAATTTATTTTTCAAAAATACGTCTAAGTTGTTAGACTATTCTCAATTTCTCCTGTAATGTGGGACATGCAAGTACTAATAACCCGTTCTTCTAATATTCATCATTTTGTAGCTTGCAAAAAGTATACATCGAAGAGGTGACGGAGTTCACATCCTGTGCAATTTCTCCTCTGATGTGAATCATCTATATACACGTAACTTGTTTTTCCATCACCAATTTGTAGCCTACCAATACACTGGGGTGGGGTGGGGCAGCGGGGGTGGTGGTTGTTGTAGTTGTTTTTTCTGGTGACTTTAGTAACCCCTTATATAGGGGCCCTCGTAACCACAAAAACCGGGTTGATATCTGCTATAGTGTTATACTGCAGTAGTCACTATAGTGGCCGGCCGTGAGATGCTGCCATGTGGAGTATCTCACGGCTTGTGTTCTTTATTGTTTTGTGCGGGGCCCACTTGAAAAAAAAACACAAGCCATGAGATGCTCCAATTGGCAGCATCCCATGGTGTAGTCTCACATTAATTAATTGCATAAATTAGAGACCATAGGCTTTCATAAATTAATTGCGTGCAAGTCAACGGGCAAGTAAATCTGTAAGGCGCAAGGAAGCTAATAGTAGATGGTGAACTTTATATATTTAATATATTCCTTAATACCTATCATCTAAATTTAATTTAAATTTAAAGGCAATAGCATTCATTGGAGAACTTATTTTAGATATGACACACAAACTTTTCCAAGTCAACCGTTTAAACTATTTTGAAGTCTTGTCTGAGAAAAGTTAGATTAATTGGATTTCTTTCTTATACTAGATCTGATTTTTAAGATCCTATGGAATCAACTTTAATTGCATTTTCCAATTAATTAATATAAGCAGACCATAATTATATGCTCTAATAAGAGGATAATAACTCATCTAACAAACTTACAGGTCTTAGACTTTAAAGAAGAGCTGCAGTGCCATCAGCATAAAGCAAGCAGGTTCTAGCTAGTTTACATAATACACACAGAGCTGCAGTGCCATCAGCATAAAGCAAGCAGCTTCTAGCTAGTTTACATAATACCCACAAAGAGCTGCAGTGCCATCAGCATAAAGCAATCAAGCAGCTTCTAATTTACATGATACACACAAAGAGCTGCAGTGCCATCAGAATAAAGCAATCAAGCAGCTTCTCGTTTACATAAAAAAAGACACATCAAGCAGCTTCTCGTTTACATAAAAAAAGACACACAAAGAGCTGCAGTGCCATCAGAATAAAGCAATTAAGCAACTTCCAGTTTATATAATACACACAAAGATCATAACTCTAGTTCATTTGGTGCTCACATATAAATACCCATATAGACCCATTGATGCGTTCTGCAGCAGCTGTGTCTCGACTCACATGATACTACAACCGTCATGGTTGCTATCACGGGCTTCGTAAGTAGTATAATAATTTGGTATTCCACCATTATAATATGATGGAGTAGAATAGTAACGTGGTGTTCCACTTCCACCATTATATGGTGAAGTAGTATAGTGATGTGGTGTTCCGCCGTTATATGGTGACCAAGCAATTGGCTGCACCATCTGTTTCATCATCGTTCCCTCCGTTCCAAGTTCATAATACTCAACAGGCATAACACTTATCAGCTCTGTGAAACCAATTTTCTTCCTCATCAATCTTGTCAGGGCAGTCGCATCGATTCCATCACCTGTGACCACGATTATGTTCTTTCCATCTCCTTGAGCAGCCACTGATCCAACCCCTAGAACAATCCACCAAAACAAAGATCGATTACTGTTTCATACAGTACGTTCATTCTCAAGGAAAATTAACAACAGCAAATTAATTAAAGCAGCTGGTATATATATATATATATATACATCGTTTGAAAAGCAAGTTAATTTATTTACCGGGGAAACCGGCTGCAATCTTCATGGCTTTGGACTGAGAATTTTTGCCTTTCATAGATACGTTCATCACCACCTTTTGCTGTAATAAATATCAGTTCACTTAATACTCCCCCACAATTAAGTTTCGATAAAGATATTCAAAATTAAGAAAGAAAAACAAACAGATGGTACAGTTGGAGTCTCGGGCGGGGTGCACGAGTCATACCTTCATCGTTTCTTGCCTGGCTAGCTGGTGGAGCTCCCTCTTCTGGTTGTCGGAGGAGTTGTGTTTTAGAGTCGGTATTAATGATCTTGGAGGTTCACATTTTATTAAAGAGGACTCTAATTAAGAACCCGAATAGTCGTCGCCTCAAAAGGCTACGCGGTCCGCGTTTTAAATTTCACAAAATCTATATACTATAACCCAAAACTCAACCAACGACTATTTCCTATAACTGAAATGATCGAGGAAGCTACACCTGATGGCCCACCACGGACTCTTTCTTATAACTCTTTAAGTATCTGTTTAAGCTCTTATATATATATATATAAAAAGAAGTTACTTTCATTAATAGTTAATCAGGAACAATTCGGCTGTGGGTTCGACCAATAAAGTCTTCCCCAGCCACTTTGGAAATTACATCTGGGAACGACCCTACCCACTAGCACGAGTAAGAGTCTAGAACAAAGTTTGCCAGGGTGTCCGCAAGAATGTTAGCCTCCCTGTAGACTTTTGAGAACTTGATATTGAGAAAGAGGGTAGAAAGATGGAGAATTTCCTCAATAATATAGCCAATTTTCCGCATGCGGATCCTCTTGGAATTAATGCAGTCCACCAATATCTGGGAGTCACATTCAACAATGATCCTTGAGCAGTTTAAAGCAAGTGCACACTTCAGCCCTTCTAGCATCGCCTGCGCCTCTGCCATGATTGCATTTGTAAGGCCAATTCGATTGGCCATTGCTCCCACCATGATCCCATCCACATCTTTGATAGGGATTCCGATTGCAACTTCTCTTGGTGAGCCTCTCACAGCTCCGTCTACGTTCACTTTCATCCATCCCTCCGCTAGTCTTGTCCATCTAATGAAGTCTTCCTTTGAGCCTCTGTTTTCCCTTTGTCTCCTTCCTTGCATGATCCTTTCTGAATCTTCCTGCAATGCAGTGAATTGAGATGAGGCATTAGAAATAGAGAGGGTAATGCTTTCAAAGACGAAGTTATTTTTGGTTCTCCACACGATCCAGCAAAGGTTAGCCCAGGCAGTTCTTCTCTTCAAGTTTTTCTCGGCTGCACTTCGATCCCATTTGAAAATATGGTTGAAGGTCCAGTCCTGGATTGATGTGTCGTCTGGGAGGCGCCCTCCCATGCAGCCGAACCACAATGCCCTGGTGAAGTTACATTTAAAAAATAAATGAAAAGAGGATTCCTGTTCCTGATTGCGAAGGATACATTGCTCAATGGGAGCACCCAGTCGCTCATGAAGTATATCGTTAGTAGCATTTCCATTCTGAAAGATCTTCCACAGCAAAAATTTTATCTTTTGGGCGCATGGAAGTTGCCATAGGTCGAGCCATTTTCTATCACCTGCATCATTGTTAGTTCCTGATGATAACCTTCTATATAGCGATTTAACAGAGAAATTACCTGAAGCTGTGTTTGCCCATATCAATTTATCATTGCCAGCATACTTACTTATTGGAGTTTGCATGATCTGCTGGGCTTGGGGATCAGGCCAGATTTGTCTAATTTGATGTAGATTCCATGTTCTCTCATTTTGATTAATTAGGTCTGATACTCTTCTTCCAACCCATTCCTGAGGTACCTGATAGTGATGTTCACCAACCCAATTCATCCAGTTTGTATCTTGTATAAAGAGTGACTCCCCGTTTGCAATGCACCATTGCTTTCCTGAATTTAGACCCCTTCTTGTTTTGCAAAGGTGATTCCACAACCAGGAGGCATTCCTTCTTGTTGAAGCATGTTGAAACTCAGCTGTTGGGAAATATTTATCTCTCATAATTCTTGTCCATAGTTTGTCCTCCTCCTTTTCCAACATCCATGCCATCGTCCCTAGCATTGCCATGTTGAAATTTCTGCTTTCCCTGATGTTCAGCCCCCCACTTCTCTTGGACATACATATTTTTTCCCAGCATAATGTGTGCAAAGTTCTGTCCTTGAGAGGTTTATGGCAGAAAAAAATTTCTTGCTTCTTTATTGATGGAATCCACTACTTTTCCAGGGAGAAGGCAGCTTGCCATATGATATTGAGCCGTGCTTAGGAGCACAGCATTAATCAGAGTAGTATGCCCAGCTTGTGACAGAAGTTTAGCTTTCCAACCAGTGAGTCTATGATTGATTTTTTGGAGAAGCTCCCTAAAGTTGGAAGCTTTGGGATTGGAAGAGTATAAAGGGATCCCTAGGTACTTACCAGGTCGATTGGAAGGTTTGATGCCAGATTCTTGCTATAGTTCCTTTTTTCTGTCCCTTCAGACTGGGGCTGAGGAACACTTCAGATTTCTCAAAATTCAGTTTATGCCCTGCCAATTCACAAAAAATGTTAGTAATCTGCATAAAAGCCTCCACATTTTTTTATTAGCTCTGCCAAACAGAATAAGGTCATCCGCATAAAGTAAATGGCTTATCGGATTAGCCAAGTTACTGGCTTTGATTCCATGGATGATGTTATCTTGTTCAGCTTTGATCAGAGCTTCTGATAACACTTGTTGGGTTATGATGAAAATAAAGCGGGAGAGGGGATCACCTTGTCTTATCCCCCGAGAAGGGGTAATGACACCACAGGGCTTACCGTTGACAAGAATGCTATAAGACACAGACTTAATATAATCAAGTTCATGACCTTTTGATTAAAACCATATGCATAAAGAGTGTTTTCAACAAAATCCCGATCAAGTCTGTCATACACTTTGGTTAGGTCAAGTTTGGCAACAAACAGACCTTGCTTAGCACTGGTTTTCTTGCTTCTGATGGTATGGTATAGCTCATGGGCAGCTATCATGTTTTCTTGAATAACGCTCCTTGGGACAAAAGCTGCTTGGTGAGGGGAAATCATCTTTATCATGAGAGGTCTAAGTCTATCAACTATGATTCTGGATATTATCTTATAGCTGAAGTTGCATAGACTAATGGGCCTGAACTCTCCTAATCTTCTGGGGTTTTAGACTTAGGGATGAGGACTATATGGGTATAATTCATTTTTTAGTCAAGAGACCCATTCACAAAGAAGTCATTAACCATGTCACACACCTCCCTTTTGATCACATGCCAGTAGGTTTGGAAAAAAACCCCTTGGAAGCCAGCAGGCTTGGGCTCTTAAGAGAGCCCAATTTCTTAATAGCCTTCCATATCTCATCCTCCGAGGTAGCTCTAGACAAGTTTTCATTTTCAGATTCAGAAATACAGGGGTTTATAAAATTTAGGCAGGAGATCTTTCGGTCTATTGTCTTTCGTGTATATTCCTTTAAAGTATTCAACAATCAGATCTTCAATATCCTTACTCTCCTTAACCTCTTCATTGAATTCATTTTTCAGAGACATTATTTTATTTCTGAGTTTTTTGTTTATAGTGGTTAGATGAAAAAATTTCGTATTAAGGTGCTCGTCTCTTAACCACTTAATTCTAGATCTCTGCCCCCACATTTTTTCCTGAGCTTTTAAAGCAAAAAGATAATCTTTTTGGAGGTTTTTTTTCAAGAGTTATCAAGTTCGGGTGATCATAGATTTCTAGAAGCTTTTGGGTTCTCTTAAGTTTAGCATATATCTCATCCACCCTTTTATTTACATCCCCCACATGATCTTTGTTCTAGGCCTTAAGGCATTCCTTAAGGTGACTGAATTTCCCCTGAAGATTTCCCCTACTGTTATTCCAACTATTAGAAATAGTTTTCTCGCAATCTTTCTCCTCTATCCAGAATTTATAGAACCTAAAAATTTTTTGACTTTGGAGTTTAGATCCCAGGGTTAAGCATAGCGGGGGTGTGATCCGATCCCACAATGAGATCATGCCAGAGAATGGCCTTCGGCAACATAGCACACCACTCAGTACACCCCAAAACACGATCAATCTTTTCCCTAATCTTTCCTAGCCCCAATCTACCATTGCACCAAATATTTCATGCCCTTTCTAGGAATTTGAATCAAATTACAGTCATATGTAAACTTGAAAAACAAATCAGCTTTGCGTCCGCCTCTCTTTTCGTGCTCAGCTAGAACAACGTTGAAGTCCCCCAGCGTACACCAGGATTTTTCATAGTTTGCCGCAACTCTTGAAAGGCAATCCCACTGTTTAGCTTGAGTTTAAAGGATTGAGCTGGCATGCACGAAGGAAAGCTGGAATAACTGCCTAACTGGCTTTCGTCACTTCTGATTTCCATATTTATGCACCAGTCTTTGGCATCTGTGATTTGCACGTGGCAAGTGTGGTCCCACAATATCCAAAACCCCTCTGTTCTTTCCTTTGCAGGGCTCCACCAGAAGAAAGGGAACCCCATCCTTCTAATATTACTTGCAGAGCACTTATTGTTCATGAGAGTTTCTGACAACATCACAATGTTTGGTTGATTTTTGCGTATAAGATTACGCAAATGCAACCTTGTCGGGGCTCGACCCAAGCCCCAACAATTCCAAGCAAGAAGTTTCATACTCTGGGAGGCCACCGAGACGCCCCGTTAGGGTGCGGGTGGATATCAGTAGTAGAAGAAGGGATGAATGGGAAGCTGTCTATGGAAACAGCAGATTGAGAGTCAGAGGATTTCCTTTTCTTGTTCGGGAAGAGGCTTACCTCTCCACCACCAAGGATGGATATGGGCCCTTGCGATTTGGCATTTTTCAGATAAGGCTTGGACTTGGGCTTTATCGGACTCTTACGGATGGCATGCCCACTCCATTTGGGCTGCCTTAGTATGGGTTGACTCATGGGCTTTATTTGAAATAAAGGGTCAAGTGGGGTGAGGCCTGTAATGATTTACTAGGCTCCACATTCCGGGCCTGGGCCCCAAAAGAAAAGAAATTAGTATCTGTTTAAGCTCCATTGCTTCAGATCGGCCTTTACCAACTCTTAGTGTCCAAGAAAATTTGATGAGTTAAAAAAAAAAAAAAACAGAAAATTTGATGAGTTTACTCGTGTATTTGTATTTAAGTAAGATAGGGCCGGATCTTGGCTTTACCCTGTGATCGTCCAAAGATGCATACACCGTCCGGGCCTGACCCGGCACATGTAAACACTCACTTATTTTACTTGCCATGCGTCAGTTCTTACTCTGCCACAGACTCTGTTGCACTGTTCTAGGACTGATGATGCCCTTTGATTCGATTTCTTAGTCCATCTCTCCCCCAAAAGCGACTCTATTCCGTTCCTGCAGCACTACCATGGCCGATTCGAGGGACAACCCTTCTGATACCGGAAAACAAGAAAACAATTCGGAAAGTATATCTTTCTCGGCAGTAAACCTACAAAGGTTACCACACCTTACCGATTATCTTCCCAACTTGCAAACCTTACCAAATCCTTTAGAACAAAACGAGTTCTTCCACCCCTCGACCGAATTCTACATCGCCCCCGGTGATATTGTAATCCAACAGATCGTCTACGATCTCTCCGGTACATCATCTACGACCCCTCCAATGGATCCTCCATAGGCTTACGTCGCGTACCACCGAGCCGGACTACGTAAGCAGGTCTTTTTCAATCCTTAATTCTTAGGCGCGAGCTGCGATTGTCACTTGTGGTGGGCTATGCCCCGGCATGAATACCGTCATCAGGGAGCTGGTGGTGGGCTTGCGGGAGATTTACGGTGTGCATCAAATATTCGGCGTCAGATCAGGGTACCATGGGTTTTATTCGATGGAGCCTAAGCCGATCGATCCGAAGCTTGTGCACGACTGGCATAGGAGAGGTGGAACTGTGCTTGAGACGACGAGGGGTGGGTTTGATCTTGGTAAGATCGTTAATGCCATCGAAGATCGCGGTTTTAATCAGGTCAGGGTGAGGGAGTACCACATCCTTTGCAATTTTTCTAGTGAAGACGACGAGGGGTGGGTTTGATCTTGGTAAGATCGTTAATGCCATCGAACATCGCGGTTTTAGTCAGGTCAGGGTGAGAGAGTACCACTTGGAGTGAACTGTGCTTAAGATTGTGTGTGCGCGCGCGCGCCTAAATTTTCTACAATACAAATGGAAACTCGAACTGGTATTCCATCAGTTGGGAAGCATAGTCCAAACATTTTGACAATTCACATGGCAGCATCTCACAGTCACTACAGTAAAAAAAAAACTGCAGATGATTTCGTTCCACAAGAACCGGTATCCCATGGTGTAGTCTCACATTAATTAATTGCATAAATTAGAGACCATAGGCTGGTCTTGCTTTGTATTCCTATCATCTAAATTTAAAGGCAATCGCATTCATTGGAGAACTTATTTTAGATATGATACACAAAATTTTCCAAGTCAACCAGTTAAAATTATTTTTAAGTCTCGTCTGAGAAAAATTAGATTTCTTTCTTATACTAGCTAGATCTGATTCTTAAGATCCTATAGTATCAACTATAATTGCATTTTCCAATTAATTAATATAAGCAGACCATAATTATATGCTCTAATAAGAAGATAATAACTCATCTAACAAACTTACAGGTCTAAGACTTTAAAGCCGGGCTGCAGTGCCATCAGCATAAAGCAAGCAGCTTCTAGCTAGTTTACATAAATACACACAAAGAGCTGCAGTGCCATTAGCATAAAGCAATCAAGCAACTTCTAGTTTACATAAAAAAAAGACACAAAAAGAGCTGCAGTGCCATCAGAATAATGCAATTAAGCAGCTTCTAGTTTACATAATACACACAAAGATCATAACTCTACTTCATTCGGTGCTCACATATAAATACCCATATAGACCCATTGATGCTTTCTGCAGCAGCTGTGTCTCGACTCACATGATACTACAACCGTCATGGTTGCTATCACGGGCTTCGTAAGTAGTATAGTAATTTGGTATTCCACCGTTATATGGTGACCAGACAATTGGCTGCACCATCGTTTCTTCCGTTTCAAGTTCATCATCGCCAAGAGGCATAACACTTATCAACTCTGTGAAACCAATTTTCTTCCTCATCAATCTTGTCAGGGCAGTCGAATCGATTCCATCACCTGTGACCACGATTACGTTCTTTCCATCTCCTTCAACAGCCACTGATACAACCCCTGAAACAATCCACCAAAACAAAGATCGACTACTGTTCCATACATGCAGTACGTTTATTCTCAAGGAAAATTAACAACAGCAAATTAATTAAAGCAGCTGGTATCTATATATATATCGTTTGAAAAGCAAGTTAGTTTAATTACCCGGGAAACCGGCTGCAATCTTCATGGCTTTGGACTGACAATTTTTGCCATTCATAGATACGTTCATCACCACCTTTTGCTGTAATGAATATCAGTTCACTTAATATTCCGTTACAATTAAGTTTCGAGAAAGATAATCAAAAGTAAGAAAGAAAAAGAATCAGATGGTACAGTTGGAGTCTCGGGTGGCGGTGCATGAGTCATACCTTCATCTTTCTTGCCTAGCTAGCTAGGTGGTCGAGCTCCCTCTTCTGGCCGTCCCAGGAGTTGAGTTGTAGAGTCGGTATTAATGATTTTGGTGGTTCATGCACCTTCTTAGCACTTTACTAATTAAGAGGACTCTAATTAATAAGAACCCGAGTAGTCGTCGCCTCAACACTACCAAAAAAAAAAGTAGTCGTCGCCTCAAAAGACTACGCGGTCTGCGTCAAAAGACTACGCGGTTCAGAAGAGGGGAAAATTATGGGAAAGGCCTCCTTTTAAGAGGTCTTTCCCAGGAGGCTTGTACGTCAAATTCAAGACGCTATAGGCCTCCTTTTTCCTTAAATTTATCAAGGGCCTCACATGTCTCATGACTTGAACCACTCACCCATTATCCCCTATGACAGGACTTGTATCCTCTTATGAAAATGCCTGCATCTCTCTATGATTATACTTGTTTCCCTTATGAGTGTGATTGTATCTTACTATGAAAACAATTATATCCCCCTATGACAGGACTTGTATCCTCCTATAAAAATGCTTGCATCCCTCATATGCCTCTCATGTGAGGCCCTTTTGATAAATTTAAGGGAAAAGGAAACATGCAGCGTCTTGAGTTTGACGTACAGGTCTCCTGGGAAAGACCTCCCAAAAAGGAGGCCTTTCTTGTAATTTTCCCTTTTAAATTTCACAAAATCCATATACTATAAACCAAGGGGTCGTTTGTTAGGGTTTCTTGATTCTGGATTTTGGATTATAATCTAGATAATGTATTGTGTTACTTGAGTAACTGTTTTGTTTACAGAAAGTGCACCTGGGTTAAGCTTATGTAGTTTCCCTATTTTGGAAATTTAAGATAATATATAGGATACTTCAAGGGATCCTAAACCTCCTTGGTTCAATACGAAGTTGAGATGGATGTTCCCTGATGATTTATTCATTAACTTGTGGAGTATAAATAGCCAAATAGGCTTACAAGATAAACTCAAAATAACAGCAACCACTACAAAAAAGTCGATTTTTACCGGCGGTAGCGTCCCGCCGGTAAAGGTCAAATTACCGCCGTTAAAACTTTAACGGCGGTAAACCCTACCGCCGCTGAATATCGAGCCGCTAAACGAATCAGCGACGGTAGCAACGGCGGTAGCAATATTACCGCCGCTATTTTGGATTAATAGGCGGCGGGAGTTTAACGGCGGTCATTACCGCCGTTAAATTGCCTTGTTACCGGCGGCTATTACCGCCGCTTAATATGAAATGTTTAACGGCGGTAACATATACCGCCGGCAATACCTTCCATTAGGGGCGGTATTTACCGCCGCTAATATGCTCACGTGCTTTTATATTCCTTTAGCGGCGGTAAGTACTGCCGCTAATAATTTGGATAGGGAAAGCGATTGTGGTTTTAAGCGGCGGTAATTACCGCCGCTTAAAAGCTAAAAGCCTTTACCTGCATATACAAAAACTATAATTAGGTGTATCGAAAATCCTGTAAAATCCTGTAAAATACCTGTAAAATATCTCATTTCGTAGCAAATTGTATAACAAATAGAACAAAACAATTACAAAAAAGAAAGTGAATTAAAAGAAATTCTAATAAAATTAAAATACTCTGAACATTCATGTCATATAAATTAAATTAAAGAACAGCAAATTAATGGTTTCCGTTAACAAGTGAAATTGCAACTGGTATCAATTTAATAGCCCTGCATGAAAATAACAATGAATCATGCGTCAGTAAAATTATAAGTAGACAAATCAATTTAGCCAAAAAAAATTAATATATATATATATAGAACCGAAGCTATCTTGTGTTACTCACCTCAAATAATAAGAATGCATGTCTGTCTAGCTAAAATCCCGACGAGGACTATCATTTGCAGAAGTTTCGCCAGGAGACTATAAATTGTAAGAAAGATCATTAAGTGTGGTATTTAAATATAAAGATGATATGAATTTGTGCTATATGTATTTTTGTAAGGCATTTATATAATACCTGTGTTTGACGTTTACTCATCATAAAGTTTCTAAATTCTTCAAAATCTCTGGTATGCTGTGCAACAGTTGCTTCAATTGTTTGTCGTTGTCGCATCTCTTCTTCTAGCCGCTCCTCTGTACGTTGTAATTGTTCTCGTATCCTATTAAATTCATCCATATCGACATACCGAGATGACGTACTCGAAGATGCACTACCACCCCACAGCCTAGTGGGCGTGTGGCCTAACCCACAACACCGCACCCTGCCATGTGTGTCATGCCCCATGACTTGAGTATATACATCATCTCGGGCTGTCGAATCTGGCGTGCCTTGTTCTATGATAGTTCGCATTTGATCCTGAAAAAAATATTTATGCAATCATTGAGTTATCAAAATAGATGCTAATAAAGTTATTCGTATGCTACAAGTATACCTACAATAAGAGGAAATAACTTACTATCTTGTCGGCTGCTTCATCATTGATTGGCGTGCCATCTTTTCGAGTATGCGTTTTTATAAAAGTCTCAGCACGGCCCGCCAATCCCTAATGAAAAAATATGGTGTTAATTGATCATAAATCATTTAAACATCCACAAGCAGAAATTAATACAATTGACCAGATTAAAAAGATGAAGATGCAATAAAAACAAAGAACACATGTAGAGATAAATAAAGAAAAAATAATAAAAATTTCGACGGCATCTCCCCTAAAAATAGAGGGTTGTCCAGACCAAATTGGTCTAAAATAAAGCCATTCAACCTGAAAAACAAAAAAGAATGCAAAACGTAGCATTCATATACAATCCACATTCACATAAATATCACATCTTATCATACAAGAAAATTGAAAAGCTACTATACAACTTAGAAGAGATAAGAAAGCAATAAAATAAGATCGTACACTATGAAAACCGATCATCAAGTTGATGAGGTGACTAGATTTATAATAGTATATCAAGACATTCATAAATGGCCATTTGTTATACCTGTTCGTTTCTGACCCTGGCAAAGCTCTTTGTCCCAGCTGTATGATTAAGGGTCTGGTTGGCACGATTAGTTTTATTCCTTGCTGACAAGTTCTGCAACATATAATCATACAAAGTCAATAAACAAGGATGCAGTAGCTTTATGAGACATATTAACTAATTAACAAATTACCTGGGCATTTTGTGAGTTCCAATACTCTACTATAATTGCCCATTGATCCTCTACCACATCTGGTGGGCGATGATTTATACGTTCAGCATTTGTTTCGTATGGATCATAATGGTTCTGCTTCAAATCGGACTTATAGTCCCTCCATTTTTTATTTATTGATTGTAGGATAACATCACGCAACCTCTCTTCAACCTCGAATTTTTCCTACGGTGCATAACAAATTGAAATTTAAAAGTTAATACCAATTAGCTAAATATGTGGACATTTTGAGCAATGAACTACATTAAAATTTAGATTATTTACCTTTACAAGTGACCACGCTCGGTCCTTCTCCCTATCTGTGACTTCTCGCCAGCCAAAGCGATTCAAGGGTATAACACGTCCATCGCGTGCCAGTGTCCCACAAAAACTAGCCAATTTGGAGGCATTTGGTCCAATTGGCTGCCCCAATTCATCTATATCGATGTTCAACTTTTCTCCAGGTCGAAGTTTTAGTATATCAAGGCATCTAGTAGGACCTCTACCCCTCCTAGCTGGTCCACCCTCTGCCATCTAATAAAATACAATATATGCTGTAAAAAATAAAATCATACAAGTCAATAACAATCTGATTCATCATAAACGGCTATTGTTTGTTAGTTAGTTTAATAGAAGAAAATAGTGTGTCGTATTCAAGACAAAAAATGAGAATGAACATGATCACTACAATTCAAATACAATTCATTCATGGTCATCATCAGAATCCGATCCCTGTTCGTCATGAACAGGATCACTAGAAGATGCGAGCTGTTCTGTACTCGTATGAGAATGAGCATCAACTGTTGTGCCAGGTACGTCTTCCCTTGCCCAACTAAACCCATCAACCTCTTCTTCATTATTTGTTACAAGTTGGGTAGCATATGGCTCGCAATCAATGGGTTGATCATCATTCGTGATCAATTCAAACAAGTCCCTTGGCTTAGTCTTCACAACAACATTCCACTCTTCATCGATTGGATCCACCACAAAGAAAACTTGTTCAGCTTGAGATGCAAACACAAACGGATCATCCATGACATGTTGACCAGTATATAATAACCGTTTGAAGTTCACAAGTGTAAATCCTAACTCATCTGTCTTAATGCCTCTTCCTTGTGTCATGATATCAACCCAATCACACTTAAACAGTACATGTCTAAGCTGCTCTGAATATGCCAATTCGACCACATCAGTCAGACGCCCGTAAAAAGACATATAACTTGTTATTGGATTTTTATCTTTCGTACTAGCGTAGCTAGTAGTGCTTGCTTTTACCACAACACCGCTATTCTGACTTTTTGAGGATTTCTCTTTCTCCATCATGCAAAAACGATATCCATTACTTATGAACTTGTTTCTGGCAATTTTGACACAAACGGAAATGTCTCTCTCAACAACTCAAGCGTCAAAGTCAATGACTTATTGCTCCATCCACTTAGGCACTTTATATGAAATAGTTTAACAATGAACGACAATTTTGTGTGGCTTTTACACCCCGGGTATAACTCTTCTCCAGCATCATGGAACAGTTTCTCAAACTGTGGATTATTACAAGTTGGGGTATCATCTGATGGCCTATGTGAAGAACTCGCAGATACGTCCATTTCATCCTGCACCCCATAAGCTTCTTTAACCATGAGCCTAACTTCATCACCCACAAATTGTGTATCATCTACTATGGGATTAACACGGGGGGGGGGGGGGGGGGGGTTGTGAATCGAGAATATCCTCCCCATGATAGTACCACTTTGTGTAGTTTTGATCAAATCCATTGCAAATCATGTGTTCGTATGCGACTTCTTGACTTTGATACAACACATTATTATATTTCGGACAAGGACACTTCAACAACCCATTAATAGTTGCCCCGCGAGAACATGCGAATTTGATGAAACCCAAGACTCCATCTTGATAATCTTGACTAGCCCTATTCCATCCATAGTAAACGTAACCTATTTAGTTAATAAATATAGATACACACCCTTCATCAAAACATTAAGAAATTAACATAATAAATACCTAGATCTTTTCATCCACCTTCGATCCATCTATTAGTCTGTTGTGAAAGAATTTACCCGTCGCTTTTGAATAAGATTACTTTCTGCAAAACATACTCTATAAATGAATCTAGCTAATAGCAAATGGTACTTATGTTAGTTTTAAAATTTATGCTTGGTTTTACCCATTTAGGAATACCAAATATATTACTTGTTTGTCATAAGATTCATATATTTCTCCACGAATTTCGGCAGCATCTCTGCACAGTTCTTCAAAGACGTAAAGTTTTCTGACGTAAAGTCAATAAAACTACGTATTTGAAGAACAAAGAGATAAAACCAAAATTATAAGTAGAGATACATATAAATCACATGTCAACAAGTAACATACTTGATATCCCCAAACTGTCAATATGACAATCCAAGATGTTACATGTGCAAATCTATGCCTTCATATTTAAATACTAAGAATTATTGCAAACTTACTGCAAAGATGCAATATCTTCAAAGTACACAAAATAGGATTGGCATAGTTACACATGTAACCTCTCAGACGGGTATTTGAATTGTTCCCACTTTTTTTATGAGATAAATAAATATAAAAACAATAACCAGGTTAACCAAAAAATAGAATAAAGAACTGCTAATCATAATATCAATGCTATTGAATAGCATTAGAACAGAAATATCACAACAAGGAACTTAAAGAGATAAATAATGGTTTAACCATTATTTATCTCTCCTAAAAATTTCGGCAGCACCTCCCCTAAAAATAGAGGGTTGTCCAGACCAAATTGGTCTAAAATAATAATGGTTTAACCTGTAAACAAAAGAAGAGTCGAAATATTGCATTCATATACAATCCAAATAGAGCATCCACATGTTATATTCCTAGAATCATCCTTTATCTAATATTCCTATTCCATCCACTCGTATCAGTCAAATCACTAGATATAAATTCCTCATGTAAACAGCAGCGTCATAACAATTCTTTTGACTTTATTGCACCACTAAGGCCACTATTGCCTTCAGAAAGTCACAAACAACTTAATAAGATATCAAAATTTCTAGAAATAAAAAGAAGCCGCCAGTTAAACAGGAAAAGAAAAAAAAAAGCATGACGGGCAACCCAACCAGATGATAATTATTGAAAAATAAATATAACTTAACAATGATATATTCCAGCTGATACCCAACAATGTTATCCTTCTAATAATATAGTCCAACCACTGCTCTTTATCTTGAAATCCTGCCATTCCATTATCCTCAAAGCAACCACAACACAACCAAAATGATCACTAAGGCACCCTCTTCTCCACCCCCAAGACGACATCCATTGTATAACAGACCTAAGAACTGTATTCACAATATATTAAGTGTAAAGAAGAATGTTTTCATTGCTATTAAGTATCAGATGTACCCATTTCTACTCTCAATTGTAAACTAAATTCCCCCAAAAAAAAGGTGGGGGTAATATCTAAATGGGAAACCAAAAAAAAAACCTAATTATAAGATTTATGTAAACTAAAATTGATGGGCATTCATATAACTATCTCAAATACTCATTGTGGATTCCACTTAAACCGCAACCACCAACACCCCCTATACTGCAGATCTGGCCCCCTCCCTCCATGAAACATCCCAACCCATGCATAAAATTATCAAACTGCTCCATCCAGATGATCACCCACCACTACTTGAATCCTCCATTAACAAGTAACGAAAAAGTCAAGAGATAAGTTTCTTCTAAGAGTCCGTTAATATTATAAAGTGATTAGTGTATTTACCTTAACATGTATTGCATTCTTCGGAAAAACAAATTCTAATTTCCTGCATAAACAATGTATTATGTCCAAACCAATAACACTAGCAAAATTATTAATTTCAGAATGGAAAGCTCCCAGTGCTACCAACGGCCAATACTGCTATTTCCTCGTCAATAAATTATCGAAATGAAATTATTGAAATTCCTTTGGAAATAACCATTAATCCACTACTGCAAACCGTAAACAGTACTTACCTGTGAACGGCGAACGGCGACGGAGAACGCGAACGGCAGCAGGAGAAGATGGCCGGCGGCGGCTTGCGACGGAGAAGACGAACGACTAAGGCGGCACGGCTTGGCTATGGCGACCGACCACGGCAGGCAGCAAAAACGACGGCAGATCGGCAACGGCGAGCATCGGAAAATCGCAAATCAGGGTTTTCGCGCAGAGAAGAAAACCCCATTTCGCGCGATTTGGGGATTTATTGGGCTTTAGCGGCGGTAACTTATTACCGCCGCTAAAACCCAAGTTCGCGCGACAAGATAACCGCCTTTTAGCGGCGGTAACTTATTACCGCGGCTAAAACCCCAATACACGCTACAATACTATACCATTTTAGCGGCGGTAACTTATTACCGCCGCTAAAACCCCAATACACGCGGCAGGACTATACCCTTTTAGCGGCGGTAACCGATTACCGCCGCTAAAACCCATGTACGCGTGAAGTCATTATAATCTTTTTACCGGCGGTAATTCTTTGCCGCCGCTCAAACGTTTATTAGAGGCGGCAATTACCGCCGCTAAAAATCTTTATTTTACTTAAAAAAGGTGCAGAGTTTTCAATATTAGCGGCGGTAGTTTTCAATATAAGCGGCGGAAGAGCCGCCGGTAAAAAGGCGCGCCAAAAATTGGCGCGGGAATTTTAGTGCGCGCCATGCTTTTTAGCGGCGGTAGGAATTTACCGCCGCTAAATACTGGCTTCAACGGCGATATAATATTTACCGCCGCTTAAATGTATTTACGGGCTTTTAGCGGCGGGAATTTGCTACCGCCGCTAAAAACCCGCCGCTAAAGCCCCGCTTTTTTGTAGTGAACATAAATGACGCCTAATCTATTAACCTTGTAAAACTCGGAAGAGATAGACCTCATCCCTTATTCAAAATTAAACAAACTTAAATCTAATCTTATGTAATAGATCTTGATAATAAACATCCTACTACTTGTTCATGTGATAGCTCCTAACAAATGTCATTCCAGATTCTTGTTGTTGATTTTAAAATCCCGAATCCAGTTTGGATATTGCAAATTTTGGAATAATGTATAAGCTCGATTGCTTCAGATTGGCCTTTTACCAACTTTAAGAGTTCAAGAAAATTTGATGAGTTGGCTCGTGTATGTAAGATAGGGCCTTATCCTGTGATGGTCCAAAAATACATACACCGTCCAGGCCTGACCCGGCACATGTAAACACTCACTCACTTTACTTACCATGCGTCAGTTCTTTACTCTGCCACAGACTGTTGCACCGTTCTAGGACTCACGATCAGTGGCGGAACCAGGACTCCAAACTTGAGGGGGCAAAAAAAAATTTTCAATTAACACTTACACATAAAATATAGAAATTTCATGGAGATAGAGGGGCAAACCGAAAATTTTAGGGGGGGCAAAACCTGAATTTCAATTAAAACATATATACTTTTAATTAAAAAATAAAAATTTAGGGGGGGCAATTGCCCCCCCTAAGCAAAGCCTGGTTCCGCCACTGCTCACGATGCCCTTCGATTCGATTTTTCAGTCCATTTCTCCCCAAGAGCTTTTCTGTTCTCCCAAAGCCCTTTTGTATTTTTTTTTTCCTGCAGCACTACCATGGTGGATTCCACGGGCAACCCTTCTGATACCAGAAAACAAGAAAACGTTTCAAAAAGTATATCTTTCTCGCTGGTGAACCTACAAGGGCTACCTCACCTTACCAATTATCTTCCCGGCCAACTTGCAAACCTTCCCGAATCCTTTAGAACAAAACGAGTTCTTCCACCCCTCGACTGAATTCTACATCACTCCCGGTGATATTCCAATCCGGTAGACCATCTACAACCTCTCCAGCAGATCATCTACGACCATAGAACGCCTAAAACCTCAATTTTTTTTCTAAAATATTTTTTATTATGATTTTTTAAATATTACTTAAGGTCCCCATAAATTTAAAGGAATTGCCCTCCAATCAAAATGAAAAATGTCACTTTTTTGCTGTCTTTATAAGAATTGTATGTCACTGTAGGAAAAAAAAACTTAAATGTAATGTCACTTTATTGTAGTTACATAGGATACGAGCGTTGGCCACTTTGGACACAAGCACATTGTATGTGGGATACAAGCTTCGCTATATGAGATACGAGTGCATCCTATGTGGGCATGAGTGCTTCATATAATCCCATACATAATGTGCTCATGTTTCTGCTAGGTTGTGTTTGTGACCCACATGACTATAATAAAGTTATCTTAGAGCACTAGCAACAGCTTACCTATAAGGCTCCTCATCTTTAAAATAGGGAATTAAAATAAGGATTTGGACAAAAACGACCCTCCAGCAGTTTACCTATCCCTATTTGAAATACTTAAATTTTAAGAAGTGCTACAATGACGACTTAAATTTAAGTCGTCGCTGTAGCAATACCTAAACACGGAAAACACGGAGCTCGCGTCTTCACAATTCTTCAAAGGAGAGAAAAAGAACAAAAAAAGCCTCTCCTGCAAAAAAAGGCTCGGCTTGCAGAAGAAAAGAACGGAGCTCATCTCCTTCAGATCAACCGCCGGTTGGAGCTCAAGATCGATCTGCTTTCTCTCTCCTTCCCAATTAGGGTTCTTCTTCTCCACCTTCTTCACCCCACATTTTCAATTCCATGAACAACAAGACTCCGTGGTTCAATCCATCTCTCGAGCAATCAAAAACAACCCAACGAAACCACTGGATTACTCCCTCAAGGGACTCGTTCCTTCCCTCACAGCTCGCCATGTTATCGATTTGATCACCCAGAAGCCTCTGTCCCTCGACCCATCTTCAGTCCTCACCTTCTTTAGATGGGTTCCTTACCCATCTTCAGTCGTATTGCACAACGGCCAACTTCCTTTGCACCCACCAGATGTTCTCAGAGGCTCAATCACTCCTTCAAATCGTCGTCTCTCAAAAGGGTAAGGACTCGGCTTCGGATATCTTTGCTACGGTTCTTGCAACCAGAGGTACCTATCAGTCCAAATTTGTGTTTGATGCTTTAATGAATGCGTATACCTGTTCTGGTTTTGTATCGGATGCAATTCAATGCTTTAGGTTGGTCAGGAAACATGGATTTCGTATCCCCTTTCATTCATGCGGGTTCCTTCTTGATCGGTTGATGAAGCTGAATTCACCTGCAGTTGCTTGGGCATTTTATACAGAGATTTTAGATTGTGGATTTCCACCAAATGTTTATTCTTTCAACATCTTAATCAATAAATTTTGCAAAGATGGTAAGATTAAGGAAGCCCAGTTGATTTTTGATGAAATTAGTCGGCGAGGATTGGACCCAACTGTTGTTAGTTTCAATACTTTGATCAATGGTTACTGTAGATTGGGAAATTTAGAAGAGGGGTTCAGGTTGAAATTAGTTGGTGAGGATTGGACCCAACTATTTTTAAATATTTTATTTAAAAAGAATTTTTTTTTAAAAAATTAATATTTTAATAATTTAGGAAAAAAAATTGGGAATCTGATATAGTGATTTGCTGAGAAGACAATCCCTATAACAGGAAAGTGAACAAAATTCCCCAAAATAAAGAATTTGAATGAGTAAGCTGCTGCTGGTGCTCTTACAGTTCAACTTCTTTTTTACCCCTCCTGAGCTGATTATCTGTCTCTGCCCCTGTGTCTACGACCCCTCCATCGGATCTTCTATAGGCTTACGTCGCCTACCCCTGAGCCGGACCACGTAAGCAGGTATTTTTCCATCCTTAATTCTTAGGTGCAAGCTGCGATCGTCACTTGTGGTGGGCTATGTCCGGCATGAATACCGTCATCAGGGAACTGGTGGTGGGCTTGCGGGAGATCTACGGTGTGCATCAAATATTCGGCGTCAGAGCAGCGTACAGTGGATTTTATTCGATGGAGCCTATAGCGCTCGATTTGAAGCTTGTGTACGACTCAATTTGGTCCTACACATTCTTTCTTTCAATGGTTCCGGAATCTAGCCTTTACTCTAAGGAGGAGTTCTAGTTTGAATGTTAAGGCCAACCTTGTGTAATATAGCCCTGTTCAGTTGGACTCTTTGGTCTCACCGAAACAAAGTACTCTTTAATCACTCTTCTCCTAATGTTTTTCAAGTCATCAGACGATACCACTCATTACAACAAGAAATGCAAAACACCATTAAGGAAGGCTCCTCTTAGCTGCCTCAACCGCTTCAGATACCTGTTACATGGTCATCACCGAGACAACCATTTGTTAAAGTCAATTTTGATGGAAGGTTTCGCATCAGCGAAAGTCAAGCTGGAGTTGGAATTGTTGCTCGAGATTATAATGGTCTGTTTGTAGCTGCTATCGCGTCCACTTGTATAGCTAGGTCGTCTTTAATGGTTGAGGCTGCTGCTGCCTTGGAAGCCATCAAATTAGCACAGTTTTTGCATATTTCACATCTCTGTCTGGAAGGTGATTCTATGGTGATGGTCCGGTTACTACAGCAACTGGTTGGAGAATCCTTTGTCTCAGTTGAAGCTATTCACTGTCCTTGGTTCATTAAGCCAATCCTTGCTTCTATATCCTAGCTTCTTCATCTTTTTTCAGTAGTAGAGGTATGTCATGTATATAGGGAGGGGAATGTTGTGGGTGACTCGTTGGCGAATTTTAGTTTAGATAAGTATTAATGTTGTTGGTTAAAACATCCTCCGGGTTTAATTTTCTACGTCAATTACTTTTTGATGATGTACGTGGTGCTGTAAGAACTTGTTGTTCATAATAATAAATTTGGGGTTTTGCTACCAAAGGAAAAAACAAAAAAAAAAAAGCTTGTGCACGACTGGCATAAGAGAGGTGGAACTGTGCTTGAGGCGACGAGCGGTGGGTTTGATCTTGGTAAGATCGTTAATACCATCGAAGATCGCGGTTTTAATCAGGTCAGGGTGAGGGAGTACCACATCCTTTGCAATTTCTCTAGTGAAGTGGGAGTGGGGAGACCGTTTCATCTAGAGCCACTCAGTGGTTCTAGCGTGAAACGTGAGGAGAGATGGTCCCTTTCAATAGTGGCGTCGACACACCAAAATGCATCTCAGCCGGTGGTTTCACTGAACCACCGCATTTTGGCTTCAAAAGAAATGCTCACGGGAGTGGGACACTCAGGTATTGATGACCCCTTCTTCCAACAACCAGTCTGAATCTTGACAATATATTGGAGGGGCGGGTTTGGTGGTAGCTGTCAATGGTAGCTACAAAAACCCAAAAAAAAAAAAGTCAACGGTTGCACGCATCTCAGGAGACAAAGCAAGGTTGGTATCACAGAGGATTTCCCGGAGATTTACCAATGACACCAAACTCAGCTTCCTCTGGTACCATTTGATTTATATAGTGGACGCCTACATTTTCTACAATACGAATTAATGGAAACTCGAACTGGTATTCCATCAGTTGGGAAGCATAGTCCAAACATTTTGACAATTCACTTGGTTTGCATTCCCATCATCTGAATTTAAAGGTAATTTGTAATAGCATTCATTAGAGCACTTATTCTGGAGATAACACCAAAAAATAAAAAAAATCAAAATGAACTTATTAAACACTTTCTAGGTCTAGTCTAAAAGAAAAGAAAGGCTAGCTCCATGCACAAGGCTCCCGCCATTATTTGGTGTTTGGGGAGGGGGCAGATGAGCGCAGCCTTACCAGCAGGCGGGGATGCTGTATCCTGTGACTTTAAATTTAAAGGTAATTTGTAATAGCATTCATTAGATCTGGTCTAAGAAAGATAAATTTAGGTTTCTTCTTTATACTCTGTTTATTAGATGCTTTGGTATATATCAAGTAATTAGCATTTTCCCATTAAGATTAAGCAGACCATAATTAAGGTTCTAAATTCTAATAACGAGACAAGGCAACTAACAAACGTTCAGGTCTCTAAGACTTTCAAGACACATTGATGAATCCAACGGAACTATTATAATATATATTATTTAATTTTAAATGCCCTCGGCACAAAGCAAAGCAGCTTTGAGGTTACAAAGAGAACTTTTATTTCATTCGGTGTTCGCATAACATAAATACCCATCTTGACACATTGATTATTTCTGCAGCAGCAGCAGCAGTTGCTCGCTCACATGATATTACAACTGTTACAGTCGCCATGAGGAGGATCTTCGGAAACATAATAATATGTTATTCCACCAGGATATGCTGGACAAACTGGTTAAGGAGGCTTTGGTTCCTCGACGACGACAGGCATGACGCTTACCAGCACCGTGAAGCCAATTTTCTTCCTCATCAACAATGTCAGGGCCGTCGAATCGATTCCATCACCTGTTACAATGATTTGGTTCTTTTCCTCTCCTCCTAATTCCAATTTTTCAACCCCTTAAAGAATCCACCAAAACAACACTGTCACATAAAATTTATTCCCAAGGAAAACACACAAGCTTATATATATCAGTTACCTGGGAAACCGGCTGCAAGCGTCATGGCTTTGGACTGCAAGCACCGTTTATTCATGCATACTCGCATCACCACCCTTTGCTGATGTTCATTTAACATGAAGAAGAAATTCAAAAGTCAGAAAAACAAACGATATCTTATAGTTACAGTCCTTGGGGTCGTGTGCCGTGTGCGTCATACCTTCATCTTTTCTTTCCTAGCTATGGAGCTCCCCTCCTCGTGTCTTTTTTGTTTCTGGAGTCGGTATTAACGATTCCGCCTGATTCACTTAGTGCGCTATTAATAACGCAAGATACGTGGATTGTTTACACGCGCAATAACTAGATAAGGCCCTTTATTTATTTTTTTCTTCTTTCCTTTTGGGATGGTGGTACTAGTTTTGACTTTTGGGTGCGTTTGTGTTAGGGGTGGCAATCGGTCGAAAAATCTTATTACTGAGTATGTGGGTGTGTGGTGGTAGTTTTCGGGTACGTGTGTGTGTGTGCTTGTATGTATGCACGCGTGTGTGTGTACGCATTTGTGTGTATCCGTGTGTAGACTTTGATTCTCTCAAATAATGAGACTATTTGGGGTAAAACCCAACACAAAACTATAACGCGCAACAGGCCAAAGCAGATAATATCGTTGCTAGTGGTGGGCTATGCTGCGGCATGAATACCGTCATCAGGGAGCTGGTGGTGGGCTTGCGATTTACAGTGTGCATCAAATATTCGGCGTTAGAGCAGGCTACCGTGGGTTTTATTCGATGGAGCCTATGCCGATCGATCTGAAGCTTGTGCACGATTGGCATAGGAGAGGTGGAACTGTGCTTAAGACGATGAGGGGTGGGTTTGATCTTGGTAAGATCGATCGTTAATGCCATCGAAGATCTCGGTTTTAATCAGGTCAGGGCGAGGGAGTACCACTTGGAGTGAACTGTGCTTAAGATTGTGTGTGTGTGCGTGCGCGCGCTTACATTTTCTACAATACAAATGGAAACTCGAACTGGTATTCCATCAGTTAGGAAGCATAGTCCAAACATTTTGACAATTCACTTGGTTTGCATTCCCATCATTTGAATTTAAAGGTAATTTGTAATAGAATTCATTAGAAAAAAACACAAGCACATGAGATGCTCCACATGGCATCATCTCACAGCCACTGCAGTAAAAAAACTGCAGATGATTTCATTCCACAAGAACCGGTATCCCATGGTGTAGTCTCACATTAATTAATTGCATAAATTAGAGACCATATATAGCTGGTCTTGCTTTGTATTCCTATCATCTAAATTTAAAGGCAATCGCATTCATTGGAGAACTTATTTTAGATATGATACACAAAATTTTCCAAGTCAACCAGTTAAAACTATTTTTAAGTCTCGTCTGAGAAAAATTAGATTTCTTTCTTATACTAGCTAGATCTGACTCTTAAGATCCCATAGTATCAACTATAATTGCATTTTCCAATTAATCAATATGAGCAGACCATAATTATATGGTCTAATAAAAAGATAATAACTCATCTAACAAACTTACAGGTCTAAGACTTTAAAGCTAGGCTGCAGTGCCATCAGCATAAAGCAGGCAGCTTCTAGCTAGTTTACATAATACACACAAAGATCATAACTCTACTTCATTCGGTGCTCACATATAAATACGCATATAGACCCATTGATGCATGCTTTCTGCAGCAGCTTTGTCTCGACTCACATGATACTACAACCGTCATGGTTGCTATCACGGGCTTCGTAAGTAGTATAGTAATTTGGTATTCCACCGTTATATGGTGACCAAACAATTGGCTGCACCATCGTTTCCTCCGTTTCAAGTTCATCATCGCCGAGAGGCATAACACTTATCAGCTCTGTGAAACCAATTTTCTTCCTCATCAATCTTGTCAGGGCAGTCGAATCGATTCCATCACCTGTGACCACGATTACGTTCTTTCCATCTCCTTCAACAGCCACTGATACAACCCCTACAACAATCCACCAAAACAAAGATCGACTACTGTTCCATACAGTACGTTTATTCTCAAGGAAACTTAACAACAGCAAATTAATTAAAGCAGCTGATCTATATATATATATATATATCGTTTGAAAAGCAAGTTAATTTAATTACCCGGAAAACCGGCTGCAATCTTCATGGCTTTGGACTGACAATTTTTGCCATTCATAAACACGTTCATCACCACCTTTTGCTGTAATGAATATTAGTTCACTTAATATTCCGTTACAATTAAGTTTCGAGAAAGATATTCAAAAGTAAGAAAGAAAAAGAATCAGATGGTACGGTTGGAGTCTCGGGTGGCGGTGCATGAGTCATACCTTCATCGTTTCTTGCCTAGCTAGATGGTGGAGCTCCCTCTTCTGGTCGTCGTCGAAGTTGAGCTTTAGAGTCGGTATGAATGATTCTGTGTGCTTCATGCACCTTAGCACTTTATTAAATAGGAAGTCGTCGCCCCAAAAGACTACGCGGTCCGCGTTTTACATCTCACAAAATCCATATACTATAATCCAAGGGGTCGTTTGTTAGGGTTTTTCAATTCTGAATTTTGGATTATAATTTAGATAATGTAAATCCATATTCTTGTTATTGATTTTTAAAATCCCGAATCCTGTTGATACTACAAATTTTAGAATAATATATAAGCGCGATTGCTTCACATCGGCCTTTACCAACTTTTAGAGTTCAAGAAAATTTGATGGGTTGACTCGTGTATGTAAGATAGGGCCTTATCCTCTGATGGTCCAAAAATATATACACGGTCCGGCCTGACCCGGCACATGTAAACACTCACTCACTTTACTTGCCATGCGTCAGTTCGTTACTCTGTCACAGACTCTGTTGCACTGTTCTAGGACTCACGATGCCATTCGATTCGATTTTTTGGTCCATTTCTCCCCGAGAGCGATTCTGTTCTCCCAAGCCCTTTTGTATTTTTTTTTCCTGCAGCACTGCCATGGTGGATTCCATGGGCAACCCTTTTGATACCGGAAAACAAGAAAACGTTTCAAAAAGTGTATCTTTCTCGCTGGTGAACCTACAAGGGCTACCACACCTTAACAATTATCTTCCCGGCCAACTTGCAAACCTTCCCGAATCCTTTAGAACAAAACGAGTTCTTCCACCCTCGACTGAATTCTACATCACTCCCGGTGATATTCTTATCCGGTAGACCATCTATAACCTCTCCATCAGATCATCTACAACCATAGACCGCCTAAAACCTCAAATATTTTTCTAAAATATTTTTTATTATGATTTTTTAAATATTACTTAAGGTCCCATAAAATTTAAAGCAATTACCCTCCAATCAAAATGAAAAATGTCACTTTTTTGCCTGTCATTATAAGAATTGTGTATCACTGATGAAAAAAAAAAGCCTCAAACGTAATGTCACTTTATTGTAGTTACATAGGGTACGAGCGTTGCCCACTTTGGACTATATCACTATTGAAAAATTAAAAAAAAACTTAAATGTAATGTCACTTTATTGTAGTTGCATAGGATACGAGCGTTGCCTACTTTGGACACGAACGCATTGTATGTGGGATACAAGCTTCCCTATGTGAGATACGAGTGTATCTTATGCGGGCATGAGTGCCTCCTATTACATAATGTGTTCATGTTCCCACTAGGTTATGTTTGTATCCCACATAACTACAATAAAATTATTCTATAGTTCAATTTATTTTGATTTATTTTTTGTCCTTCCTAAGCTGATTTTTTGTCTCCACCTCTGTCTACGACCCCTCCACCGGATCCTCCATAGGCTTACGTCGCCTACCACCGTGCCGGACCACGTAAGCAGGTCTTTTTCCATCCTTAATTCTTAGGCGCGAGCTGCGATCGTCACTTGTGGTGGGCTATGCCCCGGCATGAATACCGTCATCAGGGAGCTGGTGGTGGGCTTGCGGGAGATTTACGGTGTGCATCAAATATTCGACGTCAGAGCAGGGTACCGTGGGTTTTATTCGATGGAGCCTAAGCCGATCGATCCGAAGCTTGTGCACGACTGGCATAGGAGAGGTGGAATTGTGCTTGAGACGACGAGGGGTGGGTTTGATCTTGGTAAGATCGTTAATGCCATCGAAGATCGCGGTTTTAATCAGGTCAGGGTAAGGGAGTACCACATCCTTTCCAATTTTTCTAGTGAAGTGGGACACTCAAGTATTGAATATTGATGATACTTCTTCCAACAACCAGTCTGAATCTTGACAATATATTGGAGGGGTGGGGTTTGGTGGTGGCTGTCAATGGTAGCCACAAAAAGCAACAAAAAAAAAAGAGTCAACGGTTACACGCATCTCAGGAGACAAAGCAAGGTTGGTATCACAGAGGATTTCCCGGAGATTTACCAATGACACCAAACTCAGCTTCCTCTGGTACCATTTGATTTATATAGTGGACGCCTACATTTTCTACAATACGAATTAATGGAAACTCGAACTGGTATTCCATCAGTTGGGAAGCATATATAGTCCAAACATTTTGACAATTCACTTGGTTTGCATTCCCATCATCTGAATTTAAAGGTAATTTGTAATAGCATTCATTAGAGCACTTATTCTGGAGATAACACCAAAAAATAAAAAAAAAAATCAAAATGAACTTATTAAACACTTTCTAGGTCTAGTCTAAAAGAAAAGAAAGGGCTAGCTCCATGCACAAGGCTCCCGCCATTATTTGGTGTTTGGGGAGGGGGCAGATGAGCGCAGCCTTACCAGCAGGCGGGGATGCTGTATCCTGTGACTTTAAATTTAAAGGTAATTTGTAATAGCATTCATCAGATCTGGTCTAAGAAAGATAAATTTAGGTTTCGTCTTTATACTCTGTTTATTAGATGCTATGGTATATATCAAGTAATTAGCATTTTCCCGTTAAGATTAAGCAGACCATAATTAAGGTTCTAATAACGAGATAACTCAACTAACGAACGTTCAGGTCTCTAAGACTTTAATTTTAAGACACATTGATGAATCCAACGGAACTATAATAATATATATTATTTAATTTCAAATGCCATCAGCACAAAGCAAGCAGCTTTGAAGTTACAAAGAGAACTTTTATTTCATTCGGTGTTCGCATAACATAAATACCCACATTGACACATTGATTATTTCTGCAGAAGCAGCAGCAGTTGCTCGCTCACATCATGTTACAACTGTTACAGTCGCTATATGGAACGCTACATGGAACTTCGGAAATATGGTAACATGTTACTCCACGAGGACATGGGCAAACAGGTGGCTTGGGTGGGTCTGGTTTTTTCACAGGCTCGACGCTTACCAGCACCGTGAAGCCGATTTTCTTCCTCATCAACACTGTCAGGGCGGCCGAATCGATATCATCACCTGTTACAGTGATTTGGTTCTTGTCCTCTCCTCCTAATTCCAATTTTTCAACCCCTAAAAGAATCCACCAAAACAACACTATCACATAAAATTTATTTCCAAGGAAAACACACTATATCAGTTACCTGGGAAACCGGCTGCAAGCTTCATGGCTTTGGCCTGCACGCACTGATTCATGCATACTCGCATCACCACCTTTTGCTGATGTTCATTTAACAGGAAGAAGAAATTCAAAAGTCAGAAAAACAAACGATATCTTATAGTTACGGTCTTGGGGTCGTCAGGTCGTGTGCGTCATCTCATACCTTCATCTTTTCTTGACTAGCTACGGAGCTCACCTCCTCGTGTCGCCGTCGGAGTTGTTTCTGGAGTCGGTATTAATGATTCCGCCTGGTTCACTTGGTACACTATTAATAACGCAAGATACGTGGATTGTAGACATGACAGCGAACTTACACCATAATAAACGGTGCTTTTTTTTTTAAGGAAATTAAAATTTTTTATATTTCTACAATAAGTTAAAAAGTTTTATTATTTCGACAGGCAGTTAGATGAGGGCTGCTAAACTTAAACAAAGGCCAAGGAGTTTACTCGCGCAATAAGGCCACAGGACTTCCAGGTCTGCGTTATAAATTTCGTGATATTAATCTTAATTTAAAGCTAAAGATTCCACCAAACGACATACAAAAGTCAAACAAAGTTATATCAAATGATCTATAATATGTGCATATATATATATATTTTAGAAGAGAATATTATTAAAATTATCCATGAGTAGGTTATCCATCTTGGTTATAATATCTCTTCCTTTGTTTTCCTTCATTTTGTGTGATTCTTCTTGTAAAAAATTAAAAAAAAAAAAGGATAGCCCTCTGTCATAGGACTTCCAGGTCTACGTTATAAATTTCGTGATATTAATCTTAATTTAAAACTACAGAATCCACCAAACGAGATACAAAAGTCAAACAAAGTTATATCAAATGGTCTATAATATGTGTGTATATGTATATATATATATTTTAAAAGAGAATATTATTAAAATTATCCATGTGTAGGTTATCCATCATGGTTATAATACATCTATAATAGGTTCGACTTAACAAGTGGTCCTTTAAACAATTAACGATTTCATTTTAAAAACTTATATAACCAGGAAAATTTGTTTTTAAATCTTCACTCCTCAGAGATTTTTAAACAGCATCAAAGCTTTTTCAATAATATCAGCTGTCTTCAAGGATGGTGTGATATTTTTCTTCATAATGAGTTATATCTTAAATTTTAAGTCTTGCTCCTCGACCACGCAGAGGATGGGCATCCATCCGAGCATTTCACACTAGCTCCATTGAGTAGTACCAAACGAAACGCTCTCTTTTAACATTGTTAAAAGTGGAAGGTATCAAGACCATAGTTCTCGAAAACAAAGTAGCCGTGGCGTTGGTTTAATTGGCCCTACTATAAGTAGAACTCTTCTAGTCAATTCATCCCTTAGTGTGGCAGTCTGCCTGAGGTTTCCACTTGTGTTTGGTTCTTAGGCTCCTTCTCCCACCCTCATACCATTGCTTTTAGTGGTCTTGTTTGGCGGTTTGGGTTCTCTAAGCACCTTCCCAGGTCATCTTCCTTTTGTTGGGTTGCCTATTTGATCCCTCTATTTTGATTCTCCTTTGGTATCTGTCTTGTGATTGTGCTAGGTTGGTTTCTTTCTCACCTGTCAGTGTTGGTTCCTTGGGGTTGCCAATCCATTGGGTTTTTGAAAAGAGGCGTCTGCAAATGGCTATGAAGATGGATGATCATGCGGATGACCTTGATGGAGACGATGAGAAGGGGTTGCAGATGGTTAACCTTTGCTGGCTCATTAGGTATTGTAATCCCTAGCTATGATTATCCTCACCAATGGTATTTTGTGTTATCTGCTGTTTGCCTGGTTTGTATGATGGTGGTTAATCGAAGGTTTTTTTGGATTTTTGGCCGACCCTGCCATGTGGAGGGTTTTGATGCAACAACACTTTGCTAGTGTGACGAAGTTTCTTGTATTGGTTTTTATTTATGTTTATAGTTGGTCTAGAAAGGTTTTATTATGGGGAAATGATGTGTTGTATTTAGTTAGGTTCTGTATCGTTAGGTACCAGAGGGCCTCGACCCCCATAGTCCATGTGCAGTTTGGTGTCCGGATGTGTCTCGGTTCACCGAGCACTCCATTTCTGGCTATCTCGTTTTTGACGAAGCCTTTTCTCCCGTTAATGGAATTTGAAATCCGTGTTTCGACGGACCAACCGTCTGACTTTACCCTTGTTCGTCAAGTGATTTCATGTTGCTTCGGCGCAGGGTTGGACACCATCGCTCAGAACTACTACTGGATTGTTGGGGTTTATGTCTCCCTACTATCCTGGATTTTTTTACTTTTATGCCTATATGGGTATATTATCTGTTTGTACTGGCTTGAGGCCTTAGCTCTTATAACAATGTTTTCATCTAATGAAGAAAGAGCTTATCTTAGCTTTCCATAAAATAAAAATAAAAAAATCAACGCGTCCCTCTTTGGCCCATATAGGTCGGTTGAAGGTACACCTGGTGGCCCACCACTATATGTTATGAGTCCCATTAAATTTTTGTTGGTTGTAATATATGCTTTCAGAATAACAATTAATTATATTCAGTAGGAAAAAACAAAATTCATTCTAATTTTAATTACTAGCAAGGGTACACATATGTAAACAGACAATTGAAGAAGAGGTAACAGTTTTCAACTATTTTAAATTTAAATGCATTAAAATGGAGAAGATTATTATACCCTTATACTAATAGAGTTTAACAGTGAATTATAAGGGTATTATAGAAAGGATGAATATAATTTTAAACACACTTCCCAATGGGTGTGTACTCGTTAGTAATAGTATAGATAAGAATGATTTTAGAATCTGATTCTTTAATCGATTCAGAAATTTGGCCCAAATAACACATCCGAAATTGTAAAATATCATCATCCCAAGACCAAAATTTAGAATCCTAATTCCATCATTTTTTACATAAAGATATATTGTCTTGTCATTGTTATTATATAAACCTCACTTTTTGGTTATTCACCATTGTGCACTTTCCACTCATTTATGGGGCAACTAGTTGGGATTATATAATCCAAATTATATCTCTCAGTTTTGATTTTAAGCTATAGATTTGTACCAAAGAATTCTTGAAGTTATTTGAAAATTTTCTAAAAATAATAGCAATATTCATGTAATACTTTTGACAATTAATTTTCTTGGAATAGGATGGCAACAATTCAGTTTTGAAAAAAACCGAAACTGAACTAATATCTATATATACTATAAGAAAAGAAAAGGCTAGCTCCATGCACATGGCTCCCGCCATTATTTGGTGTTTGGGGAGGGGGGCAGATGAGCGCAGCCTTACCAGCAGGCGGGGATTCTGTATCCTGTGACTTTAAATTTAAAGGTAATTTGTAATAGCATTCATTAGATCTGGTCTAAGAAAGATAAATTTAGGTTTCTTCTTTATACTCTGTTTATTAGATGCTATGGTATATATCAAGTAATTAGCGTTTTCCCCTTAAGATTAAGCAGACCATAATTAAGGTTCTAATAACGAGATAACTCAACTAACGAACGTTCAGGTCTCTAGCTAAGACTTTAATTTTAAGACACATTGATGAATCCAACGGAACTATAATAATATATATTATTTAATTTCAAATGCCGTCGGCACAAAGGAAGCAGCTTTGAAGTTACAAAGAGAACTTTTATTTCATTCGGTGTTCGCATAACGTAAGTACCCATATTGACACATTGATTATTTCTGCAGAAGCAGCACCAGCAGCAGTTGCTGCTCACATCATGTTACAACTGTTACAGTCGCTATGAGGAGGAACTTCGGAAACATAATAATATGTTGAGCAAACAATTGGCGGCACTTCTTTTTTAGGCTCTGGTTTCTTCTCGGCGACGACAGGCGTGACGCTTACCAGCACCGTGGAGCCAATTTTCTTCCTCATTAACAATGTCAGGGCGGCCGAATCGATTTCATCACCTGTTACAACGATTTGGTTCTTGTCCTCTCCTCCTAATTCCAATGATTCAACCCCTAAAAGAATCCACCAAAACAACACTATCACATAAAATTTATTTCCAAGGAAAACACACTATATCAGTTACCTGGGAAACCGGCTGCAAGCTTCATGGCTTTGGCCTGCACGCACTGATTCATGCATACTCGCATCACCACCTTTTGCTGATGTTCATTTAACAGGAAAAAGAAATTCAAAAGTCAGAAAAACAAACGATATCGTATGGTTACAGTCTTGGGGTCGTCAGGTCGTGTGCGTCATGCCATACCTTCATCTTTTCTTGCCTAGCTACGGAGCTCCCCTCCTCGTGTCGCCGTCGGAGTTGTTTCTGGAGTCGGTATGAATGATTCCGCCTGGTTCACTTTCGTACGCTATTAATAACGCAAGATACGTGGATTGTAGACACGACAGCCAGCTTACCCCATAAGAAAAAAAAATAAAAAAGATAAAGGCCCCACGATTCATGTATTACACCTAGACCGGGCTTTTTTTTAAGGAAATTAAAATTTTTTATATTTCTACAATAAGTTAAAAAGTTTTATTATTTCGACAGGGAGTTAGATGAGTTTACACGCGCAATAGTTAGGTGAGGCCCCTTTTTTTTTACACCTTTCCGATGGTGGTGGTGGCGGTTTTGGGTGTGTTTGTGTGTTGGGAGGCGGTGGTTAGAAAATCTTATTATTGTGTATGTGGGTGTGTGCTGGTAGTTTTTGGGTGCGTGCGTGTGTGCGCGCTTGTATGTGTGCACACGTGTGTGCATGTGTGTTTGTGGACGCATTTGTTTGTGCATGCGGGTGTGTAGACTTTGACTCTCTCACATAAAATTATAACGTGCAACAGGTTAAAGTAAAATATCGTTGCTAGTAAAGGTGGAAATGGGTCGGGTTTGGGTCGGGTTGACGTATGGGGTTAACAAGCCAAGGCTCAACCCGAACCCACCCGTTTAATAAAAGGGTTGGAATATCCCAACCCTAACCCAACCCACTCTAACCCGTTTCAACCCGCCAACCCGTTTAAATAATTTAAATTATTATTAAAAATTAAAAATTTTAATTCATTATAATATCAAAGTCTATACAAATTCTATTTTTTAATTCATTCTAATATCAAAGGACACCTAACAAGCATAATAACACAACAATCAATAAGATAAAACTAAAATAACATGAAGAAAAGAACTAAAACGTAATAATAAAGTTTTAAAAGACTTTACCTGTCATCAATGTGTCAATTTATATTAATGGAAGCTAAGAAATTTGAAATATTTATACATAAAAAGTCTTTCTTCACTTTATCATTTGTCATTATTTATATTAAAAGAAGAAAGATTGAATGACCACAACTATTGTTATTATAATTTTTCAAACTTTTATTACACAAAAAAATAAACGAATTGTAATCGGGTCATTTCGGATTGAGGGGTCAAACCCTAACCCAACCCGTTTATAATCGGGTTGAGAATTCATGACCCTAACCCAACCCGTTTATTGAAATATTCAACCATAACCCGCCTAAGACTGGGCGGGTTGGCGGGTCACGGGTCACAATTGCCACCTCTAGTTGCTAGTGAAATAGAAAGATGACAATTATACAAAGCTACAATTAAATCTTATTGCCACATCTACTTTTTTTTTTATCCTTTCTTTAGGTGGCGTACATAGACCACCAGGTCTAGCTTTGACCTGAAATTGTTCATTCATCTCTTCCTTTGTTTCCCTTCATTTTGTGTGATTCTTCTTGTAATAAATTATTAAAAAAAAAAAGGATAGCCCTCTGCCACAGGACTTCCAGTTCTGCGTTATAAATTTCGTGATATTAATCTTAATTTAAAGCTAAAGATTCCACCAAACGACATACAAAAGACAAACAAAGTTATATCAAATCGTCTATAATATGCGTATATATATGTATATTTTAAAAGAGAATATTATTAAAATTATCCATGAGTAGGTTATCCATCTTGGTTATAATATCTCTTCCTTTGTTTTCCTTCATTTTGTGTGATTCTTCTTGTTAAAAATTAAAAAATAAAAAAGGATAGCCCTCTGCCATAGGACTTCCAGGTCTACGTTATAAATTTCCTGATATTAATCTTAATTTAAAACTAAAGAATCAACCAAACAAGATACAAAAGACAAACAAAGTTATATCAAATCGTCTATATTATGTGTGTGTATATATATATATATATATTTAAAAGAGAATATTATTAAAATTATCTAGGAGTAGGTCATCCATCATGGTTATAATACATCTATAATTGGTTCGACTTCGCAAGTGATCCTTTAAACAATTAACGATTTCATTGAAAAACTTAAATAACTAGGAAAATTTGTCTAATGCAAAATTAGCAACCTTGTCAACTATCATGTTGGCTTCACAAAAAGTGTTTGAAATCTTCACTGCTTAGAGATTTTTAAATAGTATCAAAGCTTTTTCAATAATATCAGCTATCTTAAAGGGTGGTGTGATCTTTTTCTTCATAATCAGTTGTATCTTAAATTTTAAGTCTTGCTCCTCGACCACGCAGGGGATGGGCATCCATCCGAGCATTTCACACTAGTTCCATTGAGTGGCACCAGACGAAACGCTATCTTTTAACATTGTTAAAAGTGGAAGGTATCAAGACCATAGTTCTCGAAAGCAAAGTAGCCGTGGAGTTGGTTTAATTGGCCCTACTATAAGTAGAACTCTTCTAGTCAATACATCCCTCAATGCGGCAGTCTGCCTGAGGTTTCCACTTGTGTTTGGTTCTTAGGCTCCTTCTCCCACCCTCATATCATTGCTTTTAGTGGCCTTGTTTGGCGGTTTGGGTTCTCTAAGCACCTTCCCTGGTCATCTTCCTCTTGTTGGGTTGCCTATTTGATCCCTCTGTTTTGATTCTCCTTTGGTATCTGTCCTATGATCGTGCTTGGTTGGTTTCTTTCTCACCTGTCATTAATGTTGGTTCCTTGGGGTTGCCAATCCATGGGGTTTCTATTGTTAGGGTTTTTGAAAAGAGGTGTCTGCAAATGGCTATGAAGATGGATGATCATGCGGATGACCCTGATGGAGACGATGAGAAGGGGTTGCAGATGGTTAACCTTCGTTGGCTCATCAGGTATTGTAACTCCTATGATTATCCTCACCAGTGGTATATGTTGTGTTATCTATTGTTTGCCTAGTTTGTATGACAGTTGTTAATCTAAGTTTTTTTGGATTTTTTACCGACCCTGCCATATGGAGGGTTTTGATGCAACAACACTTTGCCGATGGGATGAAGTTTCTTGTATTGGTTTTTATTTATGTTTATAGTTGGTCTAGAAAAGTTTTGTTAAGGGGAAATGATGTGCTGTATTTAGTTAGGTTTTGTATCGTTAAGTACCAGAGGGCCTCGACCCCCATAGTCCAAGTGCAATTCTGTGTCCAAATGTGTCTCAGTTCACCGAGCACTCCATTTCTGGCTATCTCATCTTTGACGAAGCCTTTTCTCCCGTTAATGGGATTTGCAATCTGTTTTTCAACAGACCCACTGTCTGACTTTACCCTTGTTTGTTAGGTGATTTCATGCTGCTTTGGCACAGGGTCAGATACCATCGCTTAGAACTACTACTAGATTGTTGGGGTTTATGTCTCCCCAGTATCCTGGACTTTTTTGCTTCTATGCCTATATGGGTATATTATCTGTTTGTACTGGCTTGAGGCCTTAGCTCTTGTAACAATGTTTTCATCTAATGAAGAAAGAGCTTAGCTTAGCTTTCCAAAAAAAAAACGAAGTCAATGCATCCCTCTCTAGCCCACATAAGTCGGTTGAAGCTACACCTGGTGGCCCACCACTATATGTTACAAGTCCCATTAAATTTTTGTTGGTTGTAACATATGCTTACAGAATAACAATTAATTATATTCACTAGGAAAAAACAAATTCATTCTAATTGTAATTACTAGCAGGGGTGCACATATGTAAACGGACAATTGAAGAAGAGGTAATAGTTTTCAACTCTTTTATATTTAAATGCATTAAAATGGAGAAGATTATTATACCCTTATACTAATAGAATTTTTTTTTTTTTTTGGTGAACTTATACTAATAGAGTTTAACAATGAATTATAAGGGTATTATAGAAAGGATGAATATAATTTTCAACATACTTCCCAATGGGTGTATACTCGCTAGTAATAGTATAGATAAGAATGATTTTAGAATCTGATTCTTTAATCAATCCAAAAATTTGGCCCAAATAACACATCCGAAATTGTAAAATATCATCATCCTAAGACCAAAATTTAGAATCCTAATTCCATCATTTTTTACATAAAGATATATTGTCTTGTCATTGTTATTATATAAACCTCACTTTTTGGTTATTCACCATTGTGCACTTTCCACTCATTTATGGGGCATCTAGTTGGGATTGTATAATCCAAATTATATTTCTGAGTTTTGATTTTAAGCTATAGATTTGTACCAAAGAATTCTTGAAGTTATTTGAAAATTTTCTAAAAATAATAGCAATATTCATGTAATACTTTTGACAATTTTCTTGGAATAGGACGGCAACAATTCAGTTTTGAAAAAAAAAACCGAAACTAAACTCATATCTATACTATATATAATGCGATGCACCTCCTTGGGAATCGCACCAACCACAATATAAGATTTTATGTCAAACCCCTTACACATTATCGTGAAGATACGTTAATAAAATGGTACAATAGTAAAAACTACCTCCATTTTTAAAACTTAATAATGGGTTGCAAAACTGTTCTCTCTCCATCTGCCTTTCTTTATACGTGCAATACTGCATGTGTACCCGGCTAGTGTATATAATGCAAATTGAAACAGAACTACAACTAAATCAATTTTTCTTAGAAATTATAAAACTGGAAACAAACTGAAACCGGTTCATGCAAACCCAAAACCTAACCTAACAGGTTTGGTTCTGTTCGATTTATTGGTTTTAACCTATAAACCGAATCATGCCTAGTTGGCAGTTTGACTTAAACATGTGTATATAATTAATCACTTCCGTTTGACCTAAACGGAATGGAAACCAAATATCAGTTCTACATAGTATTTATACGATAAAACCAAAACCAAATGGGATCAGAACGGTTTAAGGACAATCCAGAACCGACCTTAATAGGTTTGGTTTATCGCCATTCCCAGATCATATGTATCTGTAAGCTTTATTGCTACAGCTTGGCCTGGACCAACTTAGAACCCAAGAAAATATCATGGATTGACTCGGACATGTCAGAAAGGGCCTGACCCGGCCCATGTACACCCTTGCTTTACTTAACGAGCTGCATAAAGAAGCAAACCACGTACTCCAGATTCCAGAGTCCAGACTCTGCTGCACTGTTCTAGAACGAGGCCTTTCGATTTCTCTCCCTCAAGAGCGAGTGTGTTTTGCCAAGCCCTTTCGTTTCCTGCAGAACTATAATGGCCGATTCCGAGATGGGTAACCCTTCCGGTACCGGAAAACAAGAAAACGATCTGGAAAGTATATCTTTCTCGCCCGTGAACCTACAGAGGCTACCAAACCTTACCGATTATCTTCCCAACCTGCAAACCTTCCCGAATCCTTTAGAACAAAACGAGTTCTTCCACCCCTCGATCGAATTCTACATCACCCCTGGTGATATTGTTATCCGGCAGACCGTCTACGACCTCTCCGGCCGATCATCTACGACCCCTCCACCGCCTTCTGCGTCGCCCTACCTCGCCTACCACCGAGCCGGACCACGTAAGCAGGTATTTTTCCAACCTTCTCAGGTGCGAGCTGCGATCGTCACTTGCGGTGGGTTATGCCCCGGCATGAATACTGTTATCAGGGAGCTGGTGGTGGGCTTGTGGGAGATTTACGGTGTGCGTCAAATATTCGGCGTCAGAGCAGGGTACCGCGGGTTTTATTCGATGGAGCCTATGGCGCTCGATCCGAAGCTTGTGCACGACTGGCATAAGAGAGGTGGAACTGTGCTTGAGACGACGAGGGGTGGGTTTGATCTTGATAAGATCGTTAATGCCATCGAAGATCGCGGGTTTAATCAGGTCAGTTGATGTAGACAAACTTCATTAATTTTACTAATATTGGTGTTATTTTATCTGTAATTTGATCTTCTATGATGCTGATGATTGTTCCGAGCACAAGTAAGTGGAATTAAATCTAATAAGCTTTTGTGTGCGGTTAGCAATTGACAGCGGGCTATTGCCTTGTTGTGTGATCAACTGATTTTCCCATCTGCTTCTTCCAAATGGTGCCCTAATATTTTGCTGGTCTTGATTTGGGAGAAATTTTGTTGGTGAAATTTATTTTATTTAGTTTATAAGTTTGATTCATATGCAAAATACATCTCCCGACGTCAATCTTAACCGTTGGTATTTAACCTTCATCCGTTCCTTTATGTTGTATATCCTCACTCCTCAGTGAGAACTACAGTTATCAATCCGTACTGTTTTGTTGATCTCTTTCTGTGAAGCCAAGGGTTTATCCCACCAAGCAGTGGCAACTTGAATCCCATTCCTAGTGTTAGGTCATGCTCTAGATGGATTAAGTGAAATCATATACGATGACCCGAGCACGCACTTGAGTCCTCTCTGTGTGTACTGTGCATAGGCCTATGGATCCTTCTGTTATCTAACTAATAATCCCTTTATCAGTCTCTCAGAAAATAGGTATGAATTATTAACATGAGTCAGTATTTGTTAGCTACAGGCAAATGCCATTGAAAAATAGCAGTGTGATAAGTATTGGCATATAGCTTTACCCATAGGTTTGTATGGGCCCCCTTGGAACAGATATGATTCAGCTATGTCATAGGGGTTTATGATGATGCATGAACTTGGTGCATACCATAAAAAGTAATGGCAGTTTGAGCCACTCATATTTTCCATGCAGCTGAGAAGTAGAACCATTGTTCTTATTTCTGTATTTAGCTTAGACTTTTACATTTCTTTAAGGTTGTTGTGTTACATAAACATGGGCATATATTGTGATGTTTTGTTCATATTTTGTGCTGTTTGTACAAGTTTTATTGAATGATCATATCTCCTTTTTATTTATCTTATCATAATAGTGAGGGATATAAATCATCAAGAAAATTAGTGGAGGAGTCAATTGTCTTGCTTAAAATTTAGTTCAGTTACAAGTTCAAGCACAAGCTGTTGGACAAATATTTTTAATATTTTCTTGAGGTTGACAAAAAACGAATAGAAGCTCTAAAATTGTCTTTTTTCATTTGACTTTCATTGGGTTAGGGAATATATGGTGCTTCTAATTTGCTAGGAATCCATATTTAAAAGATTTTAACATGTGAGTACATTATGTTTATTCAATGTAGAGGATAAATGAAAACCCCTCTAGATGGGAGAAGGCATTTTTTTGTTGTAGAAGTAGTATTTATATTAGCACTAGTGGCTTCAAATCACATGAAACTGACATAGATATCCACCCTACTCCTTTGAAACTGACTCAATCCATAGAAGGCTTTAAAGATGTATAATGTTAAGCAGCAGAATCTTTCCAAAAGGTATTGCTTGCATCTTCAAAGGTGAAGGGATGAGAAATTTTATAGCCTGACATTGATTGTTGTGACAATTCTGCAAAACACATTCCGTTCAATTTTTCCTTGGACAATGTTAATGCGACATCAAAGTTAATCACCCTTATTCGTCTAGTTGGGGGTGGCAGCATGGATTCTTTTCTGGCAGTATAGTCAGTCTTTATGTATTTGTTAAATTTTGTGTTTCAAATCTCAGCTCACCAATGTCATCCATTTTCTTTTTATCTGTCCACCCTTGCAAGATCATCCACTTGCACAAACTGAGCTTCCCTGGTGCAGCATGACTCTAGATTCACTTAGCACCATTTGTCTAGATTTACTTCACAGGAGCTTCATTTCCATTTTTCAGTCAAAATGCTAATCAACAATGTGAGAGCCAGAGAGCTTAATCAAATCTTTATATGTGACTGCACTTAAACCTTGATGTGTGGCTACAGTATATTAAGTAAACAAAAATGTATGAACAATCTGAGAGGCTTAAGGCAGACAACCTAATATTTATTTGCCCATGTATTTCAGTTGAAATGGTTGTGAGTTATGCATTCTCACTCTTGCAAATGATCAGGTCTACATCATAGGTGGAGATGGCACAATGCGTGGGGCTTTCAATATCTTTGAGGAGATCCGTCGCCGAAAATTAAATGTAGCAGTAGCTGGAATTCCAAAAACCGTTGATAATGATATTGGAATCATTGATAGGTCATTTGGGTTCCAGACAGCGGTGGAGGTTGCCCAACAAGCCATCAGTGCGGCTCATGTGGAGGCTGAGAGTGCTGTTAATGGCATTGGGCTAGTGAAGCTGATGGGACGTAGCACAGGGCACATTGCGCTCTATGCAACATTAAGCAGCCGAGATGTGGATTGTTGCTTGATTCCAGAGAACGAATTTTACTTGGAAGGGAAGGGAGGCTTGTTCGAGTTTCTTGGGCAGCGATTGAAAAGGAATGGGAATGCAGTATTGGTAGTTGCTGAAGGTGCAGGGCAGGATATGATACCAAGAAGCCCTGAACAGAAAGAAGAGAAGGATGAATCTGGAAATCCAGTTTTTTTGGATGTTGGGCCATGGTTGAAGTCAGAGCTGAAGAATTGGTGGGCAAGGGACCATGCTGGTGAGTTGTTTACAGTGAAATACATAGATCCTACATACATGATACGTGCAGTGCCGGCAAATGCTTCGGATAACTTGTACTGTACAATTCTGGCACACTCGGCAATTCATGGAGCTATGGCGGGGTACACCGGGTTTGTTGCTGGTCCTATAAATGGAAACTATGCTTATGTTCCACTGGTCGAGGTGGTCAAGGCAAAGAATGTGGTAAACACGAGAGACCATAAGTGGGCTTGGGTCAGATCAGTCACTAGCCAGCCAGATTTTGGGAAGAGCTAAGGGCTTGGTTGTATTGAGTTCATGGAGGCCTCAAAGGTGATGCAGTAAGATGTTATTTGAAAGTGTTACTTGAGATTTTGAAGTTAATTAAGAAGCTTTTATGTAATAGTGTTTTACCAGTTGATTTTGTTTGGGAAAACGGGGATGGAAGTGGCTTATCTGCAGGAGGATTTGATGGTGAAGGGCATAAAATGGGTGGATGCTGCACTGTTCACACACACAGACACCCACACAGAGACATACTCGCGCATGCTCCTTGACGGGCTCTTATTGGAAAGTTACATTCCATTCTAGGGGAAAACAACAGTGGAAAGTCACAGGTGAAAGAGGAAAGGACCAATCTCACGAGGGACGTTGGAGCTGTATTGTTGGAAGAAGGAACGTCTTTCTTATCTCTCTAAAAGGCGCTGCTGGTTCTACTTCTATCTCCTACGCTTTAAAGTCAAAAAAAAGGGCAATAAAAATCTATGATCGGGAATGTAATCGCATAAAAAAACAAAATTTATCGTCTCGGAGTCGGAGGAACGCAATCATATTCGACTTGAAATCGGCACCAGATCAACCATCAACTGCTAAACTTTTTTGTATTAAAGAAAAACAGGAAGGAAAATTTATCAGCGTCATCGGAGCCGACACAATGGCTTTTTGCATTTTTCCAAGAAGGAGATGAAATTAAAGGGTCCTGTCTAGTGGCCTACATGTCGTCCTTGATCACGCCCGTGTTCTTGTTAGAATTGACAAATCCTGTGTGATGTGAGACATTTCAGAATCGGCGAACTGCTGTAATAGTCTGGTCCGTCGAACTTGTGAAGGGAAAAGCAGGGCCTGGTCTGTAGGTATTGATTCCAGGGGATTTTCTTTTGTCATCAATGTGTTCAATAAGATCTTTTAGCTAAATGGAATCTTTTAACTGTTGAATGCTACATGTTGACAGTATCATCTGTCTTTCAAACTGCTTGAACATAACAACAGGGAAAAGAATTGTTCAGGACATCATCCCGGTTTGTAGGTTATCACCGCTGGGTTAGGTTTTGGGCTCTGGGCTTATTTCAAGCCCAAAGCTAAGACTGAGTTGGGCGTTGCTTTCTGAGTTTAGGCTTTCATTCGGGCTAACTGGTTTCAGCTCGGTCTGAGTCCTGACGAATTGAAACCCAGCTTAATCGGCACTATCAAGAAGTGTACAACGAATAAGAACTACCGACTTCAAGATTAGGGTGCGGTGCACATATCAGCAACATTAACGTTTTATTATACTTTTGAATCGATTATGACAATATACATGTCATGTCTAAACGTAATTTGGGTTACAGCCTTGGATATTTGTCTTCTACTTTTTTTATTTGTATGATTCGCCCCTTGGCCATTCCCCTTATCCGAAGAACAAACAAAGATGACTCACTCATGTGAAATGGGCATTTTTTTAGTTAAATAATCACGTCATGACCTTCCCTTTTAGCACAGAAATTATTTGGACCCATGCATCTGACGGTTCACACTGAGGATTAAAAGTAGGCTGAACATCAGTTTGATCACACGATCCTCATCTTTCTTTATGCAATTTGTTTTCCATGTATAATAAACTTGTAAAAAATCCCACTAACACTAACCATTAGGGCTGTAAATGGATCGGATCATGACCCGTTTACCGTCCGTTTTCGATTAAATTATCCGATTTAATCGGATTTTTAACCGATTAAATGATCCGTCGGATCGGATTCGGATCCGATTTTCGGATCCGTTTATAATCGGATTCGGATTCGGATCAGGGCAATATCCGTCCGATTAAGATCCGAATCCGATTAAATAAGTATAATGTATTTGTAAATTACATATAGTATTGAGAATAATAAAGTAATTTTATGCTATATCTATAAAAGCAACATTTCGGTTTTTTCCTAAACCCTAACCCTCTATGGGAAGGAAACGAAGACGGAGAACTGAAGGAAGAGGAGACCGAACCGAACACCTTGCTTCCACTGGTTCGATGCCCTCTCTCTACACTCGAAGCCGGTCGTTCGAAAGGTATTTTACTTACATTATCTCTTGTTTACAGCTTTTCTCTCTTTTTATATCTTATCTGTTGGATGCCATCTTGCCGCATGTTGCAGTGCCTCCCCTGTTCGGCGCAGCCCTAGTCCTCGAAGGAGCCCATCCCCACGCAAGACACCTCCTTCCATGGCTGAAAGTCCTGATAGACATAGTCGTGATGAGCGGTCACCAACTCCGAGAAGCATTTCACCACAAGGTCGACCTGCTGATTCGCGAAGCCTGTCTCCACGCCATTCTGATGCTGACGTTAGTAATTGATTATTATAATAATTATTATTTGATTGTAGCCGGAAACTTTGGTCCTTAATTACTAACCATGTTTTTTGTTTTTCTGTAGGAGTGAGGAGATTGATCTGCCATATGGAGTAATTTCATGCTGGATATATCGTGTTTAGCTTTTTAGTTATTGTAGGTGACCTTTCTGCAGTTTGCATGTTCTAATCAGAGCAATCGTGCTAGTTTTTGCCCTGGTGTTCTTTTGAAGGTTAACAATTTCCATGTTGAACTTAATGCTTATTTGTTTTAGCTTCAGTTGCTGTTGTTCCTAGGCATAAAAATAGTTTTCATTATATTTTTAGTGTTTTTCTCCCCTTTTGTGTCTTGTTTGTTCTTCCTCTACACCATATCTATCCCTCATTTTCTCTTCTCTGCCCTAATTTATTTTATTCCTTTTCTTTTTTCAACCATTTATTTTAGTGTCAGAAACTAGTGGTTGGATTTTTTGGTTGGGGGATCATTTATGGTTGTGACTTACAAATGGAATGATGGGCTTTTATAGTTATGTTCGGGAAAGAGTTAAGTGTGGATAAATGACAAGATGTAGTAGCTGTTGATGCTGTTTGTACTTCATTGATGGATGATCTTCATTTTGATGCTGGTTGAAAAGAACACAATGCTGATTGCAAAGCAACAATATTAGCTAAACTTATGATCTAATGAGTGGTAAGATTTATAATTCCTACCTTTTCAAAATGTTATTAAATCCATAAGGATCTGACTTATTGCCCTGATTGTACTCCCTGTCTCCTGTAGTTTTCTAAACTTGGGTCCTAAATGGAGTTGTGTTTCTTTTTGATAAATAGCAGTGAATTTATTGATTGGAAAGAAATTCTGTGATGGTGAAAGACTGAAAGGGTCCTAAAAGTTGTAGTTGCTCTAATGGCCTAAGATTGTCTTACCTGTAGCTGATGCTGCCAATGGGATGGACCTGATGTTTTATACTCTGATGCTGATAATAATGATCAGATCTGTTATAGAGGGCAGACATGGTAGCTGAGAAATTGTGACATGGTAACAGATACACGGTTGTTTATTTTTATTTCGGTGGTTGATTAGAATTTACATCAGTAAATGTGGAGCTTTCAGGGCACTATTTTATTGACTTTTTTGCACCGTGCATGGGTCCGTGACTGTGGCTGTGAAGTTGTAGCTGAATACCCATTGCATCATGTGTCAGCATGTAGGGTTGTTGCTGTAGCTGCGAAGTTTATGATACCCTTGCGGCCTGCTACTTCTTCCTTTCTTCTTAAGGTGGTTTCAAAATTGATATTATTGATATTGATACTGAAGGGCAATGCTTTCTGGGTTGCAGCCACCTTTGGGACCAGCTTCTGTTGTATGCCTTACTCCTTCAGCATATTTATTCTTACCACTATTATCTTATGCATTAGTGATAAAGTTGTCTTATACTTGATATTTGCATATAGCTCTTATATTTAGTCTTTTATTTGCATGTTCTTAAATGGCCTACCATTTCTTTATGTGTGGAGTCTTCAAAATTGTTTTGTGAATAAAGTTGCAGTCGAATTTGAGGTCCGAAAGGCATGAATCTTCATCTCTAGACTTGCAGCCAAGGACTGAACTTATGCTACTGCCTTATGCAATTTTCACTGTGACCTAAAGTCTGGGCAGGTGTTGATTATGTAGTTTGGTTGTTTTGAGATCGATAGCTCATCAAGTTATGACCTGCTGTGAACTTAATAACTGGTGCTATTACCTCAAGTGATGGTGCGTAGGATGTGTCTCTGGTTGTTGTGATTTGTTAGCAGATTTGAAGCTAAGTTAACCCCTAGCTGTTTTTCTAGTTGCTGAATTCGAGTTGAAGCCAGCTTGGTGATGTGAGGCCTGGTTGAGCGCTAGCTGGAGTTGGCTAGATCTGCTTTGATTTATGTTTTTGCTAAAAGTTAACATAGATAAATTTGTTTATGTACTTGTTCATGCTAAGGGTTATGCCCAGAGCTTGCAGTCTGGTAATATGACCATGGAAGCCCTTTTGCTTTTTTTGTTTTTTGGATGTGGCTACTGTAGGCACACCAAAATTGCTTGATTTAGAAAAAACTTCTTGTTTCTCAAAAGCGTGAATACAGACATGGGAAAAATTTTAATTTGCTGATTTATGTTTTTCTGCTCATATTAGCTTTGGTTCACTATTTATCCTGTTATGACGGTGAATCATGCATTTGCATTTTGTAGTTACTCGTGTTGCCATATTTAAAATGCTTTAGTCATATGTTATCAATATTACTCTTGTGCTTTCTTCTGTGCAATCATTACAGTAATGATTTTTTGTTGTGCTTTTAGTGGTATCCTGATATTGGAGTTATTATTCTTATACATTAGTATGTTTGTCCATTTGTTGGGATCGGAATGGTCCAAATTTATTCTAGATGTATTATTTGTTGGAGAAAATTTGGTTGAATATGTACAAAGTCCCTGGAATTTATTAGAGCAAGAGTTAATTTCATGAGGCAGAATTGCCCGGGTAAATCTGAAAACGAGATTTAATTCCCTGACAAAGACCCAAGAGAAAGGATTTTCTGTTTAAAAGAGAGAAACAAAATTTCTGTTTAATCGGCTTGGAAAGATACCTGAAACTCTGATAAATTCTTGAAAAACAGTTTCCACTGGAAGCAACTTACTGTGCTTTTAGTGTTTCACATTTATCGTAGTTTCTTGTTTGCCATAACAGCTCTAAAATATTTTTAAAGCCTTTCAGCAATCAAGCAGCTTAGAGCAATCAAGCTCTAAAATATTTATTTATATGGTAATATGAAGGCCATGATATTGAAGGTACATAACATAAAATTATTGGCAGCTTAGAGCACCACGACTGTAAGAATTCAAATCATTTTGGTTGGACTTAAATAGCAAAAATGTTATCCTTTTAGTGCATCTTTATTTTAGCATTTGGATCTGTTTTTTGTAGCTAGGGTTAGACTCAAAAATCAGTTTCCAAAATCATTTCAGATGCTGCAACAAATTGTCTAGATCACCTCCTATCTTTAGGAAACTGTTCAACATGATAACTGATTAAGCTGATAGAATTCAGACCTATAGATTTTTTTTCGTTCATTTTTATTTTGAATTGAAGTTATCTAGTTCATCAATTTAGTTCTGAAATTTGGAAGGAGAAAAAGCAGAATGAACAGAAGAAATTGGTGAGTTAAATTTCTAGTCTTATTTGTACATTTCAGCAAATTGATTGTGTATGAAGTGTTTATTATGACAAAAAAGTTTTAAAGAACTATGTAATATGCTTCACTCATTTTTGGCTTAGATCAGTGTGTTTGGCTGGATGAGGTTCTTTGAGATGGGTGGTGGTTTAGGTTTGTGGATTTGGATTCGAGTGGTAATTTTCTGATCTATAAATTCTATGATGGAGGATTAGAATTTACGTTGTGGTGTAGAGTTATTTGATGAGATGGTGAGTGGGTTTAAACCTCATTGGAGCACATTTGGGTCTATTCTTGCTTCTTGTACTCATGGAGGATTGTGGAGTCTAGACAGCTTTGTGCACTGAGATGTTTTCAAAGGGTTATAAGGATATTGGCATCTATTAGTATACTTTTACATGATCTTTGTAAAAGAGAGCTTAAAATTGGCTGTGAATAATGTTGGAGAATGGGCTACTGTCATGAACTATATTACTGTGATTGATTGGTGCTCTTGGCTAGAATTTAAGTTGAAGCACTGGATTTACTTGCCGTGATGGTATTTGTTGCTCTTGGTTCTGTTTCAGTTTATATGTTAATGACACTTTGACATTTTATATATTCAAGCTCTTTGAAATTATTGAATTTTATATTGCAGGTAACCATGATACTATATGAAGTTTTCAGGTTATCAGGAGTAGAATTTTCATTGATAAAGAGGCTAGAGAATGAGAACCAAAACCCTTCATGCTGTAATTTTTTATGTTGTAATTTTTTATGCTGGAGTAGAACTTTCAATTAGATGAAAGTTTATGCTGTAATTTTTTATGCGGTAATTTTTTATGTTGGAGCAGAACTTTCAATTAGATGAAATTTTATGCTGTAATTTTTTATGGGGAAAGCTTGAGTAGAACTTTTATGCTGTAATTTTTTCTAATTTTTTCATGTTGTAATGGTGAAATTTAATCGGATTTTCGGATCTTTTAACGGATTCGAATATTTAATCGAATTCGAATACAATCGGATACGAATACGGATGTTCAATTTTTTATCGGATTCGGACTTGGTAATGTATTTCAAATATCCGTCGAATATTTAAACGAATACGGATATCCTATTACTTAAACGGATTCGAATTCGGATTTAACAGGATCCGCTCTATATTCGTTCCGTTTACAGTCCTACTAACCACCTCAACAAAAAATAAAAAATAAAAAATTCCGGTAGTTGTAAAAGCTCGATACCGACCCGAGAATCGGGACCACCGCAACAAAAGAAGCGAAATTGCACATGATATCCCGTTACTCCTCATCCTCAGTAAACCATTCGGCCGCCTTTCCATCGCTAGAACCTAGGAGACACCTGGACCGGATTTATTAGAACCTCACATCTTTTCATGGAGTGCCCATATGAGCACAAAACATCAGCTTCGTTACTTTTTGACCATTTAAGCATCGCTGTAGACCCGCCAAATATTCATCTATCTTCATCAGCTCACCCAAAAAAAAAAAAAATCTATCTTCATCAGACCTATGACCGTACATGCCACTCTTGCTGCCCGTTGATCATCGGATCTTTTCTTGTGATGGTTTTATTTAGAATCCTTAAGTGAAGCCTTTACAGAATACAAACATGTGTATTGTAACTAAAAAGTATTAGTTGTGTTTACATTCACAGAACACATGTTTGCATCCTGTAAAGTCTGTCCGTTGATCATCGGATCTTTTCCTGTGGTGGCTTTATCTACAGTCCTTAAGTGAAGTCTGTATAGGATACAAACTTGTGTCCTGTGACTAAAAGTATTAATTGCGTGTTTACATCCACAGAACACATATTTTCATCTGAAGGATCCACTTTTGGGAAAATTAATTTTTCGTGGCACTTTTTCAAAGTATTTAAGATCCAGTCTTCAAAGTTTTGAGTTTTAACTTTTAATATATCTTTATCAAAATATTTAATTTTTAGTACTATTACACTATTTCAAACCGACTATTCTAAAAATACCCTTACATCACTTATCTAAATAACTTGTACAAGTCACTCACTTAAGATACATGTCATTTTATTGACTTGTACAAGCCAATTTATTGGCTTGTACAAGTCATTTTATAGCTTGTACAAGTCAGTTTATTGCTTGTACAAATCCTGGGAATGAGATGTATATGGGTATTTTTGGAAGAATTTATTTATAATAGTGAAATCGTATTAAAAATTAAATATTTTGATAAAGTTATATTAAAAGTTAAAACTCAATACTTTGAAGACTGAATCGTAGATAGTTTAAAAAACACCACTAAAAATTAATTTGCCCTTTACTTAAAAGACTGCTGGTAAAGCCACGAAAGAAATGAATTAGTTGCTCATAGACACAGAACGGTTGGTAGCTGTGGGCACTCCATTCTCACATATCATTCTATATCATCATCATGTACCGACGCTTTTGTAGAACATGTTGTGTGGTATGTCACATCACCGTCCCCACATCATGCACCAATGCTTTTTTTTTATAGTAAAAACGTAATACAAAGTATCTTCATGGGTATTGATGTCATTGTACATGTAAAACCTCTCTCAAGCTGCTAAACATTTCCCTTATTAAACTCTGGCAGGTTCTCCTCATTTACTCAGCAGTTAAACCGTCTTCTTCACTTGCCCATCCTGAAACTCTCCTCTCTCTCTCCCTCTCCCTCCCTCCCTTTACTTCTATGTGAAAACCGTCTTCTTCACTTGCTCCCCGTTTTATCAAATGGGAGAAAGCCACTTAGCTGGTTCTCTTCTCTCTCTATTTCTCTTTTCTAGTTCGGCTCTACTGGTGGAGTCTGCCATTGGTGTGAACTGGGGGACCGTGTCTTCTCACAGGCTCTCTCCTTCCGTTGTCGTCGATCTACTGAAGCAGAATAAGATACAGAGGGTAAAGCTTTTTGATGCCGACCCAGGTGCTCTTCGAGCTCTCATGGGGAGTGGGATTCAGGTCATGGTTGGGATCCCAAATGAGATGTTAGGACTCTTGAGTTCATCTCCTGCTGCTACTGATTTATATGTTCGCCAGAATGTCTCCAGATTTATGGGTAAAGGTGGTGCTGATATCAGGTACTAATTGATTTATTGCTCGCTCTCTCTCTTTCCCCTTCTCTGTTTTTTCTCTTTTATTAAAATGGTTGATTTTCATGACCTTTCTACATCCTTATTATGTCTGTGTTTCGGTGGAACTGTATAAGTGGTTGATCTTGTTCCTTCTAGTAGTTTTTGTTCGCTTATTGCGTCTGCGTTTCATTGGTACCGTGTAATTGCTCGATCTCGTTTATTCTGGTAGAATTGATTTGTAAGAATTTTTTTACTTGCTCTTCGTTTCAATTTTTAAATAGACCTAGAGTTTTAGCTATGAATTCGTGTTCCCTGACTCTTATCTTTGCTTTTAATTTTCTCGAATGCACTTGATGGAAAAGAAACGGACAAGTAGCTGAATTTAAGTGATGGGGAAAAGGGGGGGCCAGGATGAAATTAAATCTGCATCCCTTGGGGATTTGAATCTGGTTCTATCGTGGGTTCTTTCCGATTTTCATTATTGGTTTATCGTCTGAATCATCGTCTATGTTGTGAATTCTAGCTTGTCTTGGGATCTAGCTTAAATTACGAGAGATTTTGAAATCCTTTCCTGCTGTTGCATTCTTTTCTAGAATATTAAAATTCAAGTGTTGATTCAAATATGAATTCTGAGTTTTGATGAGTACTAATATCAGTTAGTTTGTATGTGGTGGTTCCATTACTATTACAGACGATAATTGTAATGCCGATGTACTCTTTTGCAATGCCATACGATGCATTTTTTTTTCTTTTCTGGGGTGTTGTATACTTTTTATTTTTACAGGTATCAGTTAGTATGCAAAAAATGAGACTTGCAAATTTAAGCAATTCATATCCTAGGAAGAATAAATTTAGAATACAGTCTAGCAATATATCAATAGGTGCTGCATTTTGAATGTGTTGAAATTCTTGCGAAAACCTAACTATATGTTTTTTGTACTAGTTTATGGTGGTATCAGATACTCAAATTTCCAGCTTTTCCATATGCTACTAAATGCTCACAATTTGCTAACAGGTATGTTGCAGTTGGAAATGAGCCCTTTCTGACGAGTTATTCTGGCCAATTCCAGTCCTTTGTCGCCCCTGCACTGCTCAATCTACAACAATCTCTGGCAAGATCAAATCTGGCAGGTTATGTAAAGCTTGTGGTCCCCTGCAATGCTGATGCCTATGAGTCTTCCCTGCCTTCTCAAGGAGCATTTCGACCCGAACTGATTCAGATCATGACTCAAATTGTGTCATTCCTTAATTCAAATGGCGCTCCATTTGTAGTCAACATATATCCCTTTCTAAGTCTCTATGATAATTCAGATTTTCCTCAAGACTATGCATTCTTTGAGGGGACAACACACTCTGTAACAGATGGTCCAAATGTTTATTCTAATGCATTTGATGGCAATTTAGACACATTAGTTGCCGCCCTCAACAGACTTGGATATGGTCAGATGCCCATAGTCATTGGGGAAATTGGTTGGCCAACAGATGGAGCCCTTGGTGCAAATCTCACTGCTGCAAGGGCCTTCAACCAAGGCCTCATAAATCATGTCCTCAGCAACAAAGGAACCCCTCTGAGACCTGGAGTCCCACCTATGGATATTTATCTTTTTAGTCTGCTTGATGAAGGTGCAAAGAGCACACTGCCAGGGAACTTTGAGAGACATTGGGGAATTTTCTCCTTCGATGGTCAGGCTAAATACGCACTGAACCTTGGCTTGGGCAATAAGTTATTGAAGAATGCCAAGGATGTTGAATATCTTCCTTCTAGGTGGTGTGTGGCAGACCCCTCCAAGGATCTCTCGGCTGTTAATAACCACATCAGGCTTGCTTGCAGTGTTGCAGATTGCACTACACTCAGCTATGGAGGATCCTGCAATGAAATTGGGGCAAAGGGAAATATCTCATATGCCTTTAACAGCTATTATCAAATGCAAAGACAGGATTCGCGGAGTTGTGATTTTGATGGGCTTGGAATGGTCACTTTCCTAGACCCTTCAGTTGGCGACTGCAGGTTTCTTGTTGGCATCAGTGAAACTAATGGCATCAGTGAAACTAAATCTTCGAGCTTCAGGCATTGTCATTGCTGGTTTCTGATGTGGGTTATCACTGTGTGGTTATTTGAGTTTCTGAGAATTATTTGATTGTCTGTGGTTTAGAGATTGTTTCTCAAGTGGGGTTTTCCATTGTCCCCCTTCTGAAACTTGTAAGTTATAAATAGGAGAGAGAATTTAACTACAGTTATTCAGATTTTAGTTTAAAATTTCAAGTCTATCATAGTGAGAAATATGGTTGTATCCTATATTAAGTAACCAAGTGAAATATATGGAGTGCTACATTTATTCAGATTTTAATTTCAAGTTTCCTGTCTCTGATAGTGAGCAGTATAGTCGTACCTATGTCAAGCAATAGAGCTAACTATAGGCAGATCATAGGTTTGAATCTTAAAAAAATTTCAGCTTTCTGCTTCGTGAATAAAATAAAACTTTGCAAGTAGTTTCTACAGTCCTTTATTATCAGTGTCTTTCAGAAGCTTAGATGCATCAGCGTCACTATAAATTGTTTGCTCGCAACTAATTCTTGGTTCCAAATGAACCAACAATATATATAAGTATGAATATTTTCTCCACTTAAGAATACACTTAAAAAAGATCTCAAAAGCTATAGAATTAGCTTGACTATATCATCAAGATTGGACAAGCCATGAGGTTACTGCTTGCTTTAGTATACTATCAAAATTAGACAAGCCATGATGTTCTTCTATATTTACAGCAAATAGTTTATCATTTCCAGAGCCAGCAATTGCTTCAATCCATTAAAATGTCTGCAAATAGGGTATTAGTACAGCCTTATCCTTGTAACTATCTGGTATCGACAAATGGGGCACTCTGATAAATCTTTTCCACATTCATAGCAAGTCTGCAACATGGAGATAAATAGTTAAAGAGTAAAACAAAAATCACAGACATACTTAATTCAGTGTTATTTTACCTGATGTCCACATCCAAATGCAAGATCTTTCCTACTCCAGAGGCATACAGGACAGGACTGTTAAGAAAAAGTGCATTGAAGAAGGTCAGTGACTGTTTGTGTAATATGTACTCCAAGTTGTTTTTCTTCCCTAGTTGGTTTTCACATCAGGAGCACACACAAGGACAAACACACACACACACACACACTATATATATATATATATATATATATATCTCACAAATGCGCACTCATATGTAATATGGACCTCATATGAAGGATTTTCTGGAGGGGCAGAGGCAGTGCACTGAAAAACAGCAGGCTTTCCATGGTTGCTTGATTGTGAATGCATTGAACCAGAATTTGTTGAGATTTTTCTAAGTGGAGGGGGAAGAGGTACTTTCCCAGTAGTTCCTCTCCGTTGACTGCAAATTAAATGAAAAGACGTGAAACGTGGTTTTTCTCAAATTTCAGGCTTACATAAAAGCACATGCCAGCAAAAACAATACCCCAGAAGCTGCAGATCCAATGTTGCTTTGTACTGCGATGGTATTTCCATCAATGCTGCCAGCGCAAAAGATGCCTCCTTCCTGGCCATGGGGATGTTTCTGGACATGATTTCTGTGAAATTCACAAACTTCATAGGGGAAAAAAATACCACGGATTAATTCAAAGCCAAACCTAAATCAGAATTGATTCGAGAAGTCTTAATATTTTAAGTATAACCTGAAAATTATCAAATGCTCGAGATGGAATATTGTCATCAAACTGCTGCATCGTCTCCCATGGTCCATCACCCACTCCAATCAAGACGATTGACAGTGGAAATTCACTACAAATAGATGCAAAGAACTTCAGACAGGTTGTTTGATAATTATGAAATATAAAATCAGAGGATGCTTCACACGCACATCTTCACATGGCCCCAAACATAAGGTTGTAAAGTTGATTACCTTGCATTGACAATGGAATTAATTGTGTCTCGTTCTTGTGGACTTAACCGGCCGTACTGTGTATCCACGCTTCGTGTCACCTTGCATATCAAGTAAAATGAGTATCGTCAGACACTAAATCCACAATCAATCAGTCTCAACAAGCTCGCTCAAAAGAGAGATGAATTGTCCACATGATCAAGGTGACTTGAACTAGTCTTCCAAACAGAAAATAATCATACCAGAACCAGTCATATTGTATGGAATATGGTTAAATGTATATTTAGTACAACTGACCTGTCCATCTGCAATAATCAGAAGAACATGATATTGACCACCACTTTTGTCCACAATTCCAATAGCAGTTTCAATTATGGGAGCAAAGGATGTTGGTCCTACCAAATAGCAGAGGAATCAAATTTTCCATTGCAACTCTTGTCAAAGATTATGGAAACCCAAGCTACATAAAACTATACACCCACCAGCTAAGCGAAGTTGTGGAACAATTTCTTTATAACAATCGAGCGCATCCTCAAAGCCATTGCATGGCCTATCATCTGGGTAAAAGCTAAACACCTCCTGATCATGTGTTGATGCTGCAAGGCATGTTAAAAGAAGATATGATATTCTGCTTTCAGTGCCAACAGAATTGAATACTCATTATATGGATGCTACACTTAATTCATAAATCCATCATATATCAGAAGAAAATGCTCAGCATTGCACTAACCATCACCAAAGCCGAAACAAGGGATAAGGTTATCCTCATCAAAAGCTGAAAGGGTCCTCCCAATTATAGATATTGCTTGTTCATATGGATTTGGAGAATCTCCAATGTGATGCAAGCTCCTACGATTGAAAGATCTTGCACCTGTCCATTCATTGCTCTTTGTGAAATCAATTCCCACAATAAGATTGGAAGATTCAAGGCCAGCTTGGGCAAGAGCTGCTGTAACCTAGCATGAGAATCCAGTATTCATTAAGGTCTCATTCTTAGTCAAAGGACTGTTAAAGTCGCTCCATCTTCACAACAATAGAAGAAAGGAATATTAACAGACCATGAAATATAGTAAGTAGAACAGTTATTAGATCAGCTTGATCTTCAGAGTTCTACTACAAATTATTTAACTTTTGAATATGAGTAACATATATGACCAGTGGATATGGTCACTTATAACAGGTAAATGTGTTCTGGTCAAATTTCCCGTGGAATATTTTTCTATTGGATGAGAGAGTGCGTGATCTGAAATTTTTGGCAATGATGGGCTGCATGAAACAAATATATCAAAGAGCTTTCTGCCTTCCCACACACTTCCTTCAAATCAAAAAATTGAGATGCTTAGGACTGCAATATAAGCCAGACCATTAAAAATTAAGTTGGAAAGAGAGATTGGAATAACAATACCTCTTCAAGAGAGTTGTAGTCATCTGCAATCCTGGTATACTTTCTTTGCAATTTACTTCTTTTATCAAGCTCTCCAAGATTTCTGTGGATGGGTGAATAATTTGGACCTGATGGAGGTCCATACGTATATGGATCATGGTGGTAGCCCCGTATTTTGGTGTGTTTGGCTCCCATAACCACAGCACAACCTTCAAAATGCAACAAAAGATAAGATGGCAATTTTGTATCAAGAAACAGAAGCAGAGCACTGATATATCTTTCTTTTCATGACATAAACGGAAAATTGACCAGTCTTGACTTTTTTCCAATCAAGATAGAGAAAGAGATTGAAAAGGTAACACAATGAATCTAATTGCTTGCCAAAACGGAACATATCTTTGAATTTATAGATCTCCTAACATGTTCTGATAGATAATCATGATGTTGCAAGTTGTAAATCACAGTTTTGGAGTTAAACATAAATTCAATCTATATTACAAATATAAACAGAGAAAAGGTTAAAGAAAAACAAAGATTAGTGAACAATTTCAATAGAAAGAAATAACTACCACAGGTTCTGGAATTCAATCAGATTCTACAGAGAGATGGAAATCAACAAATTAAAACAGAGAGGAAAAAAGGGCTCAAAGCTACATACTTCTCAAGCACAAGAAATCCCCTGTATAGTCTGCATTACCAGCATGAGCTATAAGTCTACAGAATTGAAATAACAATAGAAGAAAATAAAAGTCTTAAACAAAGACTGACTCTGTTAGTTCTCTTTATGACAAGAACAGCATACCTAAAACTGCATTAAACTAACTGCCATATGAAACAACAAAGAAAGTCGACAGTCGTCTCAAACCCTAAAAATTAAACTTTTAAAGGCAAATTTATGAAAGAAAAAAACCAGTATTTCGCCGGTGATTTAAGAGGTAACTATGATGAAATTGAACAGACATTTCCCTCTACTGATTAAATATTTTTGAAAAAAATAGAAAAAAAATATGTATACATCAGAAGGTGCAAGGCAATTATTGGTGGAAAGAGGAAGTCAAACGCGGTTCAAGAATTTGAGTCAGACGGGGAGAAGCTCTTCAAAAGAATCGATGAAACAGACCAATGATTGTCGCACGCACATTTCAAACTAGAATAAAGCGTAAATAATTAATGGTAAAAAAAATGTAAAACGAAGAGAAGCATCGTTTGAAGATTACCGGTCCCAACTCTAACGGGAGACGAAAGCTCTGTTTTGATTTGTTTCCAGAGAAAGTCGTCGTCGTCTTCTTGTTAAAGACGTGTTTTTTAGTAGGAGATTCCCCATTAAATTAAAGTATTTATCTCAGTAAAATTCGTGCTAATCTCAATACGCAACTATGTTTTGTTGATGACGAATCAAGAGCTGGGATGGTGACGTATATAAAAACGCCCTTTTATAATAAAATTACCGGCAGGTGTACGTGCATATTGAAAATAATTCAGTTTCAATAAGCCAATTCTTGGTAATTGGTTTTAGTGATACTCTTTTTAACATAATTAAGAATCCGTGTCATTTTATTGTTCATTAAGAATTTTTTCCGAAAATGCCCTCAAAAGACTTTAAAAACCTTTTCATTCATTTTGTTATAAGTTTAGTTTGCAAGTCTTTTTTAGGGCATTTTCGGAAAATTTTTTTAATGAACATTGATTTCAATTATATAAAAAAAGTACCACTAAAAATCAATTATTTTTTGACTGAATCTGAAATTTTAGTAAGAGGCTGGTTTACCTTGTCACGGAAACGTATTTTGTTAAATAACATATTATTAAATAATTTTTACTATGACCAGTGGAGTGGAGGTTGTAACCGCCTTTCAGCCTTATCTCAATCTTTATTCTTATATCTTTACCGATTAAAAACCATATTATCTATTAGATATATCTTCTTCCTCTATCTTTATCTTTTAAAAATTATGTTTCTTATGTATTTTTTCTATATTTATTCCTATGTTTCTAACGTTTTAATTAGCACATTTTTTAATTAATATTAGTATATATTTCATATGTTTATGTTTATGGACCGTTTTTTTCCAACATTTTTTAAATAATATATTTTCTAATAAATTTTATCTTGTTCCTATATCTTTATCTCCTATATTTTTATTTTCTAAATAGCGTATATGTTATTCCTATATATCATGTATTTTGTTCGTATATCTTTATGTATTAAAAACCAAATTTCCTAAACATCTACCTATGTATTAGATTTTTTTTTTTTTTCATTTTGTTATTTTTCATGTACCAAAGACTGTAGGATTTTCCTGCAGGATGGGTTGAATACTACCAACACAATTTTGGAATAATGTTCTCTAAATCATTTTTAATGTAGTCTTTGGGTTTAAGCTTAAATGAAAACATTTTAAAACTCAAAATATTCAAGTATATTCGGCTATAAATTATTGAAACAAGACAAGTTATTATTCTATGAGAAATTTTTAATCATATATATAACTACAAAATATAAAAAATAAATTTTTATCGTTCGTATATGATATTACATATAAAAAGGGATGGTACAAGCTTGTAGCCATGTTTTGCATTTTTAGAAGTTACTTTCTGAAGCATGATCATGCACTGCTGCACATTAATAATTGAAAAACTGAACGTATAAAAATAATGTCTTGGGACATCCAAAGACCTAAAAATTACTAGAAGACATTTTCTGGAAACTAAAAAACAAAAAGACCAACTAACCCCTATAAAAATGTTTTATGATTGGGCATTGTATAGGAAGTTAGTTTGAGAAAAAAAAAATTTGGAAAATGTTTTTGAAGGGAACATTTCCCTTTCTACATTGTATACGAAGTACACACATGGATAAAAAAAACAACTCTATATTGGGAAACATATAGTGTTTCAAGATTGGGTTGACTAGCTATCAGAGCCCATGCGTTGACTTGAGCCTCAAATTAAGGCCCTTTTAATAAAAGCACAACACTTGGATAAGGTAAATTCAAGTCTGAGGAGGCTAATGACCTGCCAAGTAGTTGGCATCAGAATTCTACCCCAAAAAAAAAGTAGTTGGCATCAGAGTGGGTTGGGTTACACGATGTTCAACCCATGACAAAGTCTTTTTTTTTTTTTTTTTTTTTTTTTGATATTCATTTCATAAATCTAAAAGAAATACAAACGGTTATAAATTTACATAGAAAAAACTAGTGGACAAGTCTAGCAAAGGTTCTGCCCAGCAGGTCCTCCCTTACACATTGATTGATCTCAGTAGGAAAATTTGAATACCAGCAGCAAGAGAATTGATCCACAGCAAAGTTGGCTAACCTGTCAGCCACGCAATTTGCTTCTCTAAAGGCATGGACAATCTTGACATTAACTAGCAATCCACATAAGTGTTTAGCTTCATCAATCAGGTGAGTGATCTTCCAAGGGGCTGGAGAGCTTGATAGCATACAGTCAACCAAAACTTTGGAGTCACTTTCGAAAATGACATTGGAGCTGTTAAGAGCAAGAGCAAGCTTGACACCCTCCACCAATGCCCGCGCCTCTGCAAAAATTGCATTCTCAACCCCAATATTTAGTGCCACAGCACCAATAAGTCTTGCATCAGCATCACGAAGTGTAGCACCAATCCCTGCCACACCCGGGCACCCTCGAGCGACTCCATCAATGTTAACTTTACGCCAAACTCCTCTCGGTCTCTCCCATCTGATAAGGATTTCTTTAGTGATCTGTTGACTGTGCTCCTTTTCCTTCTTCATTATTTCTTCGGAATCAATCTGCAAAGCCACAAATTTAGACATACATGAGTTCAAATCTGGTTTGCAATTTTCAAAGATGGCTTTGTTTCTAACATTCCAGACAATCCAAGCGATGTTGGTCCAATCAGCCAACATCTTTTGTGTTCTTCTATGGTCCTCCCCTCCCATAGCCCATAGGTGATCAAACACCCATTCTTTGAGGGAAGTTACTTGAGTGCCTAGGAGGGAAAGCCGGCCCCCCAAACACCCGAACCACAAGGCCCTGATGAAGCTACACCTGAGAAAAAGATGAAGATTAGAATCTTGACATTGATTACAGAGAATGCACATTTCAAAAGGGGCTCCAATCCTGCTATGGAGCAGGTCGTTAGTTAAATTTCCCCCTTGGAGAATTTTCCACAGAAAAAACCTAAGTTTCTGAGGGCACGGGATTTTCCAAAGACCCAGCCAATACCTCTCTTCATTTATGTTTTCCTCAACATTTGATAAGAGATCATATGCAGATGCAACCGAGTACATACCTGATGAAGTTCCCCTCCAGATCATTTTATCATAAGTAGCATACCTGTTTATGGGGATAATACACATCTGGTCAGCCACCAAGGGAGGCCAAATGCTTTTGATGACCTCAGATTTCCACTCTTTAGCATCTTGGTCGATCAGGTCAGCAACCATTGAATACCCAGCTTCATTCCCATCGCTATCTCCCATGAGCTCCAGCTGGGCTTTCCAAGCTTTGTCGTTGCTATCAATATCATTACCTGTAGCCACACACCATCTTCTACCCGTGTCGATCACTTCCCTTAAACTGCAAATCTGCTTCCACACCCAAGAGTCAACCAATTTAGACCGCAGCTGACAATTAATTAGAATTAATTATGAAGGTACGAATGATGTAGGATGAAGTAAAAATAAATTGTTTTTTCCAGTGCTGTGTGGCTAGCGGTGATAGGTGGAAAAATGCAGCAACTTGGACGTCAAGGCTCATTCCGACACTGGTTCTTGAGTTTGTCCAAAACTGTTTTAGAAAATTTTAAATCTGAATATCTCACAACCATAATAAAGATTCGCATCTTTGGCTGGGTGATTTGGTTGCATGGAAATAGAGTTTTGTTTGAACAAATAACACCTAATATTTTTCAGGTGATTCAACACTTTTATCGGTTAAGTCATGAAGTTATTGCCTTGTTGTTAATGGAGGACAAAAATCTCATGTAAAGGAATCCAGTATCTGTCCAATGGGAGCGTCCACCACCAGACTTTGTCAAATTAAATTTTGACGGGGCTTTTCGGCGATCCACTGGAGCATCGGGTATAGGAGTGGTAGCAAGTGATGGACAAGGAAGGTTTGTAGCAGCTGTGGCATCTAAAGTATCTGCAATTTCTTCGATTCAGGCTGAAGCGTTAGCGGTTCTGGAAGCACTTCGCTTGGCCAATGCTTGTGGTATGAAATACATTATAATAGAAGGGGACTCTTTGTTCCTTGTTCAAATTCTCACCAGGATTCAGAATGGTAGTATGGATCTCACAGAAACCCCATCGAGTGTCATTCCAATCATTTCTGAGGTATGTTGTTTATGGTGCTCATTCCAATAGATCTCAATTCAGCATATTTATAGAGAATTAAGGGAACATCGCTGCAGATCGACTGGCGAATTTTTGTATTGATAGGTATTCTTGCTGTTGGATAAGGAAACCCCCTGCTTGTTTGAGTTCAATATTGTTTGATGAGGCTCATGGCGTGGTTTATACTAGAGATGTTTCATAGCCTTGTATTGTGTTCTTGTTTGTTAATAAAGGTACTTCTTATTACCAAAAAAAAAATAAAAATAAAAATAAATTGGTAATTGATTAAGCTTGGAAGAATATGTACGAATGAGGCTTTCTAACTAGGGGTGGCAATCGGTCAAATACGGATCGGATATATGTGTATTGGTATTTGAATCCGAATTTTATCGGATCTTAGATTTCAAATCCGTATTCGAACCACGGATCTAAATCCTATATTCGAATTCACCAATTTCGGTTTTAGATCGAATTCGGATATATATCCCACTGATTGCCAGCCCTACTCAAAGAGGGATTTAAATGAGAAATGGGTTTGAACTTCAAATTTGAATCACCACGCAATAATGGATATTGAGCGACTGACAAAAAAAATCGTATCCCGGAATTTAAAACGACCGGCCTGTTTTAGACAATGGAATTTCAGAGCAAAATAGGAGGTTTTGGAATTGGTTCTTTAAGTGGGTTTGCAGATACCAGTCGTCGGAGGGTGGCAACGACAAAGAGGAGAGAAAGTTTAGATTTAGGGCAAATCGTTCACTAAAGGTTTTGGTTTTAGTTATGATGGTTCAACTGTAGTTTATAAATGGTCTATAGTTTAACCAATGTCTGTTCTGGGTTTATGTATAGGATATATGTGATTTCGGTCGGATCCTATTCGAATCGGATATATATATATATATATTCGTATTTGAATCCGATAGATTTCATATCCGTATTCGAACCACGGATCTTAGATTTCAGATCGGATTCGCCAATTTCGGATCGAATTCGGATATATATCCAACCCATTGCCAGCTCTATTTCTAACATGACTAAATGGCCCTCCAATCTCTTTTTCTCTAAAACCAATTACCTATTTATTTTTATTTCATCCTACAAATAAGCAATTAAAAACCTTATCTTGGTCACTTAAACCAATTCAAGCTCTAGAAATTATTTTGAGAACATGTTTTAGTATAAAAAGTAACTAAAGAAAAAAAAAGGAAAACTCGTTTGAAGAAGTTCTTAGTTCTTCAAGTAGAAATGTACACGTACGATCGACTTCCCGATTTTGACAAAAGAGATATATTTTAGGCTAGAAAAGCAGTTCACATCCTGTAGGACTTTTATCGGCAACCTTATTTGCAGCTTTTCATAAGATTGTTTAAAAATTTACAGTTATGCCATTCATAATACACCTAGCATGATCCCAATGCAGGCTTTACATAAAATTGTAGATAAAGGTACTAAAGGATCTCAATTGCTATAAAAGGGCATTTTATGATAGTCTTTCTTGATATATCTCTTGATATGACTTTTTTTTTTTTTTTTTAAGGATGTTGTCATTGATGTCATACAATAATCCATTTTATGAAATTTTCTTGCCGACAGACGCGTTCGGACCTGTTTCTTCTTCCCATCGGAAAATTTTGGCCTACCAACTTTCATTCATTTATTTGTTACTTTTTTGGCGGGAGACCCTTGAAAGTGACTCGCCCCCACAATAATACAAAAAAGTCAAACTCCAATAGAAAGAAGAAAAGAATTTCAGAATCGGAGAGTGAGCAAGAGCAAATTGCGTGTCACATTTCAGGATAATCATCTTACAGCAGCAGAAGAAGAAGAAGAAGAAGAAGAAGAGAGAGAGGTTGGGCAGACTGCACAGTGCAGGCTGATCTTTATTTTCATTCTGGTATGTTTTGAGCATGAGGTGCAAGGAGGTTGGGAGTATTGTCAGAAAATGATGAAAGAAAATTGAAGCTGGTCTTGCTTCTCTGCTTACAGGTTAATACCAATGAGCACACAAACTACAAATATCAAAACAACGACAGCGCCCACAAGATCGTTCATGTCAAGGTTCTCTTGTACCGTTGCCTCAGCCACAAGCTGCTGCGCCGAATCAGTCTGCAGCTGATACAGAACAACCATATATAATGATTTGAAGTAATCAAGACAAAACACAACTGTGACTCTCCCGCGCACAATGAGACTAGTTAGAACATACCATCAAGGTATTGATCGATGTGGATTCCATTTGATTGACTTTGATGTTCAGATTGTTCATCCGCTTCTCCAATTTAGAATTCTTTTTCTGGATGGTTTCAATGGCGTTTCCTTGTTTTTTCATGAACTAGAGTACGAAAGGAGGAATTGAAATTGGATCAGTTTGCTATAAAGATGTTAAGTTACATATAACAAAGCTATAGCTGCCCTTGAGACTGAAAGCTCACCGGATCCATTGGTGAGACAAGTTCTAGTTTCACAACCTTCTTTCTCAGCTCACCACCTTCTTTCTCCAGATTGAAACTTTGGTTTTGAAGTTTATCAACTTTCTTTCTTAATCCTTTCATGGCCTAGAAATTAAGGAGGGATGTGTGTATAGCATATGGGTGTGAGAGATTCTTCCTATTAGCACAAATTAAAGGAGAAAATGAACAGATTGATCTTACCGATTCATCGGAAGACTTTTTGGATTCTAGGTTTGCTAGCTTCTTCCTTAATTCCTTGATGTCATTCTCTAGCCTTGCATTCTTTTTGCAGAGAGCTTCAAATCCAGGTTTGATTAGGTCCATGCACTAGAAAAAACAAAGAAATAATTGATATTATGAGTGAATTTTAGTATTCATACAGAACGTATAAAATGGATGAGACTTCGGAAATTAACAAAGAGTTACATGGACAAGGGTGAGTACATGATGGACGTCGTCGTCCTTGTCAAGCAGAGCTTGTCTTTCCGGACTGAGAGAAGAAGCGGACAGGCGATCATAATCGAACGAAAACGGTAACGACGGCTGTACCTTGCGCCTTGTGGATCGAACGTTTCCCATGATTCCGCTTTCTTTGAAACCTATTCAGATGGGGAGGGAGATATTCTATCAAAGAACTCCCATGTATGGGAACAATGAAGCGTGTCGAAGAGGAAATTAAGAAAGTCCAACAGTGAAGTTCCTTGAAACTCCAAGGCTTTTTCTGTGACATGGTTGGGTGGGCGACTAATTATTAAAAAATAAGTGGGCGAGAAAGCAGGTTGTGACTTGTGAGCGAAAGAAGAAAAAAAAAGGGAAATGCTAGTCACCTTTTTTTTTTAAAGCTAATCACAATCTAACAGAGTGGAGTTTCGTTAATCCTGTTCTGTTACAGGATTTAGAAGTTTATAAAAAAATTGGATTTCGGGTTGTAATAACCAATAGATAATCTGAACTACTGGGATGAACATTGCCCTTGGGATTATGATATATTGAAGTAAAGTAACTAATTAAGACTCTTAGGAAGGAAATGGCCACGGGCGAGGAAGCATATGGTTTTGGATTATAATATAATGAATTTTGTTTTCGTTATAGCATTTTTAAAATAGGTGGACTTAGGTAACCTTATTTTTCCATTCCCTTTTAGTTATATGTTCATGGAATGAATTGAGCCCAGGCCAGCAAAACAATAAGGGTGTCCGCATGATCTCAATTCAGCATATTTATAGAGAATTAAGGGAACATCGCTGCAGATCGACTAGCGAATTTTTGTATTGATAGGTATTCTTGCTGTTGGATAAGGAAATCCCCTGCTTGTTTGAGTTCAATATTGTTTGATGAGACTCGTGACGTGGTTTATACTAGGGATGTTTCATAGCCTTGTATTGTGTTCTTGTTTGTTAATAAAGGTACTTCTTATTACCAAAAAAAAATAAAAATAAAAATAAATTGGTAATTGATTAAGCTTGGACAAATAGGTACGAATGATGCTTTCTAACTAAGGCTGGCAATCAGTCGAATACGGATCAAATATATGTATATTCGTATTTGAATCCGAATTTTATCAGATCTTAGATTTCAAATCCATATTCGAACCACGGATCTAAATCATATATTCGAATTCACCAATTTCGGTTTTGGATCGGATTCAGATCGAATTCGGATATATATCCCGCTCATTGCCAGCCCTACTCAAAGAGGGATTTAAATGAGAAATGGGTTTGAACTTCAAATTTGAAGCACCACGCAACAGTGGATATTGAGCGATTGACAAAAAAATTCATACCTCGGAACTTAGAACGACCGACCTGTTTTGGACAATGAAATTTCAAAGCAAAATAGGGGGTTTTGGAATTGGTTCTTTAAGTAGGTTTGTAGGTACCAGTCGTCAGAGGGTGGCAATGACAAAGAGGAGAGAAAGTCTTAGATTTAGGGCAAATCGTTCACTAAAGGTTTTTGGTTTTAGTTATGATGGTTCAACCGTAGTTTATAAATGGTCTACAGTTTAACCAATGTCTGCTCTAAGTTTATTTATAGGATAAATATGATTTTGGTCGGATCCTATTCGGATCGGATACATGTATATTCGTATTTGAATCCAAATTTTTTCGGATCTTAGATTTCAGATCCGTATTCGAACCACGGATCTTAGATTTCGGATCGGATTCACCGATTTCGGATCAGATTCGAATCAAATTCGGATATATATCCGACCCATTGCTAGCCCTATTTTTAACATGACTAAATGGCCCTCCAATCTCTTTTTCTCTAAAACCAATTACCTATTTATTTTTATTTCATCCTACAAATAAGCAATTAAAAACCTTATCTTGGTCACTTAAACCAATTCAAGCTCTAGAAATTATTTTGAGAACATGTTTTAGTATAAAAAGTAACTAAAGAAAAGAAGAAGGAAAATTCGTCTGAAGAAGTTCTTAGTTCTTCAAGTAGAAATGTACACGTACGATCGACTTCCCGATTTTAACAAAAGAGATATATTTCAGGCTAGAAAAGCAGTTCACATCCTGTAGGACTTTTATCTGCAACCTTATTTGCAGCTTTTCATAGGATTGTTTAAAAATTTACAATTATACCATTCATAGTACACATAGCATGATCCCAATACAGGCTTAACATAAGATTGTAGATAAAGATACTCAAGGATCTCAATTGCTATAAAAGGGCATTTTATGATAGTCTTTCCTGATATATCTCTTGATATGACTTTTTTTTTTTTTAAAGGATGTTGTCATTGATGTCATACAATAATCCATTTTATGAAATTTTCTTGCTGACAGACGCGTTCGGACCTGTTTCTTCTTCGCATCGGAAAAACTTGGCCTTCCAACTTTCATTCATTTATTTGTTACTTTTTTGGCAGGAGACACTTGAAAGTGACTCGCCCCCACAATAATACAAAAAAGTCAAACTCCAATAGAAAGAAGAAAAGAATTTCAGAATCGGAGAGTGAGCAAGAGCAAATTGCGTGTCACATTTCAGGATAATCATCTTAAAGAAGAGAGAGAGGTTGGGCAGACTGCACAGTGCACTAGTGCAGGCTGATCTTTATTTACATTCTGGTATGTTTTGAGCATGAGGTGCAAGGAGGTTGGAATATTGTCAGAAGATGATGAAAGAAAATTGAAGCTGGTCTTGCTTTTCTGCTTACAGGTTAATACCAATGAGCACACAAACTACAAATATCAAAACAACGACAGCGCCCACAAGATCGTTCATGTCAAGGTTCTCTTGTACCGTTGCCTCAGCCACAAGCTGCTGCGCCGAATCAGTCTGCAGCTGATACAGAACAACCATATATAATGATTTGAAGTAATCAAGACAAAACACAACTGTGACTCTCCCGCGCACAATGAGACTAGTTAGAACATACCATCAAGGTATTGATCGATGTGGATTCCATTTGATTGACTTTGATGTTCAGATTGTTCATCCGCTTCTCCAATTTAGAATTCTTTTTCTGGATGGTTTCAATGGCGTTTCCTTGTTTTCTCATGAACTAGAGTACGAAAGGAGAAATTGAAATTGGATCAGTTTGCTATAAAGATGTTAAGTTACATATAACAAAGCTATAGCTGCCCTTGAGACTGAAAGCTCACCGGATCCATTGGTGAGACAAGTTCTAGTTTCACAACCTTCTTTCTCAGCTCACCACCTTCTTTCTCCAGAATGAAAATTTGGTTTTGAAGTTTATCAACTTTCTTTCTTAATCCTTTCATGGCCTAGAAATTAAGGAGGGATGTGTGTATAGCATATGGGTATGAGAGATTCTTCCATTAGCACAAATTAAAGGAGAAAATTAACAGATTGATCTTACCGATTCATCGGAAGACTTTCTTAATCCTTTCATGGCCTAGAAATTAAGGAGGGATGTGTGTAAACCTGATGACGGCTTACAACAACAGAGCTGAGTCGTCGATATATTTTTGCATTGGAAGAAGACCACTCTATCTTCCGTTTCTTCATTTCTTTCTTCCCATGAACTGTTTGTTTCATTAGACAAAATTTGACGCATTTGACCGTTTATTGGCGCTCTTATATTCCCCCTCTTTTACAATTTTGAATTGAAGCTAAGATTGATGCATATGTGGAGAAAAAACTCTTCCATTTCTCGAATCTCGATGAGAAGTCTCCACTGGTATTGGTTGCATATTTGGACCTCCAAGAATGATTCATGGTTTCGGGATAACAAACTGATCATCAAAAAGAATTAATTGACTCAGACTTATTATCTTCCAGTCTCTTCACTTTCCTTGATCAGAGGGATCCGGCTCCATCACAAATGAAGACCAGTCGCTCTCGCCTCACCGTGGAAGGGGCCGATCTGTTTCCGAGCTTGCTCTTTAATTATGTTAACGAGCCTCAGAGGGGTGTTTTTTCCTAGCTTGGGCGCCTTGGGGGCAGGCTCGACTACATTAAAGCTCCCGCCCTGTTCTGTTACAGGAGTTAGAAGTTTATAATAAAATCGGATTTCGGGTTGTAATAATCAACAGATGAACTGAACTACTGGGATGAACATTGAGGCCACCGCGCCCTTGCATTGATTGGGATTATGATATATTGAAAATTTGAAATAACTAAAGAATCTTACGAAGGAATGGACACGAGGATGGTTTTGGATTATAATATAATGAATTTTGTTTTCTTTAGCTTTTGTAATCTAGGGATACTTAGGTAACCTTACTTTTCCCTTCCCTTGTTTTTGCCCTTTTATGTTCAAGGAATGAATTTGAGCCCAGGCCAGCAACACCATAAGGGTGCTGGTAGGTTTATATATGTTTAGTAGGGATCTCTTGGATGTACTTGAAATTAAGGGTTTCGTTGTCATCTGGAAAATTTCTTTCTTATGGGCATGCATCGATCATATATAATTGAAAGGCTAATAACAGGTCAAATGAACTGGAGAGAGACCTAATAACAAAGGCGCACTAATTTACCCGTTCGTTAAAATACAATGCAATTGGTTATCAAAAAAAAAAAAAAAAAGTTAAAATACAATGCAAGCCCACATCGAATCAATTTCTTCTTAGACGGTTTTCCTCAAACCCTCTTTCGGACGTGCGCTAATCGTCCGACACGAGTCCAAGATGGAAAAGTTTAAGTCTTCAACGTCAGCAGTGTTAACACGCAGCCTTCTTTTTAAAAAAATTATTTTTTTTTGAAACCTTTTCCCTTTCTTTCTATATGACAGAAAAATACTTTTAACCAAACCCCATTTCTCTTCATCGTCCACCTTTCTCCGTTTCTTCTCCATGTCTTCTGCTTTCAAACTATGGTATTGATAGAAATCAGAAAAAAGGAGTTCCCTGCTCTTCTTCCAGATGAGATCCTGTACAACCTTTATCTATAACCTTATATGCAGCTTTTCACAGGATCATGCCATGTGTATTGTGAATGGCATATCTATAAAATTTTAAACAATTCTGTGAAAAGCTGCATATAAGGTTGTAGATAAAGGTTGTATAAGATCTCATCCGCTCTTCTTCACAGCTTCCCTTCTCTGCAGTAAAGGCGCGTTTAGCTTTTTGACCTAGCAACTAACTCCGCAGCAAGTTCTTCATCATTGGTGCTGATGCAGGAGCAGTGGCGGAATCAGGAGTACAAATTGGAGGGGGCAAAAAAATTTTTCAATTAACACTTATACATGAAATATAAAAATTCCAAGGAATTAGAGGGGCAAACCAGAAATTTTAGGGGGGGCAAAATGTAAATTTCAATTAAAAAATATAGAAAAATATGTATATTTAATTAAAAAATAAAAATTTAGGGGGGGCAATTGCTAAAGGCTGGTTCCGCCATTGTGCAGGAGAGATGGGTTTTGTCTTTGGTTTTCTGGGTGGTTGCGAAGAAAAATGGAAGGATTCAGAATCTGAAAGGTTGTGGAAGGACTCGGGGATTATAGATAGGAGCCCTCAAGGCCATTTCGGGTTTCGATTGAATGGATGTTTGAGAAATCAAGTTTTTTGGTTTTGCGATTAATATTAAATAGGTAAAACAGTGAAAAAGCCAACTAAAACTGAAATACTGGAAGAAAACATACGAATGCACTAATTGCAGATGATGGCGAGGGAAGGAAAGAAGGAGGGGAGTAATTGCCCCCCCTAGCTAAAGGCTGGTTCCGCCACTGTGCAGGAGAGATGGGTTTTGTCTTTGGTTTTCTGGGTGGTTGCGAAGAAAAATGGAAGGATTCAGAATCTGAAAGGTTGTGGAAGGACTCGGGGATTATAGATAGGAGCCCTCAAGGCCATTTCGGGTTTCGATTGAATGGATGTTTGAGAAATCAAGTTTTTTGGTTTTGCGATTAATATTAAATAGGTAAAACAGTGAAAAAGCCAACTAAAACTGAAATACTGGAAGAAAACATACGAATGCACTAATTGCAGATGATGGCGAGGGAAGGAAAGAAGGAGGGGAGTGGTGTTCACAGGAGAGAAGAGGTTTGGAAAAAAAATAATATTTTTAATAAAAAAGCAGCCGGCGGAAGACGAACATTAACACTATCAATGTTCAAAACGTTGAAGACGTTATCATTTTCCATCTTGGACGCGTGTCGTACAATTGACGCACGTCCGAGAGATGGTTTGAGGAAAACTGTGTAAGAAGAAATAGATTAGACCACATCTGGCTATAAAATTTTACATTAGATGTGCGCAATCTTTAATTCAAATGAATTGTGTTGTGACGCCGAGCAAAATAGTGATTATTTTGCAGGCTAGTTTGAACAGATAATTAACATGGAATAACACAAACAGTTTGCCCAAAAACACAGAGAAAACGTCTGTGAGATTCAACTGAATATTATTTAATCAAGTAATACTAAAATCAGTTTACAAGCCGCACTTTATAGTCAAAAATCGTCTGTATTGGAAAGTTAATAAAAACGGTAAAATCCCCTAAAGCATGCCTAAATGAAATACATAATAAAATAAGCAACCTGTGAAAAATCTGGCCAAATCGGGTTTAAAATCACTTCCTAATTGACAAACGAAATATTATCAGAAATAATAAAAAAAATAACTAAAAATAGTTATTCGCAGGAGACAACAACAGAATTTGAGATCGAAAAAGATGCACACCCTTAACCAAAGTTATGGCCAAAATACTAAAACACACTCAAAACTGCCCCAATTAAGAAAATATCACAATCACTTCCTACATTTGCGTTGATCTGTCAACTCATGGTATTTTAGCGCCATCAATGTGCAATCTGACAACTCAGCATCATCTGTCTCGGATCCCTCATCTGTTTCGGATCCCTCATCTGTTTCGGATCCCTTTGCATCAATTGCCCTTCGGAGTTTAAATTTATATGTCTTGCTAGGCTTGCAATTAAAGTTCTTGTCACCACCGAACCCGTATTTGTTATGGTAGCCAGGATAATCCGCCAACCTGAATTCCACCTCTTCTTTAAGTCTAAGGCCATTCTCTGCTGCAAGAGACACCAAGTTCCACTGCAGAAAGAAGCCCTTTGATTTGTGGGAAACATGGATTTCTCCATCCTCTGAAATCATCTTCATTGCATTTTTGAAGTACAATCTTAGAAGTTTTCGGTTACGTCTGCCTTTGCAAAGAACAAAAACTGCGTCAAGGGAGGGAAGAAATAGAGAGGGTGGGATTTGCCCCACATCTATTCAAGTGCTAATAATTGACTTTTCAAACCAAAAGTTTAAGTCTTGCCTGAGCTGGGATTTCCGTGATTCATTCCTGAAAAAGCCTGCTAGGGGAAAGTTGAAAACAATCCGATCAAATAAGAATCCCTTGAGCAAGGGATTATCTGCCATTTCTGTGGCGTCGAACCCATGCAATACGATGCCTCCCCTAGTCTTCACCGCATCGATGTTGGACATGGCCATCCCGTAATTTGAAAGCAGAAATTCTGAAAATACAAACACCAATTTGTTTGTTATATCTTTTGGCATTACAATGATAACCATACACGCACACATCAACGCAACAGTGATTTAATTTTCTTCCATTTTATTTATCCTTAATTACCTAAGGAATCAAGCGAAGTTGCTACCATTTTACCAGCAGAGCCAAATGCCCCAGCCAAACAAGCAGCGAAGGAGAAGTCCCCCTCACCAACCAGAAGGATGTTGTGACAGCTGCTGTAGTGTTTGATCCACCTCTCTGGTTTCGGTGCTTTTAGGTACTGTTTCTTCCTTCCATTATCCTCTCTTGGGATGACTACTCTTCCTCTAAAATCTGCTGTGGGAGTCATGAAATCGATATATTATCGCGTTGGACGTCGACGAAGACCGCTCTATCTTCAACTCACTCTGCCAACGCTCTCCAGTGCTTTCTTCGCCTGGCCTTGAACTGTTTGCTAAATCAGACAAAATTTGACCCATTTGAGCGTACGTTTATTAACAATCTTATCTTCCACCTGCTTTTTATATCATTGAATCGATGCCAAGATAAGAACGAAGAATAAACTCTTCCATTTCTCGATGAGAAGTCACTGGTATGGTGATGAGAATCAGCGAATGGTTCATTATACTGTTTCGGAAAAGCAAACTGATTAAATTCACGTACTTATTATTTTCTCGTCCCTTCACTTTCCTTGACCAGATCCAGAGGGATCCGGCTGCATCCGAAACGACGGCCAATTGCTCTCGTCTCAACGTGAAAGGGGGCTGATCTAGACATGCATAGGCGGGTCTTGTCAGGCTGCAATGTGCAATCAAGCAACAAAGAAGTTCTTCTACACAACGCTTGAATAAATGCTGGTGAGGGGCTGTCATCGGGCCAAGCGAAGCACAGCCGTTACGGAGCTTTGCCCTCTAAATTGTGTTAACGAGCCTAGGAGCTGGTTTTCCTAGCTTGCGGTGGCTTCGGTATGTAAAATCTCCGACCCCTACTGGTTTCTTTTTAGTAAACCAGGGGAATGCACCCTCTTCGCTCGTAACAAAAGAATTAGACACAAATAAGGGCCTTTAAAAAATAAAATTACGTTAAGAGTTAGTTATGATACTCATAAACGTGGCAATAATACGCCTTGGTATTGGAATAAACTGGGAAAAAATTAGAAGGTGTTTAAAATGTCAAGCAGAAAACAGAGAACTCGACCATTCTTTTCATATTCATCCCTGCGATTACTTAACGACGAAAACTAATACAATGTTTCTGTAGGTAGAGGATTGACTGCTCACTGTTATCCTCCTTTTACCAGTTCCGTTTTCTCTAAGAATTGAAGATACGAAGAGCTGCCATATGGATGCACCGGTGACTAAACCTTACTCATCATTAAAGTGATGGAGATCCATTTTTGTTAAGTCCTAGATTATTCTTTCATCTCTCCGTGTCAATGTAAGTTGTTGAAATTTTCAACAAAAATCCTGAATATATATGCATCTGATCAGTACAACGACAGTTGAATTAAATTTGTCTTAGATTATTCTTTCACCGCCAAAGTTTTACTTCTTATCAAATGATATCAATCCATCCGCTTAACCACCATGGCTCTACTGCACAAGAAAGAAATGAAAAATACTATTACAAGCTAATGTTCCGTGCACCTTACGTAACCATGTTATTACCTATTAGCCAGATTCAACGGCCATTGCCGGACAAGCAAAGAAGGAGCAATCAAAGTAATCTTTGATAAAGTTCGTTAACTTTTATTATTTATTTTTATTAAAAGACCAAAGTAACTTTTGATAAAGTAAAAGGATTGAAATCGTCTGCTGGGTGCCCAGCAGCCAATAAGAATCCTGCAAGGCAGGTGGGCCCCGCCTTGCAGGGCAGGGCAGGGCAGTCGTGATGTGGCCCTGCCTTGCAGGATTCCTATTGGCTGCTGGGCACCTAGCACTGCTGGGCACCCAGCAGACGATTTCAATCCAAAGTAAAATATTTTGCATTTATCCTCTTATATTCTTATAAATTCATTTATGTACTTACATTATTATATTTATTGCATATATATTTTAAATCATCGATATTAATTTGTTTAATTAATAATTTTTCATATGAATTTCAACTAAACCCATATTCATTTGTCTATGTAATAAACTTTTCATCTCATTGAAGGTTAATTTAGTCATTTAATAAAAATAAACAACAAAAGTTAATGGAATTTGACATTAGGGGTACATTTGCAACAATTATGCTAAATGGAAGGGTATAAATATAAATACTTAAAAAGAGTGGATATAAATGCAAATATATCATAACGCAGGAGTATATAGTATAGATACAAAAAAGCCCTTATTTTTATTGACTAAAATCTATAAACAATGAAAAACAAAAGAGAGAGAGAGAGAGATTTGAGTTATGGTACGAAAATTAAAAGCACAAGCATAAAGGAGCTAGTGAAAAGAAGATGAAGGGTTCGGTCTATTGGGGACCAGAAAAACCACTACAATACACTGATGATGAAGTGAAGTAGTGAAAGCCACTTTGAAAGATTCAATTCCAGTGGCCACGAACATATTCAACACCCACTTGCTTGGCAGTTTGAAATCTATGTGCTTCTTTGCACCAATGCCCAAATTCCTTAATTTTCGCATAAAGGTGTTTCCACAAATACAATCTGTTGGGAAAAATAAAAATCTGCCTTTTGCTCACAAATAGGCATGCACCCTTATTGTTAATTCAACAATATTATGTATTGCCAATAGTCAAATATTCAGTCATTGCCCCACTACTTCAATCCTTTTTTTTCCTTCTTATTGATCAATCCTTCTCTTTGATTTAGGTCTAAAATCTTTAAGAAGTTTAAAAAAAAGGTTTAACCCAATATTTTACCCAATAAAGCAACGTGAGATTAAGGTTTAACCCATGAGATTAACGTGAGATAGTACGTGATTGAGTAATGGTATGAAATTTAAAAGCAAACATAAGTAGGTGTACCAAATTAAAATATCATTTTTTCTTTTTCCCTTTATATTCATCAAGGTGTGGTTATTGTGAGCGAGTTTCTCTGCCACATACTGAGTTTCATACCTTTCACTCGCGATCCAGTGTTTGGTGTGCATTATAGACTTGAGCTAGCTGGTTCATTAGGGCTTCAGGTGCACAAGAAACTAGTTTCGGATTAAGGATTAGGGTAGTACTAGTAGCATAGATGGTTTGATCATAGACTTATGCGGTAGCCCGATCAAAGACATCGATTGTTGTTTGTCATCTATTGTTAGGGTACATGGTCTGAACGCCATGGCGCATTCGTTAATAATGGTATTTTAGAGAGACCATATCAGCTAGTTCCGCATGCTGAAACATCTGCTGGTCTAACGGTGGAGGGTGTGTACATATAGGCTTCATGCACCTATGTAACCTATGTTAACATGTATTTCACTGTTGGACCAGCAGATCTTCCAGCCAAGGGCTCCAACAAATTTCAAGTCTATTTTAGACGTCGATTTTTACTTTGCTTTTGAAAAGAGAGTAGCAAGTGGGCCCCTGTTACAAGAAAGTGATGATAGGTTCTATTGGTTTCCTCCCATGAACAGCACAAGTAGGTGTACCAAACTAGACCATGAAGTTCCCTAAAGGAAAGTTACCAACTAGAGTTTGTTTGTTTGTAGGACTTTTTTTTTTTTTTTTTGGAAAAAGGAAAACTTATATTACGGAGGGACCATCCTTGGTAGTGAAATACCCATGGTGTCCGAAAGAAGTACAAAGCTAAGAGAAAGTGGAGGAGAAGAAAGCCAAATACAAGAATAAGAATCGAAAGCAAAGTTGGCAAAAGCATCAGCAGTGGCATTACCCTCTCTATAAAAATGACGAAACAGGATCAAAGTGAAAGATTGACACATCATTTTAACTTTTGTAAGAAGTCTTTTGATACGCCAAGGGTAGTTGGGAGTCCTTGTTTGCAAGAGTCCAATGATAATCTGTGAATCCCCCTCTAGAATAATATGTGTAATTCTTCTAGCAAGAGCCATTTCGATAGCTTCATATGTTGCTAGTGCTTCCGCATGTACTGTTGATCTGACATGGACTATTGAAGCAAAACCTCCCAAGAAATTTCCATCAGAAAACCTCCCAATTTGTAGGACTTGCAGAGCCACAATTGACTAGCCCAAGTTATTTCTTAGTGGGCCTATTTGAGTACAATTTTTTTTGGATTCTACAAGATCTTGAGATAATGGGAGATCTTCAGAAGCTTTTTTGCTTCATTTGATTTGGTCGGCAATGAAGTTTGAACTTTTTTGTTAGCCCAAGTTTGAACTTTTTTTGCTTCATTTTTACTTTGCTTTTAATGTGACTTCCAGAGAGGTCATAACTATTTTTATGATCATAGTTAGGAACTTGTGGGACGAGATCATCCATAACATGGGAATGGGGCCTCTCTGAAAAGAAAATGGAATGGAAAAGGAGGCGGGGTGGAGCATGTAAGGAAAGGTCCACATGGGAATCAAAGCACGAGGAAAAGAGGCTGAGAATAAGAAAAAGTGGTCGAAATTAAACTTAAAAGAAAAAGTTTTCAAGTTCTAGCTGAAAATGCAGCTCATCGTCATCAACATGTGGCTTGTCCTTGTGGTATAATCAATCAAATCCGAATGCTTTCTTCTTACAATAAATATTTAGTTATAAACATGTGCCAAACGACCCTGAACAATTGTGTACATTTAGAGTCTCAGATGGGAAGACCATACGACGACATGTCCACATCTTGGAATGAGGGGCTTCTTGCACCTGTACCCCTTAATTATATATAAGAAATTTGCATCTATATCTCCCTACTTTTAATATTTATATTTATGTCCCTTCAATTAACATAATTGTTGCAATTATATCCCTAACGTTAAAATCCGTTACTTTTTATTGTTTATTTTTACTAAATGACTAAAATAACATTTTATAAAATAAAAAATATTTCTATTTACCCTACTATATTATCTTATATTTTACTTATGTTATTGTATTATTATATTTATTCCATTTATATCTTAAGCCATTGATATTAACTATTCATTTAAATTCAGCCAATTAAGCATATAGTCATTTGGCTATCTAATATATTTTTTAATCTTATGGAAGGTTATATTATTCATTTAATAAAAATAAATGACAAAAGTTAAAAGAATTGGACGTTAAGAGTATAGTTGCAATGAATATGCTAAATTTAGGAATATAAGTACAATTATTAAAAACAAGAGGATATAGATGAAACAGCTATACACGTTTGTCATTGATACAAAATAGAGGTAATACAGCTATACGCCACAGGGTTCAGACCATGTACCCTAACAATAGATGACAAACAACAATCGACGTCTTTGTCTTTAATCGGGCTATCACATAAGTCTACGGCCAAACCATCTATGCTACTAGTATTACCCTAATCCTTAATCAACTCGTTCGTTAAAATACAATACAAGCCCACATCTGGCTATAAAATTATACTTCAAAAGAATTGTGCTCTTTGGAGTCCAAATTTATATGTCTTGCTAGGGTTGCAGTCAAAGTTCTTGTCACCGCCGAACCCGTATTTGTTATGGTAGCCAGGATAATCCTCCAACCTGAATTCCACCTCTTCTTTAAGTCTAAGGCCATTCTCTGCTGCAAGAGACACCAAGTTCCACTGCAGATAGAAGCCCCTTGATTTGTGGGAAACATGGATTTCTCCATCCTCTGAAATCATCTTCATTGCATTTTTGAAGTACAAGCTTACAAGTTTTTGGTTACGTCTGCCTTTGCAAAGAACAAAAACTGCGTCAAGGGAGGGAAGAAATAGAGAGAGAGAGGGTGGGATTTGCCCCACATCTATTCAAGTGCTAATAATGGACTTTTCAAACCAAAAGTTTAAGTCTTGCCTGATCTGGGATTCCCGTGATTCATTCAAGAAAAAGCCTGCTAGGGGAAAGTTGAAAACAATCCGATCAAATAATAACCCCTTGAGCAAGGGATTATCTGCCATTTCTGTGGCGTCGAACCCATGCAATACGATGCCTCCCCTGGTCTTCACCGCATGGATGTTGGACATGGCACTCCCGTAATTTGAAAGCAGAAATTCTGAAAACACAAACACCAATTTGTTTGTTATATCCTTTTGGCATTAAAATGATAACCACACATCAACGCAACAGTGATTTAATTTTCTTCCATTTTATTCATTACCTATGGAATCAAGCGAAGTTGCTACCATTGTACGAGCAAAGTCAAATGCCCCAGCCAAACAAGCAGCGAAGGAGAAGTCCCCCTCACCAACCAGAAGTATCTTGTGACAGCTGCTGTAGTGTTTGATCTGCCTCTCCGGTTTCGGTGCTTTTAGGTACAGTTTCTTCCCTCCATTATCCTCTCTTGGGATGACTACTCTTCCTCTAAAATCTGCTGTGCGAGGAACTTGCTTTGCCTCCTCAACTAACTGACGATGGCTTAGTACAATAGAGTCATGAAATCGATATATTTTCGCGTTGGACGTCGACGAAGACCGCTCTATCTTCGACTCAATCTGCCTACGTTGTTCTTCAGTGCTTTCTTCGCGTGGCCCTGAACTGTTTGCTAAATCAGACAAAAATTGACCCATTTGAGCGTACGTTTATTAGCACTCTTATCTTCCACCTGCTTCTTTATATCTTTGAATCGATGCCAAGATAAGAACGAAGAATAAACTCTTCCATTTCTTCGATGTGAAGTCACTGGTACGGTGGTAATCGAGAATCAGTGAATGGTTCATTACACTCTTTCGGAAAAGCAAACTCATTAAAGGAAACTCATTAAAGGTTTACTTATTATTTGCTAACGAAGAATAACTCATCATACTTATTATTTGCTAATCCCTTCACTTTCCAGAGGGATATTCCGGCTCCATCCGAAACGAAGGCCAATTGCTTTCGTCTCACCGTCAAACGGGGCTGATCTAGACATGCATAGGCGGGTCGTGTCAGGCTGCAATGCGCAGCAACAAAGTTCTTTAGTACAACGTTTGAATAAAGGTTGGTGAGGGGCGGTCATCGGGCCAAGCAAAGCCCAGCCGTGTCAGAGCTTGCTTTCTAACTGTGTTAACGAGCCTAGGAGCTGGTTTTCCCAGCTTTGCGCTGGCTTAGGTGTGTTAAAGTTCCGACCCCTAGCTGTTTCCTTTTAGTAAGGCAAAATTATATAATAGGTTTACTTTTTAGAAAGTTTTACATGACACTAGAGTTTTTAAAATAGCTCTTGATAAAGTAGCTTGGGCTGTCCTTCATGCGAGACGGTTTCCTCTAGTGCCACACTCAGTAGTACCCACATGGAACGGATGGATGAATGTCTCAGTTCAATAAGGGCCCCACACGGGCCACACCCCCAAAACGCATATCATAGCAAGTGGTTTCACTGAACTACCATATTTTGGTCTCACCCCTTTTTTTTTGCTAAACAAAAGCCAGTATATTAATGAACTTGCCGAAGATAAGTGATCCCCCTCGTGCCCCCCATATTGGTCTCACCCCTCCTGCCCCCTATATTAAACTCAATATTGATGGCGCTTTCCACTCCTCTTCTATGAAGGCAGGTGCTGGAGGCATTTGTCGAGATGCACAAGGTCTTTTCTTGGAGCTTTTTCTGTCACAGCAAAGGTGAATACTGCCATTGAGGCTGAAGCCACAGCTGCTCTACAAGGCCTACGGTTAGCTAAAGCATTGGGCCACTCTCATGTCATCCTTGAAGCCGACTATCTCTCATCCATCTTCTTTTGCAGCCTTCAAAAGAAGGCCCGTGGAGAATTAATGAGCTCTTGGCTTCAATTCGAATTTTATGCTCCTCGTTCATCCATGTTAAATTTGTGCATACTTTCCGAGAAGCAAATCATGCAGCTGACCTATTAGCCAATTTTGCTATTGATCTCTATGATTGCACCTGGATCCGAATTGCTCCTCCCTTCCTCAGTCTCTGTTTATTAGATGAGCTTAGGCCGAGTGTATGTAAGACGTTCTAATTTGAATATATAATTTTTTGTGCTAGCTGCCCATCAACAAAAAAAAAAAGGTTTTACATTCAAGTGGAAGTTTACTGTTCCAGTTCTTAAGCGGACAATTCTACCCTTTGCAAACCCATTTTCTAACATCCCTCGCCAAAAATACCATTTTTTTTGTGCTGGTTGCCCATCATAACTATTTTTATGATCATAGTTAGGAACTTGACCAACCATAACATGGGCCTCTCTTGAAAAGATGGACTGCAATAAAAATGGAATGGAAAACGAGGCGGGGTGGAGCATGTGAGGAAAGGTCCACATTCGAAGGAAAGCACGAGGAACTCTTGTGGATCCCTTATCTGGATCCCCCACAAGATTATGCCATGTACCCCTTGAAACACTTGAGTAAATTACATTTACATCATTCAAGGGGCACATGGTGCAATCCCATAAAGAATCCTCATAAGGGGTTTGGATAAAGGATCCACAAAATTTCATTTGAAGAAAGAGTGGTTGAAACTTAAAAGAAAAAGTTTTCAAGTTCTAACTAAAAGTGCATCTCATGGTCATCAACATGTGGCTTGTTCTTGTGGTATTTTTTTTTTGCTAAACTTGTTCTTGTGGTATGATAAGGGTGTTATTGTGGTAATCAATCAAATCCTTATGCTAAATGCAGGGATATAGATACAATTATTAAAAACAAGAGGATATAAATAAAACAGCTGTACACGTTTGTCATTGATACAAAACAGAGGTAATACGGCTGTACGCCACGGATTTCAGACCATGTACCCTAACAATAGATGACAAACAACAATCGACGTCTTTGTCTTTGATCGGGCTATCGCGTAAGTCTACGGCCAAACCATCTGCTAGTATTACCCTAATCCTTAATCAACTCAGTTCGTGAAAATACAAGCCCACATCTGGCTATAAAATTTTACCTTAAACGAATTGCGCTCTTTGGAGTTCAAATTTATATGTCTTGCTAGGGTTGCAGTTAAAGTTCTTGTCACCGCCGAACCCGTATTTGTTATGGTAGCCAGGATAATCCTCCCACCTGAATTTCACCTCTTCTTTAAGTCTAAGGCCATTCTCTGCTGCAAGAGACACCAAGTTCCACTGCAGAAAGAAGCCCTTTGATTTGTGGGAAACATGGATTTCTCCATCCTCTGAAATCATCTTCATTGCATTTTTGAAGTACAATCTTAGAAGTTTTCGGTTACGTCTGCCTTTGCAAAGAACAAAAACTGCGTCAAGGGAGGGAAGAAATAGAGAGGGTGGGATTTGCCCCACATCTATTCAAGTGCTAATAATTGACTTTTCAAACCAAAAGTTTAAGTCTTGCCTTAGCTGGGATTTCCGTGATTCATTCCTGAAAAAGCCTGCTAGGGGAAAGTTGAAAACAATCCGATCAAATAAGAATCCCTTGAGCAAGGGATTATCTGCCATTTCTGTGGCGTCGAACCCATGCAATACGATGCCTCCCCTAGTCTTCACCGCATCGATGTTGGACATGGCCATCCCGTAATTTGAAAGCAGAAATTCTGAAAATACAAACACCGGCCAATTTGTTTGTTATATCCTTTTGGCATTAAAATGATAACCACACATCAACGCAACAGTGATTTAATTTTCTTCCATTTTATTTATCGATCCTTAATTACCTATGGAATCAAGCGAAGTTGCTACCATTTTACGAGCAGAGTCAAATGCCCCAGCCAAACAAGCAGCGAAGGAGAAGTCCCCCTCACCAACCAGAAGTATATTGTGACAGCTGCTGTAGTGTTTGATCTGCCTCTCCGGTTTCGGTGCTTTTAGGTACAGTTTCTTCCCTCCATTATCCTCTCTTGGGATGACTACTCTTCCTCTAAAATCTGCTGTGGGAGGAACTTGCTTTGCCTCCTCAACTACCTGACGATGGCTTAGTACAACAGAGTCATGAAATCGATATATTATCGCGTTGGACGTCGACGAAGACCGCTCTATCTTCGACTCACTCTGCCAACGTTCTTCAGTGCTTTCTTCGCGTGGCCCTGAACTGTTTGCTAAATCAGACAAAAATTGACCCATTTGAGCGTACGTTTATTAACACTCTTAGTCTTATCTTCCACCTGCTTCTTTATATCTTTGAATCGATGCCAAGATAAGAAGTAAGAATAAACTCTTCCATTTCTTCGATGAGAAGTCACTGGTACGGTGGTGATCGAGAGTCAGGGAATGGTTCATTATACTCTTTCGGAAAAGCAAACTCATTATACTCTTTCGGAAAAGCAAACTCATCATACTTATTATTTTCTAATCCCTTCACTTTCCTTGACCAGATCGAGAGGGATCCGGCTCCATCCGAAACGAAGGCCAATTGCTTTCGTCTCAGTGTCTCAACGTGAAAGGGGGCTGATCAAGACATGCATAGGCGGGTCTTGTCAGGCTGCAATGTGCAGCAACAAAGTTCTTCTGTACAACGTTTGAATAAAGGTTGGTGAGGGGCCAAATGAAATCTTGTGGATCCTTTATCTAAACCCCTTATATGGATTCTATATGGGATTGCGCCATGTGCCCCCTAAATGGTCTGGCGCTGGCTTAAGTGTGTTAAAGTTCCGACCCCTCGCTGTTTCCTTTTAGTAAAGGCAAAATTATATAATAGGTTTACTTTTTCGAAAGTTTTACACGTCAGTAGAGCTTTTAAAATAGCTGTTGATAGAGTAGCCTGGGCTGTCCTTCCTTTTTTTTTTTTTTTTTTTGGAAAGAAAAACAGTAGACCAATATATTACTGCGAAATTGAAGTACATCTAAGGAAGGAGCGACCGTAGAAGTCGTCCTTTAAAGCAATAGCCACAGAAGAAGGGAAATTGTTGAACCACAGACAAGAGAAAAAATCAAGGCCAAAATTGGCGAGGCAATCCGCCACAGCATTCGCCTCCCGGTAAATGTGATTAATCTTTATATCTTCAAAGAAGAACATAAGCTCCCACGCTTCTTCGATAAGATCCGCAATCTTCCAAGGCAGGGGATTCTTTCTCAACAAACAATCGGTTATGGTTTTGGAATCACTTTCCACTGCAACTTTCCTGCACCTCTTAGCTCTGGCCAACTTAAGACCCTCCACCACAGCGTGAGCTTCTGCTTCCATTGATGCTGTCATCCCAATCCTTGCCGCAACAGCCGCAATAGCAATTCCATCTGAGTTCCTTAACACTGCTCCTAATGCCGCCTGACCAGGATGCCCTCTGGCAGCGCCATCTGTGTTAAGCTTAAACCATTCTCCTTGGGGTCTTTTCCAGCCTACTATAAGTTCCTCCTTCTTCTTACTTTGGTTCTTTGCTTTAATCTTCAACAACTTTTCTGAGTCTTCCTGCAGAGCAGAGAATTGCGACATTGTGAGGTTTAAAGATGGCTTAATGTTTTCGAATATTAACCTGTTTCTTGCGAGCCAGACGGCCCAGCTCAGATTTGCCCATGCTGCTGCAATTCTTTGTCTTAGTTCTTCATCCCTATGCTGCACCTGCATGACATTGTTAAAAACCCAGTCTTTGCAATTCATAACTTGATTCAGCTCAGGCATTTTACCCCCCATACATGCAAACCACAAAGCCCTTATAAAATCACAGTTAACAAAAAGGTGAAAATTTGACTCCTGCTGTTTATTACAGAACCCACATAATTCAATTCCAGTGCCCAGACGGTAGTGCATCAGCTCATTTGTAGCTTTCCCACCTTGTAGGTACTTCCATAGGAAGAGTTTGATCTTCTGAGGACAAGGAAGTCTCCAAAGCCTGAGCCATTTGTTTTCCTCTAAACCATTGTCCTCATACTCATTTTGCAATTTATAGGCAGAGGATACGGAATAGTGCCCAGTAGTAGTACCCTTCCAGATCATCATGTCCTTGCTAGCACTTTTGCTAATAGGAATGGTAACCACCTGTTGGACAATATTATCAGACCAGACCTCCTTCAGAAGGTCAACCCTCCAGGATTTAGTTTGCTGGTCTATCATATCAGCCACCCAGACCAGTTGTAGATCTCTGCATTTGGTGCTATTTATTTTCTCAGATTGCCTAGCCCACCTCTCGTCCTCTATTCCGATTGATCTCCCATTAGCAATTCTCCACCCACCTCCCATTTGAACCATATCCTTCGATTTATTGATCTGTCTCCACAGCCATGAGGCATTTCTCCTTACCCTGCTATTTAGAAAATCCACAGAATGATAGTACTTGGCTTTAAACAATCTAGTCCACAGTTTATCCACTTGAGTCGTTAGAGACCACACAATTTTTCCAAAAAGGGCCTTATTGAATTTCCTACCATTTTTAATGTTTAAGCCCCCATACCTCTTGGGTTGACAAAGTTTCTCCCAACAAAGAGTGTGAAGAGTTCTCTCTTGATTAGGTTTGTGCCAGAAAAAGGTTCTAGCTTCTTTGTCTATTTTGTCCACCACCGAAAGCGGAACTTTCACACAACTCATGAGATAGTGAGGGGAACTACTCAACACAGAATTAATTAGGGTGAGCCTACCAGCTTGAGTAAGCAAATTGGCTTTCCAACCAGCCAATCTATTGTTGATTTTCTCAATGACATAATTGAACTGGCTGGCCTTAGGCCTCTCTAAAAAGGTGGGAACTCCAAGATACTTACCAGGTTTGTTGGTAGTTTTAATACCAAATCCTCTGGCAATTTTGCCTCTTTCTGCTCCTCTTATGCTAGGGCTAAGAAATAGTTCAGATTTATCAAAGTTGATCTTATGCCCTGCCATCTCACAGAAACAGTTAATAACATTCATGTAATTGCAAGCTTCAGATTCATTAGCTCTACCGAAGATAAGGAGATCGTCAGCATAAAGGAGGTGACTAATAGGCTCAGCAAACCTATTAGCCTTTATTCCATGGATAGTTCCCAACTGTTCAGAATTTACCAAGGTAAAGGATAAAACCTGTTGAGTGATGACGAAAATAAAGGGGGACAGAGGGTCCCCTTGTCTAATGCCACGGGAAGGATGGATAATGCCACAAGGATTTCCATTAATCAATATGCTATATGAGACAGTAGAAATACAAGCCATGATAATTTCAACGAACTTGTTTTTGAAGCCAAAAGCCAAAAGGGTATTTTCAATGAAATTCCAATCAAGTTTATCATAGGCCTTAGCTAAATCAAACTTGGCAGCAAAAAGCCCCATTTTGGACTTTTTTTTTTTTCCTTTGATGGTGTGGAACAACTCCTGGGCCACTAATATATTGTCATGGATGTTTCGGCCAGGAATGAAGGCACTCTGGTGAGGGTAAATGATTTTAGACATCAAAGGTCTTAGTCTATCCACAAGGATTCTGGAAATTATTTTGTAACAGAAGTTACAAAGGCTGATAGGTCTAAACTCTCCAATTTTCTTGGGGTTCTCAGTTTTTGGAATGAGCACAATAAAGGTATGGTTAATGTTTTCCTCCATTTTACCCGTTCTAAAGAACTCTTCTATCATACCACACACTTTTCCTTTGACGGTTTCCCAATAATTCTTGTAAAATAGGCCTTGAAAACCATCGGGGCCTGGGCTTTTCATGGCCCCAAGTTTGGTAACAGCATCCCATATTTCCCCCTCATTAACAGGTCTCAGTAAAACATCATTATCCATATCAGTGATAGAAGGGTTAATTTGGCTGAGGGTAGAAAAATCTTTATCAATTTGATCAGCTGTATAAATATCGGAAAAATACTCAATGAAACTCTTTTCTATCTCCTTGGGATCCTCAACAATTCTGTTATCTTCATTCCTAATAGACACAATTTTGTTTTTAGCTTTTCTATTGATGGTGGTGATGTGAAAGAACTTAGTATTGATATCACCATCCTTTAACCAGTTGATTCTTGACTTTTGGTACCAGTGTTGCTCCTGGGCTCTAAGGGCATCCATGTACTCTTTGTTGGCAGTTTTTTCAAGATGGATGTACTCAGGCTTATCAGAGATTTCCAGGATTTTTTGGGTTTGTTTCAACTTCTCATATTTTTCCAAGACCCTTTTGTTTATGTCTCCCACTTCTTTTTTACTCCAGGTACTCAGACTTCCCTTAAGTTTGGACAGTTTATTGTGAAGGCTGCCCACCCCATTATTCCAACTCTCAGAAATCACCTTAAAGCAATTCGGTTCTTCTATCCAGAATCTCTCAAATCTAAAAATTCTATTGATTTTTTCCTTTTTTTTAGAATTAAACATAGAGGCGCATGGTCTGAGCCCACAATGGGGTCGATCCAGAGGGTGGCATTGGGGAAAAGGGTGTACCAATCAGCAGTACAGAGGGAACGGTCAATTTTTTCTCTTATTCTTCCTATTCCCATTCTCCCATTGTCCCAAGAAAATTTCAATCCCTTACTAGGCATTTCAATCAGATTGCACTCATTAATAAACGAATAAAACTGTTGAGCTTTGTGTACCTGGATGGATGAACCTCCTCTTTTTTCATGTCTCTGCAAAACTACATTGAAATCCCCAAAAGTGCACCACGGGTGATAGCTAGCTGCTGCAAGTCTTCTGAGGACCTCCCACTGACGAACTTGCAAATGTATCTTAGAGCTTGCGTGCACGAATGTGGCTTCGAAATGTTCTCTGTCGGCAGTGGATATTTGGAGGTGAATGCACCACTGGAATTCTTCTTTCACCGTAACAGAACAGGTATTATCCCAGAGCACCCAAAATCCTTCTGCTCTGTCCTGGGCCGCGCTCCACCACCAGTTGGGAAAACCCCACTTCCTTATTTTCCTTTCAGAATTTTTGTTATTCATCAAAGTTTCAGATAGAAGAATGATGTTCGGCCTGTTCGTGCGAATCAGATTTCGCAGGTGCAGCCTTGTCGGGGGTTGGCCCATCCCCCGACAATTCCAGGCTACGATTTTCATGTGCTTGAGTTAGTCTGTTCCAATACAGCTTTGTCGCTAGAGGAACAGGCAGGAGAAGATGGGAGATCCGAAGCACGGGACGATCCAAACCTGGGTTTGGAGAACTCTGAAAGCATAGCGTCAAGGGCTTTCCTCTTTTTAGACGGATAAAGGCTCCCCACACCCCCACGGTCAAGGTCCAGGTCCATAGTCTTAGATTTGGGTCCTCTGTGTTGGATCTTCGGTTTAGTTTTTTGGATGGGCTTTTTATGATGAATAAGAGGGCTTGGGTTTAATTCCTTGAGGGTTAGGTGAGGGGAAGCAGAGAGGTTGAATTTCGGGTTCGGATCCAGCCCAGGCGATCCAAACTTAAAAAAGCCAGAAACCAACAGGTTGGGGCCATTACCGGTGGGCCCATTGAACAATACAAAGTTACCGTTGTTACCACCTACAGGTGTGGTAATTGGCAGCTCATTCACGCACGTCTTTGCAGTCTGACGAGCCCCAGAAGAAGAGACAGAGAGGTGAGGCTCAGAAGCCTCTCTGCCATACGGCGGCGGCGGTGCAGTAACCGATGAGTCTTGGTTCAGCTGCACTCCTGGACCGGGTTGACTCATCAGATGCTTCGTCTTCTTCCTCCCTTCTTCAAACAGAGGGTTCCTTCTTCTCCGCATGGGAATGATCATAGACTCGTCGTATTTCCTGATATCTTCACCATTCAGGCTTGGGGATTTTCTGTCCTTGCTCAAGAACGGGCTAGGACAGGATAGAACAGCATGACCAATGAGGCCGCAGGACATACAAAACCGAGGAAGGTTCTCATATCTGAAGTCCAGCCAAGTTCTCTCTCCTTCAATCAATTCCAAAAAAATCCCCGGGGGGATAGGTTGATCAAGGGGGAACTTGACTCGCGCAGAGACCTCGAAAGGGTTATGACTTTCATCCGATATTTCAAATTCCAGGCCTTCACCAAAAACGTTAATAAGATCAGTTAAAATTTTCCGTCATGATATCTACGCGGAAGGTTGCAGGTCCGGAGCCATATAGTAAAAGATTTGAAACCTAACCGGATGGCTTCTTCCTCCGATTCTACCGAGTCCATGAGCAACAGGGACGAATTCAAGACCCAAGGCTGGGAGAGCAGGATTTTCTCCTTGTCCTCTTTGCTTCCAAAAACCAGCATGAATCTCCGCTGACTGATTTTGATGGTTGTAGTGATGTCAATGTTTCTCCAGAGCCTTCCACATATGTTTTTGAAAGCATTCAGCTGAAAATCTTCGTCGCATGTCTGGCAAACTACCAGGTGTTTCCATTTGTTTGATAAGCGGTTTTTATCCTCTTCGCAAATCTTGAAAACCACTTCAGGTCTTGGCGGAATGAAGAGCTCACGCAGGCTTTGAGTTAGGTCTTCCATAGAATAGCAGGCAGACGGCACAGGGCTAAAAGGAAACCGAAATCGAAGATGAGCACCAATACCAACACAGAGGTGAGACTAAGACCGCAGGAAGGACCGAGAACCGCTTGGGGAGGGGGAGCCTTAGAGGGTTAGTGTGATCTCATAGGTGGGAGCGCACAGAGATAAAAGGGTCGAGATCCTAGGAAACCTGGAGCCGAACTTCCTGCCCCCTATATTAAACTCAATAATGATGGCGCTTTCCGTTCCTCTTCTACGAAGGCAGGTGCTGGAGGCATTTGTCGAAATGCAGAAGGTCTTTTTCTTGGAGCTTTTTCTGTCACAGCAAAGGTGAATACTGCCATTGAAGCTGAAGCCACAGCTGCTCTAGAAGGCCTACGGTTAGCTAAAGCATTGGGTCACTCTCATATCATCCTTGAAGCCGACTGTCTACCTCTCATCCATCTTCTATTGAAGCCATCAAAAGAAGGCCCGTGGAGAATTAAGGAGCTCTTGGCTTCAATCCGAATTTTATGCTCCTCTTTCATCCATGTTAAATTTGTGCATACTTTCCCAGAAGCAAATCACGCAGCTGACCTATTAGCCAATTTTGCTATTGATTTCTATGATTGCACGGTTTGCACCTGGATCCGAATTGTTCCTCCCTTTCTCAGTCTCTGTTTATTAGATGACCTTAGAGGCCGAGTGTATGTAAGACGTTCTAATTTGAATATATAATTTTTTGTGCTGGTTGCCCATCAAAAAAATTAAAAAAAAGCCTTTACATTTAAGTGGAAGTTTACTGTTCCAGTACTTAAGCGTACAATTCTACCCTTTGCAAACCCATTTTCTAACATCCCTTACCAAAAATACCCTTTTCCCTCTTGCCTTCGTTCCTTGCCCTAATCGACAAAACAGAAAAATCCACCGCTGAACGGCGACCATCAAATTAGAAACCACTGGCGAACAATGACCCAAAAGCACAGCCTAACCTACAATTTGGGAAGTATACATTCGCAACATGTAAGAGGGAAAGTGAAGATTCAGTTTTTTAGAATATCTCTCCATTTCCTTAATCAGTAGATTTGTTAGCGAAAATGATTCCAATATATACAGAAGATTTTGAGGAAAAAATTTACCAAGAATCTGAATTTTAAACTACAATTAAAAAAAATACAAACTCAAGTAATTCGCCGTCTGTTTGTATGTACGAGACTCACGAACTAAACTCCCTGTGATTTGAAAATCACTGGAGATTTTCAAATCGAGACGCTAATGTGCGCCCAGTCGAGTCTCTGTCCCGACAGTAGGAACAAGAAGTGACCCACATAGAGCTCAAACAATTTAAGCTTGAAAACTCCATATATCGTTGGCGTTGCCATTGTAGTTCGCACCGTAGGTGTCCGGATTGAACCTCTCGAGACTCATGTAAGCGCAGGTACCCACATATGAGTTGCAGACTTGCAGGGATCGAACGTCCGGCACATGATCTTGCTCACTCCAAAATCGGCAATGTCTCCGCCGGGCTTCTTGAAGCTCTGGTGGCACTGGATGACAAAAGGTGAGTCCGTCCGACTGAGGATATCCATCTCGAGGGCGAAGAAGGCTGACAGAGGATATCCACCCTCTACGTGCGTAACAAAAGAATTAGACACCCCTTTCCAAAATAAAATGTTACAGTGGAAAATATTTTCTCGAAGAAAAAATTCCAAGAAAAAATTTTCATTCTTTGTTTTTTCCAAGTGTTTGGATGTAACATGGAAAATGTTTTAGAATTTTATTCTTTTTTCTTCTCTTATATAATTGCAACTAAAAACACCTTTCCCTAAGGACTAAAGTGGCTTGAAGCCCTAGCCAATTCAATCCCAGAGAACAACAGTAACACCCCAAGTATTCCAATCGGGAATATTACCAAAAAATATATATATATTCCAATTGGGAACTGATTCAAGATGCTCACGGAGTTCCCAAAAACCAATCCGAGAATCAATTTCCCAATTCCTAGAGATAGCACTGGAGCCCCACTTCGTCCACCAAATCGGTACTGCCCCGCTAAACCTCCAGCTCCATGGTAGACGGGCATTGCTCCAAACTAGCATCCCGCCAAGTTCATAGCTCCAACATTGATAGAAACCGCCGTCGCTGATACCTCCCTATATGGAAAAAGATCAGCAGACAATTTGCACATGGCGATCACCGAATTCAGAACGGATAGTGCAATCTGAGGGATTGCAGCTCGAAGAAATTCGGTTTTTCAGTCATCCCATGTGATCTTTATCACATGAATACTCGAAGGGTCGAATTTGAGGTGTTTAATAATGGAAGGATTCCGAAGAAAACATAGTAGCAATCCGAACAGGAAAACCAAAAGGCTAGCTGGAATTGCAGATAAGACACGCAATCTCCGGTGAGGATGAGGAGGAGGACGAGAGGGGTCAGTGGAAGCCACGACTTCTTCTGATTCAAGCAGAGAATCTTCTTCGTTGACTACATCACCGGAACCAGTAACTAGGATTACAAAGACGAGCGTAGAGAGAGCAAGTATAAGACCATCAAGGCCAAGCCAAGGGCGAGGACTGGTTGCTTTTCCAGTGGTGAAGTTCTGATTGTAGCGACTGTATTTGATGGCAGAGAAGGCAAAGGAGAGGCCTTGGGAGAGTTGGATTCCACGAACGACAGGGAGAGGAATGAAGTGATAGAAGACAGACATGAGACCAGTGACGCCGAGAATGAAGAGGACGGAAGCGGTAGAAATCCCAGCGGCCATGATCTTGGGGACTGTTCGGTAGGTCTGGGATTCGGAGATGGTGACGGCAGCAATCGACTTCATTCGTTGTGCCCTAGGAGGAGGACGAAAACACAAGACTCACCGAACTACCTTCATCGAAGACGTCGTCGTGCCCTGGTAGGAGGAAAAACAGAGCCGAAGTCGAGGAGGAAGAGAGTCAAAACACGGGTTTGCCCTGGCGGAAAATAACTTCCGCTAAATTTTAGCGGAAGTTATTTTCCGCCGATTTTCCGTCAATTAGGAAAAAATTTTCCATTAATTTTCATTTTCCACCGAAACAAACGTTCGGAAAATTTCAAAATTCTAGAAATATTTTCTTTTCCTTATTTTCCGGTGAAACAAACAAAGCCTAAGAGTTAGTTATGATACTCATATACATGGCAATAATAAACCTTGGTATTGGAATCAGTTGGGAAAAATTTAGAAGGTGTTTCAAGTATAAAATGTCAAGCAGAAAACAGAGAACTTGACCATTCTTTTCATATTCATCCCTGCGATTACTTACGACGCAAACTAATACAACGTTTCTGTAGGTAGAGGATTGACTGCTCACTGTTATCCTCCTTTTACCAGTTCCGTTTTCTCTAAGAATTGAAGATACGAAGAGCTGCCATGTGGATGCACCGGTGACTAAACCTTACTCGTCATTTAAGTGATGTAGATCCATTTTTGTTAAGTCCTAGATTATTCTTTCATCTCTCCATGTCAATGTCAATGTTAAGTTCTTGAAATTTTCAACAAAAATCCTGAATACATATGCATCTGATCAGTACAACTACAGTTGACTTAAATTTGTCTTAGATTATCCTTTCACCGCCAAAATTTTACGTCTCTTATCAAGTGATATCAATTCATCCGCTTAACCACCATGGCTCTTACTGCACAAGAAAGAAATGAAAAATACTATTACAAGCTAATGTTCTGTGCTCCTTAAGTAACCATGTCATTACCTATTAGCAGATTCAACGGCCATTGCCAGACAAGTAAAGAAGGAGCAATCAAACCTTCGACAAGCACAAGTTTGTTCGAGCTGCTACAGTGCTTCACCCATTGATTACCTTTTAACTTCTTCATATCCGAGCTCCATAAGTTCCTCAGCACCGGGCTATTTTGATCGATTCCAAAGTCAAATAAATAGGAAGTCTTTTCAATTCACAATACAATAACAAAATGGATTAACTTCCCTGACAAATGGATATCCACAGCACTTCTGCAAGAGAATTATCAGTCCGTTAAAGCTTAAAGGTCTACTCTGAGGCCAAATGCCCCACCAATTTTTTGTCAAACTGATTGACTCGACTTAGAAAAACTTTAGAGAATTTGTGCTCAACAGTAACATTAAATGTAACTGAGCATTTTTCTTTCCTAGAATGCACATGGAACTAGCCTGCTTCCTTGTCTAGGATACCAACTTTCACAGTATATAGTGGCAATTGAAATCAATGCTGTGAAAAATGGAAAAGAGAAGGCTCAATACCAATCTACGATAGCAAGACGTTGTATTGTGTGTGTAGAAGAGGAAGAGACAACAGAACACTGGACAGCTGTAAACCCATAATCATTTGAATATTGTCTTTGACAGGTTCATGTAAGTAAATGACCCATTTTGGCAGGGATTCAATTAGGTTTGGATTCTCTGTTCAGTATTAACTATTGGAATCGGCATCAATGAATTTCAAGAAAACCATCCCTACATCAGTACAGGGAGGGCAATCAGAAAAATAATTGACATTAAAAAGGAAAAACAAGTGCTATTTGAGAGTAAAAGATACGACAACTGTAGTCTAAGACAGCATCTATTTTCGATGGAATTTGCTCAAGCCTGAAGAGACTTTCCTCTTCTTCTTTTTTTCTCCTTTCCTTCAAATAGGGTATTTGTATTATTGTGCCTAAGCACTATGAAAGTTTTCATCCATTTTTTAGTACCAGAACCAACGCTTGGGGCAAAATAAGAAACTGTGGCCAGACCTTAATAAAATAAAAAAGGTCAGTGAAATGAATCACTAGAACAAATGCACAACTCTACGTGATACAAAAAGAGAGTCAAGGTCAAATATGTTCAATTAAACTAACAAAAAAAGAATGGAAACCGAAAGTAAGTGCAGTAAAGAGGACAAGCAGAAAAGCTTAAGATATTATGAGACATATTATCTCACATCCTAAGATTATTTGCAAGGAAATCCCATATGCAAGAGATAAACTGGTACGCCAAGTCACTCGATTCCAACATTTTCTAGCTCCTGCTTTCTTATCAATGTTCATCCCCTCATATCAATTGTTACTACTTCAAGACCACTACAAATGACTCCAATCTCAAATAAAATTCAGCCAAAAAAAAATGGAAATCTAATATAAGTGCAGGAAGAAGGCAGACCAACAGGGAGACAGCTCAAAAAATGAGAAAAAAGAAGTCCAGATGCAAGAACAAACCAGCACACAAACTATCAAGAGACGCCAATGCTTTACAGGCCTTGCTATGTTCTCAATGTTCATCCCACAAGATCGACCACTCGCATCAAAAGACTCCATGTAGCTGAAGACAAATTTTCATCCCACCAAACAAATGACTCTCATTGAGTGTAAAACAATTAAACTAAGATATTTAACACAATCTAGGTTGCTACTGCTAGTAAGGGATTTTTTCTTCTTTTCTGGGTATTAAGGGAAGGGGGACTGGGGGTGAAGGTAGGATTCGATCCTAGGCCTCAGGTACAACCATCCTGAGGCTAGTAAAGGAATGTTTTGACTTATGTGCATCTTTCCAGGGAGAGAAAAGAGAGAACTCACAACTAGATATCATCTAGGGGTGGCTCAGATAGCTATCTCAAGCATGCTTCCTCTTCTTCTTCTTCCTTATTATGATGAGGCCAAGCTATGAACCTTTTAATGATTACACATGGCATCTTCAAGTCTTACTTGAAAATAAAAATGTTTCAGCAATTAAAAACACAATTTAGCAGCAATAAACTTATCTGGACTAAAATCTGTGACAGAATCCACACCCTAAGAATTCACTTGTGCATGATTAAGCCATATAATGATCATAATTTATCACGTTATCAAACTAATAGACAAACGGCTTTGGATATTAGAAAGCAAAACACAGAAAACACGCAGTAGAAGATTTAACACAGGGGAAGGAAAAAAGAACCTTTATTTTTCATTTTTGAAATCACTTTATCTACTGCCAACTTCAGTTGGAGTTTTAGCAATGATCGAAAGAGCGTGTAATCCACTCTCTAACTCCTCTTTCAATAGATCGTAAATGAGCCGATGCCTCTTCACCAAACTTTTCCCTTCAAACTCTTCCGAAACGATTCTCAGATTGAAATGCGTCTCACCTGCGTATCCTCTGACACCTTCGTGACCTGCGTGCTGATAAGAGATGTCTTCAACTTCCAACTCCACAGGATGAAGCTCCTTCTTCAATCTATCCTTAATCCTCTCTCCTCTGCTTCCCAAATTCCCACTCGGATTCAACGCAGTTTCACTAGTTCCACCTTTACCTGATGTCAAACCCTCTCTACCCTCCAAATTCTCACCAACATTTTCATTCGGCAGACTTGAATCCATACTCTCGACCTCGTTTCCAAGCCCAGATCCCTCGCCCCCTGTAGACCCATCACCCTTTTCAGCTTCCACGTAGAGTTGTAACGCTTTCTTTTGCATCAATTTCAACATATTCAGGAACCCATTATTCCTCGAAGGGGTTAGACTCTGCTGGAGCCCAAGCATCACAACAAAATCCGGCGAAACCTTCAAAATCTCTGGTACGGGTCGACCTGAAAACCCTTGAACAAGAAGGGCAGCGAGTCCTTTGGTGAGAACAGAGTCCGAATCGGCTTCGAATTGGACGTTCCTGTTCGAATCGAGGTAGGCCCTGACCCAAACCTGAGAGACGCATCCCTGCACCTTGTTCTCGCTGGTCTTGAACCGTGCATCGAGAGGAGCGAGGTTTCGACCGTAGAACAGGAGCTGCTCATATTTAGCTTTGGGCTCTTTTACGGCTCGGAATAGCTCTACGATCTCCCGAAGCTTTGGCGGTAGTTCTTCGATGGGCTGCATAGAAGCGGGAGCGACAGACGAAGAAGAAGCTGTGGTTTTAGTGGGTATTCTCTGAATTGAGATAGACGAAAAGGAGAGTTTCGATGGATATGATACGAATGAAATTAGGGTTTCGGAGACAGGAATTCTAGATTTGAGATACTGAGGGATTTGATGAGAAAATAAACGGAACGAAGAGGAAATCGACATGGATTAAGAGATCTGAGTTTTTATAAAGAGAAGTCCGGACGAGCCTACGGCAATGGGAACAAGTTGCAGAATTTGCTGCACCTCACACATCGGGACGAATATATAACATGGTGATTGGCGATTGTGAGCCGTAGCCTTCCACATGTCATGATGCTAGAAGCAACGTCTAAACTATGAGAGCAAAGTAGGAAAATTTTTTGCAGAACAAAAAACTGGTATTTCAGATTTAAAAACCTAAAATGTTGGGTTGCCGGAATCAAATTTATTACTAGACCATTGTTTTTAACACACGTTGGGAAGATTTTGTCCTGCCGTTCAAAATAACTACCAGGTGGCACAGGCAATATTTTACGTATCCAATTGAAATAGGGATGTGAGTAAATGGTTCCAAAGTGAAAATAAGAAGACACATGTACCCTCATAAAAAATCCGGCGATAAGGACATATCAGAAAAAAAGTTATATTGGAACTATGTATGGTAGGGGTCCAACTCTCTACCCAAAAAGTAAAAATGGTAAGGGTTCAGCTTGGTTTGGTTAAAATCAAGACCAATTGACCCAAATCAACTAAGATTGGTTTAGTTTGGATTTCAAAATATATTGTTTGATTTTGGTTTTAACATAGATAACCCCAAACTAATTTGGATTGGTTTTTGGTTGATGTATTAATCGAACCAAACCGAACAAAAACCAGACTTAAAAATATGTTCCACTAAACTAAACCCAACCAAAACTATGTGTATACATTCAGTTTGATTTTCGATTTGGAGAGATCAGTTCTCAATTTGGTTCAGCTCATTTTAGGTTGAAAGTGATTTACTTTCAATTTGATGTCAAACTGAACCACAGTTCGAGCTAATGAAGGGATACGGTACGTGTTTTGTGCCTTCTACCCTTTTTTCTTCAGCCGAATAAAGGACAAACCAAAACACAATGACTTCGTTAACGCTAGAATAAAATGTCAAACGGCAAGCCTGTGAAACTATTCCCGTACTCCAAAATTCAAAATAGTGCATCTCTCATATAAATAAATCAGTATATCCAGCCGCAAAATAAGGATAAATAACAGCAAATCCAAGTTCACGCCATGCCCCATAACTCCAAAACTGGAATGGCCACCAACCGGCATGTAGATAATGACATGATATTTCCTGATTTGGGTAAAACTCTCTCTCTCAACGATCTTTCAGGTCAAAAAGATGCACCAACAGAAAGAAATGGACAAATAAAATCAGCTGCGCCTCATCAAGTCAATGTACAAACCATTGCATGATACTTTCAGTGTGGCTTGGATTAGTAAGTACCTCAAACTGACTTATAGGGGGGCCACCATTTGCTGATCATCATCATCATCTGTTCCGAAGTATCGGTCTCCAAACTCACCCATGCCAGGGATGACACGAAAATCTTCATTCAAGCCTATGTCAATCTCAGATGTTACAATCTTAATTCTCGGGTATCTTTTGCAAACCACATGCACTCCTTGAGGTGCCTGGTTAAATTCAAAAACTCATTATGCACTGCAGGATATGGAACTGAAACATGTAGGACACCATAAACATGAGAAGGGACTGTGTTCCAGATATTGCCCAGAACATATCACCATATAATGTTATAAGTTGCCTGGTCTTGAGATTGATCGATAGTCTATCAAAGATTATAGAATCTGTAGACTGCATTTATTTAGTTTCTTCACAGAAGATATGGACTCAGAAGGATTATAGAATCCATAGAGTGCATTGGTTAAATTGGTCCATAAAAGAATAAACAGTGGAACAAAATTCAAGCAGTTTTCCTCAAATAGCATAGATAAGATGCGGATGGCTAACTGCAAAAATAGCTTTCTTCAGAACAGGAAGACCAATTATGAAATTACCAGTAGGAAAGCAACCAGCAACCAATTCCGGGAGAGGTAATATGACTTACAGATATAAGATTCAGAAATATGATATTAGACTCCGGTACACCCTTCCTTGTGAGTAACGAAATAGCTTTAACAGCTGAATTTCCTGTAGAATTATAGTAACAATGTTTAGAACAGTTCAACTCAGACAGCAGCAAATAAAAGTTTAAAAGATTTGAATTAGTTTTCCCACATCATATGTATGTTAAAAGAAAAACCAGAAACATTACATTCATTTTCATAATACAAGTTCAAAAAAAGAAATGGGGAAAAGAATGTGAAGGAAAGAAACGCATTATGCTGACATGTGGTATGCTTCAATCACATGTAGCAGTTACATGAGAAAGAGACTCTTAAAAAGCAACTACATTGAAATTATGAACAGGGTTTACCTGACCGGCAGTGCCCGGTCCCAGTAAAAACTGTACCAGAGGGAGAAAATTAAAACAAAAATTGCAGTTTTGGCAATGACTGGTATTGGTCCAGCACAGTCCAGTACCAGCCAGTACAAAGCTAATTCGGTCTGATTGAAATAAAATTTCTCAAAAAAATAAAAAGAAAATTAGGAAAAAGTAATTAAAATTTTTTGAATTTATGCTCTCGGTTTGCAAATTTCTCAGGCCATATTGAGTTAGACTGAATGGTTCAAACCGGTACTGCCAGTCCCATTCCGACTCAGGCAGTCCCAACTCAGGACCACCCAAGTTTAGTCCTTTAAAAAGGATGGTACCAGACCAGCACCCTCCGGTCCCAGGTTGGACCGGACAGTCCAGACTGGTACTTTCCAGTCCGGTAAACCATGATTACGAACTTTAAAGGAAACATACACCGTTAAGTATCCTATCAGAAAATTGATTGAAAACTGGAAGTCTACGACTTGGTTTTAGATTACCTTAAAATCAAAAACCGAAGTGAGCAGTCCAGAATCAAGCATATGCAACACATGATGTTAGTATATTAAACCAAATCAAACAATGAAAAACCAAAAATTTAATAAAATAAGCCACAAAAGAAAAAAAAGAAAGAGAACAAAATTTCAGGATCATAGCTGAAAACCACTATAGATAAGCAGATTTAGCCAAAATGAAAGTTCCTTTTCGATCCTAAATTTTTATAGAAAAACAGATGAATCAGAACAACCTGATTCTCAACTTTCTATCCTTCTTATAACCACTTTTTACATATGAACTAAAACTGAGTGGACTGGAGTTCTTTTTGGCAGAAATAGCATGGTCAAAACTGACTGAAAATATGTTATTTTAGCTTTGAACTCTTTGAGGCTTCATCTGATTCTAGTTTCAGGTAGATTTTTTTTTCTTTTTTTTGTATTGAATTGATATCCACCAAAAGCAAAACATTTCAGATGACATGACTTGGTATTATCCAAAATTTTATAATGCAGTAAACCATACCCACACCAATCTGAAGTCCACTACAATGAATTGATGAGTGACGTACCTAGTAAGGGTAAAGAACGAATATAGGTTGCAAGTTCATCAATGTAGTCTATATATAATTAAACATTATTCATATGTTTGTATGGATGAACATAGATATTAATAATAGCATAATATGGACAACATTTTCAATTCTGAGGACAGACAAACCTGTGCCTAAGATAGGATCCAAAAGTAATACATGCCTTTCTGCAATGTCTTTTGGCAGTTTTTCATAAATTAGCTGCACAGTTGTTAGAAGATCAGAAAAAGAGGCGAGGAAAACAAATTTAAACCAGAGAAAAGAGAATGCCGTGAGTTCCATGCTGACCTGCTGACCATTGTCACCTTCCCTGTGAATAAGAATCTTCCCAATCTTGATACCTTTACAACATGCGCGCAGAGCATTCTCCATACTTTCACCACTGGAATAAGTTATTGAATGACTCAAACACAAGGTCTTCGGAAAACATTAAATCTAACATTTGAGTTTTTCAAAACCATATAAGAGCATAAGCAACAAAATGAAGTGGAATGAACCAATACAGGGATAAGCAGAAATTATCTTCTGATTCTTGCTGAAGAAATCATTCTTTTGATTCTAGTGCGGAAACAACTCCTTCAGAATAAATGGGTATGGGAGCTGCTGACTGCTAATGTGTGAAAGAACATTGAAATAAGAACTCAATTACTTTGTTAGGTTTCTCATGTATCTGGTGCAGTCTGAGGGAATTCAGACACATGGTTGAGTCCACTAAAGCTGTAACAGTCTTCCAACACTACTGCAGAAATCTTTTCCACCATTCTATATGATGTCCTCCTCCATAACAGCCACTGCTATCAGGACTAAAAATATTTACCCAATTGCCAACAAAATTGGAGTGCTTGAAATCTTTCTTGTTTGCAGATTAAAAAGAAAAAAAGATCCTTGGCACTCTAAATTTACATCAACCAATTAAAACAAATTAACATGAGCCTGAGGACAGAAATACGCATTAAAACTCAATACCTTTAACCTTGGTTGAACATTGAACCCAGGGCGTCATAGGGTGAACGGTTCAACCAGCAGGACAAACACCAAGATTATGACATTGTAAGTAGGGGTGCAACTCGGTTCGGGTTGGTCTGGTTTGAACTCAAGCTAAGACCGAACCGAAGCTATTAGAAATTAACCCAAAACCGAACCGAACCGAAATATAAACCGAACCAATTATAAATAAGAAACCCGAAATCCAAACCGAATCATATATTCGGTTCGGTTCTAGATCAAAACCGAACAAATAGTAAACCTTTTTATTATTTATTATTAAAAAGTTTAGTCTGGCCTTCAGTTGAATCGGTTCATGAGCTTGAACCGTTTCATGAGTTTGAATCATTTAAAGGGTCAAACAGAAGAAAGCTTGGTTTAAGGCATGAGAGAGGAGGGGTTGCTTTTATAGTAGTTGGCCAGGGAAGAAAACTTTTCCCTGGCCGATGTGGGACTCAAGGGAAGAAAACTTTTCCCTTGAGTCCCACATCGGCCAGGGAAAAGTTTTCTTCCCTGGCCGACTACTATAAATTAAAGGGTTTAGACTGCCATCATGAGAGACCTTTTTTTGACAAAGGTAATGACCACGTGTGTTGGTCAAAGCCTTTATTAAAAGAACTTTTCTCACAACTTTTTAATATATAACAATTATATATATGTTTGTATATTTATATTTATATATTTGTAAGTTTATATATACTTTATAATATATATGTATACAGTGTCGGGTTTCGGTTCGGTTTGGTTAATTGAGCCTTTAACCCAAAACCAAACCAAACTAATTCGGTTTTAGTATATTTAAAACCAAAACCGAACCGAGGTCGGTTTGGATCGGTTCAGATTCGGTTTTGACCGGACCGAGTTGCACCCCTAATTGTAAGACATTTTCAGTTCAAAATAGGATTAAAAGAAAAATGATACGTGGCATACATAGACACCCACTGTTAATACTTGCATGCTTTGTAAATAAACTGGTTCTTTTGAAAAATGTCACCATGAAACCAGTTAGGCTCCAGTTTACCAGTTTTCCATGTTGACTGCAATTCGATCAAGTTCTGAAACCATTTCTAAACTTTGTGGAATGGTGCACATGCTTACCAGCCATTCTCACTAAACATTTTCAAAAACAAATTCATCCAACAAACATAATTCCAAACTCATATATAGGTTGAAATAAAAAGGCACAAAATTCCAGTATATTGTCAATTATGTCATAGAATCAAATACTTTCCGTAATATGGCCCACAAGAGCAGCAGTACCTTACAAAGCTGAATCCTAATCATAGAATATGAGGAAAATCATGGCTAGCTAATTAACTTATCATCTCAAAACTCAATGACATTCATAGCTCATCTTTTCTGGAATAGCTAAAATCAAATTAATACAATTCCCACTTTAGAAAGAAAAATATACTTCCAGTTCATAGAATGTCTTGACTTATTGACACAAACCAGAATGAATACTGAAAGTGTACCTTCTAATTACTGAGACACCACATAACCTTTTACAGAAATCCACTCCAGTATACACAGACCCTGCATTTATATTTTATGCCTTGAAAGAGTAAGAAACCATCCACCCACAAAAGAGAAAGAAATCGTTCACCAAGAAATGGTAGTTCCACATGAATATCAAGACTATATTCTCGTATCTTGCAAAAATAATTGCTTCAGAAATGATAATCACTTGATCTGAAAATTAGATGAATATGTTAGAAGACATGATTCAATCCAAATAGTCTAATCTATCAACTAAAGTACTATATCCAACTTCAACAATCATGAGGAACTTGCAATACAAGACAGCCTACATGAGTTGTGTAGATAATGTAACTTCAATAAACTTCTAAAAAAAACAACTAAATTTGGTATTGAAATAATCAAAACTTGCAATATGCACATATTACTTGATGAGTTTATGAATCCAAGACTTGAGAGTTTCATGATAAGTAGGTTAGTGCGTAAAGCTGATATGAAATTTCATTGCTGTGAGCTATGGAAAGTGTCAAGAAAAGTATACAAACTATTGATATCACTACACTCATTCTAAAATACAGTCTTAACAATAGAAATACATAAAGCAGCCATAGTGTCTGTGTTTGTGTGAATGTGTGATTATCATTTTTGTTCAAGCACGGCTTATCTATAAAATATGCTCAAAATAAACAGTTTTTACAATAAATTTCTATCTTTCAACAGACAAATGGAAGTGATAGAATCAGGAGTCAATATGCAAATGCATAGAAAGCGAAAAATAAGACTTTACCATCCCTTTTTTTTCCTTTTTTTGGTAAAGGGACAATGAATTCACACCATATCTAAACAAATTTAGACGCATTTCAATTTCATGATTGCAGAGCTGATCATTTCAAGGTATGGAAAACTATCAAACTCCAGACCGCATACAAATAAATACATCTAATAATGGCTTTGCATAAGCTTGACAAGAATAAATATTAGCAAGATAAATTCATTGATAAATTGCGCTCACCAGTTGGAGTGGTCACCTGCTTTTCTGTAAATGGGAGATGCCCCAACCCATGTTCAACAACCTGTTGACAACATAAAAAGCTTGATCAGAAAACATAAGAAAAAAAAACTATAACCCAAAACTAAAACTTATCCAATGGAAGCCACAACTAAAATTACAACTGATCATTGTATGTTATAGCAAGGGACATATACCAAACGAATTAATCGATCAGCATAGAATACAAAATCATGCTTTGTTGTTTGACAATCACGTATGAGGGTATGCATACCACGTATCTGCAAAAAGCTGCAGCAATTTAAGCACTTCAAGAAGCATAAGGAACTGAATATTGAACTCTGAAGATCAATAAATGAAGATTGGACCCTAATATACCATTAAAAGTTCTTATTACAGAAAACGACAAGTTTAAATACAGCTGAAAATAATGAGATTAGAAATTCAGGTGTTACCTGAAAAGTTGATTGAATGACATAAAAATTTGGGTATATTTTACAGAGGTCATGTTGACCAAGCTTCGTACGGATATGTTGCACAATTAGATCAATTGCAACATGATTATCCCCTCCCCTTGGAATGATAATATCCGCATACTTTTTTGTTGGCAGTATAAAGTCATCAAAAGCAGGCTTCACAAATTTCGAATACTGCATATCACTTTTTGCGTTATTACAAAGCTCAAAATTCAAAATGAGTAATAACATAAGAAAACTGCAATGATTTGCATTAAAGCATTGAATAATGTAAAATTTCATATCCTAGAGACAAGATACATCACATTCTTCAGAACTTGTCCACAATTCTCATGGAATAAAGTTTCAGGATTAGTCAACTGCAAATAAACTTGCAGGATTACAAAGGCCACTTAAGTTAAAAGTAAGAATGCATTATTGTGATACAATTCGGATGTGCATGAAAGTTAGCATTTAGATTCTCAATTAGTTTCCTTCAAAGAAAATTCAAAGTATTATCACAGCAATTACAGAAGAAAAACACAATCAAGAAATCAAGGTTCTTTCAGAAAACAGTTTGGCAATGACTTCCAATGACTTGCTGTAGCTATGCCCAGGAATTGAGACAAGCTATGCCCAGGAATTGAGACAGCACTTAAAATTACCTACAGGACCTTGAACTCAAGGATAAAAAGAGAAAAAAATTTTAATTATTTCTTTTAAGAGTATCAGTCTTCAATAAAATAAATAAAGCACCATATCTCTGTAACATCCACACCTTCAAGCTTGCATGATCTAATGGCAGAAATTCAGTATTCTTATTTTGAACTCAAGTTACGAACAACTTGTATAACATGTAAAAACAATATATCATCCATTTCGTTTTATCCACAAGTTACCATATGAAGCTACACGATCCACTATCAAGGACACAGCAGAATCCCCTATTTGCTTTAATAATATGTGCAAAAGAATCCCAATCAGAGATATTTCTGTTCTATAGTACAAAATAAAATTTAACCTGGTCAAGTACTGTTCCAATATCTCTACCCTTCTCAGCCGTATCACGCCTTATCCTCCTTGCCAAGCGGACATCAGCATCTGCACTGAAAAATTTTCATCATTATGATCATAAGAGCATATGTGGAACGTTAAAAATGCAAAGAAGTCCATACAAGTGATCAAAGAAAATTGCAACTGAAGCTGTCTTAATTCTAGTAAAATTTGTACCACAGAACTTTTTCACTAAATTCAACAAAAAAAAATTCTTCTGGGACGAGACAAATGCTAAAGCAATAAAGACACAGAACACCACCCAAAGGATGAGATAGGAGAAGTTTAGTGACATCCATGCAGTGAAAAGATGAACAAGAATAAAATATTTAAAAAACATTCATGAATCATACGCAGCTATAGATGCTTAGAACTTCAACCATTTCAACAAGCTAAATATCTGCAATGATAAAGGTAAATGAAATGCACTGCTATACATATTTTTATCATACACCTGTATAAATTTCAAAACTCAATGGAAAAAACGGAATATGCAAAGAGCAAACAAGAGACAAGAAAAAAAAAATTAGAAATCAGCTCCATGCAATTGTTTAAGAGGAAACTCAAAATTTGAACACATATAAATCAATAAAAGAGCAGAAGAGCAGGCCAAGATACAGTTGAAAAATCAGTTAGGAACTGGAAGTTTAAGAACTATCATCTATGGCCTAAGTCACAATGGCAAGCGTATCATTTTAAACACTGATTTTGATGAGCTGATATATTAATAGATAACATGCAAGCACAATACATTTTGCAATTAAGTTATAAATTAAGAAAGAAGATAGTTACAACAGAAAAGAAAGTAATCAAAGTTTCATCTATTTATATTGAACGAAAACAAAACCAAAAAAAAAATATTGCAAGAACATGAAATGTCCGTAGAGGATACTTTTGGCCAGTAGAACTCAAAAAAGCAATGTGACAAAGAACGACTAAGCAAACCTGTGATACAGAGGAAGTATGTGCAGAAGATATAGAAGAGAAAATCTAAGCAATGTGATCCTTCAGACCAATATTTCTCCTCATATCCAATCCCATTTGTCCAGCTTAGTCATAGCCATTACAAAATCAAATTCTACAGTAAAGCAACTTTCTGCTTCTATTGTGATGCTAAAAGTGATCACCATCCCTTCCTCTACTTAAAGGTGGAGAAAATTTTATGATACATGAAAATTAAAATTGTGGACTGTTATACATGAATTACTTGATAGTAACTAGTCAGTGACCAGAGTTTATCTTGCAATCACCAGTATTGCTGTCTATTTATTTAGTTAGTTTTAATGTAACCTACACTTCTTACCCAATTGCAACCAGACTATAATTTTAACCATATCAAGGGTGACCTGAGAAGTTGCAATGGATATGCTCAGAAGAGTCTTAGGGACTTTTCTCAAGTGTGTAGCCACTCAAGAGATGCCATTTATCCCACATAGGGATTCCTTTCTTTCCTGAAAAGAATCCTTCTTTTTCATGTTTTCTTTATTTAGAGGATCGACAGTTAACGGATAAACGTAGTGGTCAATTATTCCATGTGAAACCAATTAAGCAATCACAAGTTTATCATAATTGGCACAGCTCCCAATCACATTTTCAGTTGCTCTAGTTTGGTTATCTAGATCATCATGATAATTTCATGATAGTCTACAATCTACATCTTCATTGTCAATTTACCACAACAGATTTTTGTAGGACCATATATCACTTGGCAAAATGAGGTCTTATTCTTCATGATGATATTGTGATCACCTATGATTTCTCCATATATCTATTAGCATATGACATGTATGGATGGATGGCAATAGGCCTGAATTGGGTGGGCTTGAGCTATCAATGAATAATATAATTGTAATAGTAAAGCAAGTATCAAATTGCAAACAATTTCTGCGTATTTTAAAGATGCCCAAGAGAAATAATAATGCAGGATCTAGATAATAAGAGAACATAACAAATGGATGTAAAAACAAGAAGAGAACCTGTATCAACAAATATTTTCATATTCATCAAATCCCGCACCCGAGGATCGTGAAAAAGTAGTATCCCTTCCAAAATTATCACATCTGAAGGATTAACCTGCCAAAGATGCTTATAGGGATGAGATTTTCTGATATAACAAAAACAAAAATGTAAAACAGTTAAATCAGATACCAGCACATGCCCTTTCCTAAGTTTCACACAGAAGTTCCAACAGAATTGAAGGTGCATTAACAAATCAAACACATGGGTTTGAATGTTAGGATGGCAGAACAGGATTCATGTTACCAACCATAATTAATTGGGATAAGGCTGTTGTTATTAGATACATGTTTAAAATTAGGACTTTCTGAGATTAAATTCTTAGAGAAAATGCCATCCTGGATGGATTGAAGATGACAACCCATCGGACACACCAACAGAAATGAATTAAAGAAATGAGCAAGACTATACTTTAAGACTAGCTATCTGAAAATGTTAAAGATTGCCAAGAATATCAATTTTGGCATTGAATATTGAGATAAGGATAATAAATATTCATAGTCCACGGTCACACATTAGCTTAGCATTCTACTCCAGAATCTAACGGCACCATCAAACACATTGAAATAACGATCTTTTATGCTATGTAAGAATAATATACCCTTCTTGTTGGCAGTACATCATTTTTGTTACTCCTGAAGTCATAGTTGGATATATCAACCGCCTGCCCATGCTTTAGCTTCTCCATGGAATATAGAAGTTTCTCAGTGTCAAAGGAATCTGACAATGAGAAAGATAAATTCCGTATAAGCATCTTACTGCAAACAAAATAAAATTTGGACATACTGCACACAAGTTACACTGATCACTAGAATTTTGTTTTTCCTTTTTTTTTTTTTTACCCCTCTTTCAAGGCCAAGCTGGACTTTGATGCAAGACCTCTTGTTTGAGCTGCAGGTTCTAAATCTTCACAGATTGAGGGGTTTGCCTTACATCTATGACCAGTGGTTCGTGAATTGTAAGCTTAAAATACTTTACAATGACTCAGTGGTATCTGAAGCGTTTGATAGCAAAGAGGATGGGAAATTCTATGTGCATTACACTTTATTGAGAGAAGTCTTCATGGCAGCAAGCCATCAGAAAACCCAAGCTAATGGCTTTCTGGGAAATTGCCAATAAAGAACTTGATCATCACAAAAATTGTCATTCAGAAGAAAACATGACCTGTTACTTTATGTGCTAAATCAGAAAGGAACTTTCATCAGTGTGCTTAATATACAGTGATGTTTCCCTTTTAGTTCAAGAATGTAACATTGCTTAAACCACATTCAAATGCAAACCACAATAAAGAAAGAAATGTATGAACCCAGTTTATAAACCACAAATGAAATACCTCAAGTGGGACTCATAAAATCAGTAATAACGTGGTATTATGATTATAAACAAAATGACAACAATAATACCTTCAACTTAAATTTCATCTAGGTATAACATTTCTGAAATGCATGCTTACAAAAAACAGAAAGAAAGCAACAAAATTTGAGTTGATCTGTTCTATCAAACCAATTGATGAAATTTAGATAACAGTTGTTTTCCATTACCGGGATGGTCGAAGTTGTATTCATGAACTCGTGTCAGTTCCTCTTCAGTCAAATTGTGATAAAAGGAATCCTGCAATATCAAGCATTTTAAAATACTTACTTTGCAAAGTACAGGAGCATACTAGCATAAATCAAAGCGAGCTGGCATTTATTTGAAAATTTATACAGGAGAAACAACTTTATCAAACGAATTTTGGTTATGAACGTACAGATCTGCTGATTCATGTACTCAAGACCCAAAGAGGAAAACTTGACTGTGCAACTAGACAAGATCTCGGCCCACATATGGGAGGCATATGATTATTCGAGAAGCATAGTTGTTTTCATTGTTATCTACATAAGAAGGTTAATAAGTAAAAACAGAAAGGACAAAAGAAAATGAAGAAGTTATTCAACAGAAACATATATGGTTTGACAACTCATAAGAGGAAAACTAAGGACAATCTATGTATCATTGAATAACTTCACTGTTCTTACCATGCCTATCCATTCCTCTCAAGAGCTTGAAAACAATGTTTACATACTTTACCAGCTATGTTCTAATCCATTTCTTCTGCAATGCCTGAAGAGAGGTGATCCCATAAATTGGCTCCCCAGGCTTAGGTTGGCAAGTTTGAAAGACATTTCAATGTCTATAAGGGTGACTAAGGTACTAATTGGTCACTAGTTGAAATGTGAAATGAACGTAAATGAGGCAACTCCACACTCACTTAGACCTCTAAATAGAAATAAGTTGTTTTACAGAGAATAAAATATTATTTTTCTTATCACAATATAATTCTCTTTTTCCCTTTTTCTAAGATATCTTCCACTCACTTGAACCTCTAAACAGGATAAGGAATTTTGTTTTCCTTTTTCTAAGATTTTTTTTCCACTCTTAGGACGCTACATAGTATAAAAAATTTTGAAACTAAAATCTTAATAAGGGTGTTTTGGGTATGTGGAGCTAAAAACATTTAAGGTACTTCATGCGTTTGTTATTACTAGTAGTATAGATATAGAAAAAGTTGCACACGAAGATAAACCTAGTCATGGATAGATAGACTAGCTACAAGAGTAGTTGACAGGACATAGGCACAACCGCACAAGATATGCAACCTGGAAGAACACCCAATTTTGGCATCATGGATCTACTATCTTTCTCAGCAGCTTAGTCTAGAGGCCAAAATGCTAAAGCAGAATTACACTGGAAAGTATTAATACCTGATTGACAAGTACGACACGCTGGTCATGCAGTTGCTCAATAATCATATTACAAACAGTATTTTTCCCTGACGCTGCACCACCAGAAACTCCTGCAAACGGAATGTTTAGGAATAAATGACATTCATAACAAAGGACAAAACGAGGAAAGCAAGTTAAGATATAATCAAGCAATGTGTCATGAAATCAGGGGGTAAAAGGAAAAAAAATGACAGGTGAACGATACTTACAGCCCAAAATTTGAAATCAAATGGAAAACTGTTAGATTGAGTAAAAGTGAACAAATAATTCCAGCATTTCAGGCATCTTAATCTATATCAAATATCTGAGAAAATAGGATGAAAACTTTTCCCCAGGCCGAAAAATTTAAGGGAGAAACACATTGATATGCCTGGTTTGACCATTTCAGTCCAATCTCAACCGGCATTACTGAACATTTGGCTCATGCCTGTTCAAATTTGACCAGGACTAGCAAAAATTTCACCCATGTCAATAGATTCAGGGGTGAAATAGGCAGAACAAGCCAATTTTTCCCATTTTGGTTCAATTTAGACAAATTTCGTCTTTTTATTTTCTGATAAAATAAATTTTTAATGTTAAAAAATTTGTATAAATAAATGGTAAGTAATCTAAGTGACCTGATTTCAATATACATAGTTGATTTAAGATTTCAATAGAAAACTGATTTCAATATACATAGTTGATTAGTAAAGATTATGGGAATTTGTGAAGGTCATTTACCAGTCCAAGTATGTATTAGACAATTGATAATTTAGATAGCAATTTAAAATTCAAAATTTAAAAACTTCAAAGAAATTCTTTAATAAATTTGAGAAAGATGAAGGAAGTTGTAAAGATCTCTTTAACCATATATTGAATACTTTTAGTGTATTTCACCGACTTATTATTTTTCTAACTTTTATGAAAATTTTGGTTCTTCTTACAATTTTCTAGATTTTCTTATTTTTTATTTTTACATTTTTTGGAATTTCTTGGCAAAGCAGCAGGAAAAATTCAATGGGACAAGCAGCATGCCAATCAAATTTCTACGAAACGACACGACAGGCCTTCGGTGAAATTTCATACAAACCAGCACGCAAACCTTGATTTACATTTGATATCAGTTTCCAGAAAGGCAGATGAGTGTCTATAAATCTCTAGAAAGGCAAAGGAGCTAACAATGAAGTGCATACCAATTACAAAAGGCTGCTTAGGCACACTTTCAGTTGCTGGTTGCTCGAGTTCTGAATTTCTTGGTTCAAAGCCATCCATGTGAAACCCTGAAAAATGAACTCCAGATGAAGCCTCCATCAAATCCACAACTGATTTAGAATCCATTATCAGAGGTCTAACCTGTGACAAAATTTAGATACTGAAGATATGTCAGTGAATTCAATAAAGTAATACTACAAACACTACACTGATAGAATATCATTCAGATCATTGTGGAAGGTTTATGTCACTGATCTCTTATTTTTTCCAGTAAGCAAAAATACTGAAACTAAGTATGTCATGACTGAAACATCTAACCACAGTTAATTTTTTTTTTCTTAATATTCCTTCTCTATGAATAAGTTATATTACTGCATTATGGAGTTGCACAAGAACAGTTTGATAATTGTAAAGGAAATGATTAATTAATTAGTATTTATAAAGATAAATCTGAATGTAAAGCTATAATTCAGGATCTCAACAGCAACGACAATGATATTGAGTCTAATATCAATAACTCCAACAGCAATGCAGAAATATATAATCGTCGTCACAACACCATTTCCAATGTAATAGCAGATAATATAAAAGCCAGTGTATTCTCAGCAACTGCAATTTAACGTCATTCATATTCGTTAATACAACAAGAAATAAGCTTATAGAAGTAAAATCAATAATAACTCAATCTTATCAAGAACTAACTTCAATTCATCGAACCAAATCTAACTAGTTTTCCGAAATAGCGATCTAATGGAGATAAGGATCAGGCGAGCACTAGGTCTTACAGAAATACCGAAATCTAACACGCGATCGTGAATTGAATTGAAAGAAAGATGCACAAACTGATCATCGATGCGATGTCTCGAAATGAAATCAATGCTACAAATGATTAAACCGGAAAGAAGGAAGACTAAGGAGAAATCGTCAAATGTGGATTCATATACATACCTATTGAATCGAATATCAGAGATTAACAGATTGAGAGAACTCCAAAGACGCTAGGCAAGGCCTTATGATTTTGCTCTGCTTCTTGGTGATTTGGGAGGAGGAAAGACTGGTTTACCGGCATTTGTTAATTTGTAATTTATAGCCTGAATTGTAGGCGAGACAGCCCTCGTTTTTTGTGGAATGACAATGAAGTCCCCTGTTGGGCGTACGTCTTCGTCATACCACGGCAACTTTAGAACCAACACTCCACGTTCGCACCGGATCAGCGCGGGGCCCACTAGAAGGAAAGGATTATCTCGAGTTATGATCCAGTGGAAACGACTTCACGACTACACTTAGAAGTGGCAGCCCCTTAAGCCCAATAAAGTTCACTTAAAGTTGGTTTAGCCGTATGCTTGTTAGAGCTTCTCAAGCCTAGGTAGTAAGCCGCACCATCTGATCATCACTTCACTACTAAAATACCACTAGCTGGATTTCGGAGTTACGTTATGAGTCTAATGACCCACGAAAAACGTGTGAATACGTGTAAGTGACAGCTGGCTGGAGTCGCAGGATAAGTCAGACAAGAATCTTGATTCTTTCGAACAGTACTTGCAGCGTTATCAACCAGTCGGATTAACTCGGCTCAAGCCAACGCTCGTTCGTAAGCTGATTTTGAGCTCACTAATCAGGTCATGTGTAGCTGAAATCTTCTCCAATGCTTTAGCAATGTGGAATGAGATCAGCTACAAAGTTGAATCCGTAAAAGGGTTCAACTTTAGCCAATCTTGCTTGCGAGCAAGGGTCGTCAAAATTTCTCTCTCCCTCCTTAAAATTTCAGGACTTTTTGCTTGGCTATATGACAAGCAAGGGTTGGATACAGTTAAACCCTTTTACGAGTTCAAATGTAGATAATCTCATTCCCCAGTATTGTCAAGTGGGGCACGTGAGATCTCAGGGTCATTGTTTTGTCAAGTGGGGCACGTAAAAATATTTACAACAATGGAAAAACAATCGTGAGATACTCCATATAACAGCATCTCATGGCGATAGCGGGAAGCATTGTAGGTACACATTGCATAAGATTTCATCCCTTGCCTTAGTAGAACCCTCAGAGCAAGAATTTAAGCAAAGATTGGTAATAGGGCATATAGTAAATGTACTAGTTTTCATCTAGTCTAAGGTTTTTCTTTTTCTTTTTTCTTTTTTTTGTAACTTTCTTTTTTTTTTTTGGTAGTGTTTTTTTTTTTTTTTTGTAACTTTCGGTGTCCGGCCAACTTGCACGATCCATTAAATATTGGATTGAAATCGTCTGCTGGGTGCATAGCAGCCAATAGGAATCCTGCAAGGCAGGGCCACATCACGACTGCCCTGCCCTGCAAGGCGGGGCCCACCTGCCTTGCAGGATTCCTATTGGCTGCTAGGCACCCAGCAGACGATTTCAATCCTTAAATATTGGTCTAGGTTGGTAAATATTGGTCAAAACTAATCGTATCTGTTGGTTTGACTTGGTATGGTATTGCCCACAACAGAGGGCCGGTATCCAAGTTTAAAACCTTGGCTAATTTTAGTCCGATCCACAATTGAAACCAAAATTTTAACACACAAATATATATTCAACCATTCGACAACATACCTTAACCCATAATCAAATTTGAATCTGATAACAGTCAAATACCATCTTATAGTTCAATACCTAAAGTAGCTTTGGTGGGTGAAAGGGCTGTGCTGGTCGAGCAGGTGGATCGATCACAGCGTGTTTTTTATATAAGAGCTACCCCTAACCAAAATTAATTATGAATATTATCTTGCGTTTTAATTTATCAGCCATGGATTGGGTCTGTTTGACATGTTTCAACAATATCAGAACTTGGTTATATTGTACATTTTAATATTTTGTATGGAGTCCGGCCACCAAGCGTCCAAATCTGAGCTTGACTTACAAGCAAAGAAAACTATCTCAACCATAGTGTAAGTCATCACGAAGAGGACCATATACCTAATTTAGAGCTATTAACCATCATGAATCACTATATGAAGCAAAGAGGTATATAATCACCAGTTTTGGTTAGATAGCCGCGTCATGGGTGGTAGGGTCGTGTGGAGACCATATCGCCTGGACCATCTCGCTAGAAGATCTGCTAGTCCAACGATAATGCATGTGTCCACATCAACCTCTCATACCTATGTGAATACATGTATTGCCGTTGGACCAACAGATCTTCCAGCCTACGGCTCCAGCAGATTTCAAGTCAATCATGTGCAATGGTGGAACCTCGTTCAAGCTGGTGTGGGTGGGGGGCAAGCCAGAAATTTTAGAGAGGGCAAAACATAAATTTTAATTAAAACATATAAAATATATATATTTCTAATTAAAAATAGAGGGGGGGGGGGGGGGGGGGGGGGGGGGGGGGGGGGGCGCGGCAATTAACTTTTATATATTTTTTAATTCCTTCCCCCCCACCCACAACTCATTGAAATACCCCCGTAACTTATTGAAATTTCTATATTTCATGAGAAGTGTTAATTGAAGAAAAATTTTGCCCCCTCAGATTTGGAGTCCTGGTTCCGCCACTAGTTGTGTGGGCCATGCTCATGTACATGTTTTTAATTAAACTTTGTAATGGATGAGAATACATACTTATGTTGGGATTTCAATGAGAATTTGGCGCGAAATTTTTTAGTAGATGGGGAGCGTCTGTGGGGACAGAAGTGATCCAATACAAATCTTTTCTTCTTGACAAGCATCTGATTTGAAAGGGCAAAGGATTAACAAATTAAAGGACAAATAGCAGTGGTTACCTGTACAAAACTCCAATACAATAAGTCAACATTAACGGATACGTGATTTACGTGTGTGAGACTACTCTAGAATGGAAACAAAATTTTTTCAATCCTCAAAGTTTCTTCTAGATCCGGTCTTTGGATTTTCTACAACATTGCTTTGCTGCTGTCTTATCAGATGTGGTTAGGATTGCCTATGATGTCCCTTCACATGAGCAAAATATCTCTTTATATCATATGAATAAATGTTAGAATTTGCCTCTCATCAATAGATAGAAAGACAACACTAATAACGTCAGTGCACCTAAAAACTTAAGCTAATACATGATCATATAACTATATATATATATATATACTATTAGTAAAAGGAAGAGGGGGAATATTCCTCCCCAGATTCTGGTTTTTCTTTTTTTTTTTCCAACTATTGCCCTCCCAACTAAAACAATCCGAAACTATAACCACCCCCAATACTCTTTTTACATTCGAGTTTAAACCCCTACTTGTATGCTATAGCTAAGGGTGAGGACATGTAATATGCACGTACCACCACTAATGTGTGTGTGTATATATATATATCAAAGGCCCAACATATAAAATTAAATAAAGAATTAAAAGCATTAAAAATATTCTACAGCCAATATCCTCCAGTCTTATCCGTAATAGAATTTAGATTAGCTCGATTAAACTAAAAGATTCAATGAGAAACCTTATTATAATGATTTTTATTAAATTTTTAATTTTTACAGACCAACCATTACCTAAATGGGAGTCCTTAATTGTCTTTAATGAGTGTCAAACGACAGTCATAAATTATTTTTACTTCATTTGTCAAATAATGCACGTGATAATAATAATAAATAGTTTCGAATTCAACCTTATCATTATCTTTCGACAAAACAGTGCAAACTGAGGTTCTCCAAAGGCTGTCGTGTTGAACACGTGGCGTTCTGATTAGATAACGACATCTAGGCGGCTGTCCACGTTACATGGATAAGGGAAGGATCAACCCACGAATGAACAGTATTGAATCTTGGAAAGTTGGAAGGTAACAACAAAACAATTTTTACAATGAAAAGGAGACTTCGTTTCACCGCGCTTAAAGCCAAGAACGAGAGCTGGCCTACCCTAAAGAGATGATGTCATTCTTAGAAAAGGTTCGATTTCATTTGGATTGGCTGCAATGGTGTAACGTGAACTAAAAGAGTGGTTCAATTTAAAAATAGAAAAAAAAATTCAATCAGTCTTGTGTAATTGATTTTTAATTTATAAATTGATCAACGAACCACAACTCTATCGGTAGTATTGAATTTATTCACCTGTTCTATGCATGGCCAATTCAAACAGCCCATTTAAGAAGATACCCTCTAGATGAGTCATGGGAGCAATATTTTAATCTTTGCATAAGATCTTAAAACTGTGTAAAGATCACATCTATTGAGAATTGGACATTCCAATACTTTCCATAAGACCCAAACCAGATTATGGTCCTTTGATATGGTTAATAAAAGGCCTATCAAGTTCAATTAGCTAAAGCCATAGAACATTCACAAAAATTCAAAAAAATATTAAAAAAAAAAAGCCTTAAAACAACAAGTTTGGTCTCCTGGAGGTAGAAGGCGGTCGAGTTATTCCAACAACTTTTAGACAGGCCTGGTTAGGTTTTCTTTGTGTTAATCAAGCCCAGACTTAATTGTAAGCCCAAATTCTTTGGGTCTTTCATAAATGAGGCTGGCCCAAAGTCACATCTGTAATATATTCATTTTTGGATCATATCTAATATAAAATTTAATTTTTTGGTACATAAAAAAGATGTTACACTGCTTCAACGTTTAGGCTGTGTTTGGAACCCTGGATTTGGGGAGAAAAGAAAAGAAAATGCTAAATTTTCTTTTCTCTTGTTCGGTTTAGGTGAAGGAAAATGAGATTTTTTCTCCAAATTTTCCCTCCCTCTTTCTCTCTAATGTAAACAATTTTCTCTCCAAAAAGATAAGAATTTTGAAAAAAAAAAAATTCACCATCACCCATCACCACCACAACCCACCATCGCCCGCCAATACTGTCGACCACCACCACCATTTGCCACTACCGCCCACCACCACCACCCACCAACCGCCACCACCACCATCATCTCTTGCTACCACCACCCACTGCCACTTGCCACCACCATCACCCACTGCCACACGGCACCACCACCCCAACTCATCATCTTTACTAAAATATATATATTTTTTTCTTCTCATTTCTCATCTGAAACTGATAAAGCTTTGAAGAAAAATACAATTTAGTCCATGAGCGGCTCAAAGCCTGCCAAGACTCACCAGTCACCAGGGTACAAAAGAGCTAAAATTGGGAGAAACGACGGGGCCTTGGAAAAATCCAGCCCTTTAAGTTTCCATGACAGAACTAAAGACTAGATAGTGGTGGATCTTGGTCCTTCCTTAGCCCGGCCATTTTAAGCCCTTGGCTCCACAGTGACTGTTGAAGGAATTCCCACAAGGAGGAAGATTGACCTAAGTGAACAATAACAACCTTTCGGATCTATCATATTTTTGTTATTCCTATTATTTTTTGGGTAAATTCACATGCTCTGAGTTGGGATTTACTGAAAGTTTCGAAACCAACATTAATATATTTGGAAGAGTTGATGGCTACTTGATTCTGACAAGTGTTTCTCAGAACGCACATGCACATGAGATCTATTAGGAATTTAGGAGAAACTTGGGACCATGTGAGCACCGCTGGAAAGGCAGGGAGAGCTCTCCCTCACTTGCGTCTCCTTCCCACAATAAATTGTAATTATATAATCCATACTCCCAATCATTGCACCAAGTTCCACAGTCCCTGAACCCCTCACACTTTTTCAATTAATACTCTCTCATCTCCCAAGAAATCCCATACAACCACTGCAATTGCAGAGCTATCGATGAACATGCACTGCTCAAGCATCTGACTTGCAACTTGATCAAGTTCCACCCCATTAATCTAATCTGGTTTTAACCCTGCTGTGAATTATAAGGCTTGTGAATTAATCAGTAGAATTCAAGCAAGCAAGGACTACATTGAGGGGAATTTGCTTACATAAAAATTTTATTACTACATTGATCAAGTACAATTTACAAGATCCACTTGGGGGGATGAGAAAAAGATTAAGAAGAAAGCAGCTACAGTGCTAAACCATCTTGCCTCTGCGTGTGCATTTCCTGTGTTACTCAGACTGAATCATCATCACAGAAAGCAAAGGAGCAACTTGATGATCCTTGAAAGATGATACTCCGAGCAGGCGCGGAGGAAAGAGCCGGTGAAACCCCCTTGGATAACTCTGGCTCTGACCTTACCACGTCGACATGTCGGATCCCTTTAAGCATGGCAACAACATCCTTCATCATAGGACGATCATTAGCTCTTGAGCTGACACACAGAAACGAGACTGCAAGTGTCTGGAGCATCTCATGAATCTGAGTGTCAGGCCGGCCTTGGAGCCTTGGATCGAATATGTCAACAGCGTCCTGTTTGCTGTTCAAGTGGCCACGAACCCATTGAACCAAGTGTGCACCCCCCGGCAAGGTTGGGTCTAGAGGATGTCTCCCAGTCAAGACCTCAATTAGAACCACACCAAAACTGTAGACATCACTCTTCTCCGTAATCCGCTGCATTGAGGCATGCTCTGAGATCACAATTATATGAGTTAGAATTTGGACTAAAGAAACAAACAAACAAAATACACAACAATTACAGATTGGGATGAAGAAGAATTAATTACCTGGAGCCATGTAACCGTAAGACCCAGCAAGATTAGGCTTCATACTCCCTTTTGAAAATTCGTCGCAACCATCATTATTCACAGTCACAGGCCTGGCTAACCCAAAGTCAGCCAAATAAGGCTCCAAACCTGGACCCAGCAACACGTTCATGGCCTTGACATCTCCATGCAAGATTGCAGGGACACAGTCGTGGTGCAGGTAAGCAAGAGCGTGTGCAATACCCAGCACAATGTCATACCTAATCTCCCATTCCGCTGCCACCTTCCCTCCACCATGAAGGAGCGAGCTCAAGCTCCCATTTGGGAGGAAATCGTAAAAGAGGAGCTTCATGTTTCGGTTTGCACACCATCCCAGTAGCCTCACAATGTTCTTGTGTCGAATCAAACCGAGTGTCCTGATTTCAGACCCAAAGGCCCCTGCTGAGGATTCTTCAGCAGACGATGACCACATCTTCTTCACTGCAAGGGTATCCCCACTAGGGATTGCCACCTTGTAGACCACCCCAGAGCCACCGGTGCCGATTACATTCGCTGATATCAGATTCTGAACGACATCATCCATGGAGAATTCCAGCTTCTGGTAAAGAGTCACCTCCCATGTATCGACCTCCATGGACCTGGCACTATCTATACGCACACGAATTAACATGTATATGCCAAGTAGTAGTACTACTGCACTGGTGCTCACAAGTAATGACATGGCTAGCTTCAGTGCTGATTTTGTGTGGGCATTGGGCTCCATGTGATTGGCTGGAGTCGCAAAACCGCCGGAGATGTAAAGTGCCCGGTTTCCGGCGAGATCCTTCAGAGGGAGTTTTCGGAAGAATGGGGTGTTAGGCAACTCACCTGATAAGTCATTGAAGGATATGTTTAGGGTCACGAGGTTTTGAAGGCTTGCCAATATGTCCACGTTCCCAGTGAGCTTATTGTGCGAGATGTCAAGGGCACCAAGCTTGCTGAGGCCAGACAATTGAGCCGGGATTTCTCCTGAAAGCTGGTTGCAGCTAAGATTTAGAGAGATCTCAAGTGCAGGAATCTGACCCAATTCCTTTGGTATCTCACCGGAGAGACCATTGTTTCCGAGATCTAATAACTGTAGCTTACTACAAGATACGAGCTCTGATGGAATCCTGCCAGAAATTCGATTCTTTCCAAGAATGAGTTTATACAACTCTGTTAACGCCCCAATACTGGGAGGCAGAGGACCTGTAAGCCTATTATCGGAAATGTCCATCACTTGTAGGCTTTTCGGCAGCATCTCAGGTACAGAACCAGTGAGCCCATTTGAATGGAGATCAAGAGATTCAAGGTTTGCACATTCGGATATTGATGGAGGAATTTCTCCTACAAAATGGTTGTTGCTCATGTCAAGAAAATTCAAATTCTTCAAGTTTCCAATCTCAGCTGGAATTGTCCCGGCCAACCTGTTGTCATTTGATCGAAACCGATATAAGTTTGTGCAGTTTCCAATATCTGGTGGTATAAAACCAGATAAATCATTGGATAACAGCAGCAACTTGGTGAGATTTCTCAATCCAAAAATCCGTTTCGGAATTGGTCCGAAGAGATTGTTGTTAGACAGATCAAGAGCCTGAAGATCCTGACAATCAGCAAGACTCTCCGGTATATTCCCTGTCAACTTATTCTTCCAGGCAAAGAACAAAGTCATGCTCCTCAATTTGCCAATGCCAACTGGAATCTCACCAGAAATGTAGTTGTTGTCGACTTCAAGAATAGTTAAAGCAGTGCAGTTCAAGATTTCAGAAGGTATGGTACCTGACAACTGATTAACACTCAGCTGAAGCTCTTGAAGTGCCAACAGGTTTCCAAGGCTTCTTGGAATGCTGCCTGACAATATATTCTCCGACAAATCCACGACAGCGAGCTCTCTGCAGCTTCCTAGCTCGAATGGGATAGTACCCACCAAGCTGTTCTGCCACAACAGCAGACTCTGAAGCTTTCTTAACATACCAATTTGTCTTGGGATTGAACCTGAGATTGAATTCTGATAGAAGTATAGGTTCTGCAAATCACTGCAGTTCCCAATCTCCTCTGGGATAGGACCTGACAAAAGAGATGTGTAGATTGCAATTGTTTGAAGCCTTTTCAGTAATCCTACCGACTGAGGAAGACTTCCAGAAATGCTGGTTTCTGCAAGGCCTAACATTACCAAATTGCTGCAGTTTCCTATTTCCCCAGGGAGCTCGCCTTTGAGATTTTGATTCCCACCAGCTCGGAAAATTTCTAGCTTGCTTAATTTCCCAATACTCTTTGGAACTTCACCACTGAGTTGATTGTCATAGAGCGTCAGATTCACAAGGCTTGAAAGGTTTCCAATGTCATAAGGAATGTCACCTTCAAGAAAATTTGTATTCAGAGCAAGACTCTGCAGCTTGCTCAGACCACAAATTTCACTTGGAATTTTGCCTGAGATAGCATTGTTGCTGAAATCAATGAGACCCAATTCAAGATATTCTCCAACTTCTTTTGGAATTGAGCCTGTGAGGTTGGTTGCTGAGAGGATGAGCGCGTTCAAGGACTTGAGAGATCGAAAATTTGAAGGCAGTGACCCTTGCAGATCCACTGACTTCAATCTTATCTGGACCACGTCGCCGTTTGAGTTGCAGGTGACACCAAACCATTTGCAAGGACTTGAGTCTGATGGATTCCATGATTGCAATGCATCAGTGGAGCTGTTTAAAGTTTCTTTCCATGAGAGCAGCACTTGGCCCTGCTCATCAACAGAGAAACAACACAAGAAAAGAGAATTTAATGAAAGAAGTAGGGTGAAGGAGAAGATACTAGGAGAAAGAAAAAGACTCTTTGGTTTTGCAGGCATTGTTGATAGGAGAAAACAGGTGATCCGTTTTGGGATTGTAGAGGGGAGAACCCCATGTTTTGTTTATAGAAGAAAACCAGATGATCTAGATCCAAGAGCTACTTCTTTTTCTATTATTATTCTAATTGTTATTGTGGTTGTTAAATGAGAGATGGAGATGAAGAGGGGATTTTTGGTTAGTTTATGTAAATGGATGCTGTCAAAACTTTGTTTTGTACATATGAATGAATTAATTTTGTCATCAGAATTGGCTGTTAGGAATGATAATATGGGTGTCAATAGATCAATAAAAAGTGGATTTTATCTTTCTCTTTGGACACACCATGACAGTTTTTGTTTGTCTTTTGGCTTTTCGTTTCTTGAATTTGATATGTTGATAGAGATTTTTTTTTTCCCTTTTTTGATGAAAATATTATTCATTTTCTCATAAAAAAATGTTCTTAGTGAATTATTTTGCTAGGATTAATAAAACAAAGAGACTGACACAATATTTTTAGTCATGAATCAAACATATTTTTAGCACACAAGTGGAGTTAATATTTTTTACTCTTCAGTTGATGGAATATATGCTAAAAATTTATGATCTAGTAATCCAAAAAAATGTAGATATTCAAACATCACAATCAAGCGGTTAGCTCTAGATTGGACAATTAAGCTTCTCGGTTATGAGTCTTGATTGATCAGATTAAGTTGCCAGTAAGCCAATCCAAGAGATTGTCCATCAATCAAATTGCCATATTTGATGAGTTGACTGTGTTTTAAAAGTACGAGGCCTCATAAAGTATCTCTTTATTTGGTTGAGTGCAGAGCATTTTTCTTGTGAATTAAAGAAGAAAACCTTATTTTCCCTATTCAAACAAAAGGAAATTGTAAATGGGTTCTGTTTACCAATTTAAAGGCATTTGACAATATTTTTACTGTGGATTAAGCTGAAATTCGGGGATCTGATTTGATTATTCTATAGAAGAAATGGGTACTTTTAGTGTTATTTAAAGCATTGATGGAGATCTATTTTGGTTAATTTACAGATGAAAGAAGTTTGGAATCTATGAAGAGGTGAAATGCACATGGAAGTAAGAACCAAGTGAAAGAAAACAATTATAAATGGCAAATCTGGTCATGTTGTCGGGTGGCCTTTGCTGTAAAGGAAAAAAAAACGAAATAAGAAAGATGTAAATGGCCTTGAGTGGAGGGGACAACAACACCATCAACATGAGTTCTTAATTACTATTACTTACAAACAAAAACTAAATAATATATGAGACAAATACTTATATGTATTAAGAAACAATAGATTAAGCCTTATGACATTGCCATTAGAGTCACAAGATCAGGGATCGATCTCAAGTGAAAAAGAAATGCCCACCTAAATCTTCAATGGTAAAAGGTTGGACCAGAACAAGCTGTTCTCCTTCAAAATGAAAGAGACTGGAAAAAGAAAAGATTACAAAGAAAGAGAAGATCAATGAGCCAAGGATGGACAAATAAAGAGACAACAGCAACATTAAAAGAAGAGACAAAGACAACATAAAAATAAAACAAAAAGAAAGAAGGCAATAGCTTAATTGAATGGTCCCTTAAGTAGAAGGGTTTGAATTCCAACCTGGTCCAAAAAGCAGTATTTGATTTAAGTTGGCAATGATGTCCATTTATACTAATATACTTATGAACGGAATCTAAGCTAAATTTTTAGTCATGGATTGGCTTAAGTGAGTGATGGGATCCCCTTGGCTGGATCTGATCTGATCTGGATCGCATGAAGATGAACATGTTCACCTCGAGGGGAAGCATAAGATGACCTTTACAGGTTGCTTAATGGCTTAAGGCGTACTTCAGCAATTAAATGATGTGTTGGAGTTTAGTGAGCATTAAGATACCCTTCTGCACATGAGAGTAGTATCAGCACTCATACTTTTCTAACTAGTTTATGGACAATATACTTTCACCCCAAGTACATGTAATGCCTTCCCCTGTGATGCAAATTTTTTTATTTAGTGTTGCTGTCAATATGGACCTGGTTGCACGTGAAACAGAGAAAGAAAGAGAGAGAGAGAGAGAGTTTTTAATCACAAAAGACTTTCATCCTGGAAGTTGCTTTTGTAATTGTGATTAGAACTCCTTTCTCTTTCAATGGAGGAATGACTCCTGACTGCCTTCTTGGGTGATGATGCTTTTGTTAAAATAAATGGAATTTCGTTAGGCTAAACCCCATTAAAGTCAAATCATCGACCCCTTATTCACCTTTATCTTCTTTTTTCCTTCGGCAATTTGTCCCAATCCTTTCCCTATTTTCAGGATTGGTGTCGTCCAAAGACTTTCTCTTCCACATTTAACTGTTAAACTAATCAAAAAATAAGTAGAACTGAAAAGGAGAGGAAAGAGCTTATCTTTGGATTCTTTTAACTTCGTGCAACTCTATCTGCTTACCCGACCATACCCTCAAATTGTCCAGACTTCAAATTATCTTTGAGCTCGAAATTTGTGCACTACAACCTCTTCATTTCAGTCATGGGATGGATCCGAGCACCTCAGATTCAGGACCATTGCAATAATACAGAGAAGAAAAATATCAGGGTCAATTGCACGGAGGGGAAGCTGACGAGACCTAGAAAGTTTGTGGGGTTACCATGCTGCTTCTGTCATTTCACCAACGATAAGTTTATTGAGTCGAACATTAGTTGGTGACTTGGTGCTCATCATCACAGTTTAGGAAGACGGTGCTTCCCCCTTTTCCATGTTTATTTCTAGGGAAAGCTCTTCCATGTGGTCCCTTTGCTTTATCAAAGCACCCCCATTTGGATCCAAATCATCCAATAAAAGATCGAATTAGTGCATGGTCAAAGGGATAATAAAAAGGAGAAACGAGAAACCGCTCTGATAAATACCCTTGAGCATGGATGACTTTCACCAAAATCCTGAAGATTGATTGGTTCGTCCTTAAAAAGGTTGTCCGCAATGGAAAAGTGCTGATATTTTTATAACAATGGGCCACTGAAAAGTGAACACAACCACTACAAGTATAGGCTCCAGATGATACCGCGGCTATACTTTTTTGTTCTTTCTGTTGGTAGGTAGTACCGCAGTGGTATGTTCTTAGACTATAACTTGCTTTTGATAGGCTACGCCCTGGTTCCCAGGGATTTAACAATTTCAAGAGAAGACTAGTTTGAAGTTTGGTAACAAAAAATTCATTCTTTTAGAGGATATAAATTTTACAACCGTTCATTCTCATTTGATGGTCATTTTAGGAATTCATTCGATGGCTTAAAATGATTTACAGAATGAGTTCCTTAAAAAAGTAAAAACAAAATAATAAAAATAGATCTTTGGTTGCAATTTGAGTGAGTGTTCTCCAAATAAGTTTTAAAAATGTACTTAAAAAGAGGAATTATCGTTAGACCCGTTTTTGGATTTTTAAACTCATTTTTCAAAAATGTGATGGCAAACTCTTAATATTTAAAAACTCTAAAAGATATGCTTGTAACTTGTTACAAAGACTTACTTTACATGACAAGAACATACCTATCATTTATGAAGAATTATTTTAGGTTAGAACATTGACAAAATTGCAATGTTTATAAACTCTATATAAATATGAAAAGTCTTTTCCCAAAAAAAATTGAAAAGTGGGTTATCAAATAATGTTCAAACCCAGCTTCTCTCAACCATTGAGAATGTATTGCAATCAAAGGCCTAAGCTGCTCATTCCCCAAATTGAGTATATATCCCAAACAAAGCCTAGGCTTTTTATTCTTGTCTTCGGATTCCTCCATTGTGATTTAATATCTGGACATCTTTTCTCTTCTTCTTTTCTTTTTTTCTTTTGTTTCAGCTTTTCCCATTTAAACTACACGTTTTATTGTATACTATCAAAAGGATTAGTCACTTACGAGCTGTGCATTAGAAATATTTCTTAGCACCTGGCCTCTTGCCACGCACTTGAGTCTTGACCACTGCGTTTATATGCTATTCAAACCTTCGTCTCCTTATTTTTGCTCCTAATGATGGAGCAACGGTAATCGACAACATTGGCAAGCAAGGTCGCCTTACTTTCTTTTACCCCAACTTCCTCAATTTTCAGTCTCCAGCTCTTCGTCCCTTCAATTTTTTTCCTTTCCATTTTTGCAACCACCACGGCAACAAAGAAAGTCTATAACATTATCAGTTCCACATCTCAAATTAAAATAACTTCAATATCTTCCGTTTGCTTTCGCGTCACCACAACTCCACTTGAACGTCAAACTGCCTCAAATATTCCGCTTTGAACTTTAAAAACCTTAGCTGCTGAAACAAAAAACGTTTCCCACATTCTATGTTCAAAATGATTAACCATTTTTTTTTTGGTAATATCAAAATGATTAACCATGCAACCCCTTTTACTTAACTACAAAATAAAGGAAAACTGCACTGTGCTCCAGATTTTTCTTGGTAAAGTTGCAATTTTGTGGCCTGTGGGATCACATTTCCAATGTAAGCAAAGAGTTGGTAGGGAATATTTCATACCAAAACTAAGCTTGCGTCACTCTGTACGTAAAAAAGCTGGGAATATTGTCATGGTTGCAGGCTTTCCAAGTTTTGGTGCAGATGGCAGTGTACCGAACCCGGAGCAGTTGTTGACTTAATGAGACTTAAAATACCACCAAACAATTGGCACACAAATGTCAATCTGCCATGGTTACTGATGATGTGCCACCTCTTCTATGGGTCATATGGCCAGAGGATTTACTGTGCATCTCATTTACTTAATCAAAGATCAGTAACCTTTACTTAATCAAAAACGGCAACTTTGATTATTCTCTACGCAGGAACCTTGTATCAGTAAAAACTCGAGTACAAACTCCAAAAATCTCAAAGAGAGAAAAAAGATAACGAAGAATAATCAAATCTTTCATCAAAGGGTCAAGGATATGATTATGGTCCATCATCTAATAGCAGGGATAGCCAATCAAACGTGGAAAATGCATCTAAGTAAACTATCAAGTTTTCTGGAAAACCTTTTCAACTCGCTACCATTAAAAGCTCAAAATATCATCTCTGTTCAATGTAGCAGGGTTTACGGTGGCTAAAAACATCAAGAGTACCCAAAATCATAACTCTGGTTGCTATTCATCAGTATACTCCAGAAATTCTAAAATCTTACAGATGGCATTGGGGAAAAAAGGAAGAGAGAAAATGAAGACATCATGTCACCTGCCAAAACATTTCAGTACCGAAGATGTGAGAGTCGAAGAAAGAAACTTCATCCCAGCAGATCCTCCCGGGAAGTAGGAAATAGAATAGTATGAAAGTGCAAGGACCTAGCAATATCAAGAAAATATCAACACCCATATTAGTTTAGACATAACCAATTTAGTCCTGTATTTTTCATGAGACAAACAGAGACACTGGATCAAATTGACGCTAAAAGAGCATTCTACAGGTCTAAACATTCGATCATGAGGTTAAATGGATGGAAAAATATGATGATATATGGAAAAGTTATTTCAGCCTTACATGAGAATTTACTTTCTGGGTATATAAAGGATGATCCTTAAATCCACAGAATTAAAGATGATCGAGCTTGATCAAATATGTGGAAATTATTTCTACCCAATAATCCTGAATAGGATATGTTTCAACTTCATTTCAGTTATAGTAACAATAAAATTCCAAAGTAGCTTTTTACAATTTAGACTCTATGGGGATCTGGAATTGATGAGCATGCCATGTATGAGAGAATCAATTCACTACATATGGTTTTGATAAACTCCAGATTTCAGGAATAAACCACATCCAAAATTCTGAACTCATAATCATAGTGGAGCTAAATTTTATGTGACACAATGACTCTGTGGAGACACATGATACAGAAAAGATCGGGTTCAGATAAGTTGAGAATGAATGGAAACTTCAGCAATACTAGATTGCAATCAAACGATCTTGCTAGATATTTGGAGGACAGAATCTTTAAAAGGTATCAATATCAGTTCCATCACAGGTTCTAGTTCCATTTGTCTCTGCATGCATGTTTGTGTGTGTTTGTGCACATTTGTCAACATCAGAAGAAGGCAAAGGTAAATGCACAAACTTTTGCAAAAGTCAAGGGAATATGAAGTTATGAACACATTGTGAACAAGAATTCCCTTGCTGCCATTAATCATGCTACAACGGATGAAAGGCAAAACAGTGGACCCTGAAACTAAAAGAGAAGAGACCAATTGACATTGTCATGGCTAAGGTTTTAAAGAATTGGAAAGTGCAGAAGGAAAATAAATTTCTTACCTGTAACACAGAGAAGATCACTGAGAGAACATAACTGTGAAGCACCATGGAAACATAGATGGTGCCCACCATGGTGCCAATAAATCCCAACGTGAAAGGAAGTCTCTGTAAAAGGAAAAGAGAGAAGAGTATCAGATGTGCAATTGCATGAAGCTGGCCGTTGATTTCTCAGCAAGTTAATGAAGAACATTACATATTTGCACAACAATGATTTTAGGTGCAGTACCTCTTTTGATGACATGTGAACCAGCTGATTCTTTGGACCTTTGAGTGCAAAGAAAGACGCAATAATCAAGGCACAGCCAAGAGTGAAACAGATAGCAAATTTTTGAGGCATCAACACCATGATTGGAAGAAACATAGTGAATGCAATGAAAATAAAAAATACTCCAGTTGCCAGGAGCAAGCCAAAGTACATTAGAGATTTTCCAGAAGGAACATTGCTAGTGGCAGACTGGAAACTTCCAGGAATATCCCTCACTCCTTGTGAAACTCTAAACAAGTACCAAACAAATCAAATTTAGCCAATTACCACAGAAAAAAAAGCATGCTTGAAAATACATCAATAAACCAAAGACAGATAAAACTAGTTGCAACTTCCACCAAAACAAGAACCACCACAATCAAGAAACAGCAATTGAGTACTATAATTGAAATTCTCAGGCTAGTTCTGAAAGAAAGAGAGAGAGAGAGAGATAGAGGAAAATAGAACCTTAGGTTAGTGGTTAAATGGCACCTCTGATTGGAAAAACTATCAACATAGGTAGGTATGGAAAATTGCAATAGCCTTTTACATGTTACAGTTTCCTTTCTGCACTACTGTTTCAACAAATCAGACAATAACACAATACTTCAGGGCCATTTTTCCTATATCCTTCTTAACATATTTTATGTATCACAGCATTTGTTCTTTTTCCAAAATAGAACATATTTAAAGTAGAGGAGAAGCATCTCAAATATTGATACCAAAAATTCCATGACCATTTGGAAGAAAACAAATCAAACTAGATGATTTATATGTCAGCTCTACAAGGACGAGTATACAAGACTAAATTTATGGTAAATCAAGCAGCAACAGACAACAATCATCAGATCTAAATGATGGCGCCAAGAAATAGTATAATCAACACCTACATCATGATTTGAATATAGCAGTTTGAATTCCCCAGGCAAAGAGTGTAACGGACAGTGTCTAGACAGCAAAATAATATTAGTAATAGAATAAAACAAATAAAACTAAATAATAACAGGCAGCTGTTTTAAACGTTAGTGAAAATAAAGAAAGTTAAGCTTCACAAAGAATTTTTATTTTTTATTTTTTGATAAGTAATGCAGGATATACAAAAGACCAAACCCAATGCTGTTTTAGAATAAAACTAAATAATAACAGGCAGCTGTTTTATTTTTTGTTGGTACTACACATTACAGGATCATGGTATCTACAGATCATGATACTTCAGAGATAAAAGATAGTATAAGCTTGCTGTCTTAAATCGGCCCAATGCTATCTAATAACTGAACCGTCTGTGTCTCTAGATCTATGTTATCTCATCTTGAGTTGCCAATGCAACAATTAATTCTAAAATAATTTATCTAAATCTAGCGTAGCAAAACTCACCAGGCAGAGACCGATTTTCAGCCCGAAGTAAAGACATATTCCGCAACTTGAAATCACAAAATAATCAGAATACTACGAACTTACAAACGTAAGCCGTCAAACTAACCCTAAAGCCTCGCCTAGATAAGAATGGTTTTTAAAAGCTTACAGTTCCAAAGTCCAATTGCATTGAATTATATGACATAATCATAAAATAAGATACTGGATTTCGAAAGGAGTTTCAGATCCGCGCTTACACGTTGAATGTTCCGGTGACCTTATCGTTAGCTGTTCTTACTGCCGCTTCTAGATCAAACCCTAGGCTGGAAGATCCGGTTTCTTCTGAATCTCTCGAAGCCGCATAAGAGTTCCAATCGGCAAGCAGAGACGATGATTTCTGCTGATCATTGCTGCTTGGGCCACCCATGAACCAAGCTTGCGCTGTGTCTTGCATAACTCGGAAAGGAAAACTGGAAGACGATGAAACAATTCCTAGTTTCGAATCGGAAAATTGAACGGAAAGTACATGAATTCGTGTCAGAGATATGATAATGATGCTTTGAGGCGACGCAACGACATTAATGGCTTCTCTGTAGAACTCTCGGAGATATCTTGGGGATCTTGAGACCAGAAACACGCGCACTGGTTAATCAAATTGGGTAAGTACCCGGCACAGTCGCTGCTAAGCGAGAAAGAAAGCGACTTGGATTGGCGAAAGAAGCCGTTAGGTGCATCCGGGCGCAAGCATTAGCAACAGGATCGGATAAGCTGCGCCTTCCTTGCACCGAGACCTAGACTCGAAGCAACGCGTTGGGGTTAACAGACTGGGTTGGAAATTCGACTGGTTTTGAGTCCTTGTACTTGTAGGGCTTCCAGCCCAACAAACCATTTGAAGCCTTACTTATCTTTTAAAGGAACAAATTAGAAAAATTAAGGAGACCACTATTATTATTATTATTTTTTTTTTGCTTTCTAAGAAAACTACTGTTAGTAATTTTTCCTTTTCATCCCTTACTAAAGCACCACGTAACATAAGAGTCCAGCATAAAAAATATATGTATGTACCTGTAGTCATATTTAGTCCAGCAGCAGTTACTGACTTTTGCCAAATTCCTATCAGGAAAAAAAAATAAAGACTTGCCAAATGAATAAATTTTCCTTTTTGATTACGTAGATTTAAATACCCACTTTCATGACCGTTGCATGTCAGGTACAATTACGTTTGAACACGAATCATAAACTTCTTCAGAACAGTTTAGCAATTCATTACGAGTAATTCAACTATTGGGCGAAAGAAACTGTAAGATTTTCAGAGTAAAATCAGTTGTTAAACTGAATCAAGCGGCATAACGCCTCATATTCAGTTGGGTCTCCGTTCAGCCAAGCTTCTCAAATATGTTGGTAGGGGATTTTCTTAATGTTGGTAGGGGATTTTCTTAATTGTAATTCTTTCTTGGAGCTTCAACAGGTATGCTAATTAGCACCCTAGGATAGAGAATTATTATCATTTACCTACACGGGGTGGTTGTTGCACTCTGTGTACATCCTCCCGTTGTACCAATCTTTTTCTCCTACTATAATATCATATTTACCTGTAAAAAAAATTTTCATTTTTTGCTCGCTATCCGAACAGCCATGATAGATTTGCACAAGTGGGAAAAATTTTCATCAATCAAATCAAAAGCAAAGTCACATTTGCACAACCATTGGAGTTCTAATTTAAGGAAAAGCCATTTTTCAACAGATTGAAGGGTGTAATCCTTGTTACATAACTTGGAAACATCAAGAGCATAAATATATACAACAGTAACAGGCCAATCCATAAACTCATTCCAAACAACAATCAGAAAATAAATAAGAATATAGAAAGGCTAAAACAGATCTGAGATAAGGGTATGGGGCTTTCCTGGCTGTTGCTTACCATTCCTGACCTAAATTCTGCATTAGACTGTATCATGTTAAAAAATCGCACGTAATGGTTCTTTGATTTGGTACTACATTCCTCACTAGTCACCAAAACTTTTAATTCATACCCATGTAACCCGTCGTAGCGGGAAGACTAACAGAAGCTGCCATACACATGCTCCGAGATCTGAAAGGCCCTGTATACCAGGAATTAGTGCCGCACAAAAAAATGCAGCTTGGAATCACTTCATCTTTGTATGCATAAGCAGTGCCATTTCTCATCAGAGAGAGGAGAAACAAATTGAAGTCCATTGATTCACAATGATTTCTAGCAAGGAGCCACTCTAGATTGGTCACCACTAGCATGTTTGTCACATGAAGTGCAGCCACTACAGAATTATCCACGAGGTATTACTGGAGAATTCCATGCTATCATTGACCAAAAATATGTTCTATTATACAAAAATGTATTGCTTCTGAAGGCAATACCAAATTAACCCTAGTATTTTTCTGCACAAAGAAGTTTTGAGTCATAATCAAGGTAAGAACATCACAGCTCATTTAGTGAAAAGGAACATCTCACCACAATATGTACATATGGTATCACTTGAACTGTTTAAGTTTAGCCAACTCATATAGTGAATTCTTGATCGGTTCCTTCATCTTACGTCTATTAGCCTGATCACAAATGGAAGGTAATAAGGAAAAATGTAGTATGATCTTGAAAAGCTTAGAAGATTCAAACTACTAGCAGAGTGAAAGAATTAAACCTTTACTTCTACAAATGAATATACATGAAATTCAAACAGCAACATAAAAGAATTCTAACAACTTCTGAGCTTTCAAAAATACTAAAAATGCTACCAGGGGAAACAAAGGCAATGAAGAAATAGTTGTTGCTATTACAAGATCATATCTCAGGTTACAAAATTTAAAATTGAGGATAAGTTGGTAATATAATTGATGTCGGCTTTCTGTCCAACAAATGAAGATGTAAAACTTAATTTTCTTATATTTCAAGCAACATGTACGGTTGGCATCAAAGTACTGATTTTTCTTTAAGCCATTGTATCTGATACATTTGTGACAAATCTGCACGTGAGGACTATAAATTTAATTTCCCCTTTAAACTTGTTGATCCTAAAATTGAAGCAAGGGACCTAGTCAGATTTTCAACTACTAACTTGAACTACTAAGAACTAAGAACAAACTTCAAGATAGCATCTTCAGATGGCAGCTCAGAGGTTGTAGAAACAACTAAGAAAAGAAATATTCATCCACTAGAAATAGTCTTTATGTGATAAGAAGCAAAATATGGACAAATCTCGTATTATTTATGTCATAAGTAATATATGGTCAAAGCTCAATGGTTATTGACTTGCTATAGAGGAGCTCAATAGTTCTGAGAGACAAATAATACCAGATGGCTTAAAAACTTACACATCAACTAGGAGAGAAGCAGAAAACTAAAGATTCTTGATCTAATAGAACCAGCACGAAATGGGTAAAGTTTCATTTTTCAGCAAACCTGAACCCATGTGAAGAGGGAATCCCACGCTAAATCTCATTCTAACTTTATAATACTTTCGGTTCAGAAAATTCTGAAAAGCATGGAAATGTAAATTGGAATTTCAGATTCATTAAAAAAAAAGTTTTTGATGGTTCAGAAAAATGTCAAAAAAAAAAAAAAAGAAATACTGAAAATTTTAAATTTATTATGCTATTATAATAAGTAATCAACTGCATAAAGAAAGAAAGAAATGTTCAGGAGGCAAAAGTACTTATTTATATGATGTGGTGCTCAGACAACAATCACAACCCGAAACTGTCTATTCAGGAGTTATACTATTTAACCACCCAATAAAACAGAAAAAATGCATGTGGAAAATTTTTAATTTCCTCCATAACCTTATCTTGAAGTTATTCATCTGATGGTTTTCCCCTGACTATTTTCAAAGGCTTCTTCTGTTAATTCTTTACAAGAACAACTCAAATTTTTTTCCCTTCCTTTTTCTTTTTGGGCCAAGCCCATATGGGAAGCCAGAAGGGGGACATGGCATTGTTTTGCAAAATTTCCAATCAAAAATTGATGATTATGGTCTTGCACCATGATATTGAATACATCAATAGAATGTGCCTATCACCAATATTCATAATTTCACATAGCTACAAAATTTTGTCAGGAATGAAATTAAATCCCCAGGGCATGAGCCTGTTCTTTATAATCACATATGCATATTGCGAAAATTCTTCCACTTGGGATATCAGCATCAGAAATACAGCAAATGGATAAGATATCTAATAATACAAACTTAAAGTGAGAAAAGTCAGCAACAAATGTACCACACTTCAGAACACCATGGTCGAGGTAATCTGCTTACCTTCAAGGATGGTATAAGGGCGAAAGCCTCATCCACTGTCTCAGGACATGTGTTTGCAATCAAACATATCTGCATTAAAGCGACATGCTATAAGAATGGCAAAATGATATGTTCAAATAAATTAACTCATGTCGATCTCCAAACCTCTCCATCCGACACCCCAATTTTTTTGAGTGACCTAAATTGAGTTAATATTAACAAGGAAATATGAATGTCATGAAATGCATAAAGAATAAAAACTAATTATGTAGAACAAGAACTCCAAAGTTAGAATCAAGGATACTCCAGAATTTGTCCCACAGATTGAGGACTTGTATAATGGCTACCTGCTTTGGCATATAGTAGTCCTCTGTCAAATGATCTGAAAAGAAAATATGTCATGAGAACATATTGAACTTTACCATGTTTTATAAAAAAATATTACAAAATTGTCCATATTATCCTCAAAAGAAAGAATCTAAAGCTTCGGATATATTTCCTTACTCAGGCATTTTGATTGTTGGATCCTCTGAAAGAATCACAACCTGTTCCTGTATTCCCTGTAAAATAACTGCTGCTTCGCAATCCATAATGCATTTAGAGTTCTTTGGTAATTCTGGAAACATAACAAAGTGATGACAACCATCTCAGTGTATCATCCACCGAAAGTTTTGGTTCTGCCGAATGGAGATATTCCTTAATAGCATATTCGTTGAATATTTAGACAGTTATGTAATTCATACATGCCAGTGACAAGGCATTATTTTTTTTGTCTTTGAAAAAAGAATGTGCTTCTACAGATCAGTCTAATTAGCCAAGGTAGACCGCATACCAAAGAGACTGTCCTTCTAATCGGATCATTGTCCGATCCAGGTTTTAAAACATCGAAACATATAACTAAGCACACATCATAATTACCTAACATTGTCAAGCAGGCAGCAAACTAGCAGGTTGCATGAGTATGATATTAAAATATAAGACATAAACTACAACTGAGAATAAAAGACGAAGAAATACCACACAAAACGCTAGAAAATACAAATGTAAGAACCCCAACATGGGCTAGTATCAAACCTTCTTCAAGTTTAAACTCTGGTATCACCGGCTCTTCTGACACAGAGCTCTTTCCCCCAGCCTTTCCTGTCTTCTCTCCTTTTCCTCCTTTGCCCAAATCCCCTTAAAAACCAAATGTTTTGCAAAACAAAGACTAAATCAGTAATATGTATATGTATATATATCAAAGAGACATGTTAAAAAAGACAAATGAACATAAGCAAAGTAATAATTGGAAAGAAAATGTTGAAGAGAACCAGACCTTTACCCAGAGGGGTCTCAAACGAAACCTTTCCTCCAGATTTTGATGAAAAGTTGGAATTCAATTTCGGTGAACCTAAAAAAGCAATTTAAGAAATATTCCAGTGACAAATGATTAGATAGAGAAAAGAGCACAACCAAAAAACAACACGACATTGACAAAGCAACAAGCAATTATATAGGTGTGAAATTCAAATCCCTGCACCTAATATAGACCTGTAAGAAAGGTACAGATGCAAAAGGAAAAATGTATCGACCGTCGGAATCTGATGAATCAAGCTGAGGTTTTGTAACCTTGTTTGGGGAATTTCTATACTTTCCTTTCAGAGACGCTACAAAAAGAAACTCGGACTATAGAAAAAAATGCCATTCACAAACAATAACTGTTTCATTATACGGTTAAAGTAAAAGGAAAATGAAAAGGGATCATAAATGACAAAACCCCAAATCTTGTTCAGAATGAGGACGCCCCAAAGAAGTACTCAGGTCTCAATCAATGCAGGTTGCATGTACCAAGCCGTTCATTACATAAAACCCTAATCGCTGAAAACAACTTCAATCGATACAAATTTTACGATTTTCCAAACAAGCATCAAGCAGAGATGCCGAGAAACGCCTAATTTCTACGCGAACAATCAATCCAACATATCTTAGAACAAGTTGAATGGAAAAGATAATGGTCTGACCACAAAAACTACAAAATATATGAGATTCAGTTCGAATAAATGTTGCACGAGTGATCAAATCTATCAGTATAACTTCGCCCCAAAAGAAAAATAAAAAATAAAGATAAGAAAATGAAGAAGAGACCTTCCCCTTTCCCGGAAGTTTTCAGTGAAGATTTTCGTCCTCCTGAGTTCGACAATGGAAGACCTTTTCCCCCCTTTTCCGCCATTACTGCAACTCGGGAAAGCTCTGAAGTCTGAAGCGTTGGTACTTGGTAGTAACAGTGTTTAGTAAGCCTGAAAATGAAGTCTTTAGCAAAAGGGAAAATTGATCACTTTCAAAAAAAAAAAAAGGGGAAATTTGATTTTTACTGATATTTTTTTTAAACAATCTTTATTTAGTCAACTGATTCTCCGAAATTCGAAAGCAGTTATACTTTTTATACATAATTGAGAATGAGTATCATTTTACCATTCGTAATATATTTCTTCCAAAAATACCTATAAAAGACTTCCAAAAACCTCGTAAAAAAGCCAAAAGATGTTCATAAAATTTGATTTATAAGTCATTTAATAGTAAAATAAAACTTATTATCAATTATTTGAAGAAGTTATCGCTGATCATCAATTTTTAAGAATTAGGTAACTGAATCTAAATTGGTTTTGAAAAGTATCACTGAAAATCAATTTCATAGAAAGGGCAAAAACTAATTTTTAATGCTACTTTATGGAAATAATTAAAAATCAGTCAGACTTTCAGTCGAAAATAAAAATGAAATTGAAAAAAAAAATTCTAAAAGATAAAGGATAGTTGTGGGCATCGCTTGTCCTGCACCACTAATAATGATTACGATTGTACCACGTGACCCTCGAATGGAAAGGATTGCATGTTTTTAAATGAAAAAATTGGCTTTTAGAAATACTTTTTTAAAATAATTGAAAATGAATGGTTCACAGAATTTTTTTGCAATGTTTTTACAAGTACACTGAGGGCAATTTTGGAAAAGTTCCTTCGTGAATAGTGAAACGACACTGATTCACAATTATTTCTAAAAAATCATCATTAGGTGACTGAATCATCATTATGTTTAAAAATCATCACTAAAAACCAATTTTCCCTTTTTTTAATTTAGGCGGATACCGATACATACCGGTAAGTATTCAGTACCATGAAATGCTGGTAAAAACAGGATATAAAAGTGGTAGGAAAATCGAGATTTAAAAATTAAAATTAAATTAAAAGGACCTGCTAAAATAACTTTTTTTCCATTTGTATAACTGATTTCAAATTGCCTTCGCTGGATGCGAATTCAACACACTCGTAGGCTCCTACCGCCAGTAGCCAAGAGAAAATCCGATTTTCGATGTCTGTAGTGGTTTTCTATGTTAATACGAAGGGAGAGCAACATAAGCCCATTTCTTTATTTAATGAATAATAAAAAGATGTATTAACTGATAAAAGAGAATGGACGGTACATAGAAACCATGAGATATGGGTATCTCAAAAGAAGATAAAATGCTACAGTAAAGAATATAAGAACAGGAGCTATAGGACTATTCCACAGCAGCAACTAACGCCCATTTTCGTATCACATCATCAGCAGAAATGGTGCTCAATTCCTTCCACACACAAAACCAAGAAGAAGCCAGTACTACAATATCGTCAAGTATTCTGTGTTTCTGTATTGGTTTCCCATCAAAGATGCACCTGTTTCACACAAGCCTTTGTTACATATCAGAACCTCCTCACTCTGTTAAAACATTGTTTTCCTACGACTTGTCATCCATTCCAAGCTGCTGTAAGCCCATTTTTATGATCAAGTCCAATCAGATCTTGGAAAAAGGGGGAAAAAAAAGAGTGATCGAAAAGGTGAATTCTCAACTTTGATCATTTCACAAAGTTACATACATAATGCAATGAACAGATGCTCTGTTATGTTTCTTTTCCCTATTGGTAACACAAACAAGCATAGCAATCAATCACCTCAAACTCAAAACTTTGTCTAATGAAAAGGCAGAACTTTTCTAGTCACAGCTAGTAAAAGAACAAAGCCAACACTCTTCTTAACAATAGCAGATCCGAAACATCTTTCAATTCGCTTTACACATAGAAGGATAGATTTGTCTGGAAAGAAACGAATAATCATTAATGAAGGCCACGGTAGCATCAATGCAGATCTAAAACTCATGTATCATCAACTTGCGAGTGAAACACAAAGCTTGGGAATGTGGTTGTGATGTCCCTGTTCAAAGAAAGTTCAACAAATATTAGTCACTACTCCCAAATTTTAAGTTGTATTTTGTTTCATAAATTCAAAGTTTCATCAATTTCATTGTAAGTTTCAATTTTGATCACTACTACGGTCTATTCAAAGCAAGAATGCAACGTATTTAAGAGTATTTTAGACACAAAAATAGAATATGGAAGTAGTAATCTTAAAAAACAACTATGGTGAAGAAAATCTGATCAACACTCTAGTTATACTCAAATAAAAATCAGAGGGAAAGCACTTCAAATTTGGAATTTACTTGAGATATTGAAGGGTCATATTCTTCAACAGGGATGGGTGCCGCAAGACAAGGCTCCGCCACTCTTCCTTATCAATCTTCCCGTCATGTTTTGTATCTGCTTCCTCAAAGGTCTAAAACAAATAACAACAGTGACAATGTCTAGTAAGAAAGTATTTTAAAAAAGAAACATGCATGGAACAGTAAGAGAATTTTTATCAGTCAACATTTGGCATGAAGGTATAAAGTTTATAACAATTGAGAACAATGAGATTCAGAATTACAGAATCTTGAAGGTAATTAGAGGAAAATCCAAAGCACCCATTTAAACTACAGAGGATAAAAAGGAAACAATTATAATGTCATGCAGAAACTATTCTAAAAACATGGTTTTTAAAATTGTTAAATGGTTTAAATATGAATTATCATAGCACATCAAAACTCTTCCCAGTATTATTTGACTCTATCAGTTGATTCAGCGGTCAAATGAAGTCAATGTTCAGACCTATAGTACAATGTCTCCAGAGGCAAGTGAGATTTCAAAAGGGCCTCCATTCTTGAAGAAAATTTGGCCTCGGACAACTGGAAGAGTTCTCTTCCTGCTTTTTGTCAGTCCCTATTTAACAAATGTGTTCCTTGGCCCTCCTAACCCCACACACCTTTTCCCACCACGTCAATATACCCTGGTGGTCAATTGACTATGGTCCCATCATCAAGATGGTTTTCCCTCTTCCCAGAGGGACCAAGCTTATATGCCTCGATGGAGAATTTCTCATGTACCCTGACAGCATACAGATATGATTGGTAGGGCCCACACCTAAGAAAACACCATTTCCTCACCTGAATGGCATCCTTTTATATAAGAAAGGCTCAATAGGAGCATACAAACCTTTGCCCCTAAACAGGCACCACAATGTGCCACTATAACCTAAACAACCAGTATGTGGAGCAGAAGTGATAGCAGTCGGAGCAAGAACAAGAAGAATGAGAGCACCAAGTTTTGATACATATCCTGTGTTTAAAGTATGCTGTCTTCCTTAGCTGATCAACTGATTCATTGAGTACGCTAACTTCGACCTAGTGAATCACCTGACTAGAGAAACTGATTAAAAGGGGCATAGCATAGAATGTAGTCCATTAGGTTGTTTCACATCCACTAGCATAATAATCAACCTCTAATAGAATCAAACGTAGTCCATTAGGTTATTCCCCATCAAATAGCATAATAATCAACCTCTAGCATAACAGAATCACCTCCTCACCCAAATTTCAACTAAACAGAAAGATGGGTCATGTCTCCCATATTCAGGAGCCAAAAAAAAAAAGCTTACATAACTGACGTTAATAAACTCTCAAGTTCTGTTCAAGAAATATTTGATCTGAAATGAATCATGTATAAAACTCCAGCACTTTCATGCAATTATCTTGTAATACTCATATATAATTTTTCCTCTGGACAGAGAACATTGCATGATACAATCCACACCTCAGCCAAATAACACCACAAAAAAAAAAAAAAACAAAAGTTTCCTAAGAAGAATAAAGGGCAACATGACATGTCATTCTTTAATTACATCTCAAGTCTCAGAATGATGTGATTAAAATTAGTAGCCAATCATTGCAATAAATGCAGCCAGACTTGCTTCAATGGTGTACATCTTGTTGATTACCAACATAGCTAAGATATATGTCAGTGTCAAAGTCCAAGCTTCAAAAATAAAAATACTCACATGGGGCAAGAACAAAGAAAACCGAAAAAAAAAAAAAAGACATGATAAGTACTAATCGCAGGTTATCAAGTCTACATATTATGAATTAACATAATAGTGAAATTACATAAGAAAATAATAAAATCAGATCAAGGGGGCACCTTATCGATGATACTTTCTATTACATCATCTGAAAGATTCATACCAGATTCAGCAAGCGTTGCCACTACCATTTGTTTCACCTATAGGAGTTAAACAATCAACAAGAAAGTACTGAAACATCCCACTAAGATATACCAAATAGACAATTTTGCCAAGATTTTGTGTCCTAGCTTTGAAGGATAAAATGAAATATAAAAGCTGAAAGCAACAAATGCAGAAGCTTTGAATAAGCCATCTCTTTTTTGTTTTAATAAAAAGTTAAAAGATTACAAATAATAACAGCTTTTGCAAAAGAAGTCCAGAAGTATGGGAATATTATGGCCTAGGCAAATGGTATTCCAACTCTCCATTCATGTAGACAATCAACGAGCTTAATATCAATGATATAGGAAAGTCTATTTCAATGATGGCATGGAAGAACAGTGCTTAATATTCATATTTCATAACTCCATATCTGAATGTATCTTTTCTGGTGGATCAACTGCTTGTTTTTTTTTCCTTTCTTCCCCCCATGGGATTTCAACCACAGGATTCAAAACCAAGTCTTATTATCATTCCACAATCAGATCTTACCAACAGAGAAAACTAAGTTATCAGACAAGCCCATCACTGAGACAAATAAAAGGTTTTTTGTATTCATTATAGAATCTAAAATAACAATATTAAATCCTTTGCATTTTTCTTTGTTCTTTTCAGTGAGAGGCAACAAACTGATGCAGACTCCTCGTAAAACTATTTAAGTAAATTTCATTCAAATTTGACACAAATAACATGCATAGGTGCCTTTTTTACATGGATATATGCTTCTCATGGATGTCCTACAAAGGTATCACCAAGTATCAGCCAATATGCATATTTATCATAAAATGCCAATTGATACCAGAAGTGACCAATACTGAAATTATCCAACAGCTAAAACAATAATTCTGCAATGGTCTGAACACTAACAATACCTACTATCAGTAGATAAAAATATAATCCAATGGAAATTTAGATTCTGCAATGTAACTTAAAATGTTGAATAACTAATTCCTTCCACTATACAAGTTCACAGCAAAACCATGCCTAACTCAAACAATGACACTAAGTATAATAATTAATTTCAGCAGTTAAAATGATTATGCACTCATCTCATGATCAAAACCGACAAATACTAAATTTAAAGCATATAGCCTTGTATTTGATCCCATGAAGATAGATTTTAAGCACCAACAGTCAATTTTTTTGCAAGACAATAGTTACCTCTTGTCGTTCAATGAACCCTTGCTGCTTGAGATCATAAAGTTGAAAAGAAACTGCAAGATTATACACGTGTCATATTTTAAACATGCGTTTCAGTCTATGTATGCAAATCACAGACCAAAGAAAAGTAAGACTTACAATATGTACAAGAAAAAAACCATCCAGGAAAAATATCAAATAACAATCCAAGTTGGTCAATCGTCAGTATCATTTACCTATGATTATGTTAACATATTCTTAGAGACACATTATAACCATTTGCTCCTAAAACCATAATCATTTATTCCTAAACATTGGTCAATCTCTGTTCATATTTTGCAACAGAAAAGAATAATGTTCCTACTTAAAATATGCAAGAATAAAACAGCTAATTCAACATTCCGTCATTCAGTCACATGGCTTACATTCAATCTTATCATCAATTGGTGCATTAGGATGGAAGACGGAGAGAGCGCGTGCAAATTCCTCAAAACCTAAAATTCCATTGTGCTTTGTATCAAACAAGTCAAATACCTGCAAATGTAGAACAACAGACAAAGGCGTTCAGCAGTAGAAGACATTCTTGAACTCTAGTAAGATATAAAAAAAAGTAACAGCAAATTCCAAAAGTAAGGCCTAGTGAATGCATGATACCATGTTAATGAGCTACTATACAATTAACAATAAATATAAGAGCAGTAGGAAGGAATCATAAGCATGGGATGCCTTTAAACTAGATTACCATTTAAAGACCCTGTTTCGCATTGATTTTAAAGGAGAAGCAATTTTTTTTAGAACTGATTTTATAAAGCGCTTCATAAAAATTGCTTTAAATGAAAAGATAACATTTTCTAGATAACAGTTTAATAATATATCAGAGTCAAGAAGATGAAAAATCAATAAAATAGAGATTATTAAACATCAGAAGAATACAATATCCTAAAAAAAATTCACTTTAAGTAAGAAACCAATTCCCACAAAAGCAATTTGGAGAAGTAGGTAATTAGCAGCTTTTCATTTCAATGATGCACTTCAATTGGAATTACTTTTCGTGAGTGTTTATCAAACTCTTAATGTGTGTGACAAAGACACTTCCAGACCCAAGAATCACTTTGGATGGCCAAAAAAAGGGAAGTAAAATAGAAGTACCCGGTCGGCAAACAAACTCTCTTTTTTGTTTGTCTTGAATAATGCCAATTGAAACTCCTCCTGTAACATAAGATTACAGAATTCAGAAATCAGAATATTACAGCACATCAGAATAAGGAAATATAAAACACTGTAAACGAACATAAACATTTATATCAACATTCAAAGATAGAAATCCATTTCCAATTGCAACAAATGCTTAAATAACGATCACAAGTATAATATATGTTACCTTGTTGATCAGTCCATCATCTATTACAGCACTACTGATCTTCTTAAATAGCTCGTAGAGAGCTTCTATTTCACTTACACTAACTGCAGAATAAAGAAATAAATTTCATTATTAGATGAATTAACTTACTAGTTCATTCAACAAGGGAAAACATACAAGGATAAATAGACCGCATAAAGGAAAATATGAATAAATGCATTGAATGCACCCACAAATGAATTAAATGGATTCACAAGATCTGAAAAAGTTACATAATAATAGAATATATGTATCTACTTACAGAAGAAGTTACATAATAGTACAATATTGTTGTGTGTATGGATGTATGTATATACTTGATGAAGATTTGGCTAACTAGTGACACATGTATTATTAACAAGGTGACCAAGTAAGACCATCCACCTGATAGTGGACCCACTTAATTAGTCAGGTTAATAATACTTAAAACACCAACATATACCCATTGACAAACTTATATCATTACCAAATTTATACCAGATTAATTTTGCAATAGTAGTCACTTAATTTTTTTAAATATTTGCCGACCTCTCTAAAAGAAATATGTTAGATTGGGAGAATGCTTGTAGCCCTCAGGCATAAAATTGAAGCAGAAGCTTAGTATGTGGAGTCATGTTAAAGTAAAAATGGATAAATTTGATTCTCCAAACCATGCCATGGGTGAAAATTTAAAGCCACCAATATTCTAACTCAAGTGTGCCTCACCAAGAAACTAAATATCTTTGTGTGAGTATACACATTGTAGATATCAGAATTTACTCAATGACAAGTCCACTTAACAAGAATAAGTTGAAATGAAACTTAAAATATTCCTTTCCAACTAACATATAGGAAAAGAAATATCATTGATCGAAAAAAGAATCACATCACAAGACCAGCAACACCGATCTTCACAGTTATTAACCCTCAACAAATTACTTGTTAAACATCAAGGCAAGAAGCTTCAACAAGGATACATGACATACACACTGTTTCCCTTGCAAGAATTTCTGGGTCTTCAAGTCCCTTGGCTTGCTTGTACAGATCAATATCACAACACCGTAGCAGGAAAGCAACTAGATGCTTAAGTCCTTCTAGGCACTGCAACATGATATTTCCCACACATCAAAACAGTCCATACCTGTGAAACATGGGGGAAAATTTTGCTTAGATCACTTCAAAATAAAAGAATCTAGCACTCTAGGGAATAATAGCAGGGACCTTCGAGCAATTTACTCCATATGCTATCCCTTCCATAGTGGAAGAGGTCATAGAAACCAACGAATTTAGGACACGTATATGAAAGAGAAAAAATGAGCATATTCTCGTGCAAAAAAAGTAGCTGTTCTCAATAAGTAATAACCACAAAACCATTCCAATTACTTCAGTAGTGAAAATGTTCATTCATTCAAGTAGAAATGTGGAAATTATGATAAAATGATGAACTTTTCTATATATATATATATATTAAAAAAAATGCAGTCTTCTACTACCAGGCCATTACTTGCAAGCCACATCCTGATACAACAGAAGTTCCAGTGCCCATGAGAACATTAAGCATAATTCTTGAAAAGGTCAATCATCTACTACCCATGGGCAAACGTTCTATAGGAAAAAAGAAAAAAAAAACTCAGTACATTCTTTTAATTATAATTATTATATGAATGATTTTATGTATTGGCAAGGATTGTCAGAATGCAATTCAAAGATCCAGACAGAAGAGATGAGAAAGTTAATATATACCCAAAAAAAGCAATGCTTTGGCCAATTCATTCACTGACCCATTGTTGTTCCCTTTAAATAGAATAAAACCCGCTTAAGAGCCTTTTTGCATATCTATAAGGGTTATTGGGTTATAACAACTGACAAATCAAACCTACCCAACAAATGTTATCTGTAAAAATATTAAAGCAATTACTGATCCTCGACTACATGTATGTAAACATAAAGCATTAGAGCACTAATGGAAATACCATCTATCGAAGTCCATTAACACATACCAGAACCTCCATACATTACTCAACAATATGAAACTTCGACCTAAAAGAAAAAAAACTCGTGAAATAGTCAGTCAGTTTCATATTTGTAACCAACGATAAGGATCCAAAGTTCCTTTTTTCCATTCTCCTAAATGGTTCAAGATTTGAAATTTTCCGTATCCTGCTGAGAAATTTCGAAACACTTTGCCACTGCTAAAGTAATATGATGACAACCAAGGAAAGAAGAGTACAACTCACAAACACTCGCGTAGAAAAAGAATCCAAATAGAAGGAAGTTAAAAAAAAAACCCCCCAATTACTCAGAAAGAACCCAATCCTCCATAGATTCAAGCCCATCAACCAAACAAAATCTATGATAAACATCGATGGAGGCAAATGCAATAACTTCTCTGGTATGAGTTTGATGCCTAATTCGGAAATCCAAAAAAGAGAAGATAACAATTTCAAAATAACTAGATCAAAAGAAACAAATATCTCGACACACAGACCCAAATCAGACATCGAATTTCAGTATCTCGCCACCAAACTGATCATAAATAACAGAAACCAAACCTAGCCCCAATTTCTTCATTCGATAAATCCAACAACAGGAAGATAATCAAGTTAAGCTTTAACATACAGTTCCACGAGGAGACAATAGATTCGAAAGTTACAAAAAAGGGTTCGCACTTCAGAATATTTAAATCTTCTAAAAGAAAAAATAACCTAGTTGTGGCAAAAACAAATAAAACTTAGATCAGCGATATTAGTTGAAAAAATAAGGACTGCAGAAAGAAAAGGACATACCTTTAGAGAAACCATGGGGATGAGCGGGAGAGACAGGAATCCATATTCTGCAACATGCCTTGCTGTTTATTTATGCATCTCGACGCTTTATTTTCTTCTGCACACGATGATTGCAGTAGCGGAGGTGAAGGGCTAAACGCAGAAGAGAGACGAATTTTGGAGAGAGTCACCGAGTGGGGGATGCACCCCTAATTGCGAGGGTATGTAACATTTGGCAGGAATAGTCAGATTGGATCATACTGAGGAGGAGATCGCGGGTTCCATTCCCGCTGGCAGCGTAACATAGCCCAATAATCAGGGATGGAAACGGACGGGTTTTGGTAAACCCGAACCCACCCTGTCAAAAAATACAGAAAATAGGTTTTGTAAAATGTCAGGTTCAGGGGCGAGGCAGGTTGAACTAAACCATAACCCGCCCCTAACCTAATTTTGGCAATATTAAACCCTAATTATAAGGGGTGGTTGGGGCAAGATACCAATTAATTCGCCTCATTGGCGTCCCTACCCAAACTCTAGCTCACCAATTTGATGTCCAAAATCTGAACCGCCCAATCACCCATGAGCCGGTTAACACGTGAGATTAAAATCCATTATCAGGGGTCCAAGTCTAAAGCTTCAAATCCATGAATTGACTTATAACCATACGTACGGGTGATTTAAAAGACGGTCTCTAGTCTTGAACCGGCTTTATGACGAGTCGATCTTTTGGAGTTAAGGTAAAATCCATTGCAATTTGCAAATATTGGTCACGCGACTCACGCCAGCATTGTACGCTTTATGTCCATGCTTGGCCCGTTGGCCGTGGACCCAAAAAATTTTGCATTATGCGTTGTACGCTTTATGTCCATGCTTGGCCCGTTGGCCGTTGGACCCAAAAAAATTTGCATTATGCGTACTGTTGGTTGAATTATTCTACTATGTTTACCTAGGTTGGTTCCAAGTGTTGTTGCTTTCTTGTAAATGCCTGAGGCAGAGCTCACTTGAAAAAATACAAACCATGAGCTGCTCCACATGGCAGCATCTCACAGTCATAGCAAGGACCAATTCAAGCAAACATAACAATTGTTGCCATCTCCATAGTCGCTTCGTTTGTATTTATCATACCAAAGAAATAAAAAAGATCGTGTCTTTTTTTTTCATTTGACACATAAGGGCGACTAGGATGCACGTAGAGACTAGAGACAAATGCATCCATATTAGTAACTCAAGGAGCGCATGCTATTAACTGAAGGCGAGATATCAAGCAACTTCTTTAAATGCGTGAAGATAAATTCAAACCTTAGTATCAGGGAGACACTCAAAAGGGCATTGAAGAAACATTTTGATAGCATCCAGCTTTAGCACCAATTTGATCATGGGATGAATTTACATTTTCGGCACGTTGTCTACTTCGTTTGTAATGGTTTATGTAGCTCGAGTAAAATGCTATCATGTGAAATATCTCATTGCCAGCAATTTTTTTTTTATTCTGAAAAATATTAAAAGGTTTTTTTTTTGAAAGAACTCTAGCCATGATGAACTATCTCTGTGTGTAACAACATATCACTCAAGGTGCATGGGAGGGAACAACAAATGATTCCGACCTGATTTTCTCATCTCATTATAATATATACAATGGACGCATTTATTATTTTCGAGAGGAGGGTACACCCCTTGAAAGAGCACATTTTCTTTTTGTCTCTTAAACTATCCGAACGAAGGACTGTGTAGCCTCTATCTACAATGTTATTTGCAGCATGTATAGGATGCCGTTCACTTATTGTTCATCCATTTTTTTTAGTTTTTATTTTTTTGTATAAAACCCACATTAAACGGCACTCCTTAAATACTGTAAACAGAAGTGCAGATAGAAGCTGTATAGTTCACATTCCGTAAACTATCAGGGAACACTTGTTCTCGTGTCGTTTCTCAATCATACATATTATTCAAATACCAGCAAAGGAAGGGGTCAAATATCCCACTAGACATGTGGACCTATGGTGTGCTTGGCAGAAAAGCATGACGGGTTCCCTCGCTGGCAGGTATATTTGAAACATAGGCGGCATTTAATAATCAGTCTGTCCGTGCTTACTTCACGATAAAAAATAGTACAATAAAATATCTAAGACTCGAGAAGCACCATAGCACTAAAAGATTTTCCGAAGATATCTTCCTAGCTTCCACTGACACGTTTGATTCACACTTTGCTTGGCACTTTTTATACAAAAAAATCATATGAAACGAGACTTCACTGTTCACAGACTTGTCCCAAGTGAACACCTTCCATGTGGAACGTTATATTTGAGTAGAACGAGAAGAAGTTACTAAAGCTGAAGCAATTTGATATTTGTGAGTCACGACTGTTAGAGGTCGGCGGTAAAAGAGCAACTGAGCAAGGGATGAAGGGCTGGGATCGTGATGGCTCAACCGCTACGGTACCTGTGGATTTAAAAAGGTTACGCACTTTTTAGGCCCACGTGAACCTTTATTGCGTGGCCTACGTCATGTGGCATGATTTACGTATAAAATAATACCCTTATCCCAGCAAATAAATAACTCAAAGTGCCCCTCGCTTTTCGATATAAAAGAAACCTAACTTTTAGGAAGCGGGGCCCACTTGTTGCGCTTTTATCCTGAATTTCTCCACTATCGCTCCCAGACGCAGAATCTGGATACGGATTAGGGTTTTATGTGCTCGGGACACTGCCCTTGTTCGTTAAATTTCCCATCGTTTTTGCCGGTAATCATCTGAATTTTTTTTTTGTTGTTCGATTCACTTGTTATAGGAAGCAATTTTTTCGTATTTTTTTAATGTTTCATGGAAAATTTTTGGATTTTGTACGACAAAGTACTTTTTGAGAGATATTTTTTTGGGTTGAAAAGTGGCGACTTTGTGTTTGGTAATGAGCAGATCAGTTTACATCGTTCCCCGAATTTGGTGATAGTTTTTTTGGGAATTTGTGTGTGAGTTTTTTTCCTTCTGAAACTTGAGGTTTTTTAGTGATCGAATTTACTCGACTATTTACGAGTTCTGCTCGACATAATTATTAATGCGATTTTTCTGAATAATACAATTTTTATATTATGGGTTCTGGATGTAGTTCCTGGCGAAATTTTCTGTTAATTATAATGGTGATATTCTTAAGGACTGATTCGAACTTGGAACCACTATGAAAGTAAAAGCCCTTGGTGAATTGATTGGAGGAACCGTCCAAATTTTTTATCGTCTTATCAGTCAATAAAGGTGTTTGTGTTATGAAGTCTCGCTCCCCCATTTTAAATTTTCTCCTATGATCTTCTTCCTCATATGGTTACAGACCAACTTGCAGAAACGACACATGAAATCCACTTTTGAACTCTCTTCTTCAATGTCATCAGAACGTTTCATTCCTATTAGAGAAATTAACATGTACCCTATATTCTATTAGATATTCTGGGTGCACTTTCTTGGAGGTCTGAACTTCTTGTGCATCTCCGAGAATAGAAGTTAATTATTCTATTTTTTTTGTCTTCTTAATCCATTATTAACAGATACGGTTTCCTAACATCTTTGTTGCCTGAAGCTAGAAACCGGAATTGTTTGCTTTTGGTATTTCTTTTAATTTGACTCTCTTATGGTTTATGAATTGAGAAGCCTACGTATCAGTAAACATATTCAAATTTTGGGTTGCTTTCAGAAGTTTTTTTGTGCATTAGTATTTGAATGGAGATGAATAGCTGTGAGAATCAGCACTTGTGGTCCTTCTTTCCCATTGCAAATGTATCTATATTCTATATAATCAAGTCTGAAAGCAAGTTACATATTTTCCCTAGTTCTTTTTTTTTCCTTCTTTTCTCTTTTGTTTTGTGCTAACTGATTTAGTCAGAAAGGAAGATTACTGAAATTTTGGATCCTTATGACACTCCTTAGGTTGTAAACTTTCTGCTGGATTCTGGTGCATCCAAGAATTTGATTTCAGGGGTTAAGCTTTTCTAATAGCTTTGGAGAAGCTACACATGTTTTAGAGGTCTTCCTCTCTTTTGGGCAGGGACTCAGGATTTTTGAAGCATCCGATCAATCATGGGTAAATTATGCGACTTCTGTGGGGAACAAGAGTCCATGGTTTTCTGTCGTGCTGATGCTGCTTGCTTATGTTTGTCCTGTGACCGGCATGTCCATTCTCAAAATGCACTTTCTAGGCGCCATTCAAGGACCCTCTTGTGTAAAAGATGCAGCTCTCAGCCTGCTATACTTAGGTGTGTTGAAGAGAAGACATGGCTTTGTCAAAATTGTGATCGGATTGGGCATGAAAGCTTTAGCTCGCCTTCAGCACATAAGAGGCAAGCGATAAACTGTTACTCTGGCTGTCCTTCAGCTGCGGAACTTTCTGGGATCTGGTCATTTGATTTGGAGTTTCCTTCTGTGGATGGTTCTAACAGCAAACAGGAATTGGGTTCAATGAGCATCACTTACAATGGTACCAGTAACTTTTGTGGACCTATGGAAAATAACAGCATGATAGATTTATCTATTACAGAAGGAACGAAGAATGTGGAAAATTATGATAAATCTGGTACTTGGATGGGGTTTTCTTCAATTTCTGCACCTAATCCCATGCCATGCAGATTAGATGAGCTTGCTAGATCTGGCAATTCAGCCGCATCCAAGGTGAACTAGCAATTTGAATATTATTGATTGATTAGAACGTGTTTATTTTTTCCTATTGGAAACCTCAGGTTATCATTGTTTAGGCTTCATGGACAGTGCAACAACGGCATACTGAAACACATTGCAGACATGCAGGAAACTGGGGCTCCTTTATTAAATTGTTTTCCTTGGTGAAATCTCCCATCCATTGCAATTGGATGACCACAACTATACGTTCATAAGCATTATATGTGGACCATTTTCCTTGTTTTGTCAGACTGTTTTGAGCAATTTCCATTCGAAGCAAAGCGTGTGCATACCATACCTATTGTAATTAGTTTGATTAACAGTGACGGATTTTTGTTAGATATGAGGATATGATATACATGGTTCAACTTCTAGACAGAGTGGCAGAGTGAGGGGAGATCCCTACTGAATTACTTATCAGTTATCACAACGGGGGATCATTTGTAGATAAAAAACACTCTTTACCAGTCTCTGCCTTTCATTTGAATTTTTTTTTATATTAATTACTTGCATTTGTTACCTTAATTTGCATACAAGATCTTTTAGTTTGAACTCATCATATGGTAGGTCAAAATCCCCCTTGCATGTGTGCTGCTTGCAGCAGTTACTGTTGGTTGACTGGAAATAAAGGATATAACAGGTATTTTGATTGCCTCTTCTGTGTGTGTTAGCTCTAATAATGGTCTATGGACGGACAAATCAACCTGCATCTAGGTTTCAAAACTTATGGTGATTTGTCTAGAGACACAGCCAAAGGGGGCTTGGCAGTCATGTTTTGACAACTTGATTTGCTAGAGAATATAGCGTCATTTAGTTCCAAAAATTTTGAAATGTAGTTCCATTTTTCCTAGGTTAACTTGAATTTTTTTTTAATTAACATATTGATCTGGATTTATTTGCAATCATATTGCATGTATATGAACTTCATTTTTGCTGCCAACCTATCAGTGCATTTCACATAGGAAACACTAGTTTTCACAGTCAAAAAGTGTCTACCGTCTTTCTCATCTAGGTACACATTTTGATTGTCTGCTATGATGCAGGTCCTCTAAGATGGCATGTGCAGATGCCATAATATTTTGTGTTATATATTCAACTAATTAAAGGTGTTTTGTTCAATTTGATTATGCTGTATTCCTAAGTGGGAGGTGTTACAATTAAGGTAAGAAGAGTGCAGTGATTATTACTGTAGATAGGAATAATATAAAAGCAAAGTTGCACCGGCCAATTAATTCATCTAATTCAGTTGACAAATGGTTAAAAGTTTGAGACCTTTTGATATCTTCTGTGTTACACTTGAGAAAAAAAATTACAGTCACTGCAGATAGGAATAACATAAAAGCAAAGCTGCACGAGCCAATTAATTCATCTAATTCAGTTGACAAATGGTTAAAAGTTTGAGACCTTTTGATATCTTCTGTGTTACACTTGAGAAAAAAAATTACAGTCACTGCAGATAGGAATAACATAAAAGCAAAGCTGCACGAGCCAATTAATTCATCTAATTAAGTTTACAGATAGTTGACAGATAGTTACAAGTTTGAGACCTTTTGATTTTCTTCTATGTTAGTTTCGCCTGCTAATTAATTCAGTTAATTAAGTTGACAAACATTTACAAGTTTGAGGCCTTTTGATTTTGTTCTATGTTACACTTGAGAAAATTTGCAATTTTTTTCCATGTTTTAAGCAGTACTGCAAATTCTTTATCTTGACTAATGTGCAGTCAAGCTTTCTTGGAAACGAAGGCCTTGGACTATGTGAAGATGATGATCTTTATGAAGATTTCAGTGTGGATGATGTTGACTATAATTTTGAGAACTATGAAGAACTTTTTGGTTTATCTCAAAATCACTCAGAGCAGCTTTTTGAAAATGGTGGTATGGATAGCTTGTTTGGGATAAAGGACATGTCTGGTGCTGATTCCAACTGTCAGGATGCATGTGTTGCTGAGGTTTTCTTTCTTAACTCAATTTTATGTCATTTTATTTTGCACCTCTTTCAGAAATATCATTTTATTTGCACCAGCTTTATTTTCTGTTTGACCTGTTTACTCTCCGTTAATAATTTCTATTTTCACTTTCAAGAGTAAAATCTAGAGTGATTATTATAAGCATTTTATAAGATTGCATCATATTTCATTAAAAATAGTATCATAATCATATGTGATTGTTGTGGTCACGTGATCTTATCCACTCTTTCCTTTTAGCTGCTTAATTAAAACCATTCTCCCAAACACATTGAACAGATCCCCCTCAACTATCACTTCCTCATGAGGTTCTTCTAATTGAAGGAGCTGGATGACTTATTCCAACAGAAAGAAATTGTTCTAACATTTAGGACTTAACATTTAACTCAAGAGTTTCCTGTCACTCCTGCAGCTTGCATTTACACCTAATTAAATCATATTTTTTGATGAATAACGGAGTTTTTATTGACAAAGTGAATTGGAATGGTACAAGAATTCTGGGAACCAGTTAAAAACAAACCCCAAAGAGAGAGAGGGAGAGAGTATGAAGATGAAGTAGAATAAGTGACTCCACTGTACAAACATCTCCTGCAAAGTAATTCCCCTGAAAATTGACCTATCTTGATACTTACTCTTAGCTAACCAATCACCAAGGCTGTTGATTGATCTGTGATCTTCTTAGAATGAGATGCGAGAGCACAGAGAGTCAAATGGACCACAGGAGTTCTGTAAGTAGGGGGAGTAGTCAATAGTCCATCTTTTCATCAACTTTGGGGCAGCATCAACCTTACTGGATTTTATCTTTCAGATTTAATCTGGGAACTATCAAAGTGTTTGAAACATATGTTAGATTCTTGGTGCTGGTGCAGGATAAAGCAGAATGTGAGATTCTTTGGGGAAAGGTAGAGGGAGCTTGTTGGTGGAGGGGGGTGGGTCAGGAGTTTGGTGGTGTGGGTGTGGGTGTGAAGGGGGGAATGCATGGTGCGGAGTGAAGATATAGAAAGATTTTTTAGGAGGCTGGGAAGAGCATAGGGCATTTGGCAAGGTTTATTCTACCAACCTTGTTGCATTATGTTTTCCTTCCGGTCAGAACTTACAGGTGTTTCATACTCAGATTTTGTGGATCATAAAGGTATTATAGGAATCTGTAATTACTTATGATGGGTTAGTTTCCTTTTTTTCATTTTTATCCTAGTCCCCATGCATATTATTTTGTGTACAAGGAGATTTGGACCTTATTTACCTTCATGGATTAGATTACTAGAACATCTCTGATATATGGGCTTGCCCAAGAGATATTCAGTCAAGTTCGCCTTCACTGCTAAAGTACAAAAACCAAGCAATTCACCTTGTTGAAACCTGTCACAAGAGTACTCATCTTGGCTGGCTTTGAACTCTCAACGAAGTCTAAACACTCCATACTGCTTTTATAGCATAAATACTTTAGAATTGAGGAGCTTTGCTTGAAAAGCCTCAGTGCTTGAAACAGCACTCCTTAAGCTTCTGATAGCCTGATGAAGGGATGAAGTGACCTTTATGCTCTTTTCCAGCATTATGTTTCTTACCAGTGGATATTATTGATGTTATTACAAATATGTAAATTTCAACCTTAACGTGTGAATAAACTTTTTGTTTTCACTAAACTCTTGTTCTTTTATCCATTGTTGATGACCTTGGAACCTGTATGCCATTAGTTTGTAAAAGGTAGCATCCAAATCCACATTGCTTTTGGTTCCATATTATCTGCAATGGAGAAGCTCAGAGCAGGTGATAACATTGGGTGTTGTTCATCCCATAGCTGATATTATGAAAGAATATTAAGCTTAGCACAGGTGATACATTGGGTGTTGTTTATCCCATAGTTGATATTCTGCAAGAAGATTGGATTTAGCAGTTGATAATTGGCAAGAAGATTGGATTTAGCTTGACTGGGAACTGCAGAAGAAAGATTTTACTCTCATGAGTGGCTCATTTGACATTGAATTTGAGTTGATTTCTCAGAGATCAATTGATTCAATCCAATACCGTAGGCAGTGTTTTACGTTTCGGCGGCACGCCGCGAATCGCTTTTTTTCCCCCAGCGATGCGATTCGCTGGGGGAAATTTCTTAGCGCGTCGTTGAAATGCAGCGGAATTTCGCTGCGTTTTGACGGCGCGCTTTTTTTTTTTTTTTTTTTTAAAGTTTTTAGGCTCGCACTTTTGCGTCACACACGTGCAAGCAAAAATAAGAGAGGTTCAAGTTCAAAAAGCAAGGTTATTCTCGTCACACACGTAGCAGAGAAAAGGGACATTGATTGTGGCTTAAATTTTTGCGAAATACGGCAGATTCAAGCTCAAATCAAGGTTATTCTCATCACTCTACTTGATAGAAGTGATTTGAGAGTGATTTGTTCTGATTTAGAAGAGATTCAAGTTCAAATAGCAACCTCACGTTTGGTAAGAAATGGGGAAACTTGTTTTTATTTATTTATATTGATCTAAAATGCATAGAATCGTATCATTTTATGATATGTGTTAGTCCGATGGGTGTCGGCGGTTTTTTTTGTTGCATAAACCTTGTATAATGTTATGATAATTACGTATAATATATGAGGACACCCGATCTACAAATGGGTGTCCCCGGATTAATTTTAAAAAAAGTATCATTTTTTTTGAATTAATTAATCCGAAAATTAATAAAAATAGAAAAAATAGATAATTTCTCAAACTAAATTCATAAATTTAATTTATTTATTATAGAAAAAATTATTTTGAAGAATCAGGGTTTATAGAATTTTTTTTATATTAAAATTTTTCTGGAATTATAAAAAATATTAAAATAAGGTGGAAAATTGAAAAAAAAATCTAAAAATTAATATGGTTTATAAATTATAATTAATTGGTAATGTTAGTATACGAATTTATTATTGTGGATTATTAATAATCATAATTTTTTATTGTGCTCTGTGCAGGGGTTCGTCTTTCACTGTGTACCAGTTTTATTTTGATTTCTACTTTTTTGGTTAGAGTCGTTAGACTGTTAGAAACAATATGGCATCTGGCAGTGGTAGTGGAGGGGACCACCCTGGTGGCAGGAGACAGGATATTGGCTGGGCCCATGGCACAAGATTCGAGGGAGACAGAAATAAGTCCATCTGCAATTATTGCCACCAAATCATAAATGGTGGTGAAGTATCACGACTGAAGCAGCATTTGGTGCACGGCTACAAGAATGTAGCCAATTGCCCTCGAGTTCCTCTAGAGGTTAAGAGGCAGATGAGAGAGCATTTATAGTCAGGGAGTACATCTAGGGAGGAGAGGAGGCACGCACATGAGGAGATTAGACGTAGATTGGCAGAGCCTATCTGACCCTTTATGGCTGAGGATGATGATGATATAGTGTACCCTGAGGATATGTTGACAGCATGGGTGATGCAGTTGAGAGGAGAGAGGCTCAGTGTGAGCATCTTTGCAGTCTGAGTTTGAGAGGAGAGAGGCTGGGTGGTACGGATTTCACAGGAGTGGTACCTCTAGAGGAGATGCAGTTGATGTTGATGCTCCTACACATGGGGCTAGGTGTTGGGCCTGGGCTCACTCATTCTCAGAGTACCAGGATGCCCGATTATCCTATGGAGCCTAGTATGTTCCATTCATCTGGTGCCAGGTAGAAGAGATTGAGGGATATGTGGGACAAGGGCAATGTTAGGCAAAGGATGGGGAAATTCATATCAAAATTATTTATTTTCAATCACATTCCAGCGAATGCAATAGCGAGTCCACATTTCAAGAATATGGTTGATGTTATTCAGGAGTCGGGTCAGGAATTCTTACTTCTTACGCCTCGGAAGATTATGAGTACGTACTTGGACGAGGAGGCAGAGATGAGAGTTTATTACATCCTTACGACCCCATTGCCAGCAGTTTGGAGTTACCATCATGTGTGATGGATGGACATGTCCTACTAAATTGTCCATCATCAATTTCATAGTGTATTGCAGAGACAGGGCAGTATTTTTGAGATCTGTTGACGCATTACACAATATCAAAGATGCGCCCTATATTGCAGGCCTATTAGAGAGCGTGATAGAGGGAGGTTCGCAAAGAGACGTGATTCAGATTGTGACAGATAGTGGCAGTGCATTCAAGAAAGCCAACCAGAGGATATTATTCATGAAGTTGGACCCCCATTCAGATGCAGTTGGCAAATTTGGAAATGAGGTAGGGTCGTAGTTCTTAACTTGACTTATGCATATTAGTTCTTCTTAATAGTTATATTAAATACTAACCCTTTCAAGTTTTACTATCAACTGATATTATTTAGAGATGCGATGGGCTCGTTCGGGTCGACCACGGTGATTGCATCGAGGACGACGATGATGCCGTGTAAGTGACAAGGGATTGGGAATATTAATTATTAAATGATTTTCTCTATTCTAAATTCTAAATAAATATTAATATTTTCTATTTGTAAATCCAGGTGAATGGTGGGCGATGTATGGGACAGATGTCACTACACTAAGGAAGCTAGCATGTTGAATATTGGCTCAGACATCATCTTCCTCTGCTTGTGAGCGCAATTGGAGTACGTTTGCACTCATATACATGAAGCAGAGGAACCGGCTAACTTATCAGAGGTTGCAGAAGTTGGTCTTCTGCCATTATGACATAAGGTTGAGGACGAAGCAGTTGGAGATAGAGCAACGCACCACGACGGTAAAGGATCCTTTGGACGTGTTATTTAGTAATGAAGTTGATAAAGAGGATCCATTCACAGAGTGAGTTAGATGTGTTAAGATGGATGAGCCTGATGGTCGTCCTAGTCCAGTCATTGCACATGCTGCAGCAGATATGGACATCGATGTGGATGCAACTATGGAGAAGGAGAGGGGGGAGGGCAGCGGAGACTCACTAGATAGATCCGTGAGTGTTGTTCCTCCCTCCGTTGCTGCGACATCAACCCCAGTCTCAGCCCCAGCCCCAGCCTGTGGACATGTTGACATCATCATCAGAGGAGGAGGAGACAGATGAGGAGGATGAGTTTGGATCATCAGATGATGATGACGGAGATGGTGGTACTAGTGGTATTGGCACCAGTGGCTTGGAGTTGAGCCATTTTATTGGAGAGACGGTTTTCCATCATGCCACACAGGACACTGACCTCGGGTTTAGAGGTCAAGATGAGAGTAAGACACATTTCTATCAAAGGAGGAAAGGCAAGGAGAGACAGCATATAGGGATGCACGATGACTCGTCCTCCATAGCATAGAGTTTAAGATCTTTAGATGTTGGAGCATCATCGAGTTCTTATGGAGAGCAATATCCACCACAGCTGAGTCAGGAACACTATCCATTCTACTATCCTCAACAGCTTGGGTTAGTAGATTCATCAGATAGTAGTAATTACGGTACATTATACGAATATCCTGGAGCACACATGCAAACGTCTGATCCATTTGGGATTTTTCCTGTGAACCCATATTCATACGGTTATTATGCTATGCCTGTACCTACTGCTACTAGAGCTGTAGCACTAGCCCCTCCATACGAGCATCCTGGTTATTCTACGCCGTCTCCTCCGTTACCATCACAGCCAAAGCTAGATTGTTGCTACTACTATGATGATTTCCCTTCAGTTGGTATCATGTCATACATGACACATGAGGAGTATGAGTTGCATGTCCGTTCATATTAGAGAGAGTACAAATTTCGGATGAGATGGAAGCATTACTGCCACTTTATTGGCGAGAGAGCAAGGTTTGAGCTTGCGTCATTCATTTCATTACTGATTTGGCGGTATGATTGTATGTTTTTTACTCTATATATTGTTGTTTCAGTTTAATTTAAAATTTGGATCCTATTTGTCATTTTTATTTAAGCACAGCCCTCAGCATCACTCCAATCCAGTGTTTTAACATGTCACATTGCGTTTGCATGATTTTTTGAAGTATATAACTGTTACTTGCAGTAATTTAAGTACAATTATACATGCAAATGCAATTATTTTACATATTATTGTTGCAAATCATTCATTTTCGGACAAAACGAGGAAAAAAAGCATGCTGGCGAAATTTCTGAAATTTTGCTCGATTCACTGGAAATTCGTTTTTCTAGTGAATCAGTGCCCTAGGCGGCACGCCCAGTGGCACTGAAATTGAAAACCTTAACTGTAGGTAGTAAACAGATAAGGAAAAAAAAATTAGAAATCTTACTGTAATAACCTTATGATTATATGAAATATAGGTGCATGATGTTTGTATGAGAATCCATACATTTCAATTGAATCTAAATCTTGAGTGCAATAGATTAAGTTTCCTGCACTCTAGAAGGTAATTCTATGGCAAAAATAGTATTTATAATTGGCATATTCATGTCTTTTTCCATCCACAAGAAAAATATGCTTAGAGGAACACCTCTTTTAGTGAGAACATCAGATTTACAAAAGGATGCATTTAATTAACAACTGAAAATGCGTCCTAGAAATGTTATCTCATGATCTATAAGTGATATGCATTATGCATTTTGGGTACATATCTCAGGTATTTGCATATTGTTTATAGGAAAAAGGATATCTGAACTGTTCTCATGTGCTAGTTTGCTGGTGAAACATGGGATCTTCTGCCTGTTGGAGGGATGCCATGGTAAATAGAGGAAACCCACCTGATTGCGAACCCTTTGGATGGGGTGGCATAGATTATCCTTCTATCATGCAAGTCATATTTGTGCCCGTCAATGGCTTCTGTAATATGTAAACCAATGATTAAGTTTTTTTTTAATCTATTTAATTTTCATAAATTATTTTGCAATTTTTTTTCTTTTTTCGATGTGATATTCTTGGAAGTAAAACTTGGCATTTGAAAATTGATTTTGTGAAAGAGCAAGTTGACACACATGGTTTTGCACACACACTTGTGAAGCATATTTTGTAGCTGGTAAGTATTCCCAGTCCACCTTCATATTTTAATTGAATCGGGAAAAAGTGTCACCTTAGATAGTACCTTGACATTTGCTTTGTTTGAAATTCAATTGAAGCAAGAGGACATGCAAGGGAAACTATTTGATGCCAAAAGATAGGACATGGATTTATTGATATGTACTACGATCCTTTCACACGTACTGTGTTCTTCAGTCCCTATGGAACTTCCTCTAGTATTTATTAAAGCTTTTTCCATATCACTAAGACATTTTGTCTGATGTAATATCAATATTACATGCATCTCTTGCACAGCCTGCATGTCTTTTTAAGTATGGTGGTTGTACCTTGTAGCAGACTTACTGGAGACCTTTTATGCTGAAGGTTCTTAAATGGTTTTAGTTATTTAAACAATTTTACTTATTTAAATTGATTTGCATATCTCCTTGTACAGGTCTCTTCAGCTGGACAGGTTAAAGCAGTGCAGTCAGAATGCAGCAATGCAATTTCTGCTGATTCCATGATGAGCTCTAAAACTGATTCCATCCTTTGTTTCCCATCAAAGCAAGCCCATTCTGGTCTCTCACTTTCATTTTCTGGCCTTGCCGGGGAGAGTAATGCTGGTGATTATCAAGAATGTGGGGTATCCTCGATGCTTCTCATGGGAGAACCTCCATGGTGTTCTCCCTGCCCTGAAAACTCATTCCCACCGGCTAGCAGAGAGAGTGCTGTCATGCGTTACAAGGAAAAGAAGAAGTCACGCAAGTAAGTTTTGTACTCGGTGCATATGGGACATATGATTGCTTTTCATCTGAATACACACAGCTACCAAATTTATGCAGAAATATGTATATGAGGCATGCATATGGTGTACATTAATGCATGCACACATAATTTCATGCGGTAACACAGATATTACTATAATCTATTAATGTGTGAGCATTTTCACAGACTTAGTGTTTGATACCTGTACTCTATTGGTACTCTGTCACGATTTGAGGAGAGAAATTGTAAGCTATTTATATATTAACCTTTTGCCTTTCTTCTCTTATTTCTTACTGCCGAACAGATTTGAGAAGAAAATAAGGTATGCTTCTCGCAAGGCAAGGGCAGATGTAAGAAAACGTGTCAAGGGGCGTTTTGTCAAGGCTGGTGAGGCTTATGATTACGACCCATTGTGTCATACCAGAAGCTACTGAACTAGTGAGTAAAGAAAGACTGGATAAATGTATGCCTTTTTTTTACGGGATTTCTCAACCACGGCCATTGGATAATGTATTAGACTTGGGAAATTAATTAAGACATTGAACATGCATTCTTCGTAACTGACATTTATTGTTTTTTATTTTTTTAACAGGAAAGTTGTCGTTGGTTCAAGAGGTGACTGTAAAAGGCTGGGATCGGATGCTTGACTATTTACACTGGAGGAAACCATCGATATTCCATGACGGTTATAAGTGATGAATGTGACAAGATGAAACTAAAAATGCCAACTATGCTATAAAACACTTGGTGGTAACCTCCTTTTCCCCGCCCTTTTTGAGGTTATAAGATGGGGGTATCAATCTACTCCTTAAATATGTACTTGTATAATCTAGCCCTTCCACCCCCATTTTCCCCTCCTGATAGTTACCAGGAACTCACCCCCATGGCATGATTGTATTTAATTTTTGTTTTCCTCATGTGATGTGACATGTGTAAAATGGGATCCTTATGTATAGAACTGACAATAGACGGATGGAGTAAGAGAAGAGGGAGAGTTGTTTTATGCAAGAGGAAGATCATGTAGAGAAATGGTATGTCCTGTAATAATGTATATTCTTACTCCCAACTTGATTGTAGACTAGCTGTAATAAAGATTGCAAAAGTTGAGGATGTAGATTTTACTTTTGGTTCTGTAATTCCTTTTGCTTGTTGCATCGTATATCGTCTATGTTCGATGAGCTTGAGCTTTACAGAAAACTGAACACGCGAAGCTCTGAAATATCGAGCTCTTGGTTGATCTTTCTGGTGAAAATATAAATTACGGACTCGAGTGAGGCTGGCTCCGAATTGTAAAGTTGTTTTCACAGGCATCAAAGCCCTCGTAGAGGAATGAAATCGTATGCAATTTTGAACTGTATTAGTTCCTGTTGCTGAAATACGTGAAATATCCCCCTTCAATAGTAGGAACCAATGTAGTTCAAGATTGTGCAGAAGATTCCATCCCGAGGTAGAGGATTTCATCTCTGAGGTTTAAAAAGAAATTTTTTTCATTATTGTAAATGTTTCAAGTGGGGCATACATGAAAAAACATTGACCTTGAAATGCTTCACATGGCAGTATCTTACGGCCAAAGCAGGTAGCAATTTAGGTAAATATAGCAAAAGATTTCAATTCGTACGTGCTACCTACTAGGAAATAAGTAAAAGAACTTGGTATTGTTGGGCGCTTCAATACGAACCCCTTTTTAGGAGTTTTCGATGGTTCTCCATTAGGCTTAATGGCTTCGACCAATTTCATGAATTCTATTATCATATGTGCAGATGCAGTAGGAGCGGTTTTTAGTAGAGTTTAAGGTCTACTATCTCTCTTGTTTGTTAATATCTGTTCTTGCTTATTTTTGGTTGTGACCCCTTTTTAAGGAGTTTTCAATGGTTCTCCATTAGGCTTAAAGGCTTCGACCAACTTCTTGAATTAAATTATCATATGTGCAGATGTAATAGGAGTGGTGTTTGGTAGAGTTCATGGTTTACTATCTCTCTTGTTTGTTAATGTTTGTTCTTGTCTATTTCTTGTTGCGATCTCAATTGATATAATTTTGCTCTTGAATGAAATACTGATGTAATTTTGTTCTCTTTAAATGAAATGGCATAGAACTGGACTCTGATAAGAAAAGGCACCGAACCGGCCCAAGCCCGGCACATTAAAACAGTAGCCCGGTACTCCCCTGTACGAATCATAATCCTACACATGGACGATCCGACTCGGCAAGTCGGGAACACAGCACGGTTTCAAAAGCCCTAAATCCTTTTTTCCTGACCCTGGAGAGCCTCTCTTCAGTCCTCACTATAGTGTCTCTAGCAAGGTCTAAGATGAGAAACACAAGGCGTTTGCTTCTTCTGCGCGGTTTCTCTCGATCTTCAATCTGCAGTTCGAGAATTAGAATTTTGGATTTCCAGGCAGGGAAGCTAGATCCAACGGATTGTCGTTGTTTTTCTTCATTTCTCGATCGAAATGGTCGTCTGAATCGTCTTTCCTTCGCGCTTGATTCTGAACTGAGGAAGCCCAGAACTCGTCATCTGTCATCTGAACCTGCTTTGGAACAGAAGGATCTGGATCACGTCGTTTTGAGCGAGATTTTCTCCAATTTAACCAGTTCTGATGAGATCAAGGACGCACTGGAGGCTAATAACATCCCGATAAGTTATGAACTGGTTTTAACGGTGTTGTATAATCTTGGTGGGAGCCCTGAGATTGCTGGCAGGTTTTTTAATTGGGTTTCCGAGACCCATAGCGCAAAATTGAGCTCAAAGTCTTATAATTTGATGTTACGTGCTTTGGGGAGGAAAGGTCACACAAACGAGTTTTGGGATTTAGTTGAGGTTATGAACAAGAAAGGATATGGGATCTCTAAGGCCACATATGTTAAGGTGTTGGACAACCTTGAGAAGGATGGGATGGTAAGTGACCTAGATAAGTTGAAGCAGCTATTCGCGTTGAAATCTGAGGAGAATTCTTTAGCGACGATGTGTTCTAGTATTTGCAAGATAATTGAAGAAGATGAATGGGGAATGGATTGTGAAAAGAGATTAGGAGACCTGAATGTTAGCTTATCCAGTGATTTGGTTGTGATGGTACTCGAAAATCTCAGTTTGTACCCAATGAAAGCTACAATGTTCTTCCAATGGGTCGAGGAGAAGCTCTCATTCAAACACGACAAGCAGACTTACAATGCCATGGTGAAGATTTTGGGCCGAGAAGACTGTATTCTGAAGTTCTGGTTTGTTGTAGATGAAACGAAAGGTGCCGGATATAAAATGGGGACCGAAACGTATGTGAAAGTTTTTACACGATTTGTTAAGAGGAAAATGATCAAAGAAGCTGTCAATTTGTATGAGTTTGCAATGTCTAATGCAGATAAGCCTCCAGTGCAGGATTCTGTATTTCTTCTGAGAAAAATAGTTGCTGGAAAGGACTTGGATATGGATCTTTTTTGTAGAGTCCTAAGGGTTTTCACGGAGGGTGGTAATGTTTTGACAAAAAGCATCTTTAACACTGTTCTCAGATCTTTGACCAGTGTCGGTCGATCAGGTGAGTGCCCCAGGATATTGAAGGCCATGAAGGAAGTTGGGTTTGTAGTTACTGATGCAGTGCAGAGTGAAATTGTCTCCCAGCTTTGTAGTGCTGGAAGATTGGATGAAGCAATTGAGTTTTTGGACGAGATGGAAGCATCTGGGTGTAGCCCTGGTTTTAGAGCATGGGCATGTTTGATTCAAGGGCAGTGTGTAGCTGGCTATGTAGATAAAGCATCTTCAGGTTTCCAAAAGGTATTGGAAAGCAAGGGGGTAACTGAGGCTGGTTATGCTTTTGAAATGTTGATAAATGGATTTTGCCAGAAGAAGAGAGCGGAAGATGCCTGTAAGCTACTTTCTGATCTTGTCAATGGAAAACATTTACGGCCATGGCATACTACTTACAAGATATTAATAAGGAGGTTGGCAGTCGAGGGGAAGCTTGAAGAAGCTCTGAGCCTTCTAAAACTGATGAAAAGTCATGGATTTCCGCCTTACATAGATCCATTTATTGAGTATATTTCCAAATCTGGAACTAGTGATGATGCCATGAATTTCCTCAAAGCATTGACGGTGGAGAAATTCCCATCTACAGCTGTGTTCCTCCGAATGTTTAAAGCATTTCTCAAGAGTGGAAGGCATAGTGAGGCACATGATTGCCTTTCAAGATCACCCCATTATATCCGCAGAAATGCTGATGTTCTGAATCTATTTTGTTCAATGAAGCCTACTAAGGCTGCTGCTGATGTGTCTGCGTAGCATCATTGGAGTGCATTTCTTATGATGTTGATAACACACTCAAGTTTTGGTATGGATTCTTTGTTGGTTCTCCTTCTGAATATGCTGTCTGTTGAGCATAATTAATTTCATTATGTGCCATATAAATTAACAAAATCAGCATCGCTATCTGGTTAACATATCAAAATTTTAAGATATGTCGTCAACTATTAAGGTAGCACTGCGTCTGTTGGATGTGATATATATTGTTCATTGCTTGAATACTTTGAAATACTAGGGAGATCATTTGTCTTTCTGTACTGATTGTGATGCTTGGTTAATTATTGTCTCTGTATTTTACAGTAGTTTCATCTGGCTGGCCTTCTGAGTGGAGCGTATATATATTTGATAGGTGACTGGAGCATAAAATTTTAAAGTACATCTCTATGATTCTCTCTGGTTGCTGGTGTTGGGAGTCCAGGAGTTTAATAGCCTATAAAGTTTTGATTTTGCTGATATAGTGATGAAAGTTCTTGTATTTGTGCTTCTTTTATTTAAGCAAGCGGTTCCAATCTGACAACATGGTATTAATGTAGTTAGTGGAATAAGGGTATATCTGCTGCGGAAGTCCTATGTCTGCCAACACCAAACTTTAGAACCCAAGAGCAAGCTGAGATATAGGGTAAAGGAATCTGACAACAAATTTGATCATTACTTAAAAAAAGTAAGGGGTGTGGGAGAGGGAAAGGAGGAAGGAGGGAGGGGGTGGGGGTTGTTGTTTCGAGTCCATCTTCTCATGAATAATTGTCTCCCATTGCATTGGCCTGTACTTCTATGAGGTGGAATTTTCAACAAAACTATGAAAAAACTGCAGGCAGAGGATCAGTATGATCCATAACTGAAATAATCAATTACAAATTCCCAATATTTGCTCCCACCGATTTGAAAGTCCTTCACATAAGTATCATGTTTCGACTAGAAAGATGAAGATGAGAGGACTTATTGGCTACAAGTATTGTGGCATGGAATGTGATCATTGGGATCCTAGCCTGGAGTGAAGAAAATTTCAAGAACCTGCTAGCACTTGGCCCTGACAAGGACATCTTTTTTTGTGCTTTCTACAGAAATTTACATTGGATGATGGCAATTCCAACACCTGTAGAATTGGTCTAACTTGGTTAGCAATAAACATAATTTAAAGTGGAAAGATTACACTTTTTTCTTTATCATTATACCCACTGACTTGGCCTTTGATTTTGTAGAGGCTCAATAATGAACTACCACACCTAATAATTCTGTGTGGAGAAGGTTTATGAAGAACTTGGTACTGGGATGTAAAAGGGGGCTACAAACATTGCAGTCTGGAAGTAAGATCTCGGATCCCTTCGATCTTAATATTCATGCAACCTCCCTAACTAGCCAGAGTTGAAATATGTGGCGGCACTGTTGGAAGGGACATTAAAAGGATCTCCTTTTGTTCCATTTTTATCTCGTACATAACTACTACCCAATCTTTGTTTATTGTTTCAGTTTTGCAATGGCCAGGTCTCTTGTAGGTGAATTACACGGAACTATGCAGAGGAGCGACAACAGTTCTGAGTAGGGATCCTGTCATGGATTCACCTGAATCCAAAGGAACGCCAGTTATTGACCAAGTCAGGGAGTAAGGCACATCCGGTGGTCTGAAAGTTTTTTGAATGGCTTTGCACCGTGTCTCTGTGGAAATGGATCATTAATCTAACCTAATCGGTCTGCACCTGTGCAAATTATGTGACAAGCGTTTGACGAGCCATCCTTGTGCTCGGCAGGAGATCCATAATGGATGCTGCGAGGCACATCTGCACCGAACTTGTCTGGGGCTTCATGGACACAATTTTTTTAAAAAGTTTGTGATAATTATTAGTTCCTTTCGATGTGAAGCCGGGTCATGAATTTCCTTATTTTTAGAATCTGTTTAGAACTCTGTATTTGGAGAGAAAAGAAAAGAAAATGCTAAATTTTTTTTTCTTGTTTGACTTAAATGAAGGAAAATGAGATTCTCTCTCAAATGTAAAATATTTTCTCTTAAAAAAGGCAGGAATTTTAAAAGAAAAAAAAATTCACCAATTCTTATCATTATTCACACCATCCACCCATCCCACTACTAGCACCGTCCACCACCACCACAACCCACCACGACCACCACCACCCGTTGCTACCATTACCCAACACCATTGCCCACCACCACCCACCACCAGCCGCCACCACCACTATCATTGCCGCCGTTGTCGCTATCACCCAACCAACCCTACCAGCACCTGCCCACTCTCGCTAGCCTACCACCATCGCCCACCACCACCACTGCCAACTACCACCCACCACCATTATCATTGTTGCCGTTGTCACTGCCATCCACCAACCCTACTAGCACCAGTCTACTCTCACTCGCCCACCACCCTAACCCATCATCTTACTAAAATATATTTTTCTCTTCTCATTTTTCATCTCATCCAAACATGGGAAAAGAAAAGAACATCATTATTTTTCTTTTCTTTTCTCCCCAGATCCAAGTCCCCAAACATAGCCTTACTCTCCTCTGCTCCGGACACCTCATTTCACCCTTTAATTCCCTCTTTCAATGATCTTAATTTCTTGAAAATAAATAAAACTGGGACACGAAGATTTGGAGTCTTTGTAACGAGCAAGACATGAAACAACTGGAATATTTCCAAACCAAACGAATAAACTTATGGTCACGACATAAAGTATATAGCAAATCTTAACCATGTTCTATAATCCAACTGCCATTTTCGCAGCTAACTGTATATGCTTTGATTCTATCTTTTGCATTCATTTAAGATTAACCAAGCATACAAAGAAGGGTTAACATCTGAATCAATCCATGAGTTGTTGGGAGAGATTTTTGCAAGAATTGACTCACGAGATCATGGTAAAATCATCTTCCATCACATCAAATAACAAAGCTCGGATACATTACATGTGCACGATGTGCTACCACGGAGTTCCATAAACCGTTGTCAATCTTCCTGGGAGCATACAAACAAAAGGTCCACGTCCATGTGGAAAGAAGGGGAAGTGAAATATCTAGCAAACGCAGAGGCTGACAGAATGTACATAGCATATTTCAATGAAATGCTTCTAGATAAAAAATTTTCCAGTCTAATTGTATTAAATTATTAAGCTTCTTCGAATTAAAGTCCAACTTCAAGCTGCACTTGCAAAATTAACATAAGCTGAAAACATGGCTCCTCAAACAGGCCATGTGAAAGAAAAACTTTCGCTCCAGGCAAGGCAAGGGAATGTATGGAAACAGACTGCATCATCGATATATCAAAAGCCCATTATAAATAAATGGAAGGCATGAATAAAATAATTACAAATTACATTTTCACCACGATTCCGGATTTACCTCAAAAACTTCCCTGAGATCAATCATCATCAGAGGAACTATCTAGTGGCACCCTGTCCATGTCATCTACAACAGTTGTGTCCTATATGGAAATTATGAAAAAGGTTCAAAATTCCAAGTATTTGGCAGAACAAAAAAGGAATTCAAATGGAATAATGGGACACAGATAAAAAGTTGGATTCTTACTGGCATTTTGTCCCAGTTCTTCAATTTAGAACTTGTTAGCATATACCCATCACGTAGTGGAGCCCAAGCAGGTTCATCACCATCATCTAAGCCTGTTGATTTACTAACCTGCATAACATAAAGCCAAGACTAAGTTCTTCCAAATGTGTAACTTCTGAAGTTTCAATTTCCTGTTCATTTTACCTGTAACTTCAAGTTCTAGAACTTCCAACTCCCCAAACCAATCACAAAGTACAGGTACTGACTACCGAGAGAACAAATTAAATAAATACAAGCAAACATGAAATACCCTACCCTTGCAGATGAATCAGCCTCCCGTGATGTTGTCTTGCGTAATTCTGAGAAGAATGCTTCTTTCCTCCTCTTCCCTAATTCTGTCAAGATTAAGAGGATTTTACCATAGTTAGAATCAAAACACAAAACACCAGAGATAGAAGGAAATGAAAAAGTGGGATGAAGAATGTTAATGTACTTCAAAATCATGTCACAGCATTAACTGAACCAAAAACAGAGATGATGAAATCAGTAGCGACTGCAAAAAGATCTATTTCATAGAAAATGCTAATGTGGAGATCAAAACAGTGTAATACCATGGTCACTAAATTAGCTAGGATAGATATCATAGCCTGTTATCTGCTGCACATAACTGAGGAAGCAAGAAATTCCAGTTCCATGAATATCCTCGTAAGAGAAAATGGTTCTTACTAACTTTAGATGGATTGGGGAAAGGTTGCGGCGGATAAAGTTGCAATATTGTCTTGCACGCTACGGATAGGACTCCAGATACATATCACTACGTTGAATGTTTTTATATCAAACTTGGACAGGCACAATCTTTCTGAGACGTATGGCCCTGGGCCAATTGAATGCTTATACAGTTAGGACATGGGAGGAAATACTGGAAACCATAAGCTTAAGTTCAAAAGGAGATAGAGCCATGGTCAGTGGGTTGAACATCAATGGATACCTTGAATATTCCCCCAGCTGGATAAGGCATTTGTTACTGTTGTTGGTGTACATTCAACAACAATTTGGCCTTCACATCCATATTTCTGTACTTTATGATCAAAAGAGAAGCAGAAGAAATGGATTTCAAGATAAAAACTCCATAAGTTCCAACATAGATGGTACAATGGCGTGTACCACAAAGAAAGTGCTACCAATTATCCACAAAACTTTTGTGAATTCAAGGATGAAGAGTTGTTACCTAAAGCTACAATTCCAGATAATCCCAAAATCTCTAAAAACTGTTCGGTTTCCCAATATACTTACCATGCAAATCATACTGTTGTAATTTTAATACAATCATAAATCTGTAAATTATATTTTACCGGATCATGAAAGGTCTGTGATTTGATAATGATAAAGTAATTTTGCATTAATTAGAAACCCCTCCACAGTGATTTGGTGTTCCATAACCATATCCAATCTGACAATGATACTTCAAACATGCCAGCTAGTGGCATGTTAGAACAAATGTACCAGAACATTTTGATGAAATTTCAATACCATCATAGACCAATGAAAGGAAAGGAAATGAAATTCCAGTTTTATGTTCAGAATATGATAAAAAGGTTCTGAAATTTTCAAAGTTATAATAACACCAGTTGGACTAAAGAAAAAAAAAACTTGTAGATTAGAATTTCGATTTATAGTATATAGTTTTCCTTGTTGAAAAACAACTAAAAATGAAATAATACCAAAATATTCCATGTAAAATACCCAGAAAACATATAATATTGCAAATGAGGAATTATACTTATGACAAGTAAATAAAGACTCAATGATGGACTAGATGCATTCTCAGTTAAACCTTTTGTTGATCAATCAGATTTTAGAATTTCACCAATTTCCTAAATTCATAAATTACTCTAATATAAAATGACAGGATGAAGAATATGGGATCTTTAAGTTGTCAAAATATTATCCACTACCCTACCTTTTGCATCTTTGGACCTTGAAGGATTTAAACCTTTCTGAGCATTTTGTGCCTTATTGACCTGTTTAAGACACCAAATATAGGTTCACAATCCATCAGTATTATTGATCTTGGTCACTAGAAAATATGTCAAAATTGAATAGTAGAGTTCCTTATTCTATTTTCCTGCGGGATTAGGGGGTGGGGTTGAATTTCAAAAGGAAGCGAAAAAGGCAAAGCTTCAAATGAATACTTACAGCATTAAATAACTTGACCACTGAAAAATTGGTGTCCAATATGGAATAGAAAATACACACTAATTAGTCAAGTCACTGTCGCTTGGATTTCAAATACTTATCACAAGATAGATTACCTCCTTTTGTTGCCACACCAATAAGAAACTTTTCATGTGTGTCCAAGAAATTAGCAGGCTTTACATGCCCCCTCTCTCCAAGCTGTTAAATTAGAAAACACAAAAATAATAGCAAATTAAGATTTATTTCTACATGCAAAAATACATAGACACCAAGGTCACTTGGAAAAAGGAGAGATAATCTTGAAAGAAAACTTTCCAGGGCATCGATTCTAATCCAATCAGGAAAAGGAAATGAGAGAAAAAAAAATGAAATACCAGGTGCTTTTCCTTCTTTGCCACACCGTGGGCTTTCCGTTCAGCTTCTTCTTCAACAAGTTTCTCTACAATGAGCTTCTTATGTCCTGATAAGACAGGACCCTGAAAGACACTGAAGTTTAAAGGGCCTCCTTCATAAAAACAAAATTACAACACAAGTCACTTACCAATGACTCGTCCGATACATTCTTCTTTGTGATTTTCTGGAAGGCTACCCTAAATGCTCTGCAACCTTCTGCAAACTTCGTAATTCCTGGCTGGATGTCATATCCTTCATCTTCAGAAGCACCACTTTCTCCACCAGCATCCTTTTCTTCATCTCCACTAGAGTTACCATCAGAAGGCTCTTCCTGATCCGGAAGCTTTGCATTTGCATCTCCAACTACTGGTGTGGGCTCATCGTCATCATCCGAATTGTACTCCCTTGCTCTTTTGCGGAACAATTTTTTCATTTTCTTGTCTACTCTGACCTTTACCCCATTACCAGGATACGCTTTAATTCTCTTCTTTGCCTTCTCACCCTTACTGTATCCAGATGTCCTCTTCCTTCGGCCTTTGTTTATACTCGGCAGGGGTATTTCTTCAGTCATCACTTGTGTATTTTGAAAGAATTGCTGCTTTTGTAAGAAACTCCTCCAATATACAATCAGATTTCTTAGAAGTAATCAAAGAGGAACTGCTGGGCTTTCTTCAAAGAAGACAATCCGGGAGAGAGAGAGAAAGAGGCGTTGGTATCTTGAAATTTTGGCTGGCGACTATTCGGCGCTGGCAGTGTTCGTCGTCCTCTAGGGTTTCTTCAAACGGTAGTACAGTGAAGAATAAGGAAGGAATTGATTTCACATAGGTTGGTTTAACCAACTTGGTTTATTCAACGGCAAGGGGGGAATTTGGTTTTTAGTGATTATTTTTCAATATAATTCAGCTTCAGTCGACTAATTCTTAGTAATTAGTTTTTAATACTACTTTTTTAACAAAATTGAGAATCAGTGTCATTTTATTATTGAGTTTGTCCTTAAAAACCTTTAGGGTCCGTTTGGATCGCAGGAATTGGGAGGTAGGAATTAGAATTGGTAACTGAGAATTTCAATTCCTATGTTTGGTTGACCAATTCTCACGAGAATTAGAAGTCACGTGTGAATTCTTTGGGTCTCAATTCCTATGGCCATAAGAATTATAAAGGGAAATTTAATTTTTAGTGGTACTTTATCAAATTATTTAAGATTTAGTCGTAAAGTTTTGAGTTTTAACTTTTAATATACTTTTATCAAACTATTTAATTTTTACTGTCATTTCACTGTTAAGGATAAATTCTTCCAAAAATACCCTTATACAATTTACTTTCGAGACTTGTACAAGTCAAAAATTAACTTGTACAAGTCAATAAAGTGACTTATACAAGTCATTTGGATAAGTGACGTAAGGGCATTTTTGGAAGAATTTATCCGTAACAGTAAAATGACACTAAAAATTAAATAATTTGATAAAAGTGTATTAAAAGTTAAAACTCAAAACTTTACCAACTAAATCTTAAATAGTTTGATAAAGTACCACTAAAAATTAAATTTCCCAATTATAAATCATATGGGAAGAGCGTTTTTTGTAATTCTTGTGTGTTCAAATTCACAGAAGAATTAAAATCGGGTTTCATACTCTTCATAAAACTAGAATTTTGGGAGGGTGCAAAACCTTCGTTGAACAACGAGAACACGTCTTTGTTGTTGATTAGCGGTTTTCATTCAAGTCTCTTCTCCACAACTTTATCTCCAAGCACATTTGGGTTCTCCGAGATCCAAGTCTTGAGACTCACCAAATCTAAACCCAGTCTTCCATTTGTACCCCTTCAAACCACGAATAAGGGTCCTGACTCATGCGTTCCCATCCAAAACTTTGCATACGGCTTATCCCTTTGAATGTCAAATCCAGAATTCAACGAAAACAAACAGGCAACCTGCGATTTTTTTCCAATTCTTCTCCAGTCGTAGCTCTGAACTGAACATTTCAACCTCTGAGACCCTTTCTTCTTCCTCTTCTTATTGTTTAACGACTCATCCATTCTCTCTCTTCCTCTCTCCCGCCCTTGCCACAAAACACAGAAAAAGCCCTAAAAAACTAGCATTACATAGAGTTCCTTCAAAGCGTGGCTTCGCTTTGCCATGAAGCTCTGCTTTTTGAACTGCAAGCCTTTAAAAGTTGAAATCTATCCACCCAAAGAGGGAGGGATGTTGCAGAGAGAACATGCTGTTCCGATGCTAACGAAGTTCTCCATGTTCCCCGAATAAAATATAGCCACATGTTAAAAAAACCCCCAAAACCTTTCCCATCTCTCTCCTCTAACTCCCAACAGTTTAATCAAATAAATTGGATCTGTCATCGTCCCTTTTAGTTGATCAACACATAAACAAATTGGATCTCAGATTTCAGGACGTTCACACAAATTTCTCAATGATGGAGAGTCAAAGAATGGATAAGAGCAGCAAATGCTTATATTTGATTGGTTGTTGCCTATTCCGGATGACACCTTTTCATGATCATCTTGTATTGTGTAGGCTCAACGAACCATGTATTGTTGTAAGTGCCTACATCATATCAAGTATCTTGATAAAATCAACAACAAAGATTCTTATGGATTTATTTTCATCCAAACGGTGGAATTGAAATTCTATAACTTAGCCAAACACCAAAATTTTAATATCTATAAATTTAAATTCATTGGATTTCAAATTCATGTGTGTTCGAATTCGTATAGATGTTTAAATTCATGCGATCCAAATGGACCCTTAGTTTATTACAAGTAAAGTTTGCAAGTCTTTTTTAGGGCATTTCGGAAGAAATTATTAAGGAATAGTAAAATGACACCAATTCCCAATTATATTAAAAAATTATCACTAAAACCCAATTATCAAGAATAAGCCGCCTGAATCTCAACTATTTGGAAAAAGATCACTAAAAACCAATTTTCCCGAGGGCAAGTATGAATCGCTCGACAAGGGGCATTTTGACCTATTGGGTTACGTCAATTTCAGTTTAATTCGGTTCGATTTCTAGTTTTTATTTGGTTTTTCTTGATTCGGTTCGGTTTAACAGACAGCCCAGCAAACCAAACTAATTCAGTTGTTAAGTTTTATAAACAAGACTCTTTTTATGTATTTCAAATCAGTACATTTAAGCCATCCTGATATTTGATTTGGGGTAACAAAATTTTTTGCTTATTGCTTAGAGGGTGTAAATCTAGACAAGTTTTCTAATGTTCATATCCAAGGGCTAATTTCGCTTGGCTTCAAACAAGTCTTCACCAAATCAAAGGAATTTTTTTTTTGGTTGTCAAATCAAAGGAAGTTTACTTGATAGTCACATGAGACAATTTCCATTTATAAATTGCTCAATTATAGACAATTTTTTATGCATGAATTTTACATGTTAAATGCATGTATTATTATTTTTTTTATAAAGTCGATTTATAAAGTACATAAGATTTATCTAAACAAGTGCTCACTAATTTCCATTTATAAATTGCTCAATTATAGACAATTTTTTATGCATGAATTTTACATGTTAAATGCATGTATTATTATTTTTTTATAAAGTATATCGTCAAAATGTAGGTATTTTAGCTCCGCTAAATCCCTTACATCTCTGTGACTTAGTTAACTGTTGGGATATTGGGCCAATGTCTAGCATCCTGTTATGATATAAAGAAATAGAGTTGCACTTTACCTAATAACTTAAGTTATTGGTCTAACGGCAAGCGCTTGATCCTAACAAGGGCTATTTTGAAAAGGCTCACATTTTGCTTGACATGATTCTTAAGGGGCACCTTGCTATATATATATATACCTAACATCTTTAGCTAATAGCCTAGTTTTCAACAATATCTGAATTAGTTAGGATTTGATTATACCTTTCTCTTTCCTCTTTGGAGTTTAATTATTAATCTTATGAAAACGATAAGGCTGATGTGTTCTTAGTGAGAAAAATATCTGAATAGGTTAGGGATTTTCTTATCTCTTTGGCTTTCCTCTTTGGATTTGTTATTATTCGAATGTCAGCTGTAATTCATTATCAATCATAATCAAAAACTCAAAAATCTTGGTGGATGATTCAAAGACGAGTTCTGAGAATCCAAGCAAATGAGAGAGAGAGAGAGAGTAGAATCAGCAATGAAAGCTTTTGGTGCCTGTCGTTGAGCAACGTTCCTGTTTCAACTTTCAATGGTCAAGTGTTATATATATTAACGAGGGACAATCGTTATCAAGGCTGTGAGATGTGGTTGGCCAAGAACAACCTTTTTTCTAAAGAATAAGAGATTACTTGCACATCTAACCTTTAGCTTATCTTATTTGATACGTAATGGCAATAACGTCGTCAGGCAATTAAGTTTTAATCAATCTTGTCCACTTATCCTAATGTAGTAACGAGGTTAGTAAATGTAGCTTTCAAATACAATCAAGGCAGCTTACTTTGTTAATTTTATACCTTTAAAAGGAGTACTTACAATGTAGCAGATACCAAAATTATTAATGCTATTGTTTTATATTTCTATGTTCTATATGATTCTATCAATCATCCCTTTTCCCTTTATTAGTAAAATTTAAGGATTTTATCAGTTCCGTGCCTTTCATATTTCCTTTCGTAGTACTTGTAAGTGGGCATTGTGTTTTTACACTATTCGAGTACATCATTTGTATCCCTAAAAAATAATTCTCCCGCAAAAAAAATTTTTTTTTTCTGAAATGATTTCCGATGCTACTATGAGATGGTGTCCTGTGGAACATTTAATTATTGATGTATTTTTCTTGTTGTAAGTTTCACGCGGGTTCCACTTAAAAAATTACTGGTTATGAGATGCTCCAGACCATAACATTTCATGGCAGGAGCAAAACCAATTCAATATTTTTAAAAAGTCATTTTATATGAGAGATTTTTTTTTGGAAGTTAAATGGAATGGGCATAGTCTACAGAGACAGCCCCTCACATGAATTGGGTGGACCCCTCCAAATGAATGGTGGGTCCCTCACTAAATGTGAGGGGATGTATACAGCATATGCCGTAGGGGATGCGAACCAAATTAAATGGACCGATCTTAGGTAGATGATTTGGGTGCAAACAATTTGCATTGGATGACGAGTTAGTCATTTCTAGAAGAGTTACATATTCTCTCCCTTAATTCTACGATGAGATCAGGGACCGGGGTTCCCAAAGAAAGAAGGAAGGTAAAACAAAGGGTAAAGAACCAGGCCTTATCTCCTTCGCCTCGTACTTGAAAGGGCAAAAACGTGGAAAGGAATCCCAGCGATGTGAAAGTCTAGCGACGCGAGTTCCATCAGCAGTGATGGGACAATACCTTAGGGCTTTCATGCGCCATCTTGACCGATCCACAGTCCCATTCCCGACACCCTCCACGCGGACCACGCGGACGTCATGTGGGCATATGGCCGGGGATGCAGTAAAGCGCCCCCACCCTGACATCCGAAGAAATACTTGGGCCAGGCCCCACGAATGCCACCTTCAGAGGTTGACACGTTAGGGGACGCAACTCCTTTTAAGCACCAGGAGAGAGCATGGCTCATGGCGGGGACCGGGGTCCCCCTTTTCGTTTCGTTTCGTTTCGCTGTGAGTATGCCAAGATTCATGAACACAAGAATCCTCAATAAATGGGCCATGCAGATATGAATAGAGATTAAAGTGTGAGCATTTCTTCTAGAGCCAAAATCTGTGATTTAATGAAACCACAGGCTGATATGCATTTTAGGGTGTGGGCCCCATTATTGAAAAGTGTCATCCATATGCAAGTTTCATCTTGATACCCCTGAATGGCACCTACTGAAACGCTCTCAAATTTAAAATGGTTAGAGAGAGGGCCTGACCCTCCTGGCCTGGACACGTTGGCATGGTGACAATCCTTATAATAGGACAGGTCTCGTACACTCACACAGTAAATGACGCATGGCCAAGAACCAGTGAGATACGAGCTTGCCACAACTTGTACCCAACTTGTGCAGAGCTATCCACCTAATTACAGTCTTTTTGTGAAATACCAAGTAGAATAGATATATAAGTTCATAAAATAAAGTAACTGTGGTTAGAAGAAGAATAATTCAGTCTTTTTGTGAAATACCAATTTTCAAGGGAAAATTGGTATTTAGTGATGCTTTTTAAAAATAATCTTGATTTAATAACCAAATTCTTGATAATTGGGAATTAGTGATACTTTTTGAAAATAATTCAGAATCAATCTCGTTTTACTATTCATAAAAGAATTTTTCCAAATATACCCTTAACAAACTTGAAAAAGGAATTGTTTTTCATGATGTTTTAATGAGGTTAAGAAGCTTTTGAGGGTGTTTTTGGAAGAAATCTCATGTAAACAGTAAATTAACACTAATTTCAATTATATTTCAAAAGTATCACTAATTCCCCTTACCAAGAATATAATGACTGAATCACAGTTATGTTTAAAAAGTAACACTAAAAGCCAATTTCCCCGTTTTCCAAGGGGAATTAAACCAACCGTGGTTAAGATACCAGGGCGGGGGTTAAGATCTTAGGACTTGAAAGCGCCGACTATCGGCCTATATAAATGGAGAAGAGGCGGAGGTGGTAATCGTCGCTCGTCAATGCGCATATGTGAATCTTCAAGCTTCTCTCTCTCTCTCTCTTCTTGCTTGTTTCACGGCGGAACTCGACACTGAAACGTGAGAAGAGTCTGGCTGCTCAGCCGTTTCTCTTTATCGATCTCTATGCAAAGCTCGGTCTCCAAAAGGCTTACGATCGATGTTAGTATCTCTCTCTTTTTCTGCACTTGTTTACGTGTTTTCTTGCCAATTTTCGTGTAATTTGCTTAAATATGTGAAGCCTCTTTTTTTTTTTTTCCTCTGTGGAGAAATACGCGATCCTTGCATTTGATCTTTTATCGTGTTCGTAACTTCGTGTGCATTTTAATGTTTCTGAGGAAAACTCATTTTCTTTCCAAATTTGTTGTTCCTATTCGAGTTATCTATTTTTTGTTTTCCTGAGGCTTGCTGCGTCTCAGCTTTTTTTTTAAATGATGTAGATTTTCATTGTCTTCTTACGCATTGTGATGGTGTTTTCTGGTGGAAAGGTCGTATTTGCATATCTTGTTTGAATTGCTATCTTTCTCGTCGTTTCCTATTTTTCCCCCTACTTCTCTTATCCAGATCTCCGTACTGAAGACACCTTCGGTTCTGAAAAGTGATAGATCTCTGCGTTGATATACTTAACTTGCAGAAACCTCCTATTTTGTTTTCCGAACTTTTTAATATTGCACTTTCATTTTTGAGATCTCGATCTGTCGTGTTCTGGATCAATTGTTTAGGTTAATAGTCCAAAAAAAAAATTTGTTTAGGTTGATAACGCGGACTGAAAACCTGAAGATTTATCTTATCGTCTTTTACTTTCTCGCTTTCATAAAAGCTAGAAACGCGTTTACATAATCCCTGACGTTGTTTCCTGTATGTGCTTCTCTTTTGAGCAGATTTTCAGCTCCAAAACCTCTACCGTTTTTCTTGTGGAATTGCTTTCTCATTTCGTTTTATATTTGGTATTCGGATAATTCAATCTCGATTATTTTTTTCTGATTCTATTAGAGATCGATTGTCTGTTTTTCTTTTGTTCATAGTTGCATATCTGCTTTTATGTTTCCGTACTGATCATCGTTTCTTGATGGCTTTTCTTTGTTCTTTTGCAGTTTGAGTTTAGATCTGCATTTTAATTTCGAAATTGAATTCCTTACCTTCAGTTTCCCCACATAATATTCTAATTTGCTTTAAATTATTTTCAGATATAAAAAGGGTGAAAACTCGATTCTTTCATTCAGCTCTTATGTGAGAGAAGGGCAGGGACGGTGAAAACAGGATTTATCATTATATCATTCTCTTCACAGAGTCTTTGAAGATGAACATATCTCCTTAAGGCTCTTTTTCTTCCCTTTGATTCTCTCGAAAATCTCCAAAACTATCAAATTTCCAGCATATATTTATATATAAATATCTTCCAATTTATCTGCGGCAGTGTTCAAATTTTTTCTACCTCCCCGCCAATTAAATCTCTTGCTTCGTTATCCGATCCCAATTCGATTTCGTTGAATCACCGATTAATTCAGTGTTTTAATTACTAAAGCTTGAACGTTTATTGACAATGGGTATTTCAAGCCTCCCTGCTCCATCCGAAGGATTTCTCTGCATCGTCCTGGTAAACACAGCCCTCTCGATCTCCATTTTCAAAAGCATCGTCCGATCGATTCTTCACATCGTTGGAATCCATCTGTCATCGTCGACATCCTCAGATTCCATCGAAAACCCATCAGTTCCGATCGAGTTCCATCTATCCTCATCAGACTCCTGCAGGGATGATATCCGGAACCGGATCCCAACCATGCGATTCGACTCAATATGTAGCTGCAAACGGTTAGAACATGATTGCCCGGTATGTCTGTCCCGGTTCTATCCCGATTCGGAGGTAAACCAGTTGTGCTGCGGACATCTCTTCCATAAGGTGTGTTTGGAGAGATGGTTGGATTATTGGAACATCACGTGCCCTCTTTGTAGAACTCCTCTCATGCCTGAGGAAGAAACCAGTTATTGCATTTGGTAAATGCTTGTACGAAGAAGTGAAGAACCCTCTCTTAAGTGTTGGAGAAGTCTTTACATGAAATTTCAGTCATTGGAGGAGTCTTGACATGAAACAATTAGTGTCCATATTAGTGTACAGTGAGGCATATTATGTGTTTATTTAGTAGTGTTCTGTGTGTTGTACAGGGAATATTGTGAGAGGCGACCGTTGATGATCAAAGTTACATTGTACAGGTTATGGGTCTTTCGACTCCCTGAAAGTTCGATATTTCTGTTTTTATTGTATTGTTTTTCGAATGTTTACTGGAAGATTCAAATGATTTTTCTCAACATTCAGATGAAAGCACCATCCAGTTTGTAAGAAAAGAGTATAGGAGTTGATAGCAGCAGGATTCCAACCGAAAAGACAAGGCAGACAGAAGCAGCAGCAGCAGAAATAATAAACAATTAAATGCATGAAACGATAACGATCCATTGAAGCTATTTTATAAACCTTTTAAGAGGTAACCGGTTAGATCCGATGGTGAAAAGGGGTTGGGCTAAAAAGATGTAATCTATAGAATCATTAATTCTAATTGGAAAAACAGAATAATAGAAAAAGCAGTAAAAAAAAAAAAAATTCAGAAGCTCTTATGCATTATCCGTCCCTACTCTTGTAATGGATACCGTTTGATTTTCCTTTTCTCTCTGTTATAGTTTTTGATTCCAACTTGCTTCTCGGAGTTCCTTCTTCTGTAATCTCCTTTCCCCTATCCATTTCTGCTACCCTTGCCTTTCTACCGGCCATCATTGTCTCCATATCTGGTGGTAATTTTCCAACTGATTTCATTGTTCTTTGATGATCTCTTTCAGCAATAGGTATCATTGAAGCTCTCCTTACGTCTTCTGATTTACTTGCCCGATCTTCTGAAACACAATTTAACCTTCTTGGATCCTCACCTTCACTAACTAATTTCAGATGCCTCCCCCTGGGAATCTTCTCACCGGGTATCCGTTTACTACTGGTTGACCTGCCACCTCTCTCTTGCTCAAAATATAGGACCTGAACCACTGTCCTCAATGGGAGCCGCTCGTTCTTCACCGCATGAGCACGTACCTCAGGGGACAATCTCTGGCAGTCCAGGATCCGGCAGAGGCGTTTTTTGTCCGCCTTGGTTAACTCCGGGTGCACCTGGAAATAACAACAGCAATTCAAATAGTAAACTTAATCCTAAATAATTCAGATTTTAGAGTGATACCTGGTTAACTCTGGATGATACTAGCATCTGATGCTAAGTAACAACAGCAACTCAAATAGCAAATTTAAGTCTGGGTGCACCTTCTAAACTGATTTTTTGGGTAATGTAGCTTCGCAGCAATATAGTTTTAGCCTATTTTTTAATCATCTGATCAACTCTATAATAGACCCACACATGCTTCTTAATCAGATGAAGCACAGATATAGCAGATAAAGTCTTCAAACGCACATCCAAAAGATGGAACCGTGAGATAAATCTTAACTGTTCAACCAGTCAAATATACCTGAGTTAAATCTGAATGGTTGAACATAAATGGTTGGGGAAAGAAACACATATATTGGTCTATAATATTTGGTCGGATTGGTATGATCTTTCAGTCCATGGTCCTTCCAGAAAGCAATAAATGGTTTTGATTCGTGGGCGTCAGGGCTGCATCCATGGCATTAGACAAGAAGAATACTTGGTTAATATCTTTTAAGGTTTTCTTAAGATGAATGATTCTATCTTACCTTAAGATAATTGTTAATTGCCTTGTAAAGTTCATCATGCTCTGGCCGTGCAATTTCTGGCAGGGATTCAGCAAGAGAAGCTACCTTTATTACTGGCATTTTCACATCCCTTGAGACTACTTGAAGATAAGAATCGATCAACTTTGCCGCCTTCCTTATAGATCTTACAGATTCACCGTCTTCAGCAAAGGATCGTTTTTGCCACTGCACCAAGAAACTTTCCAACACTGCCCCAACTAATTCTATATCATAAAGATATTGATCTGAAGTTAAGCGGGAATGGAGCGACAAGTCAGTCACTGTTGCTTCCTCAAACTGCTGACCTGATCGCCTTATTAGCTCGTTCTTTGTTGAAGGAGTTGCTGAAATATAATTTGCCACACCAAGGAGCCTCAGCAAGAACCCAACTGACACTGAACCTTGCTCTGCTGGAATCATGCTCACAATGGACTCAAGCATCCGCCTGTGCTTCTCCATGGATTCTTCAGTTTTGGATGCAGAACTATCTGAAGGCCTACCCTTTGATGTGTCTGGTAGCCATCGACACGCATAAACATGCAATGCTTCGCCAATAAGTGATTGAGGGAGCATATTTGTCGACCGTACGGCCGTGACTATACATCGGAACAGGTCTATGTCAAGGTCAGATATGTCTTCCGTCCACCAATCTTTTGGGACAGAATGATGTTGTTTATCGGTATATCCTGGTCTGGTGTAAGTGTATGACCATCTAACCTACAAAGAGACATGACCATATACATTATAATTATGCTATCTTCCATCAGGCAGAAGAGCTTATTGAGTCTATTTCTATACTAACCTTTGATGGGTGAGTGAGGATTTTATCAACAATAGAATCAATGCACCTTCTGATGATTCCAAGACTTTCTGACCACTCAGGTAACTTTCCAGTGTTTTGTAGTGTGACAATTGAGTCCCTCCAACCTTCGAGGATGCATGAATTGAAGAAAGCTTCAAGTTTTAGCACAAAATTTCCCCTGTCAACCGACTCAATCATCTTAAGGAACTTTGCAGCACAGAATGCAGGTACGAAGTTATGAGCACTGAGATTAATTGTAATCCCATAGCAGAATTTAGAACAGAGCTCAAAAGCTTCTTCACCTCCTGGAATATCATGAAGCTCTACTGATATCTTACTGGAACCGCCAGAATCAGTGCAAAGTTGTTGTAAGAGGCCGCACTTCGGAAGAAGTGGAAACTATATTTGAAATACCACAATTAAAAAAGATCTAACGAGGTATTGAATGGGAAAATAATGCACAGAATTAAGAGGAAGTTGGTACCCTCAGCATAAAATGTGGCTTTAGTTCCTCCTTTTTTTTTTTAAAAAAAACGTTTTTCTGTGTTTGTGACCTGCGGAAGGGGGTGGTGTGTGTGGGGTGGTTCAGTGTTGGTGGAAGATGTGTCAAGGTTTGTTTAATTGGAGTAAGTTCGACGATCTTGCGGCTGTTTCTGGATAGAATTTTTCAAAGTTTTTGGCATCTTGGATTGCTGAATAAAGTTACAAACAATTACTAATTGAGCTATATTTGTTATCATTATTTTTGGGCTTATTTCTAGGGATGCAGAATTTCAATTCATTTATCTTCTTCCTCATGGGCTCTGTCTGTCATCACATGCTCTTTATGGATCTAAAACGAATTTTAGGAAAACTGCTCACTGAGGTTAGAGGATTAATTGAAGTGCCTGAGTGCATTTTGAATGCTTGTCTTCTTTCTCAAGTTTTATGTGTGGCTTGATTGCACTTCTGTCTTAAAAAGCCTGAGGAAAGCAAAGTTCTATATAAGAACAAAGGAAGACACTAGAAATCACCTAATCTAGATATATTACTTTGGTTCGCTTGCGGTTTTGGCTCCACATATATATAGAGTAAAGTGAATGGTTACTGTGACTTCCTCAGTGAATCCATGGAATGGTAGGCCTTGACCATTTTCAAGTGTTTGACATATAATTCTTGGTACAGTTGCAGCACCTTTGTGAGCTGCAGGACTTGATAGCTTGGAACCTTATGAATTCAGATCTCTTAGAACTGTAATTAAGATAAAAATAGAAGTTACCTTATGTAGAAGATACGTAATGTTATTAACTTGTATAATGAGGTCACTAGGCACATCTGAGGATATAGTCCTGAAAATTGAGAAAAAGGGAAAGTCAGAAAAAATGATTTCATTGCTTCAAGGTAAAGACAACCATTGAAAGCAAAATCTCAATTCAGCTGGAATTCATGATACCTGGTTGCCTCCTCTGCGTAGAAGGTGTCAGGCCTTGTCCCAAGTTTCATAAACTTCATCTCTGTTCTTATTTTTTCCTATCTCTACTTCACAAAACCGATACATGCCCTTTGTGGATATCCTCCAAGAGAAACCCTGAACATGAATAGTATTTCTTCATACACCCATTATTATGGAGAAGATGAAACCAAATTACAGAGAAAGATTCAACAAATAACTGGAATACTTTCATGCATCAGGACACGAACAAAAATCCAAATCCACATGTACCGGCGGTGACGGCCAAACCGCGCATGTCCATGTGCATATTTTAGTTAGGCAACCATGAATTGGTAACTATAATACATTCAAAATGTGAGGTGTTTACCAGTAGCTGAATTGTACTGGTTGAAAATCTAAGAAACAAAATCCTAATTTCACAATAAAGTGCTTACCATTTTTATGCATTGAAACTGTGGGAAATAAAAACAGTCGATTCAAATGTCTGCTAGCTAGAATCTTCCATATTGTATGATCAATTTTAAATATTTTTCACAAAAAAAAGTCTTGTTCATGGGGAAAAATAGTCACACTGATAGGAAATAGAAAAAAAAACAAATTAATCTGGAAAAAACAAAAATGATATAATAATATCCGGATAAGGCATGTGAGAGAATACCTCTGTCAATAGAAACATCCACAAACAACACAATCTACTTTTTTGCATTCAATTCCCATAAAACAAAACTTGGAAGAGTGCCCAAGGTCGTGAAAGAAGAACTGGGGAAGGGGAAAAAGAGTATTTAGAGGACATCTCAAAACAGGGGAAAGCTCTCACAATAGGGCTGCTACCGCAAAAGGGATGTTTAAAGTTCCAGGGACCATGTAATTGAATGAAAATCATGATAATATGAGACGAAATCTTCAACAGAAAGAAATTGGGGATGGGGGAAGAAGGAATGATTGGAGAAGGAGAAAGTAGAGCTCAAGGGGTGATGAAAGTGCAGCCAAGCTTACTCTATAACTTAAAATTTAGGCATTAAAAAAGCTCTGTATAGATGCCACAAATTAGTATAAGCAAACTGGGGAGAAGTATTGACCTAATGACCTTACCTCACCTTTCATTCAAGAAGGATCTCAACCTCTCCCATGTCGCCCACAGAAGGAGAATCAAAAAAGGCAAAAAAGGAAAATTGAGTAAAAACAACATGCACAGGTGAGAGAGAAGTGGAGATGTTGAAGGGGTATTAGCACCATAGAGAAGTCGTAGGTGGCACTGCTGGAACTTTCCTTATATGCCATGCAAATCTCGCGCATGATGTCTCTTTGGAAATGGCTCCATGAAAACTATGCCTGTGATGTTTTATGTTATAAATGAAGAAAAACAATAGAAATGGCTAAATAAGTAAATAAATAAATAAATAAGCAAATTTGATTTTATAGAATTTGTTTTAAAAAAATGAGTTAAGCATTTTGAATGTCAGATAATAATTGCATTAGAAATAATTAAGTATAATTCACTCCTACAACTACACACTGACAAAAAACCATAAATGGGCTAGTAATGACTAAAGATTCCCCAGCATGGTTCGAGATATTATGCCCGAAATGGAGTCCGTGAATCACGTCCCATTTGAGAATGGATGCCGTACCCTTAAAGCATTACGGGTTAATAACGTCTCAGGTTTAGGTGATCCCAATACATCAATCAATCTCTACCATTAGATGTTGATCATCTCCTCCATATGAGAAAATATACGGGGAGGATAAACATAGGACATCCACACACAAGTTGAAGGGAAAATTAATTTTTAGTGATTTTTCAAAATAATTAAGATTCAGTAACCCCGCAAAGTTTTGGAATTTTAACATTTAATAAACCTTTATAAAAAAAATAAATTTTTAATGATATTTCACTATTACAAACAATTTCTTTCAAAAATACCCTTTATACCATGGACTCCTAAGATTTATACAAGTAATAAATTGATTTGTACAAGCCATTTTAGACTTGTACAAGTCAATAAATGGGTTTGTACAAGTCAATAAAATAACTTGTACCTTGAATAAGTGATTTGTACAAGTCATTTGGATGAGTGATGTAAGAGTATTCTAGGAATAGTTGATTTGTATTAGTGAAATGTCACTAAAACATAATTATTTTGATAAAGGTTCACTAAATGTTATAATTCAAAACTTTTATGACTGAATCTTAATTATTTTAAAAAAGTAACACTAAAAATTAATTTTCCCACAAATACAAATTCACCCCCAAAAATCATAAAGGAGACTTATATGGTTTGATACCATCTTAAAAAATGCTGCACCTGAATGCTTAAACTAATAAGTGAAGGTGCAACAATATATATCAAATGACCCAATATACAAAACTCAACGATCAGTGTATTACAATTTGCCAACTGTACCAACTTGACCATCCTGTGAACTTTGTTTACCCAATTAATGACCTCTCTCTTCAAAATCTGCAAAAAGAACAAAAAAAAAAGGGGGGGGGGGGGGGGGGGGGGGGGGGGGGGGGGGGGGGGAAATTCTTTAAAAGGATTTTTTATGATGGTTACAGAGATAATGTGCTACTGAAGTACACTCACATCCATTGATTGGTTGAAAATTGAAATGGTGAACTGTTGATGAAGGGAATCATAATTCTACAACTGCAAAGGAACAAGGAGTCTTCCTTTAGAAAAGGAAGGTGTTTGTGTTTATAAATAGACTTCAGAGACTTGCTGTGAACTTTATTAAAGCAGTGTTATTGGTTCCAGCATCATGGGGGTGTGCAATCACAAACTCATTGCTTTCTCATCCTTGCTCATTGTAGAATCAAAGGTGTGGGAACATCCAAGGCATCTGGGGATTGAAGTAAGCTATCTCTGATAATAGCTTACTTTGAATTTGGTAAAGAACCCCACCTAAATTCCTGGAAGGTCTTTTTATTTTCCTTTTTAATTTGTTCCCACTCAATAGGATTTTATTCTATTGAAGTCCACGAAAAAAGCTTCTTTACTCGTTTATCTTTACCAAAGTTTTGCAAAATCCTTTCTCCTTTTATAATATTACAAAAGATGGAAAAAAAAAAAACATAAGAAGCATCTTGAGCATTTGGGGTTTGTTCCAGTAGAAAATACTATCAATAACAAAGACAGGTAGATTTTCTATCAATCAATCAATCAATCAATCAATCAATTCAAATGACAGGCCATTCCCATCAACTAAAACACTACTAACATCTTTATGTGTGATAGAACAAAACGCTACAAGCACTGACTGATGATACAACGTGAAAAGCCAGAAAAGAGGAAACATACCAAAGACTACCCTCCCAACTGATGTCGATCGCTTCAACCCAACCGACCTGCACAATTTAACAGTAAGCGGTCACTAAAAGCTGCAAGACTATTCCTCTGCTTAACACGCTCGTGAAGAACAACCAAAATCCAAGAAATCTTGTGTCACAGAACACAAAATCTGTTCCAAATCCCAAGAATTACGGTAATTAAGCACATACTCTTAATATGGCCCCGCATCCTCTCATACGCCCTCCCTTCTACAATTTTACAGCACCGACAGCTTGCCTTGGCTCCACGTGTCGTCATAGGTCCCACAATTTGCTTTTAAGCAGAGAGCAGAGAGCAGAGAGCAATGTCAACCGACACTAACGCCCTGTTTGAACATTTTTAAATGAAAAAAAAAAAAAAAGCTTAAAATAGAAAAAACCGAACTCGTCTTCACCTTCGGTTAACACTAACAAAACCGATGAAGAAAAAAATTGAAAGAGATGAACATTGAACACATATTCAGATTTAGGAATTGCAACTTCGAATCCCATCTTAAATGAACTAAAAATGTGAAGAAAATAGGGCTAGGGTTTTAAGATTTTGAAAAGACACAGGACTATAACTCGTTCCTACAATCTCCCTTTGTTGGAGGAGAGGATGCAAACCCTTTCCCTTATGTTTTTTATACTAAGAAGATTTTTGCAGATTCACTTTTGCATCGGAGAAGACAACTTCGTCTTATTTTATTTAGGTTTTTTTTTTTAGTTTAGAAATGTTAAGGTGAAGCTTTGCGACCTTTAGTTTTTTATACTTACAGGTTTTTTGCATGTCGACTCTTGCTTCTTCAAAGTGGAGAAAGACGACTCGTTTTATTTTATTTAGGTTTTTTTAGTTTAGAAATGTTAGGGTGAAACTTTAACGTTGCCGTCAGTTCTATGGGACCCATGAGGACACGCAGCACCCATTCCTTGCTGCAATAAAAAATGTTGGAGAGGGGCGTCGGAGAGGATGCGGGCTCCTTAATATGAACATCAAGAAATATATAAGACATGTCGGTATTAAGACGAGTCCTGTGTGTGTGTGTGAGGTAATGAAATTGTCTACAATTTTATATGGAATTGTTCCCCCCTTTTGAAGTGGGATGCTTTTACGTAGGACATCCCACGGCAAGCGTTTTTTATTTTTTTCTAAATGTTTTACACGGGACCTAGTTACTTGAAAAACAAATACCGCAGAATATTCCATGTGGAAGCATCCCATTTAAAAAACAGGAAGCAAATCAATCAAAAATTGCAAACGATTTACTCTTCTGTGTGTGTGTGTGAGCGTGAGAGTTCGCCAACTCATCTAAGTTGTAAGAGAGAGAGAGATGGAGGGAAAGGCTTATGGGTTTTAGGGGAGGAGAAAGAGAAAGATGGGTTTGGTTGGTTTAGTCAACATCGTAATGTAAGAAAGCATTTGAAATCATCATGATGAATTGGTTGAGTGAGAATGTGTGATTGAGAAGTAGGAAAAAGCATGCAAGTGGGTATGGAGAATTGAGAAAGAGTAGAAAGTAAAGATCCGGTGTTCAAGATGCAGAGACCCAATAATCACATCATCTATGCCTCCAAGCGACATTCCACTATATATCTTCGGGTATATTCTTGTACTGAACATGATGGTGGTGCTCCCTCCTCGATCATCCTGTCGGCCACGTGTCCGTGAAGTCCCATCCCGTCCGATGCTGGTCGTTGCACCCGTGCTCATGTGACCGATGATGGAACCGGTCGGGTCTGCCCTTTGACGTGGATGCCACCATTAGTATTCGTTTGGTTCCGGTTTGTTTGCGATTGCTGGCCCAAACTTGGACAGCTATATTTTTCTCCCACACACTCGCGTATAAGTTTGGACTTTCGGAACCAAATGCTTGTATTCATGTCTCTGGACGTTTTATTCTGCATGCGTTCCCCCATAAGTCACGCTGCTCATGAACAAAACCTTGTTTGGCATATCTGCCACTCCCCCCTCAAAGTCAAATGCAAAATTAGGTTTCTTTCACCCATATTTTATCACATTAATTAATTAAAAGATCATGTAATGGCACACACCAAATCATGATCATTACAATTTACAAGTTACACATCACATCATCACAGGACATAAACCGCATAATTATGTGTCTATGATGATGTGGTATGTGCCCTATGATACAGTTTTAATTAAGTGCACCGGTATCAACGCTTATGGTTCACTTTTGTTTCAAACATTTGTAATTCGAATTAATTTTAGTTCGATTTTAGGTTGATGTTTTGGTTAAATCGAATCGAAATCCAACTTATAATATGTTTTGCTAAACAAAATCGAACCGAACCGAATTGAACCCATATACGTATATGTATTCAGTTTGGACTAAAGAGTTCGAGTTCTCAATTGGGTTTACTTCAATTTTAGGTTAACAATCACTAACCTTGACTAGTCTTGTGTTGACGTCAACCCAAACCAAACATAATCGATTCACACCCCTAACTATGATGATTTACTGTGCACCCCGTAATTTGGTCCAATTAAAAGTTGCAAGATTAAACAACCATGATAATGTGGTGTGCCTGCAATGATTTACATGATGATGGCAGTTTGGTCTAAGTACTGGGAATATTTTCTGAAAGCCTATGACTAAATTTTAGTTACTTTAAAAAATTAACTTTTTCTTAATGTTTCTGATAATAAAGTAGGGCTTTAGCCTATAATTTTGCCTAAGTCAAACTTGTGGTCCAGGTTCTATGCAGTCGGCCTCTTTGAGGGTACTTTAGTCTTTCTGCTTTGGGCAGTTGATAGTGTGAAAATACATCAATATTCATCCCTTAGATATCTGGTAGAAGGACTAAAATACCCTTAAAGAGAATCAGCATCCAATGTTAGCAATTGTAACAACCCCTCGATGATGACGCAATATATAATAGCCTATTAAAGGACATTTTTACACTGCGATATAGTTACATAATTTATATATGTTGAAAGCTTTAATTTATATATCGTGAAAGACAAAGCTTTCAATATATCTGCCATTAGTTTCACAATCTCTTTCAACGATGTGAATGTCATGAGGATATACAGAGAAGCAAACTTTGTGGTTGATGTTCTTACAAATTTTGGATTAAACCATTTTGCATGAAAATAACGGGGTCATATCAGCTGAGGCCTACGATAGAAGATTTGCTGGTCCAACGGTGAGTGAGGTGTACACGTCAGCATCATTCACAGACATGTACACCACTTACCGTTGGACCAATAGATATTCCAACAAGGGGCTCCAGCCGATTTTAAGTCAAAATATCCAATACCCAAAGGAGCCTATTTGCCGGAGGCAATATGATTGGTGCATATTTAACTTCTAAAAATTATTAATTTATACGAACAAATGGATTAGAAATGGTAAAATTACAATACTGTCTTTAAACTTTATTCAAATTATCCACAATAAAAATCCGATCGAAAATGAGGGTTGAAATCGTCTGCTGCAGTGATCCTACGACGAACATTGCTAACATTTCACATTTTTAACCAACATAGGAAATAAACCCTCAGCCAAATCGTATAACTGCGTATATTATATTATTACGAAATAATAACAATCGTACAAGGAAATTGCATGTATGCATGTAAGCTGAGGCCACATTCACAGAGCCTCATAAAACATATCTTCTTCTACTTGTATCAGCGCCAACTGAGTACTTGGATTAATGGGATAAATTTTACGCCATAAACCTCTGTTTAATGATTAAAGTATGCAACTACAAATATAAATACTTTAATTAACAACACCCTTCTTTATATTAAAATTTTTAGTAAATGAAGCTGAGAGGCCCCCCTGATCATAGGGGACCTACCGAGCGTGCAACTGGTTGCTGATCGACGCCGTTTTAGAAGCTAACTCGGAGAGGTTAGAGCCGACGGAGCCACCGCTGCGAGAAAGGCTGGGATTCCGGTGGTGGCGGCAACGGAAGGACCCCACATGGGTGGTCGGCGAGCACAAGCAATTTAACCTTCCACTTCTTGACTTCTGCATGGTCCCGGCCCGTGATGTTGGCGACGTAACCAGCAACGGCGATGGCTTCTCGATCACATCCAGGTTTATTTTAGGCACAAATCTCTTGGGCTCCTCGGGCTGTTCATCCATTTTCCCGTCGTACATTCTGCACTAAATTAATGAAAAGAAACAAAAGCATTAACTGCAAATGATGATCCTGGGAGATGGGATGTTAATTAATGGCAATGCAGTACTAGGGATATGTAAGACCTGACCTGACGATGATCGGAGGAGATGGAGATGGAGATGGTTAACAGATGAGGTTCTTGAGAAGGAGCCCCCACCCTGTAAACCCTCTTTCCTTCCCTGCAGGAGGAGAGGAGTGAAATGGGAGATAAGGTTGTTGGAAAGAGAGAGAATGAGCTGAGACAGGGGAGAGACTCTAATCAAAAACCGAAGACAGCAATGTTAATAGCTGGTTTGGGATAAGTTTCGCCCAACGGATTCACGGTTTTTTCTCTTTACCGTTGGGATCTTTTGTGGTTGTGCGTAATCCGTAATTTCAAACCACTGCTTTTTCGTTTTCCAGCCGAGAAATATCCATCCTCCTTGTGCTGGTGAGTGGTGAGGAGGGTCTATTCGTTGATCTCCCGAGCGATCATGACCTGGTTTCATTTCATTTCAGCTCTTCCGTGGATCAGTTTGGGCCAAGCTTGGCCCAGACTGGACCTTTTAGTCTTTGACTTGGCCCGATTGTAATTCCAAGTACGGAGCCCAAAGTCAATTTGTTCAGTTCGGGCTAATTTTGGGCCAATCAATATCCAATACATTTACTACAAATTTTATTTGAAATTCGCATTGCCCAGCTGGGTTGGCATCTATCAATCAACCCATCAACGCAAGGTGGTGCGGGCTTTTTGGGTGCAAAAGCCATTTTTAAGAATGAAATCATCTGCCGCATGAGCTTGTAGCAGACGCTGCTATGAGCGTGAGATACTTCCATGTGAAGCATCTCATGGCCCTTGTTTTTTCAATTAAGACTGTTTTGACTCCCATTTTCATGCCTTCGACAGAATCTCACGGCCCTTGTTTTTTCAATTAAGACTATTTGACTCCCATTTTCATGCCTTCGATAGAAGCCATTTCATATATTTGATTTCAACTAAAAATCTTTAGGATTTAACGTTAAAATTATTTTTTAAAAATTACACGTGTTAGGTACAGTGTCTGTGGTTCCAACCATCTCAAACCCGAATCTAAATCGCCAAACTGTTGTAAAACCCGAACCAGAGTGCAGCCAGTCGAACCGGCTGACCGGTAATCCCAAATGCACACCTAGATATGTCATATTACTTTCCAAGATCTGCGAATATTTGAGAAGATCTGTTCATGAACTTGGGGAAAGAGACGATGAGAGCATGGGAAAGTTAGTGGGAGATTGACCAGCTTACCTTCCATTTTGAGAAAAGATTTTGTTTTGTCTTTTTTCACAGATTCACAAGCAGATCAAAATTATAGCTTTCTCTATGCGTCCATCGACTCCATCCCCCTTACACTGGTGGTTAAATAGATTCTCATCTGCAGATTTTCCACCCAAAAAAAAAAAAAAAAAGGTTTTTGAAATCACCTTTTGCATCTTCTTCTGGTCTTGACTACTGACAACCAGTGATTATCTCCTGCATGCTGGCGTTTGAAGGGCATTTCATTGAAGGAGCAGTTAATTTCAGGAGAATCTTAGCTGCCACAATGCATGCAGGTATTTCTCTCTCTTGTTTGTTCTCTTATGTGCGCAATTAATTCAGTGAGATTGCTTGGGAGTCTCAAAATGCTTCTACTTTTGTTTTCATTCTCCTCTATCTCTCTCTCTCCTCTATATATACATTGATGGGTAGACTATAGAACTTCAGAATTGTGAAGATTTTCCGATTTCCGGCTTCCATTTCGATATCGCACTTCAATAGATCCCACACTGTGTTCCCAGTAATTCACTAACTTGGTTTCTTGTTTACTCGTCTTTGAATCCTCCAGCGATTGTTCAGGAAATTGAAAAGACCCAGATGGTTTTGCATGTTGAAATCCACTCCTTATGTCGCTGCTCTATCTTTTGAAGAAAACAGAGAGATATTTGCATGTTACACAAATCTAATCGTTTTGCGTTTTTTTTTTCTTCTCTTTTTTTCTCTGTTCGGTTCGTGACCCATTTCTCATTTCACACCAGGTCTGGTCTGGATTTGAAGCTTCAAACTGAGTCAATGGAAACAATGTTCTCTGTGAGCGGCTGGGACAATTCGAGCGAAGTTGAAAACAAGAGCCTGGAAGGATTTGACATGGTGATTGGTGATGGGTCTGGAAGCGGCCAATTCCGAGTGCAGAGAGCTGGCACAGATGGTAATGGTGGGGGATACATTCCCAGCTTTACATATCAGGTGGTTGGTGCGTTTGGTCCGGGAAGTGAAGACAACGTAATAGACACCGTTGGTGAGAGAAGGCACAGAAGAATGATTAAGAACAGGGAATCAGCTGCCCGTTCTAGGGCAAGAAAGCAAGTAAGTTTTTACTTCTGGGAGATCTTTTGATTCTCGAAAACATTTTTATTTTTGTTGAACCGTTTATGACAGGCTTATGATGTGCAACTGCTGTGGGAAATCCGAAGGTTCAAGAAGGAAAATGAGTATCTGAAGAGGACGTTAAGGGTAAGATTAAGGATTCTTGTTTTTACAGAACTCCTACTGTTTTGTTCTGATTTCGTACAGAGTCGTTTATTTTCTTAACGTCATTGTCGAACAGGGCATCCAGGCGGTTTCCGTGAACGATACCATTACGAACACTCGTCGCACGACGCTCGTGAGGACCTTTTCGGCACCTTTCTAATAAGTATCCGGATTCCGGACGGGGGGATGAGTGTAAAAAGGTTTGATAAAACCTAGTAGTGATTAGTAGTATAAGTTGTACATGATCGGTTATGGACTTAGTTACCAGGTAGCGCGTAGAAAACGTGAGTCCAGTTTGATAAACAGCTAAGGTAGTTACAATAACGGGGGATTGTTTTGTTTGGGGAGGGTAATGCTTGGAAAAAGAAAAAGGGACCAGAATCTGGAGGCAATATTTCCCATCTTCTCTTTATATATAATATAGATTACTTGTGTTTAATAACTTAATGCCGTAGATGTGGTTTATTTCTATATACTTTGTGTTTCATAATAAAACTAAAAAAAACCAAAGAGTTCATGTCATGGGTCATGGCAACCATGAGGTCCCAGAAGTTATTAACGCCGTGTAGGTCCAGGAGTCCTTCGAAATGAACATTCAAGCTCATGCTTAAGGATTCTGGGACAATGAATATTATTTATTTCTGCATTTTTTTTAATTAATAACAAAATTTGAATAGAAATTTTTCTCCATATCTGAGCCCTGGCGATTAACATCTAGAGAAAGGCACTCAATATGAGCTCTCTCTGTCAAGAAAAACAGTGGACTCCGCTATTTTACTTGGCGGCGCCCAGGTCTCTAAGGCCTACTGTTTAAGGACTAAGCAAAGGCATTTAATTACTAGTCAAACTGTTCCTTCACACTTTAGTAGAATCTGAGAAAATTTCCCTTACGAATTTGATATACTGTAAATTCATCCATTTTGCAACAGCCACATAAACACCCTAATTATATAGATTCTTTAAACTTATCTCAGCTGCTTAGAGCTCGCTGTTTCTCTACTTAAATGTACCATCTTTTCTAGTTCTAGGGAAAATATCTTATACACTTTATCAGCCGCTTAGAGCTCGCTCAATAAGTTTACTGTATAAAAAAATTTCCATTCTTTCCTAAAACTAATGACGTGAAATAAAATCACTAAATGGTCAAGTAATCTGGATTGAAGTATGACCCTGATCCAATTTCTCGAAATATTGGTCATTTCAGGACTTCAACAAGCATATAAAATGGTCAGAGTCAGAAAAGATGCCTCAGTCAATTGCTTGACTAGCCTGAGGTGATGACACACTAGATCTCTCAGTGCAAAACTTACACCAGCCCCACTAGTTATCATGCCCAATCATACCACAAGTTTCTTAAGGACCATGTAAGCAATCACCCACACCCCTGATTACAAGCACCCACAATGTGCCCCCCGCATTAGCTAATGTTTCAGCCATCTCAATGGCCTCTCTAGGCACTTGATTAATCTAACTGTTTAACTCAAGTGCCAGGCATCTAGCAACGGTCAATGAGATGACGCAACTGCCAAGGCCGTGGATCTGCACCTCACATCCATCGAATTATGGCAGCCGCATCCCCCCCAGACTCCACTGTAAAACTTGCTTTAAAAGGATGTCTCATTTCACTTTTTCTTCTACAACTCTATTTCAAAGTTGAGTCTCCAGATAAAGAACAAAAATAGTAACTCCCAGGATGTAGAACAAAGAAGCCAAAACAAAAACAAAAAACCCAAAATAAACAGCAGATATTTTGGAAGTATATTAGTTAAAAATATCCAGAATGAATTTAAAAAAAAAAAAGACCAAATGTGAAACTTACCTGCCTATTGAGTGGAATTATATCATAAAAAATATGAGATGAAGATAATGGCACAGGACACACTACAAGATAGATGGAATTATTCCATTGGCACCACGAGCAGCTGCTTAGTCCCAACATCCTAAACCCACAAAACCATATATGTGCACACACTGGTTTAGGTCCTAAGCATACATAACATGCACCATTTGAAAATGAACCAAAATTATAAGCAATGCTACAGAATTATATCAATGAGATACAAACATTGCCACTGGATTTTACCCTGTTCCTTTCCTCCTTTTCCTTTATGGAGAAAATGAGCTTCATGACCTGCAGCCTCAAATTTGCAATGGTTGAAGGTTCATCCAAGTTGAGGCACAGATCTGGGTGAAAATCATGAGGAATCACAGCAAAAACATCCCATGAAAGTAAATCCCAGCATTTCTCGTGGATGGTTTCCAACTTCGAATCATTTCATTGGACTTTTCCAAACCGAAAAAACATTAGTCATCAATGACTTGTCAAGCTAACTTCAACTAATCACCCAAATAAATCATCGTCATCATCATCATTCGGGTTGGAATCCTCAGGGTTTCCACTTGAGTTGCCAAAAGACTGTCCTTCCATATTTTTAGCTGAACTAGCTTGTCCCTCAGCAGAACCAACAGAAGCATATGCCCATGATGAGCCCACTTTATCAGGAAATGATTCTCCATAAAGGTCTTCATATATTCCACCATTCTTTTGAGCAGCCTTCACCTTGTTCAACACTTGCTGTAGTTTATCAGTCACGCCTTTCTGAGCAATTCCGTCTTCTCTTGTTGATACTTGTTCCTTCCCTTTTGGTATAACAGTGATCTGTACAAGGGATTCGTATTTTCCAACAAGACTGCCTTCCTTCACGCCAACTGGACCAGGTTCTGTCTCAACATCTACGCCATCTGAAACCCCAACCACTTCAACCAACTCCCCTCCAACTTGATCCCTGAAAGCCACTCTTGTTCTCCTAATTCTCTTAGCAGCTCTCCCTGACAAGTGGGCATCAGCACTCCCACCTGCTGCCCTTCCTGAGCCATTGGAAGATTTAGACAAGTCTGATTTGCTTATACCATAGCGATTGAGAATTGTGTTGTAAGCCAAAACAGCTTCTTCATCGGAAGGATCAGGAGGGGGTGGTAAGTTGACTTCTGTGAGCAGTGGAGTGGGTGGAAAAAGAGCTGCATTATCCTTTCTTAAAATATAACTTCTTGTCGATGCCGCAAACCGCAAGGACTGTCCCACTTCAAGCTCAACGGGGGTTTCCTTGCTAAGCCGCTCATTTGCAACAAATGTACCATGTGCAGACCCTAAGTCGATTACATATACACTATAGGCAAAATCCATGTCTGTAAATGCTTGCAAGATTGAAAAGGAATAATTTCGTACAGCAAAAAAAGGATACGAGAGAAATAACAAGGACATTTCAAGCACTACTTATGAATGGAAAGAAAAGTTTTTTATGCAACCATATAGTTTGATGTTATTGTACAGCCATAGACTTCATATGCTGCCCACCATCTGATCAATTCAAACCATTCAGTTGGAAGAGCATAAAGATGCCCATAGCAAAACATCATGTGAATCCAACAATTTCTAGCCCACAGGTGTTTCCCCATATTAAACACATTGAATTTTTTTTCCATTTTTATTTCTTTTTCTTGCTTAGAAAATTCATAATTTGGCTTTTTAACAAGAGGTAGGGGGACATATGATTCCTTTGACCAAATAAGCGTATGATTAATCTTGTATAGCTGAGCCTGCCCTGACCAAGAGGCATACTGTCATCAAGTCAAGCAAAATTTATTTCCTGCCGCTAGTTGGAGAAATACATTTTCCTTTGCTTATCACTTTTTTCCGTCCCCTTTTCTATGTTTTTGGCCCATCCGAATGTCAAGGTAACAAATGCACACCACTGATGGCTAAATCAGTATGCCACAAGTATGATGCATGATAGAGCTGATGATAAAATATGTTAACAATTATAAGCTACTAACAATAACTAGAAAACTAGAAATGGAATATATCTGAACTACATTTTTCAAAACCAGGCACTTCAAGTTAGAGAACAAAAGAATATGAATACAAAACAAATCAAGCAAAGACTAAAGGAAAGCTAAGAAAGATGTCAAACCTTCCATTCTTGTGTGGAAGAACAGCAGCATGCTGGCGTGATACAGATTGATGATCAAGCACGAAATCACACATGGGAAACTGCCTCCCAAAGATGTGCCTTCGCTTATCCAGATTAATTCGATCAAGGACTTCACCATCCTTCATAACCTCAAGATAATAAACCCCCGGTAGGGGTTCTATTGCCCAATCAGGAGGCTGCCAAGTTGATTGGCCTCCTCCAATCTGAGTGATTTGTGAAGCTGATGCCACAGGCACTTCGGGTCCCACGGACTTTTGCTGGACATGGTGCTGTTGCTGGTACGGTGTTTGCATGGGGGAAGCTTGAGACTGGATAGATGGAGCCGATACATGAGTGGTTGTTTTTGGAGCAGGATGCGCAGCTGTTTTAGGAGCGGAGTTTTGAGTGACTGAGAATGGCTCTAAGGACTGAGCTTTCTTGAATCTATCAAGACCCGCTCTACCAAACATTTTCCCCTTTTCTCTTTTCCAATTATATGTCAGCAGTTAAACACAGTTTTATAAGAACAAACCACTCAAACAAACCATCTGCTCCAGACAAAATGACCCAGCCAAACTCTTATCACTGCCTATACGGCTTCCATCAAAGAGAGTCTTCAAAGCTGAGAAAAGATCCAGGTTTAGAATAAACTAATCTGAGAAAACAATTAGAAAACTGTGATACAGTGAAAATGGAATCAACTGTATATGAATTCATAAATCCCAATTTTTCCCCGCTGGTCACTCAAACAATTAGAAGGCAGAAAATAAAAATCAAATTGTCGAAAATATGTACACAATAGCGATCCAATAACAGCTCCAAGCAAAGCAACCCTGATTCCCCACTCAATCTTCAGAAACTCGGAAATCCGTTCGCCCTAAGAGATGCAATCAAGGTTCCTCAATGGAAAGATGAACTTCTTCCGAGCCATATAAGATATAACGTACCGATGGATGAATTTTCAGTACGAAAACGAAAAGCGAGGATAAAATTGTTCGACTGATCGTATCACAGGGTGTGAAAACAACTGAAGATGCACACAAGGAAAAGAAAAAATCACCAATACTAATGAGAAGCGCATATGATTTTTCAGTGCGAGATATACCTGAAAAAAAAAACCTATAATATAGATCTTTGATTCAAGGGCTTCTTTCCTATTCAGCACCAGCACTAACAGAGACACCGAGAGAGAGAGGAGGAAAAGAGAGAGATGGGCAGCGAAGAACGTACAGAGCCTGTGAGGCCTTCCGACGCAACGCTACCTCCTCTTATGTTCTCGAGCTTTTTTGTGAGATTACTCAACTACCCCCGTTTTTTATAAAATGCCAGTTATACCTTTTCTTTCAGTTTTGTGTTAACGGGTCAAATGACAAAATTTTCTTTTAATTGGGCTGGGGTCGTTGGCCCAGCTGGGAATACACCTTAACCTAAAAGGGATTGGGTTTGGTAAAAACCGATAAACCGAACTGAACCAAACTTATTAACATCGATCAGATGGTTCCATTTTGGTTTTTCCCAAAACCAAACCATTGCCATCCCTAATGCGAGGTTAAAAAGGACTTAAAACTAGATGCTAGGGATGAACATTTTAACTGCTAGAACATGGGATGATGTTGTCTGCGACGATTTGTTACTGCCATCCATGCAACGCCAGTAAGATGCTGTCACATGGAACATCTCACGGTTAAGCTTTTTTTTCAACCAAAAAAGAATTACTTATAGTTCAGATGTAGTTTTATCGGTTCCTTGTGGGTGTTTCCTTTTCTCTTGATATGAATGAATTTCATTACTTATAAAAAAAAAGAATTTCTTTTTCCTTTCTTCTGCATTTTAAAAAACAAAAACTCCACCATTGAATCCTTCATGTGTTGCATTTGAATCAAACTGCACTGACAGTTGCAGATGGTTTCTAAACCCTAGAACTGACATACACCTTAAATGAAAAATATGCTCTTTTGTTCGAAATTTTAAAAAAAAAATCCCCCTTTTGGCTGCCTTGTGTTGTGTTGTTTCTTCTTGTCAATCCAAGGTAGTATGGGATTCTCTAATTTGGCAGAATGTGGAATAAATCCGAGCCTTAAAAATTAGAAAAGGGATTAATTCAGTATTTGAATCAGGTACCATGGGTTGATGTCCAGTGGACCAATCATACTAGTGTAAGTCCATAAATAGCCTGGAAAGCTCTCATTACATACATCAAAGACCAGAGCATATCCAAGCTATAAAAAAAAGAAAAAAAAAAAAGAACAAGTTCAGATTTTAATATGTTTAAACGATAAAACTGTTAAGACGGGTCCCAAAACCAACGCTCGACCATTTACGTGGGTTAACCCGAGAGCCAAACCCAGGCCTCAAGATCCACAGCACTAGACTTAATATTACCATAGTACATAAATTTGAATATTACAGAGTTTGAAGATAGCATTATCTGGTAATCTGGTATAAACTGTCAAACATGAGAGTTTTTTTCTTTTCACCTGACATGATATCAAAAGAAAACCAATGGAAAGAAGAAATATAACAGGCATTATTTCATGTATTAATCATGGCAAAAACCAGAACCTCTAGGGTTTCATCATGAAGTGGTAGTGTGCGCTCATATAGCAGCACCTCTTACAAGAATATTATCAGATTACATAATTCAACAATGAAATATAATCATACATATGAATCCTCATTTGAAATTATTGCACTTACATGTACATTTAGCTAACAAAAAATCTTGAAATGTTTATGAGCCAACCTCATCAATCACCAATAGATCCTTGAATGAAAGCCAAGGCCCCATAACTTGCCCACATTTTGAGAAGTCGCGAATACCTTAGAAACCAGCAAGATTTTTCCTCACCAATGATAAGTTCATTTCCCAAATCAGAAAGCACGGTGCCATCAGCCATCAGCCATCAGCCATCAGCCATATCCACCTTGTTTTCGTCCACTCGTCTTGGAAGTTATACAAACGATAATCCAAAATGCATAACTTCCCATATTAAAGCTAGAAAATCCTCAAACTGCTGGATCTCAACAGCCATGTGCTGACACTGAACATCACCCTCCATTATCATGTTTGGATACCAAGCAATGTCAGTTATCCATATTATACATCTCACCCACATTGCAATGCCAGTTCCCATGAAAATGGGTGAAGTACTGCTTTTCATCACAAGAAGGCACCTTGGAATTATAAAGGAAAAACTCATCTCTTGCCAATGAAGTCATCAGAAATTAAAATCTTCAGTATGTAATGAATCTGTTTACTTTTCCACTGCAAATTCCCTCTCAGCTACATCGAACATCACCTTCAGGCGATCTTGCATGTTTGACAGAATGTTTTTGGTGATCCTTTTCTGATTCTTGGTGCTTTTCAGCCATGCCAATCCAAAAAATACTCTGGCATGACATCCCTTTGCTCTAGATGGTATATCCTCAGCTTCATACCTTATGTGTAGCTGCAAATGACACAGAAATATTTTTGAGTTATGGACCAAAGTTTTTCAACCAAGGCAATAAGTGCATAAACATCATCTTATCACAACCACAGATAATGTCCTAGAACTAGAATATACACTGGCAATTACAGATGTTCTTACATTGAAATAGTCACCTAGTGGGACCCCATGGAGGGTCATGACCTCTTCTAAAACCCAACCATTTCCATCAGCCAGGGGACATTTTTGCTGGGTGCTGGTTACTTCTCCTTTGTACAGCGAAATGCGCTTATCAAGCTTGTAACAAATTTGCCTCTGGTACACACCAGGTTTCTCCAATTCCCATGATGTGTAAGAATAATCAAGAGCACCAACTTTCTCCATAACTTTACGGTCCAAAAAACCTCCACCGAATATATCCATGAAGAAATTGGGCTACAAGAGATGATTTTAAATTCCAGATATTAGTATGAATAGATATGAAAAACATCAAACTGAATTCATTTGTGGCAGTGCATGGGTATATTTTCTGTGTGCATGTATGCGTGGATATAAACAGGTAGACAGAGAGGAATGATGTAAAGATGGATGGAAATATAGTTGAGAGGAAACATCAAGGTTCTGACTTCAAACCGATGCCAATGTCAAATAACTAGAATTTATGGAGATAGAACAGATTCCTACAGATCCCAACTAGAGATAATGATCATAATCAACCAGTATGTTGAGAACTGGTCTGCTTTTGGCGTGTGAGAATTTCGAAACCTCAATCAAATGGCTAGAAACATCTGATCGGGCTCTTTTTCTTTTCCATTTTTTAGGGCTCAAACTATAAAAATATTGGTATTTCTTTGAAGGACAAACAAGCACTCATTCAGGTGTACAAAGGGTGAGAATAAGGATGAATTCTATGTGTCATGCATACAGAATTTGTCATATATAGGTGCATGTGTTTATGCATATAATCCACTCAGAGAGAGAGAGAGAGAAAGAGAGAGATGGAGACTCACAGAAACAGAAAGAACAGAGGAATAAACCTCAGACATGTTAACATCCTCCAGGCCCAAGGAAGATCCACTCTCTTCAGTTTGAAGACTTTTTGTCTCCGATTCCTCTTCAACCATCTGCACCTTCTGCTCGGGACTCAAAGATCTTGCCTTCCATAATGCCATGATTGTTCTACATGTTAAGAACTAACTATTATAGTCCATCCATAATTCATAGGTTATACATATTTCTTCATTTTCAAGTTTTTTTTTCTTTACATTCCAGCATTGCATATGTCAGAGTGGGAGAGGAAGACAGCAGATGACAAAATAATTAAGAGGGAATGGAAACAGAAGGCAAAATAATAAAGGGAGAAGGAAAACAGATTTTCAAAAGAATAATAAATTACACAAAGATAGATATATGGCCCAAGATTCAAGATTGTGTCAGCAAATCATGTTATCTCTAATTGAAAATGAAGAGAAAAGGATCTATTATTGTCTGTTTCATCTATGGGAAGAATTTAATGTGAGGATTCCATGTTCACTAAGTACCTGTGTGCCACATTGAAAGATACAAAAGACTGGAAATGGAACTTCAGCCTACCCTCCTCATCCTCTGTCTTTGCACCATGTCTTGCATCCACACCTCGACCTCGACGAAGTGTAATGATAATGATTGGACTGCCCATTGATGACAATGTAGGAGAAACCACCTGAATGTCTTCTATGTCCTCCCAGAGAAAAAAGAACTTGGTTTTATGTCCAAATAAGTTCGTATGGAATCCAATTATTCTTGGTGACACAAATAGTCGGCCCTGCTCAAAAAGATTGACAAAGTGAGATTGAACTTCAAGAAACAGACAACTCATGAAATGAATAACACATTGACTAATCACATAAAGCAAAAAGAATGGAAGAAGTTAAATAAATGTGCAAGGTTCTTAAGACTTCCAAGTTCCAACACTCAATCAACAATCTCGTATGTAACAGCACCTGCAATGGCATTTTGCGCTTCAAGTGACAAGTAAAATCATTGATGAGAAATTCTTCAGGTGGAAGCGCAAATAGTTTCTGGAATGCTGAATTTGTTTGAGGCGACCGCAAGTTTATCTATAAATATTGAACTAAAGTAAGTAAATAAAATGGCAAACAAGAGCTCATATCATAACAAAATTATTGCTCGTTGGTAAAATGAATTCCCATGCCAGAATAACTATTCACCTTCTTGCCCACCTCCTTCTCCATCTTGTTTAAGTATTCTTTAACAACATTGCTACCTCTTGTATTATTCAAGAAAACTCGTACGTGCAATTTAGACTGGCAAGCCTGAGCTAATTTTCCTTGAAGAGGAATCCACACGTCAGCAAGATCAGAGAGATTAGACTTAACAAAATTGATTTCAGCATGTCCCAGGGATGTCGCTTCACTGAAAGGCCCATCAAAATCATATACTTCCACATCTAGCACAGATGGAGGATCATCCATCGCATCAAATTCAAATATTTCTGCAAGGCCAAAAATGAATTCAACAAAATAATCAATATATAGAACATTTGAATCATATGGAAGGCCTCATTTGACAGAAAATTTTAAGTCTAGTAGACATATTTATGCTAGAAACTTAAAAGAGAAGATTATCTAACCATTCCACTGAGGATCACATTTCTGGAACATGATTGAGCTGGTTCTCGTTTTTCCATTGCAAGTAAAGACCACATATGGGTCTGAGAACCCACTTGAATCAACAGCAGCTAAGTTAGTTCCTTCAATCAAGGCAACGGTTAGCAACCATCCATCCCCTTGTGCTTTGACTCCATGGTCACTACCTAGCGACAAATCAAAATAAAATGATGTCTCAAAGATGCAGATGTGCGAGGGAAATAACATGATGAACTAACATGCACAATACTGTTGAATTGATCGTAATGAATTTTTAAAATGTTAGAAGAACATTAAACATCCAGGTCCAGCCGCAAGAGTGGAATTCTCGAAATCTCTGGCATGCAACTAATCATATATGCTAAAGCATAGAGCCATAGGGCACAATTTCCATTTTCTATTAGGAGCTTAAATAAAACACTTTAAATGTCAGAAGCTTACTGTCACCAGTGAAATTCAATTTTAAGCCACAGAGTAACTTCTCATTCCATATCATATATGAAAACTAAGAATGGGCTATTATTAGTTTGAACATTACCTTTTTGAACTCTAGCCTGCATGAAACGTGCAATCAGTCCCAGAACCCGTCCACCTTGAAGAACCAAAATCCCACTCACAATCAATTCACCCAGTGAATCTGGCAAATCTAGTCCTACAAACTCAAGCCCTTGGACCGTGCTTGGCATGGCCAGCAAGATGTGAGAAAGAACATAAAGTCCCATAAAAACAGTGGACAATACAGTGAAATTTGCAAGATACTGAATTGCCAGCTTCCAATTTGACTGTCGCTCCACCTGCAATGAAGCCAAAACCTGCTCCTTGTTGGACCCGAGGTCCCTTACATCAACTTCCTTAGCATACTGCGATAAGACATCCGCAAACTGCTTATAACTGTCCTTAAGACCTTGTCGGGCCCCCCCTTCTATCATGCCTTTCATCATCGTGCTCTGAAGAAAATTTACATGCCAGGATATTACCAACTGTGATGATTGTTCACCAGATGGCAACTCAGGTCCAGGTGTAATGCGAAAGAGCAATTCCACCTTGAATGTGCTGCCGTATATAACATCCGGTGTACTCACGCTTGATAGAACTGCAAACACCTTCCCATCAGCTTTCAAATATGTTTGCTCGTCAGTGGCCTTCACAGCCTTAATTAGCTTTGTTGCTGCCTTCATATATGTGACCACTCTTTTCAAACTCAAATCACCATTTTCAAACCTCCAAGGTCCTTGTTGCAGTTCTGTAGTTCCCTGCAAGTCTGCCAAAGCTTTCATAAAATTTGAATCAGGTGAAAAGATTAGGGCATTCAAGTCTGGTGGTGCAATCACATAAGATTGGTCAAGAAGAATTCCTCCCGGTAAATTGCTTGGAATATCCCCTCCTTGATCTCTTGATTCCATGTTTCTCATTAGTTCTTCAAAAGTTTCAGAAGAGCACTGCTCCTCGGACTTGTTTTCATTAACCTCAGGTTTCGGCATTTCGGGTAATTCAGACAAGTCAAGACCTCTACTGGTGGTTGTAGGCACCATTTCGTCATTTTTAATAAAAGTTTGAGTGAGCCAACCAGCAAAGGTGTGTGCATATGACTTCTCTTCCTTAGTAGACATGACTTCCTCATTTCTCAATGGAGAAGGAGATCTTGATGAGCCACTAAAAGAGCTAGACTGCGATTCAGTTGCAATGCCTGCACTTGTGTCCATTTGCGGTGGATGATTACCATTGCTAGGCAATGGTTCGTCCATGAAGGTACTATTCTGAGACAATAATATGGTGAGAAGAATTTCGCCTGCACAGAATAATAGTAATAATCATAACAATAACAACAACCACAAGAAAGGGTACAAGAATAAGAAGTATAAAGCAAAATCTACAGTTGTGATCGTTAAACTGGATGCTACTTCAAGCGTTTTAAGACAATAATCTCAAGCAACAAGTAGCCACATAGAAGTTCAAAACAAATCCACCAATTTTCAATAAACATAAATGAAAAAATATTAAAAATCTAAGGAAAAATAAAAGTAATAGATGCCTAATTAATGAATTCATAAAAATTCAAAGCTTATTTTAAGGAACATACCGCAATCTTTGTTCTTGGATTTCTTACTCTTGGGTTGCAGGGTATGCCAGGCAGTCCCAAGTGACTGGTTCTCTGCATCAAAAACCAGTGAAACAGGCACTTTTAGCTGACCCACGAAGTCGTCGTTAAAGTACTTATCTTCATCCAAAACAGAGACGATGAGCTCTTCATTGAGGTCTTCCACACGAAAACTGAATTCTTCACCCCAACGAGGATTCAAGTTCTTCTTTACGACCTTGGTCTTAAACTTGTGCTTTCCGAGCTGTAATCGAACATAAGGATCACTCGAACCATTAAAATCCATCGCTTTCAAATTCCTCCCTTCTAGCACTCGAACCAAAAGCATCATGTTGGAAAATGTGTTCGAAGCCCGAGATGAATACAAAGGAAAATAGAAAAAGACAAAACCTTGCTTTTGAATCGAAAACAAAAAAGAAATGGAATATCAACGAATGAAAAGAAGAAGAAGAATCATCAAGAAGACAAAAGTTTCAGAAACGGTAAAACGAAAATCATTAATAAAGAGTATCTTTAAGAAGGACCCCTTTTCAATTGGAAGAGAATGACATCAGGGCAACTTAATAAAAGTTAAAATACATATCAAATTTGGGAAGAATCGAGGAAAAATGAAAGATAATGAACAGAGGTTACACATTAACATAAGAACCAGAAGAAAGACTAAATGGAAAAATAGTGAGAGATCAAACAGAAGACGACCTGGAAGAAAACGTAACCCGTAAAAAGGACAAACAGGTTATCCGATTTGACAGAAAAAGAGTAAAGAGAAACGAGAATTACGAAAGCGAAGAAACTTTCTGTTTCCCTCTCCCTCTTTCCAAATTTCTTCACCTTCTCCCTCTAACGTCGTCTCACCAAAAAACAAAACCAGAAAAAAAAATCCCCGTAACTCCATCGGCGCGCATCTTCGTGGACTTTTCGACGTGGGACTTGGAATTTTGCTTTTTTTATTTTACATTTACTAAGAGATTTATGATCTGAGCGGCTAAGCACTTCAGAAATAAGGGGAATAATTCAATCAATTCATCGATTTGAACACCGCCCGTTCTTTGATAAAATGGGTCGCTAATCTTGATCAGGGACGCAGAAAATTCAAATTAAGGTTTAAATGGAGGGACCGTTTGGAACGCGCATCTGCGATGTCTCCATGGGAGTCCATTTTTGAATAATGGGATTGTCCGTTTCACCTGCTTTGAACAAAACTGAAAAATGAAAGACAAAGTAGCAATGAAATTGATTGAAAAGTTGTTTGGCGGCGTCTATGCCACCGCGTTTTACTTTTTCTTCCTTCACGGCCTTGACCTTTCAATTGGTGCGTCAACCTTAGGCAATAATCGAGTGTTTTGCTTGAAACAGAACCTTCCCTGAAACTGCGTAAAATTTGGTTCAACTATAAACAACGTTATAAGAGGTTTGACATTTCCAAAGCCAATCCCATGTTTTGTTCCATAACATTAAAGGAGGCGTTTGGTGGTCATTATAGAATCTGAATTCTAATATAATCTGATTCCATAATCCAAAAGGTGTATTTGGTTGGGATTTTAAGGCGGGATTCTACTGTCCGGTTGTATAATCAAGCCCATAATCAAAATCTACTTTTTTGGTGATTATAGTGATTATGGACATTGGTGCTTATATTTCCAAAATCTGTGACTCCAAAGATTATGTATAACATATTGTAATAAATAATAACATTATAAATATTATAATATAATATATTTTGTTATATGATATATAATTGATAATACAATTATAAATTATATTACATTATCAATTATAAATTATATTACACGTCATATAAACATCATTATTATAATAATATTATAAATTATTATATTAATATAACTTATATTAGAATTTATGTTATAATAAACATAAATTATATTACAGTATTATTATAATAATATTATTATAATAAATAATTAATATTAATAATATTATATTATTATAATAATATTATATACATATATATTTTAATATTTAATATATTAATATATTATATTTAATATAATAATATTCAAATTTAATACTATATTAATATTATTATAATAAACATATTATTATATCATAAAAATATATATATATATATATTTCATATAATAATCTTCTATAAATTATAATATAACTTATATTAGAATTTATGTTATAATAAACATAAATTATATTATAGTATTATTATAATAAGTATATTAATATATTAATGTTAATAATATTATATTAATAATATTATATGCGTATATATATTTCAACATATTAATATATTATATTTATTATAATAATATTCAAATTTAAAACTATATTAATCTTAACATATTAATATATATTAATATATTTAACAAATTTAATATTATAATATATTATCTTTTATTAAATCTAGTATTACAATAAATTTATTATAATATTATATATAATATACATAAGTTTTGAGTTATAATAAACATAAATTATATTATTATAAGATTACATATTCTAAGAAACTATAATACAATTTATATTATAAATTATAATACTACTATAACTATTATATATATTATATAATATCATATAATAATAATATATAATATTATAATATAGTATATATTATTAAAATAATAGTCGTGTTATTGTATTGCACATATATAAATAATAATATTATCATATTATTTATATATATAAATTTATATATTATATTAAAATATACATATTACATAATAATATATATGATTTTAAATAAGATTTTAATTTTTCTATATATATTATATTATTTTTATGCAATTTTTAATTAAAAACTGCAAATTTAATCTCAATAATCGGTATCAACCAAACAAGATTTCAATTTCTAATTTAAAAATCTGAGTTTACAATCCAACATATCCAAATAGGATTTTGGTTTTCTAAAATCAAGGAAATATAATTTGGGTTATAGAATCTAGGATTAGAATCCTAATCCAGATTCTATAATGCCCATCAAATGCCACATAAGTTTGTCTAACCTAACGTTTCTACTAATAGTTTGTTATTGTGAATGCTTACTCTTTTAAAAGAATCTCATATCAGTAACCACGTTGTCTATAAGGGGAGATTTGTCCCCTTTCGGGTAAGATTTTAAAGATTGTTGATGTAAGACAATGATAGATTTTTTTTTTAATCTTAAGACGAAAAGAATAGGCTACTTTTTAAGCGGTACAAAGGGTAAGAAAAGCTTTTCCTTTTCAGTAAGCTAGTTATTGTTTAATGGACTCTCTATGTTGATCCTAATCAAAATAGATCTGATGATAATTTGGTATAAGAAAGAGAATCCCGTTACTAGGTAGTCTGCTTTGGGATGAAATCTTCCGCCGCCGGACTCCTTTGGCAGACCCTACAGCATCTCACGCAACTGTTCATTTCATGTTTTTTAATACTAAATATGTTTCAATTTGCATTTCATATTAGAAAATGTGAAATAAACAACAATCGTGAAATGCTGCAAGTCAAACGATTTCAACCCGTCTACTTTTGCATTTTGGTTACAGATGTAAAAAGGAAAAAGAAAAAAATAACTAATAAATTGCAAGTCACACAAATATGTGACAAGGAGTAACGTATACACACCGACATGGTCATTAATCAATGGGAAGGCATCTACCTAATTCCATCAATTGTATTACGACAGAAAATGGGGTCGCCTAATTAATTCGTAGGCCATATGATGCTTAAATGATGACTTTCTGGGAGAGATCTCAATCACTGGATAAAAACCTTAGGTTCAATAGTGGAAGACTCGGAGCCCAAATTTCTTACCGACTTCCAAGTATGGGTCCATCAGGCTCACTGGCTCAGTAACCATATTGATAAACTGCATACGATTCTGAACAGCTAAGAGAAATACAACTTGGGAGATAGCCGAGGAGCACCTGTTTACTTTGAGAGAACTGAACTTCTGCCTTTTGGTACAAGATTTATTTGATTACAGGGAGTGAAATTTCAAAGCTTTAGGCTAAAGTAGTAAACCAGGCAATTGAGAATCATCTCCTTTCAATTTTTCACGTCACAACAGTAAATTTGAAAGCAGTGACACACTTTTTTAGATAAATTAAAATGGAGGGAGCAAAAGGGTTTACTGGAAGCCAAGATGTGCAATATTTAGATCTACATCATAATTGGCATACAACCACAGAGGTTTTTCCTTCTTCATGAGAGCAATAAAACTGAAAATCGAGGTCCTAATAATGCTTTATCCTACCTTCTTACTTGATTTGGTGTTCTTAAAATTCTGCTCTATTTCTGCCTCTTGTATATCTTTCCCAAGAAGGACTTCAAAACCGCTTGCACTTCTTTGCTTGGATGAGCTTCAATAGAGTTGACCAGCTTCTCATAGCTCTTGCTCTCATACTCCGCAAATACACCCTATAACACCAAAATGAAAAAGGAAAGGGGGAAAGGAAAAAAAATCAAATGGAAGGATTCAATTACCCCTGCATATATAACAAGCATATATATTTGCAAGATGTTTCTCAATATTTGAGTATGAATTCACCTTTAAATGTTTTTTTTTACTTTTATTTTATTTTAATCTGTGTTTCACCATTTCCTTTCTTACGTCAAGATTTTCTATAATCAAATCAATCTGGGTAGAGAAGCCCAAAGTCACAATGCCAACAGAACTTTATGTAGATTGTTGGGACGGTTATACTCTCACAACCACCTCCTAAATGACAGATCTCAATAAATTTATCTTAAACACAGTCCTCCATAACTAAATTAAATTACTTCTACAGAAAACAGGTAATTGAAGACTTATGCCTTAGGATTACAATGTAGAATGAGAAATTACACAGTAAAATATGCAAAATATTTCTGTCCTTGACTAAATAGAGATTTGAAGAAAATATATGATACTAATTTAGTACTAAAAAATTTCTAGTTTTTGCTAAATGAGTTGAGATTCCTACAAAATTTTGAACTATCTCATATAGAGTTGCCATGCCTTAGAAATGGTATACCTTGTTCTCAGTCCTTGCAAATGGAAGTTAAAAAGAAGACCAAACTCAAACCTGAAGATCAAGATCAGTGTAAAGGCCCTTCACTTTTGCAACACTAGCCGGATCCTGTTTGCCATAGTGCTCCTGCACCAATACCAACAAAGCTCAACAGATCAGTAGCTATCATATCCATCTACAGAAGGGAAAAAAACAAAGACCAAGCACATGCACATGCACACACAGAAGAAAGAAGAGAAGAAAAGAGAAAACATAGTAATTGTAACTCTTACGTGTAATAACTTCTTTTGTTCCTCATTGGAACGTTCCAATGCTTTGACAACCATCCAAGAGCACTTAAAGTCTTCAATATCTGTTCCAATCTGATAGAGAAAGAGATGAGAACTAGATCTATTTTTAAACTTAACATGTCAAAAATTGACAAGCTGGTCACTTACTCCAATCAAATATAGAATAGACTTTGGAGCTTACCTTACCAATCACTTCTGGAGCCCCGAAGCAATCCAAATAATCATCCTAAAAGATATAATTTAGATAAGCGACGCTATCAAAAGAAGTAAACATAAAAATAATCTCCAGAGAAAAAAATTAAGGAAAATGAATCTTATGTATTTAGCATTTCATGTAAATTATGAAAGGAATAATTACTATATGAAGAAACAATCACCTGTACTTGAAAGTAGGTTCCCATATCAATGAGAATGTTCTTTACATCAATATGGTTGTCCAGATTCTCACCTGCCATAAGTAATGCACATGCAACCTATATGCAGAGACAAAATACCAAGCAGATGGTAAAGTCAAGATTCACTATAAACTGATTTAAATAATCCCTTTTCATGCAGAAGGAAAAGCTCCATTGAAAACAACTATCACAAAATGGTTCTCTGATGCATAAAGGTGTTAGTATATGATGAGTCCTTCCATTAGAAGCCAATTTATTTTAGACCAAAATTTATACAGGGCAAGAAATGCTGTTAATATATGTAACGGAGCTTCCCATGCATTAAGTTAATACGAAAAGATACAAGCATCTGCCACAAACAAGTTCATAAGATAATACAAGATTTTTGCCTCAAGAAATATAGTTATCCCTAACATTACAAATGGATGCAAATCTTTCCATAAGACTTCCATAGGAGAAAGAATTCATAAGAACTGATGTAACTAAAAGCTATAAAGTTGCAACCAATCACCTCCTTTTGGATGTTGGGCAGAAATTTCTAGAAAAGCATCTATTTTAAGATAGTCATCTGATTATGATGAATTTTAGATTAAGAAATTCTATAGGTTAGATTCACTGAATGGTTGCTGTCAACTCTTTCATGCATACCGTACCGGACACAGGAAAGGAAGTATAGCCTCTCCTCATTTGACCTGACTAATTGTTAATCCTCATTGCAAGTGTTGTGGCAAACTTCCATGTAAACTCAATGTCCAATGTCATAAAACCACAAAAATAGCACATAAGGCTTTCTATTGAAGTAATATAGATAGCTGTAAGAACAGCAGGACATTTGACATACCTGATATGGCCAAAATCTGAAAATAGATATCTAAAGGTTTTAAAAGATGAGACGACGCATAAATTTACAAAAGAAATATGTTATTCTACTGTATGAAAATTGGAGAATCTCAAATCTAAAGATAGAAATATTCAAGCTATAGTCAGCATAATTGATAATTATTGAAGCAGTAAGCATTGCAAACTGAAAAATAATGACACAAGTTCACCTTCTGAATATTCAAAAACAGGAGTGTAAAAAAGATATATAAATCTTACAAACAATTAATATTAAACTGAACAAATGAGCATCAGGAAAAATTCCAACAGTAGAACAGTGGAAATATTTTTGCCAGCAAAATCAGCAAACTTCTAAAGGGCTAACTTTAGTAGAGAAATTCTAAAGAAAACAGTGCAGCAACTAATACAAATCATTCATCATGATACAATACAGTTGGTTAGCCACAAATTATTTGCTCACCGGAAGGTAAAATGAGTAATAGGCTGTTTTGTATTGAACGATGCGACGATGACTGCATGAAATCCCAACCATATCATATATTAGAAAACATAAAAGCAGATACTAAACTTCATTTAATGTTAAACCAGATAAATGATGTCAAGACCAATTTGTTAACATGCAGGGCATGAACTGGGAATAACAAACTGATGAATTGCATTATTATCAAAGACAACAAAGATTCTACAAGATAATTAGAAATCAGCTGCATCAGTCAATTGCATTCCAAGCATCTATCACCAGCAATTTCTTCATTCCGTATGAGTAATTAGATATTCAGTGCAACGTTTCATACCTTTTGTGTCCTGAATAGATGCATGCATCTGCCTACATATTTTAATAGTCAGTATTGATAATTTTACATGAATATCCATGGTGGATAATGCAGAAAATGAGAATCTGCATCTATCAAAGCATAAAATTTCACATCTTGCATTCCATCCACACATATGGCCAAATTATTTGGTAATGGCGATAGCAAGTAATCACACATTTTACAGTGAGCAATCGAGGGTCTATCTGATACTAAGCATACACTAGTATGTATCCAGTACATGTGATGACCAATCTGATTAATATTCCTGACAATATGCTTATTGCAAGACATTAATGTTTATTAGTTCAGACACATATGGATGACAATTTACAAAAATTAATATATATTTCTTATTATAATTTTAAAATTGACAGATCATTGCTGCAGGAACTTGTGTCATAACTTACTAAGATGGTTATTTATCAATTTCCAAAGATGCAAACTCAAAATTTATATCTTGCATCTCAGAAATTAACAAAGTCACTGACTGAAATATCAGGATCAAAGGTAGGTCAGATGCTCAATGAGAAATTAATGAATTCACTGATTGCAGATTTTAGTCTGTCACTAGGATTCAGTGGCATTCTCTAATATGATTGGGTTTTAGTTTTCCCACTTACAGTGGTAATGTATATTTAGATAAATCTTTTTCTCCTTCAAGGGTGGTAATCAAATCTATCATTTGTCCTGATGCTGTTTGGAACTCCACCTGTTAAACACAAAAACGATCAGAAATAGAAGTAAAACTAATCGAGCATGCCTTATGGAGAGACAACCACCTCATTAAACAAGTCCAGTAGATCCACATAATAAGGCTTTTCTCTGAAATGCTTTTTAAGAATTCTGGGGATGTGGTTGCGAAGTAGAATCCCATCATTTACAGCAATAATACCAACCTATAGAAACATTTTGCAGAATTTAATTACAAATGCTACAGTTCGGACTAGTTACAAGATTCTTGTATTATGACATAATGAATGAAGTTAACATAAGCAAACTAGAACATGCTCCAAAGGGGCACACACCTTGGGCACTCTAAACCAACAAGGTTGACCTCGCCGTGTGTGGGAACTATCCATTATATCATCAAGAACAAGAAAATATGCCTGAAGCTGCAAGTATTCATGTCAACAAGAGCTTCACATAATTATTCATCGTAAGAGCCACAGATGGAAGAAGTGTTGTAACAACTACCCTTATAAGACAAACAACGGGTTGATCAGAAACAGGAAAATTGCCCTGTGGTCATACCCATTCAATGCACCATCCAAGAGCGCATGCGAGAAAAACTTCATCTTTAGTTAGTTCCTTTCCATCTTTCAGCAACTTGTAGCTATCAATTACAGAGAGCCCTCGATTCAGCTTCCCTGACATCAATGAAATTCAATCAGGAGCTGTTACCATATATTATGTTCCTAAATAAAATGCACTATCTTATTTCATACAGTTCCTTTCCCTTGCAGGATGGTAGCTTAGATGCAATCAGGTATTGACAAAATGGGTGAAACGTAATGCAGTATATTGTAAAGATGATATTATGGCTCTGACCCACCTCCAGGTACATTGTACTCCAGCATCTGCAATTAAGGGACAAAAAAGTGATGATCAGGATGCCTCCAAAGTCAATAGATTCTTCGAGAAATGATACATGCAAGCTAGAGAGCATTGAAATTGCAATATCACAGGTTCAGATGTACTTTAACCTTATAAAGCAATACCACAGTATGCAAGGGGTATAAGAATAATCTGAAGCATCACATAAAAGAGGGAAAAACAATCCGAATTTCCAGAGATAATCAAATAGTTGATGCCTTCAGGCACTAAGCTCTCCCATTTTAACAATTGTGCAGGTTGAAGTTGTCTTTTTCCAGCATTGAAGTGTGAGAATCTTTTTCAAGCTTTTTTAAGTTCTCTCTTTTCATGGAATAATTGAGACATGGTATCACATTATAGAAAGTTAAGGAACCTTTAAAGTCTTGCATTTTCACAAACAGTTATACCATACCAACATTATGAACTGGAACTGTACCAAGACTCGTCATCAATAAAGCTGGTATCATCCTATAATAGAAAAAAGTATAGCACGACAAGAAAAGGATCTTGAAGGCAATGAGGACCGCTTCGTTGGGGCACAGCTCCTGAAACATTGCCAGCTAAGCGCACCAAACCCTACGACTGTAAGACCTAAGTGGGCGTTCCAATAATAGCTGTCTACAAAAGATTATCAATTCAGCCACTTACCAGTAACCTGTAATCATAAATGGAATAATTCGTAAATCTGTGAATTTCTTCGTTTTTCTTTTCTCGAAAAGAATAATTGTTAATAATATGTTCATCCTCCTCTTTGTAACTCTTGAACGACACCTCACCTAATCGAATCAACCAGGTCGCTCATGTGTGTTGATCAATCTATAAATTCTATGATCTTAATGTCTTTTTTCATCATTTCTAAGCAAGAGAACTACAAAATACATATAATTAAGCTGAATGAAGAAAAGACGCACGAAAATCAAAATAAATAACGACAATTTGGATCTGAACGAATTAACGAAGCAAATGAACAAAAAAGGCTTATATCCCCGGGAATCAATCACCTAAGCCCAGAATGCTTCCCATGCAACAGAAAAAATTAAAAAGATAAAAATGCAGATCTCGAAAAAAAAGTTAAGCGGGAAAGAAAAGGAGAAAAAGATCCGTTACCCGGTCGACCCATTGACGAGAATCGTCAGTGAACTCGAAAGCAGGATCATGGAGAAGTTCGGATTTCAGAACAGAGTAGACCTTGAGAAAGGTAGACTTCAGATCGGCCGTTGTTCCGTTCAAACCCGCCATCACAGAAACAAAAAGATTCCTCTTTGGTGTCCGAGAAAGAGAACCAAGGAAACTGAGTATGTGACTGTGAGTTTGTGTAATTATGCCAGAGATGAGACTTCCATGACTCTTGAGTCTTGAAGCAGCCGATGCTCGTGGGCTGGAAAATATGGTTACGCTCCGCTAAACATAAATCGTCTGAGTTTTCGTGGAAACTGCAAAAATGCCACCAGTGGGGTCCATCGCCTCACTCGTTAACTCGGACAAAAGAATCAAATAGATTCCCAAGGCGACTCCCTCGGAACACAGAAATATAACCTCCCAGACGAGGGAAATTTGGTTTTTAGTGATATTTTCTAAAATAATTCAGATTTAATTGGCCAATTCTTGGTAATTAGGAATCCATGATAATTTTTAACATAATTAAGAATCAGTATCATTTAACTACTAATAAAGAATTTCTTTTGAAAATGTCCTCAAAAGAGTTTGAAAACCTTTTCACTCATTTAGATACATTTAGATACAAGTGAGATTTGCACGTTTATTTGAGGATATTTTTGAAAAAAAGTGAAACCGTAAAATGATATTGATTCTTAATTATGTTAAAAAAGTATTATTAATTTTTAATTATCAAGAATTAGCCGACTAAATTTAAATTATTTAAAAAAATATCACTAAAACCCAATTTTCCCAATTTTGTATGTAATATCCGAAATTGAAGCCAAAAACGTGGTTGTCACATCACCCATTTATCAAAGGAGTCGGCCATTTAATATTTGTCTTCGGTTCCACACCAAACAAATTAATCATCCACTTTATTACAAAAAAAAAATAATAATAATCATCCACTTGACTACTAAAAAAAAAATTTTAATCATCCACTTTCTACCAAAAAAATTAATCATCCACTTCTGTTCTATTCACAGCTAGGAATTTTCCTGCCAGAAAAAATATATATATTTAACGCATGATTAGAATCGTATTGTTCATAATATGCTAATTGGATTTTTGGATTGTTCGTATGTGGAAAGAGTAATAGGGTGATTATACTTTTGAATTGTTTTAGTTGAGAAGGGCAATAGTTGAAAAAAAAAAAGTGAAGCCAGAATATAAGTTGGGTTAATGCGGTTTTAGGGTTTTTAACCGCATGTCCATCTGGTTTAGGTTAAAGTGATTGGTTCTCAATTTAATTCCGTTCAGTTTTGGATTGATAGTAAAAAAAACTTGGCTTGGTTTGGGTTGATGTTAACTTTGAACAAAACACACCAAACTGATTTGTAGTGTACCCTAGTCACTTACCAATATCAAACAACAGTTCTTACATTCTAAGAGCGTGACTTACTTGATGCACATATCATGTCTAACTGATAGAGGAACCTGACCTAAGAGAATCCGGAGCCACGAGGCAAAGTTGAGTAATGTTAGATGTGTTCTTCGTGCAGAATAATTTTACGATGAATGTAGTGTGTGTGTGTATATATTTAATACGGAGGTATATTTGCACGTCACGATAGCTTCCAAGAAAATCTGCTCGAATTCGTTTTTGTCGTTTTTTAATATATTGGCCAGAGCAGATAAAAGTTGTTCCCAACGTGCCTGTATAAAATAACAAGAATAATTCTTTTGGTTTAGGGGAAAAGGTAATAAGAGCTGCTTCTATATTATATATATTTGATTCTCATATGTTGGGTTAGGTTAAGGCACATTACGTCAAACAAGCTTTTGTTAAAAATCTCAATGAATGAATTGCGGCAATGGAGAGGATCCTTAAAAGGTGGTCAGCCCCACCCCACTATGTGCAAACATCATCAAAAAGGTTGGTTTTTGGGGTACGTAACTAAAATTTTCTGTACAATTATGAGTCCAAAGATTTTGATGCTTTTATGCTGATGGATATCTTGGGATTCCTTACCTCATTATGGGAACAATGACAAATTAAATATAAGCCCACTGCTTAACCTAATAAAAAAAATTAACCCTGCCGAGTGGTGAGCCCAACATGATACTATAATATCACCTGCATTATCTTTTCTCCCATGTTGGGAGGCTGTGAGGAAGTTAAATGGATTTGAGATAGAAAAGAATAGCTTTTGGGCTACTTTTTAAAATTACTTTTACCTTACATAAATGTGATGATCGTAGTCATGGTTTTCAGTTTCGGCGGCACGCCGCGAAAAATCGTTTTTTTTCAGCTGTCGAAACGAATCGACACAAAAAATCGGTTCTAAAAAATTAAAATGACTAACCCTTAATTTTTAAATTGACTATTATTATGTTTAAACCTTAAAAAAAACGTTTTTTATTATCAAAATATATACTTAAATAAGGGTAAATTCTTAAAAAAAATTTCAAATTTTATAATATTAGTGTTGATAAGGGAGGGAGATGCAGCTGATAACAAACCTATTAACGGTACAGATTCAAGCCTAGGTTCAAATTAGCAAACCCCAAGTTCAAATCAGGAAACTGATTTGATCAATGAAGGGATAAGGATGAAGACTGATCTGCAGTCTCAACAAACTGATTCATTCAAAATTCAAGGAGAGTCAAATTGTGTATCTATCAATCAAGGAAACTAATTTGATCAATGAAGAGATAAGGATGAAGACTGATCTGCAATCCCAACAAACTGATTCATTCAAAATTCAAGGAAAGTCAAATCGTGTATCTATCAATCAAGAGATATTTTCTCCTAATCAAATCTTGAGGATTAGCTTAACAGTTGTGTATCTACAGCTTTAAATAGTGCCTTGTATATCTTTCTGTACTTATATCGAGAACTAGAGGTGTAAGTAAGGCGAGTTGGGTCGGGTTATGAGAGTTCGGGCTCAATCCATTCTAGGATTTACTAGTCTAAATTCGCCGTTGACCCGCCCTAACCCAAACTCACTAAACCCAAACCCAACCCAACCCAAACATTATTGTTTGAGTTCGAGCTGGGTTCGGGTTGCCCAAACAAAATATAAGATTTTGAATTTTTTTACAATTTTTGTTATAATTACAAAATATTGGAATATCAATCATTAAATTGTCTATCAACATGCTTTTATGTTTGTTTGTTATAAATGCAAATATTACAAATTCCTCTTGATTTGTCCCTTAAATTTGGGAAAAAGAACACTTAATTAATTTATCTCTTTAAAAATTTTAAAATATAATACTAGCTTACTATATTTGTGGTTTTGCACAATCTTTCTTGTAGAATATGTGCTCCCAAATATCACATTCATTGTAACATATATGTATATGTATGTGAGTATAAAATTATTTATTTGACAAAAATTCATAAACTTATTATCACATGTTAGTAATTTATGTTTAATAGTTGATTGCATAAATACAATGACAATATAAAAGGAATAGAAAACAATGATATATATATATATAAAAGGAAAAGAAAACAATTATTTATTTGGTGGAGTTTTATACATATATCTATATGAGAGCATATACATAAAATCAACATTAACTTTGGGCTTTTCGGGTTGTATAGCTTGAACCCAAGCCCAACCCAAACTCAACTTTGGGCTAGAAATGGAACACAACCCAAACCCAAACCCAAACTCAATACTCACTTCGGGCTCTTATTTGGGTTGGGTTAGACAGGCTTTGGGCGATCCGGGTTATATTTACAGCTCTATTAAGAACACGGTTCAATAAATTTCCATTTTTCATCTAAACCCTCGTTGGCCCGTGGTGCAAAACCCCAACCCAATCCCGACTGTGCCTGAATTGTGTTGGCGGTGCAAGCTTTCAAGTTGCGCCAAATGGGATTCCGTGGTTGGTAGCGGTCTAGCGGACCTCTGATCAGATTCGAGGAACATGAACCTCAGTGCAGTAAATCCCTTATTCAAACCCAGAACCGAGGGCTTGCAAATGGAGGTTCGTGGGTAATTGAACGAAGGCATTGGTTTATACTGATGAGACTGGGGAGATGGAATACTTCCGTCAAATGAATCCATAAGCCATAGAAATCGTTGATGACAACTTCCCAGCGGCAAAACTAGCAGCTCAGAGGCCAAATCTGCTGGGATCACCTTCTTCAATATGCATGTACCATAGGTTTTCACATCAGAGGATTGTCTCAGTATCATCTGAAAACTTTACACCTTCACTCCGTCGCAAAATCTTATGCTTTGATGGATATCACTTGGTAATTCATGTCCTTTGTGTATATATAACCTTTATGTGCCATTGTTGCAGCAACATTCAAGCATATTTGGGTTTGCGAAGGGAATTTTAGTCGTGCAGATGATCTTTCCCTTCTTTTTAGAATCAAGGCTAGGAAGCAAAACACAGCTAGGTCTGGTCGAAGGTGACTCTATCACAGTAATTTTGTCGCTATAAGGACATGTTTCTCGGATCATAGAGTCTATGGGAGTTCATATCTATCATATTGATGATATAAATATCTCACTTTCAGCATTGCTAGGAGTGGCTGTGCATGGGAATGTAGCTATAGCCCATGTTAGCTGCAGAAAAATTTCCTCCTTTTCTTTCTCTGTTGTGTGTGCATGTTGGTGTGGATGTGTGAATGTGTGTGTGTGTGTTGATCTTGGCTGGACCCTCAGTTTCCTGCTAGTCAGTTTGTAGCTGAAGGCCCATATTTAGGCATTATTAACTATGTCTACTAATATTGTGACATTTCTCAGTTTCATTCCTTTCTTGTCATAAACATGCGATTTTCCATTATCTTAAAGTTTCATAGAGACTATTTTAATCCCTTTGGGTGCTTAAAATTGACAATATTGCATGCAAAGCCGAGTAGCTTCTCAGGATGTTCAAGGTTATTTTGTAGAAAAAATTTGAAGGGGAAATTAGTTTTTAGTGATACTTTTTCAAAATAATTCAGATTCAGTCGACCAATTCTTGCAAATTGGGAATTACTGATACTTTTTTTAAATAATTGGGATTCAGTGTTATTTTACTATTTTTAAATTTTTTCTTTCAAAAATACCCTCAAAAAGACTTGCAAACCTCACTTGTACCTAAATGAGTAAAAAGGTTTTCAAAATCTTTTGAGGGCAATGTCGGAAGAAAGTCTCTATGAACAGTAAAATGACACTAAATCCCAATTATTTGAAAAAGTATCACTAATTCCCAATTTGCAAGTGAATTCATGCATGTTTGTGTTATTATTAATGTTTCCACTGTGTTCAGTTTTTCTGCTAAGCATTTTCACCATGCTATAATGGATATTGTTCTGGGAAATGTACGCAAATCTTCACAATGCCTCCATATGAAAGACACTGGGCATAAAGGATTGGTTTTTCAATATAAAACCTTTTTAGGTAGAATTAGTGGATCCTGTAGTACTTCCAGGGGTGACGGGTGATTCTGTAGCTGTTTTAAGATAGTTTTCTGCTTTTGATGATCACTAGTCCCACATTATTTCTCCTTGAACAGCAGATGAAAGATGATAAATTAGGATTAGTTAAGAGATCAGTTGAGATAAAACGAGGGAGGAGAGAGAAAAAAGGGGGAAAGGAAAATAAAATCACCCACGTTCTTCAAATACCCATGATTTTACCAGAATAAGTAGTCACTGTCTGAGGATGAAAACATTTTCAACTCCTGCCAAATATTTCTATGTAAGGTTATGGACTGAAATAGAGTTTTCAGTTACTGGTGAGCTCAAATGTACAGGGATTAAGGCTCGCTCAAGTAACCAAGTACATACAAATCAAAACTAGTAAGAAAAAAAATAACTCTCTCATCTTTGCTTTTCATTGTTTCTCTAGATCTTGCTTACAAAGTGGACAACAAGATATAATTCTCAGCCACTGATCCACACATTGAAGGTGAAACATATGCAAACATGGCAACTGCCTGACCTCTTCCTTTTCTCTGTATTTGGCTAGGCAAATACAGCATTCCTGTCAATAAAGAACATATGAGAAGGACGAACTTGTTAGTTTTATCAGGATTATGATAGAATTTATCTATTTTAGTCAATTTTTCCTTCTTTAATTCCAATCAGTCAAGAAGATCTATTGTGATTTACTGTTTGCTCATTTAAGGAGAGTATAACTTACTGAATTTTCACTTGCAAGGACAGAATTGCAGTCAGCGCCATCTCCAAGCTCTGAATTATCATCAACTTCCTTATATCTCCAGCTAGGTAGCCGGGAGATTTGATCATCGGATGCCCCTCGATCAGTGGAACCCATGTTCATGTTGTACCCAATGAGGTGGCTAATCAAGGGTACACAGCAACAAAGCAACAAAAACAGTAGGAATGGAAACGAATAGCTGATTGCATTCCAAGAAAGTAGAGAGATGCAGAGCAGATGCAACTTTGGAGCTTGATGGAAAGATCCAAATCGAGAATCGAAGACCCATACATTACCCATCACAAACCATATTGCAAAGAACAGCTCAAGAAATGATCGGGATTTGTTCAATAAATGCGAGCTTCTGTTTACACATAAATTGATTAGACAATATGAAAGAAGTTCGGTTAAAAAAATATCAATATTGTGAAACATATCCGATCATCATTTTGTTGGAAACAGTTTTCTCATAGAGCAGATTTAAGATAGATGTGGAACAGAGCCTGTACCCGGATTCTTCATAGCTCCTCTGCTGTTCTATATCAGAGAGATTGACACCACTTCCTCGAGTAAGATAAGGATGCCGATAACGCCAGTATAGTAGCGGCAAACTGAGGAAGCACCCAAAGCCATACCCAATTATCCATATCCTCATTGGCAAAATCGGCATTTCCGCCTTAGAGATGAGCAGAGTCACTGTTATGATCCATATTTGAACTACCAAGATGAGTAACTCCAACATGATCCAAGCACCAGAATTGAAAGGATTTGAGCCAAGGTCAGACCTAAACCCATTCTGGTAATGATAGACTCTTCTCAAAAAAGTGAACCACCTTGCTCTAGATATCCTCATTGCTGTCCTTACCAAGAAGGAAGTGGGAACAGCTCGAGCAGATCCTCCGCTTCTGACACCAACAAACATGCGAGCCCCTCCAGTCAAAGAAATTGATGAATATGAGACAGGGGTATCTGAACCATACATAGAGTCAGGTGGAGAACAATAACGGGTAGTCATTGGGCTGAAACTGAAAGGCCGGCTATTCTGTTCTAGCGAAGAAGAGGATGAGCTTTAACTGTCCAAACATAAACTGAAGAGGAAGAAGGAATTTGTTTAAATTGGAATACCAGAAAGAATCAGGAACAGAGCCTAACAATCTAGATAAAAGGGAAAAAGCAAATATCCACTAATCAATTGCGTCCAGGAATCAGTATGGTCTCAGCGATATGATTAAAATTAATCTAGATAAAAGGGAAAAAGTATGGTCTCGGCGATATGATTAAAATCAATCTAGATAAAAGGGAAAAAGCAAATATCCACTAATCAATTGCAGTCATTTAATTCCTGAAAACCTACAATTCAAAATTGATCAGTACCTCTACTATCCTCAGAAGTTAATCTCTGAACTGAAGCTCCAAAACCGCTGAAACTCCATCATTCAAACATCAAAACCCACTAGTTTCAGGAGGCATTACCAGGAAAAAACTACAAAGCGAACTCTGACAGTGAAAAGGTATTTTCACGGTTTGATTGGAATCCATGGAATTGAAATGTAAATATGGGATGGAGAAGCAGCGGTGGGAGAAGATGAAGAAGAAGAGCTGAAGAGGAAGGCAGGAAGGTGGAGTTGGGTTCAGATGGTGACCAAGAATCTAACGGCCTTGCGTCGGTTCGAAGGGAATCATGGAAGCTAACCGTTGGCTTGCTTCCCTCCGATTTGTTTATTTAGAAAGCGAAGGAAGAGTTTGGAGAGCAGCGAAGTAACGGGTCTTCCAACTGCAGATCTCTCTCTCATGGAGAATTAAGACAAAAGCAAACAGATTCCATTTGCGATGTATTTAACATCGAGATGAGTTAATTATTGTGATTTATACGATAAGTGATTAGAGACGATTTGATGTTTACGTTTTGGTAATTTAAAGGCTTTGAATATTTTGGCGGGCATGAGGAGGTTGTGAGGTTCGTGGCTTGTTGGCTACCTAAACCCACCGACAGTTGTGTTATCCTGGAGGTTTTAGGCCCTAATTTCCATGATAATGACCAATATGCCATTCTATGTCACACTTGTTAATTTGACTATGTGTTAAAAAAACATAAAACCTAAGATCTCTTATGGGTTTAATAACCTGCGTGTTACGGCTTTTATTCATCAACTTACACCTCGCAAATGGATAGAGTACTCCATGTACAGTATACAATAGGATTCAAATCACCTACTGGGCGCCCAGCACTGCTGGGTGCCCAGCAGCCAATGGAAATCATAAAGTCAGAGCCACATCACCGGCAGCCCTGACTTGTGTTAGGGCTGCCGGTGATGTGGCCCTGTCCCATTTGCTGTTGGGCGCCCAGCACTTAATCTGAATCCTATACAATAAGGAGCTCCCCACACGCAGCCGAACGTATTCTGTATATTTATTTGGGATTTTAATAGTGGTAGATTGAACATTGACTAGATCAGAAGTATTAGATCAGAACTCTTAACCTAACAGTTTAGCAACATTGCAACTTAAGCTGATAAATAAATGTGTAACTATGTATATAAGGGAGGATATACAATCATTGAAGTTAAAAGCTTAAGCTAATAAATGAAGGTGTAATTATGCATCTGTTATATAAGAGGGCCTGATTACAATATCTCAAGAAGTAGTCTTTACTCTTTACTAAACAGATTGAACCTAATGCCTAGTTGCTAGGATATAATCTTCACCTTTGATGGATGTGCATGTAGCCAATAGGTAGTTGTGATATTGAAGAGGGGGAATATTCTTTGTAGATGCTGGCTCCTTTATTTTTTACAAACATTGCCCTCCTCAAGAAAAACAATCCTCACTATACCCAGTACTACTCTTCCTACATTCAAATTTAAAGATGTCGTAACTACCTAGTTAAAATAATATGATATAGATTAAGGGGGGCTCTTTTTTTAAGTGGGGCCCACAAATTTGTTACACGCATGGCGCGTGTAGTCCCCTAGTCTTAATCTAATGCGAAAGAGCATCTATGTCCTTGTTTATGACATTCTACCTAGCAAGTGCACTTAGCATAGCTCTGTTTGGCAACATAATACCTCCTTATTTGATTTCATCTCATCTGCTCTACGTCCACAATACGGCCTCAATGGGGTCGCCGCTCAAACTGCTAACATGTGATGTGACTAACCCAGCCACAAAGGCTGGACTTAAAATGGGTCCAGGTGGGTCCGGATATGAACTTGGGACTCAAAACATATAGGCGAGTCCTGAATCAAACCCGGTAAAACAAAATTAATTATTTTGCATCGCTCACCCTTGCATTATAATCCCCAACCACCGCATTACCAAAAAATAAAAAATAAAAAATAATCCCCAACCACCATGGTAAAACAAAATTGCAATTCTCAGACGGCCCAAAACCCATCCGACCCAACTCAAACCGGGGCTCAAACTGATCATAGTTTGTATTTAGTTGGGCTTCATTATGGGCCCAATTAATGGGCTTGTGTGTGCCCATAGACGATTTAAATCATTAGGATAACGGCAAAAAAGTAATTTAATGTGTCACACATGATGGGATTATAGCCTTGTTGTGGTATTATTAACTCGATTAGAGAAGTTCGGCTCCTTGGATAAAGCCGAAACGGTGTAGCAATTCGAAGAAGAACAAAGCGAGGACTGGGTGCGGAAGCCCGGATCAGAATTTCTCTCAGGCTATCCGTCGTTGTTTCAACGGTATTCTCGTGTTCTTTGATTTAACCTTCAACGCCATCCCGATTACTGCCTTTTCTTTCCTTTCTGTTTTTATAGCAACTAGGGTTTTCGTTTCTGTCCGAATTATGCAAGGAAGCTAAATATTTCGAGCAGTTTAGTACTTTTACCCCTTTTGGAGCTTAGTGTTTTTCCTGTTTCTTTCTTCTTATTATTCTTACGCGGACATCCAGTCATTACAGAGAAGTAAATTTCATGTTGTTTTCATTTCGCTCGCATCTGTTCCGTTGTCTTTTCTAATTGACGGTGATTCTCTTTTGCAGTTTGTAGTGAGTAGAAAGACGAAATGACTACAGCTGCTCGACCAACATGGGCACCTGCAAAAGGTGGTAATGAACAAGGTGGTACTCGGATTTTTGGGCCCTCCCAGAAATACTCTTCCAGAGATATTGCATCTCATACAACTCTAAAACCTAGGTATTTTTTTATATCAATCTTTTAGGATTTATGAGTGATTTTTATGTGCCTGCTTTATTATTCTTTTCTTTTTTACAGGAGCCTACATGTTAGTTCTTTCTCTTTTTTCTTTTTTTTTTTAATTTCCTTTGGTCGATCTTGTAATTGATTGTATATTGGTCATATTAAAATTTCTGGACAAGGGCTCCGTACTGGTATACATCGAATACAACTATACGATCAACTTCTGAAGAACCCAATGTGTATTACTTTGTACAACTTGCATTGGTTATGTATTCTGGATCTTAAAACCATTAGTGTGTGTTCACCTTAATTAGGATTAGAATAAAACATTAAAAATGATTTTTGGGAACAAATAATAAGTATAACTTAAGGAACTGCTAATGGCAAGAAGATATTTAAACACGTTAATCTAATGACCATGTTGGAGAGTATAGTAGAGAATATTTAGTGGAGAATAGCATATAACACATGTGGAAAGGAGTTTTGGACGAACAAATGAGATTGGAGAATTAATTTTTGAGTTTCTATTGGCTTATAAACTCGCATCAGCAAATACTTCTTCCAAAAATAGTTTAATGTCTCTTGAAATATTTAAGAAAGAAACATGGGCTAAATTAACTTTTTTCCCTAGGAGAGTCAGGAACTTGCAAAGATTTCAAAATTATTCTAAGATAAAGTTTTGCTTCACTACACACAGGTTATGGGTGATGATGGTAGTTGATAAGTGGTTGAGGTGATGGTAATGACAATAGGATTAGTAATATGGAGGTGCTGGTGTTATGCAGTGGTTCTTGTTGCTAATGAATGGTGATAGTGTTGGTCAGTAGGCAACAATGGTGATGGATGGTTGCTTGTGGTGATAGTAGGTAGTGGAATATGGTCATGATAGGGGGTGAGCTACCGTTGACTTGTCCTTCACCAAAATATTTTCAAATTTGAAGAAAATTTTGATCCCTTAAATTGAAAATAGATGGATTAATTTTGCTCATGTTTTATTTTCTCCCGCGTTTTATTTTCCCAATTAAACACAATATGAATATTTTTTCTCTCTTCCAATCCTTCTCTTAATCCTAACAAACTTTCAAATTCTTTCACTATTGCATCCACATCTTATCTTTTCGACTTTTTCATATACTTAACATATCTTTGGTACACTTGTCCTATGGAAATGTTTCTTTGTTTTTTGTTTGTAAATTTTGGGGGTGGGGAGAGACAAGGAGAGGGTAATCTTGATTGCAATAGTGGCAACATGATTCTTGTTCCTTCCATCTCAATCTATTCAAAATTATATCTTCAGTCAGGTTATTGAGTATCCTAATCCTTTCTGATTGATTCTATCCAATCTTTTTTTTTTCTCTTGCCCTTGTAGGTCCATATATGGTTGGCCCTTTGCAACTTTTCGTGGCTACCATCTAGTTCATTGCTTTATGTGCTTAAGCCATCTTAACCTACTTTTCTGTATCTTTTCTCCTATTTGGCCAATGCCTAAACATTATCCATTGTGTTCATTATTTACCTAGCCTTTTTAGTCTTTCAACATATTTATCTCAACATTGTCATCTTGTCAATGCTTATCCTTTGTATATGTTGCCTCATCGTTACCTAACTTTCCAATATACATCATAGCAAGCCTAATGGTTGTTCTATAAAATTTCCTTTTAGTTTGATTGGAACTCATCGATCATATATCTATATTTGCAAATGCTATGTATGAACATACTTAAAAAGTTTGGTCATTTGTTGGGCTGTTTTTCTTGGAAATTGTAGAGTCAGTGAACATTGATATCTGTAATTTTGTGCGATAATATTAGTTTTCACTAATATTTTATTGTTTACGTTATTATATTACCAATTAGTTGGGATAAGTCATTTTGTTATTTTATTTTATTTTTATATTAGATAATCTTTCCCATATTTATTTAGTGTACACGGCATACACTCAAAGCTTACACCTCTTGTCATGCAAAATGTGCATCAGATTTAGCAAGCACCCTGCCTCGTGGATTACATTTGAAAATATTGATACGTGTAAAATATATGGACATATGCACAAGTGGGGGAGAAGAGATGGGGGCAGGGGTGTTGGGGAAGTTCATGAACATGTATTTAGATTTCTTATGATCTCTATTGATATTGGCATCCATACATTGATGTATATATCGGTACATCATTCTGTTTGTGATGCTATATTCTGGCAAAATAGACATTACTACCATTTTTCTCTCCAGAAAGGATGGCCAAGATACTTCAGAGGAGTTGCACAAGAGAAACCTGCGAGATGAACTTGAGGAACGTGAGCGAAGGCATTTTTCTTCAAAGGATAAAGGCTATGTTGGTAAGAAAATATGCCATTTATTATGTATACATTTTTATGGAGAAAATGGTTGTTTTTATATTTTGTCACTGTAGACTATTATTTATAATAATATAATTTTGAAATTGTTGTTTCCATATTGAAGTGAACTAATTTTGGCTGCAGAGGACAGAGATAGAAGAAAGGGTGGCCATCTTTTGTTGGAAGGTTAGTGCCATATGTCTGTCTAAACAATGTCAGAAAACTATTGACTACCTATTTATTTGGTCAACTAATTATATGTTGCAGGGGCAAAACGAGATGTTGAAGATCGCATTGTTCCTCGTAATGTAGATGCTGATGACTCTGATGTGGAAGTGAGGAGTGAAGGTGGCAGGTTGCTCATCTTTATGAACTTTTCTGATATGGAACTGATATGATGGATTCTTCAATTGTAGGATAGATTTGGACAAGTCCTTTTCATAATTCAGATGTTTCTCATTTTCTGTTTTTTTTTTAGGTTTCGAATTTGTTGCATTTGTGCATTTACTTCCCATTCCTTAATGAATTATTTATATGGATACATATATGACCTTGTTTTGTGAGCGTTTTCATCAAAGTAGCTACTGATGTCCTACCTGTACATTATGGCGTTTCTTTTGTGCTTAGCCTAGAATTTAGAATCTGCATTCCTGTTGTACAGGGTGATCGGTTGTATAAAGTTAAGATGTAACTATCATAATTTTGCTTCTGAAATATTCTCATCTCTCAGTCTTCATCATTAAACATTGGAGGCAGAAAAAAAACTTAACACAAGTTGGTCCACTAATACTGACCCGAACTTGGTTAAATTAGAGAATTCCTTTATCTTTTCTTCATCTTGAGAACCCAAGCCATTCCAATGCCATACCTAATACTGTATTTGAAGTCCAAAGTCGAGATGTAAGGGGATTTATGATGTCAGGGCCAATGTAGAAGCTATGTTACATGGACTCGGGTACGAGTGTTGGGCGTCAGTATGTGTCTAGGAGTCGAATTCACTTGACCCTCAAAACTTATGACACGGGGACTCGGTTGAGAAGTGTCCAAAATTTGGATAAGAATATTGAGATTCGGCTGAAAAGTCTCCAAGTAAGTGTTAATAATGCCAGTTTGAAGCCTAGCTTTCATATTTCTGTTTTTCCTTTTTTTTCCACTCCATATTTTTCTTTTTAAGTCATTGCTTGCAATTTTTGAGTTTGAGAATATATATTCTCTCTTTGCAAAAGCCATTGCCATTATCTTTTTTGATTCATTACTTGGAAGTGAATTATTTGATAATTATTTTCTAATTGATCTTGGGTTGCCATGGCCAAAAGAACATGCGAAGGATCCGACACATATCCCATACGCATGTCGTGTCGTGTCGTGTCGGACACAGGTGCTTTGGGTCGTGTAAAGTTTCTGGGTCATGTAAAGTGTCCATGTAACATAGTGTAGAAGTTACCTAAATCTATCTTTACGTATCCTAATATAGATGGAATAGTATACTGGACATAGATTGACTTGTGATAGCATGAAATGTTGGAAATGGATTTTCATGTTGAGCTCATACTAGTTGGGAAAATGATATGTTGATGATATTCCTATTCCCTTGTATAGAGGATGTAGGCTGTATATATTGCTATCAAAATGTTTGAGCATCTGGGTGCATTGATAAATAATTCATGCACTAGTGTTTGCTATTCTGCCATGTCTAGTAGTTCAGATGAGAGTACTATCTGGGTCCATCATTATTTGTTGAAGCAATTAATATTCTTTGGCCAGCGATGATGACGATGACGACGATGATGAAGATGACACAGAGGCCCTTTTGGCTGAGCTTGAGCAAATAAAGAAGGAAAGAAATGAGGAGAAGCTTCGGAAGGTAACCTCTTTCTCCTTACTGACCGATGCTAGTTGATTGTGTTTCTTCAGTAATTATATATTTTCTGGTGGGACCATCAGATCTTTTGAATAAGAGTTGAAATTTGGGAACTTAGTTGGTCACTTACATTTATTCCCAGGCCAAACCACCATTTCTGAATTTAGAAAATTATTAAACATGTATAAATTGCAAAACTTCTGTTCAGAACTTTGGAGGCTGATTATTCTAAGTAATCTATAAATGTGATTTATGCATTCCAGGAACGACAAAGGCAAGAAGAAGAATTGAAAGTCAAGGAAGCAGAACTGATCCGAGGAAACCCACTGCTCAATAATGCTACTTCCTTCAATGTTAAAAGAAGGTTTGTTGTGGGAAAATTTCATATCTTTTGCCCTTGTCTGTTTTAGCATAAAACTTGGTAATTCTTTTAGCTAATGAAAGTTTTTTGAGTGCTATTCTGATCTGAAAATCAGAATGCCTTTGTCAAGGGTATACAGCTTCTAGAGTCTAGACATTGATCTAGTGGCTGACGAGTGGATGGGGGAGTACTTCTGGTCTAGGAGGTTGGGTCTTTATGCAAATTGGATCTTAAAAAGGCCTATGACCAAGTTTAGTGTGTTTCCAAGACTTAGAACTACGTTGAAAATGATTTGGTGATAAATGGTATAAGTAGATTAAATGGTGCTTGCATAATCCTTAAAAGTGAGGAATATGTGGATCACATTTTTTGTCCATTGTGAGTTGGTAGGTTTTATCTGGCCTTCTCTTTAAAATTTGAATGGGTGAGTTGAGTACACCCCAGAAGTTTATTGGATCTTGGTTAGCAGTAGTGTTTTCCTCTGCTTAGGAAGAAAGTTAAACTGATTTACCATGCAGCCTTCATTGTTGCTATTTGGTTTGTTTGTCTGGTTTGTACAGTGAGTTATGTGGAATATTTCTGTGTATCATAGGAGTCTGTATTCCTGATTTAGTATTCCTTGGATCTCAAACAAAATCTGAGTAACCATAAGTAGAGTCTTTTGACATTTTGCACTTACATGATATGTTTGTGTCTATTCATTCTGGTAGGTGGGACGACGATGTGGTGTTCAAGAACCAGAGTCGCAGTGAGGCTAAGGTTCCTAAGCGTTTCATCAATGACACCATCAGGAATGACTTTCACCGGAAGTTTCTGCAGAAGTACATGAAATAGATCCACTCCATGCATTACTAATGCAGTATGTTGTTTAATGTACTTTCTCCTTTCAGGTGGATGATTGAAAAAAAAAAGGCCATAGAAAGTCAGATCTGGTTTTGCATTGAAAGTTTGCAACTATGAACTTTACTTATGAAATCAGTTTTATTGACATTGCATGTGATGCGAATACAGATATGCTGCATGCTAAAGTCATGAAGGTGTTAATATTAAGAGGGAAATGTAATTCTTCCAATCTTTCCAGCTTCTACCTCAAGAAGGAATATAGGATTTTCTTTTTCGTTTTTTCCTTTAAAATTTCAGTCAACCTAGTTTTGTGTGTCAGGATCTAAAAACTCGGTACCAGCCATAACCGGGGAATGACCGTTATAACTGGTGTAGGCTGATATTAAAAGTCATGTTGTGTATGCTTTTTGCAGAAAACTATGAGGGAAAGGTTTGGTACCAGGAGGACAATTTGTTTTAAAAAAATCTGGCTCTTCTTTAAAGATCAACTGAAGCGTTTCCTTAAGAAAAGGAAGAAATTTTGTATGTTTTCTTCCCTCAAAAATCTAAAAAAAGAAAGCAGATTGGAGGCTAGCTACACCTGTTTGTTTGTTCTCTCTTTTTGGATCAGAGAAAATTGATTAAAATGCCAAGTACGAGCCAACTATTGCTTGGATAAGATATAAATGCCGATAGGCGATAAGCAATCAAATCTCCTCAAGAATTTTGGAAAAAACCATCAAGCAAGAAAAACACAAGTTTTATGATCCCATGAAATTCCAATGCCCATGGTCCCTACATGTATGCGGTACATAATCCAGGTAAAATGTGTGACTAATGAGAGACCTAACACCAAAAACAAGGGCAACTTTCAAATTAGATCTTGAAAATTACAGCAGCAACATGGTGATGCCGCGACAAAAGAGTTTCTTCAAAACCATGCTGACCGAATTTCCTCCCTTGAGCCTAACATCCAAATCACACTCTCGCCTAGCGAAAGCTTGGTACCGCTCGTTATTTCTGACGAGACCCTGCTCAGAACGCTTCCCATCCCAGCTAGAATCCAACTCTCAGAACATTTAAGATTCCAGGCTGCCGTCCAAAATCACAACTCATGCCAGGGTTGACATCTCTAATACTACCACAATATACGCAACTGAGGAAGTTGGGTTTTTATGTTATGTACAATGTCAAATTTAAATACATAAACAGGTGGGATGAAGATTGCCCCAACAAACCAGGAATCGCACTAACCCTGATATTATAATCACATCTGTACATGATCCACCTCCCTGGAATCTTTGATGCAGCCCCCGGGAGTGTAAGAACCTTAAAAACTTAATGAACAGACCTGCCAAGCTTCACATAAGTTCCTTTATAAAAAAAAAAAAGATGGAACTCATGCAGATGGCCTTTGAGGTGCACATGAAGCAGCTCTTAGATGGATACGGCTCATGCTGTTTTCCATACTTCGATGGACCATATCTTGCAGCAACCTCTTGGCAGTTTCAGCCGCTTTATCAGCTCCGTCCACCCGGGTGGCAATGTCATAAACGATACTCTCTAGAACAGAGGATTCCATTCGTCTCTGTAGAGGTGATTCTCTGAGCAACTCCAGAAGTGTCCGGGCTCTATCCTGGGCTTTTGATGTGCCCTCCACCGTTAGTTGCAGAAGACCTGGAATTGCACCCTCCTTCAGAATGAGCTGCCGATACTTATTTCGGCAGCTCTTGCACAAGGAAAGCAGAGCTCCAACCGCGTGCTCTGTGCTGATGAGAGACCCATCTTCAATGGTCTCCACCAAGGTCAAAATTCCTCCCTCAAAATCTGAGATTGCATTTCGGCCTTCTTCAAAGTTGGAAATGATTTCCAGCAGGGCTGTTGTTTTCTCAGCAAACTTGGAATATTTCTTGCACTCTTTGAGAAGGTTGAGGAGAGGTGGAACTGCTCCAGCAGCTAGGATCGGGGTTAAATTCTCTGTGCAGGAAGAAAGATTATAGAGGGCTGTAACAGCATCAACTTTCCCTTGAACACTACCAGAACTAAGGATTTGAACCAGAAGTGGAGTAACACCAGAGGCTGCTATTATTGATTTGTTCGATGGTGAAGCTGACAGTGTCAGAATTGCTGCAGTGGCTAACTCCCTTAAATTCCCATTCTGGAACTTGAGGAGTTCTACAAGGGGAGGAACAGCACCGGCTGTCACTATTTTGACCTTGTTTCTGGAAAGGGGAGAATTTTAATGAACAAAAGTAATTGAAAGAAAAAGCAAAGTGAAAAAGTTATAATGAAATGAAGAAAATGACAGATGATAATAAAAACAATAAAAGAAAGAACTACTTCAGCTGCAATTAAATTACAGCAATACAATTACAAAAATATAATTTTTTTCTATCATACATGGTAAGAGCACATTACACGGGAAGGTCAGGGTCTTCACCTCAACCCCGTGCCACCGATGGAGTACAACTTTGCTTTAAATAAATCGGGGGAAAAAAAAAAAGGAGCTTACTACAGGGGAATGATTAAATTATGTCATATTTCCAGACAAAGGTATTTGCAATAATACAACCGAACAGCCTGTATTAAAATTAATTTTTTAATACCTTCCATTCAATAACTCATGCATAGGTAATTGTTAAAACATCACAGGATGTTTAAAATGAGTGAGAGCAGGATTGAAAGCACGTCCACCTTGACATCATAACTTATGTGGCTACAAATCCAAAGAAATCCCAGTGGATATCAAAGGACAGCAGAATGTGAAACAAGACAACTAACAGGAGGAAACAAGCTATGTTAAAATGCTATAACTTCTGTTGCAAATAGTTTTTGTAGGATCAACAAAACATCTAAGAATAAGAACAACGAAAACAGAAATAGCAATTTAAAGTTTTGACAGATGAAAATGGGACCTAATTAGATTCTGCAGGTAATTAATACAAAATTAACAGACTTTCTCAAAATTATCAATGGCAAACATGAAACAGTGAACTCATCACCTCTAACACCCACGTGTGCACACGAATCGTCTTAACTAGTGATATATCCCTTGATATATCTAACGACATATCCCCTTTCCCTGAGAGGGAATGTAAATCCATAAGTGTGCTCTTGCATATTTCCATATATCTCCTTTCCCCAGATTGGGATATGTCTTGGCTCTGGCATATTGAAATTTAAAACCTTGTGCATGCTCACATACACACAAAGAACTTCAAGCCTATAAATCAGAACATTTATAAGCAGATAGGAACCAATTCTCCGAGTTTGCAGAAAGTAATCCACAGTAACAGAATCCTTTTATTGATTCTATATTGAAAAGAAAATGTTAAGCCCCTGGGCACACAATCTTGAGAATGCAGCAAAGACTGGATAAAGAATCACAGTAATCAGAACTCGATGGAGCTAAATGCCAATAAACCCTTATCACAGAAACATTCAAGATATTTTCACACATTAAATGTACTAATTCCTCAATTCTTCGCACTGTTCTTTGTTCTTTCCTCTGTTTTATCCCTCCTCTCAGAACGATAGAAAATAAAAAAAATAAGAAAAAGTTGGTTCTTCAACACCAGCAAATATCGTACATTCATGGAACAGGAAGTACAACACAAGCAAATATTAAACAAGCACTACCCAATTAGCCAACAACCAGAAAACATATTTCAAGACAATAAAACAGATTTATCGGAGTGGAATAGAACCAGTGAAAACGAAGTATGTAATTCGATTTAGGGTTTCAGCCGAGAACAAATGCGGAAAGATAAAAACCCCAATACCTACCGTTCGTTCCTGACAGCGAGATTGAGGACAGCGAGCAAAGCAGCTTCTCTGGCGTCGATGTCGGAAGAGACAAGCATGGAAACAAGGGGCGGGATGACGCCGGCAACAGCAAAGTTGGAACGTGTCTTCACAGAGCTCTTAGCCAGCTTCCTGATATCCCTGGCAACCTGTATTTGACATTCGAGACCTCCATTGACGAGCTTCGAAGCAAGTTCTTGAATTAGGGCTTGCTTTCTCTGGTTCCACGACTCCTCTTCCTGGCTCCTCATCGTCTTACTCCGCCCCATCGCCTACCACCCCCCAATCCAATTCACGAGACCCCCCAGTTCACGAGACCCCCTCCGTCGGTCTCTGATACGCACGCGCACAGACACACACATACCAACACGCACTGTTATACAACATGTACTACTATTAATTATTTACTTTGTTCTTTACGATGACAGAGACGGATCAGATATTTTTCCTCTTCAGTCTTCTCTACTCCTTAAGCTTTGTCACACAATCATACCCTCGATGAATCAAGACCGTTAAATGTTTGATCGATCCTTCGAATAACAAATATATATGCAACCGATATTCTCGGAATGGATTAGACCAATTCTTTGTTTTCAAAGAAACTCCTTTTAAGGATAAACTAATAAGGTTTGCAGGGAAGGACTCTAAACACTTTCTCTGTTTCTCCTTCTTTCTTCCTCACATAAAAATAACATAATCCTATTGCCATTCAATCTCCTTGCAGTCTCCCCTTTTCGATTTTCCTTTCTTTCTTTCCCTTTCCTTCCTCTTTCTTTTTTTAATATTTATTTTTCGACGTTAAGTTTGTAATTGGTGGAGCTGATGCTTCTTTTGTGTAAATGGGGTTATTCGATTCTCTATTTGGGAGAGACACCAGAAGGTTCATCAAACGTAAGGACAGCGATGCAGGCGAAGCAGGTTTTGATCCACTTCCCATGCACATTCTCTTGTTTCCATCCGAAATCATCCTTATTGCTATTTCTTATGTTCTACATCTGTGCTGCTTCTTCTAATCCTATTTATGCTCGTACTTTGATAGATGCTTGCGGAATATACATTTACATTGTGATTACCAAGTCTCTGTATTTTCCTTTCCTGCATGGTCTTTGTCTTTCGATGAAGAAACTCTTATTAAAAATTGCCATTAAATCAGATGATACGAATGATCTAAGAATTTCAAAAAGATGAACTCTGTAATTTTTATTTTGTTTTGTCGTGTTGTTATCGCTTTTGAGGCTAAATTGGTTCTTTCTCTGTACTTACTATCATCTCTTGGTGAATAAATTTCGGCAGTGTATGTTGCTTAATTCTATCAGTTAATGTAGTTCTGATGGTTACCCATGTAGACTATTTTTATTCATTATCTCACCTTGCTTTATTGTTTCATGATCTTTATTTTCCTTGCTTATGAATTTGACTGGTTCTATCACCTCCAATTATCAGGCCGTGCATTGGAAGAACTGCGAGGCTCTCTGTTCAATGAGCTTCGAACTTCGGAAGGAGCCAAGCGTCAACAGCAACGACTATGTGGGCCTTCTGTTGCACTAACCTTCAACTTCATAGTTGCAGTTGGGATAATCATGGCAAACAAATTGGTCTGTACTTTGTCATTTTCTTATTTTTTGGAGATTGTTTTGATTTCTCATTTATGGGGTGTGTGTGGAAGTTCAACGTGCAGTAGGCTTGAGCACCCTTAAATTGTGTAATAGATGCTTTGCTTCATCTTTTTTTCCCTCGATTTATTTGACTATTGACTTATATTGTGTTTATAGGTCATGGGGAAGATTGGCTTTAATTTCCCAATATTTCTTACATTAATTCACTACACCTCCACCTGGATTCTGCTTGCCATCTTCAAGGCATTCTCATTGGTTCCTGCCTCTCCTCCTTCAAAATCCACCCCTTTCTCTTCTCTCTTTTCCTTGGGAGTTGTCATGGCTCTATCCACTGGTCTTGCCAATACCAGCTTGAAGCACAACAGGTTCTAAGATAAAAGCAATCCTTCACCTCTCTTTATACTAATTTACTCCTATCTAATATCTCTTCATTTTTTGTTCTCCCTCATTGCTTGCAGTGTTGGATTTTACCAGATGGCTAAGATATCTGTGACTCCAACTATTGTTCTGGCAGAGTTCATCCTCTTCAGAAAAAAAGTTTCCTCTAGTAAGGTGAGAAAAAATCCCTCAATTTTACTTCCTTTTCTTTGGTTTTAAGCTATTATTTTTTTAACAAATATTGTAGTGAAGGGCTTTAGCAGCTAGCTTTGACATGAATCAAAAAGATATGATTGGCACTGTTCACTGTGGAGATGAGATGGTTTGAAAATTCTTGATAAAGCTCTACTTACTGGTGTAGGTTCTGGCTTTGACTCTTGTCTCGGTAGGTGTAGCAGTGGCAACTGTCACAGATTTAGAATTCAATTTTTTTGGAGCTTGTGTTACTGTAGCATGGATAATTCCGAGTGCCGTTAATAAAATCCTCTGGTCTAATCTGCAACAGAAAGGCAATTGGACTGCTCTTGCGTAAGTACTGTTTTGTGTTTCCTTGCTAGAAAACAAACATTGTATTTTCAACAGGAAACTTACTTGTGTTTGTGTAGGTTGATGTGGAAAACCACCCCCGTCACCATATTCTTTTTGCTGGTTCTCATGCCATGGATGGATCCACCAGGAGTGTTATCCTTCAAATGGGATTTCAGTAACACATCTGCTATTATTATATCAGCAGTTTTTGGTTTTCTTCTTCAATGGTCCGGCGCCTTGGCTCTCGGGTGAGACTCAGTTCCGTCCCCCCTATTTCATATTTCTTACTTATAAGCAAGCTTGCTTCTTAGGTTGTAAAATGTACTCAATCCTACTACACCTTAGTGATGACATATTCATTTTTATTTCATGCAGTGCAACCTCTGCAACTTCTCATGTTGTTTTAGGTCAGTTCAAAACGTGTGTGATCATGCTCGGTGGCTATTTAATCTTCAACTCAGATCCGGGGTTCGTGAGCATCTGTGGGGCTGTTGCAGCTCTTTGTGGAATGTCAATTTACACTTCCCTTAACTTGCGGGAGGCAAAGGAGAATTCAAGCAAGCAGATTCCATTGTCTATGAAAACTAAGACCAGTATTGATGGAAGCACTGAAAAGCCAGACCTAAATACTACTGCATCGGATCCTGTCTGAATTAACATATTTTTACTCTGAGAAGTTTTGAACTAACAACCCCTTTACCTTTTCCCATGCTTTTGTTAACTTCCGAGTGCATCCATTCGATGCTGATTTGAGAATGAACCATGTACAGAAAACATTAACAATTTTGGAAATTCATTAATCCATTAACATGCACTTATTAGCTTGGTCGTCTCTTAACTGCCTGTATTGTTAGTTTTCAGGATATTCATTTCAGATTCAAAGCAGATCTGAATCTATCTATCAATTTATGGAACATCTGCTTCCAGAGACTAGGACTTTTGAATCATTGCTACAGCTCAATCACAGTGAAAAATGAAGAAACATTAGTCAAAACACATAACCTCTGTTATGATAACTCTAAACCTCCCCAACCCCCTTCTTCTCGGGGACTTTCCAAGGAACCATACACGATCAAACTTACGAGAACAGCCGAATGAAAAAAATGAAATTCTACTTATGCCAATTACAACAACTTATGCGTACATTGTTCTCTCTCTCTCTCTCTCTCTCTCTCTCTCTCTCTCTCTCTCCCCCTTGAAAAACGCAAAAGGAGAGTTTTTGTGTACATAGTTTCTGCTATCAAAATTCACTTTACAGAGAAGACACCGGAAGCCCAAGAAGAAAACAAAAGAACTAAGAAACCCAACCAAAACATATCATGGTTTACCTTCCAATGACCTACACGACGACCTCACAGAGACGGGCCAAGAAAGCACTAAACTTTCACAACCCAGTCAATTGTCTAAAACAAAAAAGCTATCAAATTACATTTAAAGGTAAAACAAGGTGAAAGAAACAGGAAAAGGAGGCAAAAAGGAGAGAGAGAAAGCAAGAAGAGACCTACACAATCATCCCTTCACTAGCTTATGGTAGTCAAACATCAGTCACAGGTGAATTTCACCTGCTATTTCCCCATCCAAGCAATTATAGATATTTTCACAGTTCCCCAGCCGCCTCATATATTTACACTCTCATATCAGGCAATGCTTGTTTTTTTTTCTTCCTGATGCTTCCATTAATCCAAATATCTGTATTTCCAAAAATCCCAGGATAGACTTCTTTGTTTTGTATCCAAAATTTTTTTTCCCATTTTAGTAATTATTGGTCCAATTGATCTGTGCACGTTGAGGCTGCTGATAAACACCAGCCGGTGGTCCCGCCATTTCGACAGGTCCAGCCATAGTCTGTGAGGGTTGCAATAGAGGGTGGGCACTAGCCGGTGCAACCGTCTGCCCTGGGTGATAAATTCCAGCAAAGGCACCATGGCCGGTCTGAGTGGCGGCAAAAGTCACATGCTGACCTTGTGGAGCTAAGTTGTAGAAAGAGCTAGCAGGCAGTCCTGCGATATCACGGCCTGATGCAGGAATCCAGAGAGCAGAACCTTCAGTCTGCAGAAACAAATACCATTTGAGGTGTAAATTTCTGGCCTCCAAGTAGCATAAATCATATACAAACCATGTAAAACAGTACATCACTGAAGTGGGAAAAATTCAAGTCCCATTGTATCAGCCATTATCACATAAATGTGAATATAAGCAATATAACAGAGAAAAAGAAATTTCTACTCAAGTCATCCTGTATCATTGACAATTCTGCATGGAGAACTACATAAAAAAGTAAATGCAAATTTAATAGTGGTACCCACAATTCACATTTATTTCGTATTCTATGTTCATATGTCCCTCACAGGAAGAAGAAAGAAGATAAAAATGGAAGAACAATGAAAAATGAGTGAAGAAAAATATGAGGATTGAAGGAGTTGAGAGATCAGGTCCATTCTTATCAGCTGCTAAAAGGGTATTTTAATTTTAAACCACAAAGTTAGTTGAATGTGCTATGATACTACTCTTGCTTGCTTCTATGGGTGGGTGCACCTTTCTTCCATTCTTCCTTGCACTTGTTTTCCTTTTGTTTATTCTTTAATCTATTATGCTACTAGTATATTCCCGTTAAGGGAGAGAGAGTATAGATCCAAAACCAAAAAGTTACTTTTGCTATGGCAGTTATGCCTCCATAATTCACACCACTTCCAGCCTTCCATTTCTGAACTTGACTGTTTTTCACTCATGAATAAGGACCTTCTAATAATCTGAAATTTTTCTTGAATTAGAAAGTAATTTATCCAAAACTACAGTAAATAAAATTATTCTTAATCAATAAACAACAAGAAACAGGATCTTAACAAATTAATTAATATGGAAATTAAGATCCAACCTGCTGTCCGGTCATGTAGGCACCATTTTCCTTAAATTGAGATGCTGTAAGATCCTCATTAGTGGTAGAGATTCCAGTGCTGACAGCTGGACTGGGATTGTAACCAGCTGGGGTGGAGCTATATTGTCCAAAGCCAGTAGGCGTTCCAATGTGATTTGTGTTTCCTGTATTAGTTCCCAGTTTATACTGTGGGAGGGAGTACTTGACTCCTGTGGCAGCTGCTGCTGGTGGATGTGGGTATACACTGCCAGTTGGAGGCTGCTGAGGGAATGCACTGTTGCTTAAAAATTGATGAATAGCTGGAGGTGGTACATAGAACGGGGAGTAGTAATGACCATATGGAATGTAGTTAGGAGGATAATGGGATATGTGAACCCCCCCAGGCTGCCGGAAAACAGGAATTGGTTGCTGATTCACAGCTATAGAGCTCGGCATGACACCTGCAGCTTGAGTCACATGTGGAGTTGGACCTGCTGTAGAAAGAACCAGAGAGTTCCCACTCTACAATAGAATATATAAAATTAAAGCATCAGAAGCAGCAAACAATGAAAGAAAGAAAAGAATTGACAGAACACAAATAAATGTAAAGAGAAAAATAAAGACATTGCTGAGTAGGGAAAGAAAGCATATGCATAGGCAATCAACAAAAACCAACAAGCACTTTAACCACCATCAGACACAAAAAGAGCCTGAAATTCAAAGAGACATAAAAACAAACATTGAATATGTATAACTCAACAAAAAGAAAGGGGGAAAAGGGAGGATACAAGCATTGAAGTTAATGGAAAGAAACCATATATAACAGACATCACACGAGTAACCACAAGCACTGAGCAACAAGCAGACACAACAAAACATCAGGAATGTGCAAACTAAATGCTCTTGGAAAAGATAACTGCTGGTTAAAAAATATGGGGCACAAGTAAAAACCAATCCTCTCACTTGAATAATTGAAAAGATTAAATCAAAGGAAAATGGAAAATTTATGCATTACTTTTTATCACACCCACATAACACTAAGAATATTTAAGGACCATTTGCTGATGACATCATACAAAATTTAGCAGCAACTTATACTCAATCCATGAAGGATATCTTGTGTACTGAGAGGACAAAATTCCTGGTCATCCACATCTTATGACAAAACCCGATGCATGTGCAAGGCTTAATGCTAGAATAAAGTTAGGATCAGCAACTTATATTCATGGGGTAAGAACTTAGATTTCATAATCAATTGATAGATGAGGCTTCAGAAATTCCTGAGAGATGCAACTTCTGGTGATCCACATCTTGTAACAAACTCAGATGCCTGTCTGAAGGAATCTAGCATTCTCCCACTTTGACAAGGTCATCAGATTGAAACTCTATTAACTGTTTTAACTTTGAAAACGAACGCGACAGGTGAGATAGGGCCATCAAATCATGTTAATTTAAGTCCATTCTTAATTTTCATCAGGTCCATAGGTAAGTTCAACCTTCCCAACAGCAAAATATCTCTATTCAATGACTCAAAGTGAGGAAGAAAAGTTCGTCTAACAAAAAGCCAACAGATCCAAGCCAATTTTGTTTGCTTTGGTTCTGGGTTGAGGCTATAGGTCAACAGATCAAACCCAAAACCCAACTTACATACATTCTTGGGCATGGTTTATTGAAAAATTTTAGCAATATCATATAACAGTTTCTAATAATTTTTTTTGTAAACCATTACAATAGTTGGTTTTAAAGTTGCTTTGAAAAGTCAGTTTTAGTTTCTGTATTCAGATGATCAATTTGAGGTTAGTTTCACTCTGGGTTGTCATTCTGGTTCAAGGTTTCAAAATATCAGCAGATAACTGACACATACTGTTAAAGGGGGAGACTAATTCCTGATTCAAAACTGATAATGAAAACCATATTTCAGTTGAGTTCTGGAATTAACAGACCTAACACCAAAACAACGTTGACACCAAACTAATACATACATGGTGTGAATCAATATAAACGATCACTGACCCAAACCATAAAGACATTAGGCCACTGATCGTTTTGTTAGTCAAAGCTTAAAATTCATAATATAGGAAATATCTAGGATTTCCGATCTGCACGAGTTCACCCATTGAACGAGATACATGTTCAGCAGACTGCAAATAATGCACACAGTTGCATCTTGATACTGGTATCATATTTTTAAGAAGCTTGTCTATCGGATCGTTAACATTGTAAAGTGTTCAGCAACCAAAGTGAACTAATTTCTGCAGGGTAAAAGTTTAATGAGCCTGTGTGCCATATCAACAGCACACCAGCAACTGGGTTGTATGCAAAATTATATACAAACAAGGAAAAATGAAGTTTCCTTATACTTCAAAAACGCTCGAGAATGTGGACTTGTCAGAAACATCCATAGGAAATGAAAATTATATTCTTGACTTCCATCTTGTAGAGATAAGACATTCAAATTCTTAGTATTTGCAAACCTCTTGTGGGGAGGACTGGCCAGTTTGAGGGGACAACATTGCAATGTTCCCATTGTACTTGGTGGCAGCTCCAGGAGAAAGAAAGGGAGAAAAGCGACCATCACCATCCGCACCAGGTCGGTAAAATTGGGTGTAAAAGCTTCCAGATGGATCAAATGGTTGCTGCACCTAAAAATAGAAACACTGAGTGTCGAAGATTTTGAGAACAGAGTGAAACTAAGAAGAAATTGCAGTGAGCATAATCAGAGTTCATGGCACACTACATGCTGTAGACAAAGCTCCAAAGGTAATCAACACAAATCCAAACTTTATGCATAAAATCTAATCCTCACGAAAGATTTGGCTGGTCTAATGAATACCAGTTGTTATAAGATAAGAATTTGTACTTATTTTTATGGATAATGAGTATATCTATATTAAATCAAAGGATAGAAGATCAGAATTTGTACTCACCGCCAAACGCTCAATATAATGGCATTGAGATATTAATGAAATGTTTAATTAAGTTGAAAACTCGAGTATGGGTGAACAAAAAACATTGAAAGCTTGAGAACAAACTACATATTGAACCAGAATAATGTAGGCTTACAATAATGCTTGGAAGGCGAGAAACGTCACGTGACTGAGGCTCAGAGCTTTCAAAAGGTACAAGCTGGCTCCCGATAATTGGCGGCATGAAACCAAAGCCATAGTTTGGGGCAGTATGAACAACTGAATATGGAGGTCCTCCTGCTGGCAATGTTGGCACCTGCTTGGACAGATCATAGTCCGGGATTGCACTGGATGATCCATCACCATCCCCAGAAGAAAGATTTTCCGGCACATGCACAGGTGGCTGTGGATTATCAAGGTGCCCTTCTTCTTGAACAGTTGGGGATGCATTTTGATTGCTGCACTCAATAGCAGAACTTCAAATACTTTAAAAAAAATCGGCAGGAAATACATTGAAGGTACATTTACTTATGTCATGAAATATACACAGATGTATCTTATAAAGGTTTTTAAACAGTTTAAGGCATCTTTCATCCTCAAGCCTGGGGATGATAAGTACCAACACTAACCCAAGATTAATAAAATCAACATTTAAGTTAAAATCTAAACAGCTCCAGACAAAATGTCAACAGACCTTGAGGAAGGCTCCTCAGTTGTTTCTTCAATCCCAATAGAAGATTCAGATAAGGGAGCAGAGCTCTTATCACTATCAGGGCTATTGACATAGCATGTGCTCACTCCAAAACATGCATCAAAGCTTCCAAAACTCAGCCCACTTCTTTCAGCTTCAGGGACCTGGAGATGGTTTGGAATAATAACATGCTGGCAATCTGAGAAATGCAACTCTTCTAATTTTTTCTGCAGCTTTGAACTTGCTTCTTCCAAGGTAGATGCTCTCATTGGAGGTAAAGACCGAGCACCAGCTTCAGCAGTCACAGCTGCAACTTCTGATGCACCACCTGATTCAGAAGCTGGAGTAACATTAGGGTTTGTCTGCTTTGGCTTCCACTCCTTGTTAGGTCCAACTGTTGGAGGGGAAAAAGAATCAATAGTTAATTATTTCCACAGGAATTAATATACAGTAGGATTCATAAAATAACAACCATTACTGCTGTTGCTAGCCTGATGTAAAAGATAGAAGAAACCAGTATAACTACATTGTGTCAACATAATTATGTATGTGGAAAATAACGACAAAAATGTTGCCAGTTAAAAAAAGTGGCCAAAAAGTTGAAAGAGAATCAAAATAGAAGTTCAAAAAGGAATACGACAAGTATATATTAGATCTGATCTACCCATGTAGACCTTCATTCCCACAGCACATTCAATGACTCGATGAAAGTTGTTTATGGGGGTCTCCAGATGGACCCTGAGAATGTGTAGTTAAACCCATAATAACACCATATGTAGAACTAAAAATTATGTAAATTTTATGATAAATTTTTCTCAGATTATTTCTATAATTACACAAAAAAATCAGAAAATAATTTCAGCACTCAACTGTTGTCTAAAAAAATAAAATACAAGGTTGATTGATTGATGAAGCCAAGTCGATTATCAAAACAAATAAATTTTTTTAACTGAAGGTTTAGGACTTTTATTTCTGTGTCTAAAGGATGGTCAGTTGGCCTTGAGAAGCAGAAAGAAATAATGGCCTCCAATCTCAGACAATTGTGAGCAAGCTAGGAATTGAACTAAGATAAATATGAAAAGAAAGAAAAGGAACAACAAAGAAATATTATTTTAGTGTGTGATGGCAAGCATCTTGTTAAAGAGTGTCATGGCAAGCATTCCTGCTTTTCACATGTCTATCTTGAAGATCCCCATTTCAGTAGCAAAGAGGTTGGAACAAATTCAAAGGTGTTTTCTATGGGAAGGTCCGGATGGAGAGGGTAAATACCATTTCGTGAAATGGAAAACTGCTTGCAAGTCAAAGTGGGTGTGGAGGTATGGGAATGAACGGGATAACCTTTGGAGGAAGGTTATACATCTAAAATATGGATCATCTAGTGGGGGCTGGTATCCAAGACAAGGTAATTCTCCTATTGGACTGAGCCTATGGAAACCAATAAGTAATCTGGTTGACGCAATAGACAAAGAATGTCGATTTTCTGTTGGGAATGGTAACAAGATCAGGTTTTGGGAAGATCTCTGGTGTGGAAATGAGAGGTTTAAGAATAAATATAGCTGTATCTACAACATTTGCAGAGATAAACATGCTTTTATTAAGGATTACATCTACAGGGGTGCTGCTGATGACTCATGGAACATCATCTTGAGAAGAAATCTACTTAATTGGGAAGAAGGCAAGTTCAAGGAACTATTGCAAGAGGTATATAGTATTCAACTGGGGCAAGATGAAGATGTAAGAGTGTGGACTAAAGGGAAATCAGGTATCTTTTCAGTAAAAGCAGCATTTGACTCCTTGAACTCTACTGGTAGTGCATTTAAGAAGGTGAAGTGGTATGGCTGAAACTCATCCCAAGTAAGGTGTCTTTCTTTCTATGGGTAGCAGCCCTTGATAAGATACTTACGGTGAACCATCTTAAGAGCAAAGGTTGGCAATTAGCAAATAGATGCAGTATGTGCGAGAAGGAGGAAGAAACGGTGGATCACCTTCTAGTCCATTGTAAAGAAGCGTACAACTTATGGAGTGCAATTCTTGGGATATTTCGGATACCTTGGGTGCAGGCAAGAAGCTTCAACAACGTCTTAGAGGCTTGGAGATTGAACAGAGGAAAGTCATGGCTAGGGTTGGCAATGGGTCGGATATATATCCAAATCCGACCCGAATCCGATCCGAAATTACCGAATTCGGATATAGGATTTAGATCCGTGGTTCGGATACGGATCTCGAATTTCATATCCGAAAAATTTTGGATCCAAATTCGGATATACATGTATCCGATCCGAAAAAGATCCGAACCGCAAATATAATTACAATATATATAAACTTAGCCCAGACCATGATTCAATCATAAGTTAAATAGGTTAAGCCATGGTTCGAACATGCTCGAATTCGGATTTTTACAGGCTTGAATTCGGATTTTTGATCGAATTCGGATTTCGGTCTCGAATTCGGATTTAGGATCGGATATCGGATCGAATTCGGATTTCGAATATTCATTGAATTTCGAATTCAGATTTAGGTATAAAAGATCCGTCGGATTTCGGATCGAATTCGGATATCGGATTTTTATTTTCGGATCCTGGCAGATCCATACCGTATTCGACCCGTTGCCACCCCTAGTCATGGCAGAAGAGGGTATGGAATGTAGCTCCTGCAGTGATTTCATGGGTTATTTGGGGGGAAAGAAACCGAAGAATATTTAGAAACATAGAGAGGAAGAAGGAATTTTTAGAGAGGAAAGTCTTAAAGGAAATATTTAGCTGGCTGTCGGCTCACAACTCAATGGAAAGTATCCCTTTCCAAGAATTCATGGAGGGGTCTTCCTTTTCAGATTACGGAAGGGAGAGGGTTGGGTATCTATATGTGTTGCTAAGGGGTTTGTTATTAACATTGTCATTTAGGTACACAATCTGTGTACCTCCAATCCTTGTTATCATACATTAATAATAATTAGTCTTATTACTTATCAAAAAAAAAATTTTATTTTAGTACCCACACCAGTTTACAGTCATCCATGTTAATGCACACTATACATTTTGAGAAAAGTATAATTCTATCATCTCCCAATTTTACTGTCGACAGTTGAGCAACAAATGATAAATGACGTGAAAGATGAAAACTATCATCATAATATTAGCAGTGTCCCTATATTTCTACATGTAATCCTAAATTCATAGCTTCCATATCTTTAGAAACTGTCTCAATTTGAAAGCACTCTGACCTAATAGGTAACTACTCGATTTCACTTCTTCCCAGCATCACCGAATACGTATGAACAGCAATAATGTATATGAGAATAACTATTAAATAATTACATAAATATCTTAACATGTCATCCTTCAATTAATTTTTCAGCTTACAGTTAACCTCCGTTTGAATGAACTTCCTCATTAAAGTTGGTATAATTTATGGAAACCCTCCTGAATAAACCTAAACATGACAAATAAGCAGTCTGTGGAACATGAGGTTGAAAATTCTGCCATACACCAACCACATATAGTAGATTTCCGAGCAAAATCAAATCAGACAAGATTGGCAGACATACCATTATGTATCACTAATGAAGAACATTTCAGGCATCCATGAAGAAACTAGTCAAACAAACCATTAATAACTCTAAAGTGAAAAAAGGAGATCGGATGTAACTATAACTATTTACTTTCACTTGAACCCCATCAAAAAAATCACACAAACACGTATGTCAATCCTTGTAAGTTCCAAACAATTACCAGAATCAAAATATGTGATATGGCAAAAACAAGTGAAAAGTAGCAGATACGCAACCTTTCTGTGCGGCAGTAAGCTGTTGTGACCGGCTATTATAATTAGATGGAGGCCGAGGTTCAAAAGAACCACCTTGGGAAGATGTAGAAGAGACTTGGGAAGACTCAAGCAGTTGATTCTTGTCAACTCTCTGGGATTTGCTTGGCATATTTCCATGCATCATGGAGTCTCGAATTTCTGAAGTTGTTTTTTCTTTCACGGACAAAGACAACTCTGATTCAATTGCATCAAGAGATGCAACCTTATTTATTTGAAGATGTTTTTCAAAGTCCTTATCACTACTTGATTTGCTCTCAGGAGGGATATTTATATTTTGTTCAACAGCCGTGCACTCACTCCCCACTTCACGTTTAATTTTACCTACTCCACCAGGATGCCCTGAATCAAGAGACAGAACTACTGCAGGATCTGCAGTTGATGAATAGATTCCTGATCCAGGTGCCGTTGTCAATTGGAAGCAATCAGAATTTGGTGTGGACTGTCCACATGTGACTCCAATCCCAGATGCAAGGTTGGGAATTTTTGCCAACTGGACAGGTAGTGCTACTGCAGTACCTGACCTATTAGAATGAACAGCTAAGTCATCTTCAGGTGGCTTGACATCAGTTCCAGCACGCAATTGTGAGGCATGTCCATCACTAGAACTCCCATAAGCTACACCAGTGGGGCCATTTGCAACATTTTCAGAGCTGAAAAATAAAATAGCCAACATTTATAAATTAATGCCCATTTTGCATAAAATAATACAAGTACCTAGAAGTAACATTAAACTCATATTTTCCACTTAGAGATGTATATTTGATTTTATGATGTAACACAAGGGATGGATAATAATGAACATAATCAAAGCACTAAGGAACCATATTCAAAGATAGATACCCCGCCACAGGAGCTGATAACTTATTTTCTGGATCTTGGGAAGATGGCAATGATAAGTGAGTACCGACTCTCTCTTTTCCTTGATTGACTCCATTTTCCTTTCCAGCATCAGCATTCCTTCCCTCACCAGCATCTGGCAAGAACATTGGTTAAGAAAAAGGTTCATAATTCAAAGGATGTGAATAATGTCCTGACAATTCAATATGACCCAAACCATGCTACTTTGAGGTTTTATATAATACTTGTTAATACATGCATTCAAGGAATATCATTTTGAATTGTTTAACAAGAAATTATCACCCAAAAAAAATGTATTTAGAAATCTTAAAATAGTAATTTCATAGCCTAAAACCTTCAAGCAACATATAATTCCGTCCAACAACTTCGTAGGATAACTGGTTGATTCATGTGCATATGTGTTGGATCAAAAGCAACTACTGTATCAGATTACAAAAAAGTTTCATATTGTCAATAGAGACGACCACAAAGACTTTGGCCCGAGTGTGAGTTCCAGGCCAGCAATTCAACACTTCTATGGACTTACTGTTTGGAATGGGATATATGATCAATAGGCTAGTAAAAGTTAACAACCCAAAGAGAATGCTTACATGGAGAGTTCACAAGGACACACACAGAAGTGGACCTCAGTAAGCCACTATGTCTCTAAAGCAACTGGGAAAATATTATCAAATAGGACCATGGATGTTAGCACAGTATTTGTTTTGATTGTGGAAGTATTGAAATGAAATAATTCTTGCAATGACTTGTCTTAAGGGTGAGTAGAGACTATGAATGAAGACATGGCAAGATGCACTACAGCGGTGATTGGAACAAGGAAGAGATTGTTGGCAACTGAAGATTTCAAAATTAAAACTGAGAAAATTGTTGACAGGTGGGAATGATGGACATGGCAGCTCATGATTACCAGCATTACTATCAGACTATGCAACAGTTGATGTAACATCAGTGCCTATATGTTCAAACCCTGAATCAGATATCTCAAAAAATTGGGATAAAACAGTGCTAATCAATGTTGGAGATGAAAAGGGTATCAATTTCCATGTGATAATAATCAAACATTCATAAGAAATATCAAAGGAAGAAGAAAGGAAAAAAAATCTTTACGCACAAGGACCTTGTTGAAATAACAAACCCTTGAATGAAAAGGCAGATTCAAGTAAACACTAAACACAAGCAATGACAAGAATTAATCAGACATGGACATGGATTGTGCAGACACCCAAGCGTTCAGCTGAAAAAGTGGTAGATGCTCAGCAGAAAAAAGGTATAGGACAACCACCATAGAGGAAGATGGGAAATACAGATGATACTGGCAAAAACTCATATTGAGAGCTTCGGGAGAGCTACAGCAGAACCAATAGAGAAATAGACATCAAAAAGAGAAAGAAGAATGAGGTAGCAAGGAGCTGCAAATAAAATTCAAGATGATAACATCAAGAAACCTTAAGAATGAAAAGCAGGAAAGATGGATGAACTACAAAAAACCAAGAAAGATATCTGGGCATTTCCCATGCTCCAATTAATCAACCTGAATATTGCAGATCATCAATTTAGAAACAAAAATACTCTAACAAAGAAAAGAAACGCTTGAAGAACTGCAATTTTGATATACTGAAATCAAAGTGAATGCACACCAGGAGTGACTAAACGAGGAGAATAGTTCCCCCGACCACTCCTCCCTCCTCTCCCCTGTGCGCCTGGTCTCCACCTGGAATCTGCAGGCTCTTTGCTGCTCGGTTTCTGAAAATTACAAATAAAAGAAAAGAGGAAAAGAATTATTAGCCAATCTAAAACTTGAAACTACAGGTACTAAGGATGGCAAAAAGAACGGTATTTTTTTCCCTTCACAAAATGAATTTAAAAGGGGGAGAAGGAGTGTGTGTGTTTTGGGGTTTTTGGTGGGGGTGGGGTGGGGGAATAAGGAGGCAGGGGAAACTACTCACAAACCATATCATGAAGGCTGAGGTATGTGCATTCTGAATTTTGAACTTCTGCAATATTTTAATTTTATGCTAAGATAGCATATCTGTATTAATAGTAACTAGCCAGGTGCACATGCAGTACCGCACATATCAAGAAAGAGGTAGGCAGGTTTTACAAGTGATTATACAGGTTTTAAAAAAATTAAGCCAGTTTTGACCATTGTACCCTTTTATTAATGAATCTTCACTATGGTGTGTAAGGGCTGTTTGGAAAGTAGAACATTTAGTTTGGTGCGATTCCAAAGGGCCTATTCTCATTCTATATAGTATAGATTGTGTTCATTAAAACATAATGATAAGATTTGAATGCTAGAGTTTACTATATCTCAGCAACGGAATGAATCATGGCTATTATCTCCTGATTGCTGTTCATAATTATTTCAAAAGCATTTCTCCCCTTGACAACCCTGTCACTTTTTCTGCTGCAAATAACGTCTTATTAAAACAAAGTGTAATGGAGACAGAGCTTCCGTTCACTTTTAGCATTGGACATCTAATTTCAGTATTTACAAAAGATCAGCAACCACAATATTGCTAATCTACAAACTGTTATCCACTTTAAGAGAAAAACTAACTACAATCCACTTCCGCCTGCAGCAGAAATAGCTAGACATTTAAAAATAGCAGACTACATTGGCCACAATTTGATAGAGATCAATCCCTGTGTAATGAGTGGATATTCTGAATCTAACATTGAATTATAGCAACATTCGTCAAGAATAAGCTTCAGTGCTCAAACATGGAGAAATAAGTTTTGCTTTTAATTTGTTGAAAGCATAAGCATGATTTCAAATTTCGTCAAAACCAAACTAATAATAAAAGGTTCTTATACAATTATATCCACACAAACTAGAGTAAAAATGGAAGTGCGAAAATTTCCCTCAAATCCCCCCATTTTAAAGGTGTAAAAATTCCTGCAAAACTGGCATGTTAAACTTGTAAGAATACACCAATCAAATTTGAAATAAACTAATGGCTCATACATGCACACCAAAGATGCACATGCACAGACAGGATATCAGAAAATCAATAGAGCATATAACCAAGCAAGTATCTGGCTGAAGAAAGGCAATTTGCACATATCTAGTATATGGGATACAATTTGAAGGATAAGCATAAAAGCGTAAGAAACTCAATATAAATAATAAAGTGAACACTTCGAATGAGAAAGTGCCATAGATAAGAACAATCACAATTTAGCAGGACTAAACAAAACAAGATGATCATTCCATACAGAATTCAAAAACAAACACATTGAGCACAATAGCAAAGCTTTCACAATATTCAAATGGCCAACTAGTTTCAGAGTCATATGAATTTAAGAAAAAACTTTACCTCTTTCCTGTCACGCTTCCTCTTGACTTCATGAAATGTATCTGTATCATTAAAGCTTAAACATATTAAGTTACTGAAAAGAAAGAAAATGAACTAAATCAAATACAAGGTGCAATCCTCCTTATATAATTAAAACTTTCTAATTAGTGCAATATATATATATATATATATATGAGAGAGAGAAAGATGGGCATACAAGCCAATGCCTCTCATTGAAACAAAAGGGAACCCATAAAACTGATTTAAAATGTTTAGCAAGAACCAAAACAGTTAACTACGAGTATCTGTTATTTAAACATGGAAAATGGGACCTGTAGCTCCTATCCTGTGCATGGTTATGTTACAGCGATTTTTAAATAAATAAAACAATTTTTTGCAGGAATTCAGTCAAGGCCTGCATATGCCCATGACTAAAAGTTGTGAATCAACGAAAAACAAGTACTATTTGATACATCAGTTACGGAGTGAATATATGACAAAAACCTAGAGCAATCACACCATGGTAAAAATCTAGATAAGATAACCGTGTTGACACGAAAAACTCACCAGTGAGTTATCAAGTACTATTTGATACATCAGTTACGGAGTGAATATATGAGAAAAACCTATAGCAATCACACCATGGTAAAAATCTAGATAAGATAACCGTGTTGACACGAAAAACTCACCAGTGAGTTATCAGGACATTTCAACAACTTCAATTCGTCAAAGACAAGCAGATAATCGGATTGGTATTGCATGTCAAGAATAACCTGAATGCTGACTAAAAGGAAACGAAAAGAGCATTCCTGAATGTTATCACAAAACCCACTATGCTATCAGCTCCACGAAATTGCATTAGTCAATGTCAATCCAATCCAAGAATGCTCTGTTCCAGAGCTTCAATTGTGATTCAGTTCTTTAATGTTGAAATGCACGATGATGAAAAAAAACCAAAAAGATATCGCTTGGAATGAATTGAATGGTGAAGCATGTTCATGCAGGCTAAAATCCGACCTCGTTGTTTAGCATCCTCCATGATAATAACATCACAAAATGTCAAAAACGAAACAGATAACAAAAATATAATAGAAAATAACTACATTGACCAGAACCTTTGATAGATGCTTTTGTCGGGTTTTAACCCAGATTTAATATCTGGATTTTCAGTTTTGTTTAATCTGATCTTCTTGTATTTTGCATGTTTAGGGGCTCTCCCCGTTATGCCTGCCAGTACTTTTGGACGTCTTTTATAAAGGCTCGGTTGTTCATTAGAAAAAAACACATATTTCATATACAATACCAATCCGGACATCAAAAGTAGCAGATGAATCCAACATAGATTAGTCTTATTATCACAGCTAAGATCACCGATTTTTATCACAGCAAACAAACAAATAAACAGAATATCATCTGAATATTTGTATTTTAGGGAACGCCTGAGAACCCATTGAAGCTCAACAAAAATAGAACTAAAAGAAACCACTTTCCCAGCATATAATAAGGCAATCAAAGTGAAATAACTAAAAGCAAGAATAGACAAGGTTTTGCAGCGTTCAGTGCAAACTAAAAACTTATCTAAATCCCTCAAAAAGGTTGACTCAACCTTTAATAACCAAATATCCATGTCTCTCTGAACCAAATCAAACCCCTGAAAGATGTAACAAAAACCCAAAAAAAAGATACAAAAACACACAAATCGCAACCCATCCAAATTAAATCGATACGTACAAAACAAAACGCCAAGCTGAGCTAACAAGCCCCGAACAACAATCAAAGAAATGAATACCTTGAAGCAGTAGCTTCTGTACGGTTTCGTTGGGATCCATAGAGCACTCCTTGAGCATTGCATATATCTCCTCATCGCTATGATTTCTGGCGATCTCTTTGATGTTATGGATCGTTTTCCGAACATTATTGGGGATTGAAACCCTGAAACCGCTGCTCATGTTCACGGATGGATACACACACAGGGGAGATTGGGAACAAATGATAGATAAAGGTACAGAAGGAGAACAGCAGGTGAAAAAAGATACAAACAAAGCGATGGGAGCAGGGGAGAAATGGGAGTATTTAGAAATTGAAAGAAAAAAAAAATGGAGTTTGAATTGATCTGCTGAAAGGGGAAGAGAAAGGAGAAAGAGGAAGAGGAGGAGCACGGAAGACTTAAGACAATGCCCCCTTGAGTCTAGAGACCATGGAGGAGTGTAGGGCTTTTAAAAATAAAAATTTATTTTCCACCTTTTCGTGCTGTAACTTTGTTTTGTCAGAGGCCAAGGTGCCCAACTACTACAAACCCTTTTTTGTACGTTGTATATGTATACTTTGCTCTATTTTTCATTTTATATTATGATTGTGCATTTCCCATTTTACTTTTTCCTCATTTCTTCTTTGCTGAGGTACAACTCAGTCCGGTTTGGTCCGAGTTGACATCAATTGAAACAAACAAAATCGACAATCGATTACTTCAACCCCAAGATCAAACTATGCATATAGGTTCGGTTTGGTTCGATTCATTTTAGTTTAGTTTAATGAAAACATATGTTTGAGCTAGGGTTGAGTTCGGCTCAACTAGACATCAAACCAAAACCAAACCAAATTAATTTGGGTTACATGGTTTAAAACCAAATGATTTGAACGCCAGCCCAAACTGACAAAAAGTAGTTTTAGGTCAATCGTTCTTGGTTTTAACGGAACCAAGTTACACCCTTGCTCCTCGTGAAATTGAAGACGAAGACATAACGAATTAAAAGGATTTGTTGCTTTCGTACGTCATTCTTTTGTTATAATTATGTGAGGTAAAAGATTATTGAGAAAATTAATTTTTAGTGGTACTTTATCAAAGTATTTAAGATTCAGTCGGTAAAGTTTGTACTTTTATATTTTAGAGCACCTTTATCAAAATATTTAACTTTTAGTGGTATTTCACTATTATGAATAAATTCTTCCAAAAATATCTTTATACAATTTACTCCCAAGACTTGTACAAACAATAAATTGACTTGTACAAATCAATAAAATGACTTGTACCTTAAGTGAGTGACTTGTACAAGTCATTTGTATGAATGATGTAAGGGCATTATTGGAAGGAAAGAGGTTGTGACATTAAAATACCACTAAATCTTAAATATTTTGATAAAGGTACTCTGAAATATAAAAGTGCAAATTTTACCGACTGAATCTTAAATACTTTGATAAAGTACCACTAAAAATTAATTTTCCCTAGAAGATAAGCTATTACTATTGCAAATTGCAAAAGGAAGCCAAAATATTTTGACAGGATATTTAGTTTCTCACAATGCCATTTGAAAGTTTAAAAGATTTCGATGTTATTTAATTATCTATTATGTCTATTTCTTTAAAATGCACCAAAATAATTAAAAGACCTTTATATCTCTTGAATACTTCTTAGTCAACGCTAATTTCTATATATGCGTAGCGTGCACATGCACCCACTACTATAAATGAAACAACCCCACTTGATAGAGTGCTACTCTACTCACATGATTAAACTGTTTTATCAACACTTAGCATAACTTATCCAATAAATTTTTTGCATAACAATATATGTTGGTTTTTACTTATTTATGTTAATTTTTCTAGAGTATATTCTTTCCTTTTCTTACTTTTATATATATATAACGGCATTCCATTACAAAAATTTCTGTTTCTCTGTGTATATATTGTCATGCTGCATGCATTGGTTTGTTGTTTTAAGCTTTATTAATGTGTTGTGAGGTATGTAGACTTCTTAGACTGAAAAGAATAAATAAATGACGAATTTATTTTACCCTTGAATTGTGGTGTTTTTTAAAAATAAAATTTTAAACCAAAATTTTAAGTTGCTTTCATATTTATGTGCATATAAAGAGAAGGGAATTAGACAACTAGCTATAGAGAAGTGGGAATCATTTTACAACTGTTCACATTTAGAAAAACTTCAATTGTATTAAAGAGAAAAAGATAACTATACTCCTATAATAATGAATTTTAACAATGATTTTATAAGGACAGTATGGTTTGACATGCTTTCCAAGAGGCACTCCTTTCGTATATTATATAGATTTTACAATAAAAAATAATTAAAATTAGTAGAAGCCATGTAATTTATCCTACTCAAATAAAAATTATTGTGCAAATGTTATCGTTGGGTTGGGTTTAGGTGTGTTGGAAACGATGGCTCATATTCTGGGTCCAAGGGGGAGGGACATTGGGCAGAGCGCAGCAGAGCCCACGGTAAAGGGTATTTTTGGGATTTAAAAAATTACCGGGTTTAGGGTTGTATATATATATTAATGTAACCCTAATTGATGTTTTCATATAGTGGAAATTTTGCCTTAACAGTAGACGTAGGCATATTGCCGAACCACTTAAATCTATGTGTTCTTCTTCTCTCCCTTTTCTTTTACTAGTTTGATTGCACGATTCTCAACAAGGTGAGCATTGATTAAATGTTTTATTAATATCCTTAAGGCACACGAGCATTGGACAGCGAGCCCTTTATGATAATGCAAGTGTTTTCAATTGAGTTTATTTTTAGTGAAAGGTTTTTTCATTCCATTGCAAAAGGGTTTGGTTCACTTTTTTTGACAACAACAATGTTAGAATGAAAATTTTGATCAATATCATCCATTAGACAAGAGTACCAAAATTAGGGGTGCAACTTAGTCTGGTTTGGTTCGGGTTGGTATGGACCAAAAACCCAAACCCAAGGTCTTTGACCGTAAATCTAAAACCTAAAGGAGCAAAACTAAAAACCATCCTCCCCGACCTCCAACCAAACCAATTGAAATTATAAATCCCATTTGGTCCGAGTTGGATTAGATCAATTTAATGCTATAAATATGATAGATACAGCCATTTTTGCAAAGGGCAAAAAAAGCAACTTAACAACTTTTTTTTTCCTTTGCTCTTTTACAAAATTTCAATAGGAAATGTATTATTCCAAAAAAAAACCAAACCAAAACCCAAAAATAAATAAATAAATAAAAAATTTTCCACTTTAGATACTTGATGTGAAAAAATACACCCTCCTTTAAAAAATGAGATTTTTTACATCTCTAAACAAAATATTATTTCAAATGAATATACAAAATGTACTATTTTGATTAGAAAATGCAGCTTTTCTATCTAGAATTTTGATTTGTAAAGACTCTTTGCATGGCAATGATTAAATAAAGAAGGTCGAAGGCAACTTTGTATTTTCTTAATAGTCTCCTTGACATCCAAGGTTGAAGGAAACTGATATGTGATATTTGAAAACTCAAAGAAACACTAAATAGGTTCAAACGAGTTTCTATATATACATTTAGTGTGCTAATTTGTATAACTAGTAGGGTGCACATGCAAAATTGCACGTAGGAGAGGGAACAATTTCAGGGTTTCAATTTAAAAGTGGAAAGTGGTTGTGGTGGTTAATTGGTTATATGTTGGAACTTTGGATTGTTTTGTTTATGGAGGGTAAAGTTTGGAAAAGAAAAAAATGAGTCCAGAATCTAGGGGGAATATTACCCCCTCTTCCATTTATTAATAGTATAGATTAATGGTATAGATAATTATTGGTTCAATTTGGTCTGATTTAGAAAAGGGAAAATTACTAAAACGACCGTTATTTACAAAGTTATTACATAAAAAGTCGTTGAAAAGTCTTTCCTCCAAAAACCACCAACTTTTTGAAACTATTTGCAAAGTGGTTCACGGATATAATTGTAGTAATCGTAAGATACCATCTCATTATTCAGGTTGGTCACACGAACATCTATAATTATCCATCCAATGTTTAAAGAATATCCTACGAAGCAAGATTTGTATCCTTGATGCTAATAAGATATCCTCATTAACTTCGCGGATATGATTGTAGTAACCGTAGGATATCATCTTATTCTTCGTGATTGTTCAACGACAAACTATTAGTATCCCTCGATTAATAGAATTGTATTCCACAAATATAAATTGTATCCATTGATTCATAGGATTATATCCCATGACATAGATTAATCGAAATTTAAAGCCTCGATGAACATTTCTATTTCAATACAATTTATCGATTAATCGGAAATATTAACGATTTATACACATGGTAGGGTATACATATGATACCGGTATCACCTGTATACTGGTATCAACAATTTTCGATTAATCGCATACATTCCCATTAATCACAAGTAATTTGATTAATCGCACTTTCATCCTTTGACTCACCTAGTGGCACAATTTTCGATGAAGCATGGACCGTTGATTGTTAATATTTCCGATTAATCGATGAACTTTATTGAAATCGAAATGTTCATCGAGGTTTTAAATTTCAATTAATCTATGTCATGGAATATAATCCTATGAATCAGTTGATACAATTTATATTCGTGGAATACAATTTTATTAATCGAGGGATACTAAGAGTTTTTCATTGAACAATCACGAAGCATAAGATGGTATCCTACGATTAATACAATTATATCCATGAACCACTTTGTAAATAGTTTCGAAAAGTGGGTGGTTTTTGGAGGAAAGACTTTTCAACGACTTTTTATGTAATAACTTTGTAAATGACGGTTGTTTTAGTAATTTTCCCTTTAAAAAATCATGACTATAAGACACGTTTCGAAAATTTCTTTTTTTTTGGGCTTTAAGGGGACTCAACTCTAAGAACGACCAACCTAATTGCGGTTGTATTTTTGGAAGCAAAACCAAACCACTTATGTTAAAGTTCCAACAAAAACTGGCATAAGGGTAGTTTGGGTGAATTTTTTTTTTTTTTTTGAAGACCTAGTTTGGGTGAATTAGTTCGGTTCAAAACTAATGCAAGTTGCGACTTTAACCCCAATGTCTTGTAAAGAGTGGTTGTCGTATACTTTTATTTTTTGGTGTTTCTCAGTGTTGTTGTAGGGAAAAAAAAATTAGTTTCAAATAATGAAAAATGGTCACTTTTCGTGGATAATTATAAAATAGTCTATTATAATTGAGAATTACAGAAAAGAGCACTTTTTGTCGATAATTATAAAAACAATCTATCATAATTAAATTACAAGATCATTTTCCAAAAATAAGTAAATTTGAGGATGTGGGATACGAGCACATCATATGTGGGCATAAGCTTCTTTAAGTGGGATACGAGCGTATCTTACATGGAACATAATCGCGTGCATCATACACAGACACAAGCACCTACAATAAAATGGCACTATTTTTTAATTTTTTTTTGAAAAGTGACCCTTCAGGTCGATTACTTTTGGAAAGTGGCCATGTGAATTATGCTTGATGTGAATTATGATTGACTTGTATTTGGAAAGGCAAAAAAATTTTTTTTTTAAATAGGGGAAATTGGTTTTTAGTGATACTTTTTCAAAATAATTCAGATTTAGTCGACTAATTCTTGATAATTAGTTTTTAGTGATACTTTTTTAACATAATTAAGAATTGATGTTATTTTAATGTTCATTAAGGATTTCTTCCAAAAGTACCCTCAAAAGTCTTTGAAAACCTTTGCACTCATTTTGATACAAGTGAAGTTTGCAAGTCTTTGTTAGGGCATTTTTGAAAAAAACTCTTATTAAACAAAAATGACATTGATTCTCAATTATATTAAAGAAGTATCACTAAAAAGCAATTACCAAGAATTATCGACTGAATCTGAATTATTTTGAAAAACATCATTAAAAACCAATTTTCCCAAAAAAATAGATGTTGGCAAATTAATACGGAGATAAAAATGAAAAAACGATAATAATTGATAATTATATATTAGTAAGTGATTAACCGAGAGATCAAAGTAAATAAAATAAAAATGGGTAAATTACACTTACTTCCTTTGAGGTATGACATAATTACACTTACCTCCCTTGGGGTTTCTGATATAACACTGTCACCCCTTGACGTTTATGTGTGGATCACACTAATACCCTCTCATTACACTTTCCGTCAAAAAAATAACGGCAGATCATTAAAAAATAAATAACTTTTGAATGTATGACTAAAAATTAAGTTAGTCATATATTTTTGGAAAATTAATTTTTAAGTCATACATTCAAAAGTTATTTATTTTTTAATGATCTACCGTTATTTTTTTGACAGAAAGTGGAGTGAGGGGGTGTTAGTGTGACCCACACATAAACGTCAAGGGGTGACAGTGTTATATCAGAAACCCTAAAAAAAGTAAGTGTAATTATGTCATACCTCAAGAGAGGTAAGTGAAATTTGCCCAATAAAAAATGAAGGATAATTTGGATAGCAAATGTCCTACGAAATTCACCCTCCTGGCAGACTTTACATCCTGCACCTTTTTCCGCAGGTCGTTCCTTTACATCCTGGCGGCCTCTTTCTACACTGCTGTAAATAAAGGTGTAGATACAGGATTTATAGTCCGCCTTCCGCTTTCAAAGGAAGGGAATGTGAAACCGACTTGTAACGTCAAAAAGCAGAGACGATGTAAAACCGACTTCCCAGTTCGTGCAGGAAAGATTAATAGCAGAAATCCAGTGAACCAGTGAAGTTCTCTGTCTCCCTGCTCATTTCGTTGCATCAATCCTCCTGTAATAAGAAATAAAAGCCCTAACATCCTCCTTTGTCTCTCTGTCACCCTGAACCATCATGGTTCCAACATTCTACTATCTTTGTCTCTTTCACAGCGCCATCATCATCCCCTGTCCAAACCTACAACGGGTCAGAGTTCTCTCCTCTCGCATCGAACCACTATAACCACGACCACCATCACACATGGAGCCTTCGAGGACACAACTTCACCAATCGGATTACTTTTTCTGCTGTGAGGGGAATCGAGTTTCTAAAGACGAGTCGAGCAGCAGGTTAGTCGATTCCATCTTATATTTAGCAATTCCTCTTTTCATTCTCTTCTTGGTTTGGCAAGGAAACTTTATTTGAACCTGAGAATTCAATCGCCTTCCAATGCATTCATCTGCTTCGCATCTTCGTTGCCTTTTCCTCCTACCTTTTTTAGTATCTTATATTTTCCTGTAAGACTGGTCTCTACGTACGACGATTATACGGACTTTATCATCACAAAGGTTACTCTGAGATTCCTGTTTATGAAATTCCATCCGCCCTGATATTCTCTTCTGAATTATTGTCTCTGAACAATTCTGTTTGTCACTGATTCTCGTCATTATATTGCAGTTTTCAGGGTTTTCTTTGTTGACCATGCCATTGGAACTTAAGGGTACAAGTCTTCAGGTAACATTCTAGAAGCCAGTTCCTCCATTGTTTAATATTAGAAGTGTGATCATCTGAACAACTCACACCCTTGGATGACTGCAATCTTAGCACAACATAAGCTAGCTCTCCATGTACAAAAACTTGTTTTCTTTTCCCCTCCCTTTGCCTGTATGACTTCAGTCTTAGAACAACATTATGTTATCAGTAGAAATGGATTATTGGATGGGCACCCTTCTTTTGAACCACAACACCGATGCCTGCTTTCATTACTACAAAAGATAGGATTTAGCGTTGTTAAGATAGAAATTCTACTTTTTTTCTTTTCTTTTTTTTGTATCAAACTTGTCACTGCAATCATCTTCATGTCAAGATTTTGTGCTCTTATAGGCTTCTGCTCAATAATTGAAGTATAAAACTACTTCACTTGATTGTTAGTCTCGCATAAATCTTTCTAAAAAGGCTAGAGGTCTCTTCCAGTCTTCTTTATTTTGAATTTTTTGTATGAGTTGTTTTATGACAAAATTTTTTATTTGAGCTGGTTTATGTTATATTTACTTGATTTTGCTTGCATAAGCTTAGGATGGTTAAGAGCTAGTGTTCAGTAATATGTTTGGATTGCTGGTACCAAAATTTTTAATCACAATTTGCAGGCTTTCTAATGTTTGTCAAGAAATTTTGGTTTTTTTTACCTCTAATCCTTCCCATGGATAGTCTACAGTTTTGAGGCCTTTTCATGTTTTGTTGGTGACAGATTTGACACTAAGTATGGGCGAAGATTGGCACAAGCTCTTTCTCAAGAAGTAAACAGGCAAGTTTTGTCCTCCCATCTTCCTACCTTTTTTCCCCCTTTTGTTTCATTGTTAATTGCACTCTGCTCAAGGTGAGAGGATTTTAACTGTTCGTAATTATTTTACTTCCTATTTGATTCTTCTGAACAGTGTGCAATAAAGGAAACTTTTCCTTTTACATTAGTGGGCAATTCCCAGAGAAAAGTTATCTGTTATGTTAATTTGTTCTGGGCAATTCCCTCCATGTTCATCAAAATTTCTGTTTTGGATAGTTTGTTTTGACAAAGTCTTCAATGTTCATGCAGGTATCTGATTGTCCTGCCTTTGTTTGTATTATTGTGTTCCACTATGCTATACCCCCATGCAATAAAATTACTGATGGCTTAACCACTTTATACAATATTTAGGTGCATTGCTTCATTAAAAAATTACCAAAATTAATTTATGGCTTTCGTTGTAATTACTTGCAGATTAACTCCTTTTCTTCAATCTATTTATATTATTTGTTATGCCTTTTCATTTTTTATTTTTATTGTGTTAAAGAATATGGCTTCTTGATCAGACTTTGCACCTAAAGCTAGAAATTGTAAGTGGTTTCATCTTCTTGGCTATGTTATTATTTAAAATTTTTGTTTTCCTCTTAATTGGAGTTTTATTCTTTCTCACGTTCGTTCTTGATAGGGGACTCTAAATTTTAATATTATTATTATTATTTTTGTATGGGTTTACACAAGGAGATCAGTTAAGAAGTTAAGTACTCTATAAATTATTTAGTATTTGCTAGTTATCTTGCTTAATCAAACATCTTACTATCAAAAGCTTGAAGGTGATTTGATGAAGATGACTTACAAGCCTAGGTCTGTAGCATAAGTGCAGATATCTACCAAGCAAACAAGTTTTTTGGAACCTAGGTCTGTGAGACATGAAGATCCAATAACCACCATGTTTTTTCGATGTTTAAAAATCTGCACCATCAAAGTCATAGTAGCGCAGGAAATCATAAATCTTGCTCTTATTCCTCAATGGTCAATGGTTGTTCAACGCAATTTTAGTTATAATGGAGGGTCCAGAAAATTTCATTTGTGAAGGATTTGGAAAACAACTACAACTTCCTTATTGGGGCGTTTTACTGGGATTTCGGATGCCTTCTGGTCCTTACTCTGATCCTCTCCCTTGGTATACTTGAGGCTACCTCTGTCCAGGAAATTAGGCCCCTCCCTTTTTATGTTACAAAGACCTGTACTTAGGATGCAGTTTGTGATTTCTACCTGACTGACAATAATTCAAGTTTTGATGCAGTCAATGAATCTGAAGTCTTCTTATATGATTGATGATAGGGTATCTACCCTGGAAAACCTGTAGCAAAATTGGTTTTCAACTCCGATGGTTTCTGTAGCTTGTATCATGACCTCTCATTTGTGTATGATTTCAAGCTGACCCATTTCATGAAAAATCCTCCAAAATCCATGTTCATTGTTCAAGTTGCTGATACAGTCCTCCCTTCTGTCACAACTTTGCTACTGCAGGGTGGCTGCTTTCAAAGGTGGAGAACATCTGCGACATTAACAAGCTGCCGGAGGTTAGTGGACATGATCAGAACTTGGTGTCTACGATCAGATGTGCTTCTTATTGCTGATTGGACTGCTTGCACCATTGCTTCTATGGGCTTTAACATGTTTGTTTTTCGTGAAGTGGATTTGATTCATATCTTCCGACTATGTTTTATGGCTTCTAGACCCCTGCTGGTCCATGTTGCTGTGAACTACTGGTCATGGTTCACAGTGGGATTATTCTTCAATTTCTTTGTGTATAGGTCTATGGGAAATTAGGAAGTACAGGGGAACAAGGGTCTAGCCTCAATTCACTATATATTAGCTTGTGGGCTGCACCTAAGAGTTGCCTTCTTGGCACTTTTGGCGAGTCTCACTTTTTCTTTTTCTTTTTCTTTTTTCCTTTTTCCTTTTTGGTAAACAGAGCAGAACTTATATTAAACCATAGAATGGGAGTTTCCAAATAGTCAGGGGCCCTTATTTGCTTCTCTTTAAGCATGTTCTATCTTGATCTTGTTGAATTTTTTCTTCACTTATTTTCTAATACACAAAAACAATTTTTTAAGTTTTTGACTTTCAAATAGTTTAAAAAAAAAAAAAAGGAAATAAAGATTACCAAATAGCCTCCATTGAATGGAATTGTTTAGAGAAAACTAATTGCCTAAGAAAAAGAAAAAAAGCATCTAAGCGAGGTTGGGGGAGAAAATGTTATATTGATCTAGAGTAGTTGGCGTATTTTGGGCAAACATTGAATCTTCCTCCATTACTATTCATGTCATCTGGCAAGGCCTGGGGATGGTACTTCCCAAGTTAGTAGGGTTTGGCCCACCTTCAAGCAAGCCTAGTTTGTTGGGCCTTTTGTGGTCCATAGACCATGTTCTTAGCATACCAACAAAATTTGGGCCGAATTCAAATCGGACGGTTCAGATTGTCACGAATGCACTGACTTGGTGCTTTGAATACATCTCAGTGGACATTTCTACTAAAAAGAAAAAATCAGTGAGACATGCCATCACTTCTTCCTTTTTAAAAGAGCCGAACGTTGTAAACGAGGAGCATCACAGCACAGGAAAGGAATATTCTCGTAAAATAGGAACGGTCAAATATAATGGTTCAGTAACCCGGGCCCACAAAGACTCAGTTCCAAAAATAATAAAAAACATGCCTTTTATATGGCTCATGTAGTTATATGATTTTCATGAGTTTTTCTCATTTTTAAGGTAAAAGCCGTAAAGGACCGAGGGAGTGATTATATATTTGCTTTGACATGGACGCGCATGCAAGCCGGCCCAAATGCCATTTTCTCATTGAATGGATGAAAGCTAAAAAGCGATTCCTACCCAAGAAGACAGTGGTGACCTAGGGAAGCTAAACTAACTACTTCTTCAGATTTTTCAATTTTACCCATACGAATAAATTATGATTTAGAGTTTGTCTGCATATTAGTTGGCAATAGCATGCCTGAAGTTATGATGGGAGCCTGATTCTTTTGACTTAATTACATAACCCCACTTTACTCTCCTCAATTCAACCTGAAATTTCGGCTAAGCTAAATTTAAAAAAGCACTAATCAACAAACGGAAGGTGCCAAATATGATTTATCCTCCTCGCCTTATTAGTGACTTGATTAGGAATTGAACAAATCTGGTCTTTTCGTTTACTATTAATAATACTAGTGACTCTTACAAAAATACTTGAACTACAAATGGACTCAACAAATCTGGTTTTCTTCATGTTGTTTATCAGTTAGGTTCTAGTTTATTGTTCATAGTTGTTCTCCGGTTTGGCCGTCTTTCGACTTCGATCAAGGCCGATGGCCTTATTAAGCTAGTCTATGTGATGCTCGTAGATAGGTATCAGGGTGCTTCCCTGACAATATGCTGGTATTTGCGCCTCTCTTTGATAAGGATCGGTGTCCTGATCCTTCCCTGTTCCATCGCATCTCTATTTGCAACTCTATCCCCTTTGTGGACTCATAAAATCCGCCTGTTAGCGGACCCTTCCTCAGGCGTTTCTAATGGTTATCCATTAGGTCTGTCGGCCTTCGCCATATGTCTGAAATGGCTTTTGCTTGGTGCAAATACTAACATGTCTGTTGGCGATGGCGTCTTTGGTAATCTTGCCCTAGGTATTCAGTCTCTTTTTTGTTTTCTTATATGCTCAATGGTGCATGCTGTTTTGTATGTTGTACTAATAATTTTTGTTAATGAAATTGTCTAGTAATGGCTTTCTACCCACAAAAAAAAAAAAAAACTACAAATGGGCTGGTAATTGGCCAGGCTCGGGTTGGGCTTGGCATAAAATATAAGATTTCATATGCTTCTTGAGCCCGGCCCTAAAATAAATTTTTTTTTTGCCCTAGCTTGGCCTAGTTAAGCCTCGTTTTTGTATTTTTTTTTTAATATTTTTATTAGAAAATACTTGCAATTTTTATACTTAGTTATACTTAAAGGGTTTTATAGATGTGGTTATGGCAAATAAAATCACACAAAATCACATAATAGGACTTTTCCCTCCAAAAGGTGGGCAATACGAGACTCTTCTAAACAACCTTCAATGTTTTTCTCTTGTTGGGGCATGAATTAATTGCCAACATAACCATTCCACCAAATTATTGTAATCATTGATAAGGTTCTATGATCATCTTTGTGGGACCTCATGCCCTCATTGGCTCCATGGAAATTGCTCCTAAGCTTGGTATAGGCCTTGCAGAGGTGTCTCCAGGCTACCAACAGTATCACCAAAAGTTTACACTACTCCTTTTCTCCTCCATCTAAGGAGGTCCGTACCCAAACTTGGCATGTAAATCCTTCTTTTTTCTTTTTCTTTCCTTATTTTCACAATTTTTTTAGAGCAATCAGGAGATCTATATAAAGATTCCGTGATGTGACTTCAGTTGCAAGAACAGTAAACCAAGCTTTGAAGACAACTTTTTTTTTTTTGATGGAAAGCTTTGAAGACAACTTTGCAGCTGAATTTCTAACAGTCGCCATTAAGAACAATCCACTTAAACCCAGAAAGCTGGGAGGAAAGCAAGTAGGGATTACATGGGTAGGGTACCATTGTCATTGTACAGATGGAGTTTCACATGGGAAATGAACAGCTTAAGTGGTGAAGACATGAATGGCAGGTTACGATCGTATCTGTGGTTGATTAGGACTACTAGAGACTAGAAAGCAATAGGTTTTTTACCCAAAAAAAAAGAGTAGTAGGTTTGGGTCCTCCGGGGACAGAACACACTAAAATAATTGAGTGACAAAAGCAAGGCCTCACTTTAGCTTTGACCTAACTCTTTCCCCAACCCACCACCCAATCTACAGCTTTTGTTTCTTCTCTCTCTCTTTCTCACTCTCTCACAGCACATGTACCAGTAGGAGCTGGTGTTGATCTCTCTCTCTCTTTCTACGGCAGTGCTCCCTTTTAGTTTTGCCTTCACGGCTTTTTTTTTTTGGTAACGATTTTCCCTTCACGGCTAAAGCAAAACCTTAAAGTTGTGATCCTTAAAACAAGGTACTTTTTTGGCTCTTTTTTTCCTTTTTTTTTCTTTGCTTTTAACCAGTCATGCATTTTGCTTGATGTTTTTGCATCTCTTCCCCGTCTGGTTTTGTATTTTTGCATCTGGGTCTTTGCGGGGGTTCTGGATCTGCGATAAGGCTTGATCGAAAGTAGTGGGTCTTTGTTGGCGACGAGGATGGTTTTGCGTCGGTCATTGATTCCTTTTTATCTTGTTCAGTTTGTGATCGTCTAGTTTGTATCTTGGCGATTGGGATTTATTGATCGCTCGCGGAGAACTGCATTTTTTTGGTACTTTCCAGAATGTTTTCATTTTGGTGGTTTCTTAGATAATCGATATTTTCTGTTAATATCTTCCCCCTTTTCAGGTGGATTTTGGATTTTGAGTCTTGTTCTTTTTTGGGGTAAAAATTGCATATTGTGTGGCTGATCTTGCTTGCTGTACTTAAAAGATGGTGCTTGGTGAATTTGTTCTTATTTCCTGGGATTTACATTCGATCAGTTATCTGCATGCACTTCTTTATTTGCATCCTCCTTTTGTTAGTACAAGCTATTTTGGTTTTAGATTTGCTCTTTCCTGTTCATTAAAGATTGCTTTTTAGCTTGTTTGAGCAGGTTTTCCACAGTTTTTACTCTTCGATTTTTGGACTTGTTTGTGCTCTGCTATCTTAGATCTATTTTTGTTAGGTGTTTGCTTCTGTCTTGATCCTTCGTATTATAATAATGTATTTGGGCTCTCTCTATCTCTCTCTCTCTCTCTCGTTCTTTCTTCTTTTTGTTTTTTGCTTTTTCTTTTTTCAGAATTACATTTTTGGGTTGGTAGAGTATGTTCTCAAATTTCTTGTCTACTTCCTTTTTCCGTTTCTTCTTTCTCACCTTTTTAGGATGTAAAAGGTTTCCTCTAGTTATCCTGTTTTCTTGAATGCAATGATGATTGAATTTGACACATTGATTATGCTTTCACATCTGAAAGGAGCGTGATTTTTCCACTAAAGTGTTTCATTGGATTATGGGTAATCTTGCCAATTTGGCTTATTGCAGAGGTTACCTCATGTTAAAGCTACTGTTAATGGAGTTGGAGAAGAAAATATATGGGGCCGCTAATGGAGGTCCTTGTCCATTCAAGAAAAGGAGCTGAGTGATGGGTTTTGTTCAATCTGATCTACTAGAAGCTTTTATGTTTTCCTAATGGCCTCTAGAACTGGTTCCAGAACTACTCCAGAACAGCAACAGAAAACAGCTGGTCTTCGTAGAACAGAAGCAAATGATCGTAGGCCATCACCTTTGCAACTTTCAAAGACAAGCAAATCAGAGCCAGTTACCCCTAGAATGTTTCCAAGATCCATGCAACAAATCAGTCCAAAACTGGTTCATTTAGAAGCCCCAGAAGACAAAAACTCTGGTGTCACCCACCAGAAGGGATCGGCTCATCATTTATTGGAGAAGTTAGATTCTTCCTCTGGAAGCATTGAACAAGTGTCAGCAAAAGTAAATTCGACAGTAAATGATAACAGGACCTTACTAGAAGGTGGTATTGATCAGGAAAAGAAAACATCAGATCATGGGAGTGTAAAGGATAGCACAGCGTCTGCGAAGGTTAGTGATGGAACGAGCAGTCTCACCAAGACCAGTGGAAGTGCCAAGATTAGTGATCGTGTTGATTTTGTTGAGAGTGGAAAGAGCAGTGTTTATAGAGAAAGCACAAGCAGCAATGTCAGTGATGACAGCACTTGTAGCAGCTTAAGTAGCAGTATCAACAAGCCTCATAAAGCAAATGACTCAAGATGGGAAGCTATTCAGGTCGTTCGAGCGAGAGATAGCGTATTGGGATTGAGCCACTTTAGACTGCTGAAGAGGTTAGGCTGTGGGGATATTGGGAGTGTATATCTGTCAGAATTGAATGGAACAAAGAGTTATTTTGCTATGAAGGTTATGGATAAAGGGTCTTTAGCAGGCCGTAAGAAGCTGCTTCGGGCTCAGACAGAGAGAGAAATATTGCAGTCCTTAGATCACCCATTCCTTCCAACATTATACACCCACTTTGAGACAGAAAAATTCTCATGTTTAGTGATGGAGTTCTGCCCAGGTGGAGATCTGCATACCCTTCGTCAGAGACAGCCAGGAAAACACTTTTCCGAACAAGCAGTTAAGTATGACACATGAACGCCCTCTTGGATTAAAATTTGTGCAAGAATGCGTGTTATTAGAATTTTGTTATTTCATGTATAGTTGGCTTTTGAATATATATATATATACAATCGAAAATTTTATTTTTCTTTTGACCATACTGCTTAAGAGGTTTGTAACAATACAATACATATTTGAATTACATCAACTATCATAAAGAAAACCAAAGTAGATCCTGTTTCATCTTTACCACTTTAATATCTTTTGCAGCAATCCAGTTCTTTGCTTAGGCATAATGAAATATTGTTCTTAAACCTACAATTTGTGGTAGATAAGGGGCATGAATTGCACAATGACAACTGTTGATAAAGAAAAAAGGTCACACTTGTATATAATAAATGCTCTAGCAAGAACTACAAATAAATTGTTGATTTCATTGAAATTATTTTCGGTCTTTCCCTTGCTCTTCTAGATCTTTCAGTTTGTGCCCTCTTGCACCTTCTTGTAGCTGCCTCCGTAGGTTTTCACTTTACATTATCAAACCATCTTAACCTACTTCCCTTTATCATATCATCTATTTGAGCAACACCTAGCTACTGTTGGATACACTTTTTCTTTACCTTATCTTTCATAGTCTTGCACACATTGATATGAACCTCCTCCTCTCAGGAGCAGTTATGCTATGCATATTTTGTTTCTTTGTTGCCCAACATTCTGATCCATTTATTCTAGAAGGCTTAATTGTCTTCGAAAATTTCCTTTTATTCTATCATGTAATATTCAAAAGTGCCTCTCCACTTATGCCTCACCTTTGTTAGATTCTTATGAAATGTTTTAAGATAGTTGTCAAATTAAGATTTAATCCATTTGAATCGTGGTTGAGCCTGTTTCAACCAAAAGGGAGATGCAATTCACTACTTCCATAGTACTGTTTGTAAAGTTCTGTGACCATTTGCTGTAAGGGATGAAGCTATTCTGGACACATTAACTGTGGTTTCTATATATGTAGATAATCTGATTCCCCATGCCAAATTGACTTCGATGTGGTAGGTGGAGGTTGATCATGGATAAAGATTACATAAAAATTGGTGCTTAAGTTTGATACTTGAAATAGGTATTCTAAGATGACATTTGATTGGTTATGTATCACATGGATACTTGGTGTGGGCTGTGGAGGAGTCATTCCCTTATTAAGTGGGCCCTTATATTTGTATACTCATATAGAAAAGATCTTTCCAGACTTTCAAAGTTGGCATTGGTTCTGGACTCTGTTAACTTCAGAGATGTTTTTTGGTGCTTAACAAATCCTTCTTAGCAGTGGAATGGGCATAAATGAGAGAAGGTCTTTTGGGTGCCATATTAGAATATTAAGAGCCTAGAGAGGGATTTGAAGCACGACATCTCTATTTGGAATCATTATGCAATGTTTGCTCAGATATCCTGCCATGTTTGAAGTTCAATAGCTTTATAGAACTCCAAGTATTACTGATATATATTTGTTTAGAACTCCAAGTATAACCGATATATATTTGTTTCTATATATATATGGTTATTTTGCTTCTTCTTGCCGAAATGACTTTGATGCGTTTGGTGGATATTGATCGTGTATAAAGATTACATAGAAATTGCTGCTGAAGTTTGATACCTGAAAGAGGCATGGTAAGATGGCATATGATCGGTTATGTATCACAGGATACCTTGGTGTGGAGGATACATTCCTTCATATGTTTTTTTTGCTCTAGAAAAGATCTTTCCAGACTCTCCAAATGGGCATTGATTGTGAGCTCCGCTAACTTCAGGGATTTTTTTGGTGCTTTATAAATCTATTTATCTGTGGAATGGGGATAAATGAGAAGAGATCTATTGGGTGGCATCTTAGAATATTATGAGCCTAGAGGAGTATTTAAAGAAAGACACCTTTATTTGGAGTCTAGTCATTTGACCATGTACTGGCCTGCCATGTTTGAAGGTTAATAGGTTTTATCACATATATGTATTTTGTCTTGGCTTGCCTCCGCTACCTGGTGTTGATGTTTACTTTCGCCTTTATGTAAAATGAAAGAATATATATATATATGTATGTATGTATTTATTAATTGATTTATTTATTTGTTATTTGGCAGAAGAATTTCTCCCTTACGAGGAAACTTATAGCAAATTTGTGTATGTTCAATGGATTTAAAGCCTTCTCAGATTCCAAAGTGAGAGTTTTTCTTTTAGAAAAAGAAGCACTCTCATTTTTTGTACAAAAATAAGAATACTTTTATTCAACAAACTGCAATTAGAACAAGGTGCTTATGATTACAAATTCTTGGATGCCTGAATTCTTTCTTTTTAAGAACCACATGAATCTCATGCATGGAATATTAGGTGCCATTGGATCTTGCTTCACATCCCATTTTTCAGTCCCTAAGCCATGCCATTCAGCAGAGAAACGTTGCCTTAGTCCCAACATTCTCTTGCTTAAACTCTAAAAGCATTCAAAAAATTTCTGGCATCAAATCCAGTACAAGGTACTAATGGGCTTAAATGGGTGAAAGCATCTTCCACACTGCCTATAAAGAGAGTAGCTTGCCAAGTGGATGGTTTCATCCCTTCATATGGCCAAGAAATAATGTTGGTAGTGGTGTTGTTTTACATCAGAAATACTCAGATTTTGCAGATCTCTAAGGTTTCAATGGTCAAGCTGACAGTCAATTTCTAACACCATAGCAGTAACTTATTTTATGATCAATTTGTAATCTCATATGCTAGGAAACTTGTAAGCCTGTTGAATTGCAAATCCTATTTCGTTTCAACTAAGTTGATTATTATTGCTGATTTACAGAGTCAATTGTGTGGTATATTTGATTACTCGTCTCGTGACTCTTTTGGCTCTCTAACATGCAGGTTTTATGTCGCAGAGGTCCTCCTTGCTCTGGAGTACCTCCACATGCTCGGGATTGTATACCGTGATTTGAAGCCAGAAAATGTTCTCGTGAGGGAAGACGGACATATAATGCTTTCCGATTTTGACCTCTCCCTTCGCTGCGCTGTCAGCCCAACACTAGTCAAGTCTTCATCCTTGGAGCCTGGATCCCACCCAAAGAATCCTGTTTACTGTGTTCAGCCAGCTTGCATTGAACCCTCTTCTTGTATACAGCCTTCCTGTGTGGCTCCTACTACATGCTTCTCCCCCCGGTTTTTTTCTAGCAAGTCCAAGAAGGAAAGGAAACCCAAAAATGAAATTGGAAACCAAGTGAGCCCATTGCCCGAACTCATTGCAGAGCCAACGGCAGCACGATCAATGTCCTTTGTCGGTACCCACGAGTACTTGGCACCTGAGATCATCAAAGGTGAAGGTCATGGAAGTGCTGTGGACTGGTGGACTTTTGGGATCTTTCTATATGAACTCTTGTTTGGTAAGACTCCTTTTAAGGGGTCTGGAAATCGCGCTACCCTGTTCAATGTTGTTGGTCAGCCACTTCGGTTTCCAGAAGCACCAGCTGTGAGTTTCCAAGCAAGAGATCTGATAAGGGGGTTGCTTGTAAAAGAGCCACAGCACAGGTTAGCATATAAGCGTGGAGCAACTGAGATTAAGCAGCATTCCTTCTTTGAAGGTGTAAATTGGGCTTTGATACGTTGTGCCACCCCACCTGAGATCCCAAAGCCAGTTGAGATTGAGCAGATTCCAGCCTCGACAGCTTCAACAAGTCAAAAGGCTGTCGCCGCCGCCCCTGATAAAAAGGTTTCTGAAAATTATCTTGAATTCGATTTCTTTTGAACACTTTAAAAAAGTGATTCGCAATTTGTGTTGTATTTGAGGGAAGTTGTAGAGTTTGGAACGTTTCACAGATGGATGATGGTGCTGTCGATGGTACCATATGATATGGGATGGTTGTATTATCTTTGTTGTTGTTGGGTACGGTTAATATGGTTAAGTTTGTATTGCAGAAGAAGATGAATTGTTAATCTACTTGCTATTACTGAAAATATTGTACCTTTCACTTCCCTTCCGAGGGTTACGTAACAATAATGTCTTGGCTATGGAATAAGCATGGATAGAAGTAATTTTTACTTCACCTAGAAGCACTTTCTAAATACTCGTTTACCAAATGCTGTGTTCTCAAATGAATTAGATTTTATTTAAGTTTTTCATAGGAATAAATTTGAAAGTAAAAGGCTTCTTCTAGAAATCAGTTGGTCACTTAAGTGAAAATCCTTGCTAATACTGTTTTTTGGTTGAACCATTATATAAGTAGTATTTTTGTTAGGTTATTTTGTCCTGCTATTTCGTGTTTATTTTATTTTCACCATCTGGACCAGAAATCACTTCTAGATAAGGCAATTACGGAAAGGCTTTTTTCTCTCTCTCTCTCTTAAAGCAGGTTTATAAAGGAGTTCCTCTTCTGGTGGAAACCGTGGAATTGCAAACAGGACTTAAGCTGAATTACGTCCGTCGACGTAGCAAGGGAGCACATCGATCGTGGACCAAGAGCCATTATAAGGAGTAAAATCCTTTACCACACACGAAATCCTATCTCATCTTTAACGTGCTGTTTGTATTGGTTTGACAAGCAATCATGAGGAGCCATGAGACAACACCGATCTGATCTTTAACGTGCTGTTTCTCCGACGAACGCGGAATTTTTTTAGGTGATAATTAAACGTGGTACAGGTTATTCGCATGTTACTTTGGCATCATGCGATGGGTGCCCCAAGGAAAATCTCGACCTAGGTTTGCAAACAACGTAAACCCCTAAAAAATGATTGTAGCAGCAATGGGCTTTGAGATTGTCAATTTGCATTTAAAAAAATAAAAAGAATTTAATAAATTACTTTAAAAATTTATTTCTACTATATATAATGAGAAAAGATCCCTTGGGAATCATGCCGAACAAAATACCGCAGCTTTTATTAATAAAAGGATAGAACATTATTAATTTTTTCAAAATCTAACAATCAGCTTTGCAACTATTTTCTCTAATGTTATTTCCCTCCATCCCAACATTGCAAGTGCACCCCTTCTAATATCGTAAATGCAATGAGCCAACTCAGTCACAAGTAGGACCCACTGGCAATGATGAGGAGTCCCCAATTTGTGTTGTTTCTGCAAAAATGATGAGGAGTCCGTAGAACATTTCTGGCTTCAATGCCCTTTTTCCCGAGCTGTACGGATTGCAACAATTGGAGGAGCATTTCAAAATTCAGGTCCCATTCATTCCTTCAATTTATGGTTTAGATTTTTGGCAAAATCTGCAGTTCGTCTCAACATTGTTCATCCAGATTCTATACTATCGAAGGTGGCCACATTTGGCTGGGTATTATGGTTCCATAGGAACCAAATTTTATTTGAAAGGGTATGTCCTGATGTCTTACAGGTAGTTGGGCACTTCAATCGAGTTTGGGGCCAGATTCAAGCCACTTTCGAGAATCACCAGATGCATCATAGCACCTACACACAGGTTCAAGTTGTTTGGAATTTTCCTCCTCCATCATATATTAAGATTAACTTTGATGGTGCTTTCAGAAGGTCAAGCGGAACAGCTAGAATTGGCGTCGTAGCTAGGGACTACACTGGAGCATTCATAGCTGCGGTGGCTTCAGGATGCAGTGCATTTTCTTCTCTACAGGCAGAAGCCATGGCAGTAGTGGAAGCCATGCATCTGATTATTGCAAAGGGTATGCCGAACATAATTTTGGAAGGGGACTCCCTAGTGTTGATCTCTCTTCTTAAAACAACGCAGGAAGAATTTCCACAGGACAATTGCATCACATGAAGAATATTCCCATACCTGATTGAAATACATAACTGCTAGAACAAGTTTCAAAACATACAGGTGTTTCATACTTTAAGAGAGGGCAATGTTGCAGCTGACTTCCTAGCCAATTTCAGCATTGACAAATTTTCATTTGTGTGGTTCAGAAAACCGCCAGCAGGACTATGTAATATTTTGTTTGACGAGTCGAGATCTCATGTAAATATTCGTAGTTATCGTCAATAAAGTTTCTTTTGTGTTGCTTACCAAAAAAAAAAAAAAGGAAAAGGACCCACTGGCTGAACAGAAATTAAAGAAGAGAGAAAATCTGACGAGGCAGTGCTGGGAAGGAGCACATGCGCCTGCTTAATACAAGCGGTGGGGACAACAAGTGTGTATGTCCGGTACCATACTGGTTTGACCTCGAAGCATTTCCAGTTGATGTAACGGGGAGAAAAAAAAGGGGAATCAAAGACAAGAAAGTCCTCGAGCTTTACATTAGTGGGACCAACTAGCAATGGCAAATATACAGAATCGCCGGGGCAATTTCATCTCATAAACCTGCGCGTAAAGCAGCCACAAGAGTTGTTGATTTGGTCGTCGCCTGTGGCTTTGATCTTGATGATATCGTCAGCGTGTGGAGGCGGTGGCCGCATCATCTTCATCTGATCATTCACCTCCTTCCCTTCACATATGATCTTAACTTCACAGGAATCCGGAGCATTCTTAAGTATCTCATCTGCTGTTCCACTTCCCCTTCTCAGCCTCCTGCATGCAACAACCAAGCAATATTAATGGTTGTCTAGTTCAGAAGCTCAGAATTTATTAATCGATCGCAATTCTTTGATTTGTGGGGATCGAAGGGAAGAGAGCTCGGAATTGTTCTTCTTTTGGCTTTACCTGGGACTAGATTTACTCTCTCCGAGGACTAGCCTTTTTATGTTCAGAACAGGAATCAGTTCCAGCACAGCTTTCGCGACGAAATCACTCTCGATTAGAATTGTATCTACTTTGACCTGTTCCATTTAATTTCTTCCAAGGATCAGATCATGATCAAATATATATATATATCCTCATGTGCACGATAAAGAAAACAAGAAAATGACGGAAAAGTTACCTGAGAATCTGCGCACTTGTCCATGAACTTCTGAAGGAACTCTCTCCTCTTGCCTCTCTCTTGTGCCAGGTAGCTCTGCACCTGTTCTGCGCTCACCTGATTCTTTGGGAGCTTCCCGACTGTGTCATCACGATCCACGAGCACTCAAACACATGTAAAACAAAAAACCGTAATCGACGTTGCATCGGACACGCGTAAGAGAGAACTTACGTGGGGTAGGAATGTGCCGGAGCTCCGGGAAGACATGGACGAGATAGACGAATTCCGACGGCTTGGCAACGTTCTTCAGCGTCCACAGAAGCGCGTCCATGCTTGAATTACTCTTCCCCACCGCGACGTAGATGCAGTCATCTCCATTTTGGTGGTCAAATGAACTCTCACGCAACCCTGATTCTTCCCTGATTGTTTGGGGGGTTGGATGATCCTCTACGATTTCATTAACGTATTGATCCTCTGCTTCCTCCTGTATCTCGCTTGCACTGCTGAAGTTGATCGACTGGATAGCAAATCCCATTTGGGAGTGAGTTCCAGGGTTTGGATCTCCATTCCCCGTCGGAAGCTCTGGCATCTTCAACCCGTGAGGGAAAAAACCTTATTTTGGTGCTTGGACGGCGCCAGACTTCGCAGCTTCTAGTTTGACCGCCGGTTTCAGTTTATATGCTACCCCGTCAAAGATAGTTGGGGCCAGTGACCAAAAAACCTTATTTTGGTGCTTGGAAGTCCGCCTTACTTGGTTTTTTATCTTATTATATCTAGAATGTTGCTTTTTGCGGACTGAAATCGCCGTGAAAGGACCAAAAAAACCTTATTTTGGCGCTTGGAAGTCCGCCTTAATTAGTTTTTTTAATCTTATTTAGTATTTAGAAGGGAAAATTAATTTTTAGTGGTGTTGTATCAAAGTATTTAATTAGTCAGTAAAGTTTTGAGTTTTAAATTTTACTGCACCTTTATCAAAATAATTAATTTTTATTACCATTTCACTATTACAAATCAACTCCAAGAATGCCCTCACATCACTCATCCAAATGGCTTATACAAGTCACTCATTCAAGGTATAAGTCATTTTATTGACTTGTACAAGCTAATTTATTGACTTGTACAAATCATTTTATTGTTTGTACAAGTCAATTTATTACTTGTACAAGTTTTGGAAGTAAGTTGTATAAGGGTATTTTTTGATAAAGGTGCAGTAAAAGTTAAAACTCAAAACTCAAAACTCAAAACTTTGCTGACAAAATCTTAAATATTTTGATAAAGTACCACTAAAAATTAACTTTCCCAACCTCTGTTGGTTTTTGCGGACTAAATCGCCGTGAAAGGACCATTTTTTTAAATGTGAAAGTGTTGTTGGGGGCAGTTACGAAAAAAACTTTATTTTGGTGCTTGGAAGTCCGCCTTACTTGGTTTTTTTATCTTATTTAGTATCTAGAATTTGTTGCTTTTTGCGGACTGAAATTGCCGTGAAAGGACCATTTTTTTAAATGTGAAAGTGTCGTAAAAAATGTGAAAAAACACTGGCCGTGAGATCGTGCGCATCTCATGGCGGCTGCAGTGTCAGCCCAGGTCTGGAGCAAACGATTTCATCCCGTTGCTTGCATGAGTCTACAAAATAATGCACAATTTTAGGGGATGATATTGTCAGTTGCTATATATTGCTGCGATCCATGTAGTGTTTGTGAGATGGTGCTACGTGGAGTGTCTTATAGTTAGGGCTGCAACTCGGTTCGGGTAACCTGAAACCAACCCGAACCAAACCGACTTCGGTTCAGTTTTTTTAGAGTTCGGTTTAGTTTTGGTCCATAAAACACTAACCCAAATTAGGTCGATTCGGTTTTGGGTTAGGTGCTCAATTAAACCGAAACGAACTGAACTGAATTATTATATTTACCTAGACCGAACCAAAACAGAATTGAATGATTCTATATAATATTAATGTTTCTAAGTTTACCTTTAAAATTTAATAGAATTACAAACCCACCCCTCTCTTTAGTCGACCCCATTCATTTACAACACCTCCCATCTATTTGTTCCATCTTTCAAACCCTAGTTTCTCAACCCGATTATGCCCAACTGGGGTGGTGGTGGTGGTGCACGGTGAAGAGGGATAGAGTGGGGAGGGAATGGGATCAATTTGAATACTTATGTGTTGGTTTAACCTGAACCAAATCGAACCAAACCAACCTCATGTAATTCAATTCGGTTCGGTTTGGGTTTTGGTTATTTTATTCAACCTCGATTCGGTTTTCGGTTTACAATTTAGTTCAGTTCGGTTTTAGGTTGAATACATGTAGCTTCGGTTTGGTCTTGGGTTGACATCAACCCGGACTGAACCGAACCACGTTGCACCCCTACTTCTAATTAACCCTTTTTAACAAATGAATTTTTTTTAATATTTTCAATAGCAAATTAAATCTCTACAACCGTTGGATGTCCATGTGTCACCATCTGAATCAAATTGCACTAGCAGCTCTAGTTGGAGGCTGCGGACAATTTCCAATTAACATCCTCTGGAGTTCCTAGCTACATTTTTCTTTGGAGCATTCGGGAGATCATGCCATGTGTATTTAAAGACCACCCCAAGTGGTGATCATAATTTTTTAAGCACACATGGCACAGTCCTATGGAAAAAATAACTCCAAATAAAAGTGCATACAGGATGTAGGCTGCATTGGTTCTTAATGTTATGGGATGTTTCCATGTGGAGAGAATTGCAGCAAGTTTCATCTTCAACAATAATGGATCTAGCTCGTCCACCTAATGAAGGGGAGAGATAATGGCAATGCCCACGATGTAATGTAATTGAGATCGCCTCTATAGGGTCATGCCATGTGTATTAAAAAACAGCTTGAATGTAAAATCGTAAGTTTTTAATTACACTTCGCACTACCTTATTAAAACCTTCACATAAGGGCATAGATAGAGTCTCCGGCAGAATGTGAACAGGTCGTAACGAGGGTGGGGCACGTGGTCAAAGTCAAACTCCTTATTGTATAAAAAATCGTTTTCTATTTTTGTACCCTAACAGAAAATTTTTTTTTTGGTAGAATACCCTAACAGAAATATTCGTGTATACTGTATAGGGATGCAATAATTGAAAGACGTACTATAAAAGGAACATCTCATAGAAAAGGAAAGTCATTTTACAAGTTTTTTTTTTTAAAAAAAAAAAAAAGAAGGCAAGTAATTGTATTCAGGAGTGTAAATATCTACACGATAGCCAAATGCCAGCAAGAGGAAGATCTTACACGAAAAAGGTTATCTTTTAAAGTAATTTTAAGAATTATAGTTGAGTCTCCAGTACATGATATTGGGGCGATCGATATGCAAAAACATGGAATATGATTTTACGAGCGAAATGAAGTTTAGAAGCCTAAATTAGGGAAATTTAATTTTTAGTGGTACTTTATCAAATTATTTAAGATTTAGTCGGTAAAGTTTTGAATTTTAACTTTTAATATACCTTTATTAAAATAATTAATTTTTAGTGTCAATTCACTATTACAAATAAATTTTTCCAAAAATACCCTTATACAATTTACTTCCGAGACTTGTACAAACAATAAATTGACTTGTACAAGACATTTTAGACTTGTACAAGTAATAAAATGACTTGTACAAGTCATTTGGATAAGTGACGTAAGGGCATTTTTGAAATAGTTGATTTGTAATAGTGAAATGACACTAAAAATTAATTATTTTGATAAATGTATATTAAAAGTTAAAACTCAAAACTTGGCCAACTAAATCTTAAATAGTTTGATAAAGTACCACTAAAAATTAAATTTAAAATTAAATTTCCCCAGATTATTATTCAAAGTAAGAATAGGTTTCTAAGGGGAATTGGTTTTTAGTGATACTTTTTAAAACAATTCAGATTCAATCGTTTAATTCTTTGTAATTGATTATTAGTAATATTTTTTAAAAAAAATTGGAAACCAACGCCATTTTATTGGTCATTGAAAATTTATTCCGAAAATGCCCTCAAAAGACTTGCAAACCTCACTTATAACAAAATAAGTGAAAAGGTTTTCAAAGTCTAGGGCATTTTGGAAAAAACTTTTAATGAATAGTAAAATGATATCAATGATCAATTATTCTAAAAAAGTATCATTAAAATTAATTATCAAAAATTGACTAACTGAATCTAAATTATTTTGAAAAAGTATAACTAAAAACCAATTCCCCTTTTCCTAATACGCTACGCAAAGGTACGAGATATTTGAGTTGGGTTTCTGAAATTTTTTTGATGTGGCATGCTTTGAAGCCTCAGCCCCACCTTGAAGTCTTGAACCCCTACTACATCACCACACGTATACATGCCTCAGCTTGACTTGACTTTTGTATCATAGGCCTGTCTCATTGTCAGCATACGTTTACAAAGTCCATTGGCATTATTGATCGGCAGATTCCAGGCTTCCAGCCTCATCGGTCCCCACCATCCCTTTTTCTAATTTCTTTGTTTGCGCGTAGTCCGGTCTGATGAAGAAACTACAAATTTGATTTCAATGAAGTCCATGGAAAGAACGTTCACGGAAAAGTCAGACTTTAACCAATAGATATTTATTTAATATTTGTTTGTATATGCAAAAGGTCTTTCGATTGTCTTAAAATCTTCTGTTTGTTGTTTCAAAGTCCAAACAGGTTTTGCTTTTGCTTTTTTGTTTTGTTTTCTGTCTCGGTTCTTTTTCTTCTTTCGTTCTTTTACTTTTACTTCTTAACAGTCGTCACTAACAAAAGAACCTTCAAAGCTCGGTAAATCCAGGCAGATGAATCCAAAGTAGGGACTGACAACGAGCCGCACCGGTGGCACATTATTTGAACTAGAGTCATGAGTCAGAGTCGTCGAAGCTTTCACCACTTGGGTCAATATTCGATGGTCCATCGATCCACGTTAAAACACGCAGGGTTTAGGCAACCTCTCGGAATCCGCGATGGTGCAATCAGCCGACTTGAAATCAGTTGGAGCCCCTTGCTTGAATATCTGTTGGTCCAACGGTGAGTTGGGTGCACGTCTGTGAATGATGCTGACATGTACACCCCACTCACCGTTGGACTAGCAGATCTTCCACCGTAGGCTCCAGCTGATATGGCCTCCAATCAGCAAATAAAAGTATTTTAAACACCCAAAATTCCTTTAATATTGACGATACATTACAATATCATGACCTATGATCCGAAACGTGGATGTGGACGGGACCGAAATATCCCTATATTTCCTTTATAGAGAAATACATTACAACATCACACAACATGTGGAGCCCAAGGAGTGCAAGGATCACCCAAGAAGCCGTGAATCTTTGGGAAATTGGTTTTTAGTTATGTTTTTTCAAGCTAATTCAGATTCAGTCAACTAATTCTTCGTAATTGATAATTAGTGATATTTTTTAAAATAATTAGAAATCAGTGTCTGTTTTCAAAGAGTTTTTTCCGAAAATGATCTCAGAAGACTTTGAAAACCTTTTCACTCATTTAGGTGTTTTGAGGGTATTTTTGGAAGAAATTCTTCATGATGTTTCTCAATTAATTTACTAAAGTATCACTAATTCTTAATTATCAAGAATTGACCGACTGAATCTGAATTATGTTGAAAAAGTGTTGAAAAATATCACAAAAGACCAATTTTCCCATGAATCTTTTGTGAGAATCGGAATAATTTATTGAGACAATTACATTTTACGATCCTTAGATTTGTCACTTACACTATTACACACATAAAACCCTTAGATATTTGGAAATGTCAAAAACCCCTCTTCACATATCAAATGATCACAAAGCCCCTTTTTGTCAAATAAGAACATTGAAAAGATTGAATAACCCGCTTTAGATTAAATTTATTTAGAAACCAGTATAATAAAAAAAAAATCCAACTTAAACTTAAGAGTTAATGCAACTAAACAAATTCAAACACAATCAAAACTTCAAATTAACTTCCTTCGTTAGGAATTCTCTAAATGTTTCCTCATAAGTGCACAGATTAGGAGAAATTTTTCGTTTAGCATGTAAGGTAAAAGTATTTCACTAAAACTTAAAGGGTATTTTTGGTGTAAAACCATTTTTCTGGTTGACATAAGCAACTTTTATATGTGGAAAGGAGTTTATACATATGTGAAGAGATGTTTATTGCTTTTTCCAAGTGTCATACATAAGTGACAAGCCTCAAGGGTCTAAGTGTAATTATCCTCGTTTAAATCCGTCCAAATATTCACACTCAAAGGATTATCATAGAGTATGATTAAGGGCCTTTAGTTGGGTTGGTCGTTTTAGCCTGTTTAATAAATGGATATGATTTGTTTGGGTTTAGCATAACAACATATGAGTCAGACCCGACCCGTACGAAGCCATTGCCGTCTTGAGCACTTCCATCAGTCTCCCATCATCTTCTTAGATTAGTCTCTAATGAGAATGATACACGTATCACTTGAATCGGCAAGTTTTTCCTTGCATTCTAAATTCCTAAATCAATTTAACGGCACGGTCTCATTGGCGACCGACACCAGATGAAAGATCTGGGATAGCTCTGCTTCAAATAGGGCGACTGGTCAACTTGAAGAATGTCGTTTTCCGTTTAAACTTTGGCCAGAGAATCTGTTTTTGTAGCATGTGAGAAAATGATTTGTTCGGCTAACAGTTAATGCGTATGGTACTTTAGTTCTCATAAAGTAAAATTGACTCGTGTTATAAAACATCTATTAAGAATTATTTGATGCTTGTCACACCATTAAGCCCCCATGGAAAACATCCGCGTTCGGCTCGAATCCCTTCACCGTCAAAGGCTAGTTCATATGTGTGCTGATTATACAAGCAATTTCCTGTCTCTCGATCACGGGGAAAATAAACTATGTAAAGTTTTTAATAATTTTGATTTTTGGGGGTAGGATTTAAAAAAGTTTTTTTTAATAGTTCATTCTTCTACATTAAGTAGGGTCAAAATAAAACGGGATGATATCGTCTACTGCTCGTTGCTACTGCTTTTCATACAACGACCGTGAGATGCTGAAATATGTAGCATCTCACAGTTAGGCTTTTTCATCAAAAAGTTGTTTTGTAAAAGAAAAAGCTACAACCATTAAATGTTATATATGTCAACATCTGAATGAAGTAGTTGGATTAGCTGCAAACAATGGTTGTAGACGAAATCCCAAGTAAAACTTCCATATAATCAAGTACAAGTAGACACCAGCCACTAAGCTAAAGTCTTGTTTGGCAATCATTTTGGATTGAGAATTTATTCTTAAAGAAGACTAAAGGTTTTTGAATGTGTTTAGCTAATACAAAACTAAAGGAATTGCCATACAAAAATATATATGTATATTTATTTGATAAAAATGTAAAGGTAATGATTCATTCTTGAATTTGATGTATTCACACATTTGCCACCACAAAAATGAAAAATCACATTATTTCCAACTTCCTCACCACAAAAAAAAAGAAACTCATTATCAACATCCATATTATGCGGTAAAGGGTAATAGAAATGTGTTTTTTCTCATTCTAATTTTAAGAGGACTTATTCTCTTGCACCTAACGAGACACATACTCTTTAACTAAAACTTACTCTAGTGACATTTCAAGTTGTGCAATGAATTCCCGAAAAACTCATTCTGAAGACATTCCAAGGTATGGAATGAGTTCCCAAATGAACATTAGATGAAATGATACGGGCGTCCTTCCATTATTAGAGAAAATTTCAAGTATTTCTATTAGAGTTTACAAATATTACAAGTTTACCATAAAAAATCTATAAAATGAGAAATGAGAAACAAGTCTCTCCCTAATTTTAAATTTCAGTATATTTTTCTAACCTATTCCTAATGTGCTAACCAAACCACTGCTTTCCCCTTAGAATTAATTCCAAGACCTTGAACTCATACACAAGTCTTGGAAAGCATTTCCAAAAAAGGATCACAAACAGGGCTTTTAACTTTTGACACTAAAGTGCTTTTAAACTCAAAATAGCTTACAGTGGCACAAAGCACCGGCTAACACACTAACAACCAAACAAGGAAAAGAGGGACCAAACAAAAAGGTACGTGACAGTCCCACTTAAAAATTTTTTTTTTAAATAATTCGGCAAAACCTTAACACCAGGCACATGCTTATGCATAAAACGACAGATTTTAACAGCAGTGCTTTTAAGCGTCTGTGGTGGCTTCCGTTAAAAGGATGAGATGGGGGGGCTTCAAAACGAGGAGGGGAAAGCAAAACTCAGAAAACCCGTCTTTTTTGACCCCTCTCTATACTAAGAAGTCGAAGATAAATTTTGAAAAATTATAGTTTATACCTCAAAAAACAATGGGAGTCGTTTCTCAAGATGCGATCAAGCAGCTTCAGACGTTAATAGACGAAGGTAAGCTCCTTCTGATCTCTACCGCTGCAGTCGATTTTGTCTTCGATTTAGGAACCCTGACACTCCCTGCCTCTCTCGTTTTGTTTCTGCAGTCGACGAGGATTTGAAGATCACATTCCAGGTTAGCATCTCTTGTCTGTGCTTTAGGATTAATTTTGTACAATCTGTTGTTGTTCTCGTCACTTTATTTTCGGATTTTTGAATGACAATTTTTAGATCCTTTGTTGTTTTGAGTGGCGATGCCGCCATGGATGTGATCGTTGTCTCTGATGTTATGGAGCTAACGCTCCTATTCCCTGTCTGTATCTGTTTTGCAGTTTTTGATTATTAAATTCTTTTTTGATTTATTTTCTAGACCGATCTACTTTGTGAGTGCTTGTCAATTGAAGCAGTGTATTTTTCTTTCCATTTTGAATTTACTGTTGCGGAAATTAGTTAGCATTTGAGATTATTTTAGAAGTTAATTTTTCCCGTTTGAAAATCCCTAATTATTGCTGAAACTCGTCTGATCTGTGCAGTTGTTGTTGATTAGAGTGCTGACAGTATTCCTGTGTATGTGGATACTGAGGATTTCGTGTTTTTATTGTTAATTTGCCTGATTTTCATCAATGGGACCCATGTTTTAGTAAGGGATTTAAAGAAGTTACCGTGTCAGCTAACAATCTTATGCAATTCTTGTCTATTCAATATAGAAGTGCAAAACATTGGCAGTTTTGGCCTTTAATCTGGAGTTGAAATTTAATCCTGTCCAAAGAACGATTTATTACTGGGGTTTTCATATATTATCTTCTTTAAAATTTTTGTAATGTAGCTGCTTGAGAACCTTAAAGAACTTCCATTTCTCCTAATATTTTTTTTCCTGTTTTCTGATAAATTTTTCGACTTCCATGACCAAAACTGCCCCACCCATCATATGCGTTGAAGTTGTTGTTCAAAAATATTGATAACGCTGAGAACTTTGTTTTTGACTCTACAAGACCATGGCCCATAGCTTTCAGCTTATTTATCTGCATATTATATTAGTAAGTCTCTTTTTATGAACTACCATTACACCTGCTGGTTGGTAAGTTACAAATCATTTTTGAAGATTCTGACCAGATTTTGGTAAAGCCTCAAAGTCTTTTTACATTCCTGTTAGGTTTTGATTAGACGAGTGGGATAACACCATTATACATAGTAGATATGTTTTCATGTAAGGCATTGGAGTAAATAGCGAAGTTACCTTCATGGTGAAACCAAAATGATCAGCATATCACGAGGGTTGGAGATAGTGGCAAGTTTAAAGGTCGATACTTCTCAGTATTGGCCGATACTTCCAGAAAAACCTCTCATATCAAGCCAATACCAAGTTGCATCGGCCGATAAAACGTCGGATAGTGGAGCACAGTGAACAGTTTAACTCAAACTATTTTGCTTTTTGTTCTTTATTTGTTTCCTTTAAAATGGGTTAAGACCAAGGTTTAGAAACTCGGTATTGGGTTAGGTATCAGCTCAGCCCGATACTGAGTTGTATCGACCGATACTTCCGGAAAAGCCTCTCATATCGAGCCAATACTCAGTATGGCCTCGAGCCAACACCGAGTCATATCGGCCAATAATGCTCGGTATCGGCTGATACTTAAAATGTTGATTAAGACTAACTAGTGGTAGATCAGTGAATGATTTTGGCAATCCTTGCTCTATGTTTTGCTCTTAAAGTAAGATGAATTTTATTCCATTGGGAACTGTTTTCACCTTTTTGACTTTGAATAAGTGGAATTCAAAGTTTATTTATTATTCACAGAACATGCATCAAGGATATCCAACTGCACCATTGGTGCAGTTTCTCAAAGCGAGAGAGTGGAATGTTGACAAAGCTCATAAAATGGTTCGTTCATATTGAATCTTGCAATAGAACTTCTTCAGTGTTATATTTCATCTTTCTTCCAACCTTTTTACCCTATATGATGCATTTCTACTGTACCAGTTGGTGGATTGTTTAAAATGGAGAGTACAAAATGAGATTGACAATATATTGGCGGTGAGTTTAGTTCGCTTAATTTCTATTTTACATCTTCTAGTTTAGTAACTTATGCTTTGCTTGTTGCTTTTTGGTAAGTTCGTCATCATTGTAATGGGAATCATTTGTATTGTTCCATTATTCCTTTATTAGCTAAGGTGGAATCATATACTTTCATTTTTCTTCCATTTTCAATTCAATTTTAACTTGACAAATTGTTTCGCATTGTAGAATATGCTAAAACTTTAGCCTTGAGTAACCAGAACCAATTAATGTTGCTATGGTTTATGTACAGAAAATGAACTTGTAAAAAAACTTCAGTGCATGTGACATATTATAATAAACTTTCACTTGTTCTGTTATTGTTGGATTGTGTTCTACCCCCATATTAGAAGTATGGAAGAATAAAAGGAAAGGAAGGCATGATGAATTGGCACAAAATTTTCATTTTAGGGAAAATACATCGTTTCTGTTATTATTGGAAAAAGTATGTCGACGTTTAATTACCAAACTGATAAAAATAACTCAGATGTTAACAACTTAATATCAACCATGGTATCTACCACTATTAAATAATGCCTTAGGATTAATTAAAATATGCATGATATGTTCTTTTTTTAAAGAGCAGTTCATTTATCATGTTACATGGACTCGAGCAAAAGTGTTTTGTGTGGGTGTGTGTTTAGAATTTGGATCCATTTGACCCCTAACACTTAGGATACATGGATTCAGTTGAGAAGCATACAAAATTTAGATACAAATACTGTGATTCGGCTGAAAATTTTCCAAATAAATGTTGATAAGGTAGGCTAGAAGCCTAGTTCTCCATTTGTTTTTGTTTTTCTCCCCATATTTTTCTTGTAATTCAGTGCTTGCAATTTTTTACTTTTGAGAATTTCTGGTCTCTTTTCAAAAAACATATCCTTTTTCGAAGCTGATTATTTGCTATTTCTTTTTTCTTCCTTCGATTTTGGACTGCCGTGTCCAAGAGAATATTTGATGGATCTGACACATGTTCTATACTCATACGTATGTTGTATCGTGTAAATACAGGTACTTTGTGGTTATGTAAAGCGTCCATGTAACATAGCTTTCGTATCATTGGGCAGTCAACTAACGTAAACAAAACAGCAGGAATGCTATTAAAAAATTGTTTAAACTATGAAAACTTGTCAAAGTGGACTGATTAGCAATAGCACTAGCATTTCCATTCCTTAGAATAACTAACAACTCTACATAAGGTTATTCTTTTACAAGAATCACTTTCAGTATATGTCTGTCACATTTTTTACCATCAGTATTCAATTTGGTCAGGGGCAAAGAAAAAACCATTTACTCAAAAAGATGTGTCTATGCAGCCAGAGCCACATTTTACCAACTCAATTCAAGAGATTTTCTTAAATTCACAATTGGTTGTGCTTTTTGAGAGATTGGGAATTTGGGATGGCATGGCAGGATTATGTTTCTGTTTCATTACTTGGGACAAGGAATGTTATTGTTTATCTTGTCTAAATGAGCTGGTCTGATAAAAAGATTCAATTACATAAAATGACATTTTTTTGCTAATCCCAAATAGTATGGTATGCATATAGACCAATTTTTCGCAACCAAATTAGTATAATTGTGACAGTCTCCCAGGTCTTGTTTGGTAATTTCTTTGTTTTGAGTTGTCATATTATTGGTAAAACAACTACTTTATTATATGCTTTGCATTACTAATCTGACTAGTGTTCGTCATACAGAAACCAATAACTCCTATTGAATTGTACAGAGCTGTGCGTGATTCACAACTCATAGGAATGTCAGGTTACTCAAAGGAGGTATGTCTGTAAATATCCATTTGTCTTTGTCCTTGATATCTCTATGTTCCTGCCAACATGCTCGTTTCATTTCAGTTAAAAGAAGAAGAAAAAAGAAAGAACAGTTGTTTTGGATGAATACTGTGCACATTAGCTGCATTTTCTGTTGTGCATTCCATCTTATACATTTTTTTGTTTTCTTTTTTGGCAGGGCCTTCCTGTCTTTGCTATTGGTGTAGGGCTCAGCACATTTGATAAAGCATCTGTAAGAGCATAATAGTTCAGGCTTTTGTTGAAAACTTGCAATCATATTTTGTACAAATTCATGTCATTGAGCTGTAAAACACACCTTCAGATGAATTATGGAAAACAATAATGCAATCATAAATAAAGAGTATGCATGGATTTCTGGAATTAGATGCAAGTATCACATTAATGGTAGGTAGGAATGATGAAGTTGCATGATGACATAAAATCAAATATTTTTTGACATTCTGCTTTATCTGATTAAAAAAATGTTGGGGGAGGTGTGGGATGGATGTGGGGTTTGGGTGGGTTCAGGCTTTTGTTGAAAACTTGCAATCATATTTTGTACAAATTCATGTCATTGAGCTGTAAAACACACCTTCAGATGAATTATGGAAAACAATAATGCAATCATAAATAAAGAGTATGCATGGATTTCTGGAATTAGATGCAAGTATCACATTAATGGTAGGTAGGAATGATGAAGTTGCATGATGACATAAAATCAAATATTTTTTGACATTCTGCTTTATCTGATTAAAAAAATGTTGGGGGAGGTGTGGGATGGATGTGGGGTTTGGGTGGGTTCACTGGATTGTGTGGAGGCCACCAAAACATCAAAAACTGCTAAAGGTGGTAGGGAAAGAGACTTCGGGTCAGACGTTGATGAGCAAGGATTTTTAAGCCAACATGGAGTGACAATCTGAGCACTATGCCGTGGAGCTAGCCATATGACTTCTTCAGCTGTATAAGCAAATCAAAAAATGGAACGAACATATAAATCAAAAAATAGAACGAACATCCGTATGTCAAGTCTGATGAAGTTAGTATCTAATTGTCAAACTTTGCAACATTCTTTTAATTATCTTTGCAATAGCGGCTGATGGACTTTTTATTTATCTTGCCTTCTTATAAATGCCCCTCTCCAACAAGGATGGAATGAGAGTTTTCTGCATGATTCAACTGCAGTTATGTTGTTGAACTTGATACATGACATGCTAATGTTTCTGAAAAAAAGGATGCGTTTATTTATTTATTTTTTCCTTTTATATCAAAGGCTTTCCACTGGATTTGGTATTCATTTGTCTATTATCTTTATTTGTAGATCCACTCTTATGTGCAGTCACACATCCAAATTAATGAATATCGAGATCATGTTCTTTTGGTGAGTGCAGTGTCTATTGTCTGCTTATGAGTTTATTTAGTTATCTCTCTTTGATTCATAGCTTTTTCTGCAGCCTTTTGTAACTAGGAAGTATGGTAGACATATTGGCACTTGTCTGAAGGTTTTGGATATGACTGGTCTGAAGCTTTCCGCATTAAGCCACATAAAGGTATATCTTAATATTGTGTAAGCTTCCTTGCTTAGCCTAATGAATATATTGTTTTGTTAATCTCAAAACTTCTTTCAGTTTTCTTTTCATCTCGCTTGTAACTCTTTGCATTTTCTTTTAAACAAAAATCAGAGTCAATTTTGCATCTGCTATCATATGGTTTGAATAAATCATCTAGCTACAAAAACTAGAAGCTGATATATTCACACATTTTTGACTGCTTATTTTTGGTCTCATATTTCTAGCTACTAGATGATTTATGATAAGGTCCTGACTGGAAGATTCTCTTTTTGTAAAACAACAGATAAACCTTGTGGTCAATTAATGTTGATATATTCAAATTCAAAAACAAAATAATTAAGTGATGTCTTCCGTAAGGAGATGTGGTGCAGATACCATGCTCAATTCTTTTCCTAACATGTTAATAGTTGCCCAAGAAATATGAAAAATCACTGAGGATAATCTACTGCAGCATCCCTTGAACCTCCGAAAGTAGTTACTCTTGTATATTTCAAATGATGTAAATGTCCAAATTCAGATCTGATCTTTTTTTATATTAATATGTCTCTATATTCCTTCTGTATTTTCTAGATATCATCATTATGATCAACAGGAATGCCTTAATACCAACTAATTAGCGTTTTGTACATCTCTAACTGTTAAAGACCAGTTAGTTTATACGCTTTCAAATCATCCAAAATGTTTTGCATTATCACAAATTTTGTATATTTCCGGTTCAAAATCTTGGTGTATGATGGTTGGATCACTTAGCAGCTGATATAGAACTTTGTTAGATCCCTTAGATAGGGGATCCGAAATGTTTCTTCCTCTGGAAATCATATATGATTATGTTTTGTGCAGAAGTTCGCTAATCAATCCTCTTTGAAATCCCACATCCATTTAAGTTGATTGACACAATTGTTTGTTTACTTTCTTGATGCAGCTATTGACTGTTATATCTACCATTGATGACCTGAATTATCCGGAGAAGACAGATACATACTACATTGTAAATGCCCCTTACGTATTTGCAGCATGTTGGAAGGTTCATCTCCATTCGTCTCCTCATAATTTCTTCCAATGAATTTCTGGCAATTCATCTAGCCCTAGTTCTTGTTAGTTTGCTTGGTAGTTGTAAGTTGATTTCAGTCAGATGACTTTGTTCATTTCAAACTAAAATGTTGGTTTGTATAATTCGCAGGTTGTTAAACCTCTTTTGCAAGAGAGGACGAGGAGGAAAATTCAGGTGCTGCAAGGTTCTGGGAGAGATGAGTTGCTGAAGGTAAGATGATCTTTTCTATATTCCACCTGGGTATTGAGAGCTTGAACATGTTGACATATGTAAGTGATTTTGATCATATTTGGTCCTGCGAAGCACGCGGCGGGATTTTGCTGCAACCTCTTTTTTCAAAAATTCTCCTGGAACACTTACAGTTTATAAATCCGGCTCTTTACCCATGCATGTTTTTCCACTTTGCGTTTGTTAAAGAGTCTGTTTCAAGAATTCCTTTTGTCTATGGAAACTTTGGCAGAAGTCTTTCCCCATTCTGAATATCATAATGACACATAGCCTGAAGAGTATAGCCCATAAGATTTAGATGTGGTTTTTATTGGCCTAAATGCTGTGCAAACTGCTGCTGCTTTACATCACATACTTTTATTGACTTCTATTTGTTATGCAGAGAATGGATTACGCATCACTCCCACATTTTTGTAGAAGAGAAGGCTCTGGATCATCCCGTCATTCAGGAAGGGGGACAACCAATGATTGCTTTTCCTTAGACCATCCTTTTCATCAAGAGGTCTATAACTACATCAAACAACAAGCATTGAGCTTGAAACCCACTGCTCCAGTAAGGCAGGGATCTTTTCATGTGGGCATGCCTGAGCCAAACCCGGAAGAAAGAGAGATCGCCAAGACTATAGAATCTGAGATCCAAAAGTATGGTGGTGCAAATGGACTTTCCAACTCATTGGTTGACCTCAAAGTTAACAGGGATTAAAAGTATGGTGGTGAAACAGACCATCAACAGTCACCGAGTTCTTTATATAGCTGTTATATGACGGGCGGGCTCCGTACTCTGTATGGAATGTAATAGTAGCGTTTGCATTATCTCGATGCAGGCTAATTAGAAAAAGGCTAATCACTTTAGTAAGTGTGACTTGTCACCGTTAAAGTCAGATAATAGGTAGGAAGAATCCAAGAAAGAAATGTAAGCTCAAAGCCCTAAAGGGTATCTTATCTATAGTTGCTTTTGAAGACATACATCGGCATGGGATTAATGCTGCAAAGCTCAAGGCTAACTCAAGCCCTTTCGATATGACAACATAGACCACCAATCCTTCTCTGCTTTTGAGTGTAGGAATTGTGACAAGAAAGCTTCTCCTTTGTGATAACGTTATTCCATCTAGCGTTTGCTTATGCGTTTTGTAAGTGAATGATGACAGCAGAAAAAACTTACATACTGATTTACATTCTCACCCGGACAAGTCGTTAGCCATTCCCATATTTTATCAACCCTTAAAGTGGCGAATACGGCTTGCAGAGGGTTGCTCACTAGTCATTACGATGGAATACCGAGTTGTGGAATGGATCCAACTGATTTGTTTCTGTTTTGTAGCTTATCCAAATGGATATCTTTTAGGAATTAAAGGGACCCCATCTTGGCTTTTGTTAAGCGAAAACCATATACCATCTAAATTTCAGCTTTGATTCTCTTAATTTTTCTTATGCCCCGACTACGATAAGAAAATTTATTCTACTAATCCAAAATCTAAACAAGCAAAGCATGAAGCCACGAGCAATTTTTCCTTTTTTTTTTTTTTTTTTTTCAATTTTCAAACATTCACATAGTTCATGTCATTAGCAAACGCAACATTCACATGGGTTTCTCACCAGGAAGATAAGAAGGAGATCCACCCTCCACCTGATTCTTCTTCCTATGGAAAATGGCACTGATATTGGGTAAAAGTGCCTTTTTTGACACAGATGTTTTCTCCCTTTCCAACTTATGGAGCTCATCGACCTTTGCCGATTGGTTCTGCTTTTGAATCCTATAATGCTGTGGGGAAGCTTGGAATGACACCTCTGTTTCAGCAAGAATTCGAGATGCAGCTTCGGCTGCCCTCTTTTGCTCTCGTTCACGCCACCTCCGAAGCTCACCCTCTACTGCCTTTTTTGCTGCTTCAGCCATTTCTGCCCTCTTCAAAGCCTCCTCGGTTGCAACCTTCATCCCTTCAATCTCCTTCTGACTCGCCACCAACCTCTTGAGGGCTTCATTTTCACTAGCCTTCACAGCCTCCACCTGAGCCCTTGCAGCAGCCACTTTCATTTCAGCCAATTTTTCAGATTCATCGACTTTCCCATTCAAGGATTCGAACTCTTCCGTTGAAATTGTGATCTTGGCCCCAGATTCCGACGTGGAAGCACGGACTGAACTAGCTCTTTCAGACAAAAGCTTAATTTGATTAAGGGCATTTTCTTCTGCTGCTTTTGCCTCTTCAGTCTCTCTCAGTGCAACTAGCAGCTTGTTCTCTGCCTCATCTAGTGCAATTCGGGTAGCTTCAGCTTCTTTCTTCAGCTCTTCTGCATTTTTCTTCATTTCTTCTGCCTCGTGTCTCGCATTTGCAGATTCTAATGAGAGCTGCTTAAATGTCATGACCAGCTCATCAGAAGCACCTCTTACTTTGGACTCTTCGACAATGGCAGCTTCAAGCTCCATCTTGCTTTTTTGGAGCTTGACATGCAGGTTCCCAGCAATAGATTCGGTTTCTGCTTCCTTCTCCTTGAGTTCAGAATGCTCCTTCTTCACACTCTCCAGCTCCAACTTAAGTGACTCCACCAAGCTTTGAAGGGAGTTTTCTTCTTCTGCAACATTTTGCAGAGCTTCTTTAGCATTATCAAGCTCTGAAGTAACAGTTTTCACAGATTCCAAATCAGAAGCCTGAGCATTTCTTATCTCCTTCTGCAACGTGCCAATTTCAGAGTCCGTTTCAATGAGTTTTGCCTCAAGATTCCTGGCGAGATCAGGATCAAATTCCTTCTTCAGGGATTGCAATTTGTTCCCTGTTTCTACCAAAGCTGCTATATAAGATTGTCGATTTACATCTTTTTCCACCAGAATTTTTGCCTGCTCTTGCTGTGCTTGTAGAGAGGCAAGCTTCACATGACCAACTGACTCTTGTACTGATGTGATTTCCTTTGAGAGTTGAAGAGCTCGCTCTGTATTGGCTTTGGTTGTGTTCTCCGCTTCTGATGCTTGCTCAAAAGCAGCAGCTTTTGCTTCCATGGATTCGTCAAAATCCTGATGGATTTTCATCAGTTCTTGCTTTGCAGCATCAAGTTCTGTAATGACTGCTGTGTACTGCTGTCTCACACCATCTAAGTCTTGTTCCCAAGTAGTATCGTTTCCTGCAGATTTTCTGGAGTCTGCTTCTTCGAGTTGTTTAACCTGGTTCTTTGCAGCTTTTGTAACCTCCACTGCTGAATTCTTGGAGTTAGTCACAATTTTGAGCTTCAAGGTTAGATCCTCAACTGTTTTCTTAGCCTTTTCAAGCTCAGACAGTGCTTGGACCTTTGTAATATCAGCATTCTTCAGCTGCTCCTTGAACTTATTTAATTCTTTTTGGGCCAAGTGTAAGTGTGTCTCCTTGCCAAGTACTCTCTAGCAGAACAGATAGAATGAGGACAGCAAAAAAGCAAGTTTATCCAATTAATTGAAACTGCATAAAGCCAAAGATTAATGTGCTTTGCTAAACTGAAAATCTGTCTCTAGGATAAAATGTCAAACTTAGACTTATTTCAATACATCTGCACTCCGCACTAAAGCAGCTAGCTAGGAAAAATGATATGATCAGGTCACAGGGCAAAACAAAAAATGGAACAAGAACATCAAAATAAGAACTTTATATCAATGACATGAAAATACAAGGAGTATTGCTCCTAAGAGATTTCGAAACCCCCATGAAACCATATCTATTGCGAGGAAAAAATTCGGTGGAAATCTTTTTATCAATTGAAAAAAAATTGATAAATCTTTTATCACTTGAAAAAAAAATATTGATGTAAAATCAGAAAAATAAGAAACATATAATTTGGAATAAATCACAAAAATGAAGAGTGAGAAAAAAGAAAGAAAGAAGAAACAATACCTAATTCAAACATTACAGCAAAATTTTGAGTTTTTGAAGTCATGTGATCCATAGGCATCATGCTTCTCAAACTATGTGGTACCGATACTATTAAGTTAAGGGAGTTGGTACTGAAAATACCTCTGCAGAAGCAGATTTTGGCTTTTTAAAGACAGGCTTGTCCCCTGAAAAGGATCCTTCACCAAATAAGCTCACAGCATCCTTGACAGATTGAAATGGTGCTCTGGTATCTATCTCTCCCACTTCTGCCCTTGGAGAGTCTGTAGCATTTTGATGAGCTTTTATAACCATACTGACCCCCTTTTTTATGCTTCTTTCAATGGTCCACCTGTTAAGATTGCTTAGAAAATGAAACGTTGAGCTATTCACAGAAAGAACAAAAGGAAAAAAAAAGAAGGTAAACAAACAAAAAGGATGGCCAAATCTAAGTTAACAACACATTAAAAATTTTTCTAAAAAAGAAAATGTGAATTAGCACACCATGAATGATAAAGGGTTGCGATGGGCTCATCTGAGTATCATACACATACAATAAATATGTCCCATCCAGGTGTTTGATCTCCTCAAAGAATGAGTCTTAAGAAAACAAATATTTCAACTTTCTGATGTAAACAATGCTCTTATCTCTTGCACTGACATCAAGTAAGGGGCTTTTATGTTCTGAAGCTTAAGGATATTTAAGCCTACCAAAATAAGTAACCACGTAGCAGGATTCATTGGATCAGACCCACCAATTAAAGGTCCATACCCTCTATTGATATGCAACCTGATGAAAAAAGGAGCAAAAAAAAAAGGCATAACTAGATAAGTCTTGATGGCCCGTTTTCTATTTTCTTTTTCAAAAGCTTTTACAGTAATTTTTCTGAGCAAAAAATAATAAGATAGGCACTTGATCAAGCTCAGTTTTGCTGCGCGTAGTATGTTCAATGGTAACTGTCATGTATGGTCCCCATCCACTACAACAGCAAGCCACTTAGCTAAATCCAGTGCTTAGAGACATTTTTATGAACACACCAGATTTTGTGTCCAAAAAAATAGCGCATCTCTCACTTTCAAGTGCAAATCTAATTAAGTTCCTCCCTGGCTGTCACACATTAATCATGAATGGAACAAAAGGATAACATGAAGTGCCTTGTATGTCTTTTTGCTGTTGCTTCTGTATCTAAAAATTGTCCACACAGGATTAAGGATATATAGCAGCATACGGATCTTGAAAGCATGATAATTATGAAAAACCAATGGAAACCATCAACTTAACAATGGGGATCCTTGATACAGCTAATAATGACAGTAATTTAGCCAATGTAATTACAAGAGCATCATCAATGCATAAATATGAATTTTCTGAAGTGTAACAGTCTGATCATGATGTTTGAAAAATTTTTTTTATTTTCTGCATTCTCTACATGGGAGACATGACATTTAGGGAATGCATTTTTTCCCATGTGAAATATGCGCTTGAGGACTGAAGCTTAGCATGTGGAAGAACTAAATATGAAATTAAATGCCAATAAGTCAGGGCCACCAAATCATTTGCCACATGTGGAACACATCTCTGTGCCTTACCATTTCCTTCCAAGATTTTTCAAGCCCAATTTTTCTACAAAATACAGTTGTTCCTTGAATATCCCATCTTTACCATCTTTTTCAACAATTTGGCTACTGTTGTAATATTGCAGTGGTCATGACATCTTTATCAAATTATAGGCATAAAAATTTAAAACCCAAGGCATGCTATCAAAGTAATATTTCTATCTTAACAGGCGTTTGCAATTAAATTGCTTTCCAATATCTTTCTTCAATTACATTTCAAGTCTGACTTCTTCTTTTTTTTTTTTTTTGTCTTTTTACTTTTAAATGCGTTCCAGTATGTAAGAGTTGCAAACTATTCATCCCATTAAACAAGTAAAAGGAAACATAACCAAATTTCCATTCAATATACATTTAATCTTTAACTTGATTTCAAGCAAATACTACCATGGTACTTAAGCAAACAAAAAGTAGCATCATGTCACACGGAATGTAGATTGTATAGAAGTTACATATTCTGCATTCAATTCCTCTAGGATTAAATGACCAACATGGGAACTTAGAACTGGGAAAAATGACAACAGAAAAATTCAAATGAAATAACAACAATAACTTCGACAGGTAATAAGAAACAAGCTAAAAGACGTCAAGCGAAAGGAAAAAAACAAGAGAAAGCATAAAAAAAGGGGAAAAAGAAGGCCAAAAGAACAATGGACCTACCTGAGAGTTTCCTCACGAAAACCCTAGTAAAACGCCATATGCAACAGAAGACACAGAAGAGGCCTAATAAACCTTACATCAAATGAGAAAAGATCTAAAAAGCCTCCAATAATAATCCCTCTTTATCATCCGAAAATCCCTGAAACACTGGTGGTTCCTCTTCGGTTGTACAGTGCCCATGTTCCTCCAAAGTCAAGAATAAAAACCCTAGAAATTCATAAATCAAAGGAGAAGCTAAACGAAAATCCAGAAGCCCCAGAATTCAACATTGAAGCTCCGGAACAAAATGCTGATTAATTTTGTGCGGAGTGACGGGGGATCTAAATTATTGAAAGATTTTTACATGAAAGGAGAGTAGCCTCGGTAAAAATTAAACACGGCAAGGGGCAGTTGCAGCATTGCAGGGGATAGATGAGAGAGAGAGAAATGGGTGGAAGTTTTTTGAAAATGGGTTTTCTTTTTCCTTTTTTTTTAATTTTTTTGCAAGTCTGTAAGAGAGAAATAAGGAAAAGTGCCAGTTCAGTAATTCGCACTTTCCAAAACCAAGGGGACAATTCAAAACACGGGGTTTGTTTTTTATCGATTTGTTTGCCGCCACGCTGTCCTGCTGCTTCCCCCTCTGTCCTCCCTCCTTTTGATGAACTGCTGAAAATATAATAATTTAATAAATTTAAAACGGACGAATACGTTTAAATTTTAAATTCCCCAAAGGCCACCAACAGGTTCGGTGATTGGTTTGGACATAACAAACCTCGTCGCAAAGGCCTCCCTCTAGTCAAAACTGGCCCAATGAGCCCGACCCAGTTTGTTTAAGCCCACTCGCGTATGCGACTGGATTTGTTCATGTGAGATGGTATAGGGTCCAAGTTGAAACTAGGAATATAATGGCTTTTTCTTTTTCTAGCTAAACTTTGAACGGTTTTATGCATATTAGGGCCTATTTTAGAATTGTCTACCCCTTTCAAAATATCTTAACAATCCAACATTTTTTTAAGGATTAGTTGTAGTTGTAATAGCAATCAGATATAGAAATTAAATTCTATTAGATTGAGAATTTAATTTCAAATAAAGACCAAAACCAGACTTTTAAGGCCTCATTTGGAAAACATTCCCCAAATGAGTTTGCAAAGATTGAAGAAATGTTGGATTTGATGTTTTGTGAAGGACGATTGGTTGTTGTAAAGCTTATAAATATTACAACCTTGTCATTGTTTTTAATATTGAAATCTTTTGCTACGTGTAACTAAATTGTTTCTTGCTATGGGCGTGAGATGTTGCCATCCACGGTCAATGTTTTTCCATTATTATACATATTTGAAGTAGCGTAAGATGTTCCACATTGTAACATTTCACGGCCATAGTAGGGACCAATTCAGGTAAATATATTAGAAGATTTCGTCTTTTGTTTTAACTCAATAAGGAGTTTCCATAAACAAAGAGTCTATCATTGCTATATTAAAGGAGTCTTTAAAACAAGTTTCGTTAAAATGTTCCACACTGTAACATTTCATGGCCATAGTAGGGACCAATTCAGGTAAACATAGTAGAAGATTTCATCTATTTGTTTTAACTCAATAAGGAGTTTCCATAAACAACAAGTCTATCATTGTTATATAAAAGAAGTCTTTAAAATAAGTTTTCGTTAAGATATTCCACATTGTAACATTTCACGACCATAGTAGGGACTAATTCAAGTAAACACAATATAAAATTTCATCTCCTATTTTAACTCAATAAAAAATTCCCATAAACAACGATTCTATCATTGTTATATAAAAAAGTCTTTAAAATAAGTTTTGTCCACATACTTTAAAATTAACAAATATTATAAGTATGCAAACACACTTTTGCAAAACTTGTTTTTTAAATCCAAAAACAAGTGTTGCGCCAATTCCTCCTTGCAATGTATTTTTTCAAAACCAATTCAGGTAAAACTTATTTTCGAACCAAGCACACGTTTAACATCCCGAACTCATTGTAAGCACACAAGTTTTTTCGAACCAAAAAGTGCTAAACACAGCAAAACCCTAAGCAAGCTAAAACAAAGAGCTAAAAATTTGTCATTTTGTTAGAAGCTGATTTGGCTAGTAACTCTTGCACCGTTGAAAGTAAGCTTCGATACGATTCCAACACAATTAAATTTGTGTGAATCGGAGTTCGAACAATAAAATTATGGCCAAAACAGTTTGAAGGGCGTTTTCGTAAATTTATAGGATTTGGTTTGCCATGTGGCAAACCTGTATGTCTCAAGCTAGTCATTGCGCAGCAATGTGCAAAAATAAATTTTAAATAAAAAAAAAGGAAAAGAAAATAAAAAAAAAGAAAAAAAGAAAAATAATAATTTAGATAAGGGAAATTTAATTTTTAGTGGTACTTTATCAAATTATTTAAGATTTAGTCGGCAAACTTTTGAGTTTTAACTTTTAATACACTTTTATCAAACTATTTAATTTTTAGTGTCATTTCACTGTTACGGGTAAATTCTTCCAAAAATGCCCTTACGTTACTTATCCAAATAACTTGTATAAGTCACTTTATTGACTTGTACAAGTTAATTTTTGACTTGTACAAGTCATTTTATTACTTGTACAAGTCAAAAATGACTTGTACAAGTCAATTTATTGCTTGTACAAGTCTCGAAAATAAACTGTATAAGGGTATTTTTGGAAAAATTTATTCAAAACAGTGAAATGACACTAAAAATTAAATAGTTTGATAAAAGTGTATTAAAAGTTAAAACTCAAAAGTTTGCCGACTAAATCTTAAATAATTTGATAAAGCACCACTAAAAATTAAATTTCCCTTTAGATAAAGGAGGGGCAAACCGCCCCTCCTTATCTAACATGATTGGTGGGAGGGGAGGTGGCCCACGTGGGCCTGCCTCCCCTCCCCATTTCCTTCTCCCTTCTTTGAAGGGAGAATACTTTTTTTAAAAATAAAAAAAATGCACCAAAAAAAAATTTGTTAGATAATGAAGGAGGGGCGAACCGCCCCTCCTTATCTAACATGATTGGTGGGAAGGGAGGTGGCCCACGTGGGCCTGCCTCCCCTCCCATTTCCTTCTCCCTTCAAAAGAATACCTTTTTTAAAATAAAAAGAAGAAACAAACCAAAAAAAAATTTGTTACATAATGAGGGAGGGGCGGTTCCTATCTAATGTAATTGGTGGGAAGGGAGGTGGCCCACGTGGGCCTGCCTCCCCTCCCTCATCACCTTCTCCCTTCTCTATTTAAAGAGAAGGGAGACGAGTTACAGAGGGGACGGAAAAAAAGAAAAAAAAAGAAGAGTACAGAAGAAAAAGAAGGGCGATCAGAGGAAAAAAAAAACACAGGAACAAACCTCCAAAGAACTCCAACCCAAACTGATTGTACTCAGACAAGTAAGGATTTACATTCATGCAACTTGAACTTGCTTGTTCCTTTCTTTGACCATCCATCAATTTTGTTACAAAAGATTGAAAAGGACCTACTTCAAACTGCCTTGGAGGCCTATCATTTCTATTGAAGGAAATACAGTTTACAATTTAAATGACAAAGTTCAAAATTGTTAGGCATAGTGAGAGTTGGAATGTCTCGACACTGAGAGTAGAGGACTGTCTGATGAGCTGATTTCCTATTTTCCTTCTTTCAAGTATAGAACAGGGTTCTTTTCAAAAAAAAAAAAAAAGACAAACATGAAGAGTGTGTCATCTGTTCTAACGAATACAAGAACCATTGATTGATTTACCCTGCCACCACCAATATCACTCAAAATGCATCACTCCATGATTGAAGGTCTCCCCAAGACATGCAGTTTCTATAAGCCTAATAAGAGCTCAAGTTATATGCACTATGGAGTTGGTACTGGCCTAAATAAAGCTCAATCTATTTGTTATCAACCTCCGGAACCACCTTTGGTTTGAGCTGCTGAGAAGACGAGCCCATAGAATTAGAGAATAAATGGTCTGGCAACCCTTGAACCAGATTACTCAGACTTTGTTTCAGTCAATCCCTAAACCAATCTCAGGTTTTAAACATCCAAGAGATCAGAATGTGATTCCCAAAAAAAAAAAAAAAAAAATGAAACATAATGATAAAAGGAAACACAAAAATGAAAAATTAGTTTGATGGAATTGGGTATGGTTGGAACAGCCGAACCCAATTCCATGAAGGGTGACGAACAGCTCTTTTGGCTATTTGTTACTCCTTTCATTTTTTTTATATATAAGAGAGTCCGGTTTTACGTGTTGATTGTCGTTCTCTTTTTTTTTAATATTTAAATCCATGAAGGTTGACGAACAGCCATTGACGTGTTGATGTTCATTTTTTTAATATGTAATTCCATGAAAGTTTGTTGTTGATGTTCATTTTTTAATATAAGTTTGTCGTTGATGTTCATTTTTTAATATGTAATTCCATGAAACAAACTGTGCTTCCTTGATTGTTGGTCATTTTTTAATATGTGCTTCCTATACCATTCACGTGTTGATTGTTATTCATTTTTTTTCATTTATGTGTTTTTTTTTTGAGATTAAACCCAGATGAGGCTTTATATTAGAATGGGACAAAACGGGGGGTAGTTCTACCCATACAATCGGCTTGAACCAGGTGTTCCAGAATTGGAGGCACCCCGTTCAACCAACAGCAAGAAAAGCAATTAAGAGCAAAGTTTGCCAATCCATCCGCAAGAGAATTTGCTTCCCTGTACACTTTTTTGACTTGGATAACAGGAAAGAAGGAACACAGATGTCTAGCTTCGTCGATGAGGTGATTGAGCCGCCAAACGGAAGAATTTGGGTTGGTGAGTGCGCTGATAATAACTTGAGAATCAGATTCCAGTAGCACCTTCGGGGCGTTGATCGCCAGAGCACATCGGAGGCCTTCAACAACGGCACTAGCCTCGGCAAACACCGCATTCTGTCTGCCGATAGATAATGCGACTGCACATTTAACTCGGCCATCTTCATCCCTAATCGCTACTCCAATTGCAGCCTCTCCCGGAGTTCCCCGCGCCGCACCATCAACGTTAATTTTATACCAGCCCGCACCTGGTACTTGCCACTTGACGAACACCTCCTTACGTCTTCTGGTAGGAGTTGACATCCGTGCGATCTGCTTGGAGTCTTCCTGTAAAGAGGAGAATAAAGAGGAAGTAAGTTGGATGGATGGTTTGAGATTTTCAAATACAGATTTGTTCCTGGTGAGCCAGATTGCCCAACAAAGGTTTGCCCAGGCAGCCAAATGTTCGCTGCTACCTTCCATTTGTAGTAGGTGGTTGAACATCCACTCTTTGGTACCTGCAACTCCTGAGAAGGAGGGAATCCTACCACCCTTAACCCCGAACCAGAGGGCACGCATGAAGTCGCACTTGAGGAAGATGTGCTCAGAGGATTCCGGCCAAGATAAGCAAAGGGGACATTCCGCCATAGGGCAACCAAGTCTGGAATGTAAGATTTCATTCGTGGAGTTGCCATTCCAGATCATTTTCCAGAGGAAAAGTTTTATTTTCTGGGGGGTGGGGATGTGCCATAAAGCGAGCCATTTCTTTGCATCTTCTTCCCCGATTGATGTGTCATCGAACCCTGCTAACATGGAGTAAGAAGATGAAACAGAAAACTTTCCAGAGCTTGTGCCGTGCCAAATGATTTTATCTGTTTCCGCAAACTTATTAATGGGGATGCTGCAAATTTGGTCGGTAATATGCGGAGACCAGAACTGAAGGATCACATTCCTATCCCATGATCTGGAATTCTGCTCAATCAAGGCTGCAACCCTTAATCCCGGGTAGACGTTGGTAAGCGGGAGGTCTTCCTGGATATGCTCTTTCCACCATTTCATGTCACTGATCAAAATGTTACGCCCATCCGCAATGGACCAAGAACTTAATGAATTGAAATTTTTCCGTGAATTGCATACCTGTTTCCACAACCAAGAGGAAGAGCGGGATACCTGGCCTTCATTGAAATCACTGTGGGGATAGTACTTTGCCTTGAGCAGCATCTTCCACAGTTTATCTTCGCCATTGTTGAGAATCCAGATGGGTTTAGTAAGCATGGCCGAATTGAACTTTCTGCTGTCTTTAATACCAAGACCACCCCTCCTTTTAGGGAGGCACACCCTTTCCCAACAGATCGTATGTAAGGACCGCGTCCTACCTTTCTTGTACCAGAAAAAAGCTCTCGCCTCTCTATCCATGGTATCCAGAATTTTACCTGGGAGTTTTACGGCTCCCATCATATACTGAGCAGGGAGGCGTTGATCAAGGTTGCCCTTCCAGCCTGCGTTAACAACTTTGCTTTCTATCCCGTAAGCCTCTGATTGATCCGTTGGAGAAGCTCCCTGAAATGTGAAGGTTTTGGAGCATTAATGAAAATTGGGATTCCCAGATATTTACCTGGCACTGTCACTGGTCGAATGCCGAAAAGCCTAGCAAGACTGCCTTTCTCTGCTCCAATAATACAAGGACTGAGGTACAGTTCCGATTTATCCCGGTTCAGCTTGTGTCCTGCCAATTCCACAAATTGATCAATGATGTGCAAAAAATTACTGATATTAGCATGATTTGCTCGCCCGAAGAGAAGAAGATCATCTGCGAAGAGCAGGTGATTGATCGGGTCAGCAACATTTGAAGCTTTGATCCCATGTATGATATTCTCATTTTCCGCTTTCATCAGGGCAAAAGACAAGACTTGTTGGGTTAATATGAAGATGAAAGGGGATAGAGGGTCTCCCTGCCGGATCCCCCTAGAAGGTCTGATTTTTCCACAAGGGGATCCGTTAACAAGAACAGAGTAAGACACCGAAGTGATACACCACATAATCCTATTAACAAAGGTCTCGTTGAAACCAAAGGCTTCCATGGTGTGCCGGATAAAATCCCAATTTAGTCTATCGTAGGCTTTGGCTAAGTCCATTTTAACCGCGAACAGCCCACGGTTTTTGCCTTTTTTCTTGGATTTAATGGTGTGGTAAAGCTCATTTGCCGCAAAAATGTTATCTTGAATAACACGGCCCGGGACAAAAGCACATTGTTGGGGATAGATGAGTTTTTGCATGATAGGCCTAAGTCTGTCTACAATGAGTCTGGATATGATTTTATAAATAAAATTACACAGACTAATGGGTCGGAAATCCGACGGCCTTCTGGGGGATTCCGTCTTTGGAATTAAGACAATGTGAGTATAATTCAGTTCAGGTTCAAAGAAACCCCCATTGAAAAACCCAGCAACCACCTGACAGACTTCAGGTTTGATAATTTCCCAGTACGTTTGAAAAAACAGTCCTTGGAACCCGTCGGGTCCAGGACTTTTCAAAGCTCCCATTTTCTTGATAGCACCCCAAATTTCTTCCTCCGAAACACCTCTATTAAGCCCTGCATTGTCAGCATCAGTAATAATCTTGGGAAGTAAACGAAGGAAGGAAAAGTCCCGTTCAATATTGTCAGCATTGAACATACCTTGGAAATGGTCCACAATCGTTTGTTCTACTTCCTGACAGTCGGTTACCTCTTCATTGAAATCATTTCGGATAGAAACGATTTGGTTTTTTTGCTTTCGGGCAACCGTGGATAAATGGAAAAATTTGGTGTTGAGATCTCCTTCTCGTAGCCACTTTATCCTAGATCTCTGCATCCAGTACTGTTCTTGAGCTTTGAGTGCTTTGAAATATTGTCTCTGCAATTCAATTTCCCTATGGAGAAGGTAAGGATCATCTGAAGACTCAACCTCCTTCTGGGCCCATTTGAGGTTTTCATATAAGTCACCGACCCTTCTATTTAGATCTCCAAGGGAAGTTTTACTCCAATGGCGTAGATCTTTTTTAAGCCTTCCCAATTTCCTTTGCCAAGTATCATTTCCTTGACCCCAACTCTTCTGTATAGTGGGAAGACAGTTGTCTTCCTCTGTCCAGTATTTTTCAAAACGGAATAAGTTAGTTTTCTTTCTAGCCCGGTCTTGATTAAGATTGATGCAAAGGGGGGTGTGATCGGAACCAATGATTGGGTCCTGCCATACAACAACGTTGGGAAACAGGGAGCTCCACTCTACACAACCAAGAACACGATCAATCTTTTCCTTGATTCGGCCAAGCCCAGAGCGCCCATTACACCAGGAATACTTCATTCCTTTGCTTGGTATATCCCTTAAACCACATTCATTTATAAAGTCTGAAAATTGTTGGGCTTTCTTGGCTTGCATTTGGTTCCCCCCGAGTTTCTCATGGCTGTGCAGAACTACGTTGAAGTCCCCAATAGCGCACCAGGGAACCAAGCTCCGGGATTTAATGACTTTGAGGAATTCCCACTGCGAAGCTTGGACATGAATGTTTGAGCTGGCATGAACGAATGACACCTCAAACTGATTAAGTTTTGCAGAGATCGCCAGATGAATACACCAGTTTTTAACAATCTGCACATCCACCGAACAGCTATTATCCCAAAAAACTCCAAAGCCTTCAGCGTGATCCTTGGCCGCGGACCACCAAAAGTATGGAAAACCAAGCTTCCTAGCAAAAAAATCAGAAGATTGATCATTTAACAAAGTTTCTGATAGCAAAAGGATATTGGGCTTATTTATACGTAGTAAATTACGTAAGTGGAGTTGTGTCGATTGTAAGAGAGTCCACTGTTGGCTGTTCATTTTTTAATATGAAAGAGAGTCCGGTTTTATTGTTGTTCTACTCTCCAACAAATGCATGTGCATTTGACATTGTTTGCATGGCATGGTCATTAAAATCTCATGGGGATTAGTTTCCATATTTTTAGGAAAGTTCTATGCATCTATGACAAACCCATCAACACATGCTCAAAAATCAAAAAAAAAAAAAAAGAGAAGAAAAAAAAAAAAAAGTCCATTGTTTTGACCTCATGTTAATAACTTAGGCTTTTGCATAGCTGTCATGGGCCTAATTTTAGGAAAAGCCCACATACAAATTAGTTGAGTCAACTCACCCAAATTTCAATTCATGGGAACCCGCTATCTAGCGGGGTAACTCAAGGTGTCCACGGACTTCCTTGGGTTACAATCGAACCACTTATCCAAAGTCTCTGGGTAGACCATGCACATAAATGCAAATCAAAAATTGGGTGACTGTTCACACCCTTAACAATGAACAGTGGTGACTCCCCAAAAACAACAGAAAAAACCCACGGAAAGCCGGGCACCGGCATTCGCGCGCCCCCACGTGCGCACACTCATTCTAACCTTGGAACTTGCCAATTCCTCCTTGCAATGTATTTTTTCAAAACCAATTCAGGTAAAACTTATTTTCGAACCAAGCACACGTTTAACATCCCGAACTCATTTTAACCTTGGAACTTAACTTAAACTGTGGAATGAGTTCCCAAAATCAACACTAAACGACACCAAAGTGTTTGAAAATGAATTTTTGAGTGAAAAAAAAAATCCTGATCTTTTGTTTGCAGACTTGGATGAATACTCGTTCAAATCTTATGCGCCACTACTCGAATTGAACATCATACAAGAGTTTTTGAGCCTTGGTAAAAATTGAAGAGTGTTTCCTTAGGGGTCGTTTGTTAGGGCTTCCGGCTTTTGGATTCTAATAGAATCCAAATCCAAAGCCCAAATCATCCGTTTGGTAGGGATTTTAAAAGAATGATTTTAAAAGCAAATGTTAAAAACCAAGCAAAAACCAAAAGCCATCCTTTATAGGCTTTTACAGTTTTTGAACTTAAAACCAACAATCTCGTTTCTCGGGGATTTTAGAACGAGCCCGACAGAACAGAACTCTCGCGACCTCCTTCCTCACGACACCTCCTTCCTCATTTGTTCTTCAAGTGGCAAATCTCTTCCTTCCACAGCTTGTACCAGGTATGCTCTCTATTCTCTCTTCTCTTTCTTCTCTCTCTACTCACTCTTTCTAGAGAACCCGACATTTCCATGTCCTTACCGTAGCTCGCCTTTCTTCCTCTTGGAAGCATCGTACGTAGGTACTCTCCCCCACTCCTTCCCCCTCCCCCACTCCTCTCTCTCTCTCTCTCTCTCTCTCCCCCTCCCGCCTTCCATCTCTCTCTCTATTCAGTCCATTTTTGTGTATTGAGCTCTCTTTCTCTCTCTTTGTCTATCGTGGATTTGGTAGAAAAATCCAGGGAGCGTGATTTCACTGTACAACCTACTAACGATTTTAACTAACCCAACGTAAAGAACCTAAAGGAAGGAAAAAAAAATTGGGAACAGAAAGGATCAAAACCCCTGATTTCATTGTTCGGATCGCATTCATATACTCCCCTTGTTATGTGAGTTAGGCGTTGATCTTTCGTGCGACATCCATTTGTCTTACCATTTTTGCTATGGTTTCAGACAAAACGATATTCCGTTGCTTGCTTTTTTGGAGGTGTTTTTGACAAATTTGAGCATTTTTTCTTGTTTTGTTTGTATTCATCAAGAAGTTGGGGATTTCTTGTGTTCCTAGTGAGGTTGGGGATCTCTTGCCCATTTTGGTTGATCTTCTTATTTTTTTTGGTGAAACTCATCATTGTGTAATCATCTCAAAATAAGTCCAGTTGCGAATGGTTACTTGAGTTCTGTCGTCAAAGAGTTGTTTAATTTCCAAGCAATGATAAGCTAGCGTTTCTTTTGCGAATGGTTATCTGAATTCTGCTATCAACGAGTTGTTTAAGCCTGTTTATATGAGTCCAATTGGGGATCCTTGTTTTGATTTTGAATTTGATTGATGGTTGAAGACTTTTGATGGTATATGCAGGTGATGGTGGAAGACGATAACATTGGTGATTTGAAATGTTTGTAAACTCCAGAACAGAAACTAGGTATCCAAATAGGATTTTGGATTTTAGTTATCAAAATCAAATTCTAAAATCTGTAGTAACCAAACAGGATTTCAGATTTGGAAAATCAACAACAAGAATCTGGATTGTCACAATCCAAATTATAATCGACAATCCAGAAACTAGAAGCCTTATCAAATGACCCCTTAGATTGATTAGATTCTACTGTTTACGCAGCACCACGAACTCAAATCATACGCATTGAACATTATATTTATATGTTGTTATCAGATCCATTTGATCAAATTCATTGATCCAAAAAGTAAAATTTGAAATTTGCACTAAATTCTATTATTGATAAACATAATTACTATTTCAAGACAACTAAGAGGGTGTTTGGTAACATGTTGAGAAAATAAACACAAAAAACCAAAAACATGTTTGCTATTCTTCGTTTTCAAACTGTTTTTTCAAAAAACGATTCAAAATCATTCCAGTTTTTAAAAACTGAAAATGTGGGGTTTTGAAAACGCAAAACTGTTTTTTTTGTCGATGGCAATTTTGTAATATTTTTATTTGAATTCTCCCCGACTCCCATCGTCTTCCTCCACCTGGGAGACTTTCGACATTCTTCTTCTCCCCCAAAATCTGAAACATCCTTGCAAGGCCACATCCCCGAACGAACAAACCGGTCGGTGGCTGAAATCCGCCTGAGAACATCGATCAAGAGACAAACTGCATAATTTGAAACATCCTCCGTGTAAGTCGACCCTGTGTTGGTGACGGAAATTCCACGGCGACGGCATTCGGTCATGTCTATATGATCGACGCCGACGCTAGACGTGACGATGAATCCGAGAAAAGGGAGACATCGAAGGGTTTCGAAGTCAACTGGGGCGAGACCGAACGACACCAGGGCCCTAACAGAGTGGCCGTGGGTGGACAAGAACTGTGGAGTTGGGAGCGACGAATCCCATGGATCCAATACTTGAAATTTCTTTAGTAACTGCTCTTTCCGATCAAGTGTGTATGTGAGAGGACGAAGAACCAGAATCATGGGAAGCACCTGTGGTTGCTGTGTTTGTTCTTCTCCAGTTGCCATGATTGGTTTTGACGCTAATCAGTCCCCTGCCATGCTTTCATTCTCCAACTTTTCAATTCCGATTTTCCAAGTGTGTGTGTTGGTTGTGTTCATTCATCAACTGATTGGTTGCCTCGTTAGATCCGAAGCTGTAGTTTCTATTTTACAAATCTTCAAAAAGGTTTTGATAATATCGGGGAGTGAAAACTTGAATCGTTTTTTTTTATTTTTTATGAATTATTACCAAACGGGTTTCTTGTCATTTGTTTTTAAAAACCCAAAAAATAATGATTGTTACCAACAGAATTTCTTGTCATTTAGTTTTTAAAAACCCAAAAACAGTTAGAATTTTTTTTAGTTTTTAAACTGTTTAAAAAAAAAATGTTACCAAACGGCCTCTAAACTTTCCAACCACAAGATAAACCCTTGACCCTGGTTCTTGAATTATCTCTCTCTCGTGGAGGGCATCTTCCTTCGCCGTCGGTAGTCAGTCTGGCCGCCGGAGTTGAGATGCGTGCCTCGCTTTTTGAAAACGGGAATTCCCTGCAGAAGGCAATCATTCATCAGTCATCACGCAACGCGAGTCGCTCCGCAAGAGGCGCCCCGCTCACTTACCATCCTCTCCCACGTGTCCAGAGATACACGTGGCTCATGCGTGAGCTGTCGTCGCCGATTGTTCTCATTACGACACCTTTGACTATCAAAAGTGCGGAAGACACAAACCTTTAGTGTCCGCAATATAACCTTGTGATCATGGAAAATAACGGTAGTATTGGACTGGTTTTCTCGTAGATTTAGAACAAACTGGGGATTTGTTCTTCCCCTTTACTCTTCAAATTCACGCGAAATTTCTTTACACTGTCTGGTTCGCGGTGATTTATTAAAAAAAAAGTCTAGTTCGCGATGCTTCGTAGCTTATTGGGACAGCTCAGTGTGTGATCTCAGCCTTCTCCGTTTCTCGTCGTTTCCGATGGTAATACAAAATGAAAATTTGTTCCTTAATTCAGCAAAGTCAATTTCTTATATCGATAGTTCTTGTCGATCTTTCGCCTTCTCGTCTTATATTTGTTTGTAATCTTGTACGAGTTTGATTGAATTTCAAATAGATGCATTTCACTTGCATAAGAACAGTTCTCTAGGGTTTTTTACGAGCTCTTTTTTCCTAGATCGTCTTTTAGATTGCCATATGACGAACTCGGTTTTGTCTTCATCCTCACGCTTGATTGTCTATTGAAAACAGTTTCAGTTTGGCTTAAGTTTATTTGGATTTCATATCTACGTTTATATGTATGCTTGGGGGAAGGTATGTCTTTATTCGTTGGTATTCCTCACTTTCTGCGAGTTGGTTTCTTTGTAATTTAGGATGGAGAAATGAATCGTCAAGGATGATGTTTAATTCTGGATTTTATTGATTCATGTGTAATTATGTATAACCCATAGCATAAGTCATGTGATATTGTTTATGTACAGTGCTAGTGGCTGATACATGCTAGGGATTCATGCTTTTCGATTAGCCTATCCACAGTGCACCAACGGTATGATGGTTTAGTGGCATTTTTATTATGGCTTTTTGCATCCATGCCCCTATATTATGATATGATTTCATTCACATCCTCTTGTTTTTTGGCATCTATATCCATACTCTTCTATTTATGAAAATTTTTGTAATCGTACCCTTGATGTTAAAATCCATTATTTTTTGTTATATTTATTTTTATTGGATAACTAAAGGAACCTTTTATAAAACAAGAAACAATTTGCATTTAACCCATTATATTACCTTATATTTTCATTTATACACCTTTGTCATTATATTTGTAGCATTTAAATCCTTTAACACCAACATTAATCTGCTTAATTAGCAATTTTTCATTAAGACTTAGTATTCAGAAAAATTGGATAATATTTATTTTTTGTTTTTTTACTTTGAAAATGAAAAATTAGTCATCTTCTTGTATCCATTACCCAAAAAAGAATCAAATCATGTATTTATTTCTTTTTTCTATTTTAGAAGTGAAAAAAACATTATTTAATTTATTTTTTTAAATAATGAAACCTTAGTGAAAAATTGCTATTTGGGTATATTGATGTTTGTGTCGTGTGGTATAGATATTATTAACAAAATAATATAAGGATATAAATTAAAATATAAGAAAATATGGGGGAATAAATGCTAAATATTTTTGTTTCATAGAAGTCTACTTTAGTCAATTAATAAAAATAAATAACAAAAACTAAAAGATTTTAGTTTCAGGGGCATGATTTTTATATCATTTCTTCATGATGTTACCTTTTTATTGTTTAACTAATTACCAATAAAAGTGAATTGATTTATTGAAATATATAAATTAACTGAAAATATGGTTTTTGATAGAGCGGGATGGAGAGACAAGATTCGTGCCACCGACCCCACTTTGGTGGGGACTCGCTTATGATGATGATAGAATATATAATTTTCTTAAAATTAGAAGTTATACTTGGGAAATTGAGAATAATAAATTACTTTGTATTTAGTTTTTCAGTTTTATATTTTGATAGTATTAAACAAGAATAATTATAAAAAAAAATATATTCATTTATAGTTAAATTTAAAACTTATGAAATTATCATAGATTAGCATTGGGTTTAGTATGATTAGATGATTCCTTTTTATCATCTGTCAATATATATTTCTTTCTTAATTTACCATATGCACTAAGGTTTTCATAGAAAATGTGTACTATGTCATTTAATAATAATCTTTTTGAAACTTTTCCCGCATTGTTTTTCCTTATTTACATGGCAGGTAGTGACTAGTCATTTATAACAGATATAAGTGGGAATAAATTATATTGGCAGGTGGTATAATGGTATATGCAACATGCTATGCGTAGAGTACAGGGTTGAATGCAAACTAAGATGCCAAGATTTTACTTATAGGTGATAAATGTGGCATTGGAAGCATGCCAATCAGTGGGCCTGTCTCTGAGTGGGCATCATTTTTCCATTTAATTAATGTTGAATGTATTTTTCTGCTTCTACATTTAGTCTTTAGTTTGCACTTTCATTTCAATTGTAAGATATGCCATGGTCATTTCTTGATGACACTCTTATTTGTTCAATAATTCATGAAACATAAATACAACTTGGATTTAATTTTTCAGAAACACTTGCTATCATTTTGCAGATATCTTTTTGGTGTCCTAGCAATCGTTAGTCAATAATCATATGCAATGGGAGATTCTGAGAGAGCTCATTGGAACTCTCCATTACTGCAAAGCTTGTCTAGTGGTGACTATTTGTCTATTTGGAAAGGCTATGAATTATATGGGATTGGGATTGCAGTTATTATTGGCCTTATCATACCTATATGTCTGTCCACAATGCTTATGGGGAAGAAAAAGGGTAGATTAAGGGGAGTGCCAGTAGAAGTTGGGGGTGAGGCAGGCATTGCTATGCGTAATGCAAGATTTACTGACTTGATTGAGGTTCCGTGGGAAGGTGCCACAACTATGGCAGCTTTATTTGAGCAATCATGTAAAAGACATGCCAGAGAAAGATTTCTTGGATCAAGAAAGGTCATTGCTAAGGAATCAATCACATCCAATGATGGGAGGAAGTTTGAGAAGCTACACTTGGGAGAGTATGAATGGGAAACTTATGGAGAAGCATATGAACGTGCTTCCAATTTTGCATCTGGTTTAGTTAAATTGGGTCATAATGTGGAAACTCATGCTGCAATTTTTTCTGAAACTCGACCAGAATGGTTTCTTGCTTTTCAGGTAGTCCTTCTTATCTGACTTAGTAACAATGCCTTCTCTTTCCCTTTTTTGTTTAGTTTGTTCTTGCAGAAGTGATCTTATGAGTATTTATTTCTCTATCAGGGCTGCTTTCGGCAAAATGTTACTGTTGTTACCATCTATGCTTCTCTAGGCGAGGATGCCCTTGTCCACTCACTTAATGAGGTGAGGACATCATTATCTATAAAATGGATGCTTGTTCTGAGCTTTTTTAAGACAGTTTGTTCATGATTTATTGTATTCAAATTAAATTTTACTCGATGAGAAATATCTCAGATCTCTTATATTCTTGCTAACAGCATGCTTTTTTTATAGACAGAAGTGTCGACCTTAATTTGTGAGTTCAAGCAGTTGAAAAAGTTAGCTTTGATAAGCTCAAGACTGGAAACTATTAAACATATCATTTACTTTGAGGAGGATAAAGCTACCATTGATTCTGAACTTTCTGGAAATATGCACAATTGGAAAGTCTCATCGTTTTCTGAAGTTGAGAAGCTGGGGAAAGAGAGTCCTGTTCAACCAAGACTACCTTCCAAAGCAGATGTTGCTGTCATAATGTATACAAGTGGCAGTACAGGTTTACCAAAGGTCTACTTCTCTGCTGCGGCATCATTTTTTTCTTCTTCTAATATTGTATAAATTATTGTTTTCTGGTTGAAATTCTATAAGAACAAGGAAACAGCGGAGAACAAATGCTTGAATTAGTGAGAAAGGAGTCTCAGAGGCTATTGGAATATCTGCCTCTAGATAGAATGGAAAGGCGGAATAGGTTTTGTCAATCAAGACCCAGATGATTGGAAGACGATGATTATGGTGATATTAAACCATCACTGGAACAACATAAAAAAAAGGAAAAGAAAATTATTTTACAAATTAGAATTTATTTCATCCCTCTGCTTGCAGCACGAATCACCTAGAAGCAATTACAAAGCTTGAGTGAGAATGAATTGACAGCTCTATTATCTACTTTATAACACACTGTTTCATTTGGCTATAGGGAGTGATGATCACCCACGGCAACATTGTAGCAACTACTGCAGCGGTTACAACAATCATTCCAAATTTGGGCAGAAATGATGTTTACATAGCGTACTTGCCTCTGGCGCATGTCTTTGAACTGGCAGCTGAGGTTATTGATATATTTATGCTACTCATATGCAAGCTGTAATGAGGACTTTTTAATTTAAATTCTGCACACATATTTATAGGTATATTTTTGATTCTTCAGTCCGTGATGCTGTGTTCTGGTTGTGCAATTGGTTATAGTTCAGCATTAACTTTGACTGACACCTCAAATAAAATCAAGAAAGGAACTAAGGGAGATGTTTCTGCTTTAAAGCCTACTCTTATGGCAGCAGTTCCAGCTATTTTAGAGCGCATTCAGGATGGAGTGCTGAAAAAGGTTTGGCTTGACATTGTTTAACTACTCACAAATGGATTAGAGTCCTTATTTTAATTTTGCATTTAAAATTTATATTTTTATGACTCTTTTTTCTTCTATCCTAGGTTGAGGAGAAGGGAGGACTAGTGAAAAAACTTTTTGACCTTGGATATAAACGCAGATTGGCAGCCATTGAAGGAAGCTGGCTTGGGGCTTGGGGACTTGAAAAACTTCTATGGGACATCATCATTTTCAAAAGGATCCGCCATCTTCTTGGAGGACATACACGATTCATGCTCTGTGGTGGAGCTCCTTTATCTAAGGATACACAACGATTCATCAATATCTGCATGGGGTAATTGCTCTTTCTGTTATATGGAGATATTGAAGAGATGAAAATTACATTCAACTTTCATGTATTTTATGAGAACTAAGTTTATATACATATATTGAAACCCTTAAATGATGAATTAAACCCCTTATTTATGATTTGTTGGTATTGACAATAAGATTCTGTAGCAATCAACATATAGATAATGTTATTCATATTGATTCTTCAGATTTTCTTTCTAATCTTATTTTTTATGGACATTCTTGAATGAGTAGTGTATTGAGCTTAACACTCGATGGATTGACACTAATAAATTTCCCTTTATTTTGTTTTCCATAAAAAAAAATCTCCAATCATCCATTGATACATAAGAGTACGGAGTCTAAGAGTTTTAGCTTATCAAGCATTCATTCAAGGCATTCCATAAGATATAAAATTGTTTGATCAAATATATAACCTGAATGTAATTGTTTTCTATTATATTATTCAAAATTATTTCACTGTCAACAAATTCAGACTTATTAAAATCATTCTAGATATTCTTCAAAGAAAGAGTTTGCTTCTTGGTATCTCCCAAATGTTCCTCTTTATTTATGTTGCTTAATCCCCTTTAATTGTTCTGTGGAATTTTTTTGGCATATCTTTCTTCATTAGGGCTGCTATTGGCCAAGGTTATGGCCTGACTGAGACATGTGCTGGAGCATCTTTTTCTGAATGGGATGATACAAGTGTAGGCCGCATAGGTCCACCTCTTCCTTGTTGCTACATAAAGGTATGATAGCTCTCCATTTATCAATACAAAAGCAAAATGCCATACCCCTACTGATTGGCATTGGCAACATGAATCTATTCTGCCATCCAGAACTACCAGAAACCAAATCATAAGTCAAATTTATGTGCATAGATCGCGTAGGTCCACCTCTTCCTTGTTGCTACATAAAGGTATTATAGATCTCCTTGCAAAATTCCATACACAACTAATTGAAATTGGCAACATGAATCTATTCTTCCATCAAGAACTATAAAGTCAAAATTATGTGGAATAATCAAATTTATATAGATATCAAGTTTACAGGGGCATTTGAACCCAAATCTTACATGTTCTTAAAGCGAACTTTTAAGTAAACTGGGTGACTTTCAAAACATTGTTTGATTCACCTATCAGAAAAAAAAACAATGGAAAAAGAAAATAAAGTTATCACTCATTAGGCATTATGTAAGTCAGTGTATAGTTGCAACATTGGAGTCTTAGGAAAATGTTTTGGGGACTACAATTTATATGGAAATTAAGCTAGGGGCATGCTAATTTTTAAAATTGGGGCATTTCAACTTAGTTTCTTCCAAATTTAGAGCCTACAGTTGCAGCCATAAATTTTTGACCATATTGATATGTTCCATCTGGTCTTGTAGCTTATTTCTTGGGAGGAAGGTGGGTACCTGACATCAGACAAGCCGATGCCTCGTGGAGAGGTTGTAGTTGGTGGATTCAGCGTAACTTTGGGGTACTTTAATAACGAAGCAAAATCTAAGGAAGCGTACAAAGTAAGATATCCCATATACATGCATACCTAGTATTTGAGTTTGAACTCTGCTATTTCCCTTGATGATTCTGCAAATGCTACAGGTGGATGAAAATGGGATGCGGTGGTTCTACACTGGTGACATAGGACTGTTTCACCCTGATGGATGCCTCGAAATTATTGATAGGAAGAAAGATATTGTCAAACTTCAGCATGGAGAGTATGTCTCCCTTGGGAAGGTTGGTACCAAATCTTGTCCTATTAATTTACGATAAGACATATCCTTTCTAATAATACTTATATTCTGGATTGGAATAGCATGCAAAAGCTGTCCTTTCCCTCATGTTGCTTATCACATTGGAGCTGAAGAATATAACATGCACGCATGTATGTGTGTGTGTACATGCATATGTGCAATTTGGGTGGTGTAGGAAATTTATGCCTGATCTTTGTAACATTCTTTGATAAGTTTGAGAGGCAATTATGGTAGCTTCAGTGTTTCAAATGCATTGGGCAACAATAATTCTTAATTTTGGAGATATCAAAGGACCCGTTAGGTAGTTGTCCTGACATTACATGTGCAAACATTTATATAGCAAGTAGAGAGGTTTTTTCAGAGAGAAGTTTTTTTAGAAGGCATGTGAGACTTATGAATTTGGACTTCCCTCAAGGCAATACTCAAGAAAAATGCCTTAAAGTGATGCTCATGTTGGGCATGTGCAGTGGTGCTTGCCTAGTGTGGGTCTCATCCATGACTCAATTGTCATGTGTTGAGGTCGTCTTATGTTTAAGATTTGTGCCTTATATACTAAGTAAAGGTAATATCCACCTAAATGGAAAAAATCATTTTATTTTTATTTTATAAACTGAAATTTCATTGATTTACAGCTTTTAAAATAATTTGAGGATTGTAGATGTTGAAGGGAGTTGAGTTTATATATATATATATATGATTCTTTTGCTTTTTACTATTTTCATTCTTTGAATCTAAATGAATGATGGGATTTCCCTTGCACCTTATAACTTCAGTCAAGCCTTGGTGTTTAGAAGCATTGGTAGAGAGGTCATCTGCATCTTGAAATGGCTACATATGCTATAATGTTATTAGGGTAATAAAATCAATCTGATGAAATTCTGTTGCAGGTTGAGGCAGCCCTGATGTCAAGCAGCTATGTGGACAATATCATGGTCTACGCGGATCCCTTCCACAGCTATTCTGTTGCACTTGTAGTCCCTTCACATCAGGCCCTTGAGAACTGGGCCCAAGGAGCTGGAATCAAGTACACAGATTTTTCAGATTTATGCCATAAAGATGAAACAGTTCGTGAGGTCCAGGGGTCTCTCTCCCAGGTTCGTGGTTTTTGCTTGTTTATAGGAAGGTCTTTCTTGACATAGGTTGAGAACTATATGTTTGACTGTGCTTGGATAAAAGCTTGTTACTGTCATTTCAATTGATTGTTACCAGTACCAGGCAATTGAAAAGGCAGTAAAAAGCACTTCATTAAGCGACGACGAGCTTACGTTTTATAAAAATAGAAGAATTAAATGTTAAATGCAGCTTTTGTGTTAGAAAAATGGAATGTTCATGTCCTGATATTTACAAGGTTATGTATGTGCTTGCATTTATTTACGTAAGAAAGGTCATGAGAGTAGTTTTATTTGTGTTTTAATCCATAGCTTTGTTGCTAGTTAAATGGTATCTGCTACGGTGACAGGTAGCGAAGGCTGCAAAGCTGGACAAGTTTGAGACTCCAGCCAAAATTAAGTTATTGCCTGATCCATGGACACCAGAATCTGGACTAGTTACAGCTGCTCTCAAGATAAAGAGGGAACAGTTGAAGGCAAAGTTCAAAGATGACCTACAAAAGTTATATGAATGATGCAACCAAATATTTCTGCGTTATGTGGATGTCTGCTTGCTGTTTGCTTTGCTGCAGAGACAGATTTTATTATTGAAGCATCTTATTTTCTTGAGGAATGAGATTGAATAATTTGAGAGTCAAAAAATTTAGAGAAGATCATCTAGGGTTGTCATGAATGCACGGGATTGAATAATATTGGAGTCGGTATTGAGGGATGATCACCTAAGGTTGTTATGAATGCAATATGCTGTTGGAGCTGCTGCTTGTGAGATCTGTGTTGTCATCAGCTGGAGCTCATGAACCCAAGTGATTTTACCGCCTGTGTTGTATTATCAAAAGCTTGAGTTGCTGCTTTTACTAGTTGTAATAAAGAAGTGCTGTTAGGGAGTCCCGTCATTATTGGCGCAAACTGACAGATATGGGTGCGAAACCGGTTTTCCTAATTATCCCGAATGAACCAAAGTGATGGTTGCGTTAGTTTGGAACAGGAGGTTTATAACATGAAATTCGTCATAGCCTTAGGTTTGGTTTTTCTTTGTATTTGATATGTGATGTTCAACGGCTTGATCCAAGTCATCCAACTTGTAGGTTTTGAAATGCGAATTTTTACTATATATAACGCGAGGAGGTCCCTTGGGAATCATGCCGACCAAAGTTTTCAAAACAGCCCTTATACAACATTGTACCTCCTCTTGGGAATCATATTGTACCTCCTCTTGGGAATCATGCCGACCAAAGTTTTCAAAACAGCCCTTATACAACATTGTGAAGTTAAAACTATCAATTTTTTTAATGGTTGGACGGTGGAGATCTCGATGTCCGTGGGCTGTTTATTAGACATGGTTGATGGTTCGGATGGAAGTTTGATAAGATCCATTCTACCAAAAAGAAGAAAAAAAAGTTTGATAAGATCCACATATCCCGATCACTACACTATGTCTGAACCAATTACTCACATATATTAATGTTTCACCAAAAATTTTGGATTTCGCTCCTTTAATCTGAGAAATTGTAAAGTTTTAATGGTCTTGGCAAAGAATAAACAATTAGTATAAACTATTAATGTTTCCGAAATCATATTGCAGAATGTGAAGAAGAACAAGAACAAGAACAACAACAACAACGGGAGCATTGGAACAGAGTTCGTTCAAATCCGTGGAAGCCCCTGTGTAATGAAGAGGAAGGGAGAGTAACGTTATTTTGAAAATTAACGGGGAGGTAATTGTGATTTGATCAAAGTTAAAGATAGGTTGTTGTAATATTCTGTCACCTTCTCGTTCTCGGTCCTCACCCATTTAAGCCTCGCTCCCTTTTAATAGCAGATAAGGTTCCTGGTTCACTCAACTCTCTGCTTCGTGAAGCCATGGCCGAAACTTCTAGAGCTTTATACACTTCACTCGTTCCTCGTTTCTCACAAAATCCATATGGAATACGCAGAGATCCAGTTTCTCAGATCATAATGCGCAAGAACGTTGTTGCTTGTGCTATCTCAACCACATCGAATGACGGCAGGATAACTACAGGAAATCAGGGAATTCATTGGGGTTGCGACATCGATTCGTTAGAGAACGCAGCGGCGTTGCAGAAGTGGTTATCGGAATCAGGCCTTCCACCACAGAAAATGGCAATCGATAGGGTCGATGTTGGGGAGAGGGGCCTAGTTGCTTTGAAGAATATAAGGAAAGGAGAGAAGTTGCTCTTTGTGCCTCCATCCCTAGTTATCACGGCCGAGTCGGTAAAATTTCTCTTGCAAATTTATTCGAAGTCGCATTTATGATTTTATTGCGTAGACTGTAAAACTATTGGATTCGGGTCACAGAACTGTGAAATGCTTGATATGGTGTAATCTATTTTAGAGAAAAGTGCGTGTCGGGTTGATGGGATCATTCATTTTGTTTGGTTTTGTTTGAAACACTGTGGCTTAATGAATCTGTGAAATGCTTATACGGTGTAACTTCTTGATCTTTTATTCTCATAGCGATCAGTCCGTTCCTTCTACAGTACAGTGCAGTAATTTAATGGGCCAACTTAATTATTTGAGCCTTTGAACACGTCAACTCAAAAAAAATTTTTTTTCCATTCTTTTTTCTCTCGACTTTGTATCTAATTCTTGGAAAAGCAATTAGATTTTTTTTTCCAAATTGATGAATTCCATGTAATAATTTTTTTGAGTGAACTGACTTCATATGTTATTCATGTGTCTATCTTGATCTGGATGTTAGGAGTGGAGCTGCCCTGAGGCTGGTGAAGTTCTGAAAAGAAATTTTGTACCTGACTGGCCATTGCTTGCAACTTACCTGATTAGCGAAGCCAGTCTCATGAAGGCTTCGAGATGGAATAACTATATCTCAGCCTTGCCCCGCCAACCCTACTCGCTTTTGTATTGGTGAGCTCATTGACTTGTTCACACAATGAAGTTTTTTGAAACCTTTTTTTTAAAAAAAATTTATATATATTTTTTTATTGTAGAAGGGTATACTCTCAATTTTTTTCCCTACAGCCTCTATGTATCATTTCAGGACACGCTCAGAACTAGACACATATTTGGTGGCTTCACAGATAAGGGAGAGGGCAATTGAAAGGATTACTGACGTAACTGGAACGTATGGATCCTCTTGTCTTGTGATTTTTGTTCACATGTTATATGGATCTGGTTGTTTATGTGTTTATATGGATTTATATTTGTATGCTCTTGCTCAGTTTCACTAGACGTGTCTTTGATTGGATGTGCAGATACAATGATTTAAGGCTCAGAATATTTTCCAAATATCCTCATTTATTTCCTGAAGAGGTACTAAAGCATCTCAAATTTGTGGAATTTGTTCAATTTTTGAACTTCTGCTTCAGATTATAATAGCTTCACATAGAGAATATCTATAGAGATACCAGTAACTTAACTGCGATGTGGATCTATTTGAAATCATGCACCGTTTAGTTTGATATAGGGAACCTTGGCTCTTGGGGAGCTCATGCATGGGAGATAGATTAACCATTCATCAATACCAACTCTGTTTGATGCATGCAATTGATCAATCTGTTGGATCTTTTTGGATTATTCAGCATATTTTTCTTACCGTCGAGAAGCTGGCAACAGTTGGAATGATTATCATTTAATGGTTATTTTCTTAGTTGGCCCACATAATTGGTGTATTCACATGCGTGCATGTGTGCCAAGCTATTTAAGATGCTCTTCATTGCATGCTTGGTCTTTATGATTTGCCTTAATTATAACTTACATTTAATCATACTTTCTAATATGAGCTTTTGGGGTACAGAAACATAAATATATCCTCCTGATATATTGAGAAATAAAATAACATTATTTTTGTTTCCACATTCTATTGCATACTTTTCATTATTTTTTGTGCCCATTACTAAGATAATATTATTGTTGTTTATTGCAATTTTACACATGTCTAACTGCAGGTATTTAACATGGAGACATTCAAGTGGTCCTTTGGCATACTCTTCTCTCGCTTGGTAAGGAAACCTCTTTTCAGTCACTTGATTATCCTTTCCCAATTTTGAAATAATGAGAATTGGAGGTGTCTATTATTAAGTTCACATTGTTGGATTTGGCTTTGTTATTTGCTGTCATTTCAGGTTCGGTTACCCTCCATGGATGGAAGGGTTGCCTTGGTCCCTTGGGCAGACATGCTTAATCATAGCTGTGAGGTATTTTTATTTTTTATTTTCAATTGTTCATCTAGTTGCATAATATTTTCACAATTAAACTTCTACTAGAGCTTTCTGCTTTGAATGCTTTAGGTGGAGACTTTTTTGGACTATGATAAATCCTCACAGGGAATTTTTTTTACAACTGATCGACCATATCAGCCAGGTGAGCAGGTAAACAAGTATGAAGACTTTAATCCATTGACTGTTTTTTTTTTTAATTAATGTCATGGGAGTGGAACTAGGTATTAGGAGGGTCTCCATATCTCTAACAAAGCATGCTATTATAGTGCATTGAAATATATGAAAAATGACAATATTACCAGTTGCTTTTCTTTGAAGGAAAATGCTAACAAAACTGCATGTGATGTTTCCATACTCGCTCTATGTTTCTATATGATTTTTCTGATACTTAGTATGGAATTTTTAAATTGCATTTAAATTCCATCGCTCCTTGAAGCTATTATTCTTCTATCTGGTGCCAAACTTTTAGTCGTCTTCTTTCCTTTCTCTGTCTCTGTCTCTTTCTCTCTCTCTGTGTCAGAGAGAGAGAGACACACACACACACACACACACACACACGGATAAACACACTGATGAGCATTGTCATCAAGGAAGGATTCTTGAACATCAACCTGTAAAAATGTAAGCAACATATCAAACATTACAGTAGGCTATTGCTGTTGAAACTTTTGACCTACTTAATGTATTGTAACAGATTTCCATGGTAAAATTGCTCAATGTTTACAGTAGCTAGTAGCATTGTCTGGGCTCTTTCATTAGATTTCTTGTATGATTTCACTGCAGGTTTTCATATCATATGGAAAGAAATCTAATGGTGAACTATTGCTGTCATATGGTTTTGTTCCAAGGGAGGGCGCCAATCCAGCTGATTCTGTTGAGTTGTCATTGTCACTTAACAAATCTGACCAATGTTATAAAGAAAAGTTGGAAGCCTTACAGAAGCATGGCCTGTCAGCGTATGTGTCAATTTCCATGGTCGCTTCACTATTGTGTTTGACTTCAGTCTTTAGATTTGTCTTTCCATTTTTATGTATCACATGGAACTTATAATGTTGGTTTATGAGAATTCTAAATTCAATTTTAATCGGTTGAATTGTCACTCCTTAATATTATTTAACATGAAACCACATTCTATACTTCACCATTATGACGATATTTTTGTCATATGCTATATGCATTGTAACCACTAAAACATCCGTGTTTATGATTAATATGTGATCTTTGTGTGCAGGCCTTGGTGTTTTCCTTTGCAAATCACTGGTTGGCCATTGGAGTTAATGGCGTATGCATATTTAGCAGTCAGCCCACCAAATATGAGTGGACAATTTGAAGAGGTTTGACATTTCGATGTATCAAACTATCAATCAAATTTTGTGTAATTTGGGATGTGTCTTAACATAAAACTTGGTACTATCTAAAGCATAAAAAAGGTTGTATAGCTATCAGAATATAAAGGAGTATCCTTAATCCTTATATTTCTAACTGTATGCTTTCCTGCCATTTTATTCTGAGTTTTTCAGATGGCTGCTGCAGCATCAAATAAGACAGCTGCTAAGAAGGACATAAGATATCAAGAAATAGAGGGACTGGCATTACAATTTATCTTGGATAATTGTGAATCAAGCATATCAAAATACACCAAATTTTTGCAGGTTAGAAATTCCTATTCAGTTATAAAATGGTAGTTGAGATATTTATTCTGTTCATTTAGATTGTCAGTTTTTAGAAAATAATTATGAATTTATCTGAAAAACATTCAGATCAGCCAGCCATGCTTTATGTGCATGGACACTTAAAGTTATGTTCCATTTGGCTTTGTGACATGCTCTCATTGCTTTGGATGTATCTCTCTCTACAGGGAAGTGGGTCGATTGACTTAGATGTCACATCTCCAAAGCAAATCAACCGGAAATTATTTCTGAAACAACTAGCAATAGACCTGTGTACCAGTGAGCAGAGGATCCTATTTCGTGCACAATATGTAAGCTTACATGTTCTAACGATTTCTTTTAGAATCGTCATCCTCATTTTGCTATGACTTCCCAGCGAGCGTTTGTAAAGTTGGGCTCACCAATTAATCGCCCTGTACTAATATATGATGATGATGATATATGCATTATGGCACCATCCCTTATGAGTACGTGACAACATATCTGCATATTACAGTAAAATATTTATGACAAATCATTTACAACCATATATCATCTAAATCCTCTGAGATCTTGTACCTGGATAGGAAAGAACCAGAAGCTCACTGTTAAAGGATTTATAGGATGATGTAGAAATGTAACATATTATAGTTTCCAAGATTTGATATTTCACAGTTGTTGATTTGATGTCATTTGCAATCTTGGATCCAGATATTGAGAAGGCGGTTGCGGGACATGAGGGCTGGTGAACTGAGGGCTTTGAATCTATTCGATGGGTTCAGGAGGCTTTTCAAATAAGAAGTTTAAGAATGAACTATATTGATACATTTTTACAGAAGAACTACTGTATCTCACAAGGTACCTCCCACAATCTGGTTTACTGCAGTCATTCTTTTGGACTGTAAGTAATGTATCACAAACAATATGAATATCCCTATAAAAGATATATATATATATATATTTTGGGAAGCAAAGGTAAGTGTTACTGTGTAAATTGGAGTATTTACAGAATATAGACCATACAGTAAAAAATACAGAATAAAATTAGACACAATGAGATGTCTTGGGCAAGATGTCTGATTCGGTTAAGTAACTCAACTCTACCATCTAAAATTTCTTTTATCTAATGATCCAAATGATCTTGCATGCTCAATATTTTGCCATTACCTACAAAATCTCATTTTGCAGGAGCCCAGAATTGCCCAGAAAAGATCGAGATTGATTATGAAACAAAACAGAGGTGGCTAAAAGGATTTGGGTTAATCTACTTTAAACTCGATGAGTAACCGACTGTTCTTCTTATGAGGTAATGAAGTCGGCCGGTCATTTACTATATACAAGGCGCATATTATGAAACTTTCACACTGGGTATATTACCATATTAATCCAAAAGGCCAAGATGGTGTCGACATAGCTTGATGGACATGAATCATTTTTGCTAGATAGCTATTTTACCAGACTTTTACGTGAAAATGCAAGAAGGAAAAATCTCCAGTGGTCCGGTATTTCCAAATCCAGTCTCATTTATTTTGTTTCTTTTTGTGGTAATTGGGAATTAATATTACTTAGCTAGTCCAGCAGAGGCGATTAGACGTCCTGCCAATAACATCTGCAAAGAGCAATCCCTTGAAATTTTAGATCCCATCTTCTATGTGAGGTCTAACTTAAACCATCTGGTATGATTTAACTCCATGTCAGCTAGGCCAAATTTATTTCATATCAGCTGGGCCACTCGCTCTCCTCTATGAAATCTGCTGTACCAACGGTTGGTACGTGTAGACCTCCGTGTATAAAGCGAATGCATTTCCGCTAGAGCTAGAATCCGGTGATAGCATGATATCATCGGCTGGGATGAAGTATGGATGTGTGGGCCCCTCCTAACATGGGCATCCATCCGTGCGCTTCATACCGGCACCATTGAGTGGTACCAAATGAAACCGTCTCGTATAAATTTATCATATGCACGTGCTACGTTGTAGATAAAATAGATATTACATGTATAGGGTTGAAATCTTACGTAATGATTTAGTGTTTGACAGAGTGAGGCAGCCATGAAATGCTGTCAGGTGGAATATCTTCTTATCCGTATTTTTTCCTTCCCGTAGATCTTTCTTCTTGTACCCACGTCAAAATACTTCACATAGCTATAGATTTCATCCCCACGGCTTAGGTATATGATGAAATCGTCTGCATGTTTATCGGAATTGTCCCTGCTTTGGCCGTGAGATGAGATTTGGCCGTGAGATGAGATGGTGACGGGTGGAGTATCTCACTTCACATGGTGCGGCCAATGCAGGGGACAAAGTAAAGATAGCAAAAGATTCCATCCCGTGGACAAAGATTTGAACCGGTACTCGACTAAACTCCCGCGGTTTTCTCCCAACTGCAGTTCAACTCATTTCACAGATTATAAAAAACCACACGTAGGAAAAGCCGGTAACAAATCCTCTTCGTGAAGAAAACTGGCGTACGGCGAGTCATAAAACCTTCTTTAATTAGGATGCCTTTCGAACATCAAACAAGGGTAATACGTACAGACAACCCCTAAAAAGTATCCCACTACCAGTGGGAGTGAAAGATTCACGCTTTACAAGGTTTTTAAGATTTCGCCTTCGAAATGAAGCCGAAAAACCCTAATTCCAGCAACACCTTGCCGTCAACTTTGTTCTCAGGCCTCGATTTCCAAGCAGAAGACGGCGCCTGGTATGGTGTTCGCTTGACTCTCCGTCAAGAAATTCTCACCGTGATGTACTGTAATTTCTCGGACGCGTTCGATGAGAGATTTGACGCCGGAGATTTCAAGAATCTGGAAGAGGTGGAGGAATTCAAGAAGAGGTTTCGGATGACTTCGTCTCAGTTGCAGGATAGCGAGTGCTCCAAGGTGATGGAAGGCGTGGCCGTTTGCGCTTCTCATAAGTTCGGAGAGGATGACGTTCGGTTCTACGATGCAGTTATTGAATCAGTAGAATTTCCGAACTCAATTAAGAAAAATTATGTCTAGATTATCTTTTCTTTTCTTTTTGGCCTTTTTTTTAAATCTGATTTTAGGCTCGAATTGGAGATCTTGCAATTTAGCATTGTCTTCTCCTTTATTGCTGAATTTATGTTCTCGCATAAATTTCAAATTCTTCCTGTTTCTCTTCTGAATTTGACTGCGGTTGTCCTTTATAGAATCGACATTATGAGTTTGGGGTTCTTGGAAGTTGGAAAATCTCTTTGAATAAGAGTTTGAAAATTTTCTCCCTGTAACTAATATATATTGTTGTTAGTCTTTGTTCTGGTTTCTTTAGTTTTTCTCTGAAATACGCTTGAGGGTAAACTATTATACGCAATTTCAATTTTTCCTTTCAATGAGAGAAATGTTGGGAATTGCAGGATTGTTGTTAAAAACTGGAAACTCTGATAGTGGCCTTATTATGGCAGGTACAATATAAAGAACATTCTTATTCTGAAGAGGAAGAGGAGTGTTTGTGCTCCTTTGAGGTTTTATGGCAACATGGTCCTAATGCTGGGGTTAAGACATCTACTGGTATTGAGGACATTTGCTTAATCAAGTCTTGGAATGTGGAAGATAATCCTATATTGGCTTCATTTTTAAAGGCTTCAAGAGATAAACATAAGAGTTCCTCCCATAACTCTGGTTTTATCTCAGATGTTAAAGATGGTAGCTTTATTTACGATTCCTGTGGATCAAGTGTTAAAAAAAAATCAGGCTTACCTGTAAGTGAGCACCAGGCAAGTAATTCTGGGTGAGAAGTCTGTGGAATGCAAAAGCTTACTTGTTCAGCACTTTAACTGTTGTTTTTAGAAGCAGAAGTTAGGATCATAAGTACCAATTTGCTATTCAGTGTTTACTGATGTTTGATTTTAGCTATGCTTTATCTTCAGGAAAGCAAGAGCCCTAAGCAGTCTGCTAGTGCAGCAAAGGCATCAAAAGGTCCTTTTCCAGTCCTTCCCTCCACCAAACCACACCCCTCCTTCTCCTTTCCTTTTTGGTGCTGTTAATCCCAAGGTTGGTAAAACGCCTAGGGAAAAGTACACAATGGACCTGCCTATGGCCTAGGCAATTAAAAATCAGTTATGCAATAAGCCTTAAAGTAATTCCTTTTACATTATTTCCATGTATCAAGTTGAATAACATACACTATATTTTATAAAAGAAGGATAAATGTGGTATGTTTCCTACCAACATAGGTGAAGAACTTAGAATGAGATGAATTTTCAATTAAATAAAAATTAAAAAATTATAAACTTATTTGATTAGGAAATCATAAAACAACTAGCAAGTTTAAAGGTCACTTACATGCCATTCTATTATAGGAATTCGTGAGATTGTATGGTTCATGAGTCAAATAAACATGTTAATTAATTACAATACATCATATTAAAAGATGCATGAAACAGATCTATTAAAATAGTAAAATAAAAAACACATTATTATCTATTCTTTTATATAAAGTTAACATGCAAAATTCTAGCGTGGTGCCTTTTCTTTTCTGAAGAGTGCACCTTAACATTTCTGTAAAGCTTTTGATTTCTCAGACAATTATTCAGGTTCTGTTTTTCCATTTTTCTATGTGCAATACTGCATGTGCTGTTCGCTAGCTGTGATAAAAATAATTAGATTTGGCACTAAGAAAACAAAAAGTATGAGGGTCAGGTATTTCTAAAAGAAAAACAAGAAAAAATTATGGACAATAGTGTATAAACAAAAGGGAGTGAGAGAGAGGAACAATAAAAAGAAATCCTAGAACCCTAGGCGACAATGATCAATGTTAGGGCCACGAAGGGAAAGATAGAGTCTTAATTACTTTTCCAGGTGTCTAATCGTTTCCCATTAAGTGAAATGAAGCTGTATTTTTACAAATAAAACAAATGTTTGAGTTAATATCTATTAATTAATAATTATTTTTATACAATAAGTAATAATTTCATATGAAGGACATAATATGTAATGTTTTGTAACATATGTTGGAAAAGAAAAAAAAAGCAACAATGATGTGATTAATTAGGTTAAGTGGTTGCTTGGCTCAAAATCACGCCTATATGGTTGCTTAGATGTAAAAGTGGTTGCCTCGAAGATTAGAGCTGTAAGTAGGGTGGGTTGGGTCGGGTTCTGATGAGTTTGGGCTCAGCCCAATCTAAGATCTACTAGCCCAAACTTGTCATTGGCCTTCCCTAAGCCAAACCCAACCCTAACATTTTTATTTGAGTTTGGGCTGGGTTTGGGTCGGCCCAAACAAAATATACAAATTATAAACTTGCAAACTTTGCAAGGTAAATTTTCTTGGTTAGAACAAGCCCCTTGCAATGTTAAATTTTATTGGTCGACCTTTTACCTGCAATACTAAAGTATATGTCATTTCACTGTTAAATTTTGCCAGCTCATCCAAGGTGGCAACTTAAATAGTACATATAGCATAAACTCGGACAGAACATATTGTGGGGTGGAACCCCTCCTCATCTCTAATGTGTCAAAACAACTGGATTCAGATTGTTTAGATTAAAGAGCAAGCATTCATGATACTGTTATTATGTGCTTCACTCCCATGACTTTGGCCCATTCTGGCATCAAATACTCTGTGAGTCCAACCTGCCCCATAAAACTAAGAGCATAGCTATACAATTGTATTATATTTTATTATATTGTATATTTTATTATATTGTACTTTGTCCTGCATCTGAATATCCTTTAGAACTTCATAACATCAAACCATATACAACCGCTCCAGTTTACTATATCCAGGACATTACTCATCAGTCAATACATACTAATTGTGATTGTTTAGATCTGTATAGTGGGCTATGTATGAGAAACAGAAAACGAATGACATACTAAAAAAAAGGAGAGCAAATAAATGAACTGGTGGGAACTCCTTAGTGGCATTATCTCAAAGACTATTACTCTAAATAAATGCCCAATTCTAACACCTATGTTTTTCTACAATATTCAAAATGTTCCTCTAAAATCTGACCTATATGAGCCATGAGAAGATAAGTATTTATGTTCCTACAATCACATAAAACATAACTTGACTTAAATATAAGTAATTACTTACATATATGCATGAGAGTATGTATATAAACTCAACTTCAACTTCGGGCTTTTTGGGTTGTACAACATGAGCCCGAACCCAACCCAAACTCAACTTTGAATTATACAGAAAACCCAGCGCAAACCCAAACCCAAACTCAATGCTCAGTTTGGGCTCTTATTCGGGTTGGGTTGGGTGGTCTGGGCTAAATTTACAACTCTATAGATGATGCTGGCCTAAGTGAGCATCACCAAGTTCCTTAGAAAAAAGAGGAAAAAATTCTAGTTGTTTCGGTGCCCGCCTTTAACAAGATTGTTTAATACCATTCATAAAAATGATCTAAGTTCACACACACACACATACACACACATATTCTTTTTAATACAATTTTTTTTTGGGCAAGACAGGGAGGATTATCGATCAATCGGATATGATTGGACAGGATACAGACTTGGGAGGGGAAGCTTTTCATTCTGAAGGTCTTGGAGAAACTGGTGCTCAGCATTTTATATTGATAGAGAACTTGGAGAAGGATTTATCTCCGATGACGGTCATAGAGTTCATACGTGGCCAAACGTATATTGCACCACAAGCATATATCTTTCCTAGCTTGTCAACAGAGCCATATACAAGGGGAGCCATCTTGTTAGAAAGCAAAGAAAATCTTAAGAAAGTATATCACTTTTTGGACAATCCTGACCATATTATTGTATCCTCCCGAGGAAGGTAACTATCATTATTATTCCATACATTATTATAGTATCAGAAGTTGGACTTATTCATAGGAATAAATTTCTTTATTCATTTTCCTGATTTGTCTGTTTATCTTGTGTTTATCACCAATGTCATGATTTATTTGATTTCTCAATTTCAAAGCTTGGAGGATTAATAATTTCCCGAGTGCTCATGGAACAAGAAACCTTGTGGCTTTTATTGTTGATTTGAAGTTGTAATCCTTTGATAGGAATAATGATTAAAATTCTACATTGACTTGTCTAAACTGTAAGATTTCTTAATCGAATTGGTTATTTCACAACTATTTTAGAAGTCAGTGTTTTTTGAAAATTTTAGACTATTAATCTCTGAAAATAACTTTAACAAATGAAATGAAATTGAATTAAGGATCATGGCTTTTGTTAGAGTTTCCTACCATGCATTGGAACTATGGCTCTCTGGTTTGCGGTTCAAAAGGCTGTTGCATGCTCAGTGTAGCTCCCTTCCTGTCCCCAGCATATATGCATTTACTTGGCATGCAATGTATCAGTTCTCTTAATTCCCAAGGCCTTTGGTCCTACACGCTATTTAGCAGCTATTGGGCTGTTGATTATTTATTGTTGAAACTCATTTATCATTCATCAACTTCATTGAGCTAATTGGTTGTTTGCTAGCTTTTAGGATGGCATGGGTTTAATCTATATTAATGGGCTTGAGTATAGGCGTTGCCATATCTACTCTTTTGTGGCTTAGGATAATTTTTTGATTGAATTTTTTGTTAGCTTCTCTTGATGGGATATGGCAAAAAATTTTCCAATCCACCAGTGGTTTTTCATCTAAAAGGTGTCATTTACTGCCAGCAGTCGGAGATAAGAAAGGTTAATTGAGTATACCTGTGTTTGCTCGTTTCTAAAGACTGATCAATCCAGTGAGAGCATATGGTCACATATTTGACAAAGTCAAAAAAAATTGTGGTTCTTATATCTAAAACAAATTCTTCTTCTTCATCATCATCATTAAAAAAAAAATGCTAAATCACGAATTTGCAGAGATGTCAAATTTGGCTGCACTAGGTTTTGATTGCTGGGGATGAATACATAACACTCATTCAGAAAGGGAGGTTTCTTCAAGGCACTTGTAATTTTTGACTCGTGAAAGTAGCTGATGGTATAGTCTCAGAAATGCACCTGCTTTGTTGCTAATTTGTTTTTTTTTTCCTGGGTTGTAGCACAAATGAATTGAAAGGAACCTTGTATGATGCTCTTTCTCTTATGTTCATGATCCCTTTTTAATGTTGGTTATTAGCACATAAAAGTGGTCATTGCTTGGAAACTTGCAAGCTTTTGGTGTTCGGACTTGCTCATGTTGGAGTCTATTAATTGACCACTGACTGTTTATTTGTTCATAAATTTCCTGCAGGCCATGGGTGATAACTGAAAAGCTGTTAAGACGTGGAACTTTTAGAGCAACATTTGGGAGCTTAATGCCTGAACTGAAGGTTAGTTTTCTAGTAATGCTTAGTTATAAAGAAATGTAGTATTTTGAGGGTTGCCATTTATTCATATTAGTATGGAGGATAAAGCAACTTAGCCACAATAGGCACTTTCATATGTGTTTTACCGTGTAAACCAGGTTGTTAAACCATTAATACAACAATATGTTTTCTCTTTGATGGAGCGCTACTTACATCTTGTAAATGAGATACTACAGCGCTCAACTTTTGGTCGGATGGTCATGGGTGTTTCCTTTTCCAAGCCCGTCTCCCTATTAAGATTATTCTGTATTTTTGGAAGACAGTGCTGTTTGGATCATGCCACTGGTTTTTTATATGTAGGAGACTGCACTCACCTGATCTTGTGCATGCGAACCATGTGTGCATTGCTTGTAGAGGGCATCGCTTTCTCCATCCTCCTTGAAGTGATTATGAAGTATTAATACTCTGCTTATGAGTAATTGTCTGTTACCATTTGCTTAGTCTTGTTATGTTAATTTCAGGACAAATACAGGAACAGGAGCTCCAAACTTTCTGATAAGATAAAGGTTGCTCACTTGGGAACTGAAGAATACAATAAAGCTAAGCTTATGAGGGAATTATTCATGGATTTTGCAGAACACCTACAGCGACTTCACACAAGATTAGCATCAGAGGAGAGAGAAATTTTGAAGTCATCCTAATTAGCTCAAGATCCGCTGGAAGTGAAAAGGTAAACTTGTAGCTTCTTGTTAAAGTGAGGATTTGGTGCCCAGGTCAAAGTAGTTGTTGAGGAGTCCTTGGTAAATGATATCTTCGTGTCTCATCCCTATTGGGACTTAATGGCTGTGATGTACACATGGTACACACTGAGTGCTGAAGAGCCACCGTCTATTGAATCTCAACAAGGCCATCTTTCTGGTCTATGGTTCTAAGTATCTGGACCTTTTTTTTCTTCTTTTTTGGCTTTTGCTTTAGTTGCCCTGTTATTCAGTTAGTGAGACTGAATTTTCATGGTTTCAGATATCTGATCCTCAGGTTAAATTAATTCATTAATCTAGTTGGGGGAGCCTCTTGTGTGGCATGGCTAGTTGAGCAGAGTGTTTTACTTGCTTATTATATGTTTGTTTTATCATCATGGTTGTCGACATAAACCATTCGGCAACACGAGTCTTCTCTCCATCCCGCTCTATAAAAAATCATATCTTTAGTTAATTTATATTTGTGTAAGTCTTGTTTTATTAACTCTATTCATATCTTCTTAAGTCTTCTTGTTGATCTCTTAGGCTCTTCGATATGCATCATCTACTACCTTAGGGTTTATCCCTATGTCTCTGCTTTACAAGTCCAGACCACTTTAACCTACTCTTTTTAAGTTTTTTCCCAATACATGCTATGCCTAAGCACTTTTGAATATCATAATTTCTTACTTTGTCTTTTATAGTTTTGCACCCTTCCAAAAAGTTCAATTTTTTGCATATGTTTATTTTATAACTCGGTGCATTTTTTCCAAAAAAGGATAATAAAGGTTTAGGAAAAAGGGAAATCTGTTCAATATTGGTGCTTCCATGATCATAAAATTTTCTGCTGCCAGTTTTCAAAATTTTTTTGTCTCTCTCTCGGGAATCCTCCTAAGGGGAAACATGAATATGTTCTCTTTCCCAATGTGAGTGACCAGGTATGCTGCCTGTCAGAGCATAGAAGTTTGTGATGTGTGAGAACTAGCTGAGTTTGACTGTTGTGGAGCGTCACAACATGCAATAAATTTATTCTGTTTATTTTTGATGGTTTGGCTGGAAGATTACTGTTTGGGTCTCATCATAATCTTTGGATGTTTGATTGTTACTTGATCATCCGTGATGGGTTCGCTGCTGATGGTCATGGTCATGTGTAAAGCTTTTTCAGGGAATTTAGTAGAGCAGAATCAGCTAGAATGATGTGGGAGGATGTTGATTGCAAGAATCGTTTTGTAATATATATATATATATTTTGGTGGATTTCAGCAAAGGGTTCAGTTAAGAGTAGCGTATTGGGCATTCTTACTTTGTCGATCAGTCCAGTTTGTATAGGTATCTGTTCATCTGATTGTATCCTGCTTGCCTGTATTGCACATTCCATTGAAGAAGCTGTACTTTTATGTGAAATTAGAACAAACTTGTAACAGAAAACAAGATATATGCATATAGAACTGATACTGGGTGTTTCTGCTTATCAGGTAACCATTAACAAAGTTTGTTCCTACAAGGAACAATTTGAGATTCATTAATGAAAATTTCCTTTTTTTTTATTTATAAATTCTATTTTAAACCTATTCCCAATCTGAAAAAAGAGAGTATGGTTAACCAATACCCTTTACAACTGTATTGTCGAAACTATCTCATGCAAAGTGTCGAGACCTGATTCAAGTATTAGACGTAAATTTGGATCTCAGTGCGAAGCAGCAAAACTTGAGCATTGTGAGTTGGGATGAGGCTTTGTCTCTTGTTCCATCTTTGCTTAGGAATGACATCTGCTGCAGTGGCCGTGACATGCTGTCATGTGGAGAATCACTTGTGTTTTTCATTGTTTTGTATGGGACCTATTTGAAAAAACACAAGCCGTGAGATGCTCCACATGGCAGCATCTCATGGCCAATGCAGTGTTTATATTTCATTCTATGCCTACAATTAAGTAATGTGCAGATTTTCATGCCGCCGCCGGCAGTGTAAATGGATTCTACTCAGAATCACTGAACAAGAAAGATCAATGATTCCATCAAAAAAAAAAAAAAAAAAAGAAAGATCAATGATATTTGTCTAATAGCACAAGGACACGCTCAGGAGGGTTTGTCTTGTTTAATCATCTTTTTTGTTTAGACTTTCTGCTCTTTTTTGGTCCCATGGGGCGTATCCCCATGCGAGACCTCTTATAGTAGCTTTACATCCACGGTCCACGATTTTGCGGAGCTAAACTCCAAAACGCGACTGTCGTCTTCAGCTCAGAACGTGGACGAAACGTCAAGATGCATGAATCCAGAAGGGAACGAAATAATGGGTAGACAGTGTGGACTGCTAAATGTATGTTGACTGGAGAATGAAAAATTTCCTACCAGTCTTCAACTACTGTTCAAATTAGTCCAATATTAATTAACTAATAATAATATTATTATTTTGCATTCTAATGATTAATATTACAGTGGTAATTAATTAATATTTCTGTGGTTTGCTTCTCAATATTCAACAGGTCTGATTCGATTTTTTTGTGGACAGGAGACTTAAAAGTCGCACAATGCCCTGTAGACACGATTTCCTACACTGGGTAAAAAGGCTATGGAAAAATTATGAATTCTTGTCACAGAATTAGTCCTGATTAAGTATAAATAAGAAACTTAGATCTGCAAGTCTTTTTAAAATCGTTGGTTGCCAACGCACAACGCACATCTCAGTATATTACATAAAGTGGAAAAAATCTAATGCTTGGGTAAATACTTGGGGTTATTTGTCAGCCATACATGCATGCCATTTGAAATCTCATTATCATGATTAGTGTTGAGTTACCTGGTAGACATATGTCCTGGCCATGGATAAGATTTTTCCTCTCTATATAAGAAGATACTATGGTATCGTCTGGTCATTAGATTGGAAGCTGTGAGAGAGAGAGAGAGAGAGAGAGAGAGAGAGAGATATGGAGAGAAGTGGGGAAGGGGGTGGGTGTCTTCCTCTTTTTGAGACAAGAGAAGCAAAGGGTAGAGTTGCTCATAAGTTGTTAGCATTTACAACTTTCGTGGGTATTTGCTCGATTTGGATTTACAGGCTAAGTCATGTCCCAAGGGCAGGAGAACCGGGAAGATGGGCTTGGATCGGATTGTTTGTAGCCGAGCTCTGGTTCGGTTTATATTGGGTCATTACTCAGTCTGTTCGTTGGAAAATTATCTACCGTTACCCTTTCAGGGAAAGGCTCACACACAGGTAATTAAAGCTCATCTCATACGCATTTTTTTCTCCTTCTTCCAACCTTTTCCATGATCCTTACGGCTGTGTTTGGAACCTGGATTGGGGGAGAAAAGATCTTGTTCGGTTTAGACGAAGGAAACTGAGATTTTCTTTCCAAAAGATAGGAATTTTGAAAGAAAAGAGAATTCATTATCACTTATCACTATTCACACCACCCACCCACCCAACCACTAGCACCATCCACCACCAGTACAACCCACCACCACCCACCATCATCCGACACTACCACCCATCACCACCACTCACCACCATCACCGCCCACCACCACCCACCATTGCCAACCACCACTAGCTGCCACCACCACCAACCACCGATCACCACCACCACTAACCACCGCCACCATCGTTTACCAACACCACTACTGCCTGCCACCACCAGCCACCACCACCACTAGCTCCCACCACCCAAACCCATCATCTTATTAAAATATATTTTTCTTTTTTTCTCATTTCTTGTCTCATCCAAACATAAAAAAAGGAAAGAAAATCAATATTTTTCTTTTCTTTTTTTTCCTTTTTAGTTTTCTTTTTCTTTTCTCCCCAAATCCAAAGGCTCCAAACACAGCCTACACGTTCCCAAAAATTATTTGTTTGACTCTTTATAGTCTCTGCAAAACAGATATGGGGAGGAGTTGCCGGGCGTGGACATTTTCGTGTGCACAGCAGACCCCAGTATAGAGCCACCGACGATGGTGATCAACACCGTTTTGTCGGTCATGGCATATGACTACCCCCCACAGAAGCTGAGCGTGTATCTCTCCGACGACGGTGGGTCAGATCTGACGTTCTATGCTCTGGTAGAGGCCTCTCGTTTCTCTAACCACTGGATACCCTTCTCCAAGAAATTTAAGGTGGAGCCTAGGTCGCCGGCAGCTTATTTTGCGGGCAAATCTAGCGCACCAGATAAGCCGAACACCCAGGAGTGGTTCACCATCAAGGTACATATACATAAAGAGTCATAAGACTACATCCGCTGTTTTGCTTACATTTGAATTTTTGAAAGTCAAAGTGTTTATTTTTTTATATTATTAACTTTCCAAGTTTTTTTTTTCTTTTTTGTTAAACGAAGAAAGGGAGGAAGGTTAACTTTCCAAATTTTTTTTAAGAAAAAGGTATATTTTACCATAGGAAAATAAGAATTTATTTTCCGAATAAATTAGTAAATCAAGATGATGACGTGTTTAATGGAAGCCTATGGAGATTGGAGCCACTCCGTGTTTAGTGGCTTCTTTCATAAGAGGTTTTTGCGAAAAAAAAATTTTGATTTTCAAGATGATGATCATGACCACGACTACAATGACGGCGGAAGAGGGTGACTGTGGTGGCGGCCGGTGGTTCACAGCAACAACGGGGAAAAAATGGTGGTCCAAACCGAACAAAAGTCAGTTTTGAGTCTCTATCAATTAGTCTGTTTTGGAAAGGTCTTTTAACGGTGCTATAATTCCCAGTTATATATTCCTAGAAGAGTTAGAGTTTCTATACATCGAATGAAACTGAATTTTATTTTTTCATTTTTTTTTTATAGAAATTGTATGATGATATGACGGAGAGGATTGAATCAGTAATCAGAACAGGGAGGGTTCCCGAAGAAATAAAGCAACAACATAAAGGATTCTCCGAGTGGAATTCAGGGGTAACAAAGCGCAACCACCAAACGATTCTCCAGGTACATGTTCTTGTGAGAGACTAAACACTAAACAGACAGACATGATCAGTGCATCTAATTAATTTCTGATGAGTTTCTTTTTTTAAATTATTTTCTTTCTTCCTTGTCAATATTGTTCTTAGGTTCTTATTGATGGAAGAGACCCCAAGGCTGTGGATACTGAAGGACAACCACTACCAACACTGGTATATCTAGCCCGTGAGAAGAGAACTGATCAATATCACCATAACTTCAAGGCTGGGGCCATTAATGCACTGGTAATGTACACGAATATATAGCTTACATAAGGAATTAATGAGAGGTTAAGTGTAAAATGGTAACTTGCTTGTGCAGCTGAGAGTGTCAAAGGAGATCAGCAATGGAGCTATCGTTCTCAACGTCGATTGTGACATGTACTCGAACGATTCAAAAGCATTGAAAGATGCACTGTGTTTCTTCTTGGATGAAGACAAAGGCCACGAAATTGCGTACGTGCAATTTCCGCAAAACTTCGATAATATACCCAAGCACGATATTTATTCTAATCTGATTCGGACAATTAACGATGTGAGTATTGAAGAGCATATGATATTTTAGAGTTAGATATGATTTTAAATTATCTCGTGATACTCTTGTTAACTCATTTACTTCATTGATTGATTATATACGAAGGTGGAGCTTTCTGGAGCAGATGGATGGGGTGGGGCTTTTTATTGTGGCACTGGATGTTTTCATAGGAGAGATGCTCTTTGTGGAAGGAAGTACTCTAAAGAGTGCTGGAAAGAATATTGGAACAGTATTGGGACAGAAAGGAAGGCTGAAAGAAGTGTTAGCGAGTTGGAAGAGACAGCAAAGGTCCTTGCAAATTGTGAATATGAGATTGGTACACAATGGGGAAAGGAGGTCTCTCTCTCTCTCTCTCTCTCTCTCTCTTTCTCTCTCTCTCCCATGGATATATGTGTGTGTGTGTGCATTCCTGATAAACGTTAGCATGTCTGTGGACTTGCAGATGGGATTGAAGTATGGATGTCCAGTGGAGGACATTCTAACAGGACTTTCAATCCAGTGCAGGGGTTGGAAACCTGTCTACTACAATCCGGATGTGAAGGGCTTTCTGGGTCTTGCTTCTTTTACATTGTCACAGACTTTGATTCAACACAAAAGATGGTCGGAAGGCTTCTTTCAGATATTCTTGTCGAAGTACTGCCCCTTCTTATATGGGTATGGGAAAATTAATGTCGGCCTCCAAATGGGATATTCTGTCTATTGCTTATGGGCTCCTAATTCCTTGCCAACACTGTATTACGCGGTTATTCCTTCACTCTACTTGCTCAAGGGCATACCCTTATTCCCCAAGGTATACCCTTTTTCCCAGAGACGATACCTTTAAGTGATCGACTCTTGCACTCTTACTTGGTCTTCTAACTTCTTTATCCATGTCTACAGATGTCTAGCATATGGTTCCTACCATTCGCGTATGTGTTCATATCGAAGAGCGCTTACAGCCTAGCTGAGGCACTTTGTTGTGGAGATACACTCATAACTTGGTGGAACCAACAAAGGATGTGGTTGATTAGGCGAACAACTTCATACTTATTCGCCTTCGTTGATACCATTATTAAACAATTAGGATTTTCTGAACTATCGTTCGTGGTCACTGCCAAGCTGGCTGATAAGGACGAGTACAAGAGATACGAGCAAGGGATAATGGAGTTTGGCACATCTTCTCCCATGTTTACTATAATATCAACCTTGGCTATGTTCAACCTTTTCAGTCTGGTTGGAGGGATCAAGAGAGTTACTATGGACAATGAAAGTAGGGTCCTCGAGAAGCTGTTCTTGCAATTTGCTCTTTGTGGGCTACTAGTTGTGGTTAATATACCAGTTTACCAAGCACTCTTCATCCGCAAAGACAAGGGTCGGATGCTGACTTCTATTACATTTACATCAATTGTATTAGCTTCGTTGGCTTGTCTGGTGATGCCCACATATTAGTAAAAGTCAGGGAACAATTTGGTAAGGATATGATGGCTAGGATGATCTCATAGCATTGATATGAACTTCTAATTATCCTTTTTGATGTTCATTTTAATAATGTTGTATGAGTTGCACTTGAGCATGGAGCATGGAGCATCTTATTATTACTATTTTGAAAAAATGCTCCGCCTATAACTTTTACAAGAAGTGAAAACAATAACCATGAGATCATCTATGTGGCAACATCTGACGCCAATGATACGAAATCAATGCATTAAATAATTGCAGAAGATTTCCCCACCCATGTAGTCACATTGGAATGGGATGAAATCTTGTGCTATGTTTATTTGAATTGCATGTTGTGAGATGTTGCCATGTTAAGCATCTCAAGGTTTCAGTGTTTTATCGTATAGACTCTAATTGAAACATTTACAATAATAATAAGAACATTGACTATAAGATGCTCTACATGGTAGCATCTCATAATCAAAGTAGGGGGTAATGCAAATCGGAAATAAATATATGAGAAGATTTCGTCACCATGGGAACAATATGAGGACAGAAATTGGCTGCACCCATGCACCACCCAAATGTGATTGGTGCATTCATTTAAAAAATTTTTTTTTCTCTTTCTTCAAATAAATCTATCCTATATTTAACGCCAAAAGGCCCCTTGGGAAGTGTTCCTAAAACAATTCACTTTTTTCCCAAAACAACCATTGGTAGTTTAGGGTTTCAATAATACAAGGCTATACCCGTCTAAATTCAATATTTTCGTTCAAAACTGAGTTAATTCATAACTTCTCCTCTCTCCATTCCCTCTCTCCATGTGCAAGTAGTGCCGCAGTGCTAGTTTTTTAAATGTGAATGCATCAATATGAAAGGGTGTATGTGTGCACAAGATATTGGGCGTAGATGATATGCTTCGGTCCTGTCTTGAAATACTAAAATTTGTAAGACTACTTTGTGATGCAATCCTATGTGGCCATGTCGTAGTTGCTATAGGTTGTACTTAGAGTTGGCAAAATGCGACCCAACTCAACGGGTCAACCTGAACCAACCCGAGTTAAACGGGGTTTGGGTTGATTCGTTTATTAATTGGGTTGGGCTAGTAATCGGGTCAACCTGATTACGACCTAACAACCCAACAGGTAACCCGATTAAAAAAAATAGTGACAAAAGTATCTCATCCTGACCCGATTAACCCTAACCCGACCCAAGTTCAGTACAACCCGATCCAATTAACCCCTAACCCTATTTTAATCATATTTTTTGAAAAGTAAAAAATAATAATAATAAACGGATTTGTAGGTTGAACCCGACCAAAATCCGACCTGTTGCCCTCGAGTTGTAGTCCTTGTCCAAGTGATTCACCCGTATCGGGAAAAAAATAATTCAGATTCAGTTGGTTAATTATCAAAAATTATAAATTAATATTATTTTCTAAAATAATTGAGATTCAGTTTCATTTTATTATTTTTGAAATTTTTTTTCAAAATATCTTAAAAAAGACTTGCAAATCCTACTTCTACTTGTACTTAAATGGGTGCAAAGGTTTTCAAAGTCTTTTTTAAGGGCATTTTTCGAAAAAAGTTTACACGAACAGTAAAATCATATTAAATCTTAATTATTTGAAAAAAGTATCATTAATTTGTAATTTTAAGAATTTGTAGATTGAATCTGAATTATTTTAAAAAGTATCACTAAAAACCAATTTTCCCTTAAATAAATTGCGTTTGGACCGAGCAGTTCAATTGCAGTATACTTTGTTCTGCGTTTGCATATGTGAGCGTGGGAGGGGAAGATGAGAGGGACGGGAAGAAATGGATGCCTCCGTCTTTTTGGAACGAAGGAAGCGAAGGATCGATACGCCTATCGGTTGGTTGCAGTTTCGATATTTGTGTGCATTTGCTTTACTTGGATCTACAGATTGAGTCATATACCAAGCGGAAGAGTCGGTGAGACCTTGATTTGGCTCGGACTGTTTTCTTCTGAGCTTTGGTTCGCTCTCTATTGGGTATTCACTCAGTCTGTTCGTTGGAAACGCGTCTACCGCCATACCTTCAAAGACAGGCTGTCTTGCAGGTTTGGGGATGATCTCTCTCTCTCTCTCCCTCTCTCTTTCTCTGATCTCTCCAATTTTTTTTTAATATATTTGTACTTGAACAGATACGAGAAGGAATTGCCGGCTGTAGATATTTTCGTGTGCACAGCCGACCACACGATAGAACCACCGCTAATGGTTATCAACACTGTGTTATCGGTCATGGCCTATGATTACCCGCCGGAGAAGCTGAGCGTGTATCTCTCCGACGACTTATTTTTCAACTTCAAACCCACTTGACTCCCCGATGGCCAAAGAGTGGTCTGCCTTGAAGGTAAGATAATCTTTTTGCTACATTTTTTCGCCCTAATTTTTATATCTTCTTAGTAGAAATGAGCAGAATCTTTCTTAATCGCATTTGACTTTGGTGCAATTCGACACATTCCTCACCACTAGGCAATGATAAGTGAAAAGCCGCCATTAGAATCGGAGTTTTATCCACTCCTTGAGGGGGGAGTCTCAGAGTCAGACAATGTAACTTCCACTTCAACCCTTCATTGAGGTTTAGAAGTGTTCCATTAAGACTTCAAAATCTCTTCATGTAGAATCCCGTTGATGTACACAAAACATTTTATCTTGTATGTATGAGCCCAGGCCAGTGTGTCAAAGACCATGATACCCATAAAATGAGAGTATGAGAAAAAAATAAAAAATAAAAAAATCCTGCACTTTGTAGAAGGTTCATCATGGGCAGATTTTGGTTTCTTGAAAGGGCTTGTATGTAATGAGCAAAGCCCAGGAGCTAATTCTCACAAATGTCTTGATATCATAGTTCTTCAAAAAAAAATTTTTTTTTTGGCACTTTTATTGGAAGAATTAAACTAAAGTTCAAGGGGGCACACACTCTTAATCTGGCACCTTAGACCAACTCGGCCATCTCAACAAAAAAAAGGGCACACGCTCTCAATGACAAAATTTTTACTTATCTCTGTACTCTGTAGCCAAAAACAAATTCATTAATCCAGCATCAATGGTCGTTTAGTGGTTCTAATGTACAGAGGTGTCCCTGCCTATTTGGTAGTCAGATAATTGAGATACTTGGATTTGTGTTTCTAACCATTTCAATTTTATTTAATACTTTTTTTAAATTCAAATCTTTTCCTCTTTTTCAATAATTTTTTAATTAGGAATCATATGAAGGCATGAAGAATTGTATTGAAACCACAAGTAAACTCGGTCGAATTTCAGAAGAAATACGAAGAAGACACAAAGGATTTATTAAATGGAGTTTGGGTTCGACTCAGCGTGATCATCCAGCCATTGTGGAGGTATTTAAACAATGATTTAATATTATAAAACACCAAAAAAGGAAAAAAAAAGGGAACCATTTTTTTATTATATGAAAATCCTTATCATCATTTTTTGTATCACAGATTTTAATTGACGGGAGAAATTCCAGGTCTGTGGATGTGGAGGGACAACCATTGCCAACTCTGGTATACTTGGCACGTGAGAAGAGACCCCAGTATCACCATAACTTCAAGGCTGGATCTATGAATGCAATGGTATGTTGTCTTCCTACATACAGTTATGTATAAATGCGTACATTGGGATGTACACGTGTAAAAAATAAAAAAATTATTCCTATACGGGGCACCCATGCATATACATTCATGGTTGACCAGAACTTGTTAGATATTGTTCTTTCTTGTTTTGCTTAATTGCATGCCTAAAACAGGTTTCATACAAGGTTAGCCATGATAGTGAGTAATTCATAAACTAATATAAACCTGTTGATTATATATATAGAGAAACAGGACACATCTCTAATTATAACCTTAATCCAACATGCAGATAAGGGTGTCATCAAAGATAAGTAATGGGTAGATTATTCTCAATGTGGACTGCGACATGTACTCGAACAATTCAGATTCGGTGAGAGATGCACTTTGTTTTTTCATGGACGAAGAGAAAGGCCATGAGATTGCCTATGTACAGTTTCCTCAGAACTTCAATAACGTCACTAAGAATGATATCTATGCCAGTTCAATGAGGGTAATTATTGAGGTGGGTATGAGAAAAATATTGGGTCTTGCAACTTGGTATTGTCATGTCTATATGTTTTTTTTGTTTTTACAAGTACTTGAAAGAGATCTTTCGGTTTTGTTAATTTTCTGTTATTTATCTCATTGAAATTGGAATACTGTGTGACAATTCAAAGGTGGAAGCTCCTGGATTGGATGGAAATGGAGGGCCAATGTATATTGGTACCGGGTGTTTTCACAGGAGAGAGAGTCTTTGTGGGATGAAGTATAGTGAGGAAAACAAATGTGAATGGAAGAGAGATTATGGTAGGAAGGTGGAAGCGATGGGTAGGAAGGTGGAAGCGAGTCCAATTGAATTAGAAGAAACAGCAAAGCTTCTAGCTAGTTGTACCTATGAGGAGAACACCCAATGGGGAAAGGAGGTCTCTCTCTCTCTCACTCTCACTCTGCCCTTCCCTCCCTCCCTCCCTCCCTCTCTCTCTCTAACCTCATGAATGTTGGTTAGCAGATGGGCTTGAAGTACGGTTGTCCTTTGGAGGATGTTATTACAGGGTTGTCAATTCAATGTAGGGGTTGGAAATCCATCTACTTCAACCCAGAGAGGAAGGGATTTATAGGCCTTTCTCCTACCACATTGTTGCAGTCACTGGTACAACATAAAAGATGGTCTGAAGGTAATATTTCTCTCCAGGTACTGTCCTTTGATATATGGGCATGGAAGAATCAATCTGGGACATCAGATGGCGTATAGTTTCTTCTGCTTATGGGCTGCTAATTGCTTTGCAACCCTTTATTACGTCACTATCCCTTCACTTTGTCTCCTCAAAGGCGTGCCCCTCTTTCCTAGGGTAAGAACTATCGGTAGAAATTCTACTTGTTTCTCCAAAATTCAAGCGAATGTGAAATTGTTTTTAAATTTGTGATTCTAACTATTGAATTATCTTCTGAATTCAGATTTCAAGCCTTTGGTTCCTGCCCTTTGCGTACATGATCATGGTTACAAATGGATTCAGCTTGGTGGAGTTTGTCTGCTCTGGAGGCACAGTCCAAGGGTGGTGGAATGAGCAAAGAATGTGGCTGTTTAAGAGGACAACTTCATATTTGTTTGCGCTAATAGATACCATCCTGAAGCTATTAGGTTTCTCAGAGTCAGCATTTGTCATCACAGCCAAGGTAGCTGAGGAGGATGTGTCCCAAAGATTCGAGCAAGAGATGATGGAGTTTGGGACCTCTTCTCCCATGTTTACCATTATGGCCACACTTGGGTTGATCAACCTATTTAGCTTGGTTGGGGGAGTTAAAAAGGTGATCATGAACTCGGGTGTTGATAACTTTGAGCTACTGGCCATGCAGTTTCTTCTTTGTGGGGTTCTGGTTATCATCAACCTACCTGTGTACCAAGGGCTCTTCTTCCGAAAAGACAAGGGTTCCATGACCACCTCTGTTTCCGTTAAAGCATTTTATTTTGCTCTATTGGCTTGCTTAATGCCATTTTTATATTAAGTTGTTAAAATTTATTCGGTTTCGTCTATGATTAAAGTGTATTAAACCAAGATGAAAAAAAGAAAAAGGAAAAAACTAAAAGCCTTAACAGAAGAATGACTATCGCCTTCAATCATTGTGATTAGATTCATTAGAGAAGATAAAGCTGAAAGTCCATTCAGTTCCACCTAGATCCTTGCATTCTGTTTTCATGGCCTTGTTCATTCCTCACTTTGAATACTTTGACCATTGTAGTATTTTTTCCCCTTTTCTGAAACTTGCTGTTATTAGTCGTATTGATGCATTGACTTGCTTTTGTTGGAGCAATTGCATTATACAGTATACAATATGCACATAACATATTTGATGAAATTCTTAGACAGGTTGATTAGTATTTGATTTCAGCGGTTAAATAAAAATGCTGAAATATAACTTGACTTGAGAGTGCTGAAAAGCACATATTAGGAGGCTGGGAACATTTTTAATTAGATTTTCCTTTTCAGTTTGGTTCGATTTATCTCAAAATTTTGGGTTAGCTCTGACACCGCCTATTTGGTTCGGCTTAAGAAGTTGCACAATTCGCACGCCTTTTTTTTTTTTTTTTTTGGGTAATAAGAAATCGCACCCTTATTTATTTATTTATTTTTGATAATAAGAAATCGCACCCTTACATCGGAGACAATGTGAGCTTGTATTTAATAATATCCGGGTCACACTAGACTACGAACGACACCACCAAAGCAACTGCACAAATGCCTAGCACTCTTAAAACGTGTCCGTTCCTGATGGGCCGTGCCGTGCCCAGATGCTCGGGCACAAAGCTTGTTAAGGCACGGCTCGCCAGGGATGTCGGCTTAGTGGGCGCCACGGCCCGCATTGATGTGGGCTAGTTGGGTCGTGCCTACGTGCCAGTCTGCCTGGCACGTAAATTTTTTACCTCAAAAAGTAGTTTTTTTTCCCTTTTTTTTTACAATTTTACCCCCTAACCTAGTTGAGATAGATGGGTGCTAACCTAGTTGGGATATACTTATATTATAGTAATGCAGTATTATTTTTGCAAGTGTATTATGTATAAGTATGGTTGTATTTGCAAAATTATACACTTGTACTTGTAATAATTAATTAATTTAAATTTTTTTGAGCAAATTCTATTCTAGTATGTGCAAAACATTTTTATGAATAATAAACATATTTTTTCAGAATTTTTTATTTTATTTTTACTAATTTTTTCTATTTTTTTTGAAAAAAAAGAACTCAGGCCCGCCGACCCGCGATGCATGGCACAGCCCAGTCCTAGCCGTACCATGGGTTGGGCCGTGCCTGGATTTTCCCTGACAGGTCAGGCACGGCACGGCCCGTCAAGGAAGCGGGCCGTGCCCAGGCTGGCCCGCAGCCCACCAGTCACGGGGTAATTGTGTCCGTCCCGTGTCGGACCGTCCCGTTCATTAACCCTGGACATCAGATCTAGTCAGAACTCGAAACCTAAGCTAAGCTGGGGAACATCGAAGGAATTTCTTCTGCACTTGCCTTTTTCAACTCAGCCTCTGGTATTGACCCGGATTTCGAATTCGAAAGGTACCTCTTGTCCTCTGATCTTTCATGCTTCTTCTGATCCGAATTTCATCTTCTCCGTTGCTATAAAAAATCAGATCCACTTACGAAACAGAATTCATCTAATTCTGCGTTCCTATTTTTGATTTATTATCTATTTCTTTGTTGATATGCTTAATATTGTCTGCGATTAGCAGATTTTCGTAATGAATCGTGTTAATAACCTAAAAATTTGGAACGTTTCATGTTTGTAAGAAATAGACCTTAAAATCGGGGATCATTAGAATAAGTTTTTATTGATTTCATAATTTGTTGGTTATGAATTTTTCCCATTCATTGGTTTGAATCTGTTAAATTATTAGATAAGCTTTATGAATTCAATGTTTATGTTATTCCGCAATCGCTTTACCTTCAATTCTTTATTTGTTTGTGGTGTTGTATTGTTAACATATATTAAGTTCGAACTATTGATGCTGTTTTGAAATATTCAGATGGAAGTTTGGTCTGCGGGACTTTTTTTTATGGTGTTGGTGGCTTTTTCTTTAAATCTACAAGTAGCAGTTGGTATCAGATTCGTCATTGACAGGGAAGAATGCTTCTCTCATGATATACAGTATGAAGGCGATACTGTTCATGTTTCCTTTGTTGTAATTAAAGCTGATACACCATGGCATTATGGTGACGATGGTGTTGATCTTGTGGTAAATGAATCTTTTCTAGTTTAGTTTTTCACGTTCTCTTATTTGTTTTTGTCTGTGTGGATATGTTCTTATTCCATCAGTTCTGCACAATATATTCTTTATTCTTCTCTCTAGTCAGTCCATACAGATTTGTGCTACACGGTTTATTACTTTGGAAAAGTAAGCACATCATTTTCACATTTATATCAAATAAAAGTTTGCCAACTTAAATATGCGATCAGTTTTTCATGATATTGGTAATGTAGTCTATTGAAGTACAATAGTAACAAGCTGCTGATACCCTTATAAAATAATGGGAATAAGTGCAATTACAAAATCAAGAATTGGCCTTGCTCTCAAAGCTTCATCAATAGCATTATTGACATGAGGAAGGTAATTCCTAATGGTAACTTTAAGCTTCACTTGAGCATTATGAATGAATTTTCCACTACCTGATTCGGCAGAGCTAGATTTGGGACTTTGGAGTCCCATCAAAATTGAGTTTTTAAACATTAGGATATGGAAGTCTCCATTAATATACGTTAGCTCAGTGACTCTGAATATCTTGTAAAATGATGGTTTGGTAGAAGATAATGAAATGATTGCTAGATCTTAGATGCGTGATCAGGTTGTTTATCTTCAAAATGTTTGCTGATTTCTTCCCAGGTTCCCTTTAAAAGGAAGATGACGTGGATGCAGGATTTGAAACAGACAATATAATGAATGAAAACTTGACAAAGTATACCTGTCAAACCATTGAAATTTGGACTTCTTCCAATATAGCTTTATTTGAGAACACAAGGGGTTTATGGTGTAACGAATTCTGCTAATGAGTGGAAACTTTTCGTACCAGTATTATTAAAATGTTGTCACCAGGCTACCCGTCCTTTTATTACTTGAAGGGATAAAGGGAACGGGATTAAGTTAGGCCTTTTAAATTGATTTAACTTGGATTGGAAGGTAATGAAACTTATTTAACTTTTATACCAATTTGAACTCGACGAATTTCTTCCACTAATCGTGGTAGCATTCCAAAAAAGGATTTATCTCGAAAGGAAGTTATCAAGATTGGTCAGAATTCATGGTTGAATTGGATAGTAGATGGAAGATGAGAGATACTTATTCGCAGTAAAATGGAAGAAGAATACAAATCTATGTCAAAAGAATATCTATAATAATGTTAATAATGGTTTTGTTGTAGGTATTATCATTTTCATTACAAAATGAGCTGAGATACTTGAATCTTCGGTCATCACAGAAGTGTAATTCATTTTCCTTTGAACTAAGCTTTTCTTCTAACAAAGTGTAGTAACTAAAGATTCTCCATTGATGTTTTAGGTATAGATCTTCATTAATGGTCTGTGTGAGACTACCAAATATAGGCGTTACACAGGTTTCTTGGACAGTCTGAAGTATACTTGTTCCATTCTGATTATTAGGAATAAAACTAGGTATATCTTGGTTAATGAATGGTTCAAATTGTGAAGAAGATATGCTTATGTTTTCTAGGTCCTCTCAGGTGTATGGCGTAAAATATGATGCGGTGAAATGTATGCAAAACTATAATGTGGTCAGTCCTTTTTTTTTTTTTTTAGGTCATGAAAAGGAAACTAAAGATATGTAGAAAAAAACATTGTATGTGGAAAAGATTTTGGTCTGACGTATACAAAATGTTTGGGGTTTGAAGGTGTGGTATTTTGCCTGCAAGATGGAGATTAAGGGATTAGGAATAGTTGACATGATAAAACCTTGAGATAATCACAGTTAGCTAATTGGGTCATGAAGTCTGTCAAATCAAAATTTCTCAGGTCTTCCTATCAGAGACTGGTGGAATTGAACAAGTTTTGCAGCAGAAATGTTGAAAAATTTTATTTTGATCATTATTTCTGGTAGAAATGAGAATAAAAATGAAAGCACAAAAAAGATTTGTTTGTCGTTTTATAAATAAATTCTGTTAGATGAAGCTTGGTGCTATACTTGTTTGTCTCTAATGCAATTATGTGATAACCCGTGCAACAGGCCTGGAAAAAGTTTCTAGAAAAGAACAGTAGTAAATACAGCATGTCTAAAAGCATTATCAATATGGTTTACAATTTCACCTGACATGCCGGTGAAATTCTCCTAAAAGTGGCTTGGCGGCACGAAAATGCAGGGGCAAAACCCCCTGCGAATATTTCCTAGCATGCCGCTGAAATTGGCAGCATGCTGTGGCATGAAGGGATTTCGAGGCAATTTCTGCATTTTCTCCTCGTTTTCTTTGCGAAATTTCGTCGTTTTCTCCTCATTTTCTTCATTTCTTCATTCTTCTCTCCATTTCAACGCAATTTCTTCATGGATCTCACTTCTAATCCATGTTGGAACGAGGAATGTACTAGATATATGATTGTAATTGACTAATTATATTGTACTCTTTAACTTTTTTGTATGTGTAGACTTGATTAGTATTATTTTGTTTTCCTTTATTTTCTATATGCAATATGCATGAAATGACTTTATAGGGAGGATTGATTTAGTATTGTACATTTCGGTACACGATCTGTGTACCTCCAAAGCATCTTTAACATACACTAATATACATTCCTATTACCTATCAAAAAAAAAAAAAGCATTAAATGACATATATCAAGAAAAAAAAATAGACATATATCACATTTCTATGCTTTTTTATTTTTTTAATTTTTCTTGGATGTTTTATATTTATTTCACACCCATGTATGCATTATACATGTCTTAAACAAAAAACAAGAACACCACATATTTTCCTGCTAGTGAAATTTTGATGGATGTCGCCGGTGAAATCCAAAATGTAAATCCTGATTTTTATGCACCAGATAAAAAAAAAAGTTAATACATTAGGATTCCTACTTACATGGCCTAATATGATGAGCAATCGCATAATTAATTTGAAAATTATAGTGGAAATGAATTCCTACTAAGGATTCAGGGTATATGGTAGTAAAAACCATTTTTGGTCGAAAATTTACAGGTATTCCAACCATGATACATATCTGTCTATCCTTCATATTGTATAACATTGAAAAAAGGCTGTAATTGATTGACAGCAAAAGAAAAAGAAAGAAAGAAAAGACTAAAAACTAATTTGCAGTAGAAAGAAAAAGCCATACACTTCAAATTCCAAAAACAGAACCCTATGTAACCTCCTTTAATTCTAAGGAGGCTTCTTGTTGATAGCTGACAATTTGATAACTTTTTTACCCAAAGGTTGAAAAAGTTAAGTGTCTCTCCTTTCGGTTCTTGATGTGACATCTTTTCCTTCTTGATTCAAGGGTTCTTAAGGAAGTGCTGGAACAACAGGGTTGAAAATCTCGATTTCTAACCACTTTATTTCCAATACTATCATGTTAGAGTAGAGTATAAAAAAAATTAAAAAATAATTAGCTAGCCAAACAGAAAAGGGAACTTTTTGTCTGTCTACTTTCGGTTCTTGATGCAGTGTATTCTTCTTTGAACCAAAATTTGGCATGCAAGATCCATGTTATCTTATTAACAAGCACATATCATTATGAGATTTCCATTTAGTCAACATTTATTTGATTTTATTACTTTTGTTCCCCTTGATCGTCTTGCACCCTGTAAAGTTTGTCATTGATCCACTTCATAGAGATTAACAGGTTAAAGGACCTCATGCTGATCAAGTTCATGATGCTCGTGACAAGACAAGTGAGAAGTTTGAATTTGTGGCTCAGAGGAAAGGGCTTCACCGCTTTTGCTTCACTAACAAATCTCCTTATCATGAAACCATAGACTTTGATATACATGTTGGCCATTTTGCATATTATGATCAGCATGCCAAAGATGGTAAGAGAGCCATGTTTCTGGGTCTCTTCTATTCATTGTTTTTTCGCTCCTTTAAATTGATAAAATTACACTTACTTCTATCCTGGTTTCTGAAAACTTTAAAGAAGTTACCGTTACTTCCCTTCTGGTTTCTGAGAACTTTAAAGAAGTTGCCGTAAATTTGTGAAATGGCACTTACAGCCCTAAAAAAAAGGAGGAAAGAAAAAAAGACTAAAGGCCTTTTATATCAGTGTTCTCTCGAATCTACCAGACAGAACAAGGTTGGTATTAGACTAAAATGAATTACTTTTTATTGTTGTTTTTGTTTTTGATTTTTTGGTGGGTTATGAGGAAGATGAAAGTTTTTAAGCCTAAAAGCCACTTATGGAGTTGAAATAATAAATAACAAGATGGGATTGGGCTGCCATCATTTGCTGCTCGCCCTTGACAAAATTGCAGTAATGGTGGTGGTGGCAGTTAAGAGACAAGGTCAGATAGGACCATGGGGAAGAAAGGAAAAGGTTGAGAGAAACAAAAAGAAATCATTTTTCCAGGTATCTAAGGTATCCAAAAGGATTTAACCCAATCATTAACATCTGCTCTTGTTATGATCATTTTCCAGGCAGATTTGGAACAAAGGAATAATACTCTGGAAAACATACAATTTTCCAGCATGCTCCTTGGCTACAACTTGTAGTGAAGAAAATGGAGGAGGAACGTAATAGGAGGAGGGCAGGGCTGGGTGAGAGGGTATGGAGGAGGGGCCTGAGGGAGAGAGAGAGAGAGAGAGAGGGAGGGAGAGAGAGAGAGAGAGAGAGAGAGAGAGAGAGAGAGAGAGAGAGGGAGGGAGGGAGGGAGGGAGGGAGGGAGGGAGGGAGAGGGAGGGAGGGAGGGAGGGAGGGCGGAGCGAGCGAGCGAGCGAGCGAGCGAGAGAGAGAGAGAGAGAGAGAGAGAGAGAGAGAGAGAGAGAGAGAGAGAGAGACAGTTTTCATTCAAAAGGTATTTCAAATCATCTAGACTAGCCTTTCAAATCATCTAGACTAGCCGGGTGCATGTGATATACTGCACGTACGAAGAAAGAGGTAAACGAGAGAGGTAACCTTTTTGCAACTGATTATTAAGTTTTTAAAAAATTGAGACAGTTTTGAATCTTTTGACTATTGTACCCTTCTATTAAAAATCTTCACAATGATGTGTAAGGGCTGTTTCAGAAGGTCTCATATTTTGCTTCGCACAATTCCCAAGGGGGTGCCTCGCGTTATATATAGTATAGATAGATGTTAGGGATGTTTTATCATTTTAATATTATAATTTTGTATTACTATAAAATACTTAAGAATAATTAGGCATAGCATTGTCAATTTGTCTTTTCTGTTAACACCATCCATCCAATAACTCTGACGAGGGAGCTAAGAGTCATTTAAGAAATGTTAGTGGAGACATTAAAATTTGTCAGCAACCAGAAGGGCAGCATGTGTTATTTTCTGTTTTTCTTTCACTTGTTGGGCCCTGGAATAAAAGTACCTGTATTTGTTAAATGTCTACAGAGCATTTCACTCCCTTGCTGGAACAGATTGCTAAGTTAGAGGAAGCTCTTTACAATGTCCAATTTGAACAGCATTGGTTAGAGGCTCAGACTGATCGTCAGGCAATAGGTAAGCATTGATGCTTAAAATCTTCTTTCATTTAAACTTGAATTCAAGGTAAACTGGCATATCTGGAATGATTTTTCCTGTTGGACCAGTTGGATATCTTGACTAAATCAATCTTTCTTATATACTGCTTATGCTAAGAATTAAGGGACAGAAGGATGCTTTACGGTTGAATTATATTCTTATATACTGCTTATGCTAAGAATTAAGGGACAGAAAGATGCTAAGAACATGAATTTGACCATTGTAATTTTCTACAAGAGCTAAGTAGAAAGAAAGCAATGATTAAGCAGCTGGCTATATGGAACTTTTGTTGCTAAATAGGCTATTAACAAACCAAGATGGTTCATCCCATTAGCTGGGCTCATCATGGGCCAGCTTGAGCTTATTTTTGTTGCTTATGAAAGATATGCCAACCTTTTAAGCCACATAAACATGACACGGCCCATGGCTCTACTCAGTTCAAGCTTGATTCATGTGATTGTATCCTATTAACATGTTTCTTGTGTTATAAAAGTAAAAAATAACAATTTAATACTAGTGGGTCTCCAAAATCACATTACATTTTAAAGACCTTGTATCGAAAGATCTGACTCTTGTATCTTGATGCAATTGGCAATTGATCACACTCAGGTCCATACCTCTTTTCCCTGCCCTTGAAGAAACAAGCTTGATATCTCTATGCTTCTTGGACGTGACTGGCTGTATAAAACCCACCCCCTATTTCAGGCACTGTTTTACCCAGATAACTACTCAATTTCTATAGCATTTAGCATTGCATTCATTCCTATAGGTCTTCCTGTTTTGTGGATATCTAATATGCCTATTTGCTAGCTGTTGGCATCTTGTTTAGCATGATATCCTGAATTAAGTCTATCCTGTATACATTTGTAATTCAAATGAGTCTACGAGAACTTTTGTCTTAGAAGTGCATCTCCAGCTAGAGTTGGAAAACTCAAACACAACCCACTGATGTACCCAAACCTAAGCATTAACAAGGGCCAGGTTTAACCTATATAATTGGATTTGGTTTGGTTCAATTTTTTGAACCTTTTTAGGCTCCTACAAGGTACTCATAATGATAATGATAATGCAGAAATTGGGGTGAGGACTTACTCTTTTGTTTTTTTTTCTTAATTAGGAGGAAGTTAAAGATTCATGTCACGTTTAGATTTAGCAAGAGTTTTACACCAGCTGCTAACTTCATGCAACCCTCCTTTATCCGGGCTTGGGATGGGCAGCGCATAAAAATAACAATAACTGCAAACATTGGCAGTGAATTAGTGATAGAATAATCTTGCTTAAGTTAGTCATAGGCCAAGAAGTTGTAAACATTATTAGCGCCTATACACCTGTAAACACCTCAAATTACACAAGTGAAATTTTAAAATGTGCAAAAAGGACTTTTCCATGTTTTGACCGAAATTATATTTCGGCTAAAAGGAAAAATATTCGTAACCGAAATATTTTCTTGGTTAAAAAGATTTTATGAATAACTGAGGTTTTATTTCGGGCATGAATAAAGTGTTTTTAACCGAAGTTAAATTTCAGTTCACTCTAAGAAGATCTGGCGAATATTTGTTTGTTAGGCCTCATCATCACTGTACATGGGTGTAACAGAATTTGAACCGAAATTTAATTTCGGTTCAGCATAATTTAGTTATAATCGAAATCATATTTTGGTTATAAGTGTTTTGGAGTATAATCGAACTGTGTTTTTGGTTATATTGTTTTTGCTTCAATTTGAAAAACCCCGTGAGATCTCTCTTATTTACGTCCATACCTCTGTCTAGGAGGTGGGAATTCCCCAAATTAACCTCCGAAATTGGTTAAATTACCCCAATTCATGCTTTAGACAAGAGTTTTTTTTTATTTATCAGTAATCAAGGAGATAAAAGTATATTAATGGTAGAAGATAGAAACAGAGTCTTGATGGTACATAGAATATGTACCTAAGACAACAAAGAAAAGAAAAACAGAAAAGACATAACAGGACCTAGAAGATAAACCAACCAGCCCTCTAGTCTTGGAATGTCTCCCCTATATAGAACTCATGAAAAAGAACATTCAACAAATAATTTTCTGAAACAACCAAATCGTACATCAATCTCAGAATTTGTTTCTCCAGGCTTGCTGAGTTTTTTTCTTGATCTCTGAAAGTTTTGTGATTTCTCTCCCTCCAAATCCCCCATGATATGGTAGCTGGAGTTACATTCCAAAGCATAGAGGGCCTCTCCTCTTGCAAATGACTGGAATTTTGAAGGTCTAAGGCTCTTGAAGAAGGGAAGTTTTGCCCAATTCTTTGCTCAAGTCTCTCAAGCACCCAAGGTGAGCTCTTAAACCCTTTTTCTTCATTTTTTCTTTAATACAAGCACTCTCTCCTTCTATTTTTCTGTAGTGTAAGGCCATGGTTGTGGTTGGAATCCCAAACCATGTTTAAAGTACCTTAAGCACCATTTCTAGCCGTAAAACGTGAAGAGAGAGCTAGAGGAAACAAGTTTTGGGATGAAACTTTAGGCTTAGAACCACTTTTGGGTAAGGGGATTAGATTATGAGTTGGGGAAGGTGTTAGGCACCCTTACTTATCCATACAAGATGGTTGTCATATGCTATTCATGCTTTAAAAGTGCTTGCTAACAAAATCAATCAAAAAGTGCTTGAAAATAGACAAATATATGTGTGATTCTTCCATATGAGTAATCCAATAAATCCTGGACTCTCTCTATGGATATATCACCTCTAGGACTTTATGATCAACTAAAAATCAAGGCAAAACTTGAAGAAAATCAAACTAAATCAAATCTGAAAAATCAACTCAATGTTAAACCATTTAAGCTTGGAAAACTCAACCATCCATAAATCATTCAATTCAAATTCAAATTGAGTGAAACCAAAGCCATTTGAAAACTTATATGAAGTAGAAGAATCAGTAAAAATTTCAATCAAATCCAATTAAAATCGAAAAAGATATACTTGTTCAAAGTTGCTGCTGCAAAACTGTAAAAGTGATAAGTAGCTAACTTTGAAAGCCTATTCGTGGAGATTGGCTCTATATAAATCCTTGAAAATTTGTATGAATGAAGTAAGAAGTGTCATCTTTCGAAAGAAATAAGCCTCGCACAAAACTTTATCCATTTGTGGCTTGTGTGTCATCTCAAACATGCTTAGAGGATCACAGATTGACTCTGTTATCTGCTACTGAGCAATTCAGAGTCAATCAAGCATACATAACTCAAATCAAAATGAAAACTTATGAAACCACTTGGATTTGAAAGTAAACTCATAAAGGAAGACTTAGAGATTGAAATCACTCAAATCGGAGTTAAAATGAGCCTTTGGTGCTTAATCAGAGTAACAAGTTCAGCAATCTGATGTGATCTGACATATCAACTTCGATCAAATGGTATCAAAAATTGGCTCCATATAAATTGCTCAAATTTTACTGGAATAAACTGGACATCTTCACCTATCACATGTCTTTGGAATCACTCAAAAATTTATCCGAATGATGAAGTTAGGAATGATCCAAGACAGGGTATAGGTTTTATCTAGCTTTGTAAAATTTAAGTAAAAGTAAGCTAAAACAGTGTGTGTATTTGATTCAACTGATTTGGATTGAAAACACTTGCAATGAGTTGGAAAACACTCAAAAAAGATTTAGGGTAAGGATTTGGCTCAGATCTCTCATTAATTGGAGAGGATGAGCCAAATCTACCCAAATTGAGGCAAAATGCCCAAAATAGAGAGATTAGACCATAAGGTCTTCTCTAGAAGATAAAACTACTTGAAATCAATTCATAAAGTCCTGAGAGATTGATCTAAGGCCTCTGATCTCAGATCTACTATATTGAGCATGGTAGATCTAAGATCTATGCCTATTTTGACAAAATCAAGGGAAAATGTATAGGAAACCAGAATTTTAGGAGAGAATTGAGATCTAATGCTATAGAGAGCATAGATCTATGTAATTCCTCCAAATTTTGAGGTCGAAACACATCCAAATAACAAGCACATATAAACACAAGCAAATCAAACAATCACTTTATCCAAAAGTGGTTCTAAGCCTAAGGTTCTATCCCAACACTTGTCTCCCTTAGTTCTTTCTTCACGTTTTACGACTAGAAAGAGTGCTTAAGGTACTTTAAGCATGGTTTGGGGTTCCAAACACAACCATGGCCTTACACTACAGAAAAGTAGAAGAAGAGAGTGCTTGTATTAAAGAAAAAATGAAGAAAAAGGGTGTAAGAGCTCACCTTGGGTGCTTGAGAGACTTAAGCAAAGAATTGGGCAGAGCTTCCCTTTTTCTTCAAGAGCCTTAGACCTTCAAAATTCCGACCATTTGCAAGAGGAGAGGCCATCTATTTATAGGCAAGAGCAAGGGTAGGAAAGTCACAAGGGTAGACACAAAAGTGTGTCTAGAACCTTCCAACTTTGTCTAAAGCATGAATTGGGGTAATTTAGCCAATTTCGAAGGTTAATTTGGGGAATTCCCACCTCCCAGACAGAGGTATGGATGTAAATAAAAGAGATTTTGTGGGGTTTTTCAAATTGAAGCAAAAACAGTATAACCGAAAACACAATTAGGTTATACTCCAAAACACTTATAACCGAAATATGATTTCGGTTATAAGTAAATTATGCTTAACCGAAATTATATTTCGGTTCAAATTCTGTTACGCCCATGTGCAGTGATGATGAGGCCTAACAAACAAATATTCGTCAAATCTTCTTAGAGTGAACTAAAATTTAACTTCGGTTAAAAACACTTTATTCATGCTCAAAATAAAACCTCGGTTATTCATAAAATCTTTTTAACTGAGAAAATATTTCGGTTACAAATATTTTTCCTTTTAGACGAAATATATTTTTGGTCAAAACATGAAACAGTCCTTTTTGCACATTTTAAAATTTCACTTGTGTAATTTGAGGTGTCTACACACCTCAAGTAGGTTTAGATGAAAGCATTAAAAGACTTTTTTTTGGAAGAAATGTAGGGTTTGATACAAAGCATATATAAAAGTGAAAGAATATTTATAGGAGGGTATTTAAATGGTCATGTAGGAGATGAGAGTGATGGTTATAATAGAATTCATGGAGGAAGAGGCTTTGGTCGAAGGAATGAGATGGGAAGATTAGTCCTTAAGTTCGCAGTGGCCTATGGCCTTGCTTCAGCAAATACCTTTGTCGGGAAGAAAATTTAACATTTGATGACTTTTAGGAGAAGATCAAATTGGAATCAAATTGACTTTTTTCTTCCTAGAAGGATTGAACTATCTACTTGTAGAGATTGCAAGGTTATTGCAGGCGAGAGTTTAGCTTCACAGTATAGGTTAATGGTGATGGATATTTGTCTTTAAAAGTAGGAGAAAAACAAATACACTAAAACAAACCCAAAAATAAAATGGTTGAAGCTAAAAGGATAATTTAGTAATATTTAAGAATAAGTTAATGAAAGAGGCTAGTTGGGACGTTATGGGTGATTCAACTAGGATGTGGAAAGAAATAGTCCATTGAATCATAACACTTGGAAAATAAGTATGAAGAAACGTGAGGTAGTATTCCATTTCATAGGGAAACTTGGTGGTGAAGTGATGTAGTCTAAGAAGCTGCCAAAGAGAGAGAGAAAATTCTTTATTTTAAAATTTGGCGAAAGAGTAAAACCCAAGCAAGTTTAGAAAGATATAAAAATGTTAAAAAATAAGCCAAGAAGAAAATTAGTGAAGCTAAAAACCATGCCTATGATAACTTATATGATAAGTTAGGTACTAAAGAAGGTGAAAACTTTGTTTATAAATTAGCAAGATTTAGAGAAAGGAAAACGAGAGACTTAGATTAGGTTAGATGTGTTAAAAAATAAAAAAATTTCAAGAGTTTTGGTAAAAGATGAGGAGATTAAAGAAAGGTAGAACGAATATTTTATGAAATTATGAAATGGAGATTATACGTACAGATCTAGATTCTGTATGGATGATTGCAGTAATGGAACTATAGAACAAACCTATATTCATAGGGTTCAAGTTGTAGAAGTTAAAGATGCTCTAGTCAAAATGAGAGTAGGAAAATCCTTGGGCTCATATGGCATCTTTATAAAGGTGTGGAAGTGCATGGAAGATATTGTTGTATTTTGGTTGACAAAATTATTTAATGAAATTTTAAAGACCGTGAAAGTGTCAAATGCTTGGAGGATTAGTACAATACTACTAACATATAAGAATAAGGGAGGTGTATAGTAGTGTGCGAATTACCGTTGCAATAAGCTGATGAGTCACAATGTGAAATTGTGGGAAACAATGGTTGAATATTTGTTAAGGCTAATCACTAGAGTGACAGAAAACCAATTTGGATTTATGCTTGGAAGATCCACCATAGAAGTTATATATTTACTTAGACAGTTAATAGAAAAGTCTAGAGAAAAGAAAGAAGATTTGCATATGGTTTTTATTGATTGAGAAAAGGCATATGATAGTGTTCCAAGAGAATTAATTTGGTGTACTTCATAAAGAAAATGTGTACCAATGAAATATATTGATTTAATGAAGGATATGTATCAGGGAGCCTTAACTAAAATGAAAACTGTTGGCAGTGAGATAACTGATCTCTTGGTTAAGATAGGTTTGCATCAATGGTCCACTATTAGCCCTTATCTTTTCGCTTTAGTTATGAATGAGTTGATGAGTCATATTGAAGATGAAGTGCCTTGGTGTATGTTATTTGTAGATGATGTAGTATTGGTGGATCACACTAGAAAAGAAGTAAATATTAAGTTGGACTTGTGGAGAGACACCTTAGAATCAAAGGGTTTCAAGATAAACCATGCAAAGACTGAATCTATGAAAATACCATTTTAATACAAATAATAATATAACTAATGAAACTATTAGAGTTGACGATTAGGATATCCCTTTAAGTAATGAGTTCAAATATCTTGGATCAAATGATACAATAAGATGGATGAAATTGATGAAGATGTTGTATATAAAATTAGAGCTGGTTGGCTTAAGTGGAGGGGTGCTTCTAGGGTTTTGTGTGATAAGTGTGTTCTACTTCAATTAAAGAATAAGTTTTGTAAGACAACAATTAGACTTGTTATGTTGTATGGTGCAAAATGTTGGGTGGCAAAGAATCAACATATTCAGAAGATGAGTATGCTAAGATGGGCTTGTAAGAAAACTAAGAAAGACAAAATAAGAAATGAAGACATTCGAAAGTGTTTAGGCATAGCATGCATTAGAGATAAGATGGAAGAGAGTAGGTTGAGATGGTTCAGTGATGTAAAGTAGAGACCTAGAGATGTACCGTAAGAATAAGACCTAAAAAGACATGGATGGAGTTTACAAAATAAGACTCATAGAAACGTAGATTAACTGAAGATATGATTTTTGATAGAGCTAGATGGGGAGAGGAGATTTTTGTTGCTGACCCCACTTTGGTAGGAACTGGTTTATGATGTTGATGATGAGGAGGAAGTTAAATAATTGAACTCTTTTTTCATTTTTCTCTGGGACAAGTGAAGCTCTACAATGGAGAGAGAGAAAGAAAAAAAAAAAAAAGGCTAGCCAGCTTTCTCGACCACTTCACCATAGTTACAGTCTCTTCTCTTGATTAGAGAAACTACATGTCCCTAGACAGTATGGCCTATGGCCATGTACACTTTCATTCATAACCTAGTACATGTATTAATAATTTGAACTGTTAAAACAATAAACTATTGTTAGAAACTATGAAAATCATTATTATGATAATCTTACAGAATGTAATGTAAGGTGACTTTCTATTTGTTTTAGCTCTTATTTACATCAGCTAACCTTGACATAATGCATAAGATATTATCAAAAATCATAAAAAATGTTGCCTTTTTTTTGCTCTATGTTTTTCATCTAAATGCTTGAAAGGAAATATGAATCATTTCTTTTTTCCTTTTATTATGGTTTTTTGTTTTGTTTTTGTTTTCTTCTTAAATCCATCGCAAGGGGCAGAAAGAAATTGAAAGATTTTCGTAAATATTTTTGTTACAACATTTTCTGGGTTTTATGAGGAGAAAGAAATAATAAGTTGGTCAAGGATAAAAATTTTTAATATCCAGAGACGAATTAATGGAATCAGATTCATGGCTGTGCATCTTGGATTTCGACTTTGAAATAAATTGAAAGCTCGCATCTGAATTGGATTATGTAAGATTGGAGCCAGGTTTCCTACCCTGCTGAACCAGGAATTTCTATTATTTGGAATTGACTTCAACCTTTGGTATGATTGCGCATTAGGAAATCCAGATAAATCAAAATATTGGCGGTTTAATTAGAGAAAAATAATAGAAGACAGGTTGGACGTGTGTTCATGCCAATGAAGAGAATATTTTGCCATTAAATCTGAAGTTGAAGGACTGCTGTTTGTTTTGAACTTAAACTAGGCATAAACAACGTGATTGTTGAAGGAATTTTCAGTGGTTAGTAAACAGGTTAATAGTGGCTGCTTGGGATATTGGTGTAAGAATTTCATTAAATCGGCTAGACCATAGTGTTAAGCACCATTTATTCTTTCCGGTGGGTTCACAGATCTGCCTATGAGTTGGCAGATGATTAGTTAAGCAAGGAAGTGAGAGAGAGAATGGCATCTGGAGAAACTTTTCTACATCCCAGTTATCTTGTTTCCATTTATGCTTGCTGGTTTTGTTATGGTTTGTTGTACATGTTTAGTTTGCAGATTCAGGATTATCTACTGCTTATTTATTAAGCACCAAGTATATTCTGACTGGCATTGCAGTGAACGAGGGAATGGGCAAGAGGGCAGTCCACAAGGCGATGTTTGAATCAGCAGCTCTTGTTGGGGCAAGTTTTCTCCAAGTCTATCTCCTCCGCCGCTTGTTCGAACGGAAGCTTGGAACTGGCAGAGTTTAACTCCAGCCCTGCCATGTGAATATTAATAATATTTCACTTAAAAAGCTGAAATATTGCTTCGGGTATTTTCCTTATGTTAATGCCTTTTTTGTTGTTTTCCCTTTTAGATCATTCCCCTTGAGTTTCCCCCAAGGAAAAGAGCACATATTTGGGGACCAACTGTTTTTGACCATGTTATTAACTTAAAGATTTTAAATGTCTTGTATGCGCGACCGTGTCAAACTGAAACTTTAGACAAAATTGTAATGACTAACTACATATCAGACACTGACCGGCGATGACACATGGCAGCTTCTAAATCTAAAACGGATCTTATGACTTTCATTGTTAAGACACTTTTGAGATGAGTATTAATCAAAAACCGTAGTGAAGAATGCAAGCTGTTACATATCAACGCGTATAAGTTAAATATTACAAGATATCAAATCCATTATTGTCATGCTTTACAAAGTTGTTCGCCTTATCCAGATATGTCAAATAACTTGCATGCAGAAGGTAAACAATGCCTTTTGGCCTGGCTATATGGCACAAAATGCACTATTCTTAAAACAAGATTCATCTAGGCATGTTTATAACTTGCATACAAAAATTTTTCAGACGCTGATCCTAAGTTCTAATTGCATGGTAGAGCGCCTGAAGGGGCATGATCGGATTGATATTGAGCTTATCCAACTATAGATTCCCGATAAAAATAGTGACCTAAGGTAGAGTCAAGCATGCAGGGGAGCATTCATTGTGCTGAGGATGAGAGTTATATTTTCTGGCAACCTAAACGTACTTTGAGAGAATTTGGAGAGGCTTAATCTTGGACTATGTAATCTAATACAGCTGGGACTACAGAATGCACTCCAAACAATGTGAGAAATGAACGACAGGAATCTGTCACAAACAGTGGTCACAGCTGAAAGCATAAGACTGAGAGGTGAGAAGTGAGTGAAGCGGAGCGTCCCAATGACAATAAAGCATTTGCCTCCCTCCAGTCACCTCTTCCCCAAAATGCACCCTTCGAATCGCAGATTGAAGCAAATAACAGTCCGAACTTACGAATCAAGTCCCAGGCAAATACCATCTTCTCTGCAAGCACAATAAATGAATTTTTCATAGGAAGTTTGATAAATATATCTGCTACAGATGCAACCTTAAATAGTTCTCCCACCATTTTACCAAAAAACAATAAATAAATAAATAGTTATCCCACCATTTTACCAAAAAACAATAAATAAATAAATAGTTATCCCACCAATAATCTCTGAATTATTCTTTTTCATGCTCATATAATTGAATTTCTACCCATGAGTAATTTCCTAACGCAAAATTATCCATAAGCATGACCAGCTACCTTCTTTTTCTCTCCAGTGTTAAGGATAGACGCGATCAGCTACTCCAATAGGCCATGAGATATAAACCGTCAAAACCACAAAAAGTCTCATTAATGGTCAAAGGGCATCTTTCCTCTGTCAAATCACAATGAAAAAGTAACCAGGTAGATATTTTTAATTGTTAAGCCAGCTACTACAAAAAGTATAGGAGGCATGTATACTAAATCACTCAGATGACAACACAAGAAAACTTACAGAATCCACGTGGAGTCGGTGGACAACCGAAGGTAAGAGCAAATCTGGCAGGAATTTAGCTGTGACAAGCATGATTTTGAGTATGATCATATATAATAATTCTCATAAACCAAACGCCAACAACGTATTAATGGTGAATTAACAAAACATAAAACTTACATCCTGAGACTTGATAGGATCTGTTCCATGTGTAAGGGTAATTTCCTGGTGAATCCGGTTTGCCGCCTATCTTTTTCTCATACCCAACCTTCTTGAAGATCACAGTAAAACCCTCAGCTGAAGCAGGGTCATTGAGATCCCATTCTCCAAATTTTGGCAAAGGCCGACCCTTGTCCACCTGTTGAAAATATGAACTCCTAAGAGCTTCCGGATAGCCATATAAAGGCATAAGACCATTACCAAATAGACAATAGAGAGTCCAATTCCATGATAAATTTTATGGGCTGTTCGACCCCACGTACTTAAATCCATACTGCCATGGTTATATAACCCCTCAAAAAGAAAGGTCACTCAACTTTGTTCAAATGGCTAATGGCTCAAGCCTTAATCAAGTAAAATTGAATATCAAATAGCATAAGTCAAACTATATCGTATACTGCATTTTACGCTCAATAGAAACGTAACTAGCATATGATATAAGCAATGGTACAAATACGATAAATGGAGACATGCAACGTTATTGATACCAATTATGCCTGTATGTCAGAGTCTATCTATCTTGGAAGGGGTCACACTGAATCAGAAAGCTAAAAGGTCCAACTAACAGAATTAAATTATGTCAATGTGTCATCAAATCATCAATCTTAAATGAAACTGCTCTAGGTAAACAATACTATCCTCTTACAGATGAGAGATATGTAGCATGGGCTGATGTTTTTGCAGCAAACCAAAGAAGGGTGGGATAACCAAAATCATCCAGATTTTCATTTGGATCCCAGAGCCTGAAATAACCAAAATAGTCGGTCATTAGAAACCACAGGAATCAAAATACCATATTATATCAGAATACTCTCCCATTTGGCACCAGAAATTAAAATTATCAAGCAACAGAAAGAGCCATTACATCCAGCCTAATATCAGTGTGATCACAGGAAAAAATATTGTCATAAACACTGATCTCCGATGACAAAAAAGCCATTCTTTTGAGTTGCAAAATTGAAAAACCTACCAAAGTAAAATGAATGAAAAAAAACGTTGTCACATATATGATTGCCTCTATCTAATTTCATTTCCTTGATTATACTTTTTACCAAACCATAGTAGATAAGGGCCATTGTTATCACAGTGAATTTCTTTGTGATGGTAATGATAAGCAACCACTAGATTATCAGAAGACTTGTTGACAAAATTATTGACAAAAAAATTCTGCAAGATCCAGATCCAGATCCAGACCAAGTCATTTAAGTAATCAGAGAACCAAACAGAACTATTATTACAATTTAGAAAAACAAGAATGTCATAAAAAATAGATTTACCTAAACAGCTAATGCGAACCATGTCAAAGAGCAAGACCAGACTGCCTATTATAAAATGGACCTGAACCTTGCCTAATCCTACCCCGAGTGTACGAGGAAAACAAATTATAAAACATAGGATCAAAGTAAGAGGACTCCAATGGATAGGCTTCAGTGTTGTTTTTGCAGTTTTTTCTTTCATTTAAACATTTTGTTAGGAAATTTTTTTGGTACAGAGCAGATCTTCAAGTTATTAAATCATATATGGAGAAATCACTAATCTCTTGAATCAATATAACAATAATTCCCTTTAGGCTTCAAGGTTTTAAGGCTCACAGCAGAAGTGATGAAGCATAACAAGAGAAAGGTATACGAAAGATAGTAGTCAAAAAACACCAATTTGTTATCAAGAAAATATCATAAATTAAAATCCTGAAAACTAAGACCCACGTCTAAAATGAAGAAGGGTGTTCACTTTACTTCGAATACAGGGTGCATTTAAAATGGAACCAAGTCCATTCATCATATAGAGTTCCCCATCATCCTTCATTCCTTTTTTAATTTGAATTTTGCATTCAAAATAGTTCAGCTTCCATCTTCGAACAGTTGGAAAACTTTGAAAATGGTGCTTCATAAGAAATGGAACAAGGGAATCCTTTTGAGAAAAATAAACAACAGATTCGAAAATACATGTTTGCAGGCTCTACTAAATTTCCTGACACTAGAATATTCAGATTATATTTTCTCCTGTTCTTTTGAGGCTTTACTCTTGTAAAACTTCAATTAAAATGCAAAGACTCATGACCATAATTGCAGGATAGAAAAGCCTCAATAACTCCACAGACACTGATATCAAAGTCAGGTTCATGTCTGTTGGGTTGATATACACCAAAGTCCTCCCATAACTTCAAAATCACCGGTGTATGGCATTATCGTGGACAATGATTGATTGGACAACTAACTTGCCTAAGAAGCTTACTCAAGATCAACTTCATCCAAATGTTGTTAAGGTTCTGCTTTGAGAGGTAACTATCTGCAGATCAGATAAGTTGCCAAGAAACTTATTTATTAGTTACTGCCAAGAAATGCGACATCATTCAATTCTGTAATCACAAAGATAACAGCCCTGCAATCCAAATGATTTTACCAGTAAAAACATGTGGGCTCCAGTACTTCCGGGGATAAATCAAACTTCTATAGGCAAGGAAGGGAGGAGATAGGAGAGAGAAAGAGAGGGAGATAAAACTATAAGCTTTGGAATGGAACATTTGAGAATAGAGAAAGGTCCTCAAAACAATATATGAATGCTTGGAAGGAGGAAGGAGAGACATCATATAGTGTAAAGGCCAAAAGGTAGAGAATCGTGATCCTGGGTTTTTCTATAAACGGCTGAGTGGAAATAAACAAATTTAACAGTTTCAGTTAAGGGTTAAATTTACTTCCACATAGCAGTAATTTGAAACTATAAGATTCCAGAGAATCAACTTAAAAGTAATCAGAGGAACCCAAAGAAGCAGTCCTTTGTACATAGTTATAGCTTATAGACGTCAAGTTAACAGTTTTCACTTCCATCACATGTTGCTAAAACCCCCACATAACAATGATAACGGCATACATGAAAGAGCTCAGCTGAGACTAAAGGAATAAGAGCAAAAGCAATGAACTTACATTGTGTATTCACTTTGCCCAGGTTCTCCTCCAACTGCAAGAAGGTTTATACTCCTGAAACCCACATCTTTATGAATATTTATTTGGGCTCAACTCAACATCACAAAATCAAGTTTTAAACATGAGAAAACAAAATTAATCAAAACAAAAAATAAGAAGATGCTTACCATCAATTACAGGATCTATGATGTGACACAAATAAATCCCAAAAGAATCAGAATAAGTAGATCGGATTCATACGACTCATAAGGTGTATCAGATTGAAGATGCCGCTGTAGTCAAAAAACCTAATGAGTGTCCAAGTAGGTTCATACTCAAGGGCCCAATTCATCCTTCTTGGTCATTATGCCTTCAGGAAAAGCTACCTTCATATCCCTGATCTTTAATGTGCAACCAACCAAACTAGTACCAATTTTGTGACTCTATTTCCTTGTCCTAAGCCTTAACAATCTTAATCTAGACATGGCATCCACTACTGCCTCATGTACACCATGGGTGCTTCCATTCCAAGATATCAATCCCCTCTCTCGTAGATCCTTCAACAGCATTTCACCTTTGACAAGATTATTCTCCCTAGAAATGGCATCAATGAGAACAGTATACGTGGTGACATTAGGCCACAGTCGCCTTTGTTTCATATGCTCATATAGTTCAAATGCAGCCATAAGATCGCCATTGGCACAAAAGCCTGCAATGAGAATATTGTAAGAAACAATGTCAAGCTCCAAGCCATGGCACTCCATCACGCCTCTCAACTTCAAAGCTTCCACAAGTTTAGACTGTTTGCAGAGTCTGTGCATAATAGTCGTAAAGGTAGCAATAGTTGGAACTAGTTGTGTCCGAAGCATGTAATCAAGAACAAGCATTGCTTCCTCAATCTTCCCACACTTGGCAAGCCCTCTAACCATAGCACTCTCAGCTACATCACGAGACACTAAACCTAGTGCCTCCATCTCATCTTTTAGTCTGAATGCTCCTTGAATATCTCCCAATCTACACATGCCATTAATTAAAGTAATATAATGGATATGAGTAGGCATATACCCATTATTCATCATTTCATGCAAAACAATATGGGATTCTCGAAAACTTGCTTGCCTGTTGAATACATTTATAATAATATCATAGTAATCACTGTCAAGAGATATTCCCAACTTATTCATAATGTCAACCAAAGCAAACACTTTTCCTGTCTTTCCATTCTCATTACACTTGACGATAAGCATGTTAAATGTAAATCGGTCAGGAATAGCACCTTCAATTATCATCTTTCCTAAAACCTTAATCCCAATATCCACCATGTTTGACTCACAAAGTCCAACAATTAGTGAGTGGTATGTTAACTTGTCAGGCCTGAAACCAGCCTTTCTCATAGCTTTAAATAGTGTAAAACATCTTGATAAAAGTTTTTTCCTAGCATACCCATGTAAAAGAATGTTATATGTAACCAAATTGGGCCATAAACTATTTTTGGTAGCAGAAAAATCCACCATTGGCATTTGTCCCAATCTTGAGAGCCCATCTATAACTGAATTGAGTGCAACTGTATCAGGGTACAAGCCTTTTTTTGCCATCTCCTCGTACAAATATAAAGCAACCTTTGGTTGGCCAACCTTGAAAAAGCCATTAATCAGACATGTGTACATGACCTCATTCAAAGCAATGTTTTCCTTTTCCATAATTTTTCCAAACAGATGGATTGCAACAAACATTTTTCCTCTCTTACAAAATCCACTGAGAAGTGTACTATACGTGTAACTATCAGGTAGAATATCATTTCCAAGCATCATGTCAAATAGATGCATGGCTTCCTGCAGATTTCCAAATCTGCATATATTGGCCAGTAATATGTTATAGACAACACTGTCTACAGCACAAGGAATGGAGTGGAGTTTATGCAAGAAATTTTTTGCCTCCTCTAAATTTCCCCCTTTGCAAAGTCCTTTTAGTAGACTTGCATATGTGAAAACACTTGGCCTGTGACCCCTTTTAATCATTTCATCAAACAAGGAAAATGCTTTCAACGCATCCCCTATATTTCCATAACCATTAATAAGACAATGGTAAGTAATAGAATTAGGTACTAGACCTATACTGGTCATGTGTTGCATGAAACCTTCCGCCTCACTCAACTTCCCACCTCTACAAAGAAATGCAACCAAAATGTTGCATGTGATAAGGTCCACAAAGTGGCTTCCATGAAACAAGCCTGCATAGATATTCATTGCTTTAATAAAATTTCCCTGCTTGCATGAATAATAGATTAGAGTAGAGAATATGATATTGTTTGGTGTGACTCCAGATTTATACATCTTTGAAATCACTTCCTTTGCATGTTTTAACTTGCCTGCCTTGCAGAACCCATTTATGAGCACCGAATATGTGACAACATCAGGATTTAAACCAGTCTTCAACATCCTATGAAGCAAATGTAAAGCTTCATCAATCTGCCCATTTTTGCACAACCCATCAATCAACATTGTGTATGACATATGGCCAACATTCAAGCCATTCAACATCATTCTCCCAAGGAGATTTATAGCTGAATCAAATTTTGTATCCTTGCATAGTCGATTTAGAAGAGCACCATAACTACCCTCGTCAGGTCTCAGTCCCACCGCTTCCATTTCATCCAGAAGTCTGATAGCTTCTTCAACATTACCTCCTCGACAATTTCCATCGATCAACGTATTATAAGTAATACAGTTTGGTGAAAGATTAAAACAAGACATTTCATTGAAAACACGAATTGCAACTCTAATCTTCCCTTCCTTACAGAAACCGTTGATAATAGTATTGTATGTTACTTCATTTGGGAACAGCCCCTTCTTCCTCATCTTATTCAACAGCAAATAACCTTTGGCACTCTTATTGATTCTACACAAATGATCAATAATCATGTTATATGTATATACATCTGTTTCAATACCCTTAGAGCCCATACGATCAATCAGCTCGAAAGCAGACTTGTACCTCCCCTTCTTGATATACCAATTAAGCAGAGTATTGTAAGTAACTGCCGTTGGGGCATAACCAGTCTCTTCCATTTTCCTCACAAGATAACCAGCTTTCTTAAGCTTTCCTTCCACACAAAGGAAATTTAACAACACGTTGAAAGAACCTACATTAGGACAAATCCTCCTTGCCAACATTTCCTTAAAGAATGACCAAACAAACTCAATTCTACCATCCTTTGCCATTGCAGCTAGGAGCATATTACATGTATAAACCGACGGCTTGAATCCAAAATCACCCATCAAATGGAAAGTCTCGCGTGCGTATGTTACCATTCCTTCACGTACATAGATTCTGATTAGAAGGTCAAAAACCGAAGGATTGGAATTGCAAAGTCGATATGTGTTCATAAGAGAATCAAAAATGGAGCGCGGGCCCGTAACCATCACAGAGAGGTATCTCAAAATCGACTCTGCACGTTTGTACATTCTAGCTTTAACAAGTATGTGAGCTGTGATGCAGAAAACGTGGGCGAGGTTACAGAATTCCAGACCCGGTTGATTTATAACCCAGTTGAGGAATTTCAAGGCCAGTTTTCCATGTATGGGTCGAAGTGAACGCAATCTATAATCCATATGATTCAGCGATTCCCAGCGATGAATAGTGAGAATCTTATAGATGCTTTTCTCTATGTCTGGATCCGTTCGCCACAGAAGATCTTCACAAAGTAGATAACTCGTACATTAATATAATTATTCATGGCGAGAAACTTGAAGAGAATCGTATAACGAAAGCAGAATTTTCTCGGAAAAACTACAAATAGTAAAAATTAGACACAGAAATTCTTTACTTGGACAAATCAAAGATTTAAACATACCTGAGACAGAATTTCTCTCGCGTGTTCGGCTCTTAACATCATTTCGAGCGGAGCACTTGTGAGAAAAAGCCCTAAATTTCAATACTTTTAACGAAGATGAAGAAATCCTTTTCACCGTTCGAGAACCCGTAGAAGACATTGTAAGCGCGCTAGATTTATGCAGCCGGGAAAGACTCCAATATTTTCTCATTTTAAAGGTAGCGGATAGGCCCCAAAACCCTCTGCGATTTGAGATATCGCCGGACCCGTGATCCGTTTCTGGGTCATCGGTTCACCGCTCAAACAACAAATAAAAAACAAAAGACCGAAAAAAGAAACAATAACAGAGGCCAAGTTATCCAAAACCAGCCAAACTCTTATGTAAGATAACATGTTGAGTTCTGGTCCGGATCTCAATGCCCTCAAGAATAGGATCCTCCATGAAATCACTTTGTAGTTGATTCATATGATATAGAAGAATTTTATTTCACCTCATAAGATAAGAATTTTATCTGTTACAAAATTTGAGCTAATTTTGTATCTATATACTATTAGAAAAGAAAAGAGGGAGACTCTGTCCCCACAATGTAACGACCCCTCTTTAGCAATTTGGCATGCCACATCAGCATATGGTTTGCAGTCCCCTAGTATAATTATAAGCAAAGAAGGCGGACTGGAGTAGTAGGTGTTTTCTTTCTTTAGATTCCTTTTTACCTATCCAAAATATGGAGAGATAGAAGCCAGATTGGAGTAGTTCGTTTATATGTCTTCAAACCTTATCCTCGTCTACATTTTATTAAAAACTATATTTCCTTTCTTATCTATCGATGGTTAGTTAAAGATCAAATCTAGAGAAGTACATATTAGTAGAATAAGTGAATCAAAATGAACCATGTTTTCCAACATGAAACATTTTAGTATTTGGCACCCACCGCACATAATATAATTTTCTGCGCATACGCCCCTGGGCTTGAATCATGATTCCAGGAAGTTTAGGAAAATACACCCCAACCGAACGCAAAGGGAAAGAACCAAGCCCATCTAAACTAAAGCAGTCCGTGGCAGGCTCCGCACACCTTAACAGCTGGAATGTCGCATAAAAGGATTCACCACCTAGAAACGCGTAGGTTGTTCGTCATGAGGTGTGAATTTGAAAAAATATCACCCGGTTCAATATTCGTAAAGGAGCAAGTGCAGTACTTTTGGAGAAAATATTAAAATAGATATACAAACATTTGAGCTTACATTTCTCCTAATACAACAAGATTCCCTGCGGAAGCAGGGTCCTAAAAGGCGCAGACAAGACAACCCTTCAGCATTTCATGCAAACCGACTACTCTCAAATACGGAACCATTAGTCACCTAACTGACGGTCCAAGGCTTCTACCATCCACCACCAATTGACCGTCCCTACCTTATTTGTAAAGGAGCCTCTTGAGATGGACAATTAAAAAAGAAAAATAAGAAAGAAATTGCACAAAATCTAATCTATCATGCTGACCGGAGTGAAATTCAACTTCACAACAACGATGTTCCCGCCCTCACAACCGTCCTGCAATATACAAAAAGCTTTGGTCACTTCTTGGGAGCTGTGGTCGCGACTCAGTCAAGTATAAATATGATGGGTTCTGGAATCTGGCTCAGATATAGAACCAAGATGTGGTTCCTCGCTGAAAGGTTGAAGTCATATTGCTTGAGCAATTTAGGCCATTTCCAGAGCACATTAATGCAACAGAAAAACAATTTTTGTGTGGAAGCAAATCAAAACTGCTCTGTCAATAGGAAATTTAGCATATGGAACTTACCGGGTATTAAAGGCTTACATGAGCTTAATCACAAGGGCAGATGCTCCACCTCCCCCATTGCAAACACCACCGACTCCATATTTCCCATTCTTCTGCTTCAACACCTGCAACATGATTACACTCAGATAAAGATAGAGCAAAAGTCTACCAACTTTTCCCACAAAAGAGAGAATAGATTGCAAGGACAAGAACAGGAAATTTGGATTAAATGAAAAGTTTCCTGTGTTTTCTAAATGCATCGATTACATAACCAGTTTTATTTATTTACTCCAAAACCAGTGAGCAAACACCAATACTCATCCCTTCCGTCACTTTGTTAGGCAGGCTTGATAACACCAGAGCAAGAAGGGTAAATATGACAGTATCCATGGAATCAAATAATTGTGTAAAGTAACTTTAAGTGAAACGGTCACATTGTTATCAGAATCAAAATTATGAAGCCGGTTGATATTTCAGGATAAGGGAAGACAGAAGAAATGTACCCCCAACAGTGTGACCAAGATACGTGCTCCACTACAACCTAGTGGATGTCCCAAAGATACAGCTCCACCATGCACATTTACCGTTTGCTGCAAACATAAAGATAATACCTTACTAAAGAGGAAAGCAATCAACAATACTTCAGTAAGTCAAATGGAAGAAAAGTCAAAGCGCATAAAATGAACTAAAAAGCCAGATGCAACTCATGCATGAGTATTCAGTCCAGTGCTACTGATTAAATAGGAAAAATTAAAAGGAAAAAAATATATTGGGGAGATTAGCAGGCTAACCGGATTGAGCCCAAGCAGCTTTTGATTTGCAAGAGCAACAACCTGAGCGACAGAAATGACAGAACAGGGTTAGAAAATTACACAGAAAATTGATAAGATGATACTGTATTAAAAATTGAAGCACAAAAACTAACAGAAAAGGCTTCATTTATTTCGTAATAATCTATTTGAGAAGCCTCCAAGCCAGCATTTGTAATAGCTTTTGGTATTGCTAGAGCAGGGGCAGTTGTAAATAACTCTGGTGCCTGCACAGACAATCTCATATTAGCACCAAATCAAATGGGACTTGAAACGATGTGATGGAATTCAAAATGACAGAGAAAAGTTTCTCTTTCCACTTTCTAATAAAGAGGATGGGTTATGGAATCTGGCTCAGATAATAGACAAATTAGATAGTCTTCTTTAAAATACCTGAGCAGCATCGGCATACCCTGTGATCTTTGCAATCACTTGCAGTCCGAGCTTAAGTGCCTTGTCTCCACTCACCAACACTAAAGCAGCAGCGCCATCACTGTCCAGCACAGCAATTATAGTAAAAGCTTAGTCTCACAGAAAAATAACACTTCAAAAGGAAAACCCTGCTAAGAGTTTCACAAACCAGATTTGACCACATAAATTGCTTTTAAAAAATATTATGATAAATTATCCGACGGACCACACTTGAGATCAAGTGTGCTACATATGTCAAATAATTTTAGCCATTGGATTTCACCATTTATTTTGGATGGTGAAATGCTCCGGCAAAAATTAGTTAAAGGTTCTAAACTAAAATGAGCACATCAATTGGTTGCACGTTGCTCAATCCACACTGATTTCTTGCAAGGAGATTTCTATAAGTGGGCCCCATTTATTGGTGGTTCCCGATCTTCCATACATTCTGTCACAAGTCAGATTACCCTTACTTGGATTCTGAAGCCTATGATCCTATATTTTCCCATATTTCAAATGGTCAAAATAATCCACATCATCTCTCAGAATAAAAGAATATGGCTAAGATTATTGTAAGTCCCCTTCATGCAAAGGTGAGAATCTAAGGTCAACACAAAGAAGAAAACATCATGATGTCATAATAAAAAAGAAAATACCACACTTTTTTAGAATGAATCATTATGATGTATTCTCTCAGAAAGATTGATAATCATTTCAAGGTGAGTCATATACTGCCAAAACTGCAAGTTTTATCACATTATTTTGGCATGATTTGTGGTGGGCTTGGTTAAATTAGAACCTCATGTGTATAACCTAAAAATACTTTTTCTAAAAACACCAGATCTTCTATTGAGAGGAGATGAAAAGAAAAGTTTGACACTTGTTTTGCTGTGACAATGCAATCTATAACTTTATAACATAACTTTTAATAGGCTGCTCTAATGCTCATAGTGAGAAAGGACATAATTATATTTTCTTAAGGGCCAAGGCTTTCTCAATGGATAATCACTAAGGCATTTTTAAAGAAGGGGAGAGTCCATTTCCCTCCTCCACGCTCCAAAACCCTCCACCACTCCAAATCCTTTTTTTTTCTTTATGGGCAGGATGGAGGGTTAAGGATTTACGTCCTTACACACCATCCACTCTTTGGGATTTAATTTTTCCTATCATATTAACGGAATATTCTCTGTCTAATCTACCCAAACACCACTTGGGTGATCCCTTAAATATAGGAAAAAAAGGACACACACGAATAAAAACTTTCACTGACAAGAAATTATCTGTCCCTGCCTGAAAAACTAGACTAAAAGAGAGAGACCTTATGCTGGAAGCATTTCCGGCTGTAACAGAACCCCCATCCTCCTTGAAACTTGGTCTGAGCTTCCTTAGCTTTACTGGATCAAACTACAAGACAAAATGCCACTTTCTAATAGATTAGTCTAGAGTAAGTATCCAGTGATAAAAGTAAACATATTGGCACTGGTAAAATCAGATAACCATACAAGAATAGGTTGCAACAAAAAATATTTGATTTTAAGAGAACAGCTATTCCTTCCACCATTAGCAAAACTCAATTTAAAATCTTCTCATTTCATATAGGCAAACACGAAGAAGAAACTATGTTTTAGTACCAAAAATGTGTAACTTGCAAAGAAAAGAGTACTTGTTATCTTTGAAAAACTGTACTAAAACATTACACATGTTTTCCATTTTTGACTTAGCAAATAAGGTTTTCCAATTCATCATAAAAAAGAGTAAAAGTGGAAATTTCATCAATACCCTGCCTTCTAGAATAAGTTTTTCTTTTTTTTTTTTTTTTTTTGATTGTATTTCTTGATTATGATCTCTTTCTTTCATCATGACACACACAACATAAGCACTCAATTATGGCAAAAACCCATGCACTAGCGGTTTGCAAAAATTATAGATTGAAGGAAAACATGTCCATTGTCTTTCTTTCTTTTTCCTGTTTATTTTTGTGATTTTAAGATAAGACATATCCGAGATGGTTTGTTGTTGCCCAAATAGGTGGCAAGGCATATGGAAGTAGGTTAAGAAGGTATAGGGATCTAGGTTAAGAGAGTACCAGCATGTAAAGTGCAGACCTAGTGAAGCAGCTGTGACAAGATGTGAGAGGGTATTTATTAATAGATCTAAGAGTGCAAAAGGAAGACCAAAAGGAAAATGAATTGAGCCAGTTCAAAAGGATTTGATTACCTTTAATAAGCTGACTGAATAAATGGTATTTGATAGATAAGGATGGAGAAACAAGATTCATGTTGCTTATCCTAATTAGTTGAGATAAAGAATTTGGTTATTGATTGATCGATTGACTTTATAATTTTAAAATGCATAAAAACTTATAATACATATAATATTTTCATAATATGATGAGTTAGATAACCTCAGCTTATTGTGTACCATTTTTATTTTTATTTGAAAAAACTAGAATTATGAAGTCCATGGGAGTAATCTTTGAAGGCCTTTCTTTTTTATAACACAATTGATGAATAATAAGTGATTTATCCTCTATATTCATGTTTTCCGATCTTTATTTATTGTCATTTCTTGGGATTATACTACAATATACTCATAGTATTGAATCAATGTACTTTTGACATTCCACTATGTTAATTGTTTCAAATAACATATTCCTGAGTCAAAGGAACTAAATCTGATTTTCCTTTCCATTATATGAGAAGACAAATGGTTAGAAATTTGCAAAAAGAAGGTGGGTCTCAGACTCTCATGTCTAAGATGCAGTTTCACACCTTATTCGTATCAAAGAATTACTAGTAATTTTTTTCTTTTAGTACCTTTCCCAGACCCTCATCTTTATCAACAATTGTGGATGGCTTTCCTCTTCCCCCAGAAACTTCAACCTGAATGGCACAACAATTATTGTAAATGGTAACTATTGAGAATTGAAAAGAAAAAAAAGGCAGTTGCTTCTTTTAACATAGAAATGTAATTCTAACCGGAGCTATTTCCCATGCAAAAGCACCGCCATCTTGAGCAGCAATACCACGTTCAAAACTCTGAACAGCATATGAATCCTGCAGGAATTGAATAGATATAGCTAAATCAAACACGCTTCACTTGGTTACTAATATAAGATTTTGTATAAAAGTGGTTCTCTCATGGAAGATCTAAATAAAGAGCAATTAGAGAACTTAAGTGGAAAGAAAAAGGAAAAAAAGAAATAAATGAAAAATATTGATAACAATAATTAAAGAGAAGGAGAAAGGAAGCCTTGAGTTAAGGTGGGTTGCACAGTTTCATAGCATGCTCTCAAAACAGCTGAAGCAATTAGGATGGATAAAATCATGCCAAATGATTTTGAAAGAAGGCTTATATGTAATATTAATTTAAGGCATGAACTTAAACTGAGCAAAAATTCAATTAAAAAGTTCTTATGATCAATATGGTGAAAAGTATCTGGAATGTTCAAAAAATAAAGGACTAGAGGGATACCTGCTCTTCTCGTGTTACTTTATGCTGATCCGCACACAATTCAGCACAAACCCCCATGCCATAATCATTATAGACATCCCACAGTCCATCTTTGAGCATCCCATCGACAACCGTATCATGTCCAAGTCGGGAACCCTTTCTGTATTCAGAAATAGAATTAGAAAAGAAAAAGGGCATTTTGAATCAGTAAGACAAGGTCAACATAGTCATTTTCCAGTTGTCAGTTGCTAGAACATGGAACAACCTCTCCATTTAATGGTGAAGCAATGTTTTGAATTATTTACCAATTTAGCACTCACATGTTTATTTCATCTGTTCTTTTATTTCCCTAGTGATTTTACTTTATCAATTACAAGATTCCTCCCCTTTCAAAACGAAACCCTTGTTTGAGTTTGTAACGAGTTAAATAAGGTAAAATATTCATGAATTGGAAATAAATGTTAACCTTGCTTCTGCCAGGTATTTAGGTGCATTAGACATGCTCTCCATGCCACCAGCCACAACAACATCATTGATCCCTAATTGAATGCTCTGTGCAGCAAGCATCGTAGCTACAAATAAGGGAAAAAGAGAAACATAAGATGTCATTACATTTCAACCTAGAAATCATGAAGATTAAGATTTCTAGAGATAGAGTGCACACCTTTCATTCCTGATGCACATACTTTGTTAATGGTAGTGCAGACCACAGAGTTAGGTATTCCAGCACCCAGTGCAGCCTGTCTAGCAGGTGCCTGCCCCAGATTTGCACTTAGAACATTTCCAAAGAAGACTTCTTGTACAAGTGAAGGGTCAACATTTGCCCTTTTGAGAGCACCTAGGATTTGATACAAAAGAAAATTAAAGAAAATCTTTAAGAATTTCAACATTTTGCCAACACAAGGTATAGATGGAGTAACCTTACATTGAATAGTAATAGACCCAAGCTTGGTTGCTGGTACAGATGACAGGGAACCAAGGAACCCACCCATTGGCGTGCGTGCAACTCCAACAATACAAACATCTGTTCAAGATAAACCAAGAAAGCAGAGACAATAAGCAAGACTTTAAATGCTGAAACTCTTGCAACAGCTTCTCATTTCTTTACAATTTCTGGAATTCATGTAAATATAGCAGTGATTCATGTAAACAATTCAAGTCTTCACAATGAAACTAGTGAAATTATAAGGAGAAGCATGGACGAGTAAACAAGTAGTAACGCAATTAAAAGCAGCACCTTGAAAAATATGGGTAAACTTTGTCTACAAAAATCCATAAGTAAGACGACAAGAGAGACCAATAACAAAGTTCATGAAAGTGAAGAACCAAAGAACCTATGCAGCCAGAAGTAAATGCTTTACAGTAGTCAACAAAAATTTCAGCATTACACTAGGTTATTATTTAGCATAAACATTAGAAATATAAATAGATCCGAAATAGTACCTCTAGGATTTATGGAATCTGAAGCTGCTGCCGCAACTGGTGCCATTGCAAGTTCAGAAGAAAGATCTGCAGTGTGAACATAAATCCGTTAATATTTTAATGGAAAATAAAAAAAGAGAGTAATAACACTCACGATCATGCTCACATGTGACCCGGACAAATAGCCATAAAATCAGACTGTACCTACTCTAAAGTTCATGACAAAAGCAAGAGATTCACATTTTTTAACAAATTTTGGCAACAGCCAAAAAAAAAAAATTAAAGAAAAGAAAGAATATGATTAATCAAAGTAATTTGAGAAATTCTAGCTCCGAACACGCGAGATTTAATTTTTGTATATTCATGAAAAATTGCCCGCCGTCTGTATATTCTGTTAAATTTTTCGTAAACTATCGAAGATAATAGAACAAAGAAAAACAAACAGAAAAATGGAACAACTTAAGAGAGTTGAGATAGCCGAGAAAAACATATTAGATCTAAAATGTAAGCGTAATCAAGCAGGTCGTGGATCAGCAATCTCCAAATCTGCAAGTTGTTATAAAACCGAAAATGTAAACCTGATCAACCGTAAAAATTGAAGTAGCAAAATTTAACAAAATGAGCCGGAATCTAGAATAACTGCTTTGAAAACAAATTGGGACAAGAACAAGAACGGTATGGTTTATATTAAGAGATTTACATCAATCGAAACAGAAAAAAAAATGAGGATGCAAACACAGCAGGAAGCTCAAACACGAAGAAAGAAATCAAAAAACAAAATGCGCCCAACGATCAGAGACCGGAAAAATAGCGGAGAAATTAGAGACAGAGAGACCTGGGGGCCTTACCTCTAGGTTTTCTAGCAGAGAGAGAGAGAGAGCTCGGTCACCAGCTGATATTACTTGCATACATATTTACATATATAGAGTTCGGAGTTTCGAAGCAGCCGAGCACGAGCTTCACGGTGACATTTTTATGTTACTGAGAAGCCTACTAGAATTGATGTTATTACTATCCTGTCTACATAATTGCCCTTGAAGTTCGCTTATATGGCAGATGAGCCATGCTGTGAGTCCGTGACTCTTTCGTTTTTGCCAATCTCAAGGAATGTGTATTTTCGTCAATAGACATTTTTAAATTCTCCTTCGAATCTTCGATGATACCGATTGTTATGTTTGCTGCACGTCTGCGCCACTCTTTGGGAAGGTAGAGCTTTTCTGAGGAAACATCGCGACTTCAGGACAATTCTTAGAGCCTTCGCTTGATTGGCCAATACTGTCGCGGGCCCAGTACCTCTGATGTGTGGGTCCCCGGTTTTGGCCAATGAGATGTTTAAGTTCAAAATCTTCTTGAACTCGCCTGTAGCATTTTTCACATGTCATAACATTTGTGATCGTGAAGACCACTTTGAACGCAAAGAAAAAACTGAGTAGAATATATATCTTTTTTTTTGTTAATATAAATGTTGTCAGTAGGTTGGTAGGAAATACACAAGACATGCAAGGCATAAGGATGACATGGAAGAGGAATTCATTCCACTAGACATAATCCCTATTGTACAGGGGTGGAGATGATTTTTTTTTTTCTCTTTGGGTATTCTGTACATTGCGGCTTCTTTATTATAGTAGTTTCACCACATTGCTGTGTGTGAAGGGCAAAAAGAAGGGACATGCAAGGGCATAAGAAAGAAAATAGGCCAGGGCACAGCAAGTTCTGAGACCATATTAGCTGGAGTCTTATGCTAGAAGATTTACTAGTCCAATGGTAAAAGATGTGTACATGTCAGCTTCATTCACATGCGCATACACACCCTTCATCGTTGAACTAGCAAAACTTCTAGCCAAAGGCTCCAACACATTTCAAGTTTTCGTTCTCAACTTTAAAAGCTCTTTACAAGAGATGCTTAAGAGTTCTTCGTGTATTTTTCAATTTAGATATAAAAAGTGTCACTCGTATTAGTTGCCTTTAAAAAAACAAAAATGAAGAAGGCATAGTATTCATGTAGGTGCCTTTTTTAAATCCACGTCCACGCGTCTAGTATTGTCTCTACGGTGTCAAGATGCCAATGGCGTGTCTTCAAATCTCGATTTTCAGTAAGAGAGGTACGTCCGATGTTGGCTTAAACCGCCAACTTAGCAGCCGTTCCCACACTGTTACTAAACAGAAAAAAGGTTCTAGTAGATAAGACGTGACAAGTAGACAATTGTTAGAATGAGAGACGGGAGATACTCAAGTGATTTTCACATGTACCAAGCTAGAGAGCTCCTTTAATGGTAAAAACAAAGAAATCTGAAAGACTTAGAGAATTTGTAGTAAACTTGGAGAAGGTTGAGAGAAAAGAAATGAAGTCTTGTTCTTAGCAGTCCAAGAATCAGGGATCCCCCAAATGAATGAAAGTTCTCCTATTTATAGCAAGTGTGGGGCCCCAAGATTGTGACACTAGGGCTTTAGGAATGTTTAATCTTTATTATGAATCTGGTCTAAAAAAAATCTAAGTTCAAGATAAGAATAAGAGATAATCATTATTTTTAAATAAATAATGGAGCTCTCTTATTGGTATAGTGGGTCCCACATGTTAACATGTGAAAATATGTCACTTGACTTTTTCATCATTTTAGGTTAGCATGCCAAAACCCATCGCTAGCTGCCAACAAGTCCCATGCCCGTGTCCGCCACGCCTTAAAGACCGCCAAATAACCCCCCTTAATGTGCTTTTGCCCAAGACGGAGATCTCCACTCCAATATGCCAAATAAGTTTTATATTTAATTTGAACAAATTATGTCACGTTTAATTATTAATTTCTATCAGATAAATAATCCACGACATATAATATAGGTGACGTGTCAAGTAAAAAAAAGGGTCATCTACAAAGGTCATAGATGATTCAGACTCCCTTATTAATCATCTAAACATATAAAAATAAAAATTCTTCTTTAATCACCAAAACCAATTGTTTTGACCTCAACATTTCATGCATCGTGTTCATGATCATATTTGATATTTTTTTTAAAACTTTTACAAAGATATTAAAGCCATAATCTTTTCAGCATGAAATTTTTATGTCTTTATATATTAGATTGCTTAGATTTATTTATAATATACAATTCTGTGTTATTTCCTATATTGTTACAATTCAATCTTTTTAAAAGAAACTAGCATACTTTATTAGGGCTTACAAGTTGATACATTGGTCAACTAAATCTATATGAGTGTTGGGATTGTTGGGCTAAAGTCCAACATCCTGGTATGGTATAAAAAAATAAAGTTGCGCTCTAACTAATAAATTAAGTTATTGATTTAATGGTAAGTGTTTGATCCTAATAATTAGTATAAGAACCTAGGTCCTGAGTTTAACCAAGTTCTAACAAGTAACTTAAGTTATTGGTCTAGTGGTAAGCATTTAATCCTAACAGTTCCAACCGGATATTTTTCATTCTAATTCTGATGTTCAACGGTCCACCCTAACATTGAGGTGGTTTCGCCATTAATTTTCCATGAAAGTAACATCTGGGCCTGTCTATAATGATGGCTATTTATAATTCCACCTATACAAATAATTATGATGTATAGTCCCACCAACTCGCGTACTTCAGTCGTTGCTACCTATTAGACGTGAGAATCGACACCTGCAACTTTCAATAACTAAATGATAAGTAAATGTTGCAGTTGTGTACTGCAAAGTCAAGATGGCTTTAATACCGAATTTTACATCTTCTGCAATGTTGCATATGATGTATGACATTGTAGAATTGCCAATAAATATACATGTTTACTAAAGAAATGGATGACTTGGCTCCATGATGGTATCTCACGTCGCAGTAGACATTGTAGGTTAAGGATGCAGAGGAACTATTTGTTCTCTCAATATTGGGCTTTACCAACTAAAAAATATAAAGTTCTCCTCTCTTGCTCCCATTGTTCACAGTGGCGGAACCAGGACTCCAAATTTGGGGGGGCAAAAAAAAATTTTCAATTAACACTTCTCATAAAATATAGAATTTTTAATGAGTTGGGGGTGGGCAAATCAGAAATTTTAGAAGGGATTCTCATGAAATATAAAAATTTTCAATAGGTTAGGGGGCAAACCAGAAATTTTAGAAGGAATTCTCATGAAATATAAAAATTTTCAATGGGTTAGGGGGGTAAACCAGAAATTTTAGGGGGGGCAAAACACAAATTTTAATTAAAAAATATATATAATATATACCTTTTTTATTAAAGAATAAAAGTTAGGGGGGCAATTGCCCCCCTAACCAATACGTGGTTGGACACTCCATTAGAGAGAAAATCATCATTCGTTCAATCATTTTTGCTTTTTGATTCCACTAGTTCAAGTAATCAACCACCCATATTTCTGTGTTCTCCTCTTTTTGTCAAAGTTTTTCATTTTTATAATTTTAGATTAAAGTTAGAATGAGGACGGTTTCGTTGGCATTGTAGTGATCTATCAACCATGTTTATGCATCATGGAATTTTTTTTTATATTGAAAAACATTAGCCACTTGGTCTTGGTGGCATCTCTTTCAAAGAACAACTTTAATGTATCACGAGACTTTCAAAGAACAACTTTAATGTATCATGAGACTTTTTTGGGGCCCCTTTCACTGATATTATGACCAATTTGTTCGTTTGATAGGGGCTCTTCGGATTGATCCTGTCCAAGAAAATTGGACGATCGTTGTAGAAAAATTTACTCTGATATGCTTCACAATACGATTTACAGTATATTTCAAAGAAGATAATCTGTCCATATCTAGAATATTCTCTTCAATTCCTCTTAGTGGCGGCCTACTTGTGCATACTTTATATGCGAACATGGATCAACTATATCTATATCTATAACCTATATAAAAAAGGCCTTGTGACCTACTTGACAATAATTCAGATTTAATTATGTATCCCCGTAATTCTTTAAAAAGGAAATTGATTTTAAGTGATGTTTTAAAATATAATTCAGATTTAGTCATACTTTTGATAATTTTGTTTTATTCGACCTGTACTTGGCAGTATTAATGTTGTAGAAATAAGTCAAAAAAAGGAATTTGACAATTTGGAAAATCTGGAAAAAACAAAATAAAATTCAAAAAATAAATCAACTTATCTCTTGAAAGAAGAATTCGACCAAGGCGTGCTAGGCATTGTCCTTGAAATCAATCTGCCGCCTATTGGATGATCTCCGCAATGCTCTGGGTTGTAAATAGTAGTTAGCGTCCAGGATTCAATGGTCTTCTACCCCCAATAGTTAGCATCGACTATTGGACCAAAGGCGAACCCAATTGAGTGTCACTCACTAAGGATGAATTGAACCGGCAATTGAAAAACTCAAAGGAACGAAATCTCTTGTATTTGCAGAAGCAATAACTCAGACAATCTCAGATTTTGTTGTCTTTGAAACCCGAAACTACAACTCTATATATAGAGTTGTTCATACCTCTTCAAGGTGCTAAATCACTTTGAATAGGTGTGAATCACACCTATTAGTTTAAAATTTTGACTGTTATGGAGTGTAAACTAACTCCAAACAACCATTTTTAAAGTTTAAAACTCAATTTAAAAGTTTAAAATATACAAACAAGTTGGGAAGAATTGGTTAACCGCCACTCAAATGGTGGTGAACGCCGGTTGGATTTTGAGTGAAATCTGAATTTTCAGATTCACTCGTTATTTCCAACAATTAATTTTTTAAAAATAATTTTGATTCAATCACCAAATTCTTCATAATCGAGATTTAGTATTACTTTTTAAACATAACTAAGAACGAGTATCATTTTATTGTTCACATAATACTTCTTCCAAAATACTCTCCAAACACTTCTTAAGCTCATTAAAACATAATAATAAACAAAATTTTTTACAAGATTAAAACATGATAACAAACAAATTTTTTTACATGTTAAGGACATTTTTGAAAATAGTCTTTGATAAACAGTAAAGTAATATATTTACAATTATTTCCATAAATTATCACTAATTTTTAATTACCAAGAATTTGGTGACTAAATTAGAATTATATTTTAAAAAGCATTACTGAATACTGTACTTTTTTGTTTTATACGGCGTGGGTCACTATTTTGCCTTTACATATGATTTTTTTTAAGTGATAAACACTATTTTGCGTTTACATATGAGTTTTTTTAAGTGATCCTTTTTATGAGATTCAATCATGTTATTTCAATAATAGATAAAATAGTGATATTTTTGTTATACAGGGCGGAATACTTTTTTTACTTTATATATCGTATTTGCCATAAGGGAAAATTGATTTTAAGTGATACTTTTCAAAGAGGGACAGCAATAGGGGCTTGAAGAGCTTGCAACAAGACATGTGGTTGCCCTTCTCCATGCCGCAGCGGCATTGCGCCCCAATGGCATTCCTTGCAGGTCTCTCTCTCTATATCTTCCTTTCTCTGGTAATGAATATTCTTTGTATTGAATAATTCAACTGAATAATTTCACTTCAAGCGAGACTTTTAGTGCAGAAAGTAGTGATTGTTGTGGATGCAACCCATGTTTGGATACTAGAAAAGCATTCTGCAAATGCGGTAAAGGTTATACGTGTATAACATCCTTATCTTCCAAGCTTTCAAAGAATGAGGATGGTTTCGTTTGTAACCACCCATATTTCTGTGTTCTCCTCTTTTTGTCAAAGTTTTTCATTTTTATAATTTTAGATTAAGGTTAGAATGAGGACGGTTTCGTTGGCATTGTAGTGATCTATCAACCATATTTATGCATCATGATTTTATTTATTTTTATTGAAAAACATTAACCACTTGGTGGCATCTCTTTCAAAGAACAACTTTAATGTATCATGAGACTTTTTTGGGGCACCTTTCAGTGATAATCTGACCAATTTGTTCATTTGATAGGCGTTCTTCGGATTGATCCTGTCCACTACGAAAATTGGACGATCGTTGTAGAAAAATTTACTCTGATATGCTTGACGATACGATTTACAGTATATTTCAAAGAAGATAATCTGTCCATATCTAGAATATTCTCTTGTATTCCTCTTAGTGGCCGCCTACTTGTGCATACTTTATATGTGAACATGGACCAATTATATTATATATATTCAAAAGCAAATAACAAATCAAAAATCCACTCGAGCACCTTTGAGGTTGCATCCTTGCCGGGTCTTTCTAGCTTGGGAAAATAAAATTAAAAATCCGATTTTCACCAGAGGCTACAATTCTTATTCCGAAGCCCAGTTAGTACAGCTCGAACTTCTGTCCGGTCCATCCGACAACCCGAACAAAAGTCGAAATGTAAAACCTAACCTGGGTTTTGGCCTGATCCAGGACTCATTTTGAGCCCCATTTTTAGTCCGCCAACATTTCCACATTTTAAATCTATGCCCGGTCCAAGAATGAGTTTAACCATGGTTAACTTGAACCCAACACCATCACATTTGTGTCCACGCACAGAAAGTGCCATCAAACAAGCTGTGATTCCTGAAAGTCTTACATTCCATCTTCATGTCAATGTCTTTCCATAAACACCTATAAGCACAGTGTGGTAGAAGTTACCAGGTGGATCCCCTCATGGAAGATCTGCTGGTCCAACTGTGAGTGGTGTGTACACGTCCGTGAATGACGTGACATATACACACCCTTCACCATTGGACCAGCAGATCTTTCAGTGAGGGCTCCAGCCGATATGGCCTCCAAGGTTACAGCCAGGATTCCAAAAAAATAAAACTCTTACTAGCTAGATTATTAACTCTGCTTTCTTCATTCCACTTTGTATGACAATAAAAGAAACAAGTACCTTTGTTCCACAGCAGGTGCACCAGCAACTTGCAACAGCAAGACTTGTCGACTTTCGGGAACCTGTAGAGCTCATCAAAGCACAAGCCGAAAGGTGAGGTTGACCCTGACACTGTCTGCTTTCGCACGCTTGGGCACTGAGTGAACCCAATCCCGTTGGGTATAGCCCTTCATCACCAGCAATGATCCATGCTTAAGTGTAAAAGAATACTGATCAGCATGGCTGCTCTTTTTCAAACGCTTGCGTGCTGGTTCTTCCTGCAACCTGCTGGCTGGCAATGGCACAGAATTAAAAATAAATAAAAAATTGAGACATATCAACCTCGCTTTTTTTTACCTTTCAAAAAAAAATGTTATATGTATAATATAAGCTGCCAAGTTTTTTAGTATTTTCCGTAGTTTATGTAAAAATCCACCAATGTTTTGGACATTTATCAATAAATATTTCTGGAAACATTCCCATGCAAAAAAAAAAATCATCTCTTAAATTTTGTCCACGTTGCTGAAAACCTTAAATTTCACAAAAATGCAAAACAAAAAAGAGTTGGATTTCTCTTGCCGGAGAAAAAAAAAACCCAAGTAGATTCTTCAAATATTTTTGGCAAATAGTTCTTTCGCCGATATGCTTTCATGTATATTGTTTGAAGGTCTATCACCTTCTAGGGTTTGGTAGTTTAATACCACACCACCACTGTAGCAGTGGTTTGTTTATTTACTGTGCTTTATCTGGGCAAGATAACTCTCCTGTTTTTCAATTACTGCAGTAATATGGTCTGCAAGTGGATGGAAATCAAAGTTGCATTTTGTTAAAAAATAGTGTTGCATACAGATAACTGAATGCAATATTTTTGTGACAATCAGTAGCTAAGAATACTTCTGAAAAGTAAAAATGTCAGGTTCAACATAGACATGAATGATAAAATGAGTCGTTTCAGTTCATATGATTTATGGAAAGCATATTGCAAATATGAAACTAAATGAACAATGAAATTGTTCAGTGGTACCTTGAAACTGTTTGTTTGATTTTTTCCTCAATAAGAACTCTCGCTCGCAACCAAAGGAGACAGATGCAATCTCTGGAGTTTCTCCGTACAATTTCTCATCATCAGAATGCCATCCCACGCAATCAGTTCCCATCTTATATCTATTCAGTAGCAGGCTATTAAAATTACTCCCAGGAAGAGCCTTATGGACCTACAAAGGACACATGAAAACCCTTGTCACTGCATTAAGCGAAAAATGCACTAGGAAAACATAAATAGAAAATGGATGATAACGATAGCCAGTAGTTTCAACACGTCCTACCACTTCCAAAATCTCTTTAAGTGGAGGGTAGTCATCCCAAGAATACGCATGTGGCTGATATCCACTGTAACGGAGTTGTGCCACTCCTGGGCTTGCAACATAACATGTGTCTCTTGGCTGTAGAGAAATATGCATATATCACTGCGCATATGCTTTCCAAAAGGCCCATTATTAACTAATGCCAGTCTAATGAAGAGAATAAAAAGAAAAAAAAAAAGAGTTCAGATGATGACAAATTGATGCATATTAGCGATGAAAACAGTTTGGTTTTGAAAAAAAACCAAAACCAAAACCAAACCGAGATGTGTATATTACAAACTGAAACCAAACCGAAACATAATCAGATTATTTTAGTATAAAACCTAAACAGACTAATACAAACCCAAAACTGACCCTAATAGGCTTGGTTCCGTTTTCCTTTTTTTTTATATGTTTTATCTGATAAACCGAACCATCCTTAGTTGGTGGTCTGACTTAAACATTTGAATATATATAATTGGTTCGGTTCGGTTTGACCTTAAAACTGAAACTGAAGCAATTTTTATGATATTAAACCAAAAAAATTTAAGAACAACCCAGAAATTAGCCTAGGGGATTAGGTTTGGTTTATTGCTTTTAACCAAACCATTACCCTCTGGCCATCCCTAATGCATTTACTTTTATTTTGCAAGGATGATCCCACAAACCCTAGCAAAAAAAAAATTTCCACACCATGTTAGTATCCCTTGCCAGTTGTTTTTTTCCCTCATCTAGATGAGTTACTGAAATATGTTCCATGAATCAAGCTTTATCATTCCCTTTACGAGAGCAGCCAGGGCAAAAACAACTAGCTGGTGTACCTGTTGATAAGATCTGTTAAAGTTTATTGTTGTTCTCTATCATCCTTCCTTTGATAACTCAAAACTAAAGACTGCTTCTGGCCCTCAAAACTACTTTATGAGGAGAACATCTTGGTTAGAAGCATTAATTTCAGAAAAGTATCTCAAATACTGTCATAATGTAATTTTGCTTTTGAAATTGATTTCAGGTCCTATAACTGCTTGCTTTACCCAGGCATTTGATGATGTACAGTTCCTTAAAAATCAACTTTGACCACACATTTAGTTATCTTCAATCCAGAAAATCATGCGTTACAACAAAGTATCAACAAAACCTCTTCCATCATATCAGCTACACTCCATGAAAAACATTATGAACTGTAATAAAAATAAGATAAAATTCCTGCTGATGGTTCTTTTGTTCTTATTACCATGAGTTTCCAAATATTCAACTGAATGAACAACGTTGTAAAATGCAATCCCCAAAACAACTTGTACTGCAAATTGTTTACCAAATTAACCAAACATCATTATATCTAGACAATAGCACCTCTTCAATGATTCTGCTTATGACACATAAAACCTAAAACAAACCTACTAAAGAATCAACCTTATGTTCAAATAAATCCAGTAATGTCAAAAGCAACACCCTGGTATATCCTGCAAAGATCTCTTGCTCTATCTATATTTGGTTTATAAGAGAAGCAAGTAGACAAGCACTTTCCTTTTAGGCAAGATTAGATTAACATGCAACCCCATGGTTTCAATATGATAGATTAACCAATCTAGACATCCAGCCGAACACAGCTCTCTTTCCTGTAAGGACAACCCACTCCAAGATCCAAATGACATATGCACTCACCTGAGGCAGACAACAAAGTCCCGGTGTTTGGAAGTCACATGCCATTTACAGATAAGTACCAGAACCTATAGGTTACAGGTCAGGACAGAGCCATTTTCCAGCAACCTCAAAATCCAGGTTCCATCAACCAACGGTGCCTTTTCCCTTTGGTTTACAGCATGAAACTTGTTCCACAACTCCATTCTATCAGAAGTCAGTTTTTAATCAAGTTGTATCTCCTCAAAATTTTCCTCACCAACTGCATCCATGTTTTTTCAAGTCTCCCTACACCTTTTTAGATTCTTCGACCTGCACAATTCCACATTTTTAATTTTTTCTTTTCCTTCCCTCTTCTGCCGTCTTCTTCCCCCCTCTCCCCCCTCCCTCCTCCCCCTCCTCTTTACTTCTTCAGTCACAATTCTTACTTTATCAAACCTAAATCATCCCACTGGACTTTCCTCTATTTTAACCCCCAATGTGGGTACTCCATAGCACCCAGGCACAGACATCAAAGTCTGCATCACTATTCATCTTCCCATGCAAAACACGTGTCAAAGAGTTCGTCAATTTTCGAAGCCCTAATTGAATAGACACAATTCGATAGATATTCTCCATCTCAAAATCAAATAACAACTTTGTTATCGACTTTTCAAATATTTCGAACGCAACATCAGATCTAGAACACGTAATGGACAAATCAGAAATTGAAGAAAATGCCCAAGTTCTCTTCATTCATTAAATTATTATTATGCGATGTTCATGGATTCATGAACAAATTGTCATTCCTGGATCTTGAAGGGAAGGATAAAGCAATATACCTGGACGCAAGATCGACCGAAGACGTGAATCAAAGGCCGTGTCCATGGAATCTCTTTATCGAGATAATCGAACCATTTCCAGGATTCGTCGAACGGCAGAAATCGAGGAATGTATATGACTTGGCTTCCATTTCCGAGATCAAGAATCCGCTCGTTTCTACACTCATTCGGTTCAGGGTTCTTCGTTTCAGACCCTACTAGCAATTTGAAATTCATCGATTGAGAAGAAAGCGATCACAGTTATGAAGTCGAATAATGTCCGCAACATAATAAAACTTCTTTATAAATAACCCGCGAAATTTCGTTTTGGCGGAAGGCTTCGTGCTCCGTCTCACCAGGCTTAGCATTCAGAAGCCTTAGAAGCAGGGGATCGCAATTTCATGGGCCGGTCGTGCTCGACAAAGCGACCAAAACTATTTTAGGGCCTATCCAAGCCGGCCTGGCCTGGTACTCAAACCCAAATATTCTTGAAGAAAAATAGAAGCTTTTTGTTTTTTAGGAAAAATAGAAGCTTGAATCCAATCCGGTTAAGCTCAGCCTTTATAATTTTCTTAAGAATTTGTAATTTAATAGAAAAGTACTTGAAATATTTATACTAGTTTAATACTTATCTCAATAAATTAAGCAAAAAACAAGCCCAAAAAGACTGATAAACTTGTTTGGATTAAAAGTAAAATCAAGGGAATGCACCAGTTAACAAGCTAGGCCTCCATTTTGTTTCAATCATGTCCGTCAACCGATCATAAAAGAAGCAATTTAATTAGGCATACGACTAATTAAAAAAGATAAAGGAATTCAATGCTTCTGTAAGAGCTACATCAATAACTAGTGAATCATCATGAAATAGAAAATAAAAAAGAAAAAGGAAAAAAAGGGCAAATAGTCCTTCCTAACTCTCACTCTTACATAAAAAAATATAGAATCACCATGACGCCCCCAAGAGCAGTCATGAAATAAGATGTGACGGAAAGTTTAACGGTCGAATTGATCGACGGCGGTCCCCACTCGAACGAACCCGAACCACCACCAGCGCCACCACTACCTGTCCCTGGGGGTGGAGCAGATCTCGGAGGCTCCACTTCTGGATGCACCATTACACGGATGACCATCTTCTGACCCGACCGGCAATGATCCGGTTCCCCGCTTATGAAGTAGAAGTAGCCATAACGGTCGAAACGGAAAACCGTGTTTCCGTCGTTAAATTTGAAAATGGGGTTCGACAAGATGCAGTCTCTGTAGTCGGTGTAGTTCACCACTAGTACTGAGTCCTTCTTGTATTTGAAGTCTTGTCACACACACACACACACACAAACAAGTAAGAAAAAGCAAGAATTAATCCAAGCAGAAATGAAAAAGGAGAGTTCGCATTCATTAATGGTGGAAACTCACAAACAGAATCTCCAACATGGAATCTGTTTCTTGTAGCCCACTCGTTATAGGTTTCAGTGTCGTTTCCAGTGGGCATGATCCAACCTCTCTCGCCACCGACTGGAAACTCGTAAGCGGATACGAAGACTACTCCTGCCATGGACATGATAAGAAGAGGGTAGAAGAAAGTAGTGTTGCTGAACCTGGTTGCTAGAGGAGAAGCCATTGATGAATGGAGCCACTGCAGAGAAGAAGTAATTAACACTCGTGTGAGCTTTTCGGGAGGGGAAAAGAGAAGGAAACAGAAAAGGAGTGAGAGGGTCTTGGGAGCTTTAAAAGCAAGAGTGGAAGAGGCAGTTAAGTTAGTTGCATTGCGATTTGCGAATAGATAAAACAGGGGTTAGTGGGGGTGAGAAACGGTTATACAAGCAAACACGTTTATTTAGGTTCCGTTTTGTGTAGTCAAAGATTAGTGCCGTTTTGTGCAGTCAAAGATTAGTGACGTCATACGTGATTAGTGGAGGCAGAAGATTCTCGTCTCCAACCGCGGAAAAAAAATAAATAAATAAAAATCTTAAACAAGGAATGCCTGTGAACATTAGTGTAAATCTAGCCAGGACCGCCCAAAGCCTGTCCAACCCAACCCAAATAAGAGTTCGAAGTGAACATTGAGTTTGGGTTTCATTTCGAGCCCGAAGTTGAGTTTAGATTAGGCTTGAGTTCAACCTATACAACCCAAAAGCCCGAAGTTAATGTTGACTTTATGTACATGCTCTCATATAGATATATATATAAAACTCCATCAAATATATCTATATATATATATATATATATATCATATCATTGTTTTCTTCTTCTTTTATATTGTCATTGTATTTATGCAATCAATTATTAAACATAAATTATTAACATGTGATAATAAGTTTATGAATTTTTGTCAAATAAATAATTTTTTACTCACATACATATACATATATGTTACAATGAATGTGATATTTAGGAGCACATACTCTACAAGAAAGATTGTGCAAAACCACAAATATAGTGAGCTAGTATTATATTTTAAAATTTTTAAAGAAATAAATTAATTAAGTGTATTTTTCCCAAATTCAAGGGACAAATCAAAAGGAATTTTTAATATTTGCATTTATAACAAACAAACATAAAAGTATATTGATAGACGAATTAATGAATGATATTCCAACATTTTGTAATTATAACAAAAATTGTAAAAAAATTCAAAATCTTACATTTTGTTTGGGTCAACTCGAACCTAACCTGAACTCAAACAATAATGTTTGGGTTGGGTTTGGGTTTGGGTTTAGTAAGTTTGGGTTAGAACGGGTCAACGACGAGTTTGGGCTAATAAATCCTAGATTGGGTTGAGCCCGAACTCTCATAACCCGACCCAACCCGCCCTACTTACACCTCGATCTCCTTGTGAAGCATGTTTATGAACTAGGGGGTTTCATCTATTAATTCATCCCACCGTTCAATTAATTTCCTCTCAATTGGTTCATGGAATTGGAGGTGAAATTCATGATAAGAATTAGAATTGGGCTCTCAATACCAATTCTTTTGATTGGTAAAATATTCTAAAATTGAAATTAGAATTAGATCTTAATTCCATAGAATTGGTTTTAAGCTATTTTTTAGATGATCAGATTCCTAACTCAAGAGAAGGGAATTCAAGATTTGTTCCCAAGAATTAGCAACTCGATAAAAAAGAAAAGAAAAAGAGCCTCTCTTCTCTTCAGCTCAGGGGTTGCTACTCATCTTTCAGCTTTCGTTTTTCTGGTGTTGCAAACAACGGTCATATGCTATCTCCGATTCCTCTATTCCCCTCTTCCTTCGGCTTGGGGGTTGCTACTCATCTTGATTGTGCTCTGCCTTACAAACCCTAGAACAATCTAATGTGCCCTACATTAGGAACCCTAGAAAAATCTAAACATCCTTGTGCCCAGTTTATCACAAGTAATGGATGAGATTTTACATTTAATACTGATGGATTTTTTTTTTAATTCAACCAAGTTGCACCCCTAGCCAACATTAACTCATCCAGAAGGCTGGGATTCTACTTTTAATACTGATGAAGCCTTTTTTTCTCTTTTTTTTTTGTCGTTTTAGTAAGATATTGATGGAGCTTCAAGTCTAAGAGACTAATTAATTGTTTCTTGGGTCATCAGATGCTACCCTTGCCTATTATCTTCATCTTGCTTCACTATTAACCTATAGCTGCTCCACCGAATACTGCTATTGCCATGATTTATGATGTATTACAACATAGCTGCAAAAAAAAAAAAATGTCTTTCAATTGTGAGATATAGGTTCAAACACCTTTATGGACCTGGAACATTGATAAACTTGGCATTCAAAATCTTGAGTATCTACTCCGAGTCCATATGATTATAAGAAAGGCATTATACGGGTGGGATTGGAACTAATTAATTGAATTTTCTATGTTCATCCAATCAATAGAATTGGAATTTAAACCAATTCTTTATGAATTCTAATTTTAAATATAATTCTCTTGTCATCCAATCACAAGAATTTCAATGACATCTAATTCCAATTATTAATGAATTGGAATTGAAATTTGAATTCTCACTTCTAATTCCAATTCATCAAACCAATCGGAGCCTTATTAAGGGACCCATTTCACAAAACATCCCTGGCCCGGCTCATATGATAAAACCAACGATAACTAATTAAACATAAATAAATATGGCATGGAAAGATCATCATTCTTTAAGATTTTTTGTCCCTAGCAAATTATGGCATGGGAAGAGCATCATTATTAAAATAAATTTTGAGCATTTTTCTTAATTTGACATAAAATCATCATTATGGATTTTTATGACAAATTTGGAAAGTGAGATAATACTTACCATTTGGTAGAAACCAGCTTAATATAACACGTGGCGTATAAAATTTAGTTGGAAACAAAATAAACTCTAGGCTTAATAAAGGAAAGCCGATTTTTAAATAAGGAAAAAAAATTCGAGAAAAATTTCCTCTATTATTATCTTCTATCGATTACATTTGTTTGATATTTCCAATTAGAGTACCATGCATGCCATAACTGTTTGCAAATAATAAATCATTATTATGTCTATGTATCCATCTGCATGTGTATATATGTCTATGTGTGTACATGTTATTGTTGTCCATGCATGGGGATGGGGTTGTCGATTTTGAATTATAAATTGACATTCAGACTATATATAACGTGAGGCGCCCCCTTGGGATTAATTGCGCCAAACAAAATGTAAGACTTTTCAAAACAGCCCTTACATGTCATTGTGAGGATTTATTAATAAAATGGTACAATAATTAAAACTGTCTCAATTTTTTAAAAACTTAATAATTTAGTTGCAAAACCGTACCCCCTCTCATCTACCTATTTCTTTATACGTGCAGTATTGCACATGTACTCAACTAATTGTAATTAATTGTTTTTTAACTAGTCATTTTAAACAAAGGAATGAACGTCTTGGTCGATCCACGTACAAACCCCACAGTCTATGGACATATCCCACCAAACATAAAATGGAAGAGTCTACAATCAAGACATTTGTCTGTAAAATCTTTGACTTCCATGCATGCATGCATTTAACACAACTGTTGGCTAATGATTTAGAAACCGTACCATATATACAATATTTTGATAGATCGGATAAGCTCGAACTTTTTGAGGCCGGAAGGTGGTGATGACCACAAAAGTCCGGCAGTAGTTGTAACTGTGTTCCATTTGTCAAATTGTATAGTTCCATACTTCCATTTGTCAAAGTTGATTGTAGCATTATTTTTTATTACTAAGGTGCACGTACAGTATTACATGTTGTGGGAGGAAACAATTGCATAACTAAGGATTGAGTTTCCGATATTCCAACACATTATTTTCTTGTACTGGTATCCAAATGCTCTATGCATAGAAATGGCAACAAGGTGGTTGAATTGGATAATCTGCCCCAATTCGCTCCTAATAGTTAGGATTTAGTAAGCCTTAAGTTGGGTTAGGCAGAATGAACATGTAATACTATACGTAAAAGGAGAGAATAATTTTGAAACTGTTACGAATAGGCAAAGTTTTGAGTATTTTAACATTATTATAATAATGCCTTTACAATAAACAATAAAGGCTTTTGGGGGGAAGTTGAACGGAGTAGTTTGCATGCTTCGGTCAACTTTACCTGGTCCATTGTCATCCCTATGCGCATAGAGATGACAAAGGGGCGGGTCTAGCTGAGGCTGATGAGCCCCGCTGTCGGCCCCCGTGTCCTAACCGCGGCCTCGAAAGAAAAAGGAAGGGTCACCCTCAAATGACGGGATACTCGTCGTGTGGTACGGAAAGGAAGACCCGTTCTCGGATACTAGCTCAGACGGTCCCGGGCTACGTACGGTTACTCGAAATCTAAATTTAGTTAGAAATTTATCAGTGATTTCAGGGTTCTTTGTCACCTGGCCCCTTATAATCAATGCGCTCTTATTTGTGTTCGGGAAAGTAATAAATAAGACAGCGAGAGGTTTTCTAATATTGGCAGAATCTCTATAAACTGCAATCCTGCAAACTGGTGGCAAATTTTGCTATCTATTCCTCTCAAGAGGACCACTTAACCGCTCATGGCTCTCTCGACTCTCTACTCTATTCTATATAAAGATGTCAATTCCATAGCCTTCATTCCATTCATCTTGCAGTTCTTGGTCTCTCTGTCTCTCTTTTTGTTCTATGTCGTTGTTCTACTGTTTTTCTCTTCATTATTTTTCTTCAAATTTCATTTCTAATTGTCTTTAGTTTACAGCACAGGAAAGATACAACCCAAGAAACTATTTTGATTATCTTTTTTTTTTTTCTTAAAGCAGATTAATTTGATATTATTAGGGTTCTCTAGTGTTCTGATTCCATTTGTGTATATACCATGTGATTGATGATCAGGCTTTAGATGACCATAACTTACAGATCCCACATGCATGCATGTATATACTGCATCTCTTACTTCATCTGCTAAACGTTTTCAGGCTTTTGACAACAGGTTTGATGTGCTTGAGCCAATTCATGCATGCACATGCAATGTAAACGGAGATCATGAAAAGAGAGAGAGATTGAGAAACATGTTGACAGAAGAGAGAGAGTACAACCCATCATCAGCCAAAGGAGTTCTTTGATGTTGTTGGGAGTGTGCTCTCTCATCTTCTGTCAGCATTTCCCCATGTTTCTCTCATCTCGATCTCTTCTTGCTTTTGAAACAGTACTGAAGAAAGAATTGGCACCATGCATGAGTAAGTAAAATTTCCAATCAATTATGTTGACGGCAAAGACTCCCTCTAAACTAAGAAGTGGACGAGGAATGGATTGGATCAGAATCATCAGATCCAAGTTTCATTGTTAAGATCGTGTTTCTTTTACAAATTTGTGAGTCTAATGGAAATATCTCCCCCCCCCTCTTTTTTTTTTTTTCTGTTTTGAAGAGAAGTACAGCATCAGCGTGTGTTAAGTCCCTGTACCGGCAGATATATTTTTATCAACTGTGTCCCTGCCAGAGTTTTGGTGAAAACCCACAAAATAGCATGGCTTTCAGAGCCAATTAATGAAAGGGTTTAAGCTCAGCTAGATGAACAGTAACTATATATGGCATCATTTTCTAACTTTGTATGGTTCAAACTTAAAATTAAATTCTGTATAGAATAGATTTCTGGTTGAAGATGAGTAAGTTTTCGGAGTGATGTAGTATCTGATGTGTATATAGAGGCGAGATGTTAAAGAGTACTTTTGAAAGGTGGATTGGAGCAATTGAAAGTTGCAACTTATGACATTCATGGCCGCGTTGAAGAAGTAACGTTTGATTCTTGACAATCGTCTCTTCAGTGTTTTCATCCTGGAATACTCCCCTAATTAATGCATCTGAGGTCTTCCTCCGGATGATTGATCAAAACAAAACAAAAAAAACTCAGAGACCTACTTTGCGAGGCCAATCACGAGAGCCGCACAATAACAGTAGTAACGGTGGCATATTCAGGGGGAATGCCATGAACATTTCCCCTGGATAGATTTGGTGCTCTGGAGCTATACAAATTAGTCGAAGCATAATACAAGTTTCAGAGCTCTTAAGGCTAGCTACTTTTTCATTACCCTGCGTCTTTGATGTTGATTGGCTCACTCGTCTAAAAAGAGAAAAATGATTTATCAAACCAGAAAGCAAAATGAATTTTTCAAGTAAATGTTACGTTGCATCTCAACTTGAAATGTCTAATCAGAACAAGGTGTCGAACACTCTCTCTCTCTCTCTCTTTGATTTGGTAAGAGTTGTTTTGAACCTGGATCTTATGAACATGATGAGGGTAAGTAGTATCCTCAGCACATTGACAGGACTTTCGTGCCACATATTGGCTTGGGAGTGCTGTGCTACTTCTGCTAGTAACTACAGCAGCTAGGAAGAGCAAAGGGCCTGGCTCGGCCCGAGCTTGAACTGGACCGTACGCCGCACTAGTCCAGGCTCATACCAATCCAGCACGTTTACATCACCGCACGACCGTAAAGGCCAGGCCACCTGTTTTGTCATTCCTACTTTTTCCAAGGTTACCTCCGTGGCTTAAGGTTATACCCGGACATGAGTCCTGCTTCCATTAACGAAAGGAACAGACCATTAGAAAGGACCTTTCAATCAACAGTCGCTTTAAGAGAATTCCGCTGCAAATGAAGCCCCTTCAGAACCAAGGCCCCAGTTCTATCCTCCACATTTTTATTTGGGTTCAAGCGATTGGGTGCGGCTTCTTCAGACAACTCACCTTCATGGATTCAATCATCTGTTGATATAACCTAAAAATCCCTTATACGGAATTGGATTCTCGTCGATTCCGATCTGGTGAATCAGAACTCACACTGGTGCATATGTTTACAATCCACCTCAAAGAGGGAATAATCCGACTATGAAAAATTAAAGAGCCAGTATCACCCTGGCAAGACAAGAAAGCCATACACTGTCAGGTAAATAATTTGTATGATACATTTCATCAATCTAGATTGTTTAAACAGTAGTGAACCAAGCGCTAGTGTGCAATTAACTCGAAATCATGCTAAACCAAGACTAGGGTATCCATCTCTTGCAGTAAGAAAGATGGTTACAGTCAGGATGAGACTGCTGTGCCGGTACACCTTCACTCCAATTTCTAAGGTCTACTTTTGGCTCTTCATTCTAGACTATCTAGAGGGAGCCGAGCAAGCTGCAGAAGGAAGATCGACCCATTTAATCTTCAACTCTATCTCCCCAGATTCCACTTCGCATAACCTCAACCAAACATCCTGCACAACCTCACCATTTACACAAGACACACAGCTCTCTCTGGCCAGGCAATTGTCACTATCAGGGATGACCTTCCTTATTGTCGTCTCGCCCCTGGAAACCTGCAGGACCCGGCTCAACCTTGCAGCTGACACTATTGGTTGAAGGTTAAGGTGTGCATGTCCCATCTTATCATCCGCCTTGAACCTGTCCTTGTCAAACACCTCCTATGAAAAGCAAAGCAATCAATCTATACTGTTCAACACATTTCATGAAAAAAAGAGAGTCAACTAGCATCTTCAGATTGATTTTCACTAGCAAACAAACAAGATCTGTGGCTCACTACCAACGTGAGAGAAGCCACCTTGTGATAAAGATGGAAAAAGGTTTTTGGTTTAGTATTAAGACCACAAATAGTTGAGTAATTTGCTGCATCAATCATAAAAAAAATATGTGGTTTGAAGCTCAGGCATAAAACAATGATTTCATCATATTCTTGTTTGGTTATTTGATGAGAATTTAATAGCTCTTTCATGCCATGTAGCAGCATTTTTATACATGGCCAGAATCATAGATGTAAATAACTTTTAAATATGTAAATAGAGCTAAGAATTTGGTACCCTCCTCGTGAAAGACAATGATGTCATTGTTTCCTTGTACTGAACCATGGTTCAATAGAGCACAGCTTTTCCAGGAAGTGAAAAAAAGGAAATAGAAATGGGTGGATGACTGCAACTACTGATTCTCTCTGTTCTGATTCTTTATTTGTTTTTTTTTCCTAACAGAAATAAGGATTTCAACAAAGGAGTTGTGTCTGACAATACATGTTAATCTGATGCAAATCAGAAACTAATAGTTTATTTTCTTTTATCAATGTACATTTTAATCTTTAATCTAAAATTTTTATTACTGGTTGAAAAAGCTGAGGTACTTCTTTACAAGATCAAAATTGCTGATATCCTCCAGAGAAGGAGGAAGTTTATGGCTCCTTTCCCCTTCTGACTGCTAGATAAGCGTCATTTTTGTTTGTTGCATCTGAATTTACTTCTAGCAGCTACACTTTTGCTTTACAAAGCAAAAGGAAGCTACAGAAACAATGACTGGTTTGACACTCTAGTGTGTGTTCGTCAAAAGTATTCATTTTTCTTTTCCTTTGAACTTTAAGAAATGACCCAACGACAAACTCCACCCGTCACCACCAACAGCCAACACCCAAGATCAACACACCAACAATCACCAAACTGCCGTTGGTCACCCAATCACCACCCCATAAGAAATAAGTCAATGACCAACATCACCCACACTCATCAGAATTGCCTTTGGCAGTCCCCACTACTACCATCATCAACACCAAGCATTCTCTTTGCTATTAAGAGAATGATTCTTTTTTGTGAATAAAAATTAATTCTTAAATCATGACTATGCATACATGCTTTTTAGTCAGAGAAGTAGGTAAGTCACATAAATTTGTGATATAATGGTTTCATCAAGAAATATTCCAAAGGTAGAAAAATCCTGTCAATAACAAAATTCTGAGTGATGATTACATTCCCCAAGGATCTATTCAGGAGTGATATATGGAAGCCAATTAACAACCCAAGATAATAATATAATAGATGCACCTGAATGATGTTCTTTGAGGTCTTGTAGCTTGTAAAGGGCGGATTTCCTGTTGGTTCCTATTAAACTTTTCCATTTTGACATAGCATTCTAATATAAATTCACATAGTCCATTAAGAAACATTTTATCAATCCTACCATGTCACAGTTTTGGCATGTAGTAGATAAGGTGGTCAGATCTATATCAGCCCTCCTCACATGCCATGTTTCAGCACAAGATACAACTACGATGCAGGAAACAGGAAGTAAAAATAAAAAAGATCTGGAGGACAGTTGTTCCACTCAGTAAGGCTTTCTCTCAGATTGTTGCCCTTAATCAGTTTAAACTTTAAAATGCTAGGTGTCCTACTGAATAGGAGAAATGCCTTGTCCTATCTCCCCAAGTGTGCATTATATGCATTTTCCAAGTCAAGTTAGCCAGGCACTTAATCATCCATCGTAAACTCACTCAGAAAAAATATATATATAGTGCCTCTTCTTGTAATAGTCAATGGGTCTCTCCAGATTCAATTGTAGATGAACTCTTCCAGCGGAGATGATCAAGTGTTGAGTCAAGAGGAAGGATCATCAGCAGTAAGATGATATTTTCATTATTATGGGCTCTACAAGGTGAGAGGAATTGATGGATTTTCAAGTATATAGGCTCTAAAGATCCTTCTACCACAGCAATAGTTATAATTATGATAAACCCATTACATTGGTGTGTAGGAAGTTTTCAAAAGCATCTTCATATCATAAATATGGAGATTGGAGGATTGTAGCATTTTCTTCCATTCAAAAATTGAGCATTAAGGAGTGTTGGAAGGCCCCAGAGCTGAGATGAACATAGATGAACTTGATGGTTGACCAATGAGGAATCTGGACTATTTGTGATTGGTGGAACTTTCGAGGACCACTTGGAATACGTTAATCATATATATGTTATTTTTCCAAAATGTATGACAGCATAACAAGATTATGGCTGAGTTTTTTGTTCTTATCATTGAGTTTGTAGAGGACCACCAGGTTGGGTTAAGTCCATATTTTGGTATAGGGGTTTTCTTTTGCCTCTATTCTTGATGGTCAGAATTCCACTTGGCATCCTGATGGCATTATCGTTTAGTTAGATTAATGGCTCTGACTTTGAACTTCTCTTTCTATCATGGGCCTAGATAAACAAATGACTAGCTGATTTTCTAGCCAAAATTGGGATTGCTAGGGCCTTTAACTAGGGGAATATATTTAAAGCAGGTGTTGTTTGGGAGGAGGTGGTAATTTAGCCTTATACTTTCCCCATGTTTTTTCTGTTCTGTCTAGTATGCCTGACTAGTTTCATATTATAATCTCTCTTTCTATAACAAAACTTCATTTTTCACATATTTTAAAAATAATGCAAACCCCTTTCCTAATGTAGTTACTGCTACAGTTAAACAAAAATATTAAAAACCGAGGAGGGAGAAATTTCCAAACATGCTATACATGGTAGAAGACCAATAAAAGGTACTAACAAGCTCGTATGGATGGTCCTTATAACTATCCAGAGGTCTTTCATAAGATTGAACAAGTCACCTGTCCATATTGAAGAAACACCACAAAAAAAAAGTCCAAATTGAAGAAATCTCCGCATCAAAATAGGAAAAGAAATAATGCTAAAAATTAATCATTTCATGAACCAAACTAAACAAAGTCACAAATCCAATTAATGGAACCACTTGATATAGCCACAGCCTGATTCAGGAACTTTATCCTGTCAACATGAGGAGTAACAGGAGCTAAATCACGTGTCAGGAGTTCAGTATTTTGACACGCATAATTAAGAATAGATTTATGTTGACCATGATACAATTTTTAGGCTATTTAGCTAATAAATTATACTGCTTTCAGACATTCAGTTCTTTCCAAAAAGAAACAAAATTAGGATTATCTAGCCACTGGCTTGTCCATCCCAGAGATGCCGGCATCCTCACCATTCATGATGGGAACAAAGATAAAATTAATCATATATAACAATTTGTACATTCGGTAAATAATTTGAGCTAAAGATATTCCGCTTTAACAATTGGCAAGCAAATAGAGGCACCAAACAAATGGTTGGACTGAAAACACTATGAACTAAATAACATTATAATACAAGACAAAGACAGAATCATAAAGTATGTATATAATATGACACAATAGTCTGCAAATAAAGCACATTTGATGGAGTACTCAAACATGAAGAACTTACCAAGTTTATAACTCCAGCAGGTTCCATAACAGAGAAAGTTAACTCTTCATTCCAGACGGGATTAAGACAACTGTTAATAACCTTGGTCTTTGCAGTCTGTTGCAAATGATAAATAATAAGCAAGGACGTCAAATCCAAATACCACTAAGGCAATTAAAAAAAAAACTCATATTATGATATTCTAATGTCTCTATTCCAATGCAGCTGCATAGGTAATTGGAAGAAAAAATATATGATATTCCACACAAGTAATATCATAATATTGTATTTTCCAGGTATCTCAAGAAATCTATGAATATGGAACTGGGTCTTCAAAGGAGAACCAATTTTTTATTACCAACTGCAAGTTTCATCTCGTATGCAGTACTCCTACTAGAAATTATGATCAAGGAGTATTCTATCAAGTGTCATCTACTTCCATGTTTGGGTCTACTGGTCTGTTAAGATGCCTCAGCTGCATACATCACTGTGCTTCCATTTGACACGTATCATAATGATAAACGGCTAATCTCACTATGACATTCTACTCAATTTTCAAAATTAAAACCTTTGTTGCTCTATTCCCATAAGGGTATAGAACCCAAGAAATCTATTTTTCCTAGGAAATGTCTTGCCTTGTTGGAACTAAAAATTGTATGCTTCTATTAGTTTTAGAGGAGTCATACATTTTGTGTAGGATTAACCTATGAGATGACATATATATGCATGCTGTTAGAGATAGGAGCTCATATTTTATCTAAGTCGAAAGGGAGTGGGACCTGAGGGGCCTCATGGTGGTTGGAGATATAAATTGTAAGCTAATCCTTTTGAAGTTGTGGACATATTCCTTCTCTCCAATGGACTTAGGAACTATGCCACATGTATGCAGCTGTTTCTATCTTTCTATTGTTTTCAAATTTTCATTGTAACAGTTTTAATTAACAAATGCACCATATATAATTGCCTATTTTCTGCATACATATAGAGTGGATATGAGTAGATTATTGATGAAGACTTTACCCTAAGGTATGATTCAGAATTTACGAACATTGTATCTTTTTAAATACAAAGCATGAATATAATTTAAATCAATTATAACAATAATAGTGAAGTCTAAAAGACAGTGAGACCTCAGCAAACTAAGTCATAAGACATAAACTACCTCATTCTTTATCCCTTTGCTTAAGATATTTGATAGGTAAATCAAATTTGGTAAATGATATGAAAAGACAAAGTGTTCAAGTTTCAGGAAAAACCCAAAGATGGCATGCTTAAGGGAACTTGTCAGTTTTACTAAGTATCACGTCTCACATTGTAAAGACCAAATACTGGCATTTCATGGGCTCAGATGGCAGAGCAGACAATTGTGCTGTTGACCCCTAACTAGTTGCGACAAGGATTAATTGATTGTCAATGTAGCTAAATAAACAAATCAACATCATCCAGTTTAAGGAATAAGGATTTAGTAAATCTTAAAATAAAAATAAAAGGGAATAATATAGAATTGATTGACCAGAAAGAATGATGCAATAACCATATAAAGACCTGATTACCGATCTTGACTACAACATAAGGATCACTAGTCTTGAAATCCCGGACCACCAGCCTTTTTCCTTGCACTACAAAAACTTTCACCAGCCCAATCGTCTCCCCCATAATCCAATTCTACTAAGAAATCAGTTTCAGAAACCAGATTACCCTGCAGAATCAAAAAGAAGAAGAAGATGAACGGCTTCATAATTTAATCCAGTGGGTGAGAATCAAATAATGAAACACTGAAAGTGTCATATTGTATTTCATGAAAAAAAAAACACTTTTCAATGATAGGTCTATATAAAAGCGAGAGCAATGAAATACGAACAGAGAAATAGGGGATTATTGGAAAAGACGATTGAAAGGCTTCGAGGCAATTAATTTCGTATGTCAATGAAAAATGAACATAGGTAGGGCATAGCAGCTGGGAGTAGAACAAAGAAGCATCCAGTACAAGCATGCATAGCAACTGGGACTAGCACAAAAGAAGCATCCAGTACAAGCATATATCAACCAAAAATAAGTGCTCCGAATAACTAAGATTGGAACGCACTAAAACGAAATAACTTCGACAATTTTAAAGAAATGACTTCATGTTCTACGTACGTGAAAACAAAATACAGCCACTCGATCCGTAAAGGAGAAAACCACATAAAATAAACTCCGAACTCGTAAAAAAAAATGTAAAACAAAGGGAAATTAAAATCAAACTGAATAATATAACAGATGATAGAGGAGAAAAAACGATCCTTCTAATACCATTAAACATATCAAAAATAGAGTTCGAAACCTAATCCAGCCCCGGCACGAGAGCGAGCGAAAGAGAGAGAGAGAGAGAGAATGCAATCAAAACCAGAGAAAGAAAACCGATTAAAGAAGAAAAATAAAACTTAAACAAAAGCACCAACAGAGAAATCAACAATATTATCTGTCAATCGACCGAAAATGGAAAGGAGAAACACCATAGAACAACGATAAATTAAACAGATGGAGAGCTCTCAAGTCTGGAACAAAACTTCCGAAGTAAACCCGCCTCAAGACACAGATTAAGAAAGGAAAAAAAAAACCGTGAATTTAAGTACGAGAACTGTATCTGTTTTGTAGATGAGGACCAAAAACCTCCACACCTCATAGAGTAGTTCCGTTCTACGAGTAAAATCGGGAACTACAACAACGGAGCATTCAAACCTACCACAAGAAACTGGCACTGATCTCTTACGGAGCATACACACCTACCACCAGAAACTGGCACTGATCTCTTCCTTCTTTGCCTCGCAGAAATGCAATTATCGACTTTTACCAGTAACCTTGATTCACGCGCACGGACTAACTCTATCCGTCAACTAGAACTCGAGTTCTCCACTTAAGGCATAGTCTCAAGTCTCAACTATCTGTTCACACGTGTCGCCAACTATCTCTTCACACGTGTCGCCCGCCACTGGCTTTTTCAGCGTACAGGACAACGCGTCTTCTTGTGACGCATTATTTATTCATTTTTCTTATTTGGATGTTATAACGTGATCTGGCGATCTGGCGCCTGACGGTAACGTTATCCTCGGACCTCAGTGGTGGTCGCAGGAATTGAATGATTTTCATGATGAAATGACCAAAATACCCATAGCCACTAAAATCTTTAATGCCTTTAGTTCTTTATTTAATCAGGCAATTGTCCTCACTTTTCACTTTTCATCAAAAAAAATTTGTCCTCACTTTTCACGTTGTTACGTCCACGTTACAGGTTTAGGTATGGGTCAGAAGATAAGCTTTGATCACAAATCGAATAACACAAAGGCGAATCGACCTCTTCGACATGCTTTCTCCGAACCAACCGTGTTAGTCCAAAACAATTTTGTAACAATGGAACGAACATGACTGGAAAGACACCCCTCTTTTGGTTGAATATCCTCCGTTGCTAGTCACGAGTCACTAAATAGAATATCAACCCTTTAATCTCATGAATTACCATAAAGGCATGTGCTATCAACCCATCGGTGTGGACTGTGGTGGGACCAGGGAGGTTAAAAAAGCAAGTAAGAGGAAAATTGTAGTTGTTGGTTCAGGCTGGTCAATCGAGTTCTTCTATAAGAAAAATGGCCGATCTTATCTACCTTGCTTTGGGCTCCAGTTGACTACTGAACGTGAACTGGGCGGGCAATGGGAAGAAAACAGAATCGTCTACGAAATAGCGAGATATACACTGAAAATGCTGAAATCAGCAACGCATGTTAAATACAGATTTCTTATCTCATCATCAGAAAAGCTTCTCAAATTTAACAAACGCAAGACACCAATTGGAATACGAAATTCTACCACCATTAACACACAAGAATTATTACATGTAATTTAGCATGCACGAACATCCCATTACATATCACCATAACTGTACATGGAGCTCATCAACTCAATCCCGTTCGGTTAATTGGGGAGCCAAACCAGTTATATCTATCTAAGCGGACCACCCTAACACAGCACGACTACATAACAAGAATTGTATGCAGTGGGATACTTACATCATGTTCTCTGGCACTTCAAACCTGAGGCATCATTCCAACGCCGGACAGGATTACAAGAAGCACAGTATGGTACATTGGGGCACTCATAATCATGTTTCATAGTGCTTGGGACCTGATGCAACTTCACGGAATGCTTTATTAGTGTGTTTGTCTATAAATAGGACTTGAATTTCATCTGCAACGGCTACCATTCTGATAAAGGCATTGAAACCTGCCATGGTGCAGTGGTCTTGATCCCAAAAGGTTAATGTAGTGGCATCAGACTGCTTTACCCACTCGACGCTTCCACGTACCCTGCATTTTGGAAAACATTCAATTATAATCTGCAGTTCAGAAACGTAGAGTTCAATGAGCTTACACAACCAACAGCAGGGCTTACAAGGGGCTCGTCATCGGAATCTTCACCAACCCCTGAGTGCGAAGAACCCGATCTTTCTTCTTTGTCAGATTCATTCAGATATTTTGGGTTTTCCACATCATCAGCCTCATGATTCTTCTCTTCATCAGATTCTTCAGTTTGGGTCCTTTCTGATTCATCATCCATCTGTTCCTCTTCAGAATCCAACTTCTTTTCTTTGTCAGATTCCAGAGCATTAGTCTGGCTCTTTCCTGTATTTCCACCTTGCTTACCCTCAGATTCAAATTTCACCTTTTTGCCAGATTTCTCTATATCTGTAGGACTCTCTTCTGTATCTTCTACCGGCTCACCTAAAGAATCTGATTTGTAATCCTTTCCGGATTCCCCTGCAAATGCTGGATTCTTCTCTGTATCATTCACCAATATCTCTTCACAAACTGATATATCTTCTTTGTCTGATCCCCCTTCATCTGCAAGACCCTTCTCTGTCTTTCCAACCTGCTCCCCTTCAGAATCACCTGTATATGAACAAGTCAAATAAAGAACTAGGGAAAGAAAAACAAAAATAATCCACATGGTGGCTTCAAGATTCATGGTGATAAAGAGCTTCTATCTAAATTCACCAAGTCTAGTGCAATCAAGGAGTTTATGCAATTAGAGCCTCCCTAACACTACCTCTTGCTTTAAATTTACTCCCTTTGGGTGATAATACTTAAAAAATAGGAGTATCAGGCTCTGCCAGTCCCCCCATTCCATAACTAATTTTCAAGCCAATCTTCCATTTATGAGAAAAAAAGGTGCTTGTGTAAAGTGTGTGTTCCCCACTTTTCGGGTATTTAACAGTCACTGATAGATCCATGTAAGATTGTCATTGAGCTAAGCATTCAATAGACCTGTTTCTCTTGTCACCTAACCAAACAGATTCAATTTAATAGCCGGTTAGTCTCAACAATCTTAAGAAAACTCAAGTGGTGAAAGACCAACTACTTGTAGCATGTTGACCTGTTTTCTGCAGCAAAACTTTCTCTAATTTTTTTGGTCATGAAATTGAAAGCCAAAGCACATTTCATTAGAACATGGATAACCAAGCCCCAACAGTAAAACCATGAAAATCAAGCTACCCATACCTTTATTTCATGATATGCCCATTACTACAAATGCAATCATTAAACAAAATGTAATAACAATCCAACAAGTTGGGATAAGACATTTATTGAGAACAATTACGATTAAATAACACAATTTGTGCTAATCGGAAAAAAAACTGCAACTTCTCTAATTTACTTAGAAAGGAGTGCCATATTACTGTTAATGGACCACGATAACCTTACTAAAGATAATATATAGATGTTACATGCCAATTTGTGGGGTTTACTAGTCAATGTATAGAGTTTTTCAAGTCTCTTTGTGGACATTACAAGTCGGTAGATATTATGTTATGAGTCTTGTTAGGGGTTTACAAGTCAACTGATCGATATTAGAGAACCCTTCACAGGATTTTCAAGTGAAAAGATAAAGAGTTCTACAAGTTTATTTATAAGCTTTACAAGTCAATAGATAGTGTTCTGTAATTCTTACCAAGGGGTTTATAAGTCAATCTGTAGATGTTAAAGTATATCTGTAGATGCTAAATCTGAAGTTAATAGATATATCTGTACAAGCCTCTTTATGAGCATTACAAATAACTAGATAGTGTGTTACATGTCAATTTTGGCATAATTGACACAGCAAGGATATTGCAGTCCTTGAATAGTAATATGACACTCTTTCTAAACAAAAGTTACACTTCTGTTTTTTCAAATTAGCAGTAATTGTGTTACTAAATCTAAATTATTCTAAAAAGGTATCACTAAATATCAATTTTCCCTTAAAATTTCGGAACAAGAAGAGAAGTTTTAGGAATTCTCTCAATAATCTGATGGCTAATGTATCAATTCAGGAATTCCTTTTAGGAGATGCATTCCCAGATTAGTGAGGGGACCAGGTTTTATTGAGGCTATTGTCTATCTAGTTTTCTATTCTGTTTTGTAGTCCTTGGTATACTTTTTGTGTACCAAGATATATCTGTCCTTTCCTTCTTCTATCATATATATAACTTCTTTATTACTGATCAAAAAAAAAAACAAGAAGAGAAGTTTTTTTATCCACAAGACATATGTGTTTGCTATTCAATTGGTCTTTGATAATCCCACTCACATCAACAATGTCAAGCTCTTTTTGTATCAACATGAGTTTTATTCTTTGACAGCTAGCTTCAATTGTAGGTAATCTTCACGTAAATCATGCTCTTGAATCTCCAAAAAACCTTCATCTTGATTAGATAAATGTTGACATCAACTAATATTTTTCTTTCCACAACCCAAAATAGAATCAGGGAACAAATCATTATCTCATAAATCTGCTCGTGATATGTAAATGAATCTAAGTAATATGTTAGAGAATTCAGACACATCAAACCCTTGAGACTTCTTAGATTTATGCACAGATATGGGAATGGAGTTTATATTTTAATATTAACATGATGACTAAAAATTTTTACCTGAGTCCATATAAATTTTGGACACTGTAGTAGGCTCAGGATTTGACAAGTCAGAGGCTCCTTTGCTCTCAGGTTCACATAAGTCGGCATTAACAAAAGTTTCGGACACAACTTTTGGTCCATGCTCCATGACTCTTTTAGGAGTTCTCTTTTGCTTGACACTAGAAGATGAATATCTGCAATCCAAGAGAGAGTTTATAAGGCAAGAAAATAGAGGCATTCAGTACTGAAAGAATCCAGCAGTAGAAGCCTTGGCTCACTTAATCGATTTCTTATTTAGTCGTGAACCACCCTGTATTCTATTCTTTTTCTGTTCGGACAACCTGTAAGAGTATTGGAAATTGCATTTAGTATATGAATAATTTTTTTGGATCGTCACTTAGATCTCAATTATGCTGACACCATGATGCTGCAGGTTGGGAGACACATTGAGAATGCAGCAACTCCACATAAGGCATCAGTGCCCTCTTTCAGAAAAATCTTTCACTAATTAGAGGAAGGGAAGAAAATCATTAAAAAAAAATTAGTACTTACATTTTTTTTGAGAGTTCTGACGATTTTAGCTGCAGGATGTAAGAAATAACAAAGAATCAGAAAAATGACCCAACTACTCATACCTTCAAATGGAAGTAAAACAGATTGTAATCATAAGAACTATAAGTTGGAGACCTGTGTAGGCTTACGACCATCATTAATAAGCTCCCACTGCTCCTTTTCCAAATTGAGTACTTCCACATCTCCATCATCATATAGTATCTTCAAAACAGGGGAGCAAGAATTAAAGAGTGGCTCTTGTCTAGAACAATAACAGCAATAGACTTGCAGAAAAATTCGCATCTTACCACGTGTTTCTTTTTTTCTGGATCATAAGACTGCACCATGCCTTCATAAAATCTGTGGATACTAACATTAGTATATCAATAATTTACACATGAACATGTCAAATAATAGCTCATAGAGGTTTTAAGAATCAAGTTAATGGAAGATGAGAGTGGCTTCTAAAATAATGACATCATTGACTCTACTCACTTTTCAATCAATTTGTGGATAGAGGAGGAGAAACCTATCCCATAGGACATCCACTAATTCAACGAAATCCTGATCTTTCAGCCAGAGAACATCAGATCTAAAGATGAAATATTTTTTGTATGTCATGTATGTGCCTTCGGTTTAAATCTTGAAGCTTCAAGATGCCACCTCAGGAAGTTTTTAGAATGGATAAGGCTAATTTTTTCTTCCATGAATTTTTTTAGTAATAACAGCGTTTTTTAAAGAAGATGACGGAACCCAGAAGTGGAAAAGTTATGTGTGTTTAGAGAAGTAATAAAGAAAGGAATCGGAGCTGGAAGATTACAAACCCATGAGCATCTGTAATTTATAGCCCAAAGTCCCAAGCCAGAAAAAAGATCCTTTGTGTAGCCTATCCAGACCATATTTTAGAATTCAACAATAAATTATTTGTTTTAAACTGGTAGTTTCTTTGCAGTAGGAGACCTTTAAATTTCCTTCTAGGGTTTGATTAGTCTAAAAAACTGGTTGATTCTCTATTTCTCCATAAATGGACCTTGCATTGTTTATATTGCTAGTTGACAATGGATTAGAGTTTATCCCTTTCTCTCCTTGTTCCACTCTATTTTGTGGTGGTTTATACCACTGAAGCGAGGAGCTAACATGCTCCCACATCTTGCTGCCAGATTTAGCCTATCCAGCTGGTTTGGAAATACTTCAAATCTAGAAGCAACATCCAATAAATATCGGCTGAAAGGTATATATAGACTAAAGTATTGGCAGCTTCGACTGACACAATGTACAATCATCAAATCACACATCAATTTTCAGAACCCATTAAACGCAATGCAAGAGCCCAGTATTGGCACATAATCAAAACTGAGTCAATATCTGGTCCTAAACAAAAACATTTCCTATTGATTGGGATTTGTAATAGAAAATTCCCCTACTAAAGTAAGTATACAAATCATCAAATTTTAATTCAAATTGAACATTTCTAAGTTGATTTTCAAAGTTGGTCATGCTTCCAGTCAATGGTTTAAATTTTTATTGGGGGTAAATTTGAGCGTATTATTAAGTATTCTCAAATTTATATAAGAACACAGATGAATTAATTTTTAAAAAAATTGAAATTACCAAATAAACAACTTAGATGACACAGATAATAGTTTCAGAATCATGGATTTGTTAAATTCTGAAAGGAAAAAGGTACAGGTATCCTCAAATTTATATTTTATTTGTACTCGTTATGCATAGATGAACCAAACAAAGCACTTACTGCTTATCCAGTGGCCACCAGACTTTTATTCTGCATCCAATCAGATTCGTGCTCTCATTTTCTCCTTGTTTCAATGAACACTGTTTGGGAAAAAAAAAGTTATCAGATCAAGGGAAATGAAATTCCAACGAAGCCGTGAACACTACAATAATTCTGTTCCAACTAGAATTACATGAGAAAAGGTCACCAGGAGCAAATAATATATTCATGTCCCTAAAATTTTTTTATGATTCAAAGTAATCAACATGTGAAAAAAATGTTTGCCGTCCCGTTTTGGGTACCATTTCACTGAGTGCCCTACGTGCCGTTTCACTGTCACATTGCTCATGCTACCCCAAATTCCATCCCACTGTGTCTAAAAAATAAAAAAATTCTAAAAAGATTTCTATATATACATAGCATATATCTATTATATAATTTTTTATTATATATAATAGATTTTAATATAAACCTATTTCTCTCAATAGATTTCTTTCAATAAATGTTAATATATTTCAATTATGAATAGATTATATATAAATAGATTTTGATATAAATCTATAAACATTTCATATTAATAAATCTACAAATGGATTATTTATTTATAAATAAACAGACTTTAATATATATTTCATACATAAATAAATTAGATTTTGATTATAAACAGATTTTAATACTCGTTACTTAAAAGAAACAGAAGTAGGTCAAATATGACCCCACCCTCTTCCCCTTTCTTTCCCTCAACATGGTCTCCCTCTGTTAGCAAAGTAGCATGGTCTCCCTGCTGAACTATTCTGTTCCAGCAAATTTTAAAGTTAAAAACCAAACTACCAAAGACCCTTCAATATTGGGTGCAGGTACAGATATTTGGGTTTGTACCTAATCTAAAAAAAATTATGGCACAGACTTGATATGTTAGAATATCTATCATGCTCATAACCCTGTCATGTCATATTCTACATGGGTATCATCTACATCTAATACAAATATCATGTTGGAAAAAAAAGAATATATGTACTTGTCATGCCAACATTGTTGTTTCAATAAGAATTGGAATTTCGTTAACTATTTTTGGTTCTGAAACAAAATCGTAGAAGGCAAAATTCACATAAATTCCTAATCCTAGTAGCTAAAAACTTCTATAACCCTAACAAATTGTATTCAAACCAATAAAATCTTACTCTTACTGGTCACAATAAAATATTATGATTTATGACAGTCATAAATCAAAATTCAAGAAAATGAACCTGGCAATAATTTCCAGCATTGAACATAAAATATCAAAAATAATAATAATAAATAAAACTTTCAAAAATTATTGAAAGTTATTAGTAGGAAAAAAAACACTTCAGCAGATTTCAATTTGTACAATTTCGTATGAACCAAATATGTGCATTTGTTGAAAAGCCAAGATGTTAAAACCATAAACAGACACCTTAAAAGAAACCGATGTTCGTATATAAGCATAACTAGCACTGCACAAAAGGAATGAGCAGAGAAAGGCTGTTGCTAACTCATTCATATTTGTATATCAATATCACCAAACAGGCTTGTTCATTAACACAGACTATATAACAATAGTATGTTTACTCAGAGTAGCTCTGGACTAACCCATATTTAACATATTTTGAAGACTAGTGATATTATAAACAGAAGCATAAACCTAAAATTTTGACAATGTACTGGGTATACAAAGAAAAAAAGGCTGGCGCCAAGGTGATCAAAGTTGTATCCAAGTATCCACATACAAGCCTTCTCATTTGTTGTAGACTTTACAAGTGTAACTAACCCCAAAATTAGAGCAGGCTGACATTAGGCAACCTAGTGCAGTAAACCTGTAACCACTGTAATGTTGGTTTGAAGCAATACCTTAGCCAATCCTGCAATACTTCTTCTTTTCCGCTTCCTGATAGATCCCATTGAGCTTTTGGAATTACCAATTGTTTTCTTCTTAGAATTCTGCACCTGTGTCTCAGGTTTCTGCAAAACCGGCAGAAGAGAAATTCAAATCTACAGAAACAAAAAAACACACATATATATATATAATAGCAATAATAATGGCATCTTCAATAACTTTGACGAACTAAAATTTCACCTTTAAGTCATCTACATCATCTTCTCCAGCTATATGTGCCCTGTCACTCAAACCCTTACCAGTGCTTCGGACTTCACGTTTAGACAATAAGCTTTTACTCGTTGGTAAGCATGAAACCAGCAAGTCTGACTCAGTGGTTATATCCTCCTTTGTAGACATTTTACCTTCTAAATCACTATTGCCATCCACATCCATTTCACTGAACTGAAATGAAGATATTCTATCATGATCTGTATGTTCTCTCGAAGTCTTTTTCAAAGCATTTGAAGAACTCTTGTGCAAATCCTGAGTAAGTGATGATCTCTTTCGTTTTGGCACTGCGACAGATGCTGCATCACCAGATTTTCTTCTTTTCCTCTTCCTAGATACTGGAACATTGTCATTAGTTCGCATACCCGCTTTTGGTTTTCCACTTATGATATATCCATGGCCATTGCTTGATTTCAAGTTCTTGGGGCTTTCTATATTATCCAAGTTTATTTCCCGCACCATTCCCAAGATATCAATGTCATTTTCTGAATTTTTTATTTCAGCAGGCAAGGGCTTTTTTTTCACTGACTTTTTTGCCTTAAGACCGCGAGCTTTCAGACGTCTTATCATCTTTCCTATCGGCACTTCATTTCCATCTATATCACTATCAATTACGGCATTATCACCGTCAGCAGTTTCTACATGAACCTGGTGGATTCAATGAAAGCACATTAAATGAAAGTAGTAAGAAAGAAACATAGGAAATGCAAACTCCTTAAGCTTTTAAGCATACTTTTCCACTAGTTTCCAGCTCAAGTGATTCAAAATGAGCCACAATGCTCTCACCACCCAGCCATGTATATCCTTTGCCGGCCTGTAAGAAACACGCAACATAGATACTATAAATGACATCATTAGGAATTTTCTCCAAGACCAAAAAAAAAAAATCAACAAGACCACCACCGACAACAAAATGCCTCAAACTGACTAGTTGGGCTCAATAACCAGAATCATATTTTCTCCAAGACAGAAATGAAGAAAGACCCTAAAAATAAAGGATATCAATTGACATCTATGGCACATGCTTCCAATATGTCCTATGTTTTTCTTTCAAATATATAGCTCCAAAGGCTCCCACAAGCCATGAGTCATGGTCATTAATGAGATACCATATAGATCAAAACAGAAACACTTGATGACCACTTCTACTCAATTTATTGCACTATTTGACCTGAACAAATGGAAGCTCACTCACTCACACTCACACACACACGCGCACACACACAAACACACACACACACACACACACCCACCCACACAGAACAAGGAATACAAGAATTTTTTTATTTTAACATTCAAAAAGAATCCAAGACCTACTGGTCTTTCATTAATCAGGTGCATTGGGGGAATAAAAAGGCAGTTCAAATCAACTAAGCACCCCAAGCAAGAAAGTCACCTTCTGGTATGGGAATAATTCATATTATGCGATTAGCAAATACTGTATTGTTCTTCACTGCATAGTTACCACTTAGACTCAGATCAATCACAGAATATAATTCATTATTTGGTGGCTCGCCTTTTTTTGAAATTACCGACGATACTAGGCAGAAAACGAGGTCAGACTGATGACTTTATTCATCAAACAAGCACTTTGACGGTAGATGTACACCATAACTATCCATTAGAATGTAACAAATTAAACAGGTTTAGAAATTCAATATGCTTTATTCCGGGAATAAGAAATCCTTAGCGACAAGGCCACACCCCATTCAAAGTGATGTAACCCATTACCTTCATCCAGCTAAAATAATCTAAATAGGGTGAAAACTTGGAAATCAAAGAACTCATTATATGGGGAAAACATGTCATTCAATTCCACACGATTGACAAAAAATTTAGCCAAAATTACATTGTATCTAGGTTGTCTTTTTTCCATATTGTGTTTATCCTTGTGTTTGATTCAGACAAAGATTCTCTGGTTAGTGGTTATGATACACAGAAAGAAGCTTCATAACTCTTAAACCATAAATTTAATGTAATACACTATTAGTTACCATTCCCTTTCTTTTCATTTTATTCCCTCACACTAATGCCTTAGCTGATAACCATTATCCCAGTCGTATGATCTTGGTTGTCTGTCCTATTCTGGCCAAACATAAAGCCACAAAGCTTAAGTCATTAATGCATATTGCCTAAATGTTCATCGGTCATTGACATAAAAACTGCGCTGTAGGGTTTGGGGCATGGATGATTACGAATATGAATTACCTCTAAACTTCCCAATTCTAAAACAAAAGTTTGAAGCAAAAACAAAATCAAACCCATGATTAAAAAGATAAAAGCATGTATGAAAATATATAGCATGTATTAGCAAATATATAGCATGCGAAAACAAGAAACTGAACCTGTTATGTTGTATGAAAATATATAGCATGTATTAGCAAATATACAGCAAACTGTCAACAGCTTTTTTTTTCCCAGGCCTTCAATCTGTTAAGAATAATTCGAAACAAGACAGGAAGTTTCACGTTGGAAAAACTCACCAAAGTATCATTCTCTTCTTTGTTCTCATGTGGTTTATAAAGTGCTGGGGGTAGTGGAACTGAAGCTATCAGCTCTGTCAAATCATCCGGACTTTTTGCTAAGCGCTTGATGATCGACAGACCAAGGTCACAAATCGCATGCGAGTTCTGTGAAATTCAGTGATCAAACACAAAAATTATAAGGAAGAAAGGAAATATATATCAAGCGCATGAGGCAAGTGGAAAATTCATCTATTCCTTTTCCATGATTACACTTGTGAGATTTAATTTCATTTCCTCTGGCCTTTTGAGTTTCTTGGCGATGTTTCACTTGCACATGTTATTAAGATGATGTAGTATATGGTTACTGATCTAAGTGATACAGGTCACTTTCTTATCTAATGTTGTGGCCAGCTATTTTGTGGGCCTTATGGAGGGGGAGAGAAATAAGTGTTGATTCAATTACAGGAGAGACAGGAGATTGTTGATATGGTGACATTTTTGTTGCTTCCTCTGTGTGTGTGTGTCTCTCCTTGGCATTCAGAGGTTTTGTCATTTTTGATTGGTTGAGGTATTGGAGATCTATGCCATTCTTGTATCCCGCCCCATTACTTCAGTTCATAATCCTGCCTGGAATGGCATACCAATCTATTTGATTGGTTGAACAATGTAAAATTTATTTGTGTACTTTTTTTTTTTTTGTTTCTAATCTTTCTTTTGTTATCACATAGTTTTAATTTATACTAATATATAAGGCGAGGAGGCAAGATTCGGGCCTGCCATTCCATGCCCACAGTAATGGGGTAAGGCAAGACAGGATACAAAAATAAAAGAATGGCATAGACAAAAAAAATTCATAACTTAACCGTGATAATAGTCAGTACTTGATAATGAACGTTTACCTTTGACTTCATTACATCGACTATATCATCAGAGCATTTGATACTTTGAAAGATAGAAATTATTACAGAAATGCTCGCTGTTTCCTTGCAGGTACTTATTTCAGACTTTCCATCTTCATCTCCATGCAACAGAACACACAGAAATAAATGCAACTGCCTGGAAATATACAACCGTAATAAGAATTTCACATGATATTTTTTTACAAAAAGTAACATGAAAAAGTATAATTTACATCATAATCAAAATCTAATCCCATGGATGTAACACAAAAAACAATTATTTGTGGTCCACAATATGAATCATATTCAGTCATCCCAATCTGTTAGATGCATGTCATTGATCGGCTTATGTATATTTAAATCCTTTCTTATAAAGTCCATCCAGGTCCTTTTTTCAGTCTTCTTGTTGACCTCCAAGATCTCGAACCCCCTCTCACCTTATAACAGACACCCCCTAAAATCTGAGCCATAAAGTTTGCCTTTTAGCTTGAGCTCCATCTAGCATGGCTAATTTTGGAACCTTATGATTAAGGTATTTTTCCCGAAGTGCCTAGTTTGGTCCACCAAATCGACATCATTTGCAAATAACATGATTTTATATTTTGATTTCAAGAGAAAATTTTCGCCCTACGAATAAGGAAATTTCACTGTTTCAAGACAATGGAAACATCAAGGGAAGAAAAATATCCATGCCCCGTGAATGGGACATTTTGATGGAAGTTTAACTATATTTTCGAAAAATTTTAAAACAAAGTGAATAACAGAAAACAAGACTTTCTCGATAGTGGTGTTTGAAGCTTCTCTTCCTCTATAAAGTTTTCGTACCAGTCTTTCTTCTCCCTTTATCAACCAGACTGTCTGTCTCCTCTTGCTCCTTTCCTTTGGCCCCTCTTATGAAACTAGTTATTCCACCAAAAATCAAGTCCTTCATGTGGACGGTTTCAAACAAAAAACAAGGAACCTCTTATTGAATAGGAGCTGTCAATTCATCCATAATCAAAACAGGAAATAATAACTTATAGCTAACTCTTACTTAAACAACTATTCTAAAATTCATATTTCTAACTGCCAGATATTCACACCTTAGTTAACCCTCCCTCAAACATGTCCTTGATGATAGCAATGTATTTAATTGGTAATCCTTTTCTGCCCAAAACCATCAGATTAATAGAAACTATATGGAAGTTATCTCTTATTCTCTCTTCACTTCATTGATTAGTAACTAAAGATACAGACTCGGTGATGAAAATTTCAAATTAAAGTTATACTGATTTTCAGACACGTGATATTTTCCCCTTAATCTTTGTTACACCACCTATGTTATTCTATGACTCATAAGATTAATTTCATAATAACTAGTACAGTTTTGTTTTACTTTTTTTTCTTATTCATGTAAGAATTTTAGTGCTTCTCCTCAAGCATTTGGAACATAAGTATCTCTATAACATATCAAAAGTTTTAGTCAAGGCTTGAACTAGGGGAGTAGTTCATTCAGCTCTGACTTGGTTTACTATTCAAACCTAAAACAAAAAACCAAAGTGCAATTATTCGATTAACCCTAAAATAAACCGGAAAAAGGAAATTTACAACTTCTGTTTGGTTGGATTCATTTTAAACTGAACCAAATTTAGTTGGTTTAGTTTAAGTTAGGTACGGTCTGGTTTGGCTTGGTTTAATATATATTAAAAGGTCATACGTTTGGTCTAGTGTATATATATATATATGAGTGTGTGTATGTACGTATGTATATATATTTTTTCAGTTTTTTTGGTTTATTATATTTGGTTTTTTTGGGTCAATGTGGTTTGTCAGACATCCTAACTGTAAACTTAACTTTGAATTAATTCGGTTTGCAATTTTCAAACTGAAACCGAACCAAATTAATAATAAACAGAACCAAACCAATTTTTCCAGTTTGGTTCAACCAATTTTCGGTTTAAACTGAACCAATTGACACCCCTAGCCTGAAGAACAGCAACAATTACTAAAAATATGTGCTCTAAATATTCACATCCTTAGGAGAACAAGCCAAATTTCACATAAACTTAGCACCAATATGTCTTAGTGTATATATAACAGTTCCATGGGTTGTGTAAAAGAAACTGAGATTTATTTAAGGGGAAGCTGAACTTTATATGTTATATAACAATTACCGAGCCCAAACAATAGTATTTTATGAGTACATCCAATACAGAAGCAAATGGAAACAACAGCGATACCGGTAAATCAGCTCAAATGCTTTGACATCTGTGCATTCATCAACATTAGGACATGAAGAATGATGTGCAAGCGCATGGACCAAGTACGGAAGAATATATTCTGGATAAGCCGTCAGTGGGTTAGCATCACATTGAACATTGAGTTGGCGTGCCTTCAATTGGTGACACATCTGAATGATGTCAACTAAGTTATGTTTATCCTGCCAAACCAAATGCCAAAATTATTTGATATGCATATGATAGCCTTCATAAGAGAAAGAAAATTCCATTCTGACCAAGAAGAATAATAATTAATGCACAAAAAATACGGAAATATTATGAAAAGATGATATGTGAATAAATGGAAATTAACATTACCTCTTTGAATTCTGGTGGTTGGGAGCCTATCATGTTAAATACAAGGGCACAAGCATATTTCGCATCCAAATGCCGGTCCTTTATATACTGATGAACTTTGCTCAAGAAAAATTTCTTTGCTTGAGGATAGTTGATCTGCAGATCAAAATAAATAAATAAAATCAAGAACCATTAATTTCTACAAAAACATATGAAATGCTTCCGGATGAAGATAGCAAACAAAGAAATCAGCTTGTATCAAGAGCCAAAAAAGTTAAAATTTGACAATACTTTTTTATTTTGAAGAAGACAAAATAAAAGTGGAACTTAGGAAAGGACTCAACCTCTGAAGTCCTTAAAGTTAAGTGGAAAATATCGATGGGTATCTTATGATCCCAGAACTTCGCTAAACGCAGGATTGCTTTTGCTGAAGCAAGCCTCAAATGGGCTTTATCAACAGGACTGCAAGATGGGAAAAGAAGAAGATAAGAATCTTCAAATTATCAGAATCTCAAAATTAGCAGTTTTTTTATGCAAACCAAATAAGCAACAGCAAAGCACTTAGAGACTTGTTTATCATAGAAAAGAGCGATCTTATCCAACCATCCTCTTTACATACCTTGACTCTACCTCTTTCGAAATATCTCCAAATGAAATGAAGTTTTTGAGAATTCCCATGAGGTTCTCAATTCCCAGACGCAAATGAGCATCTCTAACAGGCAAGTAGCTCTTCACCAATGTTTTAATTCCAAAACTCTATGGTACCCAAAAAGAAGACAAGCAACCATATCAAAAGGAATTGTCAAGGCAATGCGTTTTTAAATCAAACACAGAAGATAAAGCATTGGATAAAACCCTAGACATTTCCAGACCACATCACAAACACATCTTCAATATGCCAAGCAAAAAGCAACAAAATGAAATGCGACTCTCCCTACCATGACTGACCTTCAATAGACAGAGTTCGCTCCGGTCATCCCAGCTGGTTCTAGTATTATCTTCCAGTTTCTGAAACAGCCATAAATAAATTTTAAAATATAACTAAAACAACTTAGCACTATATATGGAAGACACACAGACAAGGTTTGTGGGTTTTGGAAAGCATACATTACTTCTCTCTAGAATTTTTTCTTTTATGAACTCTACAATTTCACTCTCTCTTGTTTCAAAAACAGGTGTAGCAGTTTGCGCAATACACCCTAGAGACTGTAGTATGGCAGGCAGATGCGTTCTCTCCTCCAACATATCCACAAGTCTCTGCACATAAACCACAAAACATCAGATCATGTAAACAATTATATTGGTCAGAACAAACAGAATATGAGATGATTGAAATGATGCAACAATATTTTGGAAAATAAACCTTGTATAGCACAGAGAGTGATTTGAGCCCATCATCTTTTGTGATTGCTGCTAAAGCATGTACAGCATACTTAGCTTGCTTTCGATTACCCTCCAAACAAAGCCTCTCCAACATTAGGTCTACTGAACTGCAAATATAAAACTAGAGGATAAAAAGCATGTCCAAGGAATAGCTTCAATCAAGTCTATTATCGCAATAGGTTTACCTAGAAGTCACTGCAAGTTGTTCCCGGATTGTTCCTCCAGCCCTTGCTAGGATATGTAAAACTCCTTCCTTAATTATTTCATTCTCATCCCTAAGTAGGTGTACCAGCTCTTCCTCAGCCCCACTCAATAGCAATGGAGTGAAACGTGCTATGATCTGAAAGTAATCTCTCATAATTTAGGATATAAAAACTCAAATATGCTTCATGAAACTAAGGTAAAAAGACTAGGATAAACCTAATAATTATAATGTTGCAAATTTTACTAACTCAAGCAAAATCAGGATAAAATTATAATATCACACTTCAAGTTTATTCATGAAAAAATTATTGCCAAAATCCACAAAAACTTCAAATAATGGAAAAGAAAAGAAAAAGCATAAGCTGAGCATCTTGTGATCAATTCAATAGTGTAGTCTCTATGTTCTCAAGCATATCCAGAGAAATGGATTACTTGATTCCAAGAAAAAGTATATCTTTGGTATTCTTAATTATAGAAATAGATTACTTGATTTCAACATTTAACTAACAAACCACGCCTTTTTTTTTTGTCAATGTGATTATTGGACAAGACCAGTCAACACAATAGCAATGGTTCTGGTAACAATGCAAGATTTCACAAAATAATTTCATCAAAAAACAGAAAAAAACAAAAACAAAAAAAAGGAATGAAAAGTCCGTATGAGCTTCTTTGTTGGCCTAGATAAGAATCAGAAGTTACCATGCATCAGATCAAGGGAGTTACTATGTCAGATGTTATCCTCCATTGGAAGGAGATCATCCTCATAGAGGATGACGAGCTAAGTGGGCTTGATTTGTATACTCAAGCTTTCAGACTGATATCCCATCAGTTTTCATGCTTCCCATGCCTGCAATGATACATCTTGGGAACCTGTTTCTTTCCATGCTAAATCGTCAAAGCCAGTTACCCAGCAAAGTAGTATTCCAAATCAGTATATTGCCAGATTAAGCCCACCTTTGGATTTAACCCAACACATGATTCCACAACTCACCAAATGGTCTTTCTTGTTCCCTTCCCAAAGAAAGTCTATGCTTTTTGACACTTTCTAGGGGACTTGGAAAGAGACATATAGTAAGTGGGTGGTTGGCGAAGGAACACCGCATCAAAGGGATGCAATCTCCAAAGGATAGGTATTACCCTTACAAAGGCTAAGATGAAACTCAAATCTTCTATAAGATGGGGGACCAGAATTCAACAGACTTTAAGTTGGCTCCCAATGGCAGAACAAGGTATCCTAACGAAAAGGAAGCAGATTGCACCCCAAGATATTAGCATACTGCCGGAGGGTGGAAGGATCAACTTTAATATCAATGATGCTGCTTTTCTCCATGTTAACTCTAATACTTAAAATCATCTCAAAGAAATCAAGGAGACTTTTGGTCCAAAACTAAGACAGACTCTGAAGCCTCCAAGAACAGGTTTGTGTCATCAGCAAATTGTAGGTGAGAAACCAAAAACTATCTCTCCAGACATAGAAGAATAGATCAAACCATGGGAATCAGCATGATCAAGAGATAAACTAAAGAAAAAAGGAAGGAGAGAGAGGGCAACGCTGACAGAGACCCCTAAGGAGGGGAAGAAACCAGTAACTATACCATTAATGCTAAAGTAAAAGAATCTTATAGTACTAAAACAAGCCCACATCCACTACCTCCACCAAACTAAACAAAGCCTTTTTACACTAAGACTGAGTCCACAAACTTCCATTCCATCCTGTTGTAAGCCTTTTACAAATCTAATTTTGCAAATAGCCCAGGAATACCATCTCTTTTTTAAGTCTATGATCAATACATTCACTGGCCACAACATAAATTTTATGCACATTTACAGATTCGGATGGCTCTAGATTGTTTATTTAGAAACTATACCAGAAACTAGGGCTGTCAATGGGTCAAATACGGATCGAATCGACCGTGATCTGTATTCAAACAGATTTTTAAATAGCCATATTTGTATTTGACTGATATCCGATTGGATATCAGTCTTGCCTGACCGAATTCAAATTCAAACACATTGGTCCATATTCGAATTCAACCAATTAAAACTTGCTATTTATTTAAAAATTCTTATTTGCTCCTGAACCATCCTGGTTTAGCCTAGTGGTTCAACTCCTAATCGGTTCAGCGGTCCATTTTCACAAGAGGACAAGACCTCATTTTATAAGCGTCATCGGCTGGGAAGATCTATTCCCAGCCGATGTGGGACGAATGCAAGCGAACTTCTCTTGCATTCGTCCTTAGGATTTGTCCCACATCGGCTGGGAATCTATCTTCCCAGCTGATCTCGCTTATAAAAGAAGAGGCTGTTGCCTCTTCTTAACATGGAATCCTTCTGAATATTTAAATATTATCTGAAAATGTTATTATTTTTGGATTTAATTTGGATATCAGTTGAATATAATACATATTATATTCAAATTCGAAATCAATCGAATATTTAATCGCATAACCGTGTTCAATCCATCGGATATAATGCGTATTCGAATTCGACTTTTCAGATCGTATACGGGTCGAATTCGGATCTAGAATTCCACCCATTGACGGCCCTAGCAGAAACCGAGGATGAAGGTTTCCTTAATGTTGAACACTTGTTGCTTTAGCATGCATGGAAGGCTTGATCTGCTTCCCTTAATCTATTTGTGATAAAAGTTATTGGCTTTGGCATTTAGTTGACTCAATCTGACAGTAGTGGACAAATTTTCCTTTAGCATACAATCAATTTTGTGCTCAAGATAGTCAAGAGACCTCTATAACAGAATTTTAGGAGTACAACAGCAGCAAATATATAGATGATTATATGAATAAGCTTACCACTAAGTTTATTAAATCAAGCTGAAACATCAAACTCAGGATCTTCAGAAGTAAAAGAAGCAAATGATTATATGAAGAGCGTCTGATAATTAGATAACCTATCATGGCAGAAGACAGAAGGTGGTGTAGTGTGGATCTGAAGAATCTTCTTCTAAATGTGACTAAATTAATACTTTAAAGATGAACCTTTTGTAAATGATTCTGGGTCACAGATAATGGACATAACTTCATCAATTTACGACGTCAGATGAGCTAAACCCTTTAAAAATGAAAGATTCTCAGTCCAACCCCTGAAATCCCATTAGGATCAGAGTTGCAATATGGTCAAGTTTGCAGCTAGAAGTGAAGGAATATATCACTTTTTGGGCTTGCCATGTGCCTCCACTCTTTTCATCCGTGAATTTAGCAATATCTCCATTTCAATCATCTTCATACTTCAGAGGTTGCATCAAGTTTCCTTAATGTTTCAAAGGGTCTATCAATGTTAAAGTTGTTAGCCAGAAAAGCATATAACCAAAAGAGAATACAACGCTATCAATAACATGAGGTCTCAACCCATTAGAAATATTATACACATTCATATTCAAGCAAAACATGCAGGTAGAAGTGTCATATACTTGACACCAAACACAAAATCCTATAATGGTGCTAATGCACCACAACAAAACAACTAACTCAGAAATATGTAATCTAGGACACAAAATAATAGAAAAATAACATTAAAACCTAAAACAATAACTTGACACTAAAAATACAGAAAAAGATCTAAAAAAATAAAAACAACATACCACAAGTAGATTCATGCACGATTTAGTAAGTTGCAAGTTTCCAGCCGATTTTTGAGTGGAAGCCTCCAATAGAATTTCTTTTACATGTTCCTTGTTGAAGAGTAGATAAGAACACTTCATTGATAATGTAGTCATGAAATCATAAAGTCTGTGCTTCTCACCAAGGATCCTAAGCAAATCATCCTACAAAGAACAAGTAAAAGCACCAACATTCAAATTGTTGAGTTAAATTCAAGCTGTTTAATAAACTCCGAGTTATTACATAAGAAAATGAGATAATGTTTAAGTTAAGGGACAAAAGTAGGGGAAAAAACTCACTCGAGATGTCCATGCCTGCTGGAAACTAGTGTTCGGATCAAGTAAACTCGTTAAAATCTTCCAGATATTAACATCTTTTAATTGATCCAGAATCTGAAAATTTTCCTCAGCCTTTGCCGAGTCAGTAAACCAGCGAGACATGAGGCGGAAGCAGACCACAATTTTCTTTTGGTACTCAGGGGCATCACCATCCTGCAATTTTATGAGATTGAAAATCCTTGTGGGACTTTGCAAGTGGTATAAATATTAGCAATTAACTGTTTCTCTTCTCGTCAATACAAAAATTCAACTTTCGAAACCACAAACCTGATATATCTGTCTATGAGATAGATACTTCTGCATTTCTTGCTGTAACCTGCAATCCAAGAGGAAATGAAATTATATCAAATACGGGAAATTGAAGATAAGTTATAAAATAGCACATAGTGATACATAATGTCAAACCAAGCATTTTCAAACCAACCTTTGCTTCTGCTCCAATATCTTCTCAAGAGCCTTAACCTCAACTTTGTCAAACCCTGAGAAAATTGTTGCCCAATGTTTCACTCTATCTTTAATTGTGAAATCAGAAGGAAACAGGGAACCGCACATCACAACTTCAATTGTCTCTGCTCTGTAAAACAGAATTTCAAGCGTAAACAGAAATTTTCAGTTTAAGGATAATAAGAAAGCAAGACCAAATATTTTGAAAGTTTTTTTCTTCCCAACAATCCACATAACCTTTTTTATATAACCATAACTGCAGAATTTTGTTTCAAATACTTTTCTAATTGAAATGTCAAAAAGATCAAGACAGATGCACAGATATGTGATCTAAATAGCTTTCACAATGTGCATTTCAATAAGGCCACCAGTTTCAAACCAAAAGAAGAGGCAAAAAAGCTCATCGACCTGAGACATAACTGGTGGAATTGTATATGATTTACTTCTAAATGGGATTGGTTTTATCATCTGGGGATGTAAGTTACAGTTTTCATGAATTCTAAAGAGTTCTGTTTGGTTTTTGTTTCTTCATTTAAATAATGAAAAAGAAATGATTAGGGTGAAAAATAACAAAAAAGAAATGATTAGGGAGTTATAAGAGATGGCCTCAATGGCCATCAATAAAAAAGGAAATGAAAAACAAAAGAGGCACATGATAGCATAAATAATCACAAACAACAAACTAAATAACCGTTCATACAGTGTCTCCATTGGAATGGTCCTCAAGAAAGAATCCCTCATCAAACCATCACTAGCAATGACACCAGAACCACTCCAAAATGGAACTCTAGAGCCTTAATTTAATTTAAACTTCTGAAAATCTGTTGCATATTTAGGCTGCATTTGGCATTGCTTTTTTGCTTATTTAAGCAAAATCAAGCTTTTTGAAGCAATAAGCCTGTTTGGTTAGTATTTGCTTTTGCTTCTTATAATGTAGCAAAAAGCAATCTTGAAAAGCAAAATTTTTTTGTTTTTTCATTTTTTGCTTCTTTTGCTTATTTCTTCTAATACTAACAACCAACCCAAACCACCACTACCACCCACCACCACCCACCAACCCACCACCACGATCCACCCCTACTTCCGACCTTGGGCACTACCATTAACACCACCCACCCCTACAGCCCCACACACCATCACCACTACTACCACCCATCACTCACTCACCACCACCAACCACACACCCCCCCCCCCCCCCCCCCCCCCCCCTCTCACACAAACCCACCCAACATCACCATGCAGCCTCAATTTCCACTATGGGCACTACCATTAACAGCACCCATCCACCACCATCACCCACCCCTACCATAAAAGTGATAATAATAGCAAAGAAGCAATTTTTATTTTTTGATGTTACCAAACATGCTTTTTTTGCTTTTCTGTAGCAAAGCAAATGTGAACGAAACAATTTTGCTTCATCAAAAGATCTTCATAAAAGAAAAAACAATCTAATAGCTTTTTTGCTTTTTGAGGCAATTTTTTAGAAACAATACCAAATGCAGCCTTAGTCTGTCCAAAAGATCTTCATAGCAAATGTGAACCAAAAACTCTAATAGTATTAGAGCGTGCTGTTTTGAGGACAATGCACAGCTGGTTGGCAGGTCAGCCGGCAGGAGTTAATATACAAATTGAGGATTTCCTACTATGTAATAGTTTTCATGAGCTAGGAAAAAGATGTGATTGAAGTTGTATGTGTCCATCCATGTTTTAGAGGGCTGCCCTAAGCTAGATCAGTAGATAAATGTCCTCCTTGGTACACATTTAGTGTACCCGTATTTTGATTTATCTCTATATATTACATATTTACTTACTGATCAAAAAAAAAAAAACAATACCAAATGCAGTCTTAGTCTCTGGTTTTTTTAGCTTAAAATGTGAATGTCATTGCACAACTCTGTCTTGTGATGAAATTATATTATAGAAACACTGCTTTGCTTTCCCAGTTAAGCAGTTACTGATTTTTTTTTGCCACAAGGATATCACATATAAGTATGTAACATATACAATTCATGCATCATTCAGAACATCACAACAATTAGGAGCTGTACAAGATTTTAATAACTTTACGCCCTCGGTATGAAAGCAGTAGTCATATGAAACTTGCAGAATGAAGGTATACCTAAAATCTTTGTCATAAAAACATCTCAATATCTTCCCAGGGATCCACCCAAATTCATTGGAGTTGATTGACCCCTCAGAGCACTTCAAGCAATAAAGCCTGTATATCTCAGCTAGTCTCTCCATGGTGTATCTTTTAACAAGTTGCTGCAAAATTTTAAAAGAAAATTATCCAAACAGTAGGTCAATCTATCTTTATGAATTAAATACCAACAAGCATAACTGGAAATTATGGAAGAGTAAGCAGATTGTACTGATTTGTCTCGAAGACGATCAGCAACAAGCCTAGCTGTTTCAACTGGAACCACTTTTAAGTCATGGCATGCCATGTCACAAACTACAGCAACAACTTGTCTACGGACATTTTCATCATAATCCAACAGCCGATCACCAAGGGCAGCTATAAAATGTCATTCAATTCACTGTCAGTAATTGAAACATCTATATGACCATAAAAGAGCTCATAAAGCTTCCTTACAGATGATTTGGGGGGCTTCAACTCTATCAGGATTTGACAACAGGCAGTTCTTAACGTGTTGGATGACAGACATTCGAACATCTACAGTTCTATCAGTCAACCTTTTCAAGAATTCAGAGAAAACTGGCTGAAATGCTTCAGAGATAACACATCCCGGTAGAGCAAACAGGTCGCCAAGTAAATTCACCGCTTTTATACGAGTGTCTAGCTTATCAGTCTATCAAAATTTAAAGAAGCAGACATTTGTTATTCGTTAAGACTACATCACTCTCCAAATTAAGATAAATATCAACACGAGATTTCTTTCCATTAGTTTAAGAAAAAAAGAGAGTAATAAAATCCATATAACGCAAAAGGAGTTGTCTAGAAATTTCCAGGAACTGTGAGAAATGTTCCCAGGATGCAAGCTGCAATAAAAGAACAAAGAATCTTCTTGGGGAAAAAATATCCATACTTGCTCAGAAAAAGCATACCGATATAACATGATAGTTAATCTATAACCAACTTAATGAAAAATTAGAAATATCAAGTTCATAAAAACTAACCATATAGAGAAGGCAAATAAATGTGGCAAAGTAGAGAAGGTCGTATTACCAGCAGTTCCCCTGTGAGGTATGGAACGATTCCACTTAAAACCTGAGGAGCGCAACGATAGATATCATAGATAACTTCATGATAGTCAACTTGACCATTCAGAGGACTATTATCCCCTGACATAGATGATACAAGAAACTGCTTTACGCCAGGTTCAAGTTTTCCTGCACAATGTTCTATAACATTCATAGCAAGCCTCCGTGCAGCCATAGAAACATCCTAGTGTCACAAATTAAAAAAATCAACTCTGTAAAGAATCAGGAAGAATTTAATGTTGTAAACACGATAGCAACAATGACATTTTAGTTAATATAGGAGCAAAATATAAGTGTATATGTGAACAAAGAAATCAGACTCACACTTTTCTCCCTGCCTAAAGCAGACAATAAAATAAGTAACAGATCCTCCTGAACATCCTCACTTTCTTCTAAAAGAAGCACCATGATTGTTTGCATTGAAGTCAGAACATTTTCTGGATGATCATCTCTGCATATGTTGAAAAATTAATAGGAATGATGAAGTCGCAAAACGCATCAGATTTATTACTGAATATGTTTCAGAAAAAAAAAAAGAAGGGGGAAGGAAAACAAAAACGATTTTCGTTGAATCCAAAATGCATCACCTTCTTAAATGTTAGACTTCAACACTATTAATATCTAAGTGAAGTTAAAAGAAAAAATTTACGACATCAAAATTTTTGTATATATATTTCCCTTGTCTTGAAATTTTTTATAATTTTTACAATAAATGTTATGAGATGGAAATTTTTCCCTAAGAATCAAAAACTAAAATCATGATCCCTACTAGTTCAGTTCACAACAAAAATCATGTTCTAACATTGAAATTTTTCAAAAACCATATCTTTAATTAGATTATAGGCACTCAAGTCATTTTTGGCTGACAACATCCATATTCTTTTTGGTCTTCCTTTAAACTGTTGGATGCTTCAACTTTTAATATCTCACAACTTGTCATAAGCATCAAGAAACATAATTTTAAAAAATAAATTAAGTTAAATTAAGAGGCATTTGGCTAGATCTACAGCTTTGCATATTGGTTGGCCAAGGGGGGTTCAAAAGAATTCATTATAGATGGAAGGTTTTGATTAGGAGGGTTTACAAGACTTATATGTGTAAATGGTTGGTTTTGATCAGAGATATGTCACATCACTGTACCAGATGGATGCTATCATGGTTCACCTTAAGAGCCTAATGTCTACCATGTACAGCCCTACCTATTCGGTCATCTTTGATGCTCTCAAAGGCGGTAAACATTGTACAAGATTAAACACGAAACTCGTCATGAATTTAACGGAAACGCATACCTGGAAACTGCAAAAAATGTTCTGAACATTTCATTCACCAAATCATCACATTCAAGATCCAACATTACAACACATGACTTATATCTGGCAAGAGTCTCTAAGATGAGAACTCTCCTTCCAAATGATGGAGCATTGATATCCAATAACCCACTAAATGTGCCTACGATCAACTGAAAAATATCCTGCAAAAGGACTTCCAACTTTAACCAGTTTCTTTTGCAAAATATAAAACTAAACAAGAGTACTTAAAATAAGTAAATAACCAGAAAACATCAACAAATATAATTCAACTGCACAGATGGGGAAATATACTCTCAAAACATCATCACTGTAAGGAGCTTCAGGTGCAGTAACTCGGGTTATCTCACAAATGCAAGTTGCCACAAGAAGTTTAACATCTCGATCTTGATGCTTCAGCAATTCTGGCTTGACAATTGCATTAAGACAAGGCTGCATCGACTCCAGCATTGATGGAGATGGTGATTGACCCATCTCAGAAAGAAAACTTGTAGCTTGCTGCGAGAGTACAAAATGGCATTGCAAAGAAATCATCATTTAAAATTGGAGACAAGATGTACAAAGTAAAAAGTTGAACATTTCTTCTCCCCACAAGTTGGAGATGGTAATAGCTTTAGTTCAGCTGGTCAAAATCTGTTTTGGTTGGCTACCACTTTAAGGGTTTTAAACCTCTTTTTCAGGTGGTTAAATAGAAATGTATTATTAGGTAACACAAGATGCATAACAGAAACAATTAAAACCCAGGTAGCCATACTTCGAAATGGGAGACAGAAAAAGCTGCTTCAAGCCAAGAAAAAGAAAAAATAGTACCATAAGCTGATTTAGCGGTCAATAATACATAGTATACAGGGATAATTTCTTAGGGGAAGCAAAAGGCAAACTAAAGTTCAATAGTGCCCTTATTTTTATTGAACCCTTCTTTTTTCTTTCAGGCTGAATGACATTTTCTTGCGAAGATTCATAAGAAGTTAATATCATTTTCAATATAAATTGATAAATGAAAAACTATAGCTGAAGTTTTTAAGCCATTTAATTAGTTGAACATTAATGTACTTAAAATAGCTTGATGATTAAAATAAATTATAGACAACTTCTATGATCTGGGAGGGGGATGATTGGGTCGTTGTTCGATGTCCTTCGGCTCTAGTCCTCAAACCTTGTATTGACTACTTTTGTTCCTAGGTGTGGTACACTCTTTGTGTACCATGTCGGGTTTTTTCCCTCATTTATATCATTTCCATCTTTTTACTGATCAAAAAAAAAAAAACAATGTTGTCATTTAGCCTAAATTTATATGCAAAACTTTTATGTCTTTTAGTTTACTGTGCTATGTTTAGTTACTTGTTGAGACATGTTTTTCTGCAATGTGAAAAGATGATATGACTCAGCCCAAGGCTTTTAAAATCAGACCAAGAAATCATCCCTTACTCTTCATGCAGGCAATGAGAACCATTGAATTTTCATCCACATAAGAACTCTGCTTCAATCTGATAAAAATTTGCATTTCCTAACTTTCCGTGAGGCTCAACTAATTTTATTCAACTATTTATATTGATTTCTCTTTTCTTTCTTTCGTTTATTCTTTTGCATAGCATTTGGAGAAGCTAGAATCTGCAGTGCAAGGTCAATAATTTTCTCAGCCTCTCAACTCCTCCGTTCATCCAGTCCTGAGCCTCACTCTCAAGTAACTTCTACATATCAATTTTCCTCCTTTTCTCGTCCATATACAGTAAACCGAAATGTGAACAAAAAGTGCTGTCGCTATAGCTCAGCCATTACATAAAAAAGAGGAAAAAATTCTATTAATGAGCTAAAAGCAGCATTCGAGAAAGTAGGTTTTCCGAAAACAGCGCGTTCAATCAAGCCAAACCCTAGTTCAACCCAATTTCCTCGGAGTTCCATTAGAAAAGGATTCTTACCACCAAAAACTCGTGAATAAACAGCTGAAGAGTAAATTTCCAGAAAATAAGAGACAAAGGAAAAAGGACTGGAGATTTTGAAAAGAATTTATGAGAAACTTTGTAGAATTCAGCAAAATGAAAGTCGAGAAATGCTTACCTTCAGAAGCTTAATTAGAACATCCTTTGAATTGGGAGGGTTCTCAAGCTTTAATCCGACCTCCTTCAGTTGATGTTGGAGCTTTTGCGCCATTTTCTTCAAAGGAAAAGAGCTTCCAAGCTGCTCGAGATCTCTCACGAGACCATGTGATGGACGAAGAGACGAAGCCAAGAGGAGGGTTTTTTCAGGATTTCGAATAAGTCGAAATGAAGTCGAGATGTAGTGAAATTAAACAAAATGACCCGGCTTCGGAATTTTATCTGAATTCTGATTTCTAAAACGAGACCGAAAACTACTAAGATCACGGATTTATAGGGCTCAGTTCGTTCGCCGATTGTCGGGACCCGGACAACTCCAGTGCACGAAGCCTCTAATTACTCCAAATTACGTATTTACCAGTCGGTTCAAGGCAAATTGCCGAAGTCTACCCGTAGCTCCTGAGACTTGAGCTAGCTCCTGAGACTTGAGCGAAGCCGCAATTGTTCCTAGTTGCCAGCTGTGCAACTCGGTTCGATTAAAACCGAAATTCGACCGACCCAAACCGACGCTTGGGCTTCAAACCGTACGATTGGGTTTTGAAATCTGTAATCCGACCTAATTTTGTTTAAATTTTTTTGTTGATATCTTGATTAAACTGAACCGAAGCCCAACTTAAAACTATGTTTCGCTAAATTGAACCTATCCAAACTAAACCAAAACCATACATGCATATTTATTTTATTCAGTTTTTAGGTTGGACTGATCGGTTCTCAATTTGGTTCAATTTGTTTTGGGTTGACATCACAAACTTATTAGTTTGTAATGTCCTAAGGCAAACTTGCTCTGATAGCCCTAAGGCGTATGTATACTTTATTAGTTAAGCACTTAACAGCTAGGACTGTAACATTCCACTATGCTTTCGTAGCCGACGTCTACAGTGACCTATTTTATCGACAATGACCCGATGGTAGCCTTCCTCTTTTAACGGCTCTACTTACCTATCAGTATTCAATGATTTAGCACCATACCTATACATGATATTAAGGCATTTTTATCCAACCAAGAGGTTGCCCCTCTCTATGACTCGAACTCGTGACATGGTGGTTGTCTCTGATAGCTTTCGTTATGGGCCTAAGCTCAATAATGCATGTTACTAGACTTTGTCATCTATCTAATTTTTGGCCCTTTTTTTTGGTTGTTTTTCTCAAGACATAAAGAAAAATGGAAGTTTTTGGCAAACCCTTCATGCACCATGGAAATTTCTTTTTGGAAGACGTGGAGATGTGTGGCCATTCAAATAAGCTTCCAGACAACAATTACCTGTAACAATTATGTTGAAGCATAGCTCCAGACAACTGCTTACTATACTATAATGATTTAAAGGCTCCACCAATATAATTGGCTGCTGATAAGTGTGACCTTGGCCTCTTCATGTGCCTTAGGATTTCTTTTTTCTTTTTTCTTTTTTCGGTTTTTTCTCCCGAGATTCACATCCTACTTCTCAGATTCAAATTTCACTGAGCTTTGCATGGAATCAACGGTTTTCAAATTACTCAAGTCTTGAAAAGCCAGGTAGCACCAGAAAGAAAAAAACAGAAGCTGAAGGGTTTTTTTGCACTCCAGTTACTATCAGTCCTGAAAATTCTCATGCTGATGTCTTTAATGATAGTTCGTCAGGCCCTGGATGCTGGGGTGTTTTTTTTTTTTGGGGTGGGTAACCTTAAGGATCAGAAAGAACAGACAATGCTCAAATATACACAAAGAAACATCCATTTGATCTACATGCTATCATGGATACAAATTAAGGTTATCAGACTTGAAAGATCTGATACAGCAAGCAGAAGATTTGTCGTCTTGTTCTCTCACTGTTGATCTCTAGAATCTCTATAAACTAGTTCTTGTTCCAATGCCCCAATTTAGTAGTAGGCCATTATTGATGTCCACTTGATTTCAGTAACTAAATGAATGCTACCAAGCAGCTATGAAGGAGTGTACATGAATTATTAGAGATCATTACACATATCAAACAAAGATGCCGGTGGTTAAATTTTCTCAGCATATTTGCAAAGAGATCTTGGAAGCATTTAGAGCGAATTCATCCTGATATGTATCCATTGTCTTGATTGCATTCTTAATCTGATAGGTTGGTTAGCCTTACAAAGTTTGAAAAAGGAAGAAAAGTTTCAGTTATTGAATGTGCATCCCAATCCATAGGCTATTCTCAGATGATCTGGATTCCAAACGTCTGGAGTTATGGTTGAATAATAATATAGTTTGTAATATATTTCCAAATTTTCCGCTAGAATGATAACCTTATTGTTGGAATAGAAAATTTCACATCCTGTTTATAATTGGCTCACTACCAGCTTGGAATACTGGTGTTGAGGTGGAGGCACAACATGCATTCTAGAAAAAATTAAGCTTTTTAGTGTTCATTATATAGCAAATAAACAAAATATCTTAACAAGATAAATGACTAAAACTTCTCTTTATTGCGGTAACTGGATTGGCTTTCTGTTTGAGCTTGTGAATATCTGTAACTAATTGCTGGATAGTGGAAAATCAACACTATGATACAAATTACGCAGACAAAATCAAAAGCATTTTCTGGTTTGCCTATGGAACATGGAGGCTTACCTCATTCAATTTAATCTCATACATGGGACTAGATGCCTTAAACTCTTCACCATCTGAGACAATATCCTCAATGCTCAAAGGCAAACTACAGGAGAATGTGAGACTTGGTTTTAACTTTGGCACCACAAGAGGACTGGCTTCACCATTAAGGATCTGGAGGACCCTTCTCATCGTAGGCCTCTCAGCACAATCTGGATTTGCACAGCTCAGACCTACAAGCAACATCTTCCTCATTTCTTCTTCATTGAACTCCCCATTCAACCTCTTGTCTGCTGCAGCAATCAGGTTGCCTTCAGAGTACAATCCCCAAACCCAGTCCACCAAATTAACCATCTTCTGACTATTTGATTCTTTCTCAATAGGTCTCCTTCCACAAGCCACTTCAAGTACAACCACGCCGTAGCTGAAAACATCCGTTTTCTCTGTTGCTTTTCCATACTGAAGATACTCAGGGGCAAGGTAACCCATGGTCCCAGCAGTTAAAGTTGAAACAGGACTCTTGTCATGCTCCATAAGCCTCGCAAGGCCGAAATCCCCCAACCGAGGATTGAAGTTTCCATCCAACAAAATATTACTGGTCTTAATGTCTCTATGGATAACTTGCTGTTCGCATTCTTGGTGTAGGTATGTAAGAACCGAGGCCACTCCCTCTGCAATGTTGTACCTCTGTGACCATTTCAACGAGACCCCCCTTTCACTTTCTTGGTGTAGGACCTTATCAAGGCTTCCATTGGGCATGAACTCATAAACAAGTAGCAAATCACCCTTCTCAGCGCACCATCCTTGAAGCTGAACTAGATTTTTGTGCCTCAGACAAGCTATTATACTCAGTTCTGCAAGGAACTCAGTTTTACCTTCATGGCTATGCTTGGATCTCTTCACTGCAGAAATAGTGCCCGATCCAACAAAGAAGGCTTTGTAAACGGTTCCAAATGATCCATGGCCCAGGATTCTGCTGGAGTGAAACCCTTTTGTAGCAGATTTCAACTCTTTGTAGCTGAATTCTCTGGGGCTTGTCAGAAGTTCTGATTTGAAGCTCTTTTGCACCCTAATTTTCTTCCGATTATGGAAAGAAACCCAACCGAAAACCACCATAGCTAGGCAAAAGACAGCTGGAGCAGCAATTGCGAAGCCCAGACCGACTTTCTTTTGGTTCCTGTTGGTTGAGTTAGGCATGGGAATCGCCGGCGTCACTGTCAATGAGTTATCGGACACATTGTGAGGATGTGAACGGGGTTTCGCAGGAAGAAACCCAGATGTCTGAAAGGTCCAATCCCCAATCAGGTGGAGCTCGGTGCTCCCTTCTGTTGATGCCGAGAACCCAACATACTTAAATTTTTTGAGATACTTCGAGAGATCAATCTGAATAGCAAGGATTGGCTTCTCGGGCTTGAAGCTCGAGCCACTCACCCAAACGCTGAAGTTCTTGTGTTCGTTATTGTAATCAATCCACGAAGTGATCATATTACCGCTCTTGAGATTTATCCCTTGCATCGTGAGGTCTGCTGTTTCGATCGACTTCAAGCTATCAATATCAAGCCCAACGTGATTGTCATTTGGATCATCGAAGTGAGAATCCAAACGGGTATCGAACTCGACGGCGACAAACCTCTTCTTTGTCAGTTGGGACGAATTAACCAGACCCAGATACCCACCTGGACTTCCGAGGATCTGGCTATCAGGAGATAGAAAGAAAGCCAATCCATCCCCGTATGAGCTCGGATTGACGTTTGTGATCGAGAAAGAGAATCTCGTCGAAAAAGAAGCCGTGATATTAGTTTCGGGGTCAAAGAATGTGACAGGGGAGTTGCAGATAACGCTGCCACAGCTCGAAGAAGGGACACCGAGCTCTCTGGTAAGGCCAGCAACACCGTTCCTGAGATACGAGTCACCGAGGAGAGTGAGATTCCGGAGAGTGAAAGAACGGAAATCGAACATCACATTCTCTGCAAATGTTGTCGGAATGACCGAGAACCCAAGAACAAAGAAGAAACCCAAGAAAGCAAGAAGCTTTTTTGGAGGTTTATTCATGGTAATTATTGAAATTTTAAACAAAAAACTTTCCAAGAACCAGGCAGAGATTAGCAAGACTACAAAACATAGAAAATCAAGAGACGAGACGGGAAGCCGCTGAAGAAAAAGGGGAATAAAAGGATTTCTCGGATGTACAGTAAGATCATGGCGCAAGTTAGCGAGAGTTGAAGTGGGGAGAAGAAAAGGGGGTCTAAAAGAAAAGAAAAGGAAAAGATGGATGAGGTGGTGTGGTGGGAATCTTTGGACTGGGAGTGGAAAATGGGGCTTTTGAACGGTTAGAAATGGGCGCGTGGGGCGGACAGTTTGAAAATAAAATACAACTGGGGTTTGCAACGGTTAGTGAGGAAAACTGAGTGCTTTGAGGTCATGGTCATACAAGATTACAAAGTTTAAGCGAGGACACGACGTTGATGTAATCGTAACGGCTATACGACTCTTATATACTTTGTTTTTTCCATTTTTTGTTCGCTTGGTGTGTGGACCAAAGGGACAGATGGCTTCTATATGGGCAAATAGTCACAACGAGTATATCTGGGTGGTTCCACCGTAATTGCGACAAGGGAAATAGGTTTTTAGTCATATTTTTTCAAGATAATTCAGATTCAATCGTTCAATTCTAGGTAATTAAAAATTAGTGGTACTTTTTTAAAACAATTGAGAAACAATATCATTTTAATTTTCATAAAGAATTTTTTCCCAAAATACCCTTAAAAGACTTCAGAAATCCTTTTACTTATTTTGTTACAAATGAAGTTTGCAAATCTTTTCAAGGTTTTTTAAGAGGAATTTTTATTTTAAAAAGATATCACTAATTCTCAATTACCAACAATTGAATGACTGAATCTGAATTCTTTTAAAAAATATCATTAAAAACAAATTTTCCCAATTGCTGTAGACACTACTCATCGGTCATCGTCATAAAGCATCGTCAATAAAGCAGAAGGATCTACTTTTTTTGGTAATCGTACATCATCTCAATTTAGTATATATTAAATTAAATAAAAAATGTAAAGCATTGGATAAGAAAGCTTCCATAGCATAGTGGTAGTGCGTTCGCTTCGTAAGCGAAAGGTCGCGAGTTCGATCCTCGCTGGGAGCTTTTTCTTCTAACTTTGCCAGTCCATTTTTTTGTATTTTTTTAAATGTTTTTGGACACGGTTTGTCTGATTGATCCTCCTCCACGAAACCCTTCAGTCACAGACTTCAGAGGCTTCGTACAATATTTAGTAGCTAAACACTCCCGTATACGTAGCAGAAGAATGAAGAGGGCACTCAAACATCTGTCAAAGAACATTGAGCTTGGGCTCAACCAATCGAGGGCATAAAATTCTTGACTAACACCTCTACTGATTAGTATCAAAAGTGTCAAATTAATTTTCATTCCTGGCAATTTTTTATTCAAATGTTTTTGAGATGGTGCTGTGCCCTAATGGATAACTTTGCAATTCATTTTATGGTGAGGTGATAGTATATATAAAACTTGAGAAGTTTCAAATGGATGGATATAAAAGTCAAAATACGATCAAATAAAAAGATAATGTAAAGTAATACTCGCCTTACAAAAGGCTTGGATGTATGAGTAGTTGAAGTTTAGATATTTTTAACGTCAAGGGCATATAGATGCAATAATATATGATCCATAGTGCATTGTAAGGACCGGTTCTCTTTTGTCCTAAAGTCCTAAACCATATCACCAGGCTCATTATTAGCCTACCATCATCGGCTTGCCTATAGAACACTAATCCTATCAAAAGCTTAAGTTAATATTAAGGGTAAACTTTTATATATTTAATTATATTCCTAACACTCCCCGTAGAATATTTTCTATTTCAATAGGTGGAGTGGAGGTTTGAACTCAAGACCTTGGCATTGGCCTAAGGCTCTGATACCATATGAAACATTAATCCTATTAAAAGTTTAAGATGATAATAGGGATGAACTTTTATATATTTAATTATATTACTAACATTGTTAGTGTTAGTCATTATAGAGTTTTAGGCTAACGCCAAGATCCTAAGTTCAAACCTACACTCCACCTGTTGAAAAAAAATATATTCCACACACGTGTGGGGCCTCCATAAAAATGGGTTCGAGTTCAGCCCACCCTTAAGCTTTTGGTAGAATTAGTGTTCTATACTGCCACTCTTATGCTAATGCCAAGAACCACACTAACCACAGACTACTAAACCCATATCTAGCTTTGCTACCATTCGTAACAACCCAAAGAGAGTTCCCCTCTCTTAAAACTCATGTACAATAGGAAAAATCTCACTCCTAACTAACTCATATCTTGACTCATTTAAAAACTCATGTAAGAAAAATCTCACTCCTAACTAACTCATATCTTGACTCATTTACCTCACCGGCCAGTATCCCTTTCCTTATGTGAGATGAAGATTTTACTATTAGGAATAAAATTAAATATATAAAAGCTCACATTTATTATCAACTTAAGCTTTGGTAGGAGAGTGTTAGGAATATAATTAAATATATAAAATTCACACCCCTATTATCAACTTAAGACTTTGGCAGGATTGGTGTTCGATCTATAGTTACATGCATACTCTTGCCATGAGGACAAGATGACCTAAACAGGATCAAGTCTTAATCAGACTTCAAAGAAAATAAAAAGGCATGGCAAAGACACAACAAACTGAAGGAACATATATTTAACTTTTACGCACATTCAAGATTATGTTCCTTTTCAAGGAGTTGCCTACCATTGGAAAAGAAATGCTCAAGGAGAAAGAAAATAGACTTCTACTCCTCTCCCCCCAACATAAAAACAAAATGAAAGAAGAAACGAGAACGCAGAGAGAGAGAGAAACAAAATCAAAACACGACATGAACTCCAACACAAAACCCAGAAACATCCACACCGCTTTCACCCAAGTAGAGCAAACAAAGAAGCACAAAGGAACGCCCTTCTTGTCCCTTTTTTTTTTGGGATCTTTTACTTCATAAACCCAACACTGAACAACGTTTGTTCCCGTCTTCTTCATTCTCTATGTTCTTCACCAATTGCTCGTCATTTATACGGGGCATAAGGATCAAAGCTGGCGACGGCAGCCTGGGATGAGCTAGGGTTAGACCCATCTCTGAAGTATCCACCCATTGCCGCCGCTCCATAAATTCCCTGATGATGCCCCATGTGAAATGCCGGTGCAAAAGTTGCAATTCCGAGAGTTGCGCCCATATCCACAGAGCTCCGCTTCAAGAGCGGTTCTCCCCTTATCGATCCACGCTCGCTCTCTAGCTCACGGTAGCGCTGCAGATACACAGTAAGGGGTTCGACATAGTCATCGAAACCAAGCTTGCTCATAGCCCACAGAACGTCTTCAGCAGTAATCGTCTTGCGCTGCTCACGCTGGCACCTCTCGTTAGCTTCGCTAGTGATGAAGCTTATGTACTCAGACACACATTCCTGGATGGTTTCCTTAGCGTCATCGGAGATCTTTGCGTGAGTCGGCAGGACCTTCCGCATGATCCTTATCACGTTCGCGATCGGCATGAACCTGTCTTGCTCTCTCACCGTGCATGCAGTGTCACGGTCCGATCCGTCTTCGACCGTCGACGAGTGGTTGTTAATGGAGTGACTGTGACTGTGATTGTTCTCCGACAGCCTCATCCCTAAGATTCAGATTCAATTTACACTAGAATTAACGAAGGAAGTGAGAGAGTTTCTTGCTCTCACATCGAATTAAACCAGGAAAAAGAAACATGTAATTGACTGAATAAACTCGAGAGAATTTTCAAAATGACGACATAGACCTTCCTTGCCAATTTAACCAGAAAAGGGTAATTAAGTAATTTAAGATATATACGTTACGTGAGACTTATGACTTCGGAGCCCAAAGCTTAGAAGAAATAAAATAAAATAAAATGGATGGAAAAATTTGACGACCTCTAAGTCGAACGGCATGCGTAAAGCGCACCCGCTTTTGGCCTTTTTGTTCCACGTAATCACTAAAGCGAAAGATTCTTCTTTGGCCACACTTGGGTTGGTTTGGACTTGGGAAACGGACAAAAAAGGGTGCAAAGCCAATGCAAGCTTGCTTTTACCACAAAAAAAATCTCGGGACAAAGGAGAAGTAGAAGTCGAAAATCAAAACCCTAGCACCTGAAACTTAGAAATATATAGATTAATATAAATCTTCTACCAGTAGAAACCAAATCATGCATTCTCAATCTTAATCAAACGGTAGAAATAAATCGCTAACAAAAGATTTTAAGGTCTCTAAAATCTGATATCGTTAATGACTTGAATACCACATGAATCTATCACTAAATGGGAGACCCTTTAAAAGGTAGGTCCCGATGCCTGCATGCAAGACACGTGTCATATTCAATCTGTAAATCTTAATTAATGCAAATGCGGTTGGCTAACACATCAATGAACTAAAAATAGACGACCGAAAGAGAAAAAGGAAAATATAAATGGAACGATAATAAGAAGAAAAAGCAGCATAATTAAAGAGTGACTGGAGCACTGTACTCAAACCAGGCATCTTGAACTGAAAAAATGCCTGCATGTAAGTTAAAAGAGCTTAAATAAATCGGGATACAAACAAAGATGCAGAATCCGAAACCAGAAGATCAAAAATAGACCAGAGGAGACACATGATGGGTTTATTAGACTCTAGAAAAGGCAGGCTGAAATAGTGATCAACGAGACAAAGCCTAACAGTTTAAGAATATATTAAAGGAAAAGGAAAGGCTTTTTAACTTTCATGGACTTTAGAATCACGAAGCATGCAATGGAGTTCTATTTTTATTTTGTTTATATATTTACTTTTCTAGCAGAGAGAAATGGAACGGAACATGTGTTTGCATGCAAGAGTGGAGCTAATGAGAATGAGAGGAGCTAGAGGTGAAGGAACTGAGTCGTCTTCGGTGATTTCGTGAAAATCGAAGGCGACGAGATGAGGTTTCAGCTTATAATAGTTGTTCCTGCATGCAACAAATCAATGGTGAGATCAATGAGAAACCCAAATCCTGAGAGAAATCCTAGACATATCTCATGGCGATACAAACAATGCCAAGGCAAAAATGGAAAAAGAAAAATGGAAAAAAGTTTAGCTGGAGGTTAGGGTTTTTCGTTTTCTCGGGCCTTTTATACTTTACCAGAGCTTGATTTGGGGAGTCTGTGGTAGCCATGGAAACCTCCACGTTCCATCTCTCGATTCTCTGCTCCTCTCCTTTCCTCTTCTCTCCTCTCTCTCTCTCTCTCCAGTTTGGAACGGTGATACTTGCCCAAGTGGCTGTATTTATACTGCTGAAAAGTGTGTTCGACGTGGCAAGAGGCGTACTGAACGAGGAAACCTGATGACCAGCCGGTAGTATAACCCTTCGTCACGGCCAAAGCGGAAAGTGCTCGACGGGCTGTCATAGGTGACCGGTCTCTGAACGTTCGTTTTCCAAACCAGGTTTAATCTGTTACAAGTGAAGTAGTAAATGAGTGGCCGGGTTAAACATTACGGGTTGCTCAACTTGCTTGTGAATGATTCGAAATGACAGAACTGTCCTTAGAATCAGAAGCTTTGAGGCATAAGAACGTCTTGATTATCATAAAAGTTTGAAGGTAATGTGGTAACTTCGAAGTGGGGACGCGTCGACCTAATGGCTCATTGGCTTGTCTTCTCTGCTAGGTGTAGTTTGTGATGCGTAAACAACGATGGATGCGAACAAGGCAACTGTCGAGCAAGAAGCGTAGACTCGACAGTGCGTCTTCAAACATTGGTACCGAACTGTCCGACAACATAGTAACAGATGGCAGCTGTACGCATCATCCAGACATCCACCACACTAACACTCGCTTATGGGCATTGCTCATGCGTTCGACATGGAATCCAGCCAAATGGTTTGGTGGGTCTGGCTCGTAAAACCTCCATTTCTGTGATTTAATGTTGATTTTTAACATTTGGAGAAACTGCTTGGCGCAAGTACTCCCACAGGAAACGAGTTAAAATTAACATAACAGTAACATAAGTTGGAGTAAGTGTAATGTAGATACCTTGTATTTCATCAGTATCCATTGGGCCTTTCTGTTAGGGATTTTCATCCCTGCACAGAAGAGTTTCTTTTTTAACCCCTGATCTGTTCTAGTGAATCATTCTCATCTTCTCTGACTGTGATCGTAAGCGTTAAAGGCTGAACCACGTACATCTTGCATTCTTTGTGTTCGTGTTTCTGCTAACTAGGGGAACCACATAATTATTGTTTAAGATTGTTTTAGTTGGGGAGGGTAATAGTTGGAAAGAAAAAGGAAGTTCAGAATCTTAAAGGGAAAATTCTCTCCTCTTCCCTTTATAATAGTACTAGGGGCTGCACGCGCTACGCGCGTAAAAAACGTGGCTCACTTAGATTAACATTCAAAGTAATTACAACATGTTTAGTGTGAGATTTTTTTATTTTAAAAGGGTAATATTTGGAAAAAGAAAAGGAGGCCAAAATTTAAAGGAAATATTCCCCCCTCTTTGCTTTATTAATAGTATGGATATAGATTTTGTTGTCATCTTGTTTGCTTAGTTCACAACGGTGAAATTAGCGAACTTACGCGAATAACCAAAAAACAGGTCGTCCGTGGTGGAGAGACAATATATAGGCCTCTATCTACACGAGATCTTAAACCACACCAAGAGATACCTTGCACAAATTCATATACTTCAAAAATATTGCTGTTACAATAGAAACAAAGACTCAAAAGCCAAATAGAACCTAAACGGTAAAGTGAAAAAACAATGATAATTAAACAATGAAATTATGCTCTGTAATTGCGATAGCTGTCATGAGAATGTCTTAACGAGCCTGGGCACCAGAGAGTGTTGGAGCATCGGTGGCACCTTTACCTTGATCAGGCTTGGGGTCAAGGTGACCCTCGGTGCCATAGGCTTGGCGCTTGTAGTCATCCAGATCAGAGTACCTCACGTAAGGGCTACTCTCTAAGGGCAGCCCTTGAAGGCTTTCCTTGATGTGCCCGCTCGTCTTCTCTTGTTCTTCATCCCCTGCCTTACGAACCATCTTCTCACTGCTACCAGACATCTCACTGTTCATCCGCTCTCAGAACCGCTTCACGTCTATTGTAATGCAAATTTCGTTGAATATTGTCCAACAGAACTTTATAAGGAATGATGCCCGTGAATCAGCGAGGATTTGGTCGCGGACCCACTTTTTCCGAATCAGGTTGGAACTTTTCATTCTTCCCTGTTTGTTTCAAATAGGATCTAGCCCCGGTTTTCATTCTATCTTCTCTGTTTGCATTTCTTCAGTGCCTATTGGCTATTTCATCTTCTATTTTTGTAAAATCAAATGCATTTTCTACAGCAAGATTTTCAATTCTTTCGAAACCAAGATTTTAGGATTAATTAAGTTGGTTTTGGGGCTTTAATCTAACTTGGCCGAATAAGAGCAATACTTTGTAGCAAACCAATCTTTAGTTATTCCGCAAAATAGGAGCCGTGCTTACTCATGTATCTTGTTTTTGTCATGGCCTTGAATTATCAACTCTGAGTTCTTATTGTGTAGATATTTGATACAGTAAATACAACAATATTACTTTACGATTAGTAGTTTAAATCTACCCAGTAAAGCTATATTACATGGATACACAAGGTTTTTTTTTTGGTAATGGACACACAAGTTAATAAGCAGTAATTACAGAAGAGATTGTTAAGAGCTACATTCTGAAATAAATTATAAAAGCTATTGGAAAATTTCAGAAATTGGTGGTATCTAAACTAAAGGAGGAAAATGACAAAACTGGAACATAGCAAACTATGTTCCTTTCCCCTTTACCATTCACAGTTGAGGAGACTGAGTGTAGTATACAAAATTCACTCAGTCTGCAGATGCTTGTTAGTTCTAAAAACATATTATTTACAGCTCAAATAATTTTCCAATTCCCAGTCTGAGAATGAATGCCACAAAACCTTGATCACGAAAAGAAGTCAACTGCATCTTGATCTCTTTGGAGAATTTTTATTATGCTTCATGTTTTTGTTGCGCCTTTTCACCATTGTGCCATTACGTTCAGGAAAGGCTTCAAATCCTTTGGGGGTTGCCAGAGGATTGCTGTATCTAACAATGTTGGTTATGATGGCATATACAGTGACTTCACTTTTTGCGGCTGAAGGAATTGTTCTCTCAAGAACTGCATGCTGCCCACAGTTTGAATCTTGGACTGCCATATCCTTTAGCTTCTGAATGCCAGCATGCTTATCCAGCTTGATGGCATCTCTTGAATTCTGCACAGTAATAAGATATGCTTAGGAAATATTCATTTCTTCTTGTCATAGAATAATTTGTCAAAGTGCATTAATTACAGATCAGTGCAGTTGGGATTAAAGCTGGTATCTGAGACTAAAATTTGATGATCCAACATTGTCCATATTCAAGAGGGAACAAAGTACTACCAATTGATCAGTCGCACATTGAATACCAATTAGGTTAAATTTCTTAACTAATCTATTGTTAAATTGACCTATAGGGTTCCCTTTCTTTTTTGTGAATGGGAATATTGCCATAACATGCCAAGACTGACGCAATGCAGTTGGACACACTAGCCGGTACAAAGGAATGAAAAGCTAAAGCCCAGCCTAAACGATTGATAAAGAAGAATTTTTAGGTCATCATGATTCTCGGGATTGATATTAATTTGCTGAAACTTTCAAACTATTTACCACAGAATCACAGTTTTCATCAAGAAGAAGCAGCAGCAGCAACAACAACAACGATGAATTTCCTTGTCCCAACAGTTAATAATTTATCCTTTGAGAAGTGAAATCAAAGGAAGCAGAAAAAGAAAGCGACATAAGTAAACCAATTCTGACTTCTCACCTCAAAGTCAACGGGGAACTCAATCTCAGAGCATGGACACCCACAACCATCACTGAAGTTGAGCTTCAAGAGCATTGTAAACGGTCTTGTCTTCACCATCACCCTGGAATATGATAAATGTGGGAAAGGTGAAATAATAGTAGGAAATATATGCAATACACCTAAAGATGCATATGTCGGGAAATACTGTTCTACAAGTCTTAATATGGTAATACTCTGGGCTTATTTGATCCATTCATATCAACCAAGAAGCCTATGACATTCTATTGGATACTCAAAAATCACTGATAAAGATATGGAGAAATCGTTTGAAAGATTGGATGGTTAGAATGACAACTATACAACAATCAAATCCCTACGTTGAGCAGAGAGATGGAAGGTCGGATGCATGATGAAATCATCTATTGTGACAAAAAAAACACAGAAATGCAACATATGGCTGCCAGGCTACACAAGTAAGCCAGGTATCCTTGTGTGCATTTGAAGGCAGCCATATGTTACATTGATGCGGGAACTCTTAACAATGGACAATCTAGACTTGTCAGATGCAAATCAGATATAAGTGATAACTGAGGTCAGATGTAGGCATATCTGAACTTCACTACAAAAGCATAAAATCAATGATAACAATTATGGTAATCCTGGAGCAAACAAATGTTATATTTAGGTACCTTTTCAGCTGAAATGGTTGCTTATGTAGAATTGCTGATTTAAGATCTGGCCTGTCAGAGAAGGAAACCTAGATTCAATGCAGCAGAGATTATTTTCAAAGTTAACTAAGAGCTGATTTCTAGGACATAAAAGCATAGAGGATGGTGACCATAAACATTAGTTTTCAACGACTCAAGTTAAATATGATAATCCAATTTATGACGTTTCCAGAAAGCACAAAAGATATGAAAATTTCTTGAAACAGCAGATATTGATTGAAGACTTGTGTAAAGTAAGCTGTTAAAATAAAGAACGTACACTTTCACTAACACCATGAATATTACTGTAACTAGGAGTTAGCAGCAAAATTTTCTGAAACAAATTTACCTCTACTGTTTTGATGAATGGCACTGGAGCTTTCTGTCCATGCACACTAGATATCTTGAGTGCCCATTTTACATATCTTGTCTCTGCATTAGAAGTAATGAACACTGTGTGAGAAAGTAACTAACCAATGCCTCTCGTACCTACTAGACATTTCATTAATTTTTCTCTGCAATGCCCTAGTACGGAACATGAAATTTTTATATGCATGGAGCCATAGAGGGAAATAAATCAAGAATATATACATATAGAAAGGCAGTATAATATCAAAAACATCTCCTCTCTCTCTCTCTCTCTCTCGCTCTCTCTTTCTCTCTACACATGCGCTTGCACATGTCATTGTGTATATAGCAAAAAATATTCTGATCTCCTTCAGCCAGTCTAGTTTCTTGGTCAGAAACAACCTTATATACTACGTGGAGCAATTATGAAGCTAGTAAAGATGATTCACTTAATGGGAAAGCCATTTGGATAATAATTCACCCACATATGCCCCATTCGGCATCTGATCTTGTCACATAAAAGTGTCATTAACCATTTTTATATTTTTAATTATCTTTACAAGGGAGACATAAGATTTTGAAAGCCCTTTTTTCCATTTGGAAGATTTTGGAATTGAAGATTAGTAATGACGTGGGGTTTAGGTGGAAGTACATGCTAACAAGTGCCTCCTACCAAGAAGCTGCAACATGTGAAATCCAAGTCTCACTAAAATTTTCCACAAGGCAACCAGGTCTATGTATGTATGTGCATATAGCTTTAAAAATTAATCAGAGAAGGACAAAAAAAAAAAAAAAAGAAAAATACCAGAAATCCTGGAAAATTGAGCAAGACTGATCTGGAGATGATCTACTCTAATGTATGGAGGAATCTGCAAGTTAAGCAAGTTCAAAGCACCTGCAATTACCTGTTTATTTTCCAGTTAATTATCAATACTTCAAGATTAAAGGGTCACGTCCAATCAAAATCAATTGACATTTGCACCGTGATTCAAGAGTAATTTTCAAAACAATCAGACTAACAAGGTTCCAAAAAATATATATATAGTAATATTGTTCCTTCTAAGTTTCACAATCTACAACCCCAAGGAACAAATTGTCACAATGTTTGCAAAATCAAATTGGATTGGAAAATTAGAGGCATGGAACTCAATTCCAATTAAGGTTTGAATATTAAGACCGTAGATTTGGTAAATTTCTACAAAATTATAAATGCTACCTTAAAAGTAATAAAATAAAAGAAATTTAGATTCTGCACATGCCTTACATAATAGCATTCTTTTGTAATGCACCAAATATTAACATAATAACTAGGATAATACCCACTAAACAAACTTGATGTAAAAAAGAAATTGGTGGAAATTCCAGCTATGTGGCCTTATTATGAACCCAAATTTAAATCAAGTTTTGCAATGAATATGAACTTACACTACCAATAATGATGAGAAACTATAATGAATATTTTCGTACTCGTCATTTCATAATCCCAATCTTCTCAATTTTTCTCTTTTTACTACCACACAAATTCTCTATTACTTTATATTTCTTCCTCATTAATCAGACCCTTTCAAATCTCTCTAAATAATTTAGGTACAGGTAGTAAGATAATTTCAATTGTTGAAAAATCACAATTTCAATCAAAAAGGATCATCTGGAATAAACCCCCAACAGATAAATGTTGTAGGTCCCTATAAGATTGAAATGTGGGTTCAGTTCTCCCAAACGAGTATCTGATTTTGTAGCCATTTTAGTTAAGAAAATTGTATTCACTGTTTTAATCTAAAGAACGATACTTGTCTTCAATTCAAATAATATAATCTAACAAGATTATAATCCAAATCAGGAAAAATAAGGCTAAAGAGCGGCTCATGTGTTAACTCAAAATTTCAATTCCATAAGATCTAAGATTAAAATTATGAATTCAAATTCAAATCCCAACATAATAAAATTAACAGGTATTGGTGATTTACCTAATACAGAAAAAGAGATTGGTGCCTATGATAACAAAGGCAAGGCATTAGGCTTTATGTATCCATATAAAAATATCAATACCTCATCTACGAGCCCATTGATCACCAAACTTGCTTTCTTGTCCTTTGGTGTTGGCTGCAAAATTGAAATAAAAATTTTTGACAACTAAAGAAAATGGTAGCCAATAATTTTTGTGACTAGCCATAATTCAAGTAATGAAGATGTGAGATTGTGCAGGTTCTGTCCAGAAAATCATAGCATTTCTAACATGTAAAACGTGCTTCCATACTTGGACAATAACCTCAAAGAAATTTCAGAAACCTATTATCTAGATCATGACCACAATCAACAAGTGAAGATAAGGGACCCATCATAGAATTGCATGTAATAAGCATTTTGTTGGACATAGATGTTCTTATCAAATTATCCTGCCATGATCAAGGCCATTAGAATTCCAAAGCCTTGGTGGTAATGAACACATTTGATTAACTTCTCTAGCTAGAACCTTCTCAAGTAGGACCCACAAAACAGTGTTTGGGTTCCACATACTGCATGTTTCCACCACATATACCATTTAGTTTAATCAGATTATTAGAATCAACCCATCACAATGATTTTTGGACATAGGACCAGATAAAAGATAAGGATGAACTCCAACACATATTCTTCATTGCCCATATCGACATAACGATAATGCCTTATTTTAACTAGTTGAGATCAACAACACAATCTTCTCCTACAATTTTCCTCTAGCCCTCTTGGATCCTTCAACTTGCATCATTTTCACCTTCTCAAAAGTATCCACGATGGTTTTCATGTACATGCTCAAAATAACTCAATAGCTATCTCTTATTCATACCCTATTAATGCTACTCCTATAATCTCTCAAACTCACTGGTTAGCCTCTCCATGCATTCATCTAAAACATTTTCATCCAAATACATTAATCCTATCAATATGTTGCTTCTTAGTTATCCAACATTCTGCTCCATGTATCATAGCTAATCCAATAGTCTTATAAGAAATCATTTTTCAGCTTAACCATAATATAGTAGACACGCCACTAATTAAGCCATCCAACTCAAATTTCATGTGTAACACCGTCCTCAATGTCTCCTTCTGCATGGATAAGCGAGAAAAGATAAGAAGGTAATAGCCTTTAATAATTCCTTGACTACTAATGCTTAACCCTGCTCCCATTTAAACTAAAGTTGCATTCCTTCACTAGGATTTGCTTTGACTTAGTTTAAAACATTTGATTCAATTTAACCCTCCACAATTAAGGTTTTCCATTTACTCTCTCTTTATTTTGGTCCATCAAAAGTATAGATCACATTACTAACGTATACAAAGGCACCTTATAACAATGAACCATTAATATCTCCATACAAAATATAAGGTCTTAAGGATAATCTTGGCTTAACACTATTGTTATTGGAAACTCATTGACCTCACCAGCATTTTTATTATTTGGCATGCATATGCATTAATGTTAGAAACTGGATTTAAAAACTCACTTTAGGCTTAAATCTTGAGGCTTAATCCTGAATTCCCAAAATTGAGATCAAACACATCATCTCCCTCTCTCTCTCTCTCTATCTCGTCGGTTTTAAAAATGAACACGTCATTTCTTTTTAAATACAATTAGGATCACAAAACTTTCTAAGGCTTTCAAATTAAAGGATTCACTAGTAGAGCCAAGCTTTTTCAAGTCTCTATTACATTTTTATTATATCTAGACCATTTACATATTCACCTATGTATGAAATTTTTACAGCTTTTCTAAATTATTTTATAACCCATACCATTTTTAAGCTTCATGCACTGTTCACCAAAGCTTATGCATGACACTTCCTAAAGGCCCAATGCCTTGCTGCATAATGTATGCGTTCACCTTTAAAGCAATGCTATGTATTTATGAAATTTTGACTTTGCAAATCACAAGCTTAAAGGAAAATAAATTCTTTTGGCAACTTGTGTAAAGCTTTTTCCAAATCCTTTTTATAGAACATAATGGTTGTTTTGAGCTTGTGCTGGGGCATTGAATCTAGATAGATAGGAACGTTGGAGCAGCATTCATATGCAAACTCCCTAATGGTAAGAAAAAGATTTGGAATTTCTTCCAAATAGTCATGCAGGCTTGCAGAAAGCTCATCATAAGTAAAAGAGAAGAATTAATTATCCTTTGTGTACTGCTCATAATTGAAATAAGAAAGAATCTAGCACTAAAAATTGGGAGCAAGCAAGAAGCATGACATGGGTACCATCATTTGTGATATGTTGATGGAATTCATGTTCAAGGAGCAATTACTATATTATGTGATAGAAATAGTTATGCATGGAGCAAGCTTAACTGCAAGTGGCAAATGGTTGCTCATGTCATGCTCAAATCTCAATAGAAGTGATATTAAAAGCATTATTAATAAATTAATCATAATACAACCAAAATTCCATTTTAAGTTTTTTATTGGTTCCAAACTATTAATGGACTAAGAAAAAATGAGGAATACCTGAAGATTCACAATCACAACTTCTCCACCACCACGTAGAGCTTTTAAAGGCATGTTACAAGCTGGAGTTATCTGCAAACTGCAATGGCAGTTAAGTACATGATCATCTAAGCAAACATGCCCAAAGAAGAAGCACATTAGGCACAACAAAAGATTCCACAGTCCAAATTGAAAAAGATGCTTAACACTTAACAGCAAAGAAAAAAGAAATCATTTGGCAAACTACTTGAACATATAGAAGTTATGGGTTTCACTAATGATATCACTTCCTATTATGAGACAGCTACAAAATATGATTTGCAGGTGGTTCAATATTCTGTGGTCCATTCCAACACAGACAAAAAAAGGTCTATTCTTTTTAATTCTTGATGGTGAACAAGTAACAACACCAAAAACAAAAAGGCAAGGTTTGGACTGGAAAAGAGATCACGTTCTGATGTATATTTTATTCTGAATACTACGCTGCTGTATCACTTTCAAGATCTACTTCTCCTATTTACTGCAAAGACAATGAATCGTCATCACTTTCACCAATGAACCAGCCATATGATTCTTGTTTGGCCGTTCCCACTTTCCAGTCCTGGCCCAGACACCTATACACATGGTTTAACAAATAGAATCCAATACCATCACTAACCTGATCCATATCATTTTTTTGATATTCCCTGCGTCTCTTCAGAGCTCCTGACCTACATATATGCATTCCTTCTAACTGATCCTAATCTATTTGAAGGATGTGATAAAAGATCACAACCAGGGTTGAAATATCGGTATCAGTCATAGTTCCGGATTTGACCAGTACCAATACTTCTTCTTGAGGTTTCTGAAACTGGATTTCAAAAATCTTCTTCTTCCTCCTCCTCCTCCTCTTCTTCCTCTTCTTCTTCTCTTTCTTCTTCTTCTTGAGGTTTCTAGGGACATAAATCTGGTTTCTGAAACCAGATCTCAGAAATCTTCTTCTTCTTGAGGTTTCAGAAACTAGAAACCAGACCTTTTTTTTCTGGTGATATGGAAACTACCCTAGGCAGGGACCTCTGGACCTACCCTAGCAGTGTAAAACCTGGATATATGAATCCACCTGCAAGGCCCATGTATCATTTAAGTTAGAGAGCACCAGCAGGAGATCTGAACCTAAGACGTTGAGTTCAGTTCATCCCAAGTCCTTCCCTTTATCAACTGGGCAACCCTAGTGGGTCGAAACCAGACTTCCTAGTCATCATCATCATCTTCCTCTTCTTCGAAGTATATAGCTGCAGACAAAGAACACTAGGGTGTTACTGAGTTGGTACCACCAGAGATGATTTAAGAGAGTGGTAACAACTGGGTACCACCCGAGTTTGGCCAAATAGCCCGAGTCCACAATATAAATAGATAATAGGGTAGAGTATCATCTTGGTAAGAGAAAGCCGAGTTATTAAACCAAGATCACAACTGTCATCACCTGTTAGGGAGAGGGTTCCTCTAAACGTACCTGCTTCCAATTTTCTCTTTCCCACTCTCTCCCTCTCTATACACACACAGAGATGTATATTTATTTATTTGTTATTTCTCCATCTGGAACTACAGGACCCTACTTCGGTTGGACTTACCTCAGATTATGGTCCCTTTTTTTTCCTTCTTTGAATTAAGTGCGCATCAAATGAGTCCAGAAACAGCAAGATCCATAATTTTTAAAATTTTGAACTCTCAGTCCAGTGCCTTATCCCAGCTGTGTACAATTGTTGCACAGGCTTCGAATGTTTAGAAATATCATTCTAAGTGCTGCCAGGGTTCTCCAAGAAATAAATTAACCTTTTCTGTTAGTCTCGTAACTAGAGAGGATATTTCATCAATGTTATACTTTTCAGCCTCATCATCCTTTTCTTGGCTTTATCAAAATAGTATTCTTACTTACATTGCCATCAGTACTTTGTCAGTAACTCAGCGTCCCTTACCAAGATAATACTCTGCCCCAGCCACCTCCACCACCCACCCCCCAAAACAAAAACAAAAACAAAACAAAACAAAACGAAAATAAACAAAAAAACACCAACAAAAAAAAGGACCAAAGCATTGTTTACCTGGTCCCTAAACACAATACAACATCAGCCATTTTACAGTGCTGCTCTGCTGGTTTCATCTCCTTTGTGGGTAAGGCATCCTGAAAAAGGGAAAAAGAGAAAACATAAGAAGACTAGAAAGAAAAATATTTAAGCATATTTGTAAGCATAAAAAATATGGGATTGTACAGAAATAACTATTCCTGTCCAGACCTTTCATTCCCTTTTATATTACTGGAGAAATAGTATCAGAACGTAGGTCATAAACATTAAATTAGGTGAGCTCTATAGCTGAATCAATCTCCTAGAAAAATCAACCAAACACTGAATCCCATCCCCTGTATGAGCATGTGCTCCAGTAACAGTTAGCCATCACAGTACAGTTCCAAGTGTACCTGGAGTGTGCTTATATTTCCTCTTCTAAATTATTCCTTGGAGTTGACCTTTCAACCAAAATGATCTTGAATTGGATACTAACAAATATTATTTGACTTATTGTCTATTCTCTTCAATTTTGTACTTCATTCATGGCCTCTTTCCACTCCAAAAAAAAACAAGTGTCAGAATATTTAGTGTTACTAGGAAGCATATGCAGTTCTCTCTCCAACAAAATTCAGACATTGATTGCTTTCATTTTCCTAGCCTATATGTATGAATGTATCTAAGTTTCTTAATTTCTTATCTTTTTATTTTTCTTTTCTGTAGTTTCAGTTGTTCCAAGTTAAAGGAACTCATTACTTCTGCTTTTATATTTTGAGTTGAAAGAATGAATGAGAATTTAAAAGAGGTACACCAACCAAAGAAAGAAAAACTTCTTGTCAGATTGGGCAGCCTTTCTTGCAACATTTTCAAAGGCATAACCGTGTCTTTGGAATATTTAGATTAACATATAAATAAGAATTTATACTGCTCAAACCTCAACTACAATGAAACCAACCAAAACAATAAAGTAGTTACCTCCCAGTCAAAAACTGTATCCTTACGCTTTGGTACACATTTTATGTTAGAACAACGTCATGATGTCTAATTAACCTATAAGTAAGAATTTATACTGCTAAAACTTCACCTACAATGAAAATAACCAAAACAATAAATTAGTTACCTCCCAGTCAAGAACAGTGTCCTTAAGCTTTGCTCCACATTTTATGTTAGAACAACGCCGTGATGTCTCCTTCAGTCCAATTGTCTCAACTTCGAAATCCCGCAAATACCTACATAATTTAAGGTCATTGAATTGTATATTACAGAATCAAACAATAGTATTCCATCCCCGCAACTTCCATGGTTCCAAACACACACACACCCAACACCAACCCCCCCCCCCCAAAAAAACCAAAACAAAAAGATGAAAAGCGCCACCACAGCACACACACAGATTAGTAGAAGCCGCATGAGATTCTTCTGTAGAGAGATGGAATAACTTTTGTGGGTGTGAATGTGTGATCAAACATAGAGACCACTGCCTATATTAGGATCAGGTCAGAGACCCATTGCAAAAGTTTCTAGGTTCTATATCAGTAACATGATCTCTGTTGGCCAACACTAGGGTGAATCCATAAAAGCAAAAGATATCATAAACATTCATCATAAGGCTTGGATTGAATGCTGTTTCCCATCACGCATCATTTACTGGGAGGAGTATTCCAAAAATTATTGATGATGAGACACACACACACACACACAACAAAAAAAACAGCTACGATCAACCAATCTAGCTTGGGGGAAGGGGGATTACTTGTTGCTTGGCCCAAAATAATGCCACACTGACAAATAGCATTACACACTGAAAACAGTGTTTACACCTTTTGCCCAACTAATCTAGGTTGCCAAGACAAATCCCATTCCATGATTAAATTTTTTTTTCAATTTTTCCTAAAATACTCCATTTACATACCTCTTATGCCTTTTGCTTGCCTCTATAAACATAGACACAACCAACGAAAAATTAAAAAAAAAAAGATAAAATTCTCCTGCACCCATCAATAATAAATCAGAAACGCAGTTAAGATCTAACTTACTCTATTCCACACGCGGGGCAAATTTCCATGAAGGAATTTCCATGCAGTTCAGAAAGTTTCTCCCTCGGTATCCCAGATCGAAGATGGAGGCTATCCACATTCTGGATAAAGTATGTTTTAGTAGCCTATCCACAGTCTGGATAAAGCGTCTTTCTAAAACAGTTGCAATATAATTTTGGATTTGTAGCATAATTACAAGGCACAATGCCAATGATGTTTTTGTACAGTTATTTCTCATTCAAAAACTGTGATACATTCTGGAATCTATCCCAAAGGACCATAGCATCAAAACAAGCTACATGGGTCGTCAAGTAAAAAAGAAAGCCATGTCTGACATTTAAGATACATCTAAGCAAATGAAATCAGGACCCAAAAGAGGGCATTTTCTTCTCCATTCATGAATCTGGAAATTTCAAATAACAGGCACCACTTGCATGGGGTGGAATAGAAGTAGATTTAACCTACAAAAGTCTCTTTTTTATGCCAAGCTTCCATTTTGTAAAGAAATATAAAACCTCTCTCCTTCATTGACTTATAAAATTAAAGTAATCAATTATGCAAATAATAAATATAAATCACATTTTTCTGCCTTTAAACAATGTAGTTCTCCAGTATGAAATCTCAAAAAAATAGCTCATCAACCATGTTCAATCCCAACTGTATTCTGAAGTGGAAAAATGGATGACATATAGGTAAAGAATGGAAATATTTCATGAAGAATCTGACCCTACCTGGCTAATAACAAACTTCAGGATACCTGCTTTCTCCAATTCAACCAAAGCCATATGAGTCAGACTCGGCACTGCACGATGAAATGGTAATGATGCTTCAGGCAAACCTTTACCTTCACGCTGTATTTCAAAAGAACAAAAGCAGATGAATTATCTAAATAAAAGTGGCAAACTGAACTATAATTTTTCCCAAATATTCAAGATTAATTAGGATAGTGTCCAATCTACAGAAATCTGTGAGAAAAAAAAAAAGGAAGTGCAGATCTTCCTACAAAGAGTTGACCTCCGGCGTGCCCAGTTGAATATGCTTCAAGAGCATCTCACAGTAGTTGAGTATTTCTGGATTCTGAAGCAGAGAGAGAGTTGGAAGACATCGTGATGTTATTCTAATAATTCTTTTTCCAAGAATATTCAGCTAAGTGCATACTTGTACATGAGGGTCCAGAAATATTTAAAACGCTTATCAGGTGGACTGGCAATTAATGGCATGCAGGTACATTAGGTGTAATAGGATATATGAAATGCTATTTGAGTGGTCCAACCCATAAGATTCCACATGTTGACTCAATTGACTAGATACTTTTTTTTTATCTGTAAACAGAATTCATTAATGAAAGTAACATAAATTACAAAGTACACAATTGTGTACCCAATAGGAAGAAAACCAGAAAACAGCAAACAGACCCGGAGGGTCTGGGACAGAAACCACCTCTTACCACCCTCCTAAGTCTGAAAACCTGTTACAATCCAAGAAATCTTCAAAAGGACAGACAAAAGCATAAAGCTGCAATGAACAGGCAATGAAATATAAAACTAATATAAAAAGGGTTGATGGCTTCCAGCCCTAGTGTTTCTGGGCATAGTATATCACACTTATACAAAACCTAAAACCCCGTTGCAACTTATAATAAACTCCAACATTCACCTTGCATGGTAGATCACAAAGGTGAAAGACCTTCTTATTAGGCTATTACTAGCTTGCTAGCTCTTTGGTCAATTTGATTCTAGCTTGGACACCAAAACACAATACTGCAGCATATGGAAACAATGCTGATTGCCAGATTGGAAGCCGGGACCTGCCCCTATTGTTTCCAGTAGGACATGATCGACACTACTCCAACTCTTTAATCGATTTTCATAAAAAAAGAAAAAGGAACATGACTTTCACCTGAAGTGTCCAAATTCCCTTAGGACCTCGGAAATCAGGTATGCCACAAGAAGTTGATATACCTGCACCTGTAAAGGCCACTAAGTGCTTGCTCTGCAAGTACAAAGGCACTAAAAAAATGTCAAATATACTGGAAATGCATATTCATGTATTGAGTTCCTAAAAGTTCAAAGTTCAAAGTGCTAACCTCTTGTATCATCACAGCAAGCTTTTCAATCTGCCATTGCACAAATTCAACAATGGGATCAGAGAACAAATAGAAAGATTGCACTAATCATGATAGTCTCTACTGAGCAAATTTAAAAAGCTTTCAGGAAAGAGAGAGAAAAAAAAACACAGGAGTTAACAGAAGTAGATAAAGAGAAGAATAGATTTCAAAAGTGACTTTTTGCATAACAGCATACATTCTTTCTGACAATTGTCGGGAAAACAAATATGAATAAATTGCTAATTACTGAAATTGTAAAGAGATTCTTAGGTATTTTCTAGCGGTTAATAATATTTTGTTTATAAATCATTAATTGATGTTTCAACATGCCAGTACATAAGCAAGACAAACAACTTTGCTTTCCTTAAATCAGACTATGCATATATTAACTGCTACCTTAGAAAATAAGATTAAATTCTAAAAAATACTTCTGTTGTTCCCATTGAACCTTTACAAATCACAAGAGCACCATCAAATCTTAACAAATCACATAACTATCATCAAACTGAACAAGGCTGACATAACTGCAACCATAATGAGTGAGAACAATTCATCCTTTTAGTGATGATAGACAGGTACGTAAACCATTTCCCAAGCCATGGGGTAAGGAATTTCTCTGGCAGTTATATGCATATACAAATATATACAAACATACATACAAATGAGCATAAATATATACACACATATACTTTCATCAAAATATATACACATATATACTGTGAATAATGACAAGAGTGATTCATATATAGTAGAAACAGAAAGCATGAATATATTGGGAAATGGAAACTGATGAAGAGGTCATCAAGAGAAGCAAGAAAATTTTAGTGAATTACAGCTAGTAAATGAATGCAACAATAACAAAATCAATCTCCAAGCAGCACATTTCCCAGGTGGAAATACCAGAGAAAAGTACCTCTCTCCCAATGCCGCCGTAGTTAAATCTTTAAATAAACAATGAAATATTAGACAAATTTTCTGAATCACAAGCAAAGCAAACTGAATGTACAGGTCTTCAAGAAAAATTCTGCACACAGCTAGTCATGAAATTGCTAAGAAATACTCCTCCACCGCCACCAAAGTGGAGCACCCCAATTGTGTGCCTTCAGAATGGCAGCTACTAAAGGCATATATTTCCTCTCCAATTGCATTCATATGCCCTATAGGCCCCATAATAGGCATGAAGAATTGTGTAACAGCTAATTGCCAACGCCTCGGGTTGTCAAGGGGAGATCCATCAAAGTTGAGCTTGATGGCTTCGTTCCTACATGGCTTCAAATGAAGCTAAAGCTCATAATCCAATGAACAGAAATGCAATATTAGTCGAACTTCTCAAGATGTCAAACCCAAAGAACCCCTAAACTTAGGAAGAACAGAACCCCAGGGTTCCAACATCAACATAATCAAGCCAGTGATAGACTGCGTGGTACCTGTCACATCCCATTAAATCCCCTAATTTCTCTTCCGTAGATTCCAGATGCTAGCATGAACTTGTCCTTCTACACCCCTAAACTTAGGAAGAACAGAACCCAGGAAGCCAACATCAACATAATCAAGTCAGTGATGAAGACTGTGTGGAACCTGTCACATCCCATAAAATCTTCTAATTTCTCCTCCATAGATTCCGGATGATAGCATGAACCTGTCCCACTACTCCAAAGCTATAAATCTTCTACTCCTCTCTCCTCATAGATTCATATCCTGTGTATGACTCCCTCAGTATCCATCAACTATGTTTACTTTTCCCTCTAAATTCATTTACTAACACAAACTAAAACCCTAATAAGGCTACATGTTTCAGTAAAAACTCAAAGGATCACATAATTTGGCAATATTTTCTGTCAAACAGAAAAATTAAATCATCAAACCAGTCAGGCGTAGCCAATATCCTTATCAAATAAACTGCTAGTTTTTCACCGTTTGGAATGTAATCAATTTTATTTATTTCGTGAACGATAATGTTTGGATTTTGAACATAAAAAAAAGGGATATTTGACCTGAAATTTAAGTTATAACATAAACAAAATATAGTGGATTTTCTTAAAATTTAACCACAGAATCCAAGTAATGTTAAGGGATTTACAGATTGCAGTTTCGGAAGATTAAGCAAGTAAAATTCTAAGCACATTCTTAGCGAGAACCAGGAACAAGAAAAAGAAAAATCATCTCGGAAACAGAGGAATGAGAGGGGAACCCACTTTTTCTTGCAAAGCGTGAGGTGGGTCGAAGATCTCAGACATTCCAACTGTGCCCACGTCTTCCCTGTAAGAAAGCTTTTCAGCATAACCCAAAGACATGGTGAATTTCTTATCGACTTCTCCCTCTCTCTTAGGATGACATGAATCGGAGTAAACAAGGGTAATGTTTTTCCTACTCTGCTAAAAACTTGGGACTCCAGGTTTTGAGGTTTTCTCTGCGAGAGCCCCTCAAAACACAAAGGCCTCTCCCAAAAACGATATTATATGTTTTGTTATTCTGAGTGTACGGGCCCTTGGCTGCAGACCGCCTTGTTTAAGCCGTTTTTTTCTGGTGCTACTCCATGGTACCAGAGTGAAAGAGACGGATGGATGCTTATGTCAATGGTGGGCCACACCCGTTAACCCCGTTCCCGCCGGTGGTAGCACGGCACCACCGACTATAGCGTACCAGACGAAACGTATTCACTTTTTTCCCCTTGCAAGCTGTAACAAGGGAAAGTTGGTTTTTAAAGCTCGTTTGTTTTGATGTAAAATATTTTCTTTTAGAAAACATTTACATGGGAAAATCAAAATTTTTTCACTGTTTGGTTGGATATTGGAAAATAATGTTGAAAATGAAACTTTTTCATTTTCTTTATGTTTGGAATAAAAAATCAAAATAAAGAAAACTTAACAAAAACTATATATTTAAATCCATACATCCATCATTTTACCGATCCTCCCATAAGTGCCACTCGTACTGAGACTTCATCAAGAATTCCTGATATACATCAAACAACGGGTATCAACAAAGGTCAATCTCCTTGCGATCTCCTTGCTGGGGTATCATCAGGGGCTACAAACAAAAGCTTGATTGCAACATTGGCTTACCAAAACGGATCTACTGCTGAGCACTATTGGATTTGAGGAGCTCTTCGCAATGCTCAACAATGTCAAGCTTATTGGGTAGAAACTTCTACTTACATCAGAGGCATTGCTGATGAGTTCTCATAGACATATCTCCTCATTGCTGTAGAAGGTGTTGATGATGAGGTTGAGAAGCTAGTTGATCTCAGGCTGGAATGCAAACGTCTCGGTCTCTCCTCCCATATGAACATCTGCCATTGCAGCAAACCTTGTAACACATCTACTACAAGCGTAATCAAGTAGACGATGCACTTAAATTCTTTGAAAGAATGAAACGAAAAGCTTCGATTTTTCAATATTCAATCCAGAGTTAGAAAGCTAAATGATATTGATGAGATATTTATATAGAATATCTAAAGAGCTTCTGGGCTCGTCTTTCTCCGATGAGATTACCATTAAGAGACTGGTATTAGTATAACAAAGAGTCAAGATTATTATGAAGTTCGGTCGATTGAAAGTCATCCCGCGCTTCCAAACTCTTCTTGGTATCTCATCGATTCCAACATGATAAGGGGGTAGATAGCATTGGCACAGGAGAGATTAAGGTAATGGGATCGAGCATGAAGGCCCGTGCATTTGGCAGTGTTGGAATCCATGGGATCAGAGTCGAAGGGTTTCATTGAAGTGTTGGTGGAAGAGGGAAGGCAGAAAAAAGGGGTGTGATCTATTCAATAACAAACATGATATGTTTTTCGGAAAACGACATGCGGGATTTTTTGCCGTAAGTCATTTTCCAGAAAAGAGCTATATTTTAGGAAAACAATTTTACATCATATATATTTTACGTGGAAACAAACCCTTGAAAAGCCCCATTTTGCTTGGAAAACATTTTCTGCGTTAGATTTTACTTCGAAACAAACGGAGCCTAAGTGGTACTTTTTAGAGGAAACTCATATTCAGTTATGGGTAATCGAAAATTGGTGAAGCCTTTTTTAAATAATTGAGAAATAGTATCATTTTACTATTTTTAACAAAGAATTTATTCCAAATATGCCCTTAATATAAAAAGTTATTTTAACAATAAAATGACACTACTTCTCAGTTACTTTAAATAAGTACACACACGTTATCTATACTATATATAAAACAAACAGCCTTTTGGTAAGCCTGCCAAATTAATACTTTTTCTCCAAAGCAACCTTACTAGTTTAAGAAGAAAGACCTAGCAGGTCGTACATTGAAATTATGGCATGAATAGTGGGCAATTAAGTCACCAGGTCATAGTCGAACGGTTTGTGCAGACCTGGTGGATTGCTCCCTCTGGCGAGCTCTTTTGTTTGTATTAGATACCTTTTCAAAGACCAGCCAAGATAGTGAAAAAAGGGGTCACAAAAATCCTAAATCAACGGAAAGGGTACTTAGGTGAGATGTTAGGTCCTTTAGTTCAATCAAGAAATCTGAATTTGTAGTTCTTGAATTCTCTTAGATAACCGTTGAACGTCCAAGACAATTGAGATGCAAGGGTACGGGGTAGTGGGCGTTCAGAAGACAATTGAGACCTTCCAGCTAGCAACCCAGGGAAGTTCTTAGGATTTAAAGGAAAAGGAAGATAACCCCGTTTACAGGCGCTATAGGCACCTCTTGTTGAGTAGTAGGAGCGCCTCTCTTGATCTCGAAAAACTCTATGATCGGGCGGGGAAAAGAGGTCACCCTGGGGAACAGCCCTAATCAGGGAGGTTAAAGCCGGCTTGGGGGACCTCGATGAGTGAGAAATATAAAAATTTTGCTTCTGATACGAATCAGTCACATGCATGGAAAGGATGTAGTGGATGCCAATAGTTATCAATTAGTTATGATTATCTATGTTTTACGTAAGTGTAGTTATCTTGTTTTAAGATGAGTAAGAAATATAAAAATTTTGCTTCTGATATAAATCAGTCACATGCATGGAAGGGATGTAGTGGATGCCAATAGTTATCAATTAGTTATGATTATCTATGTTTTACGTAAGTGTAGTTCTTGTTTTAAGTAGGTTGAATTGGATAAGTTTAAGGGATAAATTTGTAGGAAGGGATAGAGTTAGTAGGAAGGGATAGAGCTAGATAGAGTTAGTATTATTAGCACTTATCATTTGAGAGTTGTAATCTATTTAAACCAAATTATTTTTGAATAAGGCATCAGAAATTTGGGAATACAACGGAGTTGTTTCAAAGAGGTTTTGGGGTACCTCGAATCACCCTAGCAGTATTTTTATTATTCAAAATAGGTAGGAAACGCAAATACGATCCGGGTACTTTACCTATTCAAATGCTTGTTACGCGCTCTCAATCTGGGGCATGTAACAACTTCTCTGCCGGTCCCTATGATCTATTGACCCTTGTAAAACTTCTTGCTCAAGTAAGAGGAGAAAATCTTCTCATGTGCACCCCATTGGTGAGGGTCCTTAAAGCCATTAAGGATGGCTTATTGTGACTTGTGCGGGGCTTTTGAGTTGGACTAAGCGATGGGAGAGGAGAGGTCGTGTACAACAACCTTAATCGCACAAGCCTGGGGTGGGCCTACCTCCATCCCCAGAGGAGCCGTGTGAGGCGGAAGCTCCACGTACGGTTTTGAAGCCGAGCCTTTCCAACAATGGGGTCTAGGGACCGATATGATGATTGTTTTAGGTAGGGCGGTTGGAGGGGTTTTTTTTTTTTGGGTAGAAACAAAACAAACTTTATTAAGGAAACTTGTTCACTGTTCTCACACTTGTACCTCCCATTACATCAGCACAGACAATGGGGGTGAGGAAGGGGGGAGGACTATTAACCCAAATACAAGGGAACTCATCGATTACAAAGTTGGCAAGGGCATCAGCTGTCTTGTTAGCCTCCCTGAAAATGTGCGAGAATGAGATGAAGTCAAACAAGTCAACCAAGGATTTAGCTTCTTCAATAATGTTTGCAATTGACCACAGCAGAACACGTGAGTCCTCGTTCAAGAACTCAACAATGACAGAGGAATCGCACTCCACTTCTACCCTCCTCTCTCTTCTTGCTAAGGCAAGCTTTAACCGCTCCAAGAGTCTTTGCGCCTCTGCCACTAGAGCCGTAGAATTCCCCAGATCATGAGCTATAGCTGTTAAGAATTGACCATCTGAACCTCTGCAAACAACTCCACAGGTTGCTCTACCGAAAGTGCCGCGTGCCGCTCCGTCAATATTGATCTTAGAATTAACTCCTCTTGGTAACGTCCATCCTACAACAATTTCTTCTATTTGGTGGTTTATTTGTTCTATACAGTATAGATTTTTATAGGGGTAAATTTGCCTTCTTATTTTTTACTTCCCAAAAAGGCCCTTGAATTTTAAGCCTTAAGTACCCTGCACTATTTTTAATTACATTATTGCAATAGTACACGTGCAACCAACTAGTTACAACTTAAAAGAACGTGGGTACCAACTAGTTACAAGAACGTGGGTATATATGGAAAGCCCTTGTGTGCTAAGGAGGCCTAGGTTATGGCCCATGGCTATTCCAATGAGATTTCGGTTCCCTGCCAATCCAAATACTATTTTTTTACTAAAATGTTTTGCAATCATCTGACTGAATTTTAATTATTTAAAAAACATTACAAATTTATTTCCCTAAAAATCGGTTTTAAGTTTTTACGTTTTAAATGATAATTTTTCAACATAGTTCAGATTCAGTCACACAGAATTTCGTCAAAGACCCTGAAAATCTTTTTGCTCATTTTGCTGGTAAAATCTTTTCGCTCATTTTGCCGGTGGCGGGGTTTGCAGGTCTTTTTAAGGGTTTTTTCGAAGGAAATTCTTTATGAACAGCGGTTAATTCTTAATTATTTTAAAACTTATCACTAATTTTTAATTACTAAGAAATTGGCGGCGTATTATTATTATTATTTTTTGGTAAAGGCCAAAATTGGCGACGTTAATAATCGACTCAAACTCAATAAACGCGAGGTCGTGGCCGTTAATACTTCACGCGTCTCTCCCTCCGCTACACAACAATTACAGTAATGTTCGCTATCGTAATCCGTTGTGGGTAATGCACCACCATTTCTCCAGGCTCAACAGAAGTTATTGACGTATAAAATGGGACCCAGAAGACTAGAGGAAAACTTCAATTGGGTGAGCGAAGTTATCGATCGCTAAAAACAACAGAAGCGCAGGCGAATCTCTCAAGGTCAGTTCAAACTTCAAAGTTCAAGTTCAAGTTCAAATTCAACTTCAAAGTTCAATGTTCAAAGTCTCTGTCACAGCAGCCACGCAAATGTTAATTACAAAAAAGACAATAAATTATTGGATGGTAGTATCTCATATTAGTGCCATATAGAGAACAGATGTTTGGATCTCTTTATCGACCTTTGGTGCTCTGCTTCACAACCAGAACCGTCTGTTCATCTGCAACTCAAATCTTCTCCTTCTCTTATTCCACGAACCTCGCTATTCGAAGGAGAGGTTGTTTCCGTATCATCTCCTCACTTTCCGGCGTTTCGAGAGGTATACACATGTATATCCCTCGTTCTTGACTCGATTCGTCGAATTCTTTACGCCTTGGTATTAAGTGAAATTGTGTTGATGATTTACTGCTCTGCAATCTTTACGTGGTAATTTAGAACCCGAGGTTTCTAATTCTTTTCTCGATTGAGGCAATTATATGCTTAGGTTTTGATGGCTTTGCAAAATGTTTGGTGTTTATGTGGTGTGATAGCCTTTCATTTTCAATTTGTTAGTTTATGCTCGGAGTCTTGAGTATAATCCCGCTTGTTATAGTAAAAATCGCGTGTTCTTACGTAACAATGCTCTATGTGTCTAACGAGCTTTCGATCTTGTTTTTCTTAAGATAAATTGCAGAATTTTCACTCCGAACAATTCTACGGTCATCCTGAGAAGTAAATCTCAGCGTGAATGTTTTACCTTATTGTTACTAACCGCAGGTTTAAATCTCGGCTGGTGCTGAGTCGTACTGGCGTGTCTTGAGTACAATCCTACTTGTTATAGTAAAAATCGCGTGTTCTTACATAACAATGCTTTGTGTCTAACGAGATTTCGATCTTGTTTTTCTTAAGATGAATTGCAGAATTTTCACTCCAAACAATTCGATGGTCATCCTGAGAAGTAAATCTCAGCGTGAATGTTTTACCTTATTGTTACTAACCGCAGTTTTAAATCTCGGCTGGTGGTGAGTCTTAATGGCATCTCTTGAGTATAATCCTACTTGTTATGGTAAAAATCGATTTTTCTTACATAACAATGCTTTATGTGTCTAATGAGATTTCGATCTTGTTTTTCTTAAGATGAATTGCAGATTTTTCACTCCAAACAATTCTATGGTCATCCTGAGAAGTAAATCTCAGCGTGAAGGTTTTACTTATTGTTACTAACCGCAGTTTTAAATCTCGGCTGGTGCTGAGTCGTACTGGCCTATACAACTCATTACCTCACCGGTACCATCAAATACTGGTAGATACTGGCCATTACTGGCTGATATGACTCGGTAGTGACTACAGCCGGTACTGTGACTAGTACTGGATTTTTAAACATTATTATTAATAAACAAACTCGTGATGCGTGCATAGATAAGGAGCGATTTAGTCCAAATAATTTCTAAGTCTTAATTTGTTCTTTTGATTTGTTACAATAGAAAGGCAGTCCAACATTAAACCAAGTATTTGTTATAGAATATAGTCAAATCATGTTTTATTTTACATTTTCAGGTGCCAAGATTAGAGCAGATTCTCCAATAATTATCAGATCCATGTCAGATTCATTGAGTTTGCCATCAGCTATGGAGCAAATTGTGACTGAAAATGGAATGCAACAGGTTGGAGTACTTACCGCGATCAATGATGATCATGGAGGTGTTATAGTGAATTTGAAGGAACCTATGGACTCTCAGATTTTTGCTTCTATGCTTAAGGCCTCAATTTTGCAATGGAGAAAAGAGGTGGCTATTCCAGTCAACTTCTGAACTTTATACTGTAGCATATCAGACCACTTGGTTATGTAGCAGCATACTTAACAGTGGAAATCTATATCTAATTATCTTGGTTGATCCCTATGGTCATAACATAAGTTGTAGATTGTATGTTGTTTATGATCTGCATTCTTTCTTGCCAAGGCTAATATAAGGATGCAAGCTGGAACTATCAATCATCCATGGTCTTGATGGTTTAAATTTGTTTTTGATGTATATTTTTGTAGCCTGTTTGCGGCTCATTGTTTCTTTAAGAGTTGTGGTTTGTTATTTTTTTTTCCTCATCCTCTATTAGCATGGAGGTATGCAAGATCAATGTTATACATTTTGTATTGGCTTTTTTTTTTATAGGTTTATCTTTTTAAACAAATATATTGCCTGCCTTTTCTTCTTCATGTATTGCCTCATAATAGGAATCAATAAAGCATGGATCAGTAACATGGCATGTGCTGCTCAAAGAGGGTAGTCCTAAACGAGATATACACTGCATGGATACAGCATTTCACTATGCTATTTTTTGGTGGATTTGTTTTATGGTCAATTTTTTTGTTAATTGGACTAGTATTAGAGATATATAGTAATTTTTTGCATATAGAATGCATAAAAGGTCTCTTGCTTGAGTTATATCAGAACCATGTGGTGTGTCAGACACACAAGTAAACTATTTTTGGACTGTCCTCCTGCCAGTATCTTCTATTCTCCTATAAATATTGTTGGCACATGGGACTTTTATATATGAGTTCCTAAGTGCATAGGGTTTAGAGGAAGATAGTTCAGATATTTTCAAGTGCAATACTGTCATGAAAATATTTGGTTAATATGCTCATTACATGTTCCAACTTTAGAGGCCTGCTTTAGGAGTTTCTGAACCATTAAGTTATGTGGTCTCATGAGGTCCAAAGTTGATGTGATTAGTATGCCTTTTGTGTGCTAATATTAATATCAATGCAATTCAGATTCATATATTGCAGAGGAGATGGTTTTGTAACATTTAAGATCATTCAAAATTGTTTCTTGCAACCATGCCATTGTGAATTTTCCCGTTATAAATATATAGCATCTTCCAGTTACATAGATTTTAATTTGTGGATGATTCAGGGGAAAAGGGGTGTCTGGTTGCAATTGCCAATTGAGCTTGTAAATCTTGTTGAAGCTGCAGTTAAGGTAAACACTAGTTTCTTTTATTGATTTTAATTGTGGTGACTCAAGGGAATCAACTTTGAGTTAAGAGTTTAGTTCTTGTATTGTTTTCCATTATGCCTTGTGATAATCTCTGAAAATTCTTTTGTGGTAGTTTTTTATTTATTTTCCATAAATCTATTATATTTATATATAAATTTTTTTTTTTTGCAGGAGGGGTTTTGGTACCATCACGCTGAGCCTAAATATCTAATGCTTGTGTATTGGATTCCCGAAACTCTAAATACACTCCCAGCAAATGCTACACACCGAGTGGGTATTGGAGCCTTTGTAATGAATGATAAAAGAGAGGTACTTTGTTTGCCAATAAGCTTTTCTGCTTTTATACACATGCACAGTCAATGGGGTTATGATTGAGTATCGTTGTCTTTGTAATGAGTGATAAGAGAGAGGCAATTTGCCAATTGTTGTTACTGCTTCTTAACATTCTAGCTATTGGAAATAGGAAGAGCATGCAAGTCATATCACAAGTTTTTTCTGCTTCTCTTGTGCATATATGCATGGTCAATGAGTTTATGGGTTGCAGCTCATTATGCAATGATTTCCACAGAGGGTTTTCTAGTTTAAAAAATGAAATTGTCGGATAAGCTTCTTTATTGAAGAAATTGTTATAAACCAGATGATTATCTTCATCCAATTGTCCCAGATCTTGGTCCTGTTTTACCACAACTTATCAGTCACTCCTTGTTGTCTTTGTTCATTCTTTGCTGTTGAGGATAGGTCCCCTTTCATGTCCTCCTATTCTCATTTATTGAGTTCCCAGCTTTCCTTACTACCATTGAGGCATCGAGGTTAAAAAATGTCGAATTATGATTTTCCAGGTATAAATTCACGAATGAGAGCATTAGATAGTGTGTTGCAGCCTGCCCTGACATCTACTTTATAAATGACAGCGTCATGAAAGAAGGCTTCCTTCTATCTGTTCTGACTTATTCATGACCTTCTGCCTCTTTTTTCCTTTTTTTTTTTGGGTTGTGAATGTTATCTATTTCAGTCTCTTGCTTTTCTCAAACTGGTGTTTTGCTTGACAAAACACCTTTTACTTCTATTTAATTAAATTAGAACACATTGTCCTCATCTTGAGTTCTTTTTTTTTTTTTAATTTATGCTGCAGAAAATATCTCAAAGTGCTTTCAACTTTGCGATATTTTTGTGATGGAACAGTAATTTTGGTTCTGAAAATTCCAATGTAGGTGCTTGCAGTACAGGAAAATAGTGGCAAATTTCGAGGCACAGGTGTGTGGAAGTTTCCTACTGGAGTTGTTGATGAGGTATGTATCCCAGAGTTGAGCAAGCAGAAGTCCTTTATTTAAAAGACCTGATATTTTTCCACCATTTTAACTCTTTTCCATCTACAGGGTGAGGATATTTGTGTGGCAGCAGTAAGAGAAGTCAAAGAAGAGACAGGGGTACGTAATTAGCTTGCAGTTCATATCTATCAAATGAATTTGAAGGTCTTTTTGTTGAAGTTTTCTCTGAGAATTTTGTTTTGTTACCGCTTCAGATTGATACAAAGTTTGTGGAAGTTCTAGCATTCAGGTATGACGAACGCTCGGATTAAACAATTCTAATATATTTAAACATGAGTCCTATGTTAATTGTGTAGGTTATATGTGTCTGTGTTCGCATTGTAGAACCTGATAAATGCTCCTTGTATTCCTTACCCATTTGAATTCTGTGATCAGGATTCAATGAAGAACAATAGTTTTCTACGCTGGGTAAATTTGAATGTCTATTTAAATGAGTCTAGCTTGTGCTACATGATATGATGGATTGGGAACAGACACCATAGTGGATGTCACTCGTACTGTCTGGTCTAGGTTCAAGGCCAATGATGGATCTATAAAATTAAAAACAAATGTACTAATACCAGGTGATGTATGGATTTTTTTATTTTATTTTATAATATTTTATATCTCAGGGATATCTCAAACTGGACTGGCCAGCCAGTGATCCTTTCAACTATGCTACCGGTTATTCTAGCTAAAGGGATTTCATTAAATAATTCCAGCTTTTATTAGAGTCTAATTGGTGAATAGTACAGGAGAACTCAATGTTGGGAATAGGTATCTTTTTTGTGTAAAGTTTGAGTCAAGTAAATAACCAAATACACAAAAGACATAGCTAAAAATGAAATAGTATATAAAATAGGCATAAGATGATAATAAATTTAATTGCTAAACACTTCTTAGAAGGCAAAATCCACAGGGACCATCGAGAAAAATCCAGTTGAGAAATAATTAATGAACAATCTTCATCTCAAGTGTTTAACATAGCTTGAAGATCTGGAAATAATGGAACTCTGAAACTACAGGATTACTTCCATGGCAATATTCCTCCTGAAAATGTAGAATAACTTTTTTGAACTGTGTTGGAGAACACTGACTTCCACAGTAACCTTTTGTTAGTCTGGAACCATGAAGATCTTCATTTGTTCAATGTGCAGACAAAGCCACAAATCATTCTTTGAGAAGTCAGATCTGTTCTTCTTATGCATGCTGTCCCCTCTCTCCTTTGACATCCAAAAACAAGATACAGAGATTGAAGCAGCCCAGGTAATTCATCCTCGGCTATGACAAATTATCTGATCATAATTTCTATTTTGATGATTTATGAAGATTTCTCTTACCAATCAACAAGAAAAGAAATATTTTTGTTGCAAAACAACATAGATGTTTCAAAATCTCATATATGCATGCATGGACATGTTTATGTCTAAATGTGCCTTTTGCAACTACTCTTTCTAGATATTGTAGCTGAACCTAAATAGCTTAATGGGTCACTTTAGTTGGGTTTTGAAATTTGCCTCTCTGAAAAAACAGAGCATGGCCAATGATATAGAGCATGTGAGGTTCTTTTTGAGTCCAAGACTTCTAGCATGTGGAAGTGTCCTATGCATGTCACACGTGTAGGTTTCTCAGTGGAGCTTTGGAGCATGAGAAAGTGTTTATCCAAGACATAGCAGTCATATGTTTCAGTGGGTGTTGATTGATGGTCTCACCTGGATATACTTGGGAAAATTTGGAACCAAGCCTAACAAGTCAAATTTTTGTAGGGTCCTTTTCTTTTAACCGCAAGGCTGTAAGTAAGGATGGTAATGAGCTGGGCTGCCCCACTAAGTGGTATTTGGTTGGGCTGGAGAGGATATATTGGCCCCTGGACATTGTCAGGCTTGGATTTGGAGGCTTGGAAAAATCGTACAGGGTTTTCGCAAGAAAGTGAAGCTGAAATCATCCCAGTGATATTCCATATTCTTGTATTTTTAATTTTGCTTGTAACTGTTATATTCATTTAGGTGAAGCTTTTTCCGTATAGACATGCATACACAAATATGTATATGCATATGTGGATTTTGACTAAGTTTTTAGGATCGGACAAGACTTGAGTTTGGAGAAATCAAAGGGCAGGCCAAACTTGAGTGTGCATAATAGTTGGTGATATTAGAGTGTTTGGATATTTTTGGCATATTTTTATATAAAAACTCCCGTAAGTGAATATCTTTCAAAAATTTCATATTTTACTTATACTTTTGAGCTGTGCTGAAGCTAATTACAAATATGCTCAGCTTATGATAAAAAAGTAGGAGAAACTAATGTAACAAAACCTGCATGATTGATGAGCAATCTCATATAGTTTCTATTTCTTTGTTCAGTGGATGCCTCTCGAGGAATACGCAGCCCAGCCCTTTGTGCAAAAAACCGAGCTTCTCCGGTACATGCATGACATATGCTGTGCAAGGATTGATAACGAGTACGCAGGATTCTCTCCGGTGCCAACTACAACAAACTTTTCTGAAAAAGAATGCTACTTGTATTTGAACACTCATGCCTTGAACCAGCGTTCTAGTTCTGGTGAGTGGCCTTTAAATAAAGGAACCTGAGAACTCATATGTCACGTAAAATTTCGTCATTTACGCTTCCGCGCACCCTTTGAGCTAGCAAGTAAATGAATGAAATATGTTCCGTTTTCTTGTGTCGTGATTCTTTGCTACAGGCAGGAAAAGAACCTGAAATCGATCTGGACAAGAAACTGAATTCGGACATTTCCGTTCATACTACGTTGAAGAGGTAGATATAAAGCATGATTTTGGAGTTGGAATGGATGTAATCCTTCTCTGTCAAATAGTACATCGTTCTTAATTAGTAGGGGCATTTTATTGAATGGTCCAAGCTCGCCCTTGGTTGGTGAAGGCTTGGCTCTGTTCTACATTGTACAATAAAAGTGGGCTTCTATGCCGTCTGTGGACTAAATACACAATCTATAAGATCATTGTTGCAGTTTCAATCAATTACTACACCTATCTCCTGAACTTGAAACTGTGAAATCACATTAAAAAGGTCGAGAAAATTCCTTGAAAAACCAGCGTTTTGAATTGAACTTCCTAGGGAGTGAAACTGGAATCTTAATTTATAGTAACGACATCCCAGCAGAAAGTAGATGTCGTGGGCTCCTGTCTACATATAGCAGTAACTTATCGCTTGTAGTACTGTTTCACTTTCTCTTAATGGTGTACCACATACATCTTGTTTGTTCATTCGAGCAACCGTGTAGTGAAATGTAAAATTGCCGACATGACGGCCTTGAATTTTCTAGAAAAAGGATGAAGCCTTCAAGAAGAACTTTATTGCCGACGGATCCACCACCGTGTCCCAGATGTTCATGGGGTCCATGCAGGTACGTTAAAGTTAAAAACCGCATTGCAGATTTAAATGACACATGGCTTGCCATCTGGCGGGCTACCGTTTCATGTGGCAGCAAAGCCAGAATTCAGTGAAGAACAGATGTGAGATCCAAACTCTGACAAAGTGGAAGTAGTTCAATTCTCAAGGTGGTACAGAGCTTCTGCAAATTCCTTATAAAGTCGATTGGGTGGAGTCCTCGCTACCCTCCTCGTTCATTCTTAATCAAGTAGATCTTCAGGTGGTGATGAGAGGCAAGATGTCTTTGAACAAGATCACGTTCCTTGTGGCACTTTTGATGCTACTCTCAAACAGTTATTGTGAAGAGACAGGGGAGGTCGCCGGTGATGGCATCTATGGCCCAAATAATTGTCAGAACTGCTCCATCTGCCCGTATCCGTGCCATCCTTTATCTCCGCCCCCACAACTAACACCACCATCAGGTTACCCGATATACGGAGCTCCACCAACACCACCTGATCAAGTCAATTGTACTCAAACTCTTCCTCAGTGCTGCCAGTATTCCCCTCCAATGCCTTATGGGTATGTGCCTTACAACAATTACTCAGCTTCAGCACCTTTGCTGTACTCCATAGGACCCTTCAGCTCTATAATCACCACTATTATTTTGTTGCCCATATTCCATACTTTTGTGATTTCCCACTAATTTAGAGAGCTTTCTAAATTAATATGTGTGTTTTTTTAAAATTTACCTATGGTCCGACCACTTTACATAGTATTTAGGCGTGGAAATCTGTATCAATCTGTGTTTTTAATGCGTTGAAATGTATTGGAATGCTTCCTAGTCGTTTCACTATTTATTATTTTGTATTTGAATTGGTTTGATGATACTGTAGTGATATATGTGCCATAAAAGCCGGCGACGTCTCCGGAGGCATCAACCGCGTGATGCCATGCGGTAATCTATGAATCTAAATGCCCATAACTACAATTATACATTAACCAGTAACCGGCGCCTAATTTAACCTGAACAACAGATTATCAGATTCATGAACGATGTCTCCAGGGTACGAGTGTCACGCGACCCTCAGGGTCTCAGTAGCCGGTACGCGTGACCCATGGGTTGAGTTTAGCAGAGGTGATCTGTTTGTCCATGTAGAAGAGGAAGAGAGAATGTCGGAGGTGCGAACTTGGGCCGGTGTCGAATAGAGAGAGAGGTTTCTCGGCTTTCACGAGGCTGGGCCGTTGGGCCACCGGATTCACTAATTCTCTTGAGGATATAAGGCGGTGCTTGTCATACTCGTACTCCTAGTTGAGAGTCTTGAGACTGAGATACATATTACGTTTTGGATTTTTGATATGCAGAGCTCAGCCTTTAGCTATCATCTTAGGATTTTTGTTTTTATGATTCATTAACATGTTACGAGCGAGAGGTCTTGTGTTCAATTCCCAAAGATGAGTTGCCTTGACATTTTATTTGTATATACAAGATGCATAGTTATATCACCTATCAGCTAACACTCCTTTATCCAAAAAAAAAATGATGAAATGTAGAGAAATTTTCTTCAGCATAAAGTTCTTGATATTCTTAATAGAAAAAAATTTTTTTTTTTAAAATGCACGACTCTACTTCCAATATAGGACTCGTCAGTTATACTTATACCCCTTTTTCCCCTTCGTTTTGCGCGTGAAACAAGGCGCAAACCATGCTTTATATGGCGAGTACACGTCCATTTCACTACAATATTTTATCTTACGATGTCTCTTGCGATACAAGATATCATGGGATGAACTATTTTTTCTATCCATCGGTTTGCTGATTGTCCATAGACAAGAATTGTGCTCGAGGGAGAAATGGGTCTGTTAATCACTTAATGTCTCACATCGCGATTGATATTATAGATTCACATTATAGGGGATTTATCTACTCATGCTAATAACACAATTGAATTTCGCTTTCAAATTAATCTATTGAATAAGTATGTGAATAGCGCAAAGCATGCCATATTTCCATGGAATCTACCTATACATTTTTGTTTGGACGTTGCTAGCAATTGGGCTTATATTTATACCTTTTGTCACATTCAAAGATTCTCGATCATCGACAAATAATTTGTGAAGGATTATTTTATTTTTGGTGTGGTGGAGGGTGGTGGTGTGTGGTCCAGTTGTGGGGTTTCTTTCATAGTTTCATGCCTATGTATATATTAATAAGATCATTTAATAAATGATTTAAAATGCTGTCACATCTATAATTAGAATCTATGCTTTTGATAATTATAAAGAAATAATGTTGCGTTGGCCATCTTACAGTAAAAAAAAAAAAAAAATTTTTTTTTACAGACTTGTTTAACCTCATAAACAAACCTAAAAAATGATGATTTTATCACTAATATTTAATATATTCCCTATCACTTTCTTTTCATAATTAAACCTGACTTCGCTATCTACATTTGCCAAAATTCAATTTTTTTCTGTTAAATATTCATAACCAGAGTAGATAAGTTGTCATTGATTTATTTATCCAAAAGTGCTTACCCAAAATTACAAGGTCAAAGAAACAATAACCAAGTGCTTTGATGTATATTTCAACTGGGTTAATGGAAAGGGATTACTCCAAAAGTTTGAAATGTAGACGGAATTTGAAATTTCGATCAAAATAAAAACTGGCTTCATGGGTACTGCCTTGCTAGGTTTTTTTTTTTGGATGAGAAAAGAGATATTATATAAATGCGAGTAAGAGAAATACATTAATCCAGAACAAATCTAGGGTGAGTCCTACCCAATACATCATCCAAAACCAGCCTATTTATACAATCTGGGACACGAGCCTTTCATAAGCAAGGATATTCATCAAGAGCAAAATTTGCTAATCCATTCGCTACAAAATTGGCTTCCCTGTAAATTTTAGAAATGTGAATAACCCTCAACAACCCCCGAAGATGGAGGGCTTCTTCCATAAAATGGTTAATTCTCCACGGTGAGTTAATCCTTCCTGAAAATACCTCCACTAGTTGCTACAAACATTTCTGTTGCAAACTATGCTGACTGATACCACCTACCATATTTAAAAAAAAAAAAAAAAAAAAGGTTACTTCACGAGTTGTTTTTAATAAACGTAGTACAATCAACGACACCAACAACGTAAGAAACTCCAATAAAATACGGGAGACAAATTTGTCTTCATTGAGATTTTATATTGAACCCAGAAGCCATTCGATTTGACGACCGGCTATATGTATGAACCCTAACTAAGAGCTGAAATTGGCCATTCCACATCATACTTCGAAGATCAGCACCCAGGGTTCCCGTTCTGGTGTATCGACCAACTTTCCGGCGATGGCTCTCTTGCAAGGAAAATGGGTTAAGGTTCGATCGTTCTCTTCTGCACTCAATTTTCTGCTACGGTTAATTAAGCTCTCGGGATTACAATCTATTTGGATATAATCCCCTAAGCTTCGTTAGCTATTTCAGGGATTGTAATCTGTTAAAAAAAAAAAAGCATCTGTTAGTAGTATTTCTGTTAAAAAAAGAAAAAAAGGAAAAAAACGAGTCTTTGATTAATCTTCTAGAGTTGATTTTTGAAACTGGAGTAAACATTTTGAAGGGTTTCCCTGAAGCAAAATTATCAATCTGCCTAATTTTCCTTTTCTAATGAAAATAATCTCCTCTCCCCTTCTTTCTTGGATGTTCGATAAAGTACACATCGCTCATTAGATTTGGAACGATTTACCGACTCATCTGTTAAATTGAATTTTCCTAGTATACTTCTGTCGTCAAAAAATATGGCTGCATTTGGGGTGAGCCGTTCTATTATCCCCCACAAAAAGTTATTTTGGGTGTTTAACTGTTCGTCTTCATGTTTGATTATGTCGATGGCTGTTTTGGGGTCTGTACCTAGATGTTCTTTTACATTTCTTTAAGTAAAGGCTATTGTTATCTGTATCAGCTTGAGCAGAAGGGAGATGGACCCGGAGCAAGAAGTTCACATGCTATAGCAGTAGTTGGACAAAAGGCCTATGTGTTCGGAGGGGAGCATACCCCACGAGTTCCGGTCGACAACAAGCTTCACGTCTTCGACCTTCACGATCTGACCTGGTCCGTCGCTAACGTCACCGGTGACGTTCCGCCACCACGCGTCGGAGTCACCATGGCAGCTGTCGGTGGGACCATCTATGTGTTTGGTGGTAGAGACGCCGATCACACTGAGCTCAATGAGTTGTACTCGTTTGACACTTGTACCAACAAGTGGACCTTACTCTCTGGTGGTGATACCGGACCCGCTAACAGGAGCTACCACTCGATGACTGCTGATGACCGGCGCGTCTACATCTTCGGCGGGTGTGGCGTTTCCGGGAGATTAAACGATCTGTGGTCGTTTGATGTTGAGGATCGCATGTGGGTCAGACTTCCGGGACCGGGTGAGAATTGCAGGGGAAGAGGTGGACCAGGTTTTGCGGTCTGTGGCGGAAAAATCTGGGTTGTTTATGGATTCGCCGGAGAGGAGGTGGATGATGTACATTGCTTTGATCCAGACAGAGAGGAGTGGACTCAGGTGGAGACGACCGGCGAGAAGCCGACACCCCGGAGCGTATTTTCTACGGTGGCGGTTGGGAAATACATAGTTATATGTGGGGGTGAAATAGATCCCAGCGATCTGGGGCACATGGGGGCTGGAAAATTTTCAGGGGAGGCTTATGCATTGAACACAGAGACGTTGGCGTGGAAACGAGTAGCGGACGAGGCGGATTCCGGCGAACATCCGGGGCCACGTGGGTGGTGTGCGTTTTCCGGTGGACGGCGAGACGGCAAGGAGGGACTGCTGGTGTACGGAGGGAACTCGCCCAGTAACGACCGGCTTGGTGATATTTTCTTCCTCACTCCCTGTTTTGATGGAAAATGAAATTAAAAATTGAAGAAGGAAACAGAGAGGGGGGACTGAGGACTAAGGAGGTAGGGTGTCTGTTTAAGGATCAATACAGAGAGGGGGAACTGAGGACTAAGGAGGTAGGGTGTCTGTTTAAGGACTAAGGAGGTAGGGTGTCTGTTTAAGGATCAATACAGAGAGGGGGAACTGAGGACTAAGGCGGTCGTTTTCCTCTACGAGGTTTCCTGTTTGGATTCCTCTTGGGAAGGATCAATCGTCTGTTTAAGGATCAATCGTTTCTGTATTTTCTTTTGTCTGTTTGGGTCATGTTGATGAACGAACTGTCTTATGGGAGAGAAGCAAGACGCTTTCTTTGGGCCAAGCCCAGGAATAAAACGTGGTTTCCTATGGTGCCAGCCTACCTCGACTGAGGGCCGTTGAGGCTTTGATTGAAACCCACTTAATGAAGGGAACATAAATCCAAAGGTTGGCGGATCTATTTGTACTTTAGGAACTAAATATTACTGGAATGTCGCATTTCTACACACAGGTAGATAAATTTTGTTGAAGAAATATGGACAATTCACGTCAGCAATGGTAGGAAAATTCAAATCTGAGGAGGACTACGAATAGAACAATATTAGCAGAAGATTAGATGCAGTACTCCTTGTTCAGCAAGGAGTACTGCATGTGCGTAGAAAACGTGGGCTCATTTAGATAAACAGTCCGAGGTAGTTACATAATTACAACATGTTATAAAATAGTAAAGGATTATTTTGTTTGGAGAGGACAATGTTTGAAAAAAGAAAAGAATTTGGAGGGAATATTTCTCCTCCTCTCTTTATTTATAATATAGATTCACAATGAACTGCATATCATAGACTTACTTAGGACACACTAAATTGTGTTCAATGCAAGGATACAGAAGAATCAAGTAGCTGTTTCTTCACTATGTGCCCTTGCTATTTTTTTTTTTGATGGAAAGCTGAGCTAAGCTCTTTCTTCATTAAATGAACACAGAGTTACAATAGTTGAGGCTACAAACCAGAAAACACAGGCAAAACACCCATACAAACTTACAAGCAAAAGAGGCCAGGATATAGGGGAAGCATAAACCCCAACAATCTGGTAACAGTTTTGAGTGAAAGTGTCCGACCTTGCGTTGAAGTAGCATGAAACCACCTAAAAACCAGGGATAAAGTCGGACGGAGGGTCCATCGGAACACGGATTGAAATTCCCAATAAAGGGGAAAAAGGCTTCGTTAGAGAAAAGAAAGCCAAGCAACGGGTGCCCTTTGTATTTGGTTTGCTACTGCAGGGTGTCACTTAGATAAGGTCGGGTAGACTCTTGTCAGTTGTCACGAAGAAATGGTGGTTTCAATCCCAAGAGATAGATCCTGGATCTAGATTTGACACCCTTAGATAAGGTTTTTTTTTTGGGTAGAATCCTTAGATAAGGTCGGGTAGACTCTTGTCGGTTGTCATGAAGAAATGGTGGTTTCAATCCCAAGAGATAGATCCTGGATCTAGATCTAGTCTTTGTTGAAACAATTTTACCAAGGCTAATAGAGCATTGGACAAAGTAGCAACTTATGCTTTAGACTTTTTTCTTTTTCATTTTTTTTTCAAAGCTCCTACGTTTTGGCTAGAAATCCTCAAGGATTGCTCTTGATTCTACTCACAAGTCCCACCAGACTCACTAATGAGGTCTGCACATTGTCTGCAGCCCATATTCCATTTACAACATGTATGGTAAGGGATATTGATCTGAGGCAACCAAAGTCAATTTTCGGATCTCACATTATTATGTCTTGCTGTATACGTTGAAAAGTGAATTCATATCATTGTGTCTTGTCGTATATGCTGAAAAGTAAATCTATGCTGCAGACAATTATTACTCGATAGTGAGTCCTTTCGGACATGTTCGTAAAAAAAAGAAAAAAAGAAAAAAAACAGTAAACTCTTTCCACTGTGTATAACGGTACATGAATTTCAGTATATTCTCACTATCTGCCCTTGCCATGGGGCATGGGATAATTCTGATCCATAGTCCAGAATATCTACCCTGCTTGGTGTGATGAAGGATGGATGGGCTACCTCTGGTTTCGTATTAATTTCTCTGCATCCATAAGTAGATGGAGGAGACTGGTTTCGCGTTAAGACAGGACACTGGGTGTACGATTGGGTCGACATTACTGCAGATTTGTAAGGCCATTCATTTTTTTTTTTGTGTGGAATTGTGTTTGGAGGAAGAATAATGGTCAGGCCGTGGTTCAATCTAGAAATCAAATGCTCGGTTCACAAAGATCAAGATTGAAATTTCTGTTATCCGCACAAGTGTTATGGTGACTTTGATGAGGGGCCACCTACATCTATCCGATCTGCACTCTCCACTAAATGGGGCCTTTGGCCACTCTGCAAGGAGAAGAAGATGATCGGCTAACGATGCTCTTCTCAAAGATGCCATTATCTCCCACTTGAGCTTCTAACTTCTTTTATGTTTTTTGGTTTCATTCTGATCCATAACTATCCCATTAGAGGAACCTGCTTTTTCGGTCCTCATTTAAGCCCATTTATAATGGCTTATATTTCCAAACTCAGACAGAAGCATAAATTCCGAATCGTCCCTGTAAGATTCACAAAGCAGAGTCTCCGTCAGCCAAAATGTTAGCCGTCTCTATCGTCTCTTCTCTTCTCCTCCTGAGCTTACAAGTGTTGTTTGTTTCTTTTGCAAGCGCGGACGCCGTGACACGAGCAGCTTCACAAGCGATGTCACGGTATGTATGTCTCTTTCTTACAGATGTCGATAATTTGCAGATAGAAAGAGAACCAAGGGAGAGGACGAGATAAAATCCTCTACTTTAATGGGTCGCAATTGATCTATATCACATAACATATTTTGATCAGTAACGGATCGGACTATAAAAGAAATTTTTTTTTTAACTCCATCGTAAGAGCTGAAAATTTTAAAATGCCACTCAAGTTTTCAATTTTGAGTACTGAGTATACGTATTGGTTCATGAAACTTACTGCCAACAAAACGAAATTCGCAAGAAATAACTGAAACTATGAGCAATGATGATAAACTGCTTAAATATACCGATGTATGTTGTTACTAGGAGCTCAACGAAAACCCCACGAAGGCAATTGCAAATAGATTCATGTAAGACTGGCAACCCCATCGACGACTGTTGGAGGTGTGACCCCGACTGGGAAGCTAATCGAATAATGCTTGCAGATTGCTCGATTGGGTTTGGCCGTAATGCCATCGGAGGCCGAGACGGCGAACTCTACGTCGTAACGGATCCTGACAACGATGACCCTCTCAATCCGATTCCGGGCACTCTACGATATGCCGTCGTCCAAGAACAACCCCTGTGGATCATTTTTGATCATGACATGATCATCCAACTAAAGCAAGTGCTTGTCATGAACTCATACAAAACCATCGATGGCAGAGGATCTAACGTCCATATAGCAAATGGACCATGCATCGCCATAGAGAATGTTACTAACATCATTATACATGGCATCTACATATACAATTGTATACCAGGTTCGAATGGATGGATCAGGTACTCAGCAGACCATTATGGATGGAGGACCTATTCGGATGGGGATGGGATATCGATATACGCGTCACGGGATGTGTGGATTGATCATTGTTCCTTCTCCAACTGCCATGACGGACTCATTGATGCCATATATGGATCAACAGCCATTACCATCTCAAACAACTATATGGAGCATCATAATGAGGTCATGCTCATGGGTCACAGTGACGACTTCACTGCAGACCAGAGTATGCAAATCACCATTGCCTTCAATTATTTTGGAGAGGGGCTCGTTCAAAGAATGCCCAGGTAACCCAACCTGAAGAACCTCATTTTTTTCCCTTCTTGTGGGGGAGTTCACAGTGATCTCCCATGCATTTAACTTCTTACTTTGTTGCAGGTGCAGACATGGCTTTTTTCATATTGTGAACAATTTATACAGTGGCTGGGAGATGTATGCGATTGGCGGAAGTGCGAATCCGACGATCAATAGCCAAGGAAACGTCTTCATCGCGCTAGATAGTGATTCATCAAAAGAGGTTTGTTTGGGATGCAAAGATTTCCTCTGTCAATTTTGGATTAGCCAGTTGATTCCATTGCTTTCTTTCTCTGTTTCTTCCTTCGTGTAGGTGACTAAGCGTGAAAGTGTATCAGAAGACGAGTGGAAGAATTGGAACTGGAGAACAGATGGCGATCTGATGCTAAATGGTGCTTTCTTTACTGCTTCTGGACAAGAAGCTCCTGCAAGCTACATTAAAGCATCAAGCATGGCAGCAAGATCGTCTTTGCTTACAATAACACTGAACATAACCGCGGGAGCTCTCAACTGTAAAATTGGCTTCATTTGCTGATGAGCTCTCCCAAGATTTATTTCCTTATTATTTGTATATTTGTTTCTTTGAGTTTTCTACTTGTCGTTTGCCCAAGAGAATTACTTATATGGCTTTGATTTCCACTCCCGAAACTTCTTTTACATTCAAGTAGCGTGTAATTTAAAAATCATTGAGAATTTCAATTGTACTTTTAAGTTAATGCCCAGAATCCTTTTTAATTATATCGTACATATAGATGGATCGATGGATGGGTCTCACCAAAAAAAAAAACAAGAAGGTACATATAGTTGGACCCAACAATTACATCAATGTTCCCATCAAAAGTTACAAAAGCTGTTGTACTTGTATTACCCTTCTGAGGAAAAAAATAAAGGGCCAAAGAGTTATTTTCTTGATGAAATGATAACATTAAACGGTAATGGCAAGATGGCTTTATGTGTACTGTTACATTTATGTACTCATATTTCTCACAAAGGGAACAAAGTTACTCCAGTTCTCAACCCTGAAAATCTTTTCATTCATCCGGAAATAAGTAAACGATCTTATAGCATCTGTCTGGGGATGGTAACAGTTTGCAAGTATCTGCCATAATCCGGCCTGCAAGAACAAGTGGAATGCATAAAGTGCTTAAAGATCAACAGTTTCAATCAAATAATGCACTCCAAAGACATGGAATTTCAGTGGTATTTCTAATTTCCAAATTAATTGAAATGAATGAAGCAACAACTCACTGAAAAGTGACTATGCGTGCCTTGAAATTTGATTAGGGCAATAAAGTTATGCCTATTGTAACTATCAAGCCAAATGGAATTAAAAGAAGCTGAAATTGTTTGGGGAAGGAAATGATGCAATACCTTGTCAAGCCTTTCATTGGCATTCCTCCCAGTCAAATGTATGATCCTTTTCTTTGAGACTGTCCTGATCTGGTTTCACCATCCCAGATCAGTCAAAAACTTCATCTTGAGCGAAAAAAATTGGAACTCCAGTGACATTGAAATCCAATTATTGCAAGAAAATTATGACAGTTATAACTTCAAGTGAATCCATTTCACAAGCCATAACTGGTTAATGGTTGGGAAGCTGAATGAATACTGGAATTTCCCTGGAATTTTCTATATATGTTTTTCGGGATATGATGAAAATTTAACCATCAATATGGAGCTAACCACTGGTCAATACTCTTGGTTGTAGACTAAAGTTGCACGGTTGCAACACTGGACAATTCTAAGTTTCCAATTACTTATGGTCAAAAGCAAAATTGGGTAGTAAGCAAAAAGGAAAAAGAAAGACAGTGGAAAATTAAGATCGTTTGTTATTCTTGTGATTTTCAGTCAAGTGATAGAAGCTTCAACATGCAGATTGCATGTAATAGTTTAGGGGCTATAACTAGTTACCTTCCAGGAAAAAGTAACAAGTTTCTTCAACACATAGACAGGGAATTTGCCTAGACGAAACATGTGCTAACTAATTAGAATGAAATGCAAGTATATGAACCAGATATTTTGGAATTAATCTTTGCATAGAAATGGCACAGATGTGATTGGAAATCAACCGTATACCAACATAGATCAACCAGTCAACAGAGAACTGTTACCTGTTGGAGTAAACCTTCAGGGCTGCAGAGATAGGTAGGAGGTATTTCACTGTCCATCATTTCCAGGCAGCTACAGGAAAATATTCAACAAACTGAGCATACTGATAGAGTTCCATATACCACATAAATATAGAGCAACCATGGAAGGTAAGTAAAAAGAATATTCAAATGCTACTGTTCCAGCAAGAAACTTGAGTCTAAAAGGGCAAAAGCAAGCCTAAAAGCTATGATCCATAACTATTTTCACAAGAATGTGTATCATCAATGTCAGGTCCAGTAACCCAACCTAATATAAAGCTCATGGGGCCCATCATATAATATCTTCTACATGAAACCTATACCAAGTTTTGAGGCAAATTAATAATCTTCAGTTCCCAACAATCCCATCTATGGTGAGCTTCAGAAGGTAACAGATCTTTATTAAGAAAGTATAAGCCATTCGCCTTGTCCTTAAAGCACGTATAGCAGGAAACATTGTAATTTGAGAATCTAGTAATACATTAAACAAAGCGTAAATTAGCAGTCAAAGTTGGGACACATAATTTTGAAGAAAGATGTGTGAGAACACAGACATACACTTTCCAACAACAGAATAATGACAAAATAACAACAACAAACTATGTAAATTTTCTGGTTACCAGAAGAAAATAGCAGCTGATAATGGGGAAATACCTGAAATGTGATCTGAGGCACTTAAGTAAACATTCATACAAAAAACTATTTTTCATATCTGCCAGAAAAGATTTTCCCCACACTTTCTCCATAAATCAGGTCTTAGCTCCTCAAATTATTATGTAAAAGACTCAATGAAATCTGAAAAATTCGTTAAACCAAGAGGTCCTAGTTGTAGAGTACTGGAAATTTTTACAAGGTATTGTTTGCATATTGTTTAGGATAAATGAAACAGAAAAAATAAAGAAACAATCTTATGATGCTTTGATACCAAGTAAAAAGACTTAGGCTAAATGCTACAAATGATAGATAAGGGAAAGAGAACGGGGAAGAAAGAAAGAGGGCATTTAAGAGAGTTAATCTCTTCTTTAGTCATAATCTTTATTTGTAGGAGAATTATTTATATTTACAAATGACCCTTAATGATAATAGAAATTTACTAGGAATTCAATAATATCGATGAGGATCTGAACACCCCTATCAACAGCTAATATAGTATTTAAACTTTAAGCTAAATTAGAATGAACTAGAGGAGACATTAGAAAGTCAAGCTTAAGAGGAAAAAACTTACGAAATATGCAATGCAGCTCCATGGCGAGACAACACTGAAGCCAGCGGATCATAACCATCCCTCAAAGCAGTGTTATAGTAACCAGCTGTAAGCTCAGCCGGGTGCGAATCAGTCTGGTACCACCAGTATATTCCACCAATTTTAGCCACTAATAAAACATTTGGATCGTTGTCTTCATATTTCTTCAACATGCTTGCTGCCTTTGTGAGAATAGAATCTGCATGACAAATCAACCTACCACTGTACCATTCCTACAAAGATTAAAGAAACTATCATGTTTCTAATATTCTGTTATAGACTGCATGAAGCAGATATGTAATCTACAAGGTACCAGAAATCAAATAAAGGACTTTCTGAGGATATGATGTAGTAAATATTGTACAATTCTGCATCATATAGTCTCCAAAAATGAAATTTAAAGTTACATTACCTGTTACCTTCTGCTTAATTTATTTTAAACAGGTTGTAATTATTACTTGTGTGCCCATCTGATATTTTATTTTGTTTCAATTTTCTAAAATCTTGTTCTGCAATAAATGATATATTCTGTTGCATAATGTCAATTACCACAAGGTGATTATCAACATCTTCTACAATCAAATCCTAAAGCTATTCCTACTGTGGATATAGTGGATTGGTTGATTAAGTAAAAAAAATCATCACTTTTTTTTTTCCTTAAAAGATGAATTCTTTTAATTAAACAGACAAAATCCTACAGCAGCTGTAGGATTTCATCTAGGTCATGCAAAAACCTGATTTAAGTCTCTCCAAGTTGAATTTTACAATATAAACACACATTCATGCACACACACACAAAGGCTGAAATGAGATAAAGCATGTACACAAATATGAGTCATTATTGGCAAGATTCAAAGCTAAGACCTGCATTTAACCAAGATGTTATTACGGATGACCAGTATATGTTTGACAACAGATATGCCAGTGAAAGTTATGCAGAAATGCAGATACGGGAGATAGCAAGCATGGGATGTTTCACAGAGTACATACAAGGAAAAAACGACCATAATCAGATACAAAGCTTTCCTGTCCCTCTTCAAAGAAAGGTACACCAGATAGAAGACTGTTGTAATAACCAGCATTCTGGGGGCCGTTATCTCCCCAATGAGGTTTTCCTTCCTTGCATGCAGCTATCTTCAAGTCCTCCATCCTGGTAAGGAGAACAATATTATCAATAACAGCATTTTGCTGTCAGGCAATTCAGTAATCCAGAATGACGAGTAACCTTACATGTACTTATCATAACACTGGAATTCACCAATCCCAGGAAATCTCCATCTGCCGTCACCAAAAGGGTGGGCAGGATACCTGTAGGGTACATTCTGTAAGATAAAGCTTGCAATTTATTCAAAATTGTGGGATAATAATGATTGGACTAAAAGAGAATACCTCAGTTCCCCAGATGGACCAAGACCAACACTTATCTCTTCAATTACACTTCCCATAAGTGAATCAAACTTCTTAAGGAAACTGAACATAAAATCTTCATAGCATTGGATGGCAGAGCGGCCACAAAATAAAGGAATTTGGTCCACTCCCAATGTAAGATAATCATCATTGGAGAACCCATTTCGGTCTTGGTAATAGATATCCTTATTTAAATGACCAATCTGAAAAGAGAAACTGTACCTTAAGTCTATGGTATTTGTTCAGGTTTTAATATTGCTATACAAAACCGAAGATTAAGAAATAATGGGACTATTCATGGACATATGGAACAATTATATAGGAGCCACATTAGAGGCACATCATGCTTAGGCATTAAAATTGGTTTAACTAGCAATCTTGCACAACACATATTTAATGGACCAACAGCGCCAATGGTCCATCAATCTATCAGTTATGTCCAAGGATGCAAACCCGCCCATTTACATGAATTATGAAGAGAAAAGTCATCAATCCACATGTTTCACCAATATGGATTAACATAGAAGCATGAAAAAGCACTGTTGTCATTAACAACCTCTCTCTCCTCTCTTGCTCTCCCTTTTCTTTTATTCTACAGATTGGATATCATGCAATTAAAGAGGACACAAAGGAAGCTTGTAGTCTTCATATATTGAAAATAAGAAACATGCTCATAAATCACCTGATGTAGGAATATCAACAAACCACCTAAGTACTTGTATCTCTCTCTCTTCCTCCTCCTCCTACCCGCACAATGAGAAAAAACAACACTCATGCTGGCAATGCCACCTTTACGGCTGGTCCCAATTTTGGCGGTTGTTTGGATGCTCTCCATAACAATTTAGCCTTAATTTATTAACTAGAGTCATGCAATTAAACTCACTGAAAATTCATGCATCAACAAAAATTAAAGCTGCCAATGATGCCGTGGTGCTTGTGACATGTGGGAAAAGAATTGGTCATCCCACCTAGAAGAGATACAGCATATATTGACATGATACACTGTTGGAAACAGTGGTTTATATTTTGGGTCCAAGGGGGGAGGGACCTGAGGGGTTGGTATATATATGTTGATGTCTAATTGATTTTTTTTTTTTTTCATATTGGAAATTTTACCGTACACAGTGGACGTAGGCACATTTCCGAACCACTTAAATTTGCGTGTTCTTCTACTTCTCTATTTTTTTCTTACTATTCATGTTGCATGATTCTCAACAACTGGTATCGATGTGAGGTTTTAAGATGTCTGGGATTGGTTCGTCTGCAAAGTTTGAAGTTATGAGGTTAAACGGGACAGGAAATTTTGAATTGTGGCAAAGAAAAGTGAAGGATCTGTTAGTGCAGCAGGGAATGGTGAAGGCGTTGATCAGGAAGAAGCCAGCAGAGATGTCGAATGCGGATTGGGAAGAACTTGAGGCGAAGGCTATATCCACGATTCGACTCTGTCTTGTTGATGAGGTGATGTATCATATTATGGACGAGGATTCACCAGCAACAGTGTGGTTAAAACTGGAGAGTTGGTATATGTCGAAATCATTAACGAACAAGTTGTATCTTAAGCAGTGGCTGTATGGGCTTAAGATGGTTGAGGGTTTGGATTTGCGACAGCATATCAATACGTTCAATCAGATCATCAGTGATTTGCACCATGTTGATGTGACATTTGAAGATGAAGACAAGGCGTTAATGTTGTCGAACTCCCTGCTTGTTTCATACGAGAATTTGGCTACAACTCTAACATGGAGGAAGGAGTCCTTGAATTTAAAAGATATCACAGGAGCCTTGTTAGCCTATGATTAGAGAAGAAAGGCTAGTGATGAGAGTTCTCATGGCGAAGGGCTAATGGCGAAAGGTAACCAAGAGCGTGGTAGAAGCAGGACAAGGAATGGTACAAACAACAGGAAGCCTTGATCTAAGTCTAGAAAGATTATAAAGTGCTATAAATGTGGGAAGAAAGGTCACATCAAGAGGGAATATCTGGAATGGCCGAAGTTTAAGGATGATGAGAAGAAATCCGGTTCTTCAAGTTCGGCGAATGTAGTTGAGGAAGGCTCAAATTCTGCAGATGGCGACATGCTATCAGTTTCATTAAGCATGGATAGGCTTACAGATTCTTGCATACTAGATTATAGGTGTTCATTTGACATGTGTCCACACAAGGATTGGTTCAATAGTTACAAATCAGTAAATTGTGGCAGTGTTTTGATAGAGAATGATGCTTCTTCTAAAGCAGTCGGTTTGGGCACTATCAAAATCAGAATGTTTGATGGTGTGGTCAGAACATTAGGAGATGTGAGACATGTACTAAATTTGAAGAAAAATCTAATTTCGTTCGTAACTCTAGGCTCTAACGGGTGCAAATACAAATCTGAAGGTGGAGTCTTGAAGATGACGAATGGAGCCATGATGAAGGGTCAGATGGTTACAGGAAATATCTACAAGCTTGTTGGAAATACAGTTGTAGGTGGAGCTGCAACCACGACTTCGGAAGAATCCAGTGATGATGATATACTTTTGTGGCATCTGCGATTGGGGAATATGGGTGAGATAGGTTTGATGGAACCACATAAGATAAATCTTTTAAAGGGTGTTAAATCATGTAAATTAAAATTCTACAAATACTGTGTCCTTGGGAAGCAATGTAGAATTTGGTTCAAATCTATTGTACACAAGAGTGAAGGTATTCTAGGTTACATACATTCAAATGTTTGGCGACCGGTGTCGATCTCATCAAAGGGTGGAGCTTGGTATTTTGTAAGCTTTATAGATGAATTCTCCAAGAAGGTTTGGGTTTACTTCATGAAGCGCAAATTCAAGACTTTCACTAAGTTCAGATTGTGGAAGGCAGAAGTGGAAAATCAGACAGGAAGGCAGATTAAGTGTCTTAGGACAGACAATGGGACTGAATATAAGGATGCAGAATTTCTAAAATTTGTGAAAAACATGGCATCATGAGACATTTTACAATGCGAAGAACACCACAGCACAATGGCGTAACAGAAAGGATGAATAGAAGCATTGCAGAGAGAGCAAGGTGCTTAAGGTTGCTGATTTGCCAAAGAATTTCTGGGCTGAGGCAGTGAACATGGCATGCTATGTCATTAACAGGTCACCAAGGGCAACACTTGATGGCAAGATTGTAGAAGTATGGACGGGAAAGGAGGTGGATTACTCAGGTTTGAGAATATTCGGCTGCCTTGCTTATGTTCATATTCCTAGTGAGGAAAGGTCAAAACTTGATGCAAAATCTAAAAGATGTATTTTCATTGGGTATGAGAAATGTGTCAGGATACAAGCTTTGGGATCCAGAAAAACAGAAGATGGTGATCAATAGAGATGTGGTATTTGATGAAACATATATGCTGAAAAATCTTGAGAGTAAGGAAAAACAGGGACAAGGTGAGAGCAGTAGTAAACATATGGTGCAGGTAGAGCTAGAAGATTTAGAAAATAAGAAGAATGATTCTCAATTTGAAGGAAGCTCTAGCACAGATCAGGAGCCTCATAGCATAGCTTTTGGTAGATCTAAATGCACCACAAGACCACCAATTAAGTATGGTTTTGATGACTTTGTTTCATTTGCACTTGTTACCAGTAGCGGCGATCCTTTTATCTACGAGGATGCACTTAACAATCATGAGAAAAGTAGATCGATGGAGGTTATGGTAGAGGAAATAGAATCATTGAGAAAGAATAGTACTTGGGAATTGGTAGAGCTTTCTAGAAGAAAGAAAGCGGTTGGGTGTAAGTGGGTTTATAGGAAGAAAGAGGCAATATCTGAAAAGGAAGGGGAAAGGTTCAAGGCTCGGTTAGTGGCAAAGGGATACTCACAGAAGAAGGGGATAGACTACAATGAAGTATTTTCCCCAATTTCTGACACACATCCATTAGAAATAGTGTTGGCTTTAGTAGCAAATCATGATATAGAATTAGAACAGCTTGATGTAAAGACTGCATTCCTTCATGAGGACTTGGAGGAAGACATTTACATGGAATAGCCAGAAGGGTTTATGCAACCTGGACAAGAGCATCTTGTTTGCAGATTGAAGAAGTCTCTTTATGGATTGAAGCAATCTCCACGACAATAGTACAAGAAGTTTGATTCTTACATGGTGCAGAACGGCTACATAAGGTGTGAGTATGCTTGTTGTGTCTATTTTAGAGCTCTTGAAGACAGTTCTCATATTTTTTTGATGCTATATGTTGATGATATGTTGATTGCTGCCAAGAAAATTGAAGATGTTCAAAAATTGAAATCCTTGCATAACAAGGCATTTGGCATGAAGGATTTGGGTGCTACCAAGAAGATACTTGGCATGGAGATTCGCAGGGATAGGAGGGCTGGAAAGTTATGGGTGTCTCAACAGAAATACATTAATATAGTGTTAAAGAGATATAGCATGACTGATTGTAAACTAGTGAGCACTCCTTTGGCAAATCACTTTAGGTTGATAGCTGACCTAAGCCCAAAGATAGAGGAGGAACTCAAGGACATGTCAGGGGTGCCATATGTAAGTGTTGTAGGTTGTCTATTGTACGCGATGGTCTGCACTAGACTTGATTTGGCACATGCAGCGAGCATTGTTAGCAAGTACATGGCAAATCCAGATAGAGAACATTGGAAAGCTGTCAAGTGGATTTTGAGGTACTTGAAGGATACAACAAATTATGGTATAGTATTTGAGAAGCAACGGACTTCTTTATTAGTCATGGGGTATGTGGATTCAGATTATGAAGGGAATATGGATGACAAGAGGCCTATTACAGGATATGTGTTTACACTTGCAGGAGAATCTATATGTTGGAGATCCATGGAGCAATCTGTGATTGCCTTATCCACAACAGAAGCCGAATACCTGGCAGTGATTGAGACAGCAAAAGAAGCATTATGGTTGAAGGGGTTGATCCAGGAACTTGGAGTGCTGCAACAGGAAATTCAGCTACACTGTGATAGTCAAAATGCCATTTATTTGGCAAAGAATCAGATTTATCATGCGAGACCAAACATAGAGATGTGAGGTTCCACAAGATAAGGGAGTTGATTACTATAGATGAAGTAAAGCTTGAAAAGGTTCACACTTCAAAAAATGCAGCAGATATGTTGACAAAGACCATTCCCACAAATAAGTTCAAGCATTGCTTGGACTTGATTAATGTCTCCAAGTGTTAGAGACAAGGTGCCCCCAAACCCATTGGTCACAACTAGAGTTTGAAGTTGTTGCGATTTTTTCTTCTAAGGAGTAAATATTCACCAAGGTGGAGGCTGTTGGAAATAGTGGTTCATATTCTAGGTCTAAGGGGTGAGGGACCTGAGGGGTTGATATATATATGTTGATGTAACCCTAATTGACCTTTTTTTTCATAGTGGAAATTCTTCTATACACAGTGGATGTAGGCACATTGCCGAACCACTTAAATTTGCGTGTTCTTCTTCTCTATTTTTTCTTACTATTGACATTGCATGATTCTCAACATTCACTAACCATCAAATCTATTACATTTTTGAACCATCAGAAGTATACCAAATGATCTAGAAAAAATCAATGCAGTGGACTGTGGGGAATATCAAGTTTGATAGGTTTGTTACCAAAGAAAATTGTAGGTAGAACAAGACAGATACTGACCTAATTATGTTTCTGTGCAATCCAGACCGTAGATCACTTTGTACATAATAATAGAACAAAACTTGCATACCTCTTGAATCCACAGTGGAAGGCTAACTCCCCTTTCTCCATTACATGATGAATGTATACTAGAGTGAAATGATAAGGCAACATGCAACTTCAACCCTGACCCAGATATCAGTTTGAACAGCTCTTCATACAGACCCCAGTCATAAGCAAGAGGAGAAAAACGCTCTACAATTCCCCACCAAACCTCAACTGCAATTCCATGAACACTTGCCAACTTGAGTGCTTTTAGAGATATAGTTAAGGCCTTGATTCTGAAACAACAAATGAGTAATAGATGCATTCCATGTCACAAACGAAAAATAAAAGCGCAAAAAGAATAAAAAGTGAAACCAGAGTTTCTGATCCACTACAGGAAATTGAGATTATCTCATGATTCAGATACCCCCAGATCAAATTTGACATCAACAAGGAATGCCAAAATGCCAACATACCAAACCCTCACTAACAGGACAAACATATCAGTAAGTCAAGGGCACGGCACACAGCTCAATGCCAGCCTTAGATGCTCAAATTGTTTGAAGACAACACTTCAAAGCATTAGAACCACAGAACCATGTGTCACATGCCTTGAGGCACACCTTATGTATGATTTTTGTGACTAGCTCATTAACCGAAGAAAGTTCACCACAAAATTTAGCTTTATTTTTAGTTTTTCAAACAATTACGTCTTATGTTCAATGCAATGAGTTTCTATCTTACATTTAGAATTTCTTAGTAGAAATTAAATTGAATGTGGCATCAGTAACCTGTAATGTAAATTTTTGGGCCTTATTACAGATCACTGAAATTGGATCTCAAAATTAATTGATGATTTGATGCCTTAATTGTCGCATTTCAATATGTATATGACCAATATTAGGAATCTCAATTGTCGCATTTTCCTTATTGCTGAAAAATATTTCTTCTATGATGGTTCAACATTTATATAATATTTCCCCATAAACATCCATATTTATGTGTATTAATATATGATGAAAGTATCTAGGATAGGAGGTTGACTTAAGGCAATCAGAAAAGCTGATGCTTGAAATTAACAGAGTCTAGAGAACCCCAGAGTAGCCCTAGCAAGGGATAAAGTTAAAGACAGACAATGAGATGGTTTGGGAATAAAGGAAATTCAGCTAGTGAATATGTTTGCCTTCATACTTGTTCCTCGCTTAAAAAAGAAATTCTCTAAAAGAAATGAGTCATAGGCACAGCAAAACATCAAACTTTAAAAGGCATAAAATCTTACTTCCTAATCACTGGAACCCCATAAGTACCAGTACCAAAGGCGTCAATCGGCATCATCACAAAAATAGGGACCCTCTTCTGTTTTGATGATTCCAATATTGTGGATCTGGATCTCTCTCGGTAAGCCATGCTGCAATAAGAAGCTCATCAAATGCAGGAGAAACTTTTCATGTTAACAAAAATAATAATAGTAACGATAACAAGAAGTCTAAAAATTGGAATTTTAGATGGTATCATGTCACGTATCTCTTTACTCACTAACTTTATAATACCTAATTTTATGTCTGAGTAAGTTATAGTACATCATAAACCATGCTAAGGTTAACAAAGAAATACATAAATAAAGAAACTGAGAAAGAAGACAGCAAGTAATCTATACTATAAATAAAAGAAAAAACTGTCTCAAGTAATTTTCCAATTTCATATGTCAAAAATACATTACCATCTATTTTATGTGTAAATCCAAAACATCCTATCTTACTGAGGTCTCAAGTCAAAAAACAAACCTTTAATAAAAAGGAACATTTGTGTGTGTGTGTAGTAATCATTTTTTATCAATGAAAAGAATAATGATTAAAGCTTGTCACCTTTAATTAAACACATAATGAAACATTTGCATATGCTTATTTATAAATCCTAATCAAACAAACAAATATCCATGGACAAAGAGACCTACAAATGCTAGAAAACAGTGTGTCAAATGGCTTGCCATAGCAAAGTGGCAACAACTCTTCAGATTGCAGGGAACCCAATTAAATATGAGCTCAGCATGCCATACCCAGACGGATGGCCAAACTTAAGTTGTCAATTGATAGTACTTCCAACTTTTCTCTAATAGTTGACCAAAATGGTGGGTCAAATGACTTGCCTTAGCAGAATGGTGGTACAACACCACATCTCACTTGGCCACTAAACTTACTCCTTATGAGGCTGTTTATGGGGCACGCTTCTGAATATGAACTGAAATCTCATGATTTGGCTTTACCTCTCTTGAAATAAAATCTTCAATTAGCTTGAGACCAGATGAAGAAAAGCACTGATAACACTGGACAAAAGGAGAATTTTATGGCGGTGATTGGGCGTTCTCAAACTATTTTTTTCTTGATGGAAGTCACTTAGATACTATTATAGAAGAAAAAAGAGTACTAGGCAAAAAAAAGTTGTTCAAACGTCATCAAAATAATTATCCAACCAAAGATAAACCAAGAAAATCTATGGGACTGGGTCCCTCCCACAACCCTCTCTAGCCTTTTCTCTTTTTGATGAATAATAAGAGATGGTATTAAAAGCAACAAGCGCGGTTGAAGAATTGAATAATAAGTGTTGAACTTTATTTTCTTCCATCCTTGTCTATTAAAGGTTTCTTTCCTTGTGATTCAATGGTTTTTTATTTAGGGTAATAGAACAGTGATTTTATTTCCCAGGTTGAAGAAGGTTTTCGTCTTCCTTTCTAAACGTTTCTGCAACGTCATATACGATCGATTACGTCAGCTTTTATCCGTAGGACTATCAAACCCTTGAATACATACATACAGACATATTTATATGTTTATCATAAGATAGATTTCCGATCAAAACCAATGCTTTTTGCAGTTTTACATTAAGTAACAACGAAATTACAGAAACTGTACCGCGACCCTTATATGATGTAAACAATAAATAGATAGCATGCGAAGAAACTAATAAACAGCGGAAGAAAAAAGGAAATACCTCAAAATGCAGCAGTTTGCCGAGACAGATCCCCGTCTATAGATACCCTTTTTGAACAGAGGAATCATAGCAACGTTTCTGAGAATTTTTCTGCTCTTCCGCCTCCCGAAGAACACTTCCCCGAAATTGTAGTTTCTCCGAACCGCACATTTGCAGGCCACTCCCCCCTTTTCAGCCATTCGGATCCAGATACACACAACGAAGTGGCTAGCTGCAAACCTTGCGAGCGGTTACCCAAATAAATAATCGCTAGCCAGTTTTTTTTTTTTTTGGCAAGCCGCTAGCCAGCTTTTGAAGTGAAAATTTTCTCGATCCTTTTTTTATTTTCGTAGTTTCTTTTCCTTCCCTTTTTCGCCACTGGCGAGAACAAGTGTCTAAAGACCCCAAACACATGGCCGACCCTGATTTTGGGCAAGGTTTTTTTAAAGCCAACAGGGCCCAGGCGGCAGGCCTCTTATTTAAGGGTCATATAAATTATAGGATGGGTTGTTAGATTGTAACTTTAATGGTCCAAATCAACTCATCTGGACCCGTTCTAAAAATTTAGTTATTCCACATAAAAGGTTGTTGGATTGTAACTTTCCTCGGCTGAAACAATCAATCCATAATTCCATATCCATTCATGTCATCGTTCAATTGTCCTGTACTGAGAATCCCTTGTTGGATTGCAATTATTAATGACACCTCCATTTGTGGGTGGTGTTGATACATAAATTGTCAATTGTCTTGCAATTGCTGGTGGTCCTTAAGTGGGGTATGAGATTAAACTTAAAAAACTTGGTTAGAGAGGCAGTGACTTGAGGACCCACATAAAAGGTTTTTGTAGCAGAGGACATGGTTCTGTTTTCCATCAGATTAAGTCACAAGATAGAAATAGGTTACTAAAATATTTAGCCAATTAGAAAAAAAAATGTATTGAGCACACCATAAACCGTAGCGGCTTACAGAAACGAAGGAAATAATACAACTAAATATGACAAATAAATAAAAAATGTTTCCTAACTACCCAAAAAATGGGGCAGGAACGGAGCTTTAGAGAGCCAAGGCGGTCAAAACAGCGAAGCCGCCCAAAAAGACGCCGATCCGGTATTGAGGAACCGAACTGGATTGGTCATTCCCGGGACCCTGCGCAGTCTCCGGCGATAAGCTCGCCGGTGATGGGCTAGGCGGGCTGCTTGATGAGGAGAATCCCGGAGCCTCTGCAGGTGTAGTAGAAGCCGATGACCCTGGGGTCGCAGCACTTGCTGGAACTGCAGCGGTTGCCGGAGTTGAAGCCTCAGGGGTGCTCACTGGAGACGTAGCCGGAGTGACGGGGATCCGCGGAGGAGTCGCAGGGGATTGAACCGGAGGAGATGATGCAGTCGATGGACTAATGGTCGGAACAACTGGAGAAGTTTTTGGGGTAGCAACTGGTGGAGACGAAGTTGGGGCTTTCGAAGGGGCTTCGGGAGAAGTCTGAGGAGGCGAAGTTGGGGCCCTTGGAGGGGCTGCGAGAGTGGTTGGCGGGGGCGAAGTTGGGGATTTCGAAGGGGCTGCAACATTGGTCGGTGGAGACGAAGACGGGGCCTTTAATGGGGCTGCAACAGAAGTTGGCGGAGAAGCCGACGGAGAATTGACCGGAGGCGGGGACTTTGCGGACCTCGGCGCGGGTGCAGGCGCCATTGTTTGCTGAGCGATTGCGAAATCTGAAATAAGTATCAACAGAAAAGCGAAGGCTACAAGGCAATGCATCTTGAATGAACGATTATGGAGAGAGAACGACGTCTAAAGGTTTTCCGGCGAAGTGCGATGCAAGGAACCCGGGCGGAGAGACGTGATATATAGGCCAGAAGAGTTTAAACGTTGGATTCGAAGACAAATGTGACCGTTGGGCTAGTGGGGTCCGTTTTACCGACTGTAAGCGGTAATGTAGTCGTTACGTGACTGGTTTACCGGTTATTATTCTCTTTTTAAAAGTGTATTAAAAAAAATTACAAATTTAGCTCTAGTACCGCTCGGCGCTCCCCTAAGGGCTAAGGGTGTGTGCGCGTACGGGGTACGCTTTAACGGTTATTTAATTTTTGGCTCTAAAGTTTCTAACGGCAGCGTATCTCATTTTTTGGTAGGATTAGGAAGCATTTCTCCTTTACGTATCAGTCGCTTGCCAAAAAGCCTGTGTGAGTAATCTGCTATTGTGCGGCCATCTATATTTCCACCCAAAAAAAGAAAAAGAAAAGTGACACCAGGAACGGTTTTGCGTCGTCATAAACCGAACCATACTTAGCAATCGTATTAATGCTAATAATCGTTTTGATCAGTCAAGAACGCTGGATTGAAGAGAATTCTCTTGTAACATTCAAATTTTTTAAACGTGTTGTGGCTATCCCTTGCAAAGTTTTGTTACGTACTAATTCATAAATATATTTTCTTTGACCAAAAAGACAAAAATCTTACTGAGGTTATTTAAGTATTTGGCTTTTTTTTCTCACTCTTTGAGGTTTAGTAATTTTGCCACAAAAAAATATGACGAAATGAAATGCTTAAAGCTTAAGAATGATTATATTAGATCTAGAAGGGGTGCACATGTAAGAAGAGACAGAGGGAGAGGGAATAATTGCAAAATTGATTCTTAGTTCTTGGAAAAGTTTGAGGCAGTTTTGATTGTTTTATCCTTTTATTAATAAATCTTTTCAATAGAGTGTAAGAGATGTTTTGAAAAAATTACGTATTTTGTTTAGTACAATTCCCAAGGGGCCTCTCTCATTATATATATATAGCATAGATTTAACTTTTAAAGGTGATTTGTTTAGTACGGACAATAATTTAGTGAAAGGCACTAACTCCATCTTCGAGTCCATTTTATAATTTTGAATAGTTTTGAATTGACATCATATGGATATTAATACTTGGATTAATCCCAACTGACTTTAAAAGGTCAAGTGATTAGTAGTTTCATTATGCCTTGCAAGTTTAATTAAGTGAAACAATAAATTCCCACAATATTACTTCTTCACAATCATCATTATTATAAGTTTGGGATTGGCAACACGAATCTTGTCTCTTCATCTCGCTCTATTAAAAATCATTTTTTCAATCAATTTACGTTTTTATAAATCTTGTTTTATACTGTCCATCTATGTCTTTTTTTTGGGTCTTTCTACTTTCTTAAACCTTTCTATATATATATTCTCACACCTTCTTACAGGTACATCTCTAAGTCTCCGCTTTACATGACCAAATCATTTTAACCACCCACTTTCATTTTAACATTAATAATGAATGCTATAGCTATCACTTCTGAATATCTTCATTTCTTATTTAGTCTTTTTTGGTTTTCTTACAAGTCGATCTTAATATCCTCATCTCGATAATACTTTCGTTCTGAACACGTTGGTTCTTTATAATGGCAATATAATTTAGTGTTATAAAATTTTCACACCAGATTAAGTTTTGTTATATATTTATTAATTATTTCGGAAGGCAGTTGGATGTCGTGCTCAAAGATGTTTGACGAACTCATGATCTAGACATTTACTTAAGTAACCAAATTAGGAATTGCCTCCCAAACATGTTTACCAGACACTGTTAAATTAATCCCTGTTACATACAGTGGCAGAACCACGTATTGGTTAGGGGGGGGGGGGGGGGGGGGGGGGGGGAATTGGCCCCCAAATTTTATTTTTTAATAAAAAAGGTATATATTTTTTAATTAAAATTTGTGTTTTGTCCCCCTTAAAATTTCTGGTTTGCCCCACTAACACATTGAAAATTTTTATATTTCATGAGAATCCCTTCTAAAATTTCTAGTTTGCCCTCCCAACCCATTGAAAATTTTTATATTTCATGAGAATCCCCTCTAAAATTTTTGGTTTACCCACCCCCAACTCATTAAAATTTCTATATTTTATGAGAAGTGTTAATTGAAATTTTTTTTTGCCCCCCAGATTTGGAGTCCTGTTCCGCCACTGGTTACATAGGATTAGGAAGCAATAGCAAGGACCAGTGAGATTGAACCTAAAATCGGAAAAAAAAATTGGAGCAAACTAATCAAAGAAATGAAAAGAAAGCCACCATCAATCTCAGCTCTTTCACATGTTCTCTACACCTTTCGGGGAGGTGGGGTTGTTAGAAGCTTGTAAAAATAGAAAAAAGAGAGGTAGCAGTCTAGCAGATCTCATGACCAGTGGCAAAAGAAGAAAACACTAGTATGTGCAGTTGGAAAAGTGCAGAAGGTGAGGCAAGCCGTGTTAAAGGGATATTAACATCTTTGCAATAAGTGAAAGGTGTGTACTTCACCGCACACCACACGTGCTCTAACCATCTGATAGCATTGGCTTTTGACATCGAGATTTCAACTCCATTGCTGTAACAGAAGAGCTCATTCTTCTTTTATTTCTCTATATATATATTTTTAATTTTCATGGATTTAGCTGTCAACTGTCGTTTTTCGACGGAATCCATATTCCCAATAGGGTTCGAAACAAACACACAACTATATCCATACATAGATACCCACTGATGAACAGAACGAAGAGGACAACGAAGAAGGGAGAGGAAACTTTTTTCTTTTTTGAAAGAGAGAGAGAGAAGGACAGATGAAAACAGAGACGGAAAACAAAATCTAAAACCAGAAAACCATGCAACCGTCATGAATCGAATGATACAGATTTCGAGAGCTTGTTCTCTCTCAATTAGATTAGAAGCAGAAAAAAGGAGGTTACACTTCTATCTTACACCATCCTCTCTTTCGCCATTTTTCACCATTGTGGTGAGTATAATTTATCACGTGTTCTTCCACACTTAGCCTTTATATTTCCCAAAGTAAAACCCCAACCCGACCCCAAAAACCCACTAAACAACGAAGGAAACCAAACCCCACCAAAACAAAAATCCAATTAGCATAAAAATATGAAGAGAAGAAGACCCTACCTACAAGAAGAGCACATCATCCATCATCATCATCATCGTCAACATTACCTTGCCCTTGCACTCGAAGCTCCACCTCCACCCCCTGTACTACTGCCCGAACTGCCCGTGCTACCCTTTCCGGGCACCCCACCACCCACACCCATCTGATGATACGACCCGGTACCGTACATCTGACCTTGAGGATGCCCCATCATCATCATCGGCGGCTGCATTCCGCCGTACATCCCACCCCCGTTGTATCCGCCCCCCGTATTCCCCGGATTTACAACGCTGCCATTGCCACCACCCGCGCTTCCTCCGCCACCGGAGCCGTCCGTCTCGGCCTGTCGTCCTATCGTGCTCTTCTCCCCTTCCATCTCTCGGAACTTCTGCAGATATATCTTCAACGGCTCCACGTACTCTTCGAACCCTAATGTCGTCATGGCCCAGAGAAGATCGTCGCCGTTGATCGTCTTCCTCTTCTCTCTCTGGCACTTATCCGACGCTTCTCCCGTTATGAAGCTTATGAACTCCGACACGCATTCCTGTACTGTTTCCTTGGCGTCCTTGGAGATCTTCGCATTCGCGGGAAGAGCTTTCTTCATGATCCGGCTCACGTTAGCTATAGGAAGAAACCTGTCCTGCTCTCGTGGCGACAACTCGCTGTTCGCGTTGCTGTTGTTCGGGCCCCCGGATTCGTTGTCGGAGTCCGCCATGAGAATTCCACGGACCAGATCAGAATAACTCCAATTCAAGGCTTTGCTTTTGTATCAGAGCAAGATATAACCCCAGCTTTTTATATTATTAGGATTTCGGTCCTCAAAACAAAAAAGGACACCGGGGGCCACCAGGAACTTTCAAGATGGCAAAAACTAGGGTTTTTCTTTGGGAGCAATCCCAAAAGGAAGTGAATTCTGCAAAGAAGAAACAAAGAGAATCTAGAGAGGAGGGGAAATTAGCGGAAAAGGAAAAAGAGCAAAGAACTTTTTCCCGTTCCAAGAGTAAGGAAAATTTCCATAGAGGTCTTTTCCAGCGAAATCAAGGAGAAAGTGTAACTGAAGTTACGAAATTAATGTATCATATTGCAGGCTTGGTCGGAATCCGAACGACGGTGGGAAATATCAGCTCCGGCTAGGGTTTAGACGCCGGAAAAGCCCTGGTGGAAAGTGGGAGCTCGGATATTTTCGGCAGCGAGGGAATGGGTGGAGACTGCCGTGTCCGTTGGATCTTTAGTCTAATATTGCATCAAGTGCGACACGTGGATGATCTGGTGCCGTTCGCTTATCGATAAGTATGCGTTACGTGGATCAGTGTTATTCCGTTAGATCGCTTTGGAGATTGGAAGATCGGGACCGCTGGAGCTCCATGGAACGTGGGCGGTGACACAACCGGATATCGAGGGAGTTTATGTTTCGGAAAATTGGTTTTTAGTGATATTTTTCAAAATATAATTTAGATTCAGTTGGTAAATTCTTGAAAATTGAAAATTAGTGATATTTTTTTAAATAATTAGGATTCAGGAAAATATCCATAGTTGAGTAAATTACGATTTTACTCAACTAAAAGAAACGCCGCTAAAGGCCGATTCTGGTGCCTGATGCGTAGAGCCAAGCGACGGAAGGAGTGGTGTTACGGGCCCACTCCCATCCTCTTTACTACTTGAGTATTTATGACCGACCATCAGATCAGATCGGTGGGCCACAATTGTCAATCACCAATTAGGTTCAAATAACATCTATTTCACCACTAAAATCCTTGCAGTGTGCACTGAGCCTGATCGATGAATGGCAACGGTTCGGTTAAAACCGATAAACCGAACTAAACCAACCCAAATAAAGCCGATTCGGATTTGGTTTTAGAGCAATACTATGAACCAATAGCACATATACACATGTTTAAGTTAGATCACCAACTAGGAATTGTTAAGTCGGTTTTGGGTTTGCATTAATCGGTTTTGATTCATACTTAAAAAAAAAATTGAGGTGATTTCAGTTCGATTTTTGGCTTGGAGTTTATTTAATCATTTTTTGAGTTTTTAACCAAACCGAACCGTTGCCATACATGGTCCTGATCTCAATTCCCGTAAAATGCTGTGGTGTTTCCTACGATAGAGCGAGAGTCTATGTTAGGTCCGCTGGATTACCTAAAGTGTAGAGAATTTTGTCTTTAGCAAGGACCGGGTCTCACCATGAGACGTTTTCCCAAACAGAGAAGTACAACAAGTGAATGGCGGGGCCCAGAGAAAGAAAACCGACACAGAGTTTCACTTTTTAACTCCCGGCTATGTAAATAAAAATATCCAACACTAACTTGTCTCAGAGGCAAGGTGGGCCTACAAGGGAGGTCCCTTCAAGTAAAATGGATGTTCGGAATTGGGACCACAGCCAAAGGACGCAACCAGAACCATCGATACAAGGGGATCTATCCCAACTGTTGCAGGTCTTGCTTTCACAAACGTCCTTTCCCACGACATCTTATCCAAAAGTGGGCCCATTCAACAGTTTCGATTTTCTTGCGCGTAGGACGTCAATTTGGTAACGATTACGTCTCATCTAAAATCTGAACCAATTCACTTTCAACTAACAGTGACCCCGACAGTGCCCCTGCGTAGCTGGGGCTGCATACAACGCGGGTTGGCTTGGGTCGACTCAAATTAAATAATGTGGCCAGACCAAATATGAAACCCAAAAGTTGAAAGGGGAAATTTAATCCCCAATTCTCAAAGCCACCTGCCTAAAGTTGAAAGAGGAAATTTATCTTGTAAAATTCTCTAATTACCTTGGTTTAAGTGAAAGGGGGTTGTTCAATGATGTGCCTGTAATCAAGATCAAGGGTTGTTTTCGCTCGATAATTTGCTTTTAGACATTCAAGCACGCACGGATTTAATCTCATATTTTTTAAGCGGAATAACAAAGTAAGAAATCATTCATCTTATGATTTATATATCTTTGAAGTTCTTGGTTTAATTTTCCTAAACATATTGTACATGGGTATCACTTTATATACAGATGTAACCCATTTTCATATTTTTTATTTTTTGACCGATGGTCTGCTCTGTTTGGCTTATAGGTATAAGAGAAATTTTCAAGTTACAGAAAAAGGAAAATTGAGATCTTAGTATCGAACGTTATTAAAGCAACCACGCGTCAGAGTTTCAAACCTACGGCCCCTAAGGGGTCTGGTAAGGGGACTTGTGCCTGATATTCCATGGTGGGTGGGGAAGCTGTAATTTGCAGCTTTTCAGTTACATTGTTTCCCATTTTTCGAAGAGGTGTTGATGATGCTTTTAGAAGTTTCACTATTTTAAGGAACACGTGAAACAATTGTGGCGCAATAACACTTTACCATAACATGACACACCCAATTATGAACTTGTAAATAAATAAATAAAAAGGCAAAATGCAATGATTTTTCTTTTTTAACAAAACTATTGGTGGCACGTTCTCACCCTTAAGCGTACCATATAAGTAGGGATTTAAATTTGATTGTAGAAAGAGTAGTGGGTCGTTATATTTTCAAATTCTCACAAAAAAAAAAGTTATATTTTCAAACTGTTTTAGTTGAAGAGAACAATATTTAAAAAAAAAAAATACATACCAGAATAAAAGGGAATATTCCCCCCTCTTTCTTCTACTAATAGTATAGATTTAAAATAATTGAAAAAAAAATGGCACTCATGACAAACACAAAGGAATGGCAAAGCCTTGTAAGACTAAAGAAATAGTGTTAGGGATAAGAAGGGGAAAAACTACAAAGGGCGATAGAGAATTGAAGGGAGATTGAGTTGGGCTGGCCAGAACTAGCCTGAACTCAAGAAATAGTTTTAGGGTTGAGTTTGGCTCAAAGAGTTTGGATTTGGGGCAGCCAAGAGAAATTTGAACCAACTAATTTTAGATTGGATTCATTAAAATGCAGCCCAACCCTCTGTCCTTACATAGCTCTATGGTAGTTAGGGGATATGAAAGTCCTTCAAATTTTTAAGAGATATATTAATAAGAAACCAAATGTCGCCAAATTTGTTTTATAACAGTAATTAATATATATATATAGCCAGTGGTACTATTTGTGTACGATTAAAATAAGGGGACGTTTAGATATTAATTGAGACATTTAAAAATTTTAAATGTTATAAAGAGCATTTATTTGGAAAAAAAACATTATATATATATATATATGGAAACTTATCTTAAGATAATCCTATGCTAGAGATAATACTAGGCTAGAAGGGATCAAAATCCATCCCAAGTCCGGGGAGGAACATTACAATATTATACGTACCTGGAGGACAGATGGCACCTTTGTTGCTGACGAGGACTGATGTCCACAGTAAGACGTCCAAACAAAACGGCCAAAAATTAGACTACAACAAAAAAATTCCATATATGGTCCAAATAGGATCAATATAAATCAGGAACATTTGATTAATTGAACTGACAAAATGTTGGAAGGAAATAAACAAAGAACTGGCACAATCAAGACAAATTCAAGTGGGTTCTCATTTTAATGGCCTTTGATTTTGTCAAAAGGTTATGATACTTACTTAGACATCTTAATTTATAAACACCTATTCTGAAAATAATTAATAAGGCTCTGATGGTTCCATTCAAATGGTTTATAACTCTAGTTCTTAGTATCCAATGCTGATTATATTAAGAAGCAAGGTCAATGAAAAAGGCAGCAATTTCAAAAAACTGAATCACCATAGAAGAAGCCATAAATTTTCAACCTAGATACCTAATTGTAACCCTAATTTTTTTTTTCCAATTTCATTGAGTGAGTGAAATCCAGAACATCAAAGACTTGAACTTACTTTATCGAGAGAACTCGTCTGATTAAGATTCAGACTCGCTCATGCTTCAATCTCAAACCTTGAACACTTGATGGAGCCCATGGAAATGTCTATCTCAATCAAGTTGTCCTCCTCGTTCATTTCATTGATCTCGGCTAAAAGGTCCATTAGGCCTTCTTGTCGGAAAATGGACTCCGGCAAGATTTCAGAGAAACTTGGCGGTGGCTTTAGCTTGGACTCCTCTATTGAACCAATGTAGTTCCCTTCTGGGAGAGCGATTTCGATCAGGCTATCGTCGTCGGAAATAGAATCATCCGAACATTCCGGAATCTGGCCGAGATCGTCCGAACGAGACCATTCGACTTCAGAATCTTCACTGGTTGACAAGCGGTCATCGTCTTTGCTTTTCCATATCAGCTCCGTTGATCTTACAGGGAAGTCATGGATCTGACCCTCTCCGCCTTCTTTGACTACATCATTCTCCTGTGTAGCGCCCTCTTGATGTAACTGCAGTTTCATGTTCACCCCTTGCATTTCCTGCGAATTGTTCCTCCTTAAGCTGAGGGCATCAACTTGGGGTTTATCCTCCTTTGAAGCTGGTTTTTGCTTCGAAGAAATGAAGACCAGTGCAGTAGATAAAATACAAGCGATGACTGTAAAAAGGGTTGAAGAGAACCCAAATACTAAAAAACCAGTAATGGGTATCAGAAGAGCGATAACTGCAGTAGAGAGTGACGAGTGCCTGAATAGACTCCAAGAAGAAGAGGAGGAGGAAGAAGAATTCTGCTTCTGGGATACTTCTCTCATGTTCATAGATAGACCGACAAAGGTAAAGCAAACGAGATGATTTTCTCTTTCTTTTATTGGATCGAAACAAGTGCAAATGGAGTAGTGGGTTGCTGAAAAGACATAAAGGAACGAGCAGCCATGTAACTTTAAGGTAGCTGCAGTGGCATGAAAGGAAGAACTCACAGTTTCACTCGCAGTTTCTTCCCTATTGCGCAGACATAAAAAAAGTAAGAGATGAACAGAATATTAGTTTCAATGAGTTGTTTTTTTATTTCTCGAGTAAGAAAAGCAACCACTAAGACGAAAAAGAAAGAACAGGCTTCTCACGAGTTGAGAGAGATGAACAGTGATGGTTTTCTGAAATGGATGTAATTTATAATAGAGAGAGAGAGAGAGAGAGAGAGAGAGGTGTCTCATCTGAAGAAGTAGAAGTGGGTGAGGTGCAGAAGGTATTTGTACAATAAGAGGACATAATTAGAAAGACTATAGGGACGCTTACATCTGGTGAAGGTCCTGAAATGACTTGATGAAGCAAGATAGGATGAAAATATTAAATTTTCACAAATGCAGTGCTTTTTTTTTTAACTTCACAGTTCCCATTGCTCCTTAAAAACCGGGTTTTGGTTCTCTAGCGCCAATCAGGTGGTTTCCTCCACAGCTGATTCTCTTGAAATAAGCAAAAACTCAGGTTTGCTGTATCGATTTACAGCTCCAAAGCTTGGAAATCTGAGAAGCCATGTGCTACCATCTGAGCTCACCACATGGCACTTCCATTCCAAATCCAATGAAGAAAACTACCAAAAGGGGAAAAAAAAGAAGAAAAAATTCTTCTGTCTCCGCCATTAATTTGTCTGCAACTACAAGAAAACGACCATCGATGTGTACCATCAAAACTTTTCCAAAATTGACAAATTCTACCAGTCAAATGTAACCTGTTTTCCTTTCAAGGGTTTCCTTGTTTACTCACACGAGAAAGCACATTTCCTTCAAAATAAAAAGGAAATAAGAGGAAGATTTACCTCTGCTATTACGCGGTAAACCATTATTGGGTCGTCAGCTGTCTCTCTGCAACGTCCTTAAAACCCACTAACCCTTCGAACCCATTAAACCCATTAAGCAAACAACAGAATTTAATCTAAAAGCAGAACCCTTAATAAAGAAATCACGTACGGACAACTCTGGCAATGACAATGTCATCAAAAGTTAACAACAAAAAAGGTTCAGTTTTCACCATATTTTCGCCACCTTCAGCCAAAAACTCTTCTGGACTTCCTACCAGATTTTAATTGGAAACCCATAACCCACTAGGAATCCTTTTACCACTAAGCTGCAAATAGCATTCTATGTCAACTCCTTACTTCTCCTAACAAAGTAAAACAGAACGAAATAATGAACTACATTATCACATTTTCTATATAAGAATGCATCTGAGAAGAAGAAGAATTATCATAAAATATTTCATTCAAATTATATTGGACATGGGAAGATTTCGGGAGAGATAAATATCCCAGATGCAAATCTTCTGAGAAACTGAAGACAGTCAAAAGTTTTTTTGAATAATTCTTTAAAAAGGTCAGTATCACCGAATATTACACGAGGGGTACGTTCCAGATATATTGAGGGATACCAATGTGGAGTTTTCTCGTGAAAACTGAAAATTTCACATATCAAAGATATCGCGGGCGATAGTGGAATGAATTTGTGATTATAATGATCTTTGAGCTCCTTTAATGATGGTTTTAGAAGTAACTTTAGCTTTTGGGGGCATAATTATGTCTACTCAATCAATTGGCCTCCCAATTTTCTGGGTTTAGTCACCTTAACTAATAGGCCAAAATTAACATGAAAACCCCACTGATGGTCTCTTTTTCTCTATCTTATATTTTCTGATATGTTTCATATTATTGTATGATATGTGTTTTAAGTAGTACAATGGAGTGCGGATACAGGAGGATTAGCGAAGACGAGGACCCAAGGATTATAGATAAGGGCATTAATGATTCTTTAATGTTTTCTTTAACAATTCAAATTGTTAATTGCTCCACTACCATGTTCTTAACTGGTCTAAAATCAGACAAAATCAAATCAGAAAATAGGAGTGTGAAAAGAGGAAAACTTGGGAGCATGATCACGCCACTTGTCGGCCAGTTGCAGGTGCTAGTTGCACAAATAAAGCAGTGCCAAACGAAATCCCAACTGGAGAAGCTGTGTGTTAGAAGAATACATGAAGACCCATGTTGGGGAAAGGAGCATTGGATGATAGGAATGTTTGGGTTGTGAATACCAATTCAGGAGAAAGTGGAGGGGACCATATCTCTGTCTTGGGGAATGTTGTTTTTATCCAAAGTTTTAGATGCCAGATAACTTAGTCTTGCATTGAATCAAGAGACATGTGATTCTGGTTTATGTGCTGTTTACAATACTTGAACATATAAATTAATTTACTACAACTGAATCCCTTTGCCCAGATGTAGGATTACAGAAAATATTTTACGGGATAAAGTGCTAAATCAATGGACCACACCTGATAAAAGAACTAGGCCTTTATTCACATTTTCATGAGATTCCAGCTAGTAATTGGACAAACTGCATAGATCGGTTAGATCAAGGATTGTCTCCCTTGCTTTCTGGGTCAAATAGAAGCTAGGATTTCGGAGCTCCCATGTAAAAGCTGTTGAGGTAATTTCAGGCACATGAATATATTTTAAGTACAAGTCTGACTTTGAAATCAAAGTGCAATGTTGTAACTGTAGTTTGAAGTGATTGGATGTGATTTACATGGCTTTGCAGTACCAAACACACAGCACTACTTCTTTGCCTTTCTACTCTTTCCCTCGTGTACCCATTATCAAATATTTGAGTCTAGGAAGCAAGGCACAAGATGATGAGCAGCTTCAGTGACTGCTTTAATCTCTTCATTTTCTTCTTCTTCCTGTGTGTACCTTCTCAAGCATTGGTGAAAGACTAGTTCTTGGGATTGCATGCACATAACAGCATCTTAATGACTGGTTTGTGTATGAAATCCCAAGAAGGGTTTGCAGATGTGGATTTTTAATTAATGCATGTTTGTTTGGAATATAATTAAATATATAAAGTTCGTATTTATTATCAGCTTAAGCTTTTAGTTGGAACGGTGTTTTATTAAAGCCTTAGGCAAACACTCTTAAAATGGGGTTTGAGTCTGGTCCACACGTGAGGGGGAGTGTTAGGAATATAATTAAATATATAAAGTTTACCTCTATTTTCGAATCCTTCATACATGGTGCAAAATTGGCTGGAATAGAAGGAAATCAGAATTGGGCAAAAAGGGTTCGCAGATGTGGATGGAGATTTCACCCCTGATCTTCCTTCCCCTCTTCACTTGCTGATACATAAAACCTCTTCCTTTGGAAAGCTTTTTGTGACGCTTTTATAAGTCCAAACCCAGTAAAGCAAAAGTAAAATGTAGGCTCGTTAATGTTTCGAATTGTGGGCCCTAATTACTTGTTACGATGCTTCTTTTGCAAATTATGGGTTCCATGAAGCTGAGTTCGTTGCAACTTGTTGGTTTTCATGCTTACCAGAAAAAAAAACTTGTTGGTTTTCATGGTCCCGAAAGCCCAGCATAAATTTTAAGCCTATGAATTGCTTAGCCCAATTAGCCTCGTAACAATTGTAAGGTTAAGAAGATCAAGGCGGTAGGGTTCTGATCCCAACAATTGTAATGATCATGCGAAGATTAAAATAATGGGACGACTATGAGTCATATGATTTGTATCATAAAGTTTAACAATTTTCATCTTAATTTTTTTAACATCTTTTATCACTCAAAATAATAATGAAATCAAATGCTTAGAATATCTAATTGATGCTAAAGAACATATTTGATTCATGAGATATTGGTCTTCTCCTACTTTTAAAAAGCAAATGCATGCACTACTCCCTCTCATGGGCTCTTTGGCTTCATACCTCAAGAGATTTCTTCTATTAATTAACTACTTGCTTTCTTTCTACCCCTGAGAAAGGGTGGTGGGGGATGAAAATTCCCACTTCCATAGTTCCATGTGCCTCATTCTTGTGCCACACCCACCACATTGCTTTTTTTTTTCCTTCAATTTTTTAACCTTTGCTAGTGGTTTGGTGACTTTGTAGCACAAACAATGTGAGAAATGGGTTTTTAGTGATACTTTTTAAAAATAACTCTGATTCAGTCATCAAATTCTGTCTTCTATAATTATTTCTGAAAAGTATCACTAATTTTCAATTATCAAGAATTTGGTGACAATATTATTTTAAAAAGTATCATTAGAAACCAATTTTCCAAAGATAAATCTGGTAGGATTTGATACTGTGATCCCATTAAAGAAAGCAAGGGAAAGCATTGAATCATTTGATGAAGATACCGTTTGGTAACGCTTTTCAGAAGTGCTTTTTTGCTTTTGAAAGCAAGAAATTGCTTTGGAAAGCAAAAGTGCTGTTTGGTTATGCACACATGAAGTAATTTATAAGAAGCAAAAAAGCAATTTCATTGCTTTTCAAAAGAAGCATAGAAATGTTGACCCATCATGTTCAATCCAACCCAAATAAACGGGTTCGGGTTGACCCGTGTAATAGTTGGGTCAACTTCGGGTTGGGGATTTAATAACTCGTTTGTATTCGGGTCAACTCGAATCTAGTTCGGTAATGATCGGTTTAATCCGATAATGATTTGTTTAACACAATAATGACCTGCTTAACCCGATAATGATCCATTCAACTCGATAATGACTCGTTTAACACAATAATGGCTCGTTTAACACAATAATGACCTGTTTAACTTGATAATGACTCGTTTAACTCGATAATGCTCCGCTTAACCAAATAATGATCCGTTTAACTCGATAATGATATGTTTAACTCGATAATGGCTCGTTTAACTCGATAATGACCTGTTTAACCTTAAATTGTATCACTAATTCACGTCATTTTCTATTGGTGTATTTTTTATAATTAAAAAGTAAAAAATTTTAATTGGGTTGGTGGGTGGGTGGAACCAGATTATTGGGGAGTTGGGTTTGGTTTTGGGTTTTCCCAACCCACCAATAGACAGATTCAACTTGAACCGACCTGATTATTGCTCAACCTGTTACAATATACATCAAGTATATTTTTAAGTAGAATGCATCAACTATTTAAGGTAGTTTTATATGATAGCATAAAAACAATTTATATGCTACCGTAGTTACCAAATACGTTTTTTTGCTTCTTAGAAGCAAATTAAGCAAAAGTTTATCAAATAGTTTTGTTTTAACAAAAGATCTTTTAAAAAGCAGAAAATTACTATTTTGTTTTTTTGTTATTGAAAGCAAGAAAGTAAAAACGTTACCACACGGAGCCTTAAACCATAATGCTCAACAGACTTACCTGCGAAACTGCGAAATTAAAATTTCCAATGATGACAATTGCAATATAAAAATTCCTTCCAGCCTTGCTACCGTTATTGTCGGAGTAATTGGTATCTCATAACCGGCTAATTACCAGGAAAACTTACAGATGTCCGAAAGCCACAACTCCTATTAGTTTTCGCCGGAAAATAGGCTGATTGGTTGGTTATGATTAGTTGGGTTCCGAAAGCATTCCCAGGTATCCCTTTTAAACTAACGTCGTTTGTCCAGGAATCTTCCAAACTCATTGGAGAATAAAAATCGCCATTTTTTCTCTCATTCTATGCGCTTTATTTAGTGGTGTGCAGTCTTAGGGAAAATAAAAGGCAAAAACACAGAGATTAAAACCGAAAAGGGAGGAAAACAAAGACATCAAGCCTGTATTGTAGATGGGATTCTTGAGAACTTGTTTCTAGAGAGAGTATGTGAAGAGATCAGACAATCGTATTCTGGTTTGGTTGTCTTCTCCAGAGGGAAGTTTTTGCTTGTTTTTTTTCTGTTAATGGGGTTGGGTTTGGAAGTAATTTTGAGAATCACCGAGACAGTGTAAGAGGGTTTTCTTTTCCATTTCATTAATGGGTAATGCTAGTTTTAGAGAAGATGGTGAGAGGCCATCTGGGGTAGGGGATGAGGAGGGTGGGGAGGACATGGACTCTGCATCAGTTGGAACGTACTTTGGTTATCGTGCTCATGGTGGGCCTCAAGAGCTGATGGGTCACTCTCCTCCTCATAGTCCTAGCACAGTCCGTTCACCATTGATGTTCACTCCCCAGGTAAATTTTCTTTTTTCTTTTCCGGTTTTATTCTTAATCTTTCCAAATTGAATTTTTTTTCCCATTATTGTTGCTGGTTCGTACCTGTGCTTTCGGTTGTTAGGAATATGATTTCACATTTTTATGAAGAACACCGACCGAATCTTTGAATTTCTACTTAATTCTTAATACAACGGGTAGTTTTAATTTGAATTACTAGAGCTAGGAAATGTCTTTGTGGAATTTACGACATTGATTGCCTGGTTGTCTTGTGTTATGGGAGAGTGACAATTCCCCTCTATCCCCTACTCACCCATATATGCTGTCATTTACTTTATGTCAGGATCTATTGGTTGTTGCAGCATTATTTTCTTCATGACTTATATAGTACAAAGGGAACCAGGAAGCTTTTATTAGTTGAAAAATAATGGAGACCATTATAGTACCCCGTATACCAAATTTTGCCAGTCCACCCTTCCGGGGACCTTGCTTTGGCCGGATCTGGGCTGGGTTATGGTGCTTTGTTATTTAGTTCAAAAAACATAGATGGTATTTTAGAAGCCTTTTAGTGTCTTGAATGAAAATCTATGACAATTTCTAGAAAATATTATGATGTCCTCTTGTTGATTACTTATGTCGAAAAAGTCGGAACATCTTCTTGTAATTTTCTATCGTTTATTCTTCTTGATGAGATTCCGCTTCAAAAATCAAGAATTGGAATGAAATACTCACACCTTGGATACATACATTGTTCGGGAGCTTAATTAAAAGAAGAATGACAAGCTTTGATGTGGATAATATCCGTCGCATATCAAAATTATCAATTGCCTTTGATTTTCCTGTGTAATTAAGTAAAATCAATCAGCACATAAGTGCAAGGTGACGACCCTAACCATCTTTATTCCATCATTAGGGTGTGTTTTAAATTGCTTCTTTGGTCCTTAAAAGAAAATCGTTTGTTAAGCACTTGTGTGAAGCAGTTCCAAATGCATGACGCATTTCAGTGGGACACTATTCCGCTGAAGCAGTCAATTCTCTGCTTTACCAAGTTCTATCACAGGAAATTTTTTTGGGGTTATATTCTTGACCTAAAAGAAGTTCTCAAATTGGCATCTTCCAATCTCTGTATCCTTATCTGAAGTAGTTTTTGGTAACATACTTGATAATAATCAATTCCAAAGGAATTGCTTCTCCATTTAGGAAACAATGCTAAATGGAGCTTAGCATATAATTGATATCCCTGGTGGCCCAAACTGTGTTGTTTTTAGTGATTCAGTGCCAGCAGGAAGCAGCAAGTTCAAAGCTCATTCTGGCTCTAAATATTTTTTAGGTCCCAATAGCTCCATTGGTAAGGTCTGATGAGGTGCACAATCCAAGTCATTCATGGATGCAAAATATTGCAGAGTATGAAGATATGTGCTGTGAGCAAGGGATACCAACAATGATCACATGGAGCCATGGTGGCAATGAAGTATCTGTGGAGGGATCATGGGATAACTGGAAAACTAAGTACAAATATTTGCTGCACTTCTTTACTATTCTAGTTTGATTATGCTTTCTACTAATGTGGATCCTTTGCCTCCTCTCAGACAGCCCTTGCAAAGATCAGGTAAAGACTTTACCATTGTGAAAGTGCTCCCATCTGGCATTTACCAGTACAGGTTTATTGTTGATGGACATTATAGATACGCCCCTGACGTATCGTGGGCTCACGATGATACTGGCAATGCGTGCAACATTTTGGACTTGCAGGTAGATGTTTCCACCTTTCTTTAAAAGCATCATGCAGTCCTTCAGTATCAGATATCTCTTCATAACATGCCATTATTGTCTATTTTTGATTGCTATGTAAAAGAATCTTACCTATTCTGGAAAGCTTTTAAGAGCTCTAGTTGCAACTGAGTGTGTAAGTGCTTGGCGCATGATGATCCTTTGTTGGCTAGTACTAAGTTATTATCAGGCATGGATATGAATAATATTTATAGCTGTCCCTTCTTCTTTTGGTAATAATATGCATGTATATATATATAACTAGTTCACTGACATTTCATGATGTTTTAATTGATTTACTAACTAGTTCACTTTTTGAAATTATTTCATCGATATTACGTAAACAAAGAAGAACTTCGATAGTAGCTGATAATAATATACTAGGATGTTTGAAAAATAGAAATAATCTATCTGAATCAAATTTTGCAACAGAACAACTGTGCCTACCTTAGATTTTTAAAACAGATGAAATCAGTTTTGTGTTGAAGTAAAAACATAAAATGTGTCTTTCTTGGTGATACTGCAGATCTCATATGCATTAATGATGGGTAAACGAATAAAATAGCTCTGCGATTCAGAGACACTGGTATGAAATTTAGCGATGAAACATTAAATTGCTAACTAAACATTGTGTCATTTATTGTAAATTCAGTTTTTCTTATTTAATTACTTTTAGAATTAAAGCTATAATTATTATGTTGTGCACACGTTAGATCTGCAAAATGGTAAAACTAGTTTCATTGTAACATGCAACTGTGTGCTCTGCCGAACATTCAAGAATATTTTGTATGCCCATGGAGCTGGATTATGGCAATGCACATAGTTGCTCTAAACAACATTGGGATCTAAAAAGTTCCTCAAATGCATGAAGAATATAACATACGTGTTTAAAAAGTGGCTTCAAAAAGAAATGATTAAAGAGAATATTTCTGAGATTCAACCAATAAAGATTTTCAGACTTTGGTGATCAATAATTGAAAGTGAATTTTTCTGGGGCTCCACCATGTCCAAGTTGCCTTATTCTCAAGGATCCTAATGCTCCTTTCCTTTGATAGGATTTCTCTAGATGACAAAGTGACAACTTTCCCATCACTCTGTTTTGTTCCAAGCTTAAAACATTTTGTACTTTAATTTCCACATTCATCAACTACTTGCCTAAAACACTGTACCACTTTTTCCAGATTAGTCACCTTTTCAGTTTTTTTCTCATCTCTATTCATCAACTGACAGAATGCAACTTCCATTTTATTTTTCCAAGTTTGTTGGTTTTCTTCATTACTGTCTTGGAATTTATTCATGGGCAAACTGTGTGAAATTTATCATGAATTACTTTTTCTTAAATTTAGCTAATTTTGCTACTATTTACCTGATTTTATTCTGAAAACTGTAGTTTTTGAATGCTTTTTGATATGTTGAAAACGAATCTGAAAATAATTTCACTTATAACCTTTTTGTTGGTACATACTAATTCTTGGAATCTTTGTCTGCTTTATCCAAGGAGGGTCATAACTTCTTTATGGTATTTTGTTTAAAACAAATTCTTTCTCAATTTTTTTATTTTGTTTTTTATGTTACATGTCAAAACAAAAGTATGATATGAACAGAGAAGTTCATTTTCAGGAAGTATTCCCTAGGTCCTCTAATATATGGATCATTATCTGCTGACAGTGAACAAATTTAGTGGTGGTTATATTTTATATTGAATTATCTGATTTTGATCAATGAACTCTTTACCCAGTTTTGGATCTACTAATCTCCGTGGTATATTTTCTAAGGTACAAGGTAGAAAACCTAGTTGATATTTAGCATTTTCTTGTGTTCAAACATGTCATATTGTAGTTCCCCAGTCATTGCCACACAAATGATCTTGAGTATCATCCAGATTTTCAAAGAGGGAAATCAAAGAAGAAGTTTGCTGCTTCATATAATTGTTCTTAACAGGCAGTGGATCACTTTGTAGATTGTACAAGGATCTAATTTATAAACTTGGTGGGTAAAACTGTTAGATGTTTCAGGTGGATATATATTGTACAGCTCAAAATCAGAACTCCAAACTGATTGCTTTCCTTTTTACACCAATTAGTCAAAACACCAATCATGAGGTCTGATAGGTCTACAAGTTGTATACTTTTTTTCCCTTTTTCTTTTGTTTTATTTTATTGGTGGTAGTGGTGGTGAAAAATCCTTGATAAAGCTCCAAAATTGTTCTTAAGAGCCTCAATACAATGATTCCCGCTACTTTAGGTAGCACCCTAGACAAGTTTCACACTGGTCATCTGACCCCCAGTTTAATTATCAACGACCAACCTTAGTTAGACAAAAGGTGGACTCTACTTTACAGAAAACCAGAAAAAAAAAGAAAAGAAAGGCAGATTCTAATTTAAGTTGTTGAATTCAAATTGATTGGATTGGATGCTTTGAGGTCAGTCAAAAATTTCTTAGCAAGTTATTAAGATAGGAAACATCCAGTCCTTCGGACTCTTTCATCTTGACCCTGACCCCAACCCCCTGGCACCCAACAGAAACTTTCTCCCTACCGCATATGTAATGAAGCCGCAGGGATTATTAATTTTTGGTCTCAGTGAATTGATTTTAGTTAAAGATTCTCTTCCAGATAGATCTAACACAGCTAAAATTTGTTTCTGAGTGAGCTTAGCTGCTTCACATTTAATGATGAAACTGTTGTAATATGGGCACAAGCACATGTGGTAGCTGCAAAACTTCTTTGTTGGGTGCTGTGCAGGATTATGTACCAGAAGACATTCGAAGCATATCTGGTTTTGAACCTCCTCAGTCTCCAGACTCTAGCTATAACAAATTGCAGCTTAGTTCAGAGGATTTTGCAAAAGAGCCACCATTGGTTCCTTCACACCTCCAAATGACACCACTCAATTTGCCATCTTCTTTTGGGGAAAATTCCCCTCCATTGACAAGACCTCAGCATGTAGTGCTTAACCATCTGTACATTCAGAAAGGGGACCATGGTCAGCCTGTGGTGGCACTTGGTACAACTAATCGTTTTCTAGCAAAGTATGTGACTCTGGTGCTTTACAAGCCCTTGCAGAGGTAAATCTCAGTGTGTGTTATCTAGAATGAATTGGCTGTATCATCTCTTCAGCATAAATGATATGATTGCAAAAAATGTTTAATTTCGAAGGGATTTTGTATAGGAGAGTACTGTTTGATATGCAACATACGCTTTTCCTTGCAAATTTTTGTTGTCTGTTCCCTCATGTTGCATCCGTTAGCTGCTCTGTGTTAGAGAATTAAATTTGCAAGGATGAATATTCTTGTTACTCTTTATCAACTTATTATAAACAGTCAAATACCCATTATTGAAGAAATGTTCAGTTATTGAGATTCATTAATTCTCCAATAGACCAAAAAAGAACAAGCATGAGAACTTGAATACAGACCCTCATACTTTGGTTGTTATGTTGATGGCACTAGGATATGATAAAACCCTTTGCATAATCAAAGATTATGTGTTGAATTCATGTGTTCCTTTCACATGAGCCTGCTTTGAGATTCTAAATCTTAACTCCAAACATCTTTAACACACTTTTACAGAGAACCTAGTTGGTAGAAGTGTTTTCCATATCATCTATGTAGATGGTCTTTTTGTCTTTTTCCTGATGGATACTTGAGTCTCTCCCTGAGTTGGATTCCAGATATGAAAATTTAGATGCATATCATTTGGTTTTCTTTCTTCTAGGCCAATCAAGTGTTGTTCATAGGACTTTTATATTTTTCTTAATATTTTTGGGGGGTTTGATAGAGCTTTGATGTTCTTCATTGATTGATCATTTATGTTAAAGGAGACTTCTCACTGATTCCTACCACTTTTTCATCTCAACAGTGTTCACCCAATTGATTTACCACGCAAAGGATTCCTTCTTTTGAAAGTAATTTTAGTGGTAAAAGGTTAGATGAAAGATAACATTTGCTTTCGTACAGTCTTTTTATTTTTCTTTTCTAAGTATAGTGATTCACCATGCAAAGCGATCCTTTTTAGATTTAGTTTCATCAAGTGCAGCCACATAAAAGCGATTCTATTATGTGTGATTGTTAATCCTCTATTTTTGTTTTTGGGCGGAAATTTGTCGTAATCACTTTGCGAAAGTGTTGGGATTCGGAAAAGATCCCGTTACAAGATAAGAGCCTCATCCCGAGCATCCTCCTTCGGTCAGCCTTATATGCACCTTTCCATTTTCGAGCAAAAATGGTCCAAAAAGAGGAATTCAGATTCCAGAGGGATATAACGGGATCGAGTGAGTGCCAATTACGAGTCACCATCATTTCGTCATCTGTTAGAGATGGACTCCATGTCTTGTTCTTGGTCTGGGTTCGTTTGGCCACGGCACCTCTATGCCAGCTTAAACAAAACGTTTCAATGATGGTGAGCCGATCATAGGCTGATTGTATGCTTAGCTGCACAATTCAAATTAAAAAAAAAAAGAAAAGAAATTCAACTAACTTGTGTATTGAATTTTTATTAAAAACATGGCTACAAGATTTTCACCTAGAGAATATAGGGCAAACGTCAATGATGTGTATAGTGGGTACTGTTGGGTTATCCCACATCGGTTTAGAGCCGATGGTGTGAAGGGGAGATTGTTGGGTTATCCTACATCGTCGGTGGTCGATCATGTTTGCTTTGAAACCAATTAAACCTCCGAGGCAAGGCCATCTATATAGTTTCTCATTTCTTGGAAAGTAGTGAATGCATCATGATGCATTGGGATACAAAGAAACCTTGACACAAGAATTAATAGCACTTCTTTCTACAACAAAGTTGTGCTCATTTCTTGGTCTTTGGGACCTGACTTGGTTTTAGCTTTTCTTCTTTTCCTTAAAATGTGAAATACCAACCAAGCTTTTTCTTCTTTTCCTTGCAATGTGAAATACCGGTGACTCCCAACCCATAAAGTTCCACACATCACAATGGTTATGATAGTAGTAAACCTATAAAACTTAATGGATAAAATCAAATATTCCTTACTTACTAAATTCAGTGTACAAATTCGTACAAAAAGCTTGCTTTAATTATCAACATACCGTACACGTACTTAGATACGTAGAAAATTGCAGAGCTAGCTGTGACACATTATTTGTACGACTACATGACGGAGCACGCATTTGGATTCTCATCACTAAAGATTTCGGGAGGATAAGTGTACTCCGTGTAATGTACAGGAGGCCAATATTCACTTCTCTTGGCTTCACTCTGGTTAACGTCTTCTCCTTTGCTTTCTTCCTTTGCTTCTTTAGTCTCTTCTTTCTTTTCTTCTTCCTTCTTCTCTTCTTCTTTCACTACTACAGAAGCTTGTTTTCTAGTTCTCTTGTACACGTACTCAACCAGTTTTGCTGGGTCGACCACACCCGTTACCACAACTTGATCGTTCGTCAGGTCCGTCGTCACCGTTTCCACCCCTGCAAAACATTCTTGTACATCAATAACTGGGACAGTCCCTTCCTCTCTCGAATTATTCTATAATTGATAAGCAAAGTACTGTACGGTTATTCAATGACAAGACTAAACCTTGAAGCTTTCGGAGTCGTTTCTTTAAGACTTGAGCACAGGCTTCACAGTGCATGTGTATCTTCAATACGACTGTGACGACAGCAGGAGGCTGTAAACAGACACAAGACAAAATAATTAAGAGGAGTTTTAAGGGGTTGGTTATGGTGAGATGGGGCTCCATCACCATGTTCTTGCGGTTACCTCTTCTTTTTTCTCTTCCTTCTGTTCTTTTTTCTCTTCCTCTTTCTTCTCCTCAGGGGGTTTGGGCAAAGGTGAAATTATCTCAGCCTTTCTGCCACTTTTCTTTTGTACCCTTTCACACACCTTTATGGGGTCTGCTGTCTTGCCTTTTACCACCACCTTCTGAGACTTGCAATCGGTCTTCACATCCTCCACTCCTGAAATTCAAACCAAATTAATGTTTTTTGCTGCTAATGCTAACAAGCTTAAACATTAAAAAAGGAAAAATCCAACAATAAACAGATAAAAAGAAATAATTAACTCAGTACACAGATAATCTCTCTCCTTTTAAGGCATACTCAGAGAAAGAAGGTAAGAAGAGAGTGATATTTTGATTGTTTATACTTTCTGGAGAGGCAAAAAAAAAAAAAAAGGAAAACAATCAATAATTAAGCAAGCATATGTATAACCTTGAAATCCTTTCAAGGCTCTTCCAACTTTGCGTGCACAACCTTCACAGTGCATGTCAACTTTGAGCACAATCTCAGGAGGCTCTTCTTCCTTCTTCTGTTCTTTATTCCCTTCTCCTTCCTTGCTTTCTTCTTTCTTCTCTTCCACATCTTTCTTTTCCTCTTCTTTCTGCTCCTATAAGAACCAACAAAATAAAAAGCAAGAAAATAACAGAAGACAAGCAGGTGCTCAAATGACAGTTCGTCAAAGAAGTGGAAATCTATTACTGGTATAAAATAACTGCAGATGGAACTCGCTAGGCTCAAAATTTCAGTCCGTATTGGTCTAGAAAGGAAAACTCTGCATAGATACTTACTTCACCCATGTATCTGTTGATTGCGAAGTGGCTGTATAAGATTCAACCAAAAAACTTGCTCTGCGGTTCGTTAAAAGAAGCAACAATGGCTCGTCTTTCCTTCTCTTATTGAAATGGCAGGAAATATATAGGAAGAGGGAGAAGCTGTAAATCTCGAACCCGCGTCCTCTCCTACGCCCCCTCTCCAACATTTTTACTGTAGCAATGAAAGGGTGCCGCGTGTCCTCATGGGTCCCACGCAACTGACGGCAACGTTAAAGTTTCCCTAACATGTCTAAAGTTAAAAAACTTAAATAAAATAAAACGAGTCGTCGTCTCCACTTTGACGAAGCAAAAGTCGACCTGCAAAAAACCTGAAAATATAAAAAACGAAATGGCAAAGCTTCACCTTAACTTTTCTAAACGAAAAATAAAACCTAAATAAAATATGGCTGAGTTGTCTTCTCCACTTTGAAGAAGCAAAAGTGGACCTGCAAAAAAACCTCTTAGTATAAAAAACGAAAGGGAAAGGGTTTACATCCTCTTCTCTAACAAGGGAGATTGTAGGAACAAGTTCTAGTTTTGTATCTTTTCAAAATCTCAAAACCCTAATTTTATTTTCTTCACATTTTTTTGAGTTCCTTTAACATGGGACTCGAAGTTGTAATTCCTGACTATAAATTGTGTCTTTTCAAAATCTCAAAACCCTAACCCTATTTTCTTCACATTTTTTAATTCTTTTAAGATGGGATTCGAAGTTGCAATTCCTGAATCTGAATATGTGTTCAATGTTCATGTCTTTCATTTTTGTATTTATCGGTTTTGTTATTGCTAACAAAAGACGAGTTGGTTTTTCTATTTTAAGTTTTTTTTTTTCATTTAAAAATATTCAAACAAGACGTTAGTGTTAGTTGACGTTATTGTCCAATTTGAAAGCAAATTGTGGGACATACGATGACACGTGGAGGCGAGATATTGGTGAAATAAAATTGTACGAGGGAAGGCGTATGAGAGGATGCGGGAGCGTAAATCTCTCGTTGGCCACGCCCCCTGCGCTCAGACCTTTTTAGCGGGGACCCATATAGTGCTGACGAGGATTTGATTAATGGTGACGAGACATGGGGACTCCAGCTGAGTCAGCATATCACATCTTATCTCAGAATGCCCTTCTGTAGCTTAGAATTGACTTGTGTGTCTGCCACTAATGTACCGTTACTGCTCCAAGCTTTACTTTTCTGGATAAGGACAAGATAGTCATTTAATCATCTGCAGCGCACAGACGTCCATGTGCGTCACTCAGTCATACTATATCACGGGTTGATCTGATGATTCTGATCCCTGGTCAAACAACTGCAACAAACACCGACAAGATTCCAAAGGCTTAAAATCGGATAATTTATAGAATTAACTCAAGATTAAAAGTAAACAGGACAATTGTGTTCCAAATAAGTTGTACTTGTATCTCATATACTTTTAGTAAAGTGATCTTGAAATTTAAAATTTTTTTAAGCGACCCTTTTTTGGATTGATGGACTATTTTTATAAATATCGGCAAAAAGTAACCCTTATACATAATTTTCCCAAAGTAAAAATGGAAAAAAGCTATCCTTTCTCAAATGTAATTGTATAGTAATAATTTGGGATGAATCTGTTACAATTTTAGACTGTTATTGGAATAAGATATTATCACGAGTAAGATATTATCACGTGAAGCATTTAGTGGCTAGTGTTTTTTTGAGTGGATTCACATAAAGCATTAACAATAAGGAAAAAAAATACCAACCTATGCAACACATATTCTAGTGTCATCATATCCCGTGCATGGGCACCGGCAAAGCAGTCACCGGAAAAATAATTCATCAATTTCTGAATATCTTACGTTACGAAGACATTGCAAGGTTGCATCACAGAAGATGTGAAGTTTAGAAGAAGGAAAAGTATTCAAATACTACGATGAACATGAAGAGGCATTTGAGACACGGGTGTGCATTATTGGCATTGGAAGGTCCCCACTGTCTGATACCGAGCTCTAGTGACCCCAAGTGTCGAAAACGCAACTAACGGTTGGGACATCAAACCATATCAGGATCTTCTGAAAGCAGGAAAAGGCCTGATGGGGAATCATGCGGGACCCCATGCAGTGAGAACCACTCAATGATGGACACGCGGGATGATAAACGTTATCGTATTTGGTCTCTAGTGAACAATCAAAAGACGCGTAAGAAAGAAGCGGTGGAGGCAAAAGGAGCGGCGGCTTAGTTTCTGTCTTCACCCAACCAAGTTGATCCCCAGAGAATCTCAAAATTACTTGAATTTACTAGGAGTGAAACGGGGGAAAGAAAAATAGTTCCGTCCGATTTTTTTTTTCTTTTTGTTGGGAGCATATGTGAATTTATTTTTTAATTATATTTTTGAAAATAATTAAAATTCAGTCAGCAATATTCTTGGTTTTAACTTTTAGAAATCTTTTATCAAAAGAATTAAATTTAGCAATATTTTATTATTACAAACCAACTCTTCCAAGAATGCCCTTATATCACTCGCTTAAACGACTTGTACTAGGGGTGGCAATCGGTCGAATACGGTACGGATCTGTTAAGATTCGAATCCGAACCGAAAAAAATTTATCGATATCCGAATTCAATCCGATATCCGATGGATCTTTAATACTTAAATCCGAATTCGAAATTCAATGAATATCCGAAATCCGATCCTAAATCCGAATTTGAAACCAAAATCCGAATTCGATTAGAAATCCGAATTCGAGCCTGTTTGAACCTGAAACTTGAAAAAGCAATTTTAACAATTAAAGTAAATTTAACTATAAATTTTAACACAAATCCTAGTGTCTAATGATCGAATGATGGTTTAACCCTTTTAACTTATGGTTGAACCATGGTTTGGGCTAAGTTTATATATACTATAAGTATGTTTTCGGTTCGGATACATGTATATCCGAATCCGAATCCAAAATTTTTCTGATCCGAAATTCGAGATCCGTATCCGAACCGTGGATCTAAATCCTATATTTGAATTCGGTAATTTCAGATTGCATTCGGTAGAAATCATTTTATTGATGAGTGAGTGGTATTAAAATTGACTTGTACAAGTGATGTGAGCGAGTGGTATAAGTGCATTCTTGGAAAAATTTGTTTGCAATAATAAAATGTCACTAAAATTTTAATTATTTTGATAAAGTTTTTTTAAAAGTTTAACATTACTAACTGAATTTTAATTATTTTTAGAAAAGTATGTGAAATTTAATTTCCCCTATTAACCGAAAGTCAACGTGATTTATTAATCTTTGGATGGTAATTGGATGGCTAGCAATTGATTTATTATCAAAAGAGGGAAAACAAATAATAAGGTTTTTGGTTGGGGAAAATTGACTTTTAGTGATACTTTATGAGAATAATTCATATTCAGTCACCAATTCTGTCGAAATTGACTTTTAGTGATGCTTTTTCAAAACAATTAGAAACAAGTGGTGATTTACTGTTAACGGACGAGAATGCCCTTTTAGAGTATTGAATGTTCATCATTCAGCTTAAAGACTTGTATATTGCATTTAAGGACTTGTAAATGAGTTCAAAATTCCATTTAGGACTCGTAAACCACTGCAAAAGAAATATATGGACTTGTAAACTACTGCAAAAGAAATATATGGACTTGTAAACCTCATTTAGGGACTTGTAAAACAAGTTTATGGACTTGTAAATTCCATTTAAAGAATTGTAACCCACTTGTAAATGCCATTCAGTGACTTGTAAACCCTGTAAGTAGACTTGTAAATCTCATTGACGGACTTGTAAACCAAATTTATGGACTTGTAAATTCCATTTACAGATTCATAACATTCAATTATAGACTTGTGTAATCCAATATAGAGACTTGTATTCCTGGTTAGTAGACTTGTAACTTCCATTTAGGGACTTGTAAATCCTTTTAGTAGACTTGTAAACCTTATTTAGTGACTTGTAAACCAAGTTTATGGACTTGTAAATTCCATTTAGGGACTTGTAAACCACTTGTAAATGCCATTTAGGAACTTGTAAACCCTATTAGTAGACTTGTAAACCTCATTTATGGACATGTAAACCAAGTTTATGGATTTGTAAATTCCATTTAAGGACTTGTAAACCACTTGCAAATGCCATTTAGGGACTTGCAAAATCTGTTAGTAAACTTGTAAACTTCATTTAGGGACTTGTAAACCAAGTTTATGGACTTGTAAATTCCATTTAGGAACTTGTAAACCACTTGTAAATACCATTTAAGGACTTGTAAACCCTGTTAGTAGACTTGTAAACCTCATTTACGGACATGTAAACCAAGTTTATGGATTTGTAAATTCCATTTAAGGACTTGTAGGTGGCGTTTGGCTCTGCTTCTGCTTATGGGTGAGCACTTACAAATAGATCTTTTGATTAAAGGGCTTATCCACAGCTATAAGTTATTGCTTATTTAAAAGATAATAGCGTTTGGTAAAACACCGTTGCTACTCTACTCTACTCTGCATTATCACAAAAAAAAAAAAAAACAGTTATTGCGCTACTCTGTCGACTATCCCATTCTTGTATATCAAGTGTTGGCTTTGGTCGTTGTTTATTGAAATCCATCCATGACACCATGCCATATCACACAAGCATCTGGGATCTGCATCTACCACATATTTCGAAAGTGTGAGAAATTCCTCATTTCACTCACACATCAAACACCGGAGATCACACTCTCTCTCTCAAACCTTTCTCTTAGGGCTTTTGCCACACAAAGACTCTCGCTTTGAGGGGCTCTAACGAAGGGCAGATGGACAGATTCCTGACAGGTGGTATGGGGTCTTTGCCCACGACGCCGACGGCGATAATGCCGATGAAGTTCATATAGGCAGATGCCATCACCTTTGGGGAGCTGGTCCAAAAGCTAACCGGGGCTGCAGAGGACGCCATAGAAAAGCTTCCAATAACACTTCTGGCGAGATTCTTGGAGAGATCCTCCAATACCGGAGACGTTGTCGGGCCTCAGCGATGGGCGTTCAAGCTTCAGGAGAGGAGACAGAACATGAGAAAGCTTGAAATCAAGCTGGGTCTCACTTCAATTCGACATTCAGGCGGAGGCGCGTATTCTCCAAAGAAAGCCTCACCTCACCTCGTCATCTCACCGATTCAAAGCCTAGTGACTCCGCTTGGCTCCAATCTATTATTCTCCAGCCAGTTCTCGAGATCAGAAAGCGAATCCCTGTTGTTGCTGGCGATTTCGGAGGAAGAGAAGGCAAGAGACAAAATACAGAGAGGTGGGAGAGAGAGGGAGCAATAAGGTCAAGAACTTGGGATCGAGCGGGATAACTAAAAAAATTACAAAATTGCCATCCAATAAGCGTTGGAAAAGCTATTATCATCAGCTTCTCCTTACGGTTCATCTTCCTCTACTCCTAATGGATAAGGAATTATCCGATTGCTGTTACCAAACAATTTTGTAGCTTAAAAAAGTGCTTTATTAAGTTATAAGCTAAAACAAGCACTTAATTAAGCAATCCCAAACACCACAGTAAACCACTTGTAAATGCCATTTAGGGACTTGCAAAATTTGTTAGTAGACTTGTAAACTTTATTTAGGGACTTGTAAACCAAGTTTATGGACTTGTAAATTCCATTTAGGGACTTGTAACCACTTGTAAATGCCATTTAGGGACTTGTAAACCCTATTAATGGACTTGTAAACCTCATTTACGAACATGTAAACCAAGTTTATGGATTTGTAAATTCCATTTAAGGACTTATAAACCACTTGTAAATTGCATTTATGGACTTATAAACCCTGTAAGTAGATTTGTAAACCTCATTTACGGACTTGTAAACCAAGCCTATGTTCATTCCTTATGTAATTTTCAAAATGATAAATTCTCTCTCTCTCTCTCTCTCTCTCTCTCTCTCTCTCTCTCTCTCTCTCTCTCTCTCTCTCTCTCTCTCTCTCTCCTCCTTGTGTAGGCTCTAAGTTTGATTTTTTCCTGTAACAAATTCCAGCTTTAAACCAAATTCGAATTCTAGATAATTGTTCAAATTTCGAATTTGAATTTTTATCTATAGGATACGATTGCTAAATAGGCTAGCCCGGCACGGCACGAGCATGATTAATCCGTGCTGTGTCAGCCCATCACGGGCACGCTTACAGTAGATAATAAAACTATAAATGTGTAATGTTATTAAAATACCCCATTTGAATAAAACAAATTTCTTCAAAATTTGAAGAAGATAACTATAAATGTGTAAGGCTATGAGATTAGTAATTTACTTTTTTTGTTAAGCTAAAATACACTTCATGAAAATGCATTATATTTTCACACTTTGTGATAATATTTTATAATAACTTTAGCTTTTGATTTAACAATTACAAACCACTTAACCATAAAAAGAAAAAAAAAGAGTTAAATCATTTTTATTTTTCAAGCGCTCGAGCCATGTATCTAGCTCTGTTTAGCGCTGGGTTTATTGGAAAAAGCAGTCTCTAATGCTTGATAAAGCTTGACTAGCTCTGTCAAGCCCTACAGCTAGCTTTGTCTAGCTTCGGTCTCGGTTTATGCAGCAATTAAGAGTGCATATCAATAAGGGCATTCTTGTCCGTCAACAGTAAATCGCCACTTGTTTCTAATTATTTTGAAAAAGTATCACTAAAAGTCAATTTCGATAGAGTTGGTGACTGAATATGAATTATTCTTATAAAGTATCACTAAAAAGCAATTTAGCCTTTTGGTTGTGGGTTATTATTATTATTATATTTTTTGTGTGTAATGTGGGAACCTACTAGGCAGGGCCTCAATTGGGTCCACCCTAGGAGTAAACCCATGGATGCATAAACCCACCCGCAAGGCCCATGTATTGCTTAAATTAGATAGCACCTAAAGGAGGATTTAAACCTAGGACGTCTTCGTCCCAAGGTTTTCTCCTTACCAACTAGGTAACCCTAGCGGATTAAATCAATGCACCGGAGTTTTCATACAAATTAGAAAATATGTTTGAAAAATATAGATCTAAGGCTCAAATGTGATCTTAAAATGCTTAATTCTTTGGGATTGGTTCTTGCATCAAAACTTATCGAAAAAGGATTTCATTATGAAGATCTTGATAAGATATTTATATGTGATTCATATGCATTGTAAATCAATATATAAATTAGAAGGTATTAAATTTTAAAAAATATTGAAAATCTGCGGAAGATATTAAGGAATAGGGATTTTTTTTCCCTTGGGTAAAAAACAACAAAAATACATTGAGTTATATTGCATCTGCTACTTATTTGCTTCTCTGTACACATGGCCAATGGATTAACATTGATGAGAGTGAGTGACTAATAGGACTAAACTTTAAGGAAGAAAGCCTCCCACTTTTTTAAATTTTAACGTACGAAGGCCTTTGCTACCTTGTGCCTGGGCATTTCAAGAGTGCAGTTAGAGACGGACTCCTCTAGCATAGCCTCGTTCATGAACATCAACGATGAGCAACAACCTTGGTGCGTAGCTAACATCATTGATGAAGCCAAATTGATCAGTTCCTCCTTCCTTTCTTTCTCAGTTACGCATGCTTATAGAGAGGCAAACACGGTGGCAGACCGTTTGGCCAACTTTGCCTTAGACGAATTTCCATGTGTTTGGGTAAAAAAAACCCCTCTTTCTTAAATCAGGCCCTGTACAAAAGACTTCATAGGGGTTGGACTTTGAGATCTGTAAATTTTATTCAATATAAATTTATTCTACTTTCCTACCCAAAAATAAAAAACCTTGTGCCTGGGCACAAATCAAAGGGGCTGGGTTAGTCCAACCCATGAGTGACACGGCCCGTTTGGCTTCCAAACGTGCGAGTGATAAGAGTATGGAAGGCGAGCTGCTTTCGTCGTTACGGAAAAGAGCGACTACACGGTCGATTTCTGTTTCCCTTTTCGGGCCGTGGAGTGTCGACCTTTCTAGGGTTAGGGTTTGTCCTTATTTGGATCTGATTTCTTCTTTCGGCTTTTTTTTTGGGTAGTACAGTAGTAGCTTTGGTGTTCTTTAAGCACTTATTGTGTCTAATGCCTCTATTTATGTTCTAGAGATTCGTTACGAGGTCTGGGCATTTTCGCCCTCCAGTCGTTGAAATCGATGATCATCAGCATTCCATGGATCCTTCCTCAGCTCAAATCACTCCTTCAGTAGAAGAAGATGAGTGGGGTATGATAACTTCTAAATTTCTGTTCCCAATCTTAGTACTCTTCTTTTACTGTTTTTTTTAAAGAGTTACTGTCATTGCTTGCAAGAAGTGCGATTTCGTCCGCTTACAAATTTTGCTAAGGCTAAATCCCATTTTTGATTTCTAAAATGCATGATTTACCGACCTTCTTCTTTCTCTCTATCGCACTCTTGAATGAATCACGATTTCGGTGGATGTTTGGGCTATTTTGGTTCTGACATTTCACTGCTTTGAATTATTAGTTTGTATACTTTCATTGAGATCATTGTGCTGTTCTTTTATTTTCCCAGTAAATGTTAGCCGTGCGAATACGATTGTCTAATCTAATTGTTAATTCCAGTTATTGAAAATTTATTTAGATTGTTGTTCTTTATTTTTCTGTTAATTATTGTGATTGTAATCAATTTAATGGAAGGGGATCGTAATTGGAAATGCTGACATTTGATGATATATAATTGTATTCAATATTATTATCACCATGACAGGGTCGAGAGACCTTAAGGACAAAATGCAAATAGATGTTGGATTTTGCATTTTCAAAAGTACAAAAATATTTGTTTCTCCCAGAGGAACATGATTGCTTGCAAAAATTTAGGCAGATAGGGGCAAAGCTTGCTGAAATTTGCTATTTATTGTTAGGCAGCCTTTTTAACTATGTTGTAAGACAGATTGTGTTCTAATATTGTATTCTAATAAGTTCTTAATTACATGTAATAAATATGGAAGAGATATAGAAGTTTCAAAATTTTTTATCAATTTACTATTTCAAAAGCACCCAAATATGTCAGTTTAGGTCTTTTGTTGTGGTTTCATTTATTTAACCTTAGGAGTGCATGTGCGAGTTTGTTTTTTCGATTTCTAGTGGCATTCTCTTCATTGAGCGGATGTGGTGTGGAAGGAAACATGCAGAGAGGGGACTAATGTTGCAGAAATCAAATAATTCTGAAAATAATTTTTTGAAATGGTCGTGGAACGAGAGTGCTTGTTACTTTTTTGAAGCCTGAATTCTATTTTTTGGTAAACCAAGCTACGACTTGTAGGGAGAAATTTGTTTGGTAGACTGGTGGGGTTAATGTTGTGTCAGAAAGAAGTGACGTCAGTGGATCATGTTCTACATAATTGATCTTTTGTGTGAAAGGTTTGGTCTAATTTCATTTATAGGACAGTTATGGTTGGACCCCTCCTATAGAACTTAATATTGCTTTAAGCTGTTGGAAAGTTTAGAAAGAAGAGGCAGATTCCAGATAGTTTCGAACAGTTATGCCCTGGCTTTTTGTTGAGTTGTTTGTGAGGAAAGGAAGAGGTTCATAATTTAAGGGAAGACTTGGACTGAGGCTTTCAGCATTCTGAGATTTATCTTCGATTGGCTACCAGTGTTGAAACAATTTGCAGGTACGTTTTCTGAGGGTGTCAAGTGCCTTCTACATTATGACTGAACTCGGGTATGTTCTTTGAGGGTGGCACTTCTTTTAAAGATTGTTTATTATCCCTTTTACCTGATGCTATGAATTGTGGGAGTCATTTGAGGGGGTGTAAGTGCTGAATTGCCAAAGGATGAGGTTGGGATTAAGGTGGTGGGATGTTGCTATTGCTAGCGGGTGTGGGGTTGTTAGGGTATGAATGTTGGGAAAAGTGTATGTCTAGGTTCGGAGTCAATTATTGAAGAGGCTGTTAACTGTAAGGGGGAGCAGATTCCAATTTATGTAGTGTTAGAGGGTTTTAAAAATAGGTTAGGGGAGGGTGCTGATGGTGTACAATGAAGGTGCTGTGTTGGAATATTCGTGGTATAGGGGGTGGGTGGAAAAGAGATGTGCGATCAAGGATTTATGTAGCAGATGGTGCAGCTTGAGTCGGTGGATTTAAACATGATCAGGAAGTTGTGGGGGCATTGAAGGGATTGAGTGGCTTTCTTACTGTTTTCGTTATATTTGGGTGTATTTAAGTATTGTGGGACTCTCTGTCTCTGTGTGGGGAGTAAGTTTAGGTTGGAGGGTTTTCTGTGAATGTGCAGTTCATTCCCATCTTAACTGCAGCAGCTCTTGCCTTGTGTAACAATTTCATCTTGGCAGCACAAATAAAGATCACGTATACTAATGCCTTTTTCGATTCCATGTTTGATAATTTTTTTTTAGGTTTTTATGCAATTTTTCAATGTAATTGACCTTTTTTTTGTCATGGGTCAATTACACATAAAGTGAGGATATTGATGAGCATGTTGTATATAGAATTGGAGCTTAATGGCTGAAGTCAAGAGGTACTCCTGGAACTTTATCTGATTGACATGCTTTAATTAAACCAAATTTTATTTTCTAGGATGGGCGTTAGGCTTGCTCATGCTGTGATATATGAATCAGGATGCTGGATAACAAAGAATTAACATATCCTTGCGTTTAATGATGTTGATAAGGATGGTGAGAGAAAGAATATTTGGAAAGATAATGCTGAAATAAACATGTTTGCCTGTCTCACTATTGCCCAAATAGGAAATAATATAAAGTTAAAATGGTTTAGGCATGCAAAACAATGACCTTAGGAGGTAGCTATGAGAAGGTGTTAAGAGTACCTATTGAAGGATCTAAGATGGCAAGGAGAAGACCAAAAAGAACCTGAATGGAGTAAGCGAAAAAAGGTTTTGTATAGGCATAATCTATTTGAAGAAATAGTGTTTGACAAATCAGGAGGGAGGAATAGGATCATGTTATTATGTTGCTAAATAATTAAATTGGAATGGAAGAAAAGGATTCATATTGCCAAACTTGAATTGTTAGCAGAATGGATATTTATCAACATAAAATATCTTGGCTTGGTATGTGGTCCTGTATTACATGTGTGGACTGCTGTTACTCTCCTAAGTAGTAACACATCCATTGAAAGAAGTATTGTTTGCTCAAGTGTTCATGTGGTGCATCATATTTACCCTCCTAATATTACCATTGGGCCTAACGTTTTGTTTTAGATAATGATGGGTTTGTGATCCCAAGCTTGACGGTTGGGGACTTGGATCAAAGTGGGCCTGATGTCTCGGAGGCAAAGGATTTGAAACCTCTTCCTCCCAAGGTTAGCTTTGAGAGTTTGTTCTTTATTTATTTTTACTTTTGAATGGTCTCGTAGAATATTTTGATTAAAGATAGGATCTTTGGTTTTTTGGTACTTGCAGTTTCTTCTTTCATTAACAGATGCCAATGGAAATGCATGTTTCTGGTCTTTGCTAGGCTAAAAAGGAAGAGGAAAAGATATACTTGGGACCACATGGGGCCCCTCCGCTAGCAAAGCAGCAGGAGCTGAACGCAGCGGGCCATAGACAAAGGTTCAGGCATAAACTGAATGAAGCGGACAAGAAATTCTATAGGTCTGGACGGGACAATAAGTTGGAGAATACGCGAGAGCTCATAGGCAACAAGAGATTGAGTGCCAGCAAGTAGAACAATTCGCAAGAGTTTGGCTTTTCCCACGTCAGTATTAGTTTCGGCTTTGTGGGTAGTATTGTCAGTAAGTTAAGTGTATTCTGGTATCTTATATATTATATAAATTGAGAAGACTTTGTTTTGGCTGGGAGAGAATTTGGATACCTATCGCCTGTTAAGGCGTGACATTTAAGACCTTTGACTAATAAGTTCATATCTTCCTGGGTGTTCAGGAATTTATATGTTTTACTTGTTGGGTTGATTTCCCGGGGTAGATGAAGAGGGTTACTACTTGGCTAAGATAAATCCGAATCCAAGTGGTTTCTCATTGAAGGTCCAAAATCACTTGCTCGTTTGGATCAATTTTCAATTGATGTGTCCTTGTGGATGAACCAAACCCCTCACGTTGGAGGGGCTTAACTTTTTTTTGGGTAGAAAAAAGGAACTTTATTCAAAATTAGTCAAGTTACATCCCTGTTGTACATTATCCCACGAGCATCATTATGCAACCCATAATTCAAACAAGGTGGGGCCTTATGCCGCCACATACAAGAGTACTTATCAAGACTAAAATTTGCTAGTGTATGGAGGGGTTAGCTTAACGTGGGGACAAACATGAAGCCTGTTTAATTATTGAGGCCTAAGAGAAGATGCTAGAAGCATACATGGTCTCCACCAGAAAAAAAAAAAAAAAAAAAGAAGCATACATGGTGCCTTTTTGGCCTTGTAAAAAACATTAGGCTCAGCTGTTATGCCTTTAAAAAAACACTAGGCTTAGCTTTTTTTTTTTTTTTTTTTAAGTGAAACCATTAGGCTTAGTTGTTATGTTGTCACTGTCATAGATGGCATTCATTGTATGACAGGGACGTTGATCACAAAGCAACTGTTAAGATAATGAAGGGGGTGATAATGCAAGGTGGGTGTCCTAGGATGATATACTTTTTGCTTTTTCCTCCACCCCTTCGTTCGTTTTGACAGATTATATTATATTATGTAGGTTATTTGACGTTTACAGGGTTTTTCTTTTCTTTTAACAAGAATAATGAATTTACATGAGTGCAGGAGAAAAGCGCATGGGATATCAAATTGGCGTGTTAAGATGCCAGTGGGGTGCACAGACATGAGATAACAGAAGGGGAGTTATTGGTTCGGGTTAAATAGTTAAAAAATAAAAAATAAAAAAGAGGTGGCTCTTCTCTTGTAGGAGATCAATTATTTAACATGAGTTATTAAGATGGAAAAATTAGCTAAAAGTATGAGGGATTTATGTCATTCAGTATTTGTAACTGATATTATTTTAGAAGTGAATGTAATGCTAGAATCTGTTGCCTTCGTAGATTTTAAGGAAACTTGCGTGATGATGATTCTATTTCACTTTTAAGAACAACAAACCTTTTTTTGATAATGATAAGAACAACAAACTTGTTTATGCTCTTTTTGGAAGTTTGTATCTATTGCTTCAGTGGAGTCGGCATTTCGTGAAGCGTTTTGTTTATGATGACTATATTAACCCAAAAATTTAGTACGGAAGCATAAGCCAGGAATCACATGTGGCCCAGAGAGATGGTGCCAATACACGCCAAAAACAAAAGCTTCTGCGAAAAAAAAACGCCAGTAAGCGTACTGTTGAACTCTCATACCATGGAATAAGTGTCTTCTTGTTGGTTGGTCTTCTTCCCTCTTCCCTAGTTTTGGACTTCGTCCTCTCTGCTTGCTTGCTATCTTCATGCTCCTCCGATTCCTTCGTCTTCTACACTTCTTGACATCTAAATTATGAAGCACGAGAGTTTGCCCATCCCTTCTCTTTGGTGTACCGACAACTCGCGTGAATTTCAGTAAGAGAGAGATAGAGAGATGATAATGGGCCGAGGTGTAAGGGTAATCGAAAAGTTTAGATTTAGTCGGTCAATTCTTAAAAATTGAGAATTAGTGATACTTTATTCAAATAATTAGGATTCAGTGTCATTTTATTATTCATAAAGAATTTCTTCCAAAAATACCCTCAAAAAGACTTGCAAACCCGTTTGTATGTTATCAAATGAAAAGGTTTTCATTGTTGGAATAAAGTCTCTATGAACAGTAAAATGACACTGCATCTCAATTATTTGAACAAAGTATTATTATTTCTCAAATTTCAAGAATTAGCTGACTGAATCCGAATTATGTTTAAAAAAATAACACTAGAAATTAATTTCCCCGTTTTCAAAGAGTATCTTCTAGTCAAGAAGAGTTGAGACATTGTTCTCCCTCTTTTTCATCCGAGCCACATGGTAACATATGTAAAATAAGTGTCATGTTTGTCAAATCAGTTCCTGTAGAGCCTCTATTTACTGTTTATAATAGAGCCTCTACAGGAACATCCATCCCACTTAAAGCTCCATTTTGTTAAACCACTTAAAGCTCTATTCTGTCCCACTTTAAGTGGTTTAAGTGGGATAGATGTCATCATCTTGTACAGGCTCTATTCCAGACTGCAGATAGAGCCTCGCTCTATAGGAACCGGTCTACATGTTTGGTACCCCAGTCTTGGTTTGTGTTGATCGTATCAAAAGCCCATTCACTACTTTTCCATGGATTTGGAGTCTTGTGATGAGTCATCAGCCTGTATCTTTTCCATCGTATTATGGTTTGTTGTATCTGGATTTCAGATCTTGAACTCCTCAACAACGGCAGCGGAAAACCATCTATTACTACACCCAGCGGAAATGCTTGAAAGGCAGGGCTGGCCTGGACTTGTGTGGGGTGCACCATCTATTACTACACCCAGCGGAAAACCAATGTATCCCTACTAAAATTGACTACCACATTGATTCTTGATAAATTAACAGGACCGTGAGTTAGGTAGATCAATTGACATAGCACATGAGTCGTCGATCCATTAATAAAATGACGTCGTGATGATCAAATCTATATATATTAAGCGAAGCGGGGGTGGCGCTTGACGTTTCACCCTTGGGTTGCTTCGGAGGCTTGGGATAGCCTCGCATGCTTTGGTGTGTCCGAGCCTCGCAAAAAAAAAAAAAAAAAAAAAGAGGCTCCGTTTTCCCAAGCCTCTCTTTTCTGCGAATAAAAAAGAAAAAAAGACAAATGAAGGCTTTGTTCTTCTCCCTGAACCGTCCCTCCCTGCCTTCTCTCTCTATCACTCATCGGCAACCTAGAGCCTGAAAAATTTCCTTTCTTGCAAACCACACTCTTTTCTGTCATTCTCTTTGGTTTGGGATTCTAGAATTTCCTTTCCTGCCGACCACACTCTTTGGTTTGAGTGATGGCTTTGAAATGTTTGAAGCCTAAGAGGTCGATTTCTCTCAAGCTCGATATTCTCGCTGTCTCGGAAGAATTTCAATACCCTCTTTCTGAAGAACCCATGAAGGGTCCCGTTACCTTGGCTAATGGGCAGGTTAGGCTTAGGTCTCTCTAAGAAATATTTTTTTAGTGAGACGGTTTCAGGGTTATCGATTTTTCGGGTTTTGATCGGGGTTGCCTGTTTTTGTGGAATTTTTGTTTTTGTCTTGGAAGTATCTAAGAGACAGAGATAGCTATTTTCTACCGATATCATCCGACCCTTGAATCCGCTTCTTAGGTTAAAATTTTTTTTTTTTTGTTTTTTGTTTTTTGTTTTTATATCTTTCTCATCCCAAAATCCTTAGCCCCACTTTGATCTCTTGTAGGTTAGTAGTATTAGAGTTTCATCCAGTCATTGTAAAACCGCTTCGGTTTCCATCAAGGAAACGATTGAAGGTTATTGAACTTCTTTTCTGGCGTCGTCACTGGTGAAGATTCGTGAGGTTCTCTTTCGGCGAGGTCTGAAGGTTTTGCTCTTTCATTTGTTTTTTTGTTTTTAATTTATTTAACAAAAAAATTTACCCATGGCAAACTGACGCCGACATCAAGCCGGACTTTGCAGCAATATTCAAAGAGTTTTTTTAATGATTCAATGATTTAATGTAGCAAATGGTTTTTTTGAACCGAACGTGTAAGGATAATATCTAGAATAATAGTTGATAGACTTAGACCTCTCATGACAAAGATGATTTCCCCTCATCAAGCTGCTTTCGTCCCAGGGAGGGTTATTCAAGAAAACATGATGGCTGCCCATGAGCTTTACCATACCATCAGAAACAAGAAAACCAGTGCTAAGCAAGGTCTGTTTGCTGCCAAACTAGACCTAACCAAAGCTTACAATAGACTTGATTGGGACTTTGTGGAACACACTCTTTTTGCCTTTGGGTTCAATCAAAAAGTTGTGAAGCTAATTATGCTGTGCATTAAGTCTGTGTCGTATAGCATTCTTGTCAATGGTAAGCCCTGTGGTGTCATCACCCCTTCTAGGGGGTTAAGACAAGGAGACCCCCTCTCTCCCTTCATTTTCATATTAACTCAACAAGTGTTGTCGGAAGCTCTGATCAAAGCTGAACAGGATAGTATCATCCATGGAATTAAAGCTAGTAACTTGGCTGATCCGATTAGCCATTTACTCTATGCGGATTACCTTATCCTGTTTGGCAGAGCTACGGAAAGAAATGTGGAGGCTTTTATGCAGATCACTAACATTTTTTGTGAGTTGGCAGGGCATAAACTAAATGTTGAGAAATCTGAGGTGTTCCTCAGCCCTAGTATGAAGGGACAAAAAAAAAGGCTCTATAGCTAGAATCTTTGGCATCAAACCTTCTAACCATCCTGGTAAGTACCTTGGGATTCCGCTTTACTCTTCCAACCCCAAAGCTACCAACTTCAAGGAGCTGTTGGAAAAAATCAACAGTGTAGACTCAAGGGGTGGAAAGCCAAACTTCTTTCACAAGTTGGGCGCACTACAATGATTAATGCTGTGCTCCTAAGCACGGCTCAGTATCATATGGCAAGTTGCCTGCTCCCAGCGAAAGTGACTGACTCCATCGATAAAGAAGCAAGGAAATTTTTCTGGCACAAGCCACTCAAAGACAGGACTTTGCACACACTTTGCTGGGAAAAATTATGTTTGTCCAAGAGAAGCGGGGGTTTGAACATCAGAGAAAGTAGAAATTTCAACATGGCAATGCTTGGAAAGATGGCTTGGATGCTGGAAAGGGGGGAGGATAAATTATGGACAAGAGTCATGAGAGATAAATATTTTCCAACAATAGAATTCCACTATGCTTCGACAAGGAGTGCCTCATGGCTGTGGAAACACCTCTGCAGAACTAGAAAGAGTCTAAGGTTAGGTAAACAGTGGTGCATTGCTAACGGGGAATCAATCCTTTTGCAAGACACAAGCTGGTTGAAATGGATCGGAGATCAGCAGTATCAGATTCCTCAAGAGTGGGTTGGAAGAAGAGTTTCGGAACTTATCAATCAAAATGAGCGAACATGGAACATACAGCAAATTAGGCAAATCTGGCCTGAACCCCAAGCTCAGCAGATCATGCAAATCCCATTAAGTAAGTATACCGACAGTGATAAATTGATTTGGGCAGACACAGCTTCAGATAACTTCTCAGTTAAATCTCTATATAGAAGGTTATCTTCAGGAGCTAACATTGATGCAGGTGATAAAAGATGGCTCGATCTATGGCAAACCCCATGCGCCCAGAATATTAAATTTTTGCTATGGAAGATCATTCATAATGAAAATGCTACTAATGATATTCTTCATGAACGTTTGGGAGCTCCCATTGAGTAGTGTGTTCTTTGTGAGCAGGAACAGGAATCATCATTCCATTTATTTTTCAAATGTCACTTCACCAGGGCACTGTGGTTTGGCTGCATGGGAAGGCGCCTACCAGACCATGCAGTAATCCAAGATTGCAAGGACTGGACTTTCAACCATATTCTTAAATGGGATCGAAGTGCTGCTGGGGAAAATTTAAAGAGAAGAACCGCTTGGGCAAACATTTGCTGGATCGTGTGGAAAACCAGGAACAACGTCATTTTTGAGAGCATTCCCCCCACTTTATCTAATGCATCTTCTCAATTCTTTGCATTACAGGAAGACTCCGATAAGATCATACAAGGAAGAAGGCAAAAGGAAAACAATGTTGCAAGAGAAGAATTCATTAGATGGACTAGACCAGTTGAGGGATGGACAAAGGTGAACGTGGACGGAGCGGCGAGAGGATCACCTGGAGAAGCGGCAATTGGGATAGCTATTAGAGATACGAATGGGACCATGGTGGGAGCAATGGCTTATCGAAATTGGCATTACGAACGCAATAATGGCAGAGGCGCAGGCGATGCTCAAAGGACTGAAGTGTGCACTTGCTCTCAACTGCTCAATGATCATTGTTGAAAGTGACTCTCAGACGATGGTGGACTGCATCAGATCTAGGAAGACCAGCATGTGGAAAATTGGTTATATTGTAGAGGAAATACTCCATCTTTCTTCCCTTTTTCTCAATATCAAATTCCTAAAAGTGTTCAGGGAGGCCAACTGTCTAGTGGACTCCCTGGCAATTTTTGCTCTTGATTCTTACTCGTGTTGGTAGGTAGGATCATTCCCAGATGTAATTTCCAAAGCTGCTGGTGTGACATCCTGGCTGTCTGAGTGAGCGGCTGTGATGTGGGTGGATGAGAGACCTGAGCGAGCTACCACAGTGGCGAGCTACCAGGCGAGGATGTGCATATGGTTGGGAATCCCACAACGCTCGAGGATGCTATAAGTAGTCTTAAGACCCCCAAATTAGCAAGAGGCCTTTTAAGGAGCAACACGGGACTAAATCCCCTGGGAACCCTAAAGTTAAACGTGCTTGGGTGGGAGCACTGCTAGGATGGGTGACCCCTGGGAAGTTTTTTCGTGTTGTCCTTGAGAAAAAATCCGTGCGAGCCCGTGGGCCCAGAGCGGACAATATCTTGCTGGTTATGGGTCTAGGGCGTTACAAATGGTATCAGAGACTGCCCCGACCGGAAGGTGTGGGGGTTCGGCCCAACGCGAGGACGCGTTGTCCCATGGAGGGGAGTATGTGACATCCTGGCTGTCTGAGTGGGTGGCTGTGATGTGGGCGGGGTGAGAGACCTGAGCGAGCTACCACAGTGGCGAGCTACCAGGCGAGGATGTGCATATGGTTGGGAATCCAACAACGCTCGGGGATGCTATAAGTAGTCTTAAGACCCCCAAATTAGCAAGAGGCCTTTTAAGGAGCAACATGAGACTAAATCCCCTGGGAACCCTAAAGTTAAGCGTGCTCGAGTGGGAGCACTGCTAGGATGGGTGACCCCTGGGAAGTTTTCTCGTTTTGTCCTTGAGAACAAATCCGTGAGGGCCCGTGGGCCCAGAGCGGACAATATCTTGCTGGTTATGGGTCTAGGGCGTTACAAAATGTGACATTCTGGCTGCCTAAGTGGGCGGCTGTGTTGTGGGCGGGGTGAGAGACCTGGGCGAGCTACCATAGTGGCAAGCTACCAGGTGAGGATGTGCATATGGTTGGGATCCTATAACGCTCGGGGATGTTATAAGTAGTCTTAAGACCCCAAACTAAGCAAAAGGCCTTTTAAGGAGCAACACGAGACTAAATCCCCTGGGAACTGTAGACACCTGATTTTTGCACCCCTAAAATGGCAAAAAATGAAAAGTTAAACTTTTAGTCAAACCTTGAGGGGGTCAAAAATTGACTTTTTGATTCAAGTAAATTTGGCCATCAAACTTCATATCATTGGAAAGAGCATTTCGACACGGTTCCAACGCAACTGAATTTGCTGGAATCGGAGTCCAGGTGAGAAAAATATGGCCCGGTCAAACTTCCAGAAAGCAAAAAGTTGACTTTTTGCTCGACCCCAATTCAGCTACCAAACTTGACCCCAGTGGACAGGTGGTTCCGAGCTGATTCCAACGACACTAAGTTTGTTGAAATCGGACACCGGATGAAGAAGTTATGAGCAGTTGAAGTTTCAGAAAAACTGCCCATGTGGCAAAAAAAGCAGCAAAAGGGGACTAAACCAATAAAATAAAGAAGATAAAAGTGTTTAATAATATTTTAATAAAGGAATCTCGTTTATATAATAAAATAATCATAAAATCGAATGTAAATCTTGCAAAAAACCAAATTGAATAAAGGTTTGAAATCCACACATTTTTAAAACGTGCGGGACCGTATTTACATTACGGGCAGGGCATGCCCATATTTAAAGTACGGGCACGCTTCTAGAAGGAGAACACGCGTCGCTGTACGGCGGGACACGCATCCCGTACGGCCGAATCTGCGATAATTGCAAATATTCGTTTTTCGCCCGTAATTGAATTACGGGCAAGGCACGCCCGTACTTGAAGTACGGGCAAGGCATGCCCGTACTTCAAATACGGGCACGGGATTTTTGCCTATAAATAGAGAGGCCACCCCCGTTCATTTAAACAAGTCCTCTCTCCCTGGCCATGACCCTCTCCCTCTTAGAGCTCCCCACGACCAAATGCTGTTCAACCACCATCACCCTTAACCTAAACCTATTTTAATTCCCAAATTACCCCTACATTTCTAAACTACTTCAAAGCCATGCCCATATTCTCTTTAGTTTGGTCTTAAAAACCATCCACCTTAGTCAAGCCCTTCCCAATTCATCCTAGCAAACCTTGGAGGACGCGGAAGCGCTGCCGAATTTGCCGGAGGAATCACCATTATTGAGTAGTCATATTGTGAGTATATCCCCTTTTCCTAATGTGATTATCATTTTTAATGTCCTTTTTTAAGCTTCTTTTGGATATTTTGATTTTAGTGCTACTAATCAATTTGCTGTTTTCTAAGTTATGGAAAGTTAAAATAAAGAAGGAAGTTATATGAAAATAAAAGAGAGATTGGTGGGAAGAGAAAGGCTTAAAAGGACTCTTGAATAAGCTAATCAAAGCCTTTTTATGCCTGGATGAAGAAGAAGTTTTAGATCATCTTTTGCTGCTAAAATCACCCCTGTAACTACCCCCTACTCCCCCCTGAAATTGGCCATGGGCAGCTAATGAAGAGCTGGTTTTCCAGCAAAGACATCAATGAAGGAAGAAATGGCCATTTAGGCCAAATGGGGAACATGAAACATTTTGAATGACCTGAGATCGTTACTGAAGTCACCAGAGTACCTGAGAAAGCCGCCAGAATGATCCCAGAAAGAATCGGCAGCAAACATGCAAGTTGAGTCGTGCCCGTAAACTCAGGCCGGTCCAGCCTGGACCGTGTCTGATTCACGGGCGAAGGGGACCGGAATCCATTCACGGTCAGGCTGGACCGTATAGCAAACACGGGCGAAATGTGAAATAATGTAAAATTTGTCATTTCTTGGTTCGGTTGGACCTGATCCGGTCTAAGCCGGCTTGAACCATCCTTTTAAAAACATTTGGGCTACCTTAAGCCCATTTTTGACTTTGGGCCTAGATAGGCCCACCAAGATTCCCTTGGGCCCACTTGTGGGGCCCACTTCTGACTGGCCCAAACCCGGCCCGTTTTCAATAAAGCGGGCCCAGGCCACTAGACTCTTGGCTAATGGGCCCGTTCCAAGCCCACTAAGCCCAAATAAGTTGTAAATAAATAAAATAACCAAATGGGTTACCCAATAACCCAACTGGGCCCAAGGCCCAACCATGGCAACCCACGGGTCTTCCTACTGGACCCGGATCCGACCCACTTTACTTAAATAATAAAAAGATAAAATCAAATAAAAAGGGACCCACACCTTCAGAGGGCCCCGCCAGACTCAACAAGACAGCATGCTGGTCTAGGAAAAGGGTGAATTTGACTCAAGAACCAGGGAGACCCGAGGGACCCGTCAAACCGATGGGGCGGACCGGGGTGTCTTTAGGACTTCCCCGGACGTAACCGAGGACTTAGCTAGATCTCTAATAAGCCGCAGACCAGACTTAGACTCGATTAGGGCAAAACCGTGTCTGCCTGCACTCTCAGGCAGTGGCGACTCCGAATGTCCCGAGGCACGCACCAAAGGTGCGCCCGGTGTGCGATCTAGGATCCGGTTTTAGGCGCGCACAGGAACCCTAAAGTTAAGCGTGCTCGGGTGGGAGCACTGCTAGGATGGGTGACCCCTGGGAAGTTTTCTCGTGTTATCCTTAAAAACAAATCTGTGAGGGCCTGTGGGCTTAGAGCGGACAATATCTTGCTGGTTATGGGTCTGGGGCGTTACAAATGGTATCAGAGCCTGCCCCGACCGGAAAGTGTGGGGGTTCGGCCCAACGCGAGGACGCGTTGTCCCATGGAGGGGAGTATGTGACATCCTGGCTGCCTAAGTGGGCGGCTGTGTTGTAGGCGGGGTGAGAGACCTGGGCGAGCTACCACAGTGGCGAGCTACCAGGCGAGGATGTGCATATGGTTGGGATCCCACAACGCTCGGGGATGCTATAAGTAGTCTTAAGACCCCCAACTAAGCAAGAGGCATTTTAAGGAGCAACACGAGACTAAATCCCCTTGGAACCCTAAAGTTAAGCGTGCTCGGGTGGGAGCACTGCTAGGATGGGTGACCCCTGGGAAGTTTTCTCGTGTTATCCTTAAGAACAAATTCGTGAGGGCCTGTGGGCCCAGAGCGGACAATATCTTGCTGGTTATAGGTCTGGGGTGTTACAGCTGGGGAAGACTTCATCGGTCGCACCCACAACAGAATTGTTCCAGACTAACTAGTAATGAAATAGTACGTTGTTTATAAAAAAAAAGAACGTGTAAGGAACACTGTTTCGCATTAATGGTTTTTTTAATTTATTCACGTTTTTTTGGGTCAAAAGTTCGTCGTTCAATGGGTCCGTCTACCAAGAATTAAATGCACCGAATGCATTTAATGTTTTCTTCAGTCGGATGTGGCATCACCTTTTTTTTTATACTTTTTTAGCCGGACGTGGTTTTTTTAATGCTTTTTTGAGCTTGACGTTTTTTGTAATGCCTTTTTAATGGGTTTGTCATTAAATGGTTTTTTTTAATGCTTTTTGTTTTTTCGTTTTCTTCTTTTTTTGTTGTTATCCTCATTTTAGCATTTAATGAAATTTTGCGGACGCGAAAGTATATTTTTTCCGCTTCTTTATCATCAATTTTTTGTTTTTCCCTTTTCTTTCTTTTTTTTTGTTGTTGTTGTTGTTACCCTCATTTCTGCTTCATCTGCCGACCAAAAAATCGAATTCCTTACCAATGAAGCTTTTACTTGCAGAAAGAGGAAGACGTGGCTGACAAATTTTCAATTGTTACAATGCCACGTGTTTTGTCAAAGACTTGGAATTGATACGCCGACCGTTTTCTTGCGGAGGAAGAAGCACCGCCTTAGAAGACCATTGATTATTTGTTAAGCCTATTGTAGAAGCTGAAGCATGAACTTACTTCTCCACTGATCAGAAAAGAATGAAGCTCCGATTTTTCTATTTTGCTGTATTAAACTCAACTATTATAGCGGTTGATCTTAGAAGAAGGGTCTGTCTTGAGTAGAAGCTGGACGTTCAAGTGATTTGTGGAGTAACTAGAGAAGCAGAAAGCTCGGATTGATAAAGTCAGTTCCGTTTTGCTTTGTATTAGAGGTGCTAAAGCAGTCACTAAGCTTCTGCTATTTGCTTATTTTCGGAAAGAGTATTAGAGGTGTTAAACTACTGCATCTGTAATTTCGAAATACGAATATGTATCTTCGTTCTGTAATTGGAATAAATGGTTATTTCTCCAAAGAGTATCAGAGGTGCCAAGCTTCTCCTATATGGCTATTTTTCTATAATCTACCCATTTATTGGCAAAGTGCTCGATGGTTATTATTCTCCTATTTGGTTATTTTTCTAGATGGAAAGCGAACTTATTGAAAAAGTAACTCGGTCTATTTAATATGGAGAAACTGTCGCAGTATGGAGAAACTAGCAGTGGACTTCTCCTATTTGTTTATTTCTCCTACTGAATACCTACATAGCAAGCCATCGATGAGAAAAAGTGACTAAATTTATTCAATGTTGTATGACAATATCTACCAACATTTATGCCATCTAGATGGGAATGTTTAGAAGAATATCTACGATGACAGGTAACGATTAAAAATCAAAGTCTTTCTTAACGCTTCTTTTACAAAGAAGCAGACATGGTACTGCATTTACTTTAGTCGTGTGTGCTTTTCCACTCTTTTATATTCTTTTATCCTTCTTTCAAAAACAAAAAAAAATGTGATATTGCATTTATTTATTATTGTTATTTTTTCTTATCATTGTTGATTTTCTATTTATTATTATTTTTGTCATAATAGTTACTTCTGCCTTTGTTACTAATGTCATCATTGTTATCATTTTTATTTTTGTCTTTGTAATTGCTGTTACTTTGCTTCTACTATATTGGTTGCAGTTCTAACCTATGTTTTTTCAACTTATGCATTAGCTATTTTTCCTGATTGAAAATAATGCTCATCTTCTTAGCTTTATGTCAATAGCATATTGCATCTCCTTTTCTTACTGTTGGTATTGTTACTATTGTTGTTATTGTCATTTTATTTTTCTTGTTATCGGTTTTGTTTCCACTATTGTTTTTGCTTCTCTTATTATTATAATAATCATTATTGCTATATGCATCTTCATTTTTATTGTTATTGTCAATATTAGTATTGTTATTTTTTGTTCTTCTTATCCCTGTTTGCATTATTATTGTTGCCTCCATTAAGTTTAGCATTATGGAAATTCATCCTTTTTCTCATATTCATTTTTTGGGTGATGACACTTCTCTAGGAGTTATAACTGTAAAATGGTAAATTCTAGATTGAAATTTCTTTTTATATTTTCAGATTAATAGTGAAAATCGTGTGTCATGCTTCATGTTCTTTGTGACTTCAAATTTTTCATCATATCTTTCTCAACATCAATTCAAATGTTGGACATTAAATTATTTTATATTTACATTCATTGAAACATTTCAACATCATTTACTTTCTTCTTTGAATAGTTTTAAGTAATACATAAATAAATCTTAATTCTATTATTATAGACACATACAGGTGCATAATAGATATGATTTACCTTCCTTAATCATTATTGCAAAATAAGTGTTATATTTTTCTTATCATTGTTGATTTTCTATTTGTTATTATTTTTGTCATAATAGTTACTTCTACCTTTGTTACTATTGTCATTATTATTATTGTTCTTTTTTGTTATTATTGTTATCATTGTTATTTTTGTGTTCGCTATTTTTGTCTTCGTTATTATTTGTGCCTTCATTATTATCAATATTTTTGTCTTCGTAATTGCTGTTATTTTGCCTCTATTATATTGGTTGCAATTTTAACCTATCTTTTTTTTGTTCAAATAGCGACAGCTGATTTTCGTCTGCAAACTTAAAGTTGTCCTTTGCATCCAGTTCCTATTTTGAAAAAGTAAGAGTTAGTCATTTCAATTTCTGCATTGGCTATTTTTCTTCATTGAAATTAATGCTCATTTTCTTCACTTTCTATTTGTAGCATATTGCATCAACTGGTTGTAAGTCAATTCCTTCAAAGTTCCATTAATCATTACTAAAAAACAAATTTTTTTTCCGTAGTTTAATGGTTATATGTATTACATTTATTTTCCTCATTTCGTTACTGTTGGTATTCTTACTATTGTTATTATTTTTTTTTCCTGTTATTGGTTTTGATTCCACTATTGTTTTTGCTTCTGTTATTATTATGCTCATTATTGCTTCTGTTATTATTATGCCCATTATTTGAAACCTTTGTCTCACTAAAATAGTAGGGTGACTGCTTTTAAAAAGTGTTCTGAACATCTTTATTTTTACGCAAAACATGTTGAGATTTGAAATACTAAAAATTTGAAATCTTTAATTGTTCTATAAAATGGTAAATTCTACATCGAAATTTCTTATTATATTTTCAGATTAATAGTTGAAATAGTGTGTCATGCTTCATGTTCTTTGTACCTTCAAATTTTTCATCATATTTTCTTGAACATAAATTCAAATGTTGGACATTTAATTGTTTATAGCATTAAAATTCCATTGCCATAACTTAATTCAATTGAAATACCCATTGTTTGCACATAATAAACAGCGTCACACTACATATTTGAAAGAACAAATTCCTTTGCAATTGAGATACTTTTCCAAGCCTTCCCTTCATATAAAAGCACTATTTTCTTAATTCTTATCAAAAGTACTAGATGGAAATGCCGTTAATTATTACATAGATTGTGAATATGGGCAGAGAATATGAAGCTTTCAAACATCAAGCATGTTAAAAAAAGAACTTCAGATTACAATGCATTGCCAATTATTTTGTCTGAAGCATAGAATGTGCGACATTTTTCCAATACTTATTGATAAAATGTTTTTAATTGTGTTGCTTATTGAAGATAGAACACCATATGGAGAATGCAGTTGAAGCCACTTTAATGTCTTCTTACAGTGAATTTTATTTATTTTTCTTTTGATCTTTCCATGACTACATTCACTTGCTATGCTCTTCTTCTATTTTGATTTCATTGTTCATGGACAAATGCACATGATGATAATTATATGAATTTACACAATTAACACTTTTGACTAATCTTAATTCTCCATTGTTCCATAATTTATTGGGCAGTTCCATTTATGAGCTTGCAATGGATTGTTGGCATTCGCTGGCATTTGCACATTAGATTTACAATGTTGTTTATTCACTTCTATGTCGCAGGTGTGGCTTTGCCCTTTTGATCTATGGATTTGGATCTAAGAAGACTTTAATTGAAAATTTTTCTTCAACTACACTATCCAGCTATGGTGTATTGATTTTGAGCTACAAGCTTAATGATTCTGTATCATGGAGAATATACTTATTCGATATCTAAGTCCCTTTTTTTTTTGTTAATCTATCAACTTAAATGCTACTTTGTCTATTTTACAGCTTACTCCTCCAACTCATATCTCATCTTGATATATATTGATTTGTCAAATTTTATGTTTATAATACTATTCTATTGAATAATTGGGACGGGAACCTTTCCTCCCTTGTAGCTCCTAAGGTAATATCCCTGAGCTACTGGCATTACACTTATGTACACTAGCAATGTCTATATTTCCGGAGCTACAAGGGGGAAAAAGATTAGTATACCAGGTGTTGTGTATATCAGGACTTATGTTTTGAGGTTTTTGGCTTGCCTGAGATTTCATTTTTTTTCATAGTTTTTTCAATTATCCAAGTTATTATATATGCCTAACTCGGTTAACCTACATAAACATTAGTAGTTTGTGGTTCTACAGAACTGCTCAAATATAAGGGAGGCAAAAAAAAAAAAGAAAAAAAAAAGAATTTGGTTTATGTTAGTAAGGTAAGATTTCAAAGATTTTTTCAGGTTTTGGGTATATCTAGGAACTTCAATTTTTTTGGATGTTAAGTTACTTTGTCTAACACATAATTATTGGTGTTATTTGTATATGTAGGACTGATATGACAGGGTTCTTTCCAACAAAAAAAAAAAATATGACAGGGTTCTGGCCAAGCTGTTCACAGCTGACTGTTGTGCTTTATATAATTGCAGGTTTCTTGGGTGGCAGGTATTTGCATACTCTCTTTGTTTCTTTGTTTTGGTTAGGCTGATACAAACCACTGAAGCTACCTTGGTTGTGATGTTACATTAATTATGAGATTGAAATAAGTATTTTTTCTTCCAGCTAAAATAATGGTGTTTTGGTTGCATTTTGCTAGATTTGGGCTATATTCTAGACGGTATAATGAGGATCATGAGACTAATTGGCAATTTTTTTTTTCTAATTGAAAGTTGCTGCAGAATATTGTGATACCAAAACTGCCCATGTTCGACCCTGAATTCTCGCCTCAAGTTTTTTTTTCTTCCATTATTGTTGATTGGAATTAAGTGTTCCATCAATTGATGGTTTCATCCCAATTTCTCAGCTAACATCCTAATTCGTCTCTCTTTTTAACTTGATATTCCTCTATTTTCATTTTTGCTATGAATATAATTTATTGAATAGGAAAGCCAAGGAGTTTGAGGATTCTTGGGTACGATTCAAACTATCCCCTTTTCTCTCTCTCTCCCTAATGTAATTAAGGTGTATAAATATTTCGGAGGTTTGGAAACATAGCTGGAGTTTTTCCAAGTTATGCATGGAACTTTTCAAGAGAGACGTCGATCCTACTTTAATGTCAAAGGTCGCTAAGGTTACAACTTCTAAAATTTTCTCTGAGTGTATGTGCTGAATTTTTAGTTTAGTTACGATATTCCCAAAGTAATTACAATTTCCAGATCTATATTATATATAAAGAGAAGAGGGGAGAATATTCCCTCTAGATTCTAGTCCCCTTTTCTTTTTCCAAGCATTACTCTCTCCAAACAAAACAATTCCCCACTATTGTAACTACTTTGGCTGTTTATCAAAGTGGGCCAACGTTTTCTACACGCGTAACGCGTGCAACCCCTAGTAGTAAATATGAGTTGAATATAGTGTTTACCAGCAAAAACAGGAAGGTAGAGCGGGTTTGTAACTAAGCCCATCTAATGAAGTTGATAACTTTAATAACAATCTCTAACCATGAAGAGATGAGTTTTTTTTCTCAGAAGCTTGGGTTTCATACGTTCTCTTCTTCTCTTTTGTAGACTTTAGGTTAGAATCGTAAAGTTGTCAATATCCTCAAACCCCTGGACGCGGCAAATTGTTAAATAAAACAAAGCATCTAGGTGGACTTGGCTTTTAAAAGAAGATAGTTAAGTCAAAATAATATTTAAAACTATTTGCCCGTGAATCGCACGGGCCCACATTGCTAGTAATTTTTTTAACGTGAATTTCACGTGTTTGATTCCAAATTGGCGGGCGTTACCAAAAAAAAATTCCAAATTGGCTGGACCTCACTTCCTCAACGCTGTCGGATTCTCCTCGTAATCCTTTGTAGACCTTTAATCTCTGCCTAACCGGGCCTTGCCTTACTCTGCATCTATTGGCTTGGTCAAACCTTGCCGTTCCATCTTCATCTTCTGATTGTTGTATTTGGATTTCAGATCTTGAACACCTCAACAATGACAGAAAAGGTATGCAACTCACCCTGTATCTTTCTGAGTTCATTTGTTCTATACAATTTTATGGCTGTTTTGATTTTCCTTCGGAAAACTTTTCTTGGGTCACTTTCTAGAACTGGGGTTCACCAGTAATGCAACTGCCGATCAAAAAATACTAGAACAATTGAAATTGAAAATGGGTTTCTAGTTTTCAAGCAATAATCCTCATGCCTACTAAACAGCAATTCATTTCCTGTGGTGGCTCTCAGGGGCGGCTCAAAGGGGTAGGCCACTAAGGCTACCGCCTAAGGCCCCCCAATCCACAAAAGGCCCTATTTTTAAAATATATTTTCTTTCTTACCTTATTAAGTTTTTTTTTCTTAACCATTAACCCGTAAGGCCTCCCCACCGGGCCAACTATTAGGTTTTCCTTTTTTAACATTTTTTGTTCTTTAATAATTCTTTTATATGTTAAGGCCACAACTATGAAGGCCTTGACAAATTAAGTTCTTTTGTTGATTGTGATTTAGAAAAAAAATGTCTTGATCTTAAAAATTTTCTTAAGCATGACATGCATTCTGATATTGATGGTTTGGATATGTTTTCGGAATTAAAGATTTTAAAAGAAGTTGCAAAAACAGAAATTAATGCTCCAATTGAAATATTTAATCTAATAAAAGAACTTAACTGTTTTCCCAATTGTTTTATTGTATATAGAATATTACTTACTATACCTGTTACAGTTGCATCAGCAGAAAGAAGTTTTTCAAAACGAAAAATTATAAAAAATTATTTACGAACAACTATATATCAAGATAGATTAAACGGTTTAGCAATTTTATCTATTGAAAATGATTTATTGGCTAAACTTGAATACAAAAGTGTAATTAGTAATTTTGCATCTAAAAAGGCAAAAAATAAATTTATGGTTTAATATTAATTTTTTTAATTAAAAGGCCTCATTTTTATAACTTGCCTAAGGCCCCCAAAAAGTTTGAGCTGCCCCTGGTGGCTCTATTTGCAGCCTTTAAGTGAAGCTTCTATGGGATGCAAACACGCAATTAACAGTTTGCATCTACAGGACACGTGTTTGTATCCTGTGAAGGCTTCGGATAAAGCCACCAAAGTGATCCAACTAAATAGGTCTATATCATTTGATTTATCCTTTTTCTCGCCTATATGATCCTGTCATCTAGACAGAATATTTATATGAAAAACATCAAATCTCGATTCTTTTTCCTGTATCGATTTGGTTGAATGCAGATTTCAACATTGGCGCTGAACGTGGACCTTCAATGCTCTCGATGCTACAGGAAGGTCAAGAAGACACTAACCAAATTCCCTGGTGAGCGCGCTCTCTCTCTCTCTGTCTCTGTCTCTCAAAATATATCTATCCATTCTTATTCAGCCTTTCACTCCATATAAAATTCTGTTACAAAAGTAAGAACTAATGAATAAAACTGAGTTTCTATGGATTGTTAAATTTTGGGAACAATAGAGATCCAAGAGCAGAAATTCGACGAGAAGCAAAACACCGTGAAGATCAGTGGTCCCTTTTGTTGTCCACAAGTTCGCGAAGAAATTGTGCTGTAAAGCTGGGAAATCGATCAAAAGCATCGAGATCATCGAGGAAACAAAGCCTCCGGATACCAGATCCGACGAGATCACCGAGATCATCGAGATCACCGTGAAAACTGAACCGCCTCCACCACCCCCAAAGCCTCCGATTTACGTGGTCGGAATATTTCATGGTCCATGTTGCCATGGAGGGGGGCCATGTTCTCGAGGTTGTGGAAGGCCATTGCCATGCTATGATGATTGTAAAAGGCCATTGCCATGCTATGATGGTTGTAGAGAATGTAGCGGTGAAGGGTGTGGAAGGCCATTGCCATTGCCACGGCATGATGATTGTGGAGGATGCAGGGGTCCCGGGTGTGGCTGTGGCTGTGGCTGTGAAGAAAACTCATGCAAAACGATGTGAAATATCTATGGTCATGTATGTTCTTTTCTATGCGTGTTGGCATGGATCCCTAGTGGTTTTGTTGTCCAAGAGATAAACAAGGCCTGGTGGTCCTATGTATGTCAAGCTTACCTCTATGCTTAAGCTTTTAGGTGTGGTTTGAAATAAAATTGTATTAGTTACGGCCTTACAGGGGCTACAGCTGCAAAAATGGTTTGTGTTTTGTTGCCTGATTAGTTAAGAAATCAGACTCAAGTATGAACAGGAGCAGCGATCATCAGATATATCTCAAGCATTTAATTTCTACATAAACACAAATTACATTATATTTCATTGATGTAAAAGGCAATCCGAGACTTCTTAGCCGCCAAACATTATTTATTATTCTTCCTATTTCCACATTCTCCCCACCACAAACATATTTTTAGCAACCATAACAAACTGAATGAAGCGGACAAGAAATTCTATAGGTCTGGACGGGACAATAAGTTGGAGAATCCGCGAGAGCTCATAGGCAACAAAAGATTGAGTGCAAGCAAGTAGAACAATTCGCAAGAGTTTGGCTTTTCCCACGTCAGTATTAGTTTCGGCTTTGTGGGTAGTGAAAAACACAGTTTAGACTCCAAATCACCTAGAGGGGGGTGAATAGGTGAAACCGATTGCGGAACAAAATTTCTATCAATTAAAAACAAGTTCTTAATTAATAGGCATGCACAAGTTTGAGCAATTAACAATTCATCTCACAAAATTACAAAATAGAGAAGAGACAACACAAGCAATTTTAGTGACGAAGGGAAAACTCTAAGAGAACTCTCAAAGAGAAAAACCCTCCGGGCTACAAGGTGCCACCTTTGAAAATCACTATAAGAAGAAGACTTACAATAGTGGTTCAGACGACCCAACTTTGACTTTGACTCATAATGTAAATATCTGAAGAACTCTTCAGATTTGCATCCTTGCAACGATCCAGAACTCTGAATATCTTCTTAGTGAAGCACCAAACGAACTCGCTCAGCAACCGTAGGAACTCCCACGAGCAGACTCTCCAACCTGGAACTCCAAGGTAGAAAATAAAGATGAAGAAAGGTTTTGATGGCTCAAAGAAGAAGAAGAAAAAGGAAGAAGATCTCTTTCTCTTACATACGTTTTTAGGGTTCTCTAAAACGTCTTGGGTAAGCCTCACAATAGTCTAGACACTCCTTAAATAGATTAGGAGAAGGTAGGAAAAGAAAAGGAAACAAATCAGAAAAGATCGGACATCTAAAATTGAAGTTTGTTAACGAACGTTCGAACGCTCAGCGAACGCGGCTTGAACGTTCAATACAAAAACTCACTTTTCTTCTTCTCGTTCGAACGACCAGAGAACGTGCAGCGAACGCTACTCTCGGATTTCTCTGTGGAACACCAACGGTCGAACGGTCAGCGAACGTGAGGCGAACGCTACTCTCGGGTTTCTCTGTGGAACACCAACGGTCGAACGGTCAGCGAACGTGAGGCGAACGCTACTCTCGGGTTTCTCTGTGGAACACCAATGGTCGAACGTTCAGCGAACGTGAAGCGAACATTGCTCTCGAGTTTCTCTATGGAACACCAACGGTCGAACGTTCAGCGAATGTGAGGCGAATGCTGCTCTCGGGTTTCTTTGTGGAACCTCAACGGTCGAACGTTTAGCGAACGTTCATCGAACGTTGGTCGTAACTTTACCAATTTTGCTCCGACCTTAACCCCGTTTGAACCGCATCACTTAAAACCTACCCCAAATACATTGACCACTTTAATAAAACCTTTTTGACACGGAATTGAAGCCAATACAAAATAATCCTTACAGGTAGTATTGTAAGTTAGGTCTATTCTGGTATCTTATATATATATATTATATAACTTGAGAAGGCATTGTTTTGCTGGGAGAGAATTTGGATACCTGTCGCCTGTTAAGGCGTGACATTTAAGACCTTATTAGTGACTAATAAGTTCATATCGTCTTGGGTCTTCAGGAATTTATATGTTTAGTTGTTGGCAGATTTCCCGGGGTAGATGAAGAGGGTTACTACTTGGCTAAGATAAATCCGAATCCGAGTGGTCTCTCATTGAAGGTCCAAAAATCACTTGCCCGTTTGGATCCGTTTTCAATTGATGTGTCCTTGTGGATGAACCGAACCCCTCACGTTGGAGGGTTTAGGCTTAGCTGTTATGCCTTAAAAAAACATTAGCCTTAGATGTTATGTTGTCACCTTCATAGATGGCATTCATTGTATGACAGGGACTGTGAAAAACGCGAATGCATTTCGTCGAGAACCATTTCAGTGGGATGGAATAGGGCTGGCAACGGGTCGAATACGGTACGGATCTGTCATGATCCGAATCCGAACCGAAAATAAAAATCCGATATCCGAATTCGATCCGAAATCCGACGGATCTTTTATATGTGAATCCGAATTCGAAACCGAATTTATATAATGTATCCGAATTCGAAATTCGACCGAATAAATAACCGAAATCCGAATTCGATCCGAATTAAATCCGATTTGAACTTAAAATTCAAAAGTTAAGTTTAACTATTAAAGCAAATTTTAATTATCAAAACTAATGAGCCATATAAATATTAAAGCAAGATATGAATAAGGATAGTTCAACCATGGTTTATACAAAGTTTACCAATGATTTAATGAAAAGTATATGTTAATTTCGGTTCGGATCTTTTTCGGATCGGATATGGACAGATTCGGATTCGGATCCGAATTCGGTCGGATCCGAAATCCGATATCCGTATTCGAACCGCGGATCTATATTTTCGGATCGGATTCGGGATTTTCGGATCGGATTCGGGTCGGATTCGGATATATATCCGACCCATTGCCAGCCCTAGGATGGAATCGTCTTTCATGCGGCGGACGATACCGCCCCCTCACAAAAAAAGAAATTTCACAAAAAAAAAATTTTCACAAAAAAAAATTGAAAAATGTGAACCGTGAGATGGGAGCATCTCACGGTTCACATCTGGGCGGTATCGTCTGCCGCATTTTTATGCGGTAGACGATTCCGTCCCCATTTCAGTGGAGCCACTGTGAAATGCACGGCTAGGATTGAATATGGATGTGTGGGGCCCCTACTGATATGAGTATCCACCCGTGAGTTTTACACTGCTTCACTGAATGGCTGTACACGAAACGCTCTCGAAAAACACCAGTAAGCATAGTGTTGAATCCTCGTACCATAGAATAAGGGCCTTCTTGTTGGTTGGTCTTCTTCACTCTTCCCTAGTTGTGAACTTCGTCTTCTCTGCTTGCTTGCTATCTTCATGCTCCTCTGATTCCTTCGTCTTCTATATTTCTTGACATCTAAATTATGAAGCACGAGAACCTTCTCTTTGGCGTGTTTCAGTAAGTGAGAGAGAGAGATGATAATGGACGGAGGTGTAAGGACACGTTGGTCGTAATCGAAAATTCAATCCTTGCAACGCCTGTGTCTCCTTTACTATGTGAAGATAAACAGGTGTGGAGATACACAACGCATGGCAACTTCACAGTTGCATCGGCTTACCGGATGCTTATGGAGAATTTACTGGATTCTTCAGACAAATTATGGCTAAGGATCTGGCATGTGGATGCTCCAGCTCGATGCCGCTTATTCCTTTGGAAATCCTTACAAAACGGAATTCCAACAGCAAGTTTGGTTTCAAGCCGAACTCAAAAAGGAGATCCGTTTTGTCCTCTGTGTAAAGATATGGTAGAAACAGTTGAGCACATATGGCTTACATGCCCGTTTTCAAGAGCTGCATGGCTACAATGTATTGGGGGAGCGACTCAATCGTTTGGATCACAAAGTTCAATTAGACAGTGGTTACATGATTAAAGTCAAACTATACCAACTGTGCATAACTTTTATTTTGATGACTTCTTATCTCTCATAGCTATGTTTGGATGGGTGTTATGGAATCACCGAAACAAGGTACTGTTTGATAAAGTTCAACCTAATCCTTCTCAGGTTATATCACAGTTTTGGAGGCTAAGGGATGAGATGGAGCTAAAGAATCAGATGCACTTGCCAACTCATGATAAGAGGGAATGCACAATGATCTCCTGGTTATCACCAAGGGAATCACAAATTAAATTGAATTTTGACGGCGCCTGGCGCCAGTCTACTGGAGCTGCAGGTATTGGTGTGATTGCCAGAGACTGTTGTGGCCGATTTTTAGCTGCTGTAGCAGTGACTTGTAATGCCAACAATGCTTTACAGGCGGAGAGTATTGCGGCGTTGGAGGCCTTAAGATTGGCATCATCTAGATCTTACAATAACATTGTTCTCGAAGGAGATTCAAAGGTTCTGGTTCATCTACTTCATAATCGATCTCCTTCCCCTCCTTGGCGCATAGCTGCTACTTTGGATTCGATCTATTCTCTGTGGCCTAATTTCCAGCAGGTTGAGGTCAATCACACTCTAAGGGAAGGGAACAAAGCCGCTGATTTATTGGCAAATTTCGCCATAGACAATTTCTCCTGTGTATGGATAGACAAACCTCCATCCTTTTTGACTTCTTGTCTATTTGATGATGTAAGACATGTACCTCAGTTGCGTTCATAATAAAAATTACTCTTTTGTCCACCAAAAAAAAAAAAGATGGCAACACTTTGTAAAAGAAGTGTCATGTTTTGGTACCCTAGTCTTGGTTTTTGATCATCGTATCAAAGTCCATTCACTGCTTTTCCATGGATTTGAAATCTTGTGATGAGTCATCAGCCTGCTTTAAATGCTTGGAAGGCAAGGCTGGCCTGGACTTGTGTGGGGTGCACCATCCATTAACAGGACGCTGAGTTAGGTGGATCAATCTTCATTCATCACAGCACATGAACCGTCGGTTGAACCAATCCATTAATCGAGATGATCAAATAATTTTTAACGTGAATTTTACGTGTTTGATTCAAATTGGCTGGACCTCACTTTTTCAACGCTGTCGTATTCTCCTCGTAATCCTTTTAGACTAGCTCACTTTTTTTTTTTTTGAAAAGAACTAGCTCACTTACTCACGACCTTTAATCTCTGCCTAACCGGGCCTTGCCTTACTCTGTATTTATTGGATTGGTCAAACCTTGCCCTTCCATCTTCATCTTCTGATTGCTGTTGTATCTGGATTTCAGATCTAGAACACCTCAACAATGGCAGCGAAGGTATGAACCTACCCCCCTGTATCTTTCCGAGTCTTTCATCATTTGTTCTGTAAAATTTTATGGCTGTTTAATTTTCATCATTTGCTTCTAGAAATGGGGTTCACCGGTAATGCAACTGCCGATCGATCAAAAATTACTAGAACAATAGAAATTGAAAAATTTTTTTTTTGTTGGAAATAGAAAATGGGTTTCTAGTTTTGGTTGCAGAATATTTAATATGGACTGAATATTTAATATGGAAAACATCAAATCTCGATTTTTTTTTCCTGTATCGATTTGGTTGCAGATTTCAACATTGGTACTGGACGTTGACCTTCAATGCTCTCGATGCTACAGGAAGGTCAAGAAGACGCTCGCTAAATTCAGCGGTGAGTCGCTTTCTCTCTCTCTCTCTCTCTAAACATATCTACAATCTATTCCTTCTTAATCAGCCTTTCACTTTCATATCAAATTCTCTGAAACAAGTAAGAAAGAATAAAACTGAGCTTCGATGGTTTGTTAAATTTTTGGAACAAGAGAAATTCAAGTCCAGATATTCGACGAGAAGAAAAACACCGTGAGGATCAGCGGACCCTTTTGTTGTCCAGAAAAGTTCGCGAAGAAGCTGTGCTGTAAAGCTGGGAAATCGATCAAAAGCATCGTGATTCTTGAGGAGGAGAAGAAGAAAGAACCGGAGAAGCCAAAACAAAAGCCTGCGGATCCCAAACCCGACAAGCCTCCCGCCGAAAAGCCGGCACCACCACCCCAAAAGAAACCTGACCTGGCTCCAAAACCACCTGAACCGAAGCCCAGAGAGCCTCAACCAGTGCTAGTGTATATTCCCGAACCCGCGTGCCGACCGGGTTACCCGGTTGGCATATGTTGTGTTCCATGTTCTGAGGGCCGTGGAGGAGGGCCATGCTATGAGGGTTATGGAAGGCCATTGCCATGCCATGACGGTTATTATGGAAGGCCATTGCCATGCCATTGTGGTTGTGGAGGACGTAGAGGCCATGGGAGTGCAAGTGACTACTCTACTGAAGAAAACCCCTCATCATGCTATTGTGGTTGTGGAGGACGTAGGCGCCATGGGAGTTGCAGTGACTACTTTACTGAAGAAAACCCCTCATCATGCTATTGTGGTTGTGGAGGACGTAGGGGCCATGGGAGTTGCAGTGACTACTTTACTGAAGAAAACCCCTCATGCATCATCATGTGAAATTGCTGTGGTCATGTTATTTTCTATGCGATGGCATATATGCAAAGGATGCCATGTGATATTTGTTTATAGGTTTTATTATGCCAAAGATAAATAATGTTTGGTGATCCTGTTCCTATGTATTGTTATGTGTCTTTGTGATTATTTTAATGAAGAAATAGCGACCGTGCAATTGCAAGTTTGCAACTCATCAAGTGGTTCTTACAAGGGGAAAAATTGAGCATGGGGGATGGGTTAGTGGTGCAAGTTCTTATTGCTTCAATCAAATATCCCCACTGCCCATATTGTGAAGCAAAGAAAGAAAATGGGATGGAAGATCATTTAAGCACATATATTGATGGGTTATGAGAGACGAAGTAGCTAAGATTAAAACTTGAAAGATGTCCACCTTGGCGATCATATATTTCAGTTAGAAAAGGGGTTAGCAAAAAGCCTCATATGTTAGCGATTTCTTCACATCTCCATGATAGTTTCAACTTTTTCGGCGGGGTGAGTATAGCCAATATTTTTGTAACGCCTCTGATCTGGGTTACGTATCGGAACCGTAACTCGTACCCGAGGTGTTAGATAAATACAACCGCATGATCTATATCAGAGTGTAAAAGACATGAAATTGAATTTTATTATCATCAACAACAATATCAGAGTTCGCCACTAATACCCAATCACCAATCCACAATTAAAGAAAAAATTACAATTCAAAGTTTACTCACTATATCAAATGTAATCAACAACTAAAGATATCTCTCAAATGTCACTCAACAAAATAATCCTCTCCCTATACTCGGGGTAATCCGCTGTGACATACACAAGTTCAATTCTAGTATCTTATGGATTAACCACAGAATTACTAGAATTGGTATGTCAGGCAACAAGTAAATTCGGGTCTTAATTAAAATTTAAGACAATAAATCCGAATTCACTCATTTATGAACACTACCAATCATCTGATACCAACAGATAATCCATGCTCATCAAATATATTAGAGTGCAATAAATCAAATAATGATAAAGCAGAAGACTTAATATAATATCAATCTCGAATTATAATCTCAAAATGTAAAATCACTGAAATGAAATATAATCAAGTACAATGAATAAAAATGATAACTGCTATACCTCTAAATCTGGATCTACCCGAAAGCAACTGTTAATACTCTGGAATCTGCACAGTTTATATATAATAAACTAAATGAGATCAAAGATCCTAGTAAGCCATCATATGATAAATTAAATACACATGCAGATATATATCAAATCATAATACATCACAAGTAATCAAGTGCAAGTGAGACAACCCCGTATCCCACTAAATAATATGAATTCACAACAAGGTTCAAAAGAATTACAATAATCATCAACTGGAATATATAAATCAATTTATAATTTAGAACCAATCCAATTCGATTAATACGATAAACCATTCATATTATATCATAAGACTAATCAATGTAATGTCCAACCAAAACTATAGACATTGGCCAGGACTACAACTATAGTATTCAGACTGGGATGCACAGTCTTTGGATCACAAGATCACCACACATAACACATTTTGGGTAAATCCCCTTCTACCGGGAAGTACCAATCACATCGCTCACATTGCCAGGAGGAATCAAACGTTTCAATTGGCTCACATCACAAAATAAATAAAAACATGCCGGGAGGAATCTTCAATTCAACCAGCTTCGTCGCTCCAATCAGTACGACTCCCTCTACTTCCATACTGAAGAGCCCTCACACACTCAAGTTTTAATTATCTTTTTAACATCCATATAATAATTCCATATTCAAAACATAATAAGGATCTCATTGAGATCAAATAGTAAAATTCATTTTTCTACCTTACATACCAGTAAAGTGCTAACCCACTATTGATAATTTAAACTTATCGCAGGGTAAAACCAATTTAATAAGGGTGCAATATACACAATTCAAAATTAGAAATACTCGTGTGTGTATCATCTTATTCAAATATGCATATTTTCTCAAAATAATAATGTTATATTATAAATGCAACTTGGAAACCATGCTAGTGGAATTGACATGAAACATTTAATAACAAGGATAAACATCATTGTTTGAAACTTACTATACATATATAATCGATGAAATCCGATTTAAGATTATCTTATGCAAATAAATAAATCATGCAGTCACACAACCATTTACGTACAAATCCCTTACTCTTAATTAAATTGACCAAAATTCTCTTTCATGTAATATGTTAAATTCACCTAAATTACAATTTTTCTCTTTACTTTTATTAAATTGACCTTATCCTATTTTTAAATAAATTTATAAATCTTAAAAATCACTTTTAAACACTTTTTCTTTGAATTTTGATTTTTCTCACAAAATGTGACTAAAATGTAATTATTGATTGGGGTTTGAACTTATTTGTTGAATTTAACTAAAATCTGAACTAAAACTTGATTCTTTAAGTTCTGTACACTAATTTATGAATCACTTTCTCATTTGTAACTGTTTTCAGATTTTTCTATAAATTTTGTACTGAAACTTAAATACTTTTCAAATTCGACGAGAGTCACTGTTACTTTATTTATTTATTTATTTTTTTGTGATCAAATGTGCTACTTTGAAGATTTTTGTAGATCAACCCAGGAAGCCTTTGAACCTAAAATCAGTTCCTACATGTTCTATACCTGGCAAACTAATTTTGAAGTTATTAATCTGAGATTTATAATACTTATGCATAGATTTAAAGACATCTAAATACCTCCCAAAAACCATTTGCAACTGCATTGTTATTCATTTTCTGTGATTAAATGGCTGACTTTGAGGATTTTTCTACATCAATCCAGGAACCCTATTAACTTGAAATCAGTTCCTACGTATTCTATATCTGGCAAACTAATTTTGGAGCTATTAATCTGAGATTTATAATACATATACATGAATTTGAAGAAATCTAAATACCTCCCAAAAACCATTTGCAACTGTCATGTAAAACCAAAAACAGAGCATTCGTATGTGATTCCAAAACTTCAACAAAGCCTCTAATAAATCAACTAAAACCAAATGAGTATAATAATTAGACATTCAGCAACCAAATTACCTACTTCAAAACAAATTAATTGATGACTTACTTGCTCCAGGTGCAGAAATCAGCAACCACCTTGAAGGAAATAGATGAGCTGTGTAATCAACGCTGAACTGAACCCAACACCAAGAAGAGGCGACACCAATAGAGAAGGAATAGAGCCATATAATTTGGCAGAACACAGAAAAGGAATAGAGGAATAGAGAATTCGACACTTATACTAAACACCTGTTCTCTCTATTCTAACACCTGCTCTCTCTATTGAGGAGAATTTGACACATACTCTATTAGAGGTGATATAATGTATTGCCCTTACACCAGTCCCTCCTAATCCCTCAACAATTCCTCCTACAAACCACCGAATTACAAAATGTACACTAAGGTCCACACCCAAAGACCCTAAGACTATACTTTAAACCCTTTATCTAACTTACCTAAAGTTAAAACACTTTTAAAGTTAATTAAATCCCAATAAAATCAATTACAAATCCAATAAGTACCAATAAATTCATAATAAATTGTTAAAAATCATTAGAATTCTTCAAAATCAAGTAGGAATCATCTTGCATATAATTATATGTCAGGTAATTACTAATCCATTGAAATAATCATGCCCCTTAATTATCATGAATCTTATAAATTAGAATTTTAATTAATAGAAAACATTTTAATTAGTCCAAGTACCAAATTAGAAAAATTTGGGATGTTACATCCGTGACTGGCTCAACCCCACGAATATCGTCCTCACCAGGATCTGAAAATAAAACAAAACAAAACGTAATGAGATACGAATATCCCAGCAAGTAGCATATGCATGCATAAAACATTAATAACAGTTTTAAAACATGCTTCCGAATTAAACATGCTTAAATAACGATAACTCACCTTATCGGTTAAACCGAATAATCCGAAACCACATATATACTGATAAAAGGAAAAGATTACAATCATTGTATAATCGAAATCCATAACATGCAATCATTAGAAGTAAGTCCACAGTGGACTCATGAAATAAACCGCCTTTAACTAGTGTAAAACCAAGCTCACTATGCCACCTCCTGGCTTATGTGTGAAGTTGAGCTACACGATCATCGACTTATTGTGGGAGAACCCATTCAGATACAGTAATGGGTTGGCATGTACTATCCTAATATAGCCGTAGCCAACTAGATACAGAGAAGGCCTCATCGAGCTACACGATGGAAACGCTTGCGCGAACAAGGTATTACAACTAGCAAAGATCAATCTATTCCTCTACCTAGCTCTTAACTTGACAAATGTGGATCCACACCGAGCTATGCCATTTAGACTCAAAACTAATAATTAAAATAACCAAACAAATTTAATAGTGCCAATCAATCATCATCACCCTCCAAGATACATGGAGTAAACAAATCTTCTCTCCAAGGTACATGGAGAGGTTCCAAATTCATTCCGAGATACACGGAAGTAAAGTAACATCTTCTCATTAGAAACGACAAAATTATCCTTCAAATAAATGGAGAATTCCCAATAATCAGCGTTATTCCCAAACCAAATTGTTTAAAGTCTTTTGTCCAAAATATTGCATAAAGTCCCTTTTTAGTCAAAAGTTTTCAAAACTAACAAATCTCGGTTAAACCGGCAAAACTTTGTATCTAAACCTGAATTTAACTTCACTCTTGAAATCAGAACTTTTATTAATTTTCTTTTACCTCAAACAGAAATTTACATGCCGAGTTTATACTTATGTTACTCTTATTTAGCCTAAAATCTTCAATGCCTTTCTTAGTATTTCTTATTTTATCTAAACACCCCATTAACTTCATTTACTGTAATTATTCAACATTACATTGACCACCACCAGAATTTAGAACATATCATCCTTAATCTTATAAAATCTGCATAATCGCTAAAACAATGTAATTCCTACTAGCACCACTTCACTTATCTAACTCACCCCTTATTTACCTACATTTTCTGGGTTTAGCAGTTACAACCCCCAATAGGCATCTACTTTCGTATATTTTAAGACACTCCACCCCTTTAATCATTCCTATTTACTGCTGCCGGCAATTTCATCATGTATATTCTACAAATTTCCAAAAATAAGAGTTGACCAGAATTCAGATTCCCTAAAGACATCACAAGACTATGAATGAATAACAATTTCTACATAACCAACTCACACCATAATATACTCAGCTCCAGCACATACCATTAACCTCAATTACCTAATTTACACCTATTTGAGCTCCTAACATAATTTCCTAATTCCCCTTTAATATAATTACTACAAATTCTGTTTTAAAAGAGCTAAAAGAGAACTGGTGCCAACCACTAAGAAGGTGGGCAGCACCAGTGCAAGGTAGAAGTCTCACTTAAAATTGTCTTTCTAACAATTTCTGCCACAAATCAAACATTGACCAATTATATTATCAATAACTATGGTTTAAACTAAATAACCTAACAACTGTGACTGCCGAACCTTTGCTGTTGGTTTACTCAACAGCCGCTAGTAATTGTGAGTATTATCAACTCAGATTTGTTTTAAACAACGATAAAACTGAAATAGAGCTAAACGCCAACTTCTGATTTTTTTTTTTTAACTGAACTTCAAATCTAATCCCCATTTCTAGAGTATCCCCTTCCATTAAAAGTCCAGCAATAACTATTTAATAAGTTTCCTAAGAAATCCCCAAAGTAACATTTAACAACAAATATATATGAGCTGAAAATATGTTGAATAACAGCACCTAAAGTATTGGAAATGGACTGAGCACCACTCGGCCAAGCTCAGCAGACCTGGATGCCAGCAACCTATTTCAGTACTATTCCATGCGACAATCAAAAATTCTTTAAGACTGAACTAGAGCTTCACTCACAAATTACTTCCAAAATATTCCTAAGTCTCCACTTTATTTATTTAACCCACTTTGGGTTTAATTAAGTCATTCAGACTATAACACAAACAGCAGCCACTCATAGCCATTCATTTAAAAATTCTGCCATATCAATATGAATTTAATCCCCAATCGATCTAATCCATTTATTCTCCTGTTCTTCATTCCCAATACACTTCAATTCACCTAATAAATTAGCAACCCTACCTTTAATTCTTGTTTGAACCAAATTTAGAAACTGTTCATGCCCAGGCGTCCATGACTAACCAGAAACAGGGAAGACCAATTACTTATGCTAATTGAGTACAACATTTCAATTGAAAACATCTAAACCAATTCAATTTATGCTACTTACAAAACCATCTGAAAACAGAAGAGAAAACTGCTACTTACAACTTGACGTCCATGCCATTACCAAACAGAAATCCAGGTTCAATTCATTTATCAATTTCATGCTTCAATCAAAACCATCCGAAAACATAAGAGAAAACTGCTACTTACAACCTAACGTCCATGCCATTACCAAACAGAAATCCAGGGTCAATTCATTTATCAATTTCATGCTTCAATCAAAACCATCCGAAAACATAAGAGAAAACTGCTACTTACATGATTAACGCAATTCCACAAATCTGAACCCTCTCAATCGGCATGCACAACTCCCAAATTCAAAATCAATTTAGCCGCCCTCTTCCTCTGTCCTTTGAGCTTCAATTTGAACAAAAGAAATCAGATCTCAGATCTAAGAACTGATTTCGAATTACAATAAGACTTAAACCAGAACCTCAATCCAAATGCTAATTTCCTAATTGAGTTAAAAGAAGAACACACCTGCTCCAATTGCAATTGCCGGCCTAACTCAGGTGCTGCTAGAAATGCTCTTCACTCCTCTTGGACAGCAATCGAACAACCACAACAAATTTCTCTTGAGCAGTTCTAAATCTCCAGATTTGGCCCAGAACCCTAGCTCCTTCTCCTCTTTTCTGGGAGCTCCCAAGTTCAGTTTGTTCAATGCAAAACCAGTGACTGAATTTTTCACTTAAGCTTATATAGTTGCTGCCCAGCAGCAATTCATTCATGCTCACATGAGTGCCACTCCACCACATCACTCCTACATTAGCAGCTTGATTTATTTTTACACACTCAATTTCCACATCAACAAACCAACTTAAATCTCACAATAACACTACATACATTTTTCCTTACCTTAATAAATAAAATTTCTCCAAGATGATTCACCCGGATCTTAATTTAAGTCCATATGGTCACCTTTTCTGCAAAATCTACCAATTAGTTTTTATTTAAGATACTAAACTAATAATTTTTTTATTTTAATAAAAATTAGGGATTTTACATCCTTCCCTCCTACAAAAAATTTCGTCCTCAAAATTTACCTCATGAAGAAATAAATAGATCTGGATATTTCTGCTTCATCTCCTCCTCTCTCTCCCATGTAGCTTCCTCGGTCGAATGATTCTGCCATAACACCTTCACCAAATGTATCACTTTGGTTCGCAGAACTTGATCACGTCAATCTAAAATCTGAACCGGAACCTCCTCATAGGATAAGTCCTCCTGAATCGCTACAGGCTCCACGTTAATCACATGACTCGGGTCTGGCACATATCGTCTCAGCATAGAAATGTGAAATACGTCATGTACTTTACCCAACTGCGTCGGTAACGCTAGACGATACGCAACTGGATTCACCTTCTTTACTATCTCAAATGGCCCAATAAATCTCGGAGATAATTTGCCCTTTTTACCAAATCTCATAATACCCTTCGAAGGTGATATCTTAAGAAACACCTGATCCCTGACCTCAAATTCGAAGTCACGCCGCCTATCATCCGCATAGCTCTTTTGACGGCTTTGAGCGGTCAATAACTGCTGCCTGAGCAAGTTCACTTTCTCAACACAATCCTGTACAATCTGAGGGCCTAGATACTGCCTCTCACCAACCTCCTCCCAGCAAACAGGTGATCTACATGTACGACCAGACAACGCCTCAAATGGTGCCATCTTTATACTGGCCTAATAGCTGTTATTATAAGCGAACTCCACCAAGTGTAGGTGGCAACTCCAACTACCACCCCAATCTAATACACAACAGCGTAACATATCCTCTAGAATCTGTATGGTCTGCTCAAACTGACCATCTGTCTGTGGGTGATAACTTGTGCTGAAACACAGTTTAGTGCCTAAGGCCTCTTGAAAACTCTGCCAAAACTATGAAGTAAAACGGGAATCTCGATCAGATACAATCGATACTGGAACTCCATGAAACCAAACTATCTCCCTCATGTACATCTCTACCATAGATGACAAATTCTGTGAATGTTATTGACTTTTTTTTGTCATGGGTCAATTACACATAAAGTGAGGATATTGATGAGTATGTTGTATATAGAATTGGAGCTTAATGGCTGAAGTCAAGAGGTACTCCTAGAATTTTATCTGATTGACATGCTTTAATTAAACCTTAATTTTATTTTCTAGGATGGCTGTTTGGCTTGCTCATGCTGTGATATATGAATCAGGATGCTGGATAACAAAGAATTAACATATCCTTGCATTTAATGATGTTGATAAGGATGGTGAGAGAGAGAATATTAGGAAAGATAATGCTGAAATAAACATATTTGCCTATCTCGCTATTGCCCGAATATGGAATAATATAAAGATAAAATGGTTTAGGCATGTAAAACAATGACCTTAGGAGGTAGCTATGAGAAGGTGTTAAGAGTACCTATTTAAGGATCTAAGATGGCAAGGAGAAGACCAAAAAGAACCTGAACGGAGTAAGCGAAAAAGGTTTTGTATAGGCATAATCTATTTGAAGAAATAGTGTTTGACAAATCAGGATGGAGGAATAGGATCATGTTATTATGTTGCTAAATAATTAAATTGGAATGGAAGAAAAGGATTCATATTGCCAAACTTGAATTGTTAGCAGAATGGATATTCTGTTTCCAGTTCAGCGCATGATTTATCAACATAAAATATCTCGGCTTGGTATGTGGTCCTTTATTACATGTGTGGACTGCTGTTACTCTCCTAAGTAGTAACACATCCAGTGAAAGAAGTATTGTTTGCTCAAGTGTTCATGTGGTGCATCATATTTACCCTCCTAATATTACCATTGGGCCTAACGTTTTGTTTTAGATAATGATGGGTTTGTGATCCCAAGCTTGACGGTTGGGGACTTGGATCAAAGTGGGCCTGATGTCTCAGAGGCAAAGGATTTGAAACCTCCTCCTCCCAAGGTTAGCTTTGAGAGTTTGTTCTTTATTTATTTTTATTTTTGAATGGTCTCGTAGAATATTTTGATTAAAGCTAGGATCTTTGGTTTTTTGGTACTTGCAGTTTCTTCTTTCATTAACAGATGCCAATGGAAATGAATGTTTCTCTGGTCTTTGATAGGCTAAAAAGGAAGAAGAAAAGATATACTTGGGACCACATGGGGCCCCTCCGCTAGCAAAGCAGCAGTAGCTGAACGCAGCCGGCCATAGACAAAGGTTCAGGCATAAACTGAATGAAGCAGACAAGAAATTCTACAGGTCTGGACGGGACAATAAGTTGGAGAATCCGCGAGAGCTCATAGGCAACAAGAGATTGAGTGCCAGCAAGTAGAACAATTCGCAAGAGGTTGGCTTTTCCCACGTCAGTATTAGTTTCGGCTTTGTAGGTAGTATTGGCGGTAAGTTAAGTCTATTCTGATATCTTATATATTATATAACTTGAGAAGGCATTGTTTTGCTGGGAGAGAATTTGGATACCTATCGCCTGTTAAGGCGTGACATTTAAGACCTTATTTGTGACTAATAAGTTCACATCGTCGTGGGTGCTCAGGAATTTATATGTTGGGAAATTTAATTTTTAGTGGTATTTTATCAAACTATTTAAGATTTAGTCAGCAAAGTTTTGAGTTTTAATTTTTAATATACTTTTATCAAAATAATTAATTTTTAGTGTCATTTTATTGTTACAGATAAATTCTTCCAAAAATACCCTTATACAATTTATTTCCGAGACTTATACAAGCAATAAATTGACTTGTACAAGCCATTTTAGACTTGTACAAGTAATAAAATGACTTGTACAAGTCAAAAATTAACTTGTACAAGTCAATAAAGTGACTTGTACAAGTCATTTGGATAAGTGACGTAAGGGCATTTTTGGAATAGTTGATTTGTAATAGTGAAATGACACTAAAAATTAATTATTTTGATAAAAGTATATTAAAAGTTAAAACTCAAAACTTTGCCGACTAAATCTTAAATAGTTTAATAAAGTACCACTAAAAATTAAATTTCCCTTATATGTTTAGTTGTTGGCAGATTTTCCGGGGTAGATGAAGAGGGTTACTACTTGGCTAAGATAAATCCGAATCCAAGTGGTCTCTCATTGAAGGTCCAAAATCACTTGGCCGTTTGGATCCATTTTCAATTGACGTGTCCTTGTGGATGAACCAAACCCCTCACGTTGGAGGGGTTAGCTTAACGTGGGGACAAACATGGAGCCTGTTTAATTATTGAGGCCTAAGAGAAGATGACTAGAAGCATACATGATGCCTTTTTGGCCTTAAAAAAAACCATTAGGCTTAGCTGTTATGCCTTAAAAAACCATTAGGCTTAGCTGTTATGATTGTCACCGTCATAGATGGCATTCATTGTATGACGGGGACCTTGGTCACAAAGCAACTGTTAAGATACTGAAGGGGCCGGGTGATGATGCAAGGAAGGTGTCCTAGAGATGATATACTTTTCGCTTTTTCGTTTACCCGTTCGTTCGCTTTGACAGATTATATTATGTAGAGTATTTGACGTTTACAGGGTTTTGCTTTTCTTTTAACAAGAATAATGAACTTACATGAGTGTAGGAGAAAAGCGCATAGGATATCAAACTGGTGTGTTAAGATGCCAGGGGGGTGCACGGACATGAGATAACAGAAGGGAGGTTATTGATTACGGTTAAATAGTTTAAAAAAAAGAAAGAGGTGAATCACTTCTCTTGTGGGAGATCAATTATTTAACTTGAGTTATTAAGATGGAAAAATTAGCTAAAAGTATGAGGGATTTATGTCTTTCAGTATTTGTAATTGATATTATTTTAGAAGTGAATGTTATGCTAGAATCTGTTGCCTTCGTAGATTTTAGGGAAACCTGCGTGATGATGATTTTATTTCATTTTTAAAAACTACGAACTTGTTTATGCTCTATTTGGAAGTAGGTATCCATTGCTTCAGTGGAGTCGGCATCTCGTGAAGCGTTTTGTTTATGATGATTATATTAACCCAAAAATTTAGTACGTAAAGCATAAACCAGGAATCTCATGTGGCCCAGCGAGATGGTGCCACTGCCAACACACGCCAAAAACAAAAGCTTCTGCGAAAAACGCCAGTAAGCATAGTGTTGAATCCTCGTACCATAGAATAAGGGCCTTCTTGTTGGTTGGTCTTCTTCACTCTTCCCTAGTTGTAAACTTCGTCTTCTCTGCTTGCTTGCTATCTTCATGCTCCTCTGATTCCTTCGTCTTCTATATTTCTTGACATCTAAATTATGAAGCACGAGAACCTTCTCTTTGGTGTACCGACAACTCGCGTGTTTCAGTAAGAGAGAGAGAGAGAGATGATAATGGGACGGAGGTGTAAGGACACGTTGGTCGTAATCGAAAAGTCAAATTGCCCCCTTCTTCAAAGAGTAACTTCTAGTTTTTTTGTTTTTTTTTTGGGTAATGAAAGAGTAACTTCTAGTTAAGAAGAGTTGAGACATCGTTCTCCGTTTTTTTCATACGAGTCAGATGGTAACACTTGTAAAACAAGTGTCATGTTTGGTACCTAGTCTTGGTTTGTGTTCAACGTATCAAAAGTCCATTCACTGCTTTTACATGGATTAATTTGGAGTCTTGTGATGAGTCATCAGCCTGCTTGAAATGCTTGGAAGGCAAGGCTGGCCTGTACTTGTGTGGGGTACACCATCCATTAACAGGATGGTAAGTTAGGTGCATCAATCGTCACACCACATGAACCGTCGATTGCAGAATGAACAACCAATCCATTAATAAAACGAGGTGGTGATGATCAAATAATTTTTAACGAGACTTTTACGTGTTTGATTCAAATTGGCTGGATCTTACTTTTTCAACGCTGTCGTATTCTCCTCGTAATCCTTTTTAGACTAGCTCACTTACTCACGACCTTTAATCTCTGCCTAACCGGGCCTGGCCTTACTCTGCATCTATTGGATTGGTCAAACCTTGCCCTTCCATCTTCATCTTCTGATTGTTGTATCTGGATTTCAGATCTTGAACACCTCAACAATGACAGGGAAGGTATGCAACTCACCCTGTATCTTTCTGAGTTCATCATTTGTTCTGTACAATTTTATGGCTGTTTAATTTTCATCATTTGTTTCTAGAACTGGGGTTCACCGGTAATGCAACTGCCGATCAAAAATACTAGAACAATAGAAATTGAAAATGGCTTTCTAGTTTTCAAGCAATAATCCTCATGCCAACTAAACAGGGTCTATATAATTTGATTTATCCCTTTTCTCGCCTATATGATCCTGTCATCTAGACAGAATATTTTACATGAAAAACATCAAATCTCGATTTTTTTTCCTGTATCGATTGGGTTGCAGATTTCAATATTGGTGCTGGACGTTGACCTTCAATGCTCTCGATGCTACAGGAAGGTCAAGAAGACGCTCGCTAAATTCCCCGGTGAGCCGCTTTCTCTCTCTCTCTCTCTCTTTAAACATATCTACAATCTATTCCTTCTTAATCAGCTTTTCACTTTCATATCAAATTCTCTGAAACAAGTAAGAAAGAATAAAACTGGGTTTCGATGGTTTGTTAAATCTTTGGAACAAGAGAAATTCAAGTCCAGATATTCGACGAGAAGAAAAACACCGTGAGGATCAGCGGACCCTTTTGCTGTCCAGAAAAGTTCGCGAAGAAGCTGTGCTGTAAAGCTGGGAAATCGATCAAAAGCATCGAGATTCTTGAGGAGGAGAAGCCGAAACCAAAGCCCAAAGAGCCTGAACCGAAGCCCAAAGAGCCTGAACCGAAACCGAAGCCCAAAGAACCTGAACCGAAGCCGAAAGAGCCTGAACCGAAACCAAAGCCTAAAGAACCTGAACCGAAGCCCAAAGAGCCTGAACGAGTGCCAGTGTATTATATTCCCGAACCCGCGTGCCCACCAGGTTACCCAGTTGGCATATGTTGTGGTCCATGTTCTGAGGGCCGCGGAGGAGGGCCATGCTATGAGGGTTATGGAAGGCCATCGCCATGGTATGACGGTGATTATGGAAGGCCATTGCCATGCTATTGTGGTTGTGGAGGACGTAGGGGCCAGGGGAGTTGCGGTGACTACTTTACTGAAGAAAACCCCTCATGCATCATCATGTGAAATTGCTGTGGTCATGTATGTTCTTTTCTATGCGTTGGCATGTATGCAAAGGATGCCATGTGTATTTGTTTATAGGTTTTATTGTGCCAAAGATAAAATAATGTTTGGTGATCCTGTTCCTATCTACTGTTCTGTGTCTTTGTGATTATTTTGATGAAGAAATAGCGACCGTGCAATTGCAACTCATCAAGTGGTTCTTACAAGGAGAAAATTTATTGAGCATGGGGGATGGGTTAGTGGTGCAACTTCTTATTGCTTCAATCAAATTTCCTCACTGCCCATATTGTGAAGCAAAGAAAGAAAATAAGATGGAAGATCATCTATTATGCACATTGATGGGTTATGAGAGATGAACCAGCTAAGATTAAAACTTGAAAGATGTCCAACTTGGGGATCAAGCCAAGTTTATTTATTTATTTTTGAAGATTTCTTCACATCTCCATGATGGTTTCAACTTTTTCGGCGGGGTGAGTACAACCAATATTTTGGTTCACACCAAGGTTTATAGTTTCGGTGGCACGTCACAATTTTGGTCCCCAGTGAAGCATTTCACAGGAAGAAATTGTCAGGGGCGCATTGTTGGTGACTTAGCGAAATTTCGACGATTTGTCACCGAAACAGGGCGGCGTGCTGACGAAATTTCTTCAAAATCCGAAAAAACCACTTTTTGCCTTTTTTATTTTTCCACCGTCGAAATTTCGTTTTGGCCGATAGACGGCACGCTCACCAGCACTGAAAGTGTAAACCTTGGTTCACACAATCATTTGCACTTGGTTATTCTTCCTCATCAAACATATCAGCAAGCAATAATGAAAAAGTCCATTTTAGCTACTTTTCCACGTATGTGGACTCTTGTGAGACGAGTGCTGAGCCTCCTTCAGGCTGAAGTACTTGTACGTTAAGGTTGGCCATGTGGGTTGCACCATCTACCATTACACCATGGCCCATGGGTACTTAAAGTGACTAATCCATTACTTATGGCGGCCTTTTTACCAGTGGGATGGCTTTTATCTTTAGCCTTTGCTGATGGCGTATCGGCAAAGGAGTGGACAACTAATCAAAGTCACGTCTATATCAATTGCTTTGCTGATGGTTTATCATACATACAATTATTTAATCAAGTCACATCTATATCAATTGCTCACTTTAATCTCGAATGATCTTTGTGGAATCTGCCACCTTTGTACAATTTGATTAGACCTGTTTCTGAAGTCTCTTCAAGTCAAGCTCTTTTTTTTTTCAAGTCAAGCTCTTTTAATCTCACACCTTATCTCCCTATCACTAAAAGGCATGGTACTATGATATCAAAAAAGAAAAGAAAAAAGGCATGGTGCTACCTTCGCCTTTTGAGAGGTGCAGGAATCAGATTAACATGAGTGAATATAATAAAATTATGGGGCAATTTCGGTAGCAAATTTTTAGGAAAATCTTAAGAGTTAGCTATATTTTATACTAGGGTGGGGATTACACCCGATTAGCAAAATTTTAATTTGCAACTATTTTTGTGGGTAGAAGAACAGCCCACCATGTTGTTCTATTTGGTTAGTTATACATATTTAGCATAACAAAAATCAAAATAAAGAAAAGCTTAGGAATAATTTGGGTATAGATTATCAAATTATAATCTTGACAATTCTCTTTATATATTAATATAGATTAACATAGATATAGATATCTTTTAAAAAATACAGATATATTTAAACTAAATTTCATTAAGATTTTGGAAGTAGAAGAGATAATGACAAAGAAGAAGGAGATAATGATATCAGGCTATAATCTTAATAATTCTCTTTATATATTAGTATAGATTAACATAGATATAGATATCTTTTAAAAAATATAATATATTTAAACTGAATTTCGTTAAGATTTTGGGAGTAGAAGAGATAATGACAAAGAAAAAGGAGATAATGAATAACGGTTAAAGGAATCGATTTTTGAAATGTGCTTCTGGATTTTGATTCTCAGCAAAGGAAGGCTCTCTCCCGCTCTTTGCGGTAAATTATTTCAAAGAATTGGCTCTTTAATTTCTCACATATCCCGATATCCGTAATAGATAGATTCCGTATCTTATATTACTCGATAAATCGGCGTGTTTGTTGTTTGGGCTCGTGCTCTCTGCTTCTTCCAGTAAAGATTAAGAAAAATGGTGGGCTTGGAGGAGCTAGATGATGGATACGTCATTCTTCATCAATCAGACCTTGATCCTGGTTATTTCTCTTCTCAGCTTTATTTGGTGATGGGTTTTCTGCTTCTAATCATGAATCCAAAGCTTGATCGGTTGTTGTTATTCAACGCTTTTATTTTCTTTCGGATTAATTATTGCGTTGAAATGGGTTCGAACTATTCTGGGTTTCTTTTATCTCTTTTCACTGTTTATTAATGCAAGAGTTTTCAAAGTTGCTTGGTTTATTTGATTTACTGGATTGAAATTTGTCTTCTGCCTACATTGTTACCTTGAATTGTTTATCGGAATGTAATATTTGCTAGGCACATTTGAAGAAAAAGGGTTATGAAACAGGGACACTTCATCCTAATAAATTAAGAGGAATAGAATTTGTATCTTGTGGGACGTCGTATAAAATGGAATTGTTTCTATGCCTAAAAAATTTGTTCCAACATGAATCTGCAAGAAAGATAAAACATATACCACCAAATTTGCAAAACATAAATTTTAGCCCTCCATATTCTTAAGGAACCCCATCAAATGAGAAGTAATGTTTTCTTCATCGTGTACAAATAATCTTTCTTTTTATTCCATTTCTTATCCAAACAAACAAAAATGAAAATTTTGAAGTTGAGTGCAAACACCTGATAAAGTTGTAGTCTTTATATTATTTCATGTATCATCTTCAAATAACTACTTTTAGCAAAGGGTACAAACTTGTACAATTGTGACATCCCTTCCCATATCTGAAACGTATGAATGCCCAGTATGGTATAAGAGACACGGAGATCACTTAGCTTAGCAAAGCGCCATTCGAGGACAAAACCATACGAGTTTGGACCCAAAGCAGACAATACCTTGCTGGGTTGTGGTAAAAATATTTTGTATCACACTCTAGAAAGAAGTGAACAAATGTAAATTGCATCTTTGGTTAGATTACTGAAATCGAAAACTTCTGCCATGTTTTAATCTTTAATTAATACCAGAATGGGAACGGGAGCTTGCAGTTGCCCATGGTGAAATAAAGGCTTTGAAAGTAACTGAAGCCCCCGCTGATATGGCTGTTGAAGAGGTATGTAATATGTAAAGACAAACAGGGACCTCTATTTGTGGTTAGCTTTTTCTAGACATTATAACAAGTGCTATGTGTCAAGATATTAAGTAATTAACAAGAATATGTCAACTCTTGCACTTTGTTTACTGCTTCATGCAATTGAACTTTGTTTACTTTCTTAGTCTTCTTTTACCCAGCTCAGCAATAAACTTAAGAAGTTGGATGAGAAGCTTGGGGCCACTGAAAACCTCCTTGAACACAAGGTGCCTCACTGTCTTTAGTGGAATTCATTTTATTTGATATGATCTTGGTTTCAGTTGGTGAAGAGTAAGATACCCAATTCCTCTTAAATTCAATTACTTATTGCAGAATCTTGAAATCAAGAAGCTAAATAATGAGAAGAAAGAAGCATTGGCTGCACAATTTGCTGCAGAAGCAGCTCTTAGAACAGTCCATGCAAATCAACAGGAAGATGTTTTCATACCAGTTGAGTCTATCATTGCCCCACTTGAGGCAGACATTAAAATGTACAAGAATGAGGTATGTAGATGAAAAGTGATATTTTAAAACCATTTCTAAGATTTTGAAGTGAGAATGTTAACACATGCTCATTCTGGAAACACTTTTTCCATTTTTCAATTTTAGATTGCATCACTGCAAGAGAAAAACAAAGATTTGGAATGTCTCACTGAGTCAAAGGAGTCAGCTCTGCTTGAAGCAGAAAGAAATCTGAGAAGTGCTCTTGAAAGGGCTTTAATAGCAGAGGAGGTTATGAACCATAACTTTGAATTGAAGAAACAAATTGAAATCTGCCAGGTATGGCGCTACTAGTTTCTTTTTTGGGTTTATGCTTTGTGAGTTTGAAATCTCCACCCAAACCTTTTTTAATATATAAACTAATAAATATGCAGGAAAAGAATAGAATCCTTGAAAATGCTAATCTTCAGAAGATTGTGGAGGTTGAGAAGCTTAGTAAAACCACAGATGTTTTGCATCTGCAGGCAGAAATTCAAGGGTTAAAAGTCAAACTAGCTTTGTCAGATAGAAAAGTAAAGGCTGAAGCACAGATCAAGGTATAAAGTCGACCATTAATGATTTTCCACCTGAGTAATTAACATCCTTCTACTCATTCAATTATTAAGAATTAAAGTTTATTTGATCATTTTACTTCAGGATAAAATGAGATTGAGGATAAAGACACTTGAAGAAGGCTTGAAGAGAGAAGCTGCAGCAAGGGAAAGAGAAGTGATCTCAAATAGACATTTTCTGCTAAAGCTTCAAGCCCATAGACTTCCATTTATTGTAACTTAAATTCTTTTACCGTATGTTTTATTTGGAAAAAATCTACTAATGAATATGTTTATTCTTACTCTATGTTAAATCTTCGACATCACATAAATATGTTGCTTTTTTTATTTCCCATGACTATGATCCTTGCATCATATGAACCTGATTTGAAGCTGCACGGGAGATTGCTACTGTAAGTCTAAGTCTTTATCATCTCATCTTTTCAATCCCTTTCAATTGTATGGACCACTTTGCGGTTTGTGTCAGCAGAACAATTTATCAAAAAAAAAAAAATCAGCAGAACAAGGTTCGGTTATAGTCAATTTGAAGGTCAGTCGTACACTGTCTATGGAAGGCCATTGCCATGGTATGACGGTGATTATGGAAGGCCATTGCCATGCTATTGTGGTTGTGGAGGACGTAGGGGCCAGGGGAGTTGCGGTGACTACTTTACTGAAGAAAACCACTCATGCATCATCATGTGAAATTGCTGTGGTCATGTATGTTCTTTTCTATGCGTTGGCATATATGCAAAGGATGCCATGTGGTATTTGTTTACAGGTTTTATTGTGCCAAAGATAAAATAATGTTTGGTGATCCTGTTCCTATCTACTGTTCTGTGTCTTTGTGATTATTTTAATGAAGAAATAGCGACCGTGAAATTGCAACTCATCAAGTGGTTCTTACAAGGAGAAAATTTATTGAGCATGGGGGATGGGTTAGTGGTGCAACTTCTTATTGCTTCAATCAAATTTCCTCACTGCCCATATTGTGGAGCAAAGAAAGAAAATAAGATGGAAGATCGTTTATTAAGCACATTGATGGGTTATGAGAGATGAACCAGCTAAGATTAAAACTTGAAAGATGTCCAACTTGGGGATCAAGCCAAGTTTATTTATTTATTTTTGAAGAATTCTTCACATCTCCATGATGGCTTCAACTTTTCGACGGGGTGAGTACAACCAATATTTTGGTTCACACCAAGATTTACAGTTTCGGCGGTACACCGCGATTTTGGTCTTCAGCGATATTTTTCACGGGGGGAAATCTTCAGGGCAGGGGTGTATCGTTGGTGACTTAACGAAATTTCGACGATTTGTTATCAAAATAGGACGGCGTGCTGACGAAATTTCCTCGAAATCTAAAAAAAAACCATTTTTTGCCTTTTTTTTTATATTTTTCCTCCGTTTCGTTGGCACACCGCCAGCGTGTTGTCGAAATTTGGTTTTGGCCAATGGGCAGCATGCTCACCGGCACCGAAATTGTAAACCTTGGTTCACACAATCATTTGCACTTGGTTATTCTTCCTCATCAAACATATCAGCAAGCAATAATGAAAAAGTCCATTTTAGCTACTTTTCCACGTATGTGGACTCTTGTGAGACGAGTGCTGAGCCTCCTTCAGGCTGAAGTACTTGTACGTTAAGTTTGTCCATGTGGGTTGCACCATCCACCATTACACCATGGCCCATGGGTACTTAAAGTGACTAATCCATTACTTTTGACGGTCTTTTTACCAGTGGGATGGCTGTATCTTTAGCCCTTTGCTGATGGCGTATCGGCAAAGGAGTGGACAACCAATCAAGTCACGTCTATATCAATTGCTTTGCTGATGGCTTATCATACATAGAATTATTTAATCAAGTCACATCTATATCAATTGCTCACTTTAATCTCGAATGATCTTTGTGGAATCTGTCACCTTGTACAATTTGATTAGACCTGTTTCTGAAGTCTCCTCAAGTCAAGCTCTTTTCTTTTAATCTCTCACCTTGCCTAATTTGTATGATCTGATTTTTTTTTGGTAATGAATTTGTATGATCTGATTAAAAGACTATTTATCAAGCCATGCTATTTAATTATGTATCAAACTAATTTGTGTAATGACTTCTGGCAGCTTATATCCCCATCACTAGAAGGCATGGCGCTAACTTCGCTTTTGAGAGGTGCAGGAATCAGATTAACATGAGTGAATATAATAAAATTATGGGGCAATTTCGGTAGCAATTTTCTAGGAATATCTTAAGAGTTAGCTATATTTTATACTAGGGGACTACACCCGACTAGCAAAATTCTAATTTGTAATTATTTTTGTTGGTCTCATTTAGAAAAACACCCCACTATGTCGTTCTATTTGGTTAGTTATGCATATTAGGCATAACAAATCAAAATAGAGAAAAATCTGAGGACAATTTGAGCACAGATTATTAGGCTATAATCTTGACAATTCTCTTTATAGATTAGTATAGATTAACATAGATATAGATGTATTTTCGAAGATACGGATATATTTAAACTGAATTTCGTTAAGATTTTGGTACTAGAAGAGATAATGACAAAGAAGAAGGAGATAATAACCAACGGTTAAAGAAGTCGATTTTTTTGAAATGTGCTTCTGGGTTTTGATTCTCTCAGCAAAGGAAGGCTCTCTCCCGCTCTTTGCGGTAAATTACTTCAAAGAATTGGCTCTTTAATTTCTCACATATCCGTAATAGATAGCTTCCGTCTCGTGTATTACTCGATAAATAGGGGTGTTTGTTGTTGGGCTTGTGCTCTCTCCTTCTTCCAGTAAAGATAAAGAAAAATGGTGGGCTTGGAGGAACTAGATGATGGATACGTCATTCTTCATCAATCAGACCTTGATCCTGGTTATTTTCTCTTCTCAGCTTTATTTGGTGATGGGTTTTCTGCCAAAGCTTGATCGGGTGTTGTTATTCAACGCTTTTATTTTCTTTCGGATTAATTGTTGAGTTGAAATGGGTTCGAACTATTCTGGGTTTCTTTTATCTCTTTTCACTGTTTATTAATGCAAGAGTTTTCAAAGTTGCTTGGTTTATTTGATTTACTGGATTGAAATTTGTCTTCTGCCTACATTGTCCTACAAAATTAACCTTGAACTGTTTATCAGAATGTAATATTTGCTAGGCACATTTGAAGAAAAAGGGTTATTAAACAGGGACACTTCATCCTATTAAATTAAGAGGAATAGAATTTGTATCTTGTGGGACTTTGTATAAAATGGAATTGTTTCTATGCCTAAAATTTTTTTTCCAATACGAATCTGCAAGAAAGATAAAACATATACCACCACATGTGCAAAACATAAATTTTAGCCCTCCATACTCTTAAGGAACCCCATCAAATGAGAAATAATGTTTTCTTCATCGTGTACAAATAATCTTTCTTTTTATTCAATTTCTTATCCAAACAAACAAAAAATGAAAATTTTGAAGTTGAGTGCAAACACCTGATAAAGTTGTAGTCTTTATTTTATTTCATGTATCATCTTCAAATAATTACTGTTAGCAAATGGCACAAACTTGTACAATTGTGACATTCGAAGACAAAACCGTACGAGCTTAGACCCAGCGCGGACAATACCTCGCTGGGTTGTGGCAAAAATATTTTGTATCACACTCTAGAAAGAAGTGAACAAATGTAAATTGGATTTTGATTACATTACTGAAATCGAAAACTTCTGCCATGTTTTAATCTTTAATTAATACCAGAAAGGGAGCGGGAGATTGCAGTTGCCCATGGTGAAATAAAGGCTTTGAAAGTAACTGAAGCCCCCGCGGATATGACTGTTGAAGAGGTATGTAATATGTAAAGACAAACAGGGACCTCTATTTGTGGTTAGCTTTTTCTAGACATTATAACAAGTGCTAAGTGTCAAGATATTAAGTAATTAACCGGAATATGTCAACTCTTGCACTTTGTTTGCTGCTTCATCCAATTGCACTTTGTTTACTTTCTTAGTCTTCTTTTACCCAGCTCAGCAATAAACTTAAGAAGTTGGATGAGAAGCTTGGGGCCACTGAAAACCTCCTTGAACACAAGGTGCCTCACTCTCTTTAATGGAATTCATTTTATTTGATCTAATCTTGGTTTCAGTTGGTGAAGAGTAAGATACCCAATTCCTCTTAAATTCAACTACATATTGCAGAATCTTGAAATCAAGAAGCTAAATAATGAGAAGAAAGAAGCATTGGCTGCACAATTTGCTGCAGAAGCAGCTCTTAGAAGAGTCCATGCAAATCAAAAGGAAGATGTTTTCATACCGGTTGAGTCTATCATTGCCCCACTTGAGGCAGACATTAAAATGTACAAGAATGAGGTATGTAGATGAAAAGTGATATTTTAAAACCATTTCTAAGATTTTGAAGTGAGAATGTTAACATGGATAGGCATGCTCATTCTGGAAACACTTTTTCCATTTTTCAATTTTAGATTGCATCACTGCAAGAGAATAACAAGGATTTGGAATGTCTCGCTGAGTCAAAGGAGTCAGCTCTGCTTGAAGCGGACAGAAATCTGAGAAGTGCTCTTGAAAGGGCTTTAATAGCAGAGGAGGTTATAAACCATAACTTTGAATTGAAGAAACAAATTGAAATCTGCCAGGTATGGTGCTGCTCGATTCTTTTCTGGGTATAAGCATTGTGAGTTTGAAATCTCCACCCAAACCTTTTTGAATATATAAACCAATAAATCTGCAGGAAAAGAACAGAATCCTTGAAAATGCTAATCGTCAGAAGATTGTGGAGGTTGAGAAGCTTAGTAAAACCACAGATGTTTTGCATCTGCAGGCAGAAATTCAAGGGTTAGAAGTCAAGCTAGCTTTGTCAGATAGAAAAGCAAAGGCTGAAGCACAGATCAAGGTATAAATTCGACCATTAATGATTTTCCACCTGAGTAATTAACATCCTTCTACTCATTCAATTATTAAGAATTAAAGTTTATTTGATCATTTTACTTCAGGATAAAATGAGATTGAGGATAAAGACACTTGAGGAAGGCTTGAAGAGAGAAGCTGCAGCAAGGGAAAGAGAAGTGATCTCAAATAGACATTTTCTGCTAAAGCTTCAAGCCCATAGACTTCCATTTATTGTAACTTAAATTCTTTTACCGTATGTTTTATTTGGAAAAAATCTACTCATAAATATGTTTATTCTTACTCTTTGTTAAATCTTCGACATTGCATAAATATGTTGATTTTTTTATTTCCCAAGACTATGATCCTTGCATCATATGAACCTGATTTGAAGCTGCACGGGAGATTACTACTGTCAGTCTAAGTCTGTAACATCTCATCTTTTCAATCCCTTTCAATTGTATGGACCACTTTGCGGTTTGTGTCAGCAGAACAATTTATCAAAAAAAAATCAGCAGAACAAGATTCGGTTATAGTCAATTTGAAGGTCAGTCGTACACTGTCTACTTCAATTTGTGGACTGGCAGAATTATAGTATTGCCGTGAGAGGAGGAGAACGAATGGAAACTGTGGGGAGGAGAGGGCAACTTGGGGAAGAATGCCTTGGTTAAAAAGTGCAGAGTATGATAAGTTTCAGCTCTGAATTCCGGAGGAGAGAGGGAAGGATTTAATTTATCTACAGTTGAGCCCGTAAATGGGCTCAACTGTAGCCGATCGCTGCAGCAGTCCCTAAAATAGTGAAAATTAACATTTTCATTTTTTCAACGTAGGAGAGAGAAAGGATAGAACTACTGCTTGCTTATTTGGCAAGCAGACAGTTGAGCTTGTAAATGGGCTCAACTGTAAATGAATTGAATCTAAAAAGGAAAGATAAAAAAAAAAGTACCACAGTTGAGCCCATTTACAGGCTTAATTGTAAATTAATTGAATCTGATAAGGAAAGAGAGAAAAAAAAAAATTTTTTTTTTGGCAAAGAATCTTTTAAGGGCCTTCACATCAGCCAGAGCCTTTTGCATGGAAGATCGATTGGAGCATCTACCAATCTTTGTCACGTGTCCCACTCATCAATCATGTCAACTTATCACGATGAAATGGGTTTTACCCAACCATGATAAGTTGTGTATTATTCAATGATGAGTTGAGTTGTACTTATGATGAACTGAAATGTAACAAATGATGTTGAATTGTATCCTATGATAAGTGGGTTGTACCTAGTGGTGGAACCAAGACTCCAAATCTGAGGGGGCAAAAAAAAAAATTTCAATTAACACTTCTCATAAAATATAGAAATTTTAATGAGTTAGGGGGGCAAACCAGAAATTTTAGAGGGGGCAAAACATAAATTTCAATTAAAACATATAGGACAAAATATATTTTAAATTAAAAAATAAAATTTTAGGAGGGACAATTGCCCCCTCTAGCTCTAAGGTGGTTCCGCCATTGGTTGTACCCAATGATGAATTTGGTTGTACCGAATAATAAATTAAGGACACATGGCGAAGATATGTGGACGCTTCAACCGATCTTCCAGCGTTAGGCTCCAACAGAAATGGGACCCGTTGACACCTACTTCTGGCCTCTCTTCCTTTCTACAGCTCTCTTCCTTGTTGCGGTCAAATTTTGCCGCCTGCACCTGAAGCTTCCGGTGAGAAAACGGAAGAAGGGATCTTAGACTTCATACCAGCCGGAAGAAATAGAGAAGCCGCATAAATTTGGCTAAACTAGTAGCCGTGTTTTGAGTTCTTAGATTTCCCTTCTTTTTATTTCAGTGGATTCAAACTCTTCACTTTCTTTTTTATGGCTTCAGTCACTTCTTGTGAAGGACGTGAAACGACATGAAATGTAGTTTTGAGAAAACTCGGGACATTATTGGCATGTGTGTCCCTGATTTAGTACGTAACCAGGCAGAATACCCACACCCCACGTGTATGACGGGCTACACGCACCATCAATATACAAATGGGCATCGTTTACGGCGTATGCGGTAGACAGCCCCTCACATGAATGGTGTGGGGTCCCCCAAGTGAATGATGGGACTCCCAAATGAATGGTAGGCCCTCCCACTGAATGTGAGAGGGTGTATACAACGTATGCTGTAGAGGATACGAATCGTCAATATATAGATGGGCTGCACTCACTTGGATTCAAGATTGCAAGTCAAAAGGGATTGAAATCGTCTGCTACTTTTTACTGCACCTAAACCCGATGGAGCATGTCGTGGTTAGAGTTCTTTCCTACAAGTTTTCTGTTAGAAATATAATAAAATATATAAAATTCACCCTACTATCACCATAAGTTTTTAGTAGGATTGGTGTTCTATACAGTAGGCCCGCACGTAAGGAGAGTATTAATAATGGCCCGCACGTAACGAGAGTATTAATAATGGCGTAGCTAGGACTTCCATTTCATTTAGAGTGGGCAAAATAAATCTTTGATCTAAAGATGAAAGATGAACGGTTGTGATTAAAAGGATAGTGAGGGCAAATTAAAAATTTAGGGTAGGCAAAATTGTCTTTATATTAAATAAACAATAATTTTTTATAATTTTGGGCCACCCTAAGTTCTGTGTAACTCCACCCTGAGTGTTAAAAAAATATATTAAATATATAAAGTTCACTCCTTATTATCACCTTGAGCTGTTTGTAAGGGTGTTTTCTATTTGAGGAAAAACTATATCATGTGTGTAGGGAGTCATTTTAATATACCATGATTAGTTGTCTATACGTACAAATAATGACGTCGACGTCAGGATCGTTACGTTGGGACTTTGGATCCTTAACGTAGTTGTCTACACGTACAGATAATGACGTCAGGATCCTTACGTAGTTGCAGTGAGGTGAGGGCACAGTCATGACAAGGTCGTGAGTGGAGTGTGTTAATTGTTATCATGACCTTAAACCTCAGTGTACTACTGGCCCTGCATTTCTCTGCAATTCTTAGATTCATCTTCTGATTGTTGTCGGCACTTCGGTGATGGCAGAAAAGGTATGCAGCTCCCCCTTCTATCTTTCTGACAATTAAGAACAGTTATTTTTTACTACTGTTATGATTGTCCTAGGGAAATATATTCTTGGTTTCTTTCTAAAACTGAGGCCACCAATAATGTAATTCCCAATCCCAAAAGCAATTTATTAGAGCATCAATAATAATTGAAAATGGGTTTTTTTTTTTAATTTTAAAGGAAAGCCCACTAAGGCATGAATAACCTTAGTGGCACTCCAGCGGTGAGAGGAGGGTTGAGGCAGCCCCTGACCTGTAGATTAATTCCAATAAAAGTACACCAAAAAAGGGGGACATAAAACCATACCCCTACAAAACAATAATGAGAAAAATCTAATGCCTAAGGGCATACAAACCAGTTCTATCCTGAAACAAACAAGTTTTAACCTGAGATGAAGTGACGTTAAGAGACTCATAGGTAAACAGGGTATCCTCATGCATGGTAAACAGGGTTTATCTCATTCAATTTATATATCCTTTTTGTTTTTTTGTTTTCACTATATAATCATGTCCTCTGCTTGGAATATTTCTATCAGGATCATCAATTCCGGTATTCCTTCTCTTCACGAAATGTTTCTGTCTTGATTTGGTTGCAGGTTTCAACATTGGTGCTGAACGTGGACCTTCAATGCTCTCGATGCTACAGGAAGGTCAAGAAGACACTCACCAAATTCCCTGGTGAGCGCGCTCTGTCTCTCTCTGTCTCTCAAAATATAACTATCCATTCTTATTCAGCCTTTCACTTCCATATCAAATTCTGTTACAAAAGTAAGAACTAATGAATAAAGAAGGAGGAGACAATGACAAAGGAGATAATAACCAACGGTTAAAGAAGTCGATTTTTTTGAAATGTGCTTCTGGGTTTTGATTCTCTCAGCAAAGGAAGGCTCTCTCCCGCTCTTTGCGGTAAATTACTTCAAAGAATTGGCTCTTTAATTTCTCACATATCCGTAATAGATAGATTCCGTATCGTGTATTACTCGATAAATAGGGGTGTTTGTTGTTGGGCTTGTGCTCTCTGCTTCTTCCAGTAAAGATAAAGAAAAATGGTGGGCTTGGAGGAACTAGATGATGGATACGTCATTCTTCATCAATCAGACCTTGATCCTGGTTATTTTTCTCTTCTCAGCTTTATATGGTGATGGGTTTTCTGCTTCTAATCGTGAAGCCAAAGCTTTATTTTATTTTCTTTCGGATTAATTCTTGAGTTGAAATGGGTTCGAACTATTCTGGGTTTCTTTTATCTCTTTTTACTGTTTCTTAATGCAAGAGTTTTCAAAGTTGCTTGGTTTATTTGATTTACTGGATTGAAATTTGTCTTCTGCCTACATTGTCCTACAAAATTAACCTTGAACTGTTTATCAGAATGTAATATTTGCTAGGCACATTTGAAGAGAAAGGGTTATTAAACAGGGACACTTCATCCTATTAAATTAAGAGGAATAGAATTTGTATCTTGTGGGACTTTGTATAAAATGGAATTGTTTCTATGCCTAAAATTTTTTTTCCAATACGAATCTGCAAGAAAGATAAAACATATACCACCACATTTGCAAAACATAAATTTTAGCCCTCCATACTCTTAAGGAACCCCATCAAATGAGAAATAATGTTTTCTTCATCGTGTACAAATAATCTTTCTTTTTATTCAATTTCTTATCCAAACAAACAAAAAATGAAAATTTTGAAGTTGAGTGCAAACACCTGATAAAGTTGTAGTCTTTATTTTATTTCATGTATCATCTTCAAATAATTACTGTTAGCAAATGGCACAAACTTGTACAATTGTGACATTCGAAGACAAAACCGTACGAGCTTAGACCCAGCGCGGACAATACCTCGCTGGGTTGTGGCAAAAATATTTTGTATCACACTCTAGAAAGAAGTGAACAAATGTAAATTGGATTTTGATTACATTACTGAAATCGAAAACTTCTGCCATGTTTTAATCTTTAATTAATACCAGAAAGGGAGCGGGAGATTGCAGTTGCCCATGGTGAAATAAAGGCTTTGAAAGTAACTGAAGCCCCCGCGGATATGACTGTTGAAGAGGTATGTAATATGTAAAGACAAACAGGGACCTCTATTTGTGGTTAGCTTTTTCTAGACATTATAACAAGTGCTAAGTGTCAAGATATTAAGTAATTAACCGGAATATGTCAACTCTTGCACTTTGTTTGCTGCTTCATCCAATTGCACTTTGTTTACTTTCTTAGTCTTCTTTTACCCAGCTCAGCAATAAACTTAAGAAGTTGGATGAGAAGCTTGGGGCCACTGAAAACCTCCTTGAACACAAGGTGCCTCACTCTCTTTAATGGAATTCATTTTATTTGATCTAATCTTGGTTTCAGTTGGTGAAGAGTAAGATACCCAATTCCTCTTAAATTCAACTACATATTGCAGAATCTTGAAATCAAGAAGCTAAATAATGAGAAGAAAGAAGCATTGGCTGCACAATTTGCTGCAGAAGCAGCTCTTAGAAGAGTCCATGCAAATCAAAAGGAAGATGTTTTCATACCGGTTGAGTCTATCATTGCCCCACTTGAGGCAGACATTAAAATGTACAAGAATGAGGTATGTAGATGAAAAGTGATATTTTAAAACCATTTCTAAGATTTTGAAGTGAGAATGTTAACATGGATAGGCATGCTCATTCTGGAAACACTTTTTCCATTTTTCAATTTTAGATTGCATCACTGCAAGAGAATAACAAGGATTTGGAATGTCTCGCTGAGTCAAAGGAGTCAGCTCTGCTTGAAGCGGACAGAAATCTGAGAAGTGCTCTTGAAAGGGCTTTAATAGCAGAGGAGGTTATAAACCATAACTTTGAATTGAAGAAACAAATTGAAATCTGCCAGGTATGGTGCTGCTCGATTCTTTTCTGGGTATAAGCATTGTGAGTTTGAAATCTCCACCCAAACCTTTTTGAATATATAAACCAATAAATCTGCAGGAAAAGAACAGAATCCTTGAAAATGCTAATCGTCAGAAGATTGTGGAGGTTGAGAAGCTTAGTAAAACCACAGATGTTTTGCATCTGCAGGCAGAAATTCAAGGGTTAGAAGTCAAGCTAGCTTTGTCAGATAGAAAAGCAAAGGCTGAAGCACAGATCAAGGTATAAATTCGACCATTAATGATTTTCCACCTGAGTAATTAACATCCTTCTACTCATTCAATTATTAAGAATTAAAGTTTATTTGATCATTTTACTTCAGGATAAAATGAGATTGAGGATAAAGACACTTGAGGAAGGCTTGAAGAGAGAAGCTGCAGCAAGGGAAAGAGAAGTGATCTCAAATAGACATTTTCTGCTAAAGCTTCAAGCCCATAGACTTCCATTTATTGTAACTTAAATTCTTTTACCGTATGTTTTATTTGGAAAAAATCTACTCATAAATATGTTTATTCTTACTCTTTGTTAAATCTTCGACATTGCATAAATATGTTGCTTTTTTTATTTCCCAAGACTATGATCCTTGCATCATATGAACCTGGTTTGAAGCTGCACGGGAGATTACTACTGTAAGTCTAAGTCTGTAACATCTCATCTTTTCAATCCCTTTCAATTGTATGGACCACTTTGCGGTTTGTGTCAACCGAACAATTTATCAAAAAAAAATCAGCAGAACAAGATTTGGTTATAGTCAATTTGAAGGTCAGTCGTACATTGTCTACTTCAATTTGTGGACTGGCAGAATTATAGTATTGCCGTGAGAGGAGGAGAACGAATGGAAACTGAAAAACAGGGTTTTGACTCTAACAACACCTAGAGGGGGGTGAATAGGTGTAGCACAGCGGAATAAAATTTTTCTATCAATTAAAGACAAGTCCTTAATTAATAGGCATGAACAAATCTTCAAGGTAATTCCAGAAAATCAAATAACTAATCAAAAGCAATTAACAAGCCACCCAAATTGCAAGCAAATAATTAAAGCATGTAAAGTAAGACAAAACAAGCAATTTGGTGATGAAGAGAAAACTCTATGAGAACTCTCACTAGAGAAAAACCCTCCGGGCTATGCAGGAGCTACCTAAAAGATCCAATATGAAAAGAAGACTTACAACCTGTAGTTCAAACGACTCAACATCCCTATGCTAGACTCTGCAACTCACAGACTTGAAAGTATCTGAGGAACTCCTCAGATTTGCTCCACAGCAACACTTCAGAACTCTGAAGATCTTCTCACACGATCACCCAAACGAACTCGCCTGGTATCCGTAGGAACTCCCACGATCAATCTCCCCAACCCGGAACTCCAAGGTAGAGGAAGGAAGAAGAAAAGAAAGGTTTTATGGCTAAAAAGATGAAAACCTAGAAGAAGGGTTTTCAGAAGAGAAAAGGATATTTAGGGCTTCTAAAACGTAGCTCTCTTAGGTTTAGAAGGTCCCTAATCCTATTTAAAGGTTCCCCAAAAAGTTTGAAGTCAATCCGAATTGAAACGAGTAAGTTATGTAATTTTTCGTAACTTTTCGGAAATTTTGTTGTTTGAACGTTCGAATGCTCAGCAAACGCCACCCTTTAAAAATTGAACGTTCGAACGGTCAGAGAATGTTGGTCTCACGATAGTCTCGGGTTTGTCTGCAGAACATGAACGTTCGAACGGCCAGAGAACGTTGGTCAAACGCCACTCTCCAGAAATTGAACGTTCGAACAGCCAGAGAACGTTGATCAAACGTTGGGCATAACTTCTTCAATTTGACTCCGATTTTGACGCCGTTTGAACCATGTTTTCTTGGACTCAAACTAAACATTCTAAATACACTTAAACACTTTCTTTTTGACACTGAATTAAGCCAAATTAAAATATTAAACCTTATAGAAACTGTGGGGAGGAGAGGGCAACTTGGGGAAGAATGCCTTGGTTAAAAATTGCAGAGTATGATAACTTTCAGCTCTGAATTCCAGAGGAGAGAGAGGGAAGGATTTAATTTATCTATAGTTGAGCCCGTAAATGGGCTCAACTGTAGCCGATCGCTGCAGCAATCCCTAAAATAGTGAAAATTAACATTTTCATTTTTCAACGTAGGAGAGAGAAAGGATAGAACTGCTGCTTGCTTATTTGGCAAGCACACACTTGAGCTTGTAAATGGGCTCAACTGTAAATGAATTGAATCTAAAAAAGAAAGATAAAAAAAAAGTACTACAGTTGAGCCCATTTATAGGCTTAATTGTAAATTAATTGAATCTGATAAGGAACGAGAAAAAAAAAAAAAAAATTTTTTTTTGGCAAAGAATCTTTTAAGGGCCTTCACATCAGCTAGAGCCTTTTGCATGGAAGATCGATTGAAGCATCTACCGATCTTTGTCACGTATCCCACTCATCCATCATGCCAACTTATCACGATGAAATGGGTTTTACCCAACCATGATAAGTTGTGTATTATTCAATGATGAGTTGAGTTGTACCCTATGATGAACTAACAGGTAACAAATGATGTTGAATTGTATCCTATGATAAGTGGGTTGTACCCAGTGGTGGAACCAAGACTCCAAATTTTGGGGGGCAAAAAAAATTTTCAATTAACACTTCTCATAAAATATAGAAATTTTAATGAGTTGGGGGGGGGGGGGGGGGGCAAACCAGAAATTTTAGAGGGGCAAAGGGGCAAACCAGAAATTTTAGAGGGGTAAAACATAAATTTCAATTAAAACATATAGGAAAAAATATATTTTAAATTAAAAAATAAAATTTTAGGAGGGACAATTGCCCCCTCTAGCTCTAAGGTGGTTCCGCTACTGGTTGTACCCAATGATGAATTTGGTTGTACCCAATAATGAAATAATGATACGTGGCGAAGATATGTGGACGCTTCAACCGATCTTCCAACGCTAGGCTCCAACAGAAATGGGACCCGTTGACACCTACTTCTGGCCTCTCTTCCTTTCTACAGCTCTCTTCCTTGTTGAGGTCGGATATTGCCTCCTGCACCTGAAGCTTCCAGTGAGAAAACGGAAGAAGGGATCTTAGACTTCATACTTGCCGGAACAAATAGAGAAGCCGCATAAATCTGGCTAAACTAGTAGCCGTGTTTTGAGTTCTTAGATTTCCCTTCTTTTTATTTCAGTGGATTCAAACTCTTCAATTTCTTTTTTATGGCTTCAGTCACTTCTTGTGAAGGACATGAAATGTAGTTTTGAGAAAACTCAGGACATTATTGGCATGTGCGTCCCTGATTTAGTACGTAACCAGGCAGAATACCCACACCCCACGTGTATGACGGGCTACACGCACCATCAATATACAAATGGGCATCGTTTACGGCGTATGCGGTAGACAGCCCCTCACATGAATGGTGTGGGGTCCCCCAAGTGAATGATGGGACCCCCTAATGAATGGTAGGCCCTCCCACTGAATGTGAGGGGATGTATACAATGTATGCTGTAGAGGATGCGATAGAGCATGTCGTGGTTAGAGTTTTTTCCAACAAGTTTTCTGTTAGGAATATAATAACATATATAAAATTCACCCTACTATCACCATAAGTTTTTAGTAGGATTGGTGTTCCATACGGTAGGCCCGCATGTAAGGAGAGTATTAATAATGGCGTAGCTAGGACTTCCATTTAGGGTGGGCAAAATAAATCTTTGATCTAAAGATGAAAGATGAATGGTTGTGATTAAAAGGATAGTGAGGGCAAATTAAAAATTTAGGGTAGGCAAAATTGTCTTTATATTAAATAAACAATAATTTTTTATAATTTTGGCCCACCCTAAGTTTTTTGTAACTCCACCCTGAGTGTTAAAAATATATATTAAATATATAAAGTTCACTCCTTATTATCAGCTTGCGCTGTTGGTAAGGGTGTTTTCTATTTGAGGAAAAACTATATCATGTGTGTAGGGAGTAGAGGTGGCAACGGGTCGGGTTGGGTCGGGTTCAGGCGGGTCATAATCGGGTTGAGATATAATCGGGTTGGGTCGGGTTCAACCCGATTAGTGGCGGGTTGGGAAAACCCCAAACCGAACCCAACCCGCCACTAATCGGGTTCAACCCGCCAACCCGATTATCTTTTTTTTTTTTTTTTTCTCCTGCGTGAGACTTAAGAGAGGGAGAGGAAGCGAAGCGTTCAAGAACAATAAAACAAATCCCCAAAATCAAGCACATCAAAATTTTTAAATTGCAAAACACCATTGAAGCCATTCGATGTATCAAAATCATTTGAACAATCGGAAGAAAGAACAGTAAGAAAAATTCCCTCAAATGAGATCCACGGGAAACAAACTAAAACCGTTAAATCATAGGATCGTCATCTTCAAAAATAACTTCAAAGCCAAAAATCTTCAAGCCAAATATTCATAAATTCTTGTAACCTACCCATTTTAGTTTAGCAGATCTATCTATTACGATTTGGGGATGATCCAAAAGAAGCCGAAAATATTAATAACAGATGATCCAAAGAAATTGACGAAAATAGGGTTTCGGGATGAGAGTAAATCAAACTTACCTTTCCAAATGCTTCGGGATCAGAAGAGAAGAAATTAAGATTTTTTTGGTAATGGCGAAGAAATGAAAATGGGATGCCATGAATCGGAACAATAAATTAAACTTTGCTTTCAAAACTCAAAATCTTCACAGAGGCTCTCACGACTTACGAGTAACAAATAAATACAGTCGAATGCGGCCTCTAATGGTAACCTCTGGCGGAGAATGCTCATGCTGGACGCATGATCCTTTGAAAACAAAGCTAACGCCGCCGAAGGCCTCTCCTCCGCTGGCTTCGGCACCTTCTCCGGTCACGAAGCCACCGGTCGCGGCTCCTGCTCTGACTGTGACTCCACCGGCGTCGTCTCCATCCAACTCTGCTATTTCTCCTCTCCGACGGCTCCAGGAGCTCTATATCACTCGGGAATCAGCACTCCTCCAAAAGCCCTTTTGGAACAGCAGCGGCTTTGATAATGCGCAAGATGCTCAAATAGCAGCTTAATCGGGTAACCCGCTGGGTTACCTGTTTATAATCGGGTTGACCCGATTATTGGCGGGTTGAGAAAACACCAACCCGCACCCAACCCAATTAATAAACGGATCAACCCAACCCGTTTATAATCGGATTGACCCGTCGGTTCGGTTCACTTTTTGCCGGCTCTAGTAGGAAGTCATTTTAATATACCATGATTAGTTGTCTATATGTACAAATACCGACGTCGACGTCAGGATCGTTACGTTGGGACTTGGATCCTTACGTAGTTTTCTACACGTACAGATAACGACGTCAGGATCCTTACGTAGTTGTGGTGAGGTGAGGGCACAGTCATGACAAGGTCGTGAGTGGAGTGTGTTAATTGTTATCTTGACCTTAAATCTCAGTGTACTGGCCCTGCATTTCTCTGCAATTAAGAACAGTTATTTCTTACTACTGTTATGATTGTCCTTGGGAAATATATTCTTGTTTTCTTCCTAAAACTGAGGCCACCAATAATGTAATTCCCAATCCCAAAAGCAAATTACTAGAGCATCAATAATAATTGAAAATGGGTTTCTAGCGTATCCTCATGCATGGTAAACAGGGTTTATCTCATTCAATTTATATATCCTTTTTTGTTTTTTTGTTTTCACTATATAATCATGTCCTCTGCTAGGAATATTTCTATCAAGATCATGAATTCCGGTATTCCTTCTCTTCACGAAATGTTTCTGTCTTGATTTGGTTGCAGGTTTCAACATTGGTGCTGAACGTGGACCTTCAATGCTCTCGATGCTACAGGAAGGTCAAGAAGACACTCACCAAATTCCCTGGTGAGCGCTCTCTCTCTCTCTCAAAATATATCTATCCATTCTTATACAGCCTTTCACTTCCACAAATTCTGTTACAAAACTAAGAACTAATGAATAAAACTGAGTTTCTATGGATTGTTAAATTTTGGGAACATTAGAGATCCAAGTCCAGATATTCGACGAGAAGCAAAACACCGTGAAGATCAGCGGTCCCTTTTGTTGTCCACACAAGTTCGCGAGGAAACTATGCTGTAAAGCTGGGAAATCGATCAAAAGCATCGAGATCATTGAGGAAGAGAAGAAGAAAGATCAAGAGATTCAAGACAAGACAAATCAAAAGCAAACAGATACCGAAAACGAAAAGAAGAAGTCGACCGATAAAATTACGCCTGATCACAAACCGACTGTAGAAAGCAAGCCTCCGATTTCGTGGTTGGAATATGTCATGGTCCATGTTGCCATGGAGGGGGGCCATGTTCTTGAGGTTGTGGAAGGCCGTTGCGATGCTATGATGATTGTAAAAGGCCATTGTCATGCTATGATGGTTGTAGAGGATGTAGCGGTCAAGGGGGTGGAAGGCCATTGCTGTAAGGATTATTTTGTATTGGCTTTATTCGGTGTCAAAAAGGTCTTATTAAAGTGGTCAAAGCATTTGAGATAGGTTATAGGTATTGCGGTTCAAACGGGGTTAAGGTCGGAGTAAAATTGATAAAGTTACGACCAACGTTTGATGAACGTTCACTGACCGTTCGACAGAGAAACCCGAGAGCAGTGTTCGCCTTACGTTATCTGGCCGTTCGAACGAGAAGAGGAAAAGTGAGTTATTGTATTAAACGTTCGAGCCGCGTTCGCTGAGCGTTCGAACGTTCATTAACAAACTTCAGTTTTAGAAGTCCGATCTTTTCTGATTTGTTTCCTTTTCCACTTCTACCTTCTCCTAATCTATATAAAGAGTGTCTAGACTATTGTGAGGGTTACCCAAGACGTTTTAGAAACCCTAAAACGTGTGTGAGAGCAAGAGTTCCTTCATCCTCTTCCTTCTCCTTCGTTGAGCCATCAAAACCTTTCTTCATCTTTCTTTTCTACCTTGGAGTTCCGGGTTGGAGAGTTTGCTTGTGGGAGTTCCTACGGTTGCTGAGCGAGTTTATTTGGCGCTTCACTAAGAAGATATTCAGAGTTCTGGATCGTTGCAAGGATGCAAATGTGAAGAGTTCTTCAGATATTTACATTGTGAGTCAAAGTCAGTATTGGATCGTCTGAACCACTATTGTAAGTCTTCTTCTTATAGTGATTTTCAGAGGTGGCACCTTGTCGTCCGGAGGGTTTTTCTCTTTGAGAGTTCTCTTAGAGTTTTCCCTTCGCCATCAAAATTGCTTGTGTTGTCTCTTCGTTATTTTGCAATTTTGTGTGATGGATTGTTAATTGCTCAGACTTGTGCATGGCTATTAATTAAGAACTTGTTTTTAATTGATAGAAATTTTATTCCACAATCGGTTTCACCTATTCACCCCCCTCTAGGTGATATAGAGTCTAAACTGTGTTTTTCAATTGGTATCAAAGTGGGTAACCAGATCCTTGACTCTGTTAGTCATGGACAAGTCCTCCACTGCCCCACCCTTCTTTGATGGCAGCAACTATGCCTACTGGAAAGTTAGAATGAGAGCCTATCTGAAGGCTATAGATGAAAAAGTTTGAGGAAGTGTTGAAAGAGGATGGAATCCTCCAACTGTAATTATTGATAGTGAGACAAAACCCAAAGATCCAGATAACTATACTAGAGAAGAGTTAATTGATGTTAACTACAACTCTAAGGGTGTCAATGCACTTTTTAGTGCAATCTCTGCTGATGAATTCAAACAGGTGTCTACTTGTCAAACCAGTAAAGAAATTTGGGAAAATTTTCAAACCACTCATGAGGGAACTGTCCTTGTAAAGAATTCAAAATTACAGATGCTTATCACTAGGTTTGAAGAACTAAAAATGGGAAATGATGAGTCTTTTGATGAACCAAATGCTTCCAAGCTCCCCCTTCACTTCATAGGTTTCGGCGACTTCAAAACCCTGCAATTGTAGTTGATTGCAGTCCAACATTTTTAGCAACCAAAACAATTTCTTCTTTTTAAGTCTCAACATTTGCACTTAGTTATTCTTCCTCAAACAAACATCAGCAAGCAATAATGAAAATGTCCTTGTTACTTTAGGAAATCATCAATTGGAAAGAAATCCGGGCCATACTGTAACTTGGTGGTGATTGACCCGTTTAAATTAAAAAATTCAACTAATAGCATTGACCCGTTCAAATTAAAAAATTTAACTAATAGCTGTATATTTAATTTATTTTTTATTTATTGATTTATTTATTTTTAACTTATCAATCACAACTTTGCTGCAACAAGTCGGCATGATTTTTATTGAAAAGGATGCGAGCTCATCTTTTGAAGAGCTATAAACATAAAGGTAGATCACCATCAGTGACTATTCAAACAAAGGAAATAATAAAATTCCAGTCTCATGTTGATGATGTAGTAATTAAAATTCCACTCACTTCCACTTTTTCTTCATCTACACATGAAGAATAACTTCCAAGGCAATGTTGATGATCACACTCAGCTCTCCCTTTTCTGTTATTAGTTTCATACACTTTACCACCTCTCTACTCAAACTAGCTCTCAAAGTTACCCTCTGATAATTAGATTACTTGAGAAGGCAACCACCCACCTATAAGGGGATGTGAGGAAGAAACAGAATCCCAATACAAAGAACAGAAGAACATGGCCCTGCATTTCTCTGCTATTCTTAGATTCAACTTCTGATTGTTGTCGGCTCTTCGGTGATGGCAGAAAAGGTATGCAACTCCCCCTTCTATCTTTCTGACAATTAAGAACATTATTTCTTACTACTGTTATGATTGTCCTTGGGAAATATATTCTTGGTTTCTTTCTAAAACTGAGGCCACCAATAATGTAATTCCCAATCCCAAATTATTATAGCCTCAATATTAATTGAAAATGGGTTTCTAGCGTATCCTCATGCCTGGTAAACAGGGTTTATCTCATTCAATTTATATATCCATTTTGTTTTTTCGTTTTCACTATATAATCATGTCCTCTGCTTGGAATATTTCTATCAATATCATCAATTCCGGTATTCCTTCTCTTCACGAAATGTCTCTGTCTTGATTTGGTTGCAGGTTTCAACATTGGTGCTGAACGTGGACCTTCAATGCTCTCGATGCTACGGGAAGGTCAAGAAGACACTCACCAAATTCCCTGGTGAGCGCGCGCTCTCTCTCTCTCAAAATATATCTATCCATTCTTATTCAGCCTTTCACTTCCATATAAAATTCTGTTACAAAAGTAAGAACTAATGAATAAAACTGAGTTTCTATGGATTGTTAAATTTTGGGAACATTAGAGATCCAAGTCCAGATATTCGACGACAAGCAAAACACCGTGAAGATCAGTGGTCCCTTTTTTTGTCCACACAAGTTCGCGAAGAAACTGTGCTGTAAAGCTGGGAAATCGATCAAAAGTATCGAGATCATTGAGGACAAGAAGAAGCCTCCTGATCCCCCACCGCATGTAGAAAGCAAGCCTCCGATTTACGTGGTCGGAATATTTCATGGTCCATGTTGCCATGGAGGGGGGCCATGTTCTCGAGGTTGTGGAAGGCCATTGCCATGCTATGATGATTGTAAAAGGCCATTGCCATGCTATGATGGTTGTAGAGGATGTAGCGGTCAAGGGTGTGGAAGGCCATTGCCATTGCCATTGCCATGCTATGATGATTGTAAAAGGCCATTGCCATGCTATGGTGGTTGTAGAGGATGTAGCGGTGAAGGGTGTGGAAGGCCATTGCCATTGCCATTGCCATGGCATGATGATTGTGAAAGGCCATTGCCATGCTATGATGGTTGTAGAGGATGTAGCGGTGAAGGGTGTGGAAGGCCATTGCCATTGCCATGGCATGATGATTGTGGAGGATGCAGGGGTCCCGGGTGTGGCTGTGGCTGTGAAGAAAACTCATGCAAAACGATGTGAAATATCTATCGTCATGAATGTTCTTTTCTATGCGTATTGGCATGGATCCCTAGTGGTTTTGTTGTCCAAGAGATAAACAAGGCCTCGTGGTCCTATGTATGTAAAGCTTACCTATATGCTTAAGCTTTTAGGTGTGGTTTGAAATATAATTGTATTAGTTACGGCCTTACAGGGGCTACAGCTGCAAAAATGGGTTGTGTTTTGTTGCCTGATTAGTTAAGAAATCAGACCCAAGTATGAACAGGAGCAGCAATCATCAGATATATCTCAAGCATTTAATTTCTACATAAACACAAATTACATTATATTTCATTGATGTAAAAGGCAATCCGAGACTTCTTCGCCGCCAAACATTATTTATTATTCTCCCTATTTCCACATTCTCCCCACCACAAACATATTTTTAGCAACCATAACAAATCTTTTTCATATGTACAAGAGTGATCTGAGACGGCATGGTTGATGAACCAAATGCTTCCAAGCTCCCCTTTCACTTCATAGGTTTCGGCGACTTCAAAACCCTGCAATTGTAGTTTAATGAAGTCCAACAATTTTAGCAACCATAACAATTTCTTCTTTTTAAGTCTCAACATTTTTAAGTCCAAAAATCTTACCGTAATATCCTAGATCAAGGTTTGTGAAGAATAAATATTTACACCATAGAGAAAATTAATAATTCTAAGGGCTTGAAGCTAAGCTTTTCGCAGAGAATGTATATTTACAGACCTTTTTGATAATTTTGCATTTCTTATTATTTGCTTTGACAACACTTCTCTTTCCCTTGCTGCAGCTTCTCCCTTCATCTTCTTAGACTCAACTTCTATGGACTTTGTCAGTGCATCAACCTTCTTTATGAGCATCTGCCAAGATACATGAGCTCAAATACTCAATATACTTTGAAGAGAGAAACAAAGAAACAGAGAAAGAAGATACCGCCAATGGCATATCTCTACCTTGATTTCTTCATCTTTTGCATTCAAACTTTCATCTTTCCCCTCACCAGATTTTCTCAAATTGATGACCTCTTTTTGAAGCCTATCATACAGAAATCCTGAGACCATATCTTCACTGCCACCATCTGCACTTGCATTATTTTGCAACTCTGTCTCATTGCATCCCTTTGTTGTAATTTCTCCAGAGACTACCACCTCATCAAAGTTCTCATTGGTGTTGGCCTTCACTTCTGTATTCACCTTTCCAACGTTTCCTAGCAACTTAATTCTCGATGCCCACAAATTCTTTTTTATCATGTTTTCTCCAGTTAAATATTTCATTTTTAAGGTACCTACTCGTTTCAATTTTTCCGTTTCGGTCTCCACATTAGGCTGATGCAAAGGATGGCCTCTGTTGCTGGTAACAGAAGCCCTTGGCTGAGACGTGGATCTCTTTCTAAATGACAGAGCGCCTGACTTCTCTGTTTTTTGTGATTCATAAGATACAGTGGGATGGACTGACAAACTTGATACATGCTTTAGGCCTTCTTCAAGCGTCTTTAGCCTCAATCTCAGTTTATCCTGCAGTATAATATGCAAATAAAATCTAATTCTGCAGAATTGAATGAGAAAGATTTCAAAATTATCCAGGTGGAAGATTAGTGATCAAATTTGTACCTTGATCTGTGCTTCAGCCTTTATTGTTCTATCTGGCAAAACTAGCTTGTCTTTTAACCGTTGAATTTCGGCCTACAAATGCAAGATTGAATTAACATTATGAGTTGAACGGATCATTATCGGGTTTAATGGATTATTATTGGGCTAGATTTGAGTTGATCCGAATACGAATGGGTTACTAAATCCCCAACCCGAAGCCGACCGAACTATTACACGGGTCAACTCGAACCCATTTATTCGGGTTGGATTGGACATGATAGGTCAATTTTTTCCCGGTCTAATTTTGTGTCAAGGGTTTTAGAAACAAGAAAACAAATTTATGATTAAAGTGAAAATCAACATTTCTATGCTACTTTTACTTTTGAATTACTTTGAAAAATAAAAAAAACACTTTTGAAAAACGTTACCAAACGGTACCGAATCGTCTTCTCTGCTTGCTGCTCCTCCGATTCCTTCGTCTTCTACACTTCTTGACATCTAAATTATGAAGCACAAGAGTTTGCCCATCCCTTCACTTTGGTGTAACGACAACTCGCGTGTTTCAGTAAGAGAGAGAGAGATGGTAATGGACGGAGGTGCAAGGACACGTTGGTCGTAATCGAAAAGTCAAATTGTCCCCTTTGAAGTAGCTTCTTAGTTAAGAAGAGTTGAGACATCGTTCTCCCTTTTTTTTTCATCCGAGTCAGATGGTACACTTGTAAAAGAAGTGTCATGTTTGGTACCCCAGTGTTGGTTTGTGTTCATCCCATCGTATCAAAAGTCCATTCACTACTTTTCCATGTATTTGGAGTCTTGTGATGAGTCATCTGTTGGCGTGAGTTGTCCTCCACGAGATTGTAGGAGGGAATTTTGGGATACACTACCAATGTAATCAATTAAGCCGTGATAGATGTATAGCCATATTTAGAAGTAGCCATTGTTAGAAGTTTCTGTTCTTGTTCTGTTAAATACCCATTCATTCGTGTAAAGAGACATTTTGAAGAAAGTTGATATATTTTTGTCATGGTATCGGAGCCACCGATCCTCCTGTCAACTTCCTAACCAATCTCGTTTCCCTCCATGGCTGGTACACCCTCCATGGCTGGTGCAGACACCTATACAGATGAATCGTCATCTTCCTCCATCCTAGCTGTTAGCACCTGATTTTTGCACCCCAAAAAAATGCAGAAAATGAAAATTTCAACTAAAAAGTCAAACCCTGAGGGGGCCAAAATTTGACTTTTTGATCCAAAGAGAATTGGCCATCAAACTTCCTCTCATTGAAAAAAGCATTTCAACACGGTTCTAATGCAACTGAGTTTGCTGGAATCGGAGTCCGGATGAGGAAGTTATGAGCCGGTCAAACTTTTGGGGGAGCGAAAGTTGACTTTTTGTTCGATCCCAATTCAACTGCCCAATTTGATCCCAGTGGATAGTATGTTCCGAGCTGATTCCAACGACACCAAATTTGCTAAAATCGGACATCAGACGAAGAAGTTATGGACAGTTGAAATTTCAGAGAAAGCTGCCCATGTGGCAAAACAGCAGTAAAAAAGCAGAAAATAATCTTTTAATATTATTTTAATAAGAGAATCTCGTTTTATAATAAAATAATCAAAAAATCGGATAAAAATCTTTAAATAAACCAAATTGAATAAAGGTTTGAAATCCAAACATTTTAAAAACGTGCGGGACCGTATTTGAAGTACGGGCGAGGCATGCCCGTACTTCAACTACGGGCAAGCTTCTAGAAGGGGACGCGTGGCGGGACACGCGTCCCGTACGGAAGAATCTGCGATAATTGCAAATATTCGTTTTTCGCCCGTAATTGAATTACGGGCAAGGCACGCCCGTACTTAAAGTACGGGCAAGGCATGCCCGTAGTTCAAATACGAGCACGAAAATTTTGCCTATAAATAGAGAGGCCACCCCCCTCATTTGAACAAGCTGGTCCCTTTGGCCTTCCCCCCTCTCCTTCCTTGCCATTTTTACGCCGAAGCCCTGCCTCCACTCCGTCAGCATCTATCCCAATGACCAAAATGCCCCTGGAGTGCTGCTCAACCTCCTATTTCACCCTTTTTACATCAAAAACCCAATGAACCCCTGTTCAAACCAATCCGTGAAATCCAACGGAGGTGCGGAAGCGCTGCCAAAATCGTCCGGAAGAACTAACACACATCAAGAATAATCCAAAGGTTGCACTGTAAGCATCTCTACAATTTCAAGTAAATTTCTATTACTTTTGGCTATCTCCTAAAGTTCTTATCTGTTTTGTTTTTATTATGTCATATCTAACATATTTGTTGACTGCTGTATGTGGTGAGAAATTTGATCTAAAGTAATCATTCCCATGTCAAAAAAAGGAGGAAGTAACCAAAGATTATCAAAGGCGTCATAGGAATGAATATGAATTGATGTTTGGTTACCATTACAAGAGGAGCTATGAACCTAAGATTCCCTGTAAATTCCCCCTTTCCCATCCTTGAATTTGGTTGCAAATAATCAAGAGAAAGTTTTGATGCTTCAAGAAAAACAAAAGGAAGAAGGAAAAATGGCCTTTTAGGCCAAATGAAGGAAATGAAGGATTCTGAAGGCCCTGGAATCATCACAGAAGTCATTGGAGTTCCCAGGAAGATGGCCGGACACATCCCAGGCGGAATTGGCAGCAAAAGTGCAGAAGAAGCTTCGCCCGTATACTCAGAGCGGTCCAAGCGTGCCCGTCATTAATATACGGTCTGGCCTGAACCGTAATAAAATTACGGTTCTGACCAGACCGTAACTTAAATACGATCAAGACTGTAAATAACTTAAAAATTAATTTTTCGGACCCGGTTGGACCCAATCCGACCCATTTAAACTTGACCCGACCAATTGGGCTTCTTGGATAATTCCAAGCCAATTCTTGAGACTGTGGGCCTAAGTGGGCCCACCAAGGCTTCTTGGGCCTTCCAATGGGGCCCATATCCCGTCTGGCCCAACCAAGGCCCATTTTAATAAATGGGTTAAAGGCCACTTGATTAAATTGCCCTTGGGCCAAGTCCAGGCCCAATGGGCCCTAAAAAACTCAAACCCACTAAATTGTGTAAATATAATTGAATCTTTAAACCAAATGGCCAAAATCCAATAAGGGTTACCCAATAACCCGGACTGGGCCTTGGGCTTGACTTAAGCCCAACATGGATTCCACTGGGCCCTCCAACAGGGCCCATACCAGACCCACTTCACCAACTTAATAAAAAGATAAAATCAAATAAAAAGGGGACCCACACCATCAACGGTCCCCACCAGACCAAATAAGTGTGCATTGGGTGAAAACTAAGTTGACTCAAGACCAAGGAGACCCACGGGACCTGTCAATCGACGGGGCGGGCTAGGGTGTCTTCGGGCTTCCCTAGACGTAACCGAGAACTTGCTCAGAACTCTAAAAAGCAGCAGACCAGAATAATTAGGCCCGAATAGGTGCCCCTTTTGTGTCTGCCTGCACATCTCAGGCAGTGGCGACTCCAAACTCCCAATCAGTCCCGAGGCGAGCATCACTTCTACATGCACCTCGTCGTGCGGCCCGAAACCCGAATCGGGGGGTGCGCACACTAGCCGAGTTGACCACGAAAATGACTGAAGTCTTCAACAAGGCTTCAGCACCAACCCAGACCTCCAATCTTGCTGCTGCACCGATAGGCATCAAGTTGGATGGCACCAACTATGCTCTTTGGTCCCAGGTGGTCGAGATGTATATCTCGGGCAAAGACAAACTGGGATACATACGGCGATCTACCTCAACCAACTCAAACGGACCCTACCTTTCGACGATGGCGCACTGACAACACTATTGTTAAAGGTTGGCTGATTAATTCCATGGACTCCTCTCTTATCAGTAACTTCATTCGGTTCCCAACAACCAAGTTGGTGTGGGATGCAATTGCTACTACATATTTTGACGGCAGCGACTCTTCCCAGGTATATGATCTCCGGAGACGTGTGACACGCCTTAAATAGGCTGGTGGCTCTCTTGAAAAATTCTACAATGATCTCCAAGGCCTTTGGCATGAAATCGACTTCCGTCGTCCAAACCCGATGGAATGCCCAACCGATATTCAAACATTACCATACCCTAGTTCAGGAAGATTGGGTATATGTCTTCTTGGATGCTCTTGATGATTGCTTAGACCACATCAGGAGTGATGTTTTGCAAATAAAGCCATTCCCAACAGTGGAGCAAGCCTATGCCCACGTTCGGAGGGAAGCTCTTCGTCAAGTTGTGATGACGACCAGTAGCCTTGGTGATATGCCAGGAGCGGGTCTGGCATCCAAGAGTTTCAAACATGGCTCACAGTCTCAAGCACCCTTCGGGTCTCTCTCTTTACATGGCAGCAAATCCGGCTCCAACACCAAATCCTGAGCCACCTATGATGGCAATAAATGCTCTCACTGTGGGAGTACAAAGCACAATCGTGAGACTTGTTTCAAGCTTCATGGGTATCCCGATTGGTGGCACGAACTCCAAGCTCAGAAGCACCGTAATGGAGGTGGGAATGAGGATAACACCGGCAAGGCTGCGGTGGCTGCAGCAGAACCACATCTGTCCCTTATTCCAACCGATATTTCAAACTCGAACCCAGGTAATGCTCTACTTGGTTCTAATCGGGATGCTGACGGCAATGCTTGGATACTTGATTCTGGCGCAACGGACCATATGACATTTGACGTCAATGATTTTTCACAGCACTCCTCTCCTCGGCGAACTAGCATTGCCACTGCTAATGGAGGCATTTCTTCGGTAACAGGGGCTGGAACTGTGATGCTGTCACCAGCCCTACCATCATCTAATACTTTGCTCGTGCCTTCTCTATCTCACAAGTTACTATCTGTGAGTCAAGTTACTCAAGACTTGAATGCTCATTTATCCTGCGTTTTGTCTTGTTCAGGATATTCTCACCAAGGAGATCATTGGGCGTGGTACTAAGAAGGGGGGGCTCTATTATATGGAAGATTTCAGTGTTGGCCGAGCTCACCACATGCACCACTCAAGCAACCTCAAAGTGGAACAGATTCTACTTTGGCACCGTCAGTTAGGCCATCCTTCGTTTGGATATCTGCAACATGTGTTTCCTGATTTATTTTCGGGTATGAAAAATTTTGATTTCAAATGTGAGACTTGCATTTTAGCTAAAAGTCATCGAGTCACTTATCCGTTGAGTATGAATGAGAGTTATATTCCTTTTGCCTTGATTCACTCGGATGTTTGGGGTCCTTCCCCAAAGTCTACTCTGTCAGGTTTCCGCTGGTTTGTGATATTTGTTGATGATTGTACTCGAATGACTTGGATCTATCTATTGAAACATAAAGATGAGGTTGTTCGTGTCTTTCAATCATTTCATACAATGATTGAGACTCAGTTCTCTGCTAAGCTTTGAACACTTCGATCTGATAATGGTGGGGAGTACGTGAATCAACAGTTACGTGACTATTTCCAACACCATGGACTATTCATGAGACCTCATGTCCCCAAACTCCACAGCAAAATGGTATTGCCGAGCGCAAGAATCATCACATCCTTGAAATTGCTCGAGCCTTGTTACTTGGAGCTCATGTACCCAGCCACCACTGGGCTGATGCTGTTGCTACGGCTGCCCATCTCATTAACCGCATGCCTTCAAAGGTTATTGGGTTCAAGACTCCGCTACAGACCTTGTCAACCTATGTGCCATTACCCACAGTACTAATGCTTCGGCCTCGAGTCTTTGGTTTTGTTGCGTTTGTTCACCGCCACAAGAACCAACGCATGAAGCTTGATCCCTGTGCCGTTCGGTGTCTTTTTTTGGGATACGGTATACACCAAAAAGGGTACCGCTGCTACGACCCAACTACTCGACACACCTATGTGACTATGGATGTCACGTTCCTTGAATCTGACACTCTCTACTCTCCTGCCACATCCGACTCCTCTCTTCAGGGGGAGACACAAGTAGAAGAGATGAATTGGTTGACATTTGACTGGGTCAAGGATACTGATACAACACCGAATGCTCCTCAGTCGATCTTTGAAGAACCTAGTCCAGAGATGAATGCTCCTCAGTCGATCATTGAAGAACCTAATCCAGAGATGACACCTTCAGACACTGATGTAGCAGTACCCCCCCACCCCACACGTTAGTATCCACAGACCCATCTCCGGAGAATATCATTGAGGTAAGCACCCCTATCGTACCTCACACTTCTAATAATGTGGATACTTTTGTTGGCTATGAGTTACCTTTCAGGAACAATCGGGGCAAACCCCCAAACAGATATTCTCCGGAACTAGAGGACCAAAGATCAAGATATCCGATTGTTAATTATGTTTCTACAAAGGAGTTGTCCGAACCTCTCAAGAACTTTCTGAATGAACTCTCCTCCCACCATATCCCCACAAGTGTTGAAGAGGCTTTGGAAGACCCTAGATGGATCCAAGCTATGAAGGAAGAAATGGAGGCATTATTGAAAAATGAGACGTGGACTCTTGCTCCCTTACCAAAAGGCCAAAAAACAGTGGGGTGTAAGTGGGTATTCTCCATCAAGTACAAAGCCGATGGATCAGTTGAAAGGTACAAAGCAAGACTGGTGGCAAAGGGCTATACGCAAACCTATGGCATAGACTATCAAGAAACGTTCTCGCCTGTGGCTAAGTTGAGTACTGTCAGGGTTCTACTATCTCTTGCAGCAAATCTCGATTGTCCATTACACCAGTTGGATGTTAAAAACGCCTTTCTCCATGGAGATCTTGAAGAAGAAATCTACATGGATGTCCCTCCAGGATATATGGCAAGCTCTAAAGCTAAGATGGTGTGCAAACTACAACGAACTATGTATGGCTTGAAGCAATCTCCTAAAGCGTGGTTTGGGCGCTTGAACTCGGCAATGAGGAAATATGGCTTTCAACAAAGCAACTCAGACCATACTCTATTCTTAAAGCATCACCGGGGTAAGATAACAGCTTTGATAGTCTATGTAGATGATATGATCATTACAGGTGACAACTCAGAGGAAATAGCAAGACTTTAAGAGCAATTGGTCACAGAATTTGAGATGAAAAATCTAGGACTCAAATATTTTCTGGGAATTGAAGTTGCTAGGTCAAAGCAAGGCATATTCCTTTCCCAACGAAAATATATCTTGGATTTATTATCAGAAGTTGGATTACTGGATTGTAAGCCTGCAGATACACCAATAATCCAAAATGACAAGCTTGGAGAATACTCGGACCAAGTGCCAACAGACAAGGGAAGGTACCAGATATTAGTTGGAAAACTTATTTATCTTTCTCATACACGGCCTGGCATCGCCTATTCAGTGAGTGTAGTAAGTCAATTCATGCACTGTCCAAGTGAAGATCATATGAATGTGGTAATTCGGATTCTTCGATACCTAAAGTCCTCCCCCGGAAAAGGACTTATGTTTACAAGAAACAGTCACCTACAAGTGGAAGGGTACACAGATGCTGATTGGGCGGGAAATATCTCCGATAGAAAATCCACCTCAGGGTATTTCACGTTTGTTGGAGGGAACCTGGTTACATGGAGAAGTAAGAAACAAAAGGTGGTTGCATTATCAAGTGCCGAAGCCGAGTTTCGTGGGATGGCTAACGGTCTTTGTGAACTTCTCTGGCTTCGAAGGTTATTAACTGAAATTGGCTTTGCTCCTAGCTGTGAGATGGACCTATTCTGTGATAACAAGGCTGCAATTGACATTTCTCATAATCCAGTCCAGCATGACCGGACCAAGCACGTAGAAGTAGACCGGCACTTCATCAAACAAAATCTTGAAGCCAAGATAATTCGATTCCCGTTTGTTAAATTCGAAGATTAGTTGGCAGACATACTTACAAAAGCTGTATGTAGCAGAAGCTTCTACAACTCACTTGGCAAGTTGGGCATCCAAGATCTTTATGCACCAACTTGAGGGGGAGTGTTGGCGTGAGTTGTTCTCCATGAGATTGTAGGAGGGAATTTTGGGATACACCACCAATGTAATCAATTAAGCCGTGATAGATGTATAGCCATATTTAGAAGTAGCCATAGTTAGAAGTTTCTGTTTTGTTAAATACCCATTCATTCGTGTAAAGAGACATTTTGAAGAAAGTTGATATATTTTTGTCATCATCAGCTTGATCTTTTCCATCGTATTATGGTTTGTTGTATCTGGATTTCAGATCTTGAACTCCTCAACAATGGCAGCGAAGGTATGCAACTCACCCTGTATCTTTCTGAGTTCATCATTTGTTCTGTACAATTTTATGGCTGTTTTGATTTTCCTTGGGAAAACTATTCTTAGGTCGCTTTTTAGAACTGGGGTTCACCGGTAATGCAACTCCGATCAAAAAATACTAGAACAATAGAAATTGAAAATGCGTTTCTAGTTTTCAAGCAATAATCCTCATGCCTACGAAACAGGGTCTATATGCAAAAGATGCCATGTGGTATTTGTTTATAGGTTTTATTGTGCCAAAGATAAAATAATGTTTGGTGATCCTGTTCCTATGTACTGTTCTGTGTCTTTGTGATTATTTTAATGAAGAAATAACGACCGTGCAATTGCAACTCATCAAATGGTTCTTACAAGGGGAAAATTGAGCATGGGGGATGGGTTAGTGGTGCAAGTTCTTATTGCTGCTTCAATCAAATTTCCTCACTGCCCATATAGTGAAGCAAAGAAAGAAAATAAGACGGAAGATCATTTATTAAGCACATTGATGTGTTATGAGAGATGAACTAGCTAAGATTAAAACTTGAAAGATGTCCAACATGGGATCAAGCCAAGTTTATTTATTTTTGAGGTTTCATGTATTTCAGTTAGAAAAAGGGTTAGCAAAAGCCTCATATGTTAGCTGAGCTAAGCTCTTTCTTGTTAGATGAAAACCTTGTTACAAGAGCTATGGCCACAACCCAATACAACCAATTAATATTTTGGTTCACACAATCATTTGCACTTCGGTTTTTTTTTTGGGTGGAAATTTGCACTTGGTTATTCTTCCTCAACAAACATCAGCAAGCAATAATGAAAATGTCCTGGTGGCAGGTCTGATCTGATGGGCGTCATTGAAATCCCAATGAACCTCTGAATCACCGGATCTTGTTTCATTAGAGAACTTTTTGAAAGAATGGGTGACAGTCCAGTTCTAGGTCCAGCCCAATATAACACCCTCAGATTTTGGTTGTGGATTGTGAAGTTCGAGGTGTTATAGAGAAACCAGCCTTTTCAGTTTTGGTAGCACGCCGCACGCTGCGGTAGGGATGAGCAACGGGTCGTGCCGGCCCGGCACGGCACGGCACGTGCACTGTAGCATGCAGTACACGTGCCGTGCCGGGCCGGGGGTCCTGGCCTCTCGGCCCGTTTGGGCACGGCCCGCCAGGGCACGCGGGCTCGCGTGCCGGCCCGGGCCCGCGCGTGCCTAAGCGGGCTGGCCCGCGCGCCCAGACGGGCTGGCCTGCCGTGGGCCCGCTGGGCACGCTCCAACAGCCCAACTAGCTTAAATAGCCAAAAATTGTCCATAAGAAGATTCGAACCTTGTCCAAGGGATTGAAAGTCTGTCTCTTTAACCATTAGGACAGATCAACTTCTTGCAACAATAGTATCATAATTAAAATATTTTACCTAAACATTAAGGATACCACATGAATGTTGAAACTCTTATATAATCATTTAAAGCTAAGAAAATAACTAAGTATAAATAAACCCAAAAAACTGTTACAAAATCTCCAATTAAATATATTTGTTAAGTCCATAGTTTTAATTAGACTACTTTAAGTCTTTAATGGATGTAATTTATATTTTTTTGAGCAAAATATATCCAAATATGTGTAAAACAATTTTGTGAATAATAAAAATATTTTTCAGAATTTTTTAATGATTTTTTTGGATTTTTTGGTGATTTTTTTGAATTTTTTCTTTATTTTTTTTAAAAAAATTAAGTTTAATATTAGCCCGCCGGCCCGGCGGGCTAGGCCCGACACGGCACGCCTGCTGGGGCGTGCCGTGCCGGGCTGGGGTAATGGGGCAAACGGGCCTGGCATGCCGCGGCCCGCCAGGCCCGCGGCACGTCAGGCCCGCGGCCCGCCCGAGCACGCCTTAGGCGTGCCGGGCTGGCCCGCCGCCCATACCTACGCTGCGGCGTGCAGCCGAAAAATCGATATTATTCGGCTAGCGGCACATTTCGCTAGCCGAACATCGCACCTCTTAGTTTCCCAAGAGGTGCCGAAGCGTTTCGACGAAAAACATTGAAATTTCGATGCGTTTTGTTGAAATGCTTTTTTTTTTTTTAATTTTCAGTCGCACACACGTGCGCGTGAAACGAAGCCCTTAAGTCGTCGATTTGGGCAAAAATTTCGCCCAAATCAACAAGTTTTCGACATAAACGAAGGAGAATGCGATTTTCTTGATTTTTTCTTCAAATCTCAACCATTTCTTGTGAAATCAAAACCAAACTTCATCTTTTCTCAAGATCTTCGTTCTACAAGCAAACTAGGCACGATTTGGAGTTGTATTGGAGGTCATACGACGTTCGTGCTCGATCCTAAAGAAGATAAACATTTATTTCTTCTATTTTATAGGCTTAAATTTATTAGATTAAGCTGAAATTAAGATATGTTATGCATCGGCACCCAATCTATCGATGGGTGTTGTTACCTATTATATATTTTTTTCAAAATTAATTTTTTTAATTATTTGTGACGAAATTAATTAAAAATAGGGAAAAATATAAAAAAAATACAAAAAATTATGTTATAAATTAGTAAAAATTACTGTAAATGCCATGTATAATTATCTATAAATATTTGTTTGAAAATTAATTTATTGATTATTTGCGCATGTGCTTATGTTATTCATGTATTATAAACTTCTAATTATCTTATTTATCAATAATCTTTGATTTTTAGCCAAAAAAACAAAAAATTGATTTCGGTTGAAATTTCGCAGCATGTATTGGTGTGCCGACGAAATTTTGACCGAAATTGAAAATTGCCTATTTTTCCCCCGTTTCGTTGATATTTTGTCGGCGTACTGATTTTTTCAGGAAACAGCACGCCCAGCGGTACCGATATTGAAAACCTTGAGAGAAACGAACCCATTTCCTCTATGGAGTCGGCATTTACGGTGCCTTTACTGCGTTCGTTTCATGCTGACACGTGGAGAGCAAATGGGGTTGGGTACAAAGCAACGACCTTGACCCGGGTTCGTTTCATGCTCTCGATCTCTCTCCACTTAATCAAATCTCTCAAATCCAAACTTATTTGACCCGGGTTGGAAACTCGGTCGGCTTGATCACCCAGCCCGCGTCACCTTCAACCCCGACTTGTAACCATGCATGTGAGGATTTGTAATCAAGCATGCGTGGGTTTGTAACTAAACATGAAAGGATTTTTAACCAAGTATGAGTGAAATTGTAACCAAGCATGAGCATGGTTGAACTTGTAACCATGCATATGAGGACTTGTAACCAAGCATGCGTGGACTTGTAACCAAGCATGGGTAGACTTCTAACCATGCATGTGACGATTTATAACCAAGCACGCGTGGACTTGTAACCAAACATCAATGGACTTATAACTAAGCATCAGTGGACTTGTAACCAAGCATGAACATAAGTGGACTTGTAACCAAGCATGTGAGAACTTGTTACCAAGTATAAGGGTTGGAGATAAAGCCGATTGGCCTTCATTGGTCGAGTTGGGGATAAAGCCGGGTCAAAACAATTGGGTGATCCGAAAAGTTGTGAAAGAAAAGCCCACCCCATTTGCTCTCCATGTGTCGGCATCAAACGGACGCAGTAAAGGGACCGTAAAAGCCGACACCGTAGAGGAAATGGGTGAAATGGGTTCTAGAGAAATAGTGGCAAGCGATACTAAAAACGAAAGCTTTTGTGAAAACGCCTTCCTGCGAGGAAAAATAGTAGAACAACCGAAATAAGAGGCTTCTTTCTTCGGTGGTCGCTAGTTGTGACGTCCTTTTCCCTTTGTCTTTGGCTTATGTCAACGACCAATATACTCCATGTGGGGTGCACCATCCACCACTACACCATGGCCCATGGATGAGCGTAGAACTACGTATCTATGCTTAAATTGACTAATCCATTATTTCTGGTGACCCTTTTGCCAGTGCGATGGCTGTATCTTTAGCCCTTTGCTGATGGCTTATTGGCAAATTCGTGAACAGTTGAATCAAGTCACGTCTATATCAATTGCTTCCTGATGGCTTATCATACAATTATTTAATCAAGTCACGTCTATATCAATTGCTTACTTTAATCTCGAATGATCTTTGTGGAATCCATCACCTTGTACCATTTGATTGGACCTGTTTCTAAAGTCTCTTTAAGTCAAGCTCTTTTAATCTCTCACCTTGATTAATTTGTATGATCTGATTAAAAGACTATTTATCAAGCCATGCTACTCAATTACGTATCAAACTAATTTGTGTAATGACTTCTGGCAGCTTATCTCCCCATCACTAAAAGGCATGGTGCTACCTTCGCCTTTGAGAGCTGCAGGAATCAGATTAACATGAGTGAATATAATAAAATTACGGGGCAATTTCGGTAGCAACTTTTTAGGAAAATCTTTAAGAGTTAACTTTATCTTATCTGGGGACTACACCTAGGCAGCAAGATCCTAATTTACAATTATTTTTGTGGGTCTCACTTAGAAAAACAACCCACCATGTCGTTCTATTTGGTTAATTATGTATATTTGACAAAACAAATCAAAATAGATTATCAAGTCAGAATCTTGACAATTTTCTTTATATATTAGTATAGATTAACATAGATATAGATATATTTTCAAAGAAACAGATATATTTAAACTGAATTTCGTTAAGATTTTGGCACTAGAAGAGATAATGACAAAGAAGAAGGAGATAATAACCAACGGTTAAAGAAGTCGATTTTTTTGAAATGTGCTTCTGGGTTTTGATTCTCTCAGCAAAGGAAGTCTCTCTCCCGCTCTTTGCGGTAAATTACTTCAAAGAATTGGCTCTCTAATTTCTCACATATCCGTAATAGATAGATTCCGTATCGTGTATTACTCGTTAAATAGGGGTGTTTGTTGTTGGGCTTGTGCTCTCTGCTTCTTCCAGTAAAGATAAAGAAAAATGGTGGGCTTGGAGGAACTAGATGATGGATACGTCATTCTACATCAATCAGACCTTGATCCTGGTTATTTTTCTCTTCTCAGCTTTATATGGTGATGGGTTTTCTGCTTCTAATCGTGAAGCCAAAGCTTTATTTTATTTTCTTTCGTATTAATTCTTGAGTTGAAATGGGTTCGAACTATTCTGGGTTTCTTTTATCTCTTTTTACTGTTTCTTAATGCAAGAGTTTTCAAAGTTGCTTGGTTTATTTGATTTACTGGAATGAAATTTGTCTTCTGCCTGCATTGTCCTACAAAATTTACCTTGAACTGTTTATCAAAATGTAATATTTGCTAGGCGCATTTGAAGAAAAAGGGTTATCAAACAGGGACACTTCATCCTAATAAATTAAGAGGAATGAAATTTGCATCTTGTGGGACTTTTGTATAAAATGGAGTTGTTTCTATGCCTAAAGAATTTGTTCTAATATGAATCTGCAAGAAAGCTAAAACATATACCACGACATTTGCAAAACATAAATTTTAGCCCTCCATATTCTTAAGGAACCCCATCAAATGAGAAGTAATGTTTTCTTCATCGTGTACAAATAATCTATCTTTTCATTCAATTTCTTATCCAAACAAACAAAAATGAAAATTTCGAAGTTGAGTGCAAACACTTGATAAAGTTGTAGTCTTTATATTATTTCATGTATCATCTTCAAATAACTACTTTTAGCAAAGGGCACAAACTTTTACAATTGTGACATCCCTTCCTATATCGGAAACTTATGAATGTCCAGTATGATATAAGAGACATGGAGATCACTTAGCTTAGTGAGCCGCCATTCGAAGACAAAACCGTACGAACTTAGACCCAAACAAACAATACCTCACTGGATTGTGACAAAAATATTTTGTATCACACTCTAGAAAGAAGTGAACAAATGTAAATGGATCTTTGATTACATTACTGAAATCGAAAACTTCTGCCAATTTTTTAATCTTTAATTAATACCAGAAAGGGAGCGGGAGCTTGCAGTTGCCCATGGTTAAATAAAGGCTTTGAAAGTAACCAAAGCCCCCGCGGATATGGCTGTTGAAGAGGTATGTAATATGTAAAGACAAACAGGGACCTCTATTTGTGGTTTAGCTTTTTCTAGACATTATAACAAGTGCTAAATGTCAAGATATTAAGTAATTAACAGGAATACGTCAACTCTTGTACTTTGTTTACTGCTTCATCCAATTGCACTTTTGTTTATTTTCTTAGTCTTCTTTTACCCAGCTCAGCAATAAACTTAAGAAGTTGGATGAGAAAGCTTGGGGCCACTGAAAACCTCCTTGAACACAAGGTGCCTCACTCTCTTTAGTGGAATTCATTTTATTTGATATAATCTTGGTTTTAGTTGGTGAAGAGTAAGATACCCAATTCCTCTTAAATTCAACTACTTATTGCAGAATCTTGAAATCAAGAAGCTAAATAATGAGAAGAAAGAAGAATTGGCTGCACAATTTGCTGTAGAAGCAGCTCTTAGAAGAGTCCATGCAAATCAAAAGGAAGATGTTTTCATACCAGTTGAGTCTATCATTGCCCCACTTGAGGCAGACATTAAAATGTACAAGAATGAGGTATGTAGATGAAAAGTGGTATTTTAAAGCCATTTCTAAGATTTTGAAGTGAGCATGTTAACATGGTTAGGCATGCTCATTCTGGAAACACTTTTTTCCATTTTTCAATTTTAGATTGCATCACTGCAAGAGAATAACAAGGATTTGGAATGTCTCGCTGAGTCAAAGGAGTCAGCTCTGCTTGAAGCAGAAAGAAATCTGAGAAGTGCTCTTGAAAGGGCTTTAATAGTAGAGGAGGTTATAAACCATAACTTTGAATTGAAGAAACAAATTGAAATCTGCCAGGTATGGTGCTGCTAGATTCTTTTCTGGGTTTATGCTTTGTGAGTTTGAAATCTCCACCCAAACCTTTTTGAATATATAAACCAATAAATCTGCAGGAAAAGAACAGAATCCTTGAAAATGCTAATCGTCAGAAGATTGTGGAGGTTGAGAAGCTTAGTAAAACCACTGATGTTTTGCATCTACAGGCAGAAATTCGAGGGTTAAAAGTCAAGCTAGCTTTGTCAGATAGAAAAGTAAAGGCGAAGCACAGATCAAGGTACAAATTCGACCATTAATGATTTTCCACCTGAGCAATTAACATCCTTCTACTCATTCACTTATGAAGAATTAAAGTTTATTTGATCATTTTACTACAGGATAAGATGAGATTGAGGATAAAGACACTTGAAGAAGGCTTGAAGAGAGAAGCTGCAGCAAGGGAAATAGAAGTGATCTCAAATAGACATTTTCTGCTAAAGCTTCAAGCCCATAGACTTCCATTTATTGTAACTTAAATTCTTTTACCGTATGTTTTATTTGGAAAAAATCTACTCGTAAATATGTTTATTCTTACTCTTTGTTAAATTTTCATTATCACATAAATATGTTGCTTTTTTTATTTCCCAAGACTATGATCCTTGCATCATATGAACCTGGTTTGAAGCTGCACGGGAGATTACTACTGTAAGACTAAGTCTGTAACATCTCATGTTTTCAATCCCTTTCAATTGTATGGACCACTTTGCGGTTTGTGTCAGCAGAACAATTTATCAAAAAAAAAATAGCAGAACAAGGTTCGATTATAGTCGATTTGAAGGTCAGTCGTACACTGTCTACTTCAATTTGTGGCAAAGAATCTTTTAATGGCTCTCACATCAGTTAGAGCCTTTTGGATGGAAGATCGGTTTGAGCATCTACCTATTTTCGCCACGTGTCCTACTCATCCATCATGCCAACTTATCACCATGAAATAGGTTTTTTTTTTTTTGATGGAACCATGAAATAGGTTTTACCCAACCATGATAAGAAGTGTATTATTCAATGATGAGTTGACTTGTACTATATGATGAATATATGATGAACCGACATGTAATAAATGATGTTGAATTCAATCATATGGTAAGTGGGTTGTGTGATGAATTTGATTGTACCCAATAATGAATTAAGGACACGTGGCGAAGATTTGTGGACGCTTCAGCCGATCTTCCAGCGCTAGGCTCCAACAGAAATGGGGCCTGTTGTCACCTACTTCTGGCCTCTCTTCCTTTCTACAGCTCTCTTCCTTGTTGTAGTTGTCGTCTTTGGTCGGATTTAGCCGCTATACCTGAAGCTTCGGGCGAGAAAACGGAAGAAGGGCTCTTAGACTTCATACCAGCCGGAACAAATAGAGAAGCCGCATAAATCGGGTTAAACTAGTAGCCGTGTTTTTGAGTTCTTAGATTTCCCTTCTTTTTATTTCAGTGGATTCAAACTCTTCACTTTCTTTTTTATGGCTTCAGTAACTTTTTGTGAAGTACGTGAAACGACATGAAATGTAGTTTTGAGAAAACTCCTGACATTATTGGCATGTGCGTCCCTGATTTAGTAGGTAACCAGGTGGAATACCCACCCCACGTGTATGCTAGACGGGCTGCACGCACCATCAATATACGCATGGGCATCGTCTACAGTGTATGCTGTGGACAGCCCCTCACATGAATGGTGTGGGGCCCCCAAGTGAATGGTAGACCCCCCACTAAATGTGAGGGTGTGTATACAGCGTATTCTGTAGAGGATGCAAATCGTCAACATACAGATGGGCTGCACTCACTTGGATTCAAGATTGCAAGTCAAAAGGGATTGAAATCGTCTACTACTTTTTACTGCACCTAAACCCGATGGAGCATGTCGTGGTTAGAGTTCTTTCCGACAAGTTTTCTGTTAGGAATATAACAAAATATATAAAATTCACCCTACTATCACCATAAGTTTTTAGTAGGATTGGTGTTCTATACAGTAGGCCCACACGTAAAGAGAGTATTAATAATGGCATAGCTAGGACTTCCATTTCATTTAGGGTGGGAAAATAAATCTTTGATCCAAAGAAAAAAAATGAACGGTTGTGATTAAAAGGATAGTTGGGGCACATTAAAAATTTTAGGGTAGGCAAAATTGTCTTTATATTAAATAAACAATAATTTTTTACAATTTTGGCCCACCCTAAGTTCTGTACAACTTATCCCTGAGTGTTAAATAAATATATTAAACATATATAAAGTTCACCCCCTAGTATCACCTTGAACTGTCGGTAAGGACGGTGTTCTACGTGAGAAAAAATATATCATGTGTAGGATCCTTACGTAGTTGTCTACACGTACAAATAACGACGTCAGGATCCTTACGTCAGGATCCTTACGTAGTTGTAGTGAGGTGAGCGCACAGTCATGACAAGGTCGTGAGTGGAGTGTGTTAATTGTTATCATGACCTTAAATCTCAGTGTACTGGCCCTGCATTTCTCTGCAATTCTTAGATTCATCCTCTGATTGTTGTCGGCACTTCGGTGATGGCAGAAAAGGTATGCAACTCCCCCTTCTATCTTTCTGACAATTAAGAACAGTTATGATTGTCCTTGGGAAATATATTCTTGGTTTCTTTCTAAAACTGAGGCCACCAATAATGTAATTCCCAATCCCAAAAGCAAATTACTAGAGCATCAATAATAATTGAAAATGGGTTTCTAGCGTATCCTCATGCATGGTAAACAGGGTTTATCTCATTCAATTTATATATCCTTTTTTGTTTTTTCGTTTTCACCATATAATCATGTCCTCTGCTTGGAATATTTCTATCAGGATCATCAATTCCGGTATTCCTTCTCTTCACGAAATGTTTCTGTCTTGATTTGGGTTGCAGGTTTCAACATTGGTGCTGAACGTGGACCTTCAATGCTCTCGATGCTACAGGAAGGTCAAGAAGACACTCGCTAAATTCCCCGGTGAGCCGCTTTCTCTCTCTCTCTCTCTCTCTCTCTCTCTCTCTCTCTCTCTCTCTCAAAATATATCTATCCATTCTTATTCAGCCTTTCACTTCCATATCAAATTCTGTTACAAAAGTAAGAACAAATGAATAAAACTGAGTTTCTATGGATTGTTAAATTTTGGGAACATTAGAGATTCAAGTCCAGATATTCGACGAGAAGAAAAACACCGTGAGGATCAGCGGACCCTTTTGCTGTCCAGAAAAGTTCGCGAAGAAGCTGTGCTGTAAAGCTGGGAAATCGATCAAAAGCTGGGAAATTGAGCCGCAGAAAAAGCCTGACCCAACGCCTGACCCAAAGCCTAAGGATCCCAAACGCAAACCTGAACCAGTGCCAGTGTACATTACTAAACCAGTGCCAGTGTACATTACTAAACCAGTGCCAGTGTACATTCCTGAACCAGCGCGCCGACCGGGTTACCCGGTTGGCACATGTTGTGGTCCATGTTCTGAGGGCCGTGGAGGAGGGCCATGCTATGAGGGTTATGGAAGGCCATTGCCATGCTATTGTGGTCGTGGAGGACGTGGGGGCCATGGGAGTGGCAGTGACTGCTTTACTGAAGAAAACCCCTTATCATGCCATTGTGGTTGTGGAGGACGTGGGGGCCAGGGGAGTTGCGGTGACTACTTTACTGAAGAAAACCCCTCATGCATCATCATGTGAAATTGCTGTGGTCATGTATGTTATTTTCTATGCGTTGGCATATATGCAAAGGATGCCATGTGGTATTTGTTTACAGGTTTTATTGTGCCAAAGATAAAATAATGTTTGGTGATCCTGTTCCTATTTATTGGTCTGTGTCTTTGTGATTATTTTAATGAAGAAATAGCGACCGTGCAATTGCAACTCATCAACCGGTTCTTACAAGGGGAAAATTTATTGAGCATGGGGGATGGGTTAGTGGTGCAACTTCTTACTGCTTCACACTACCCAAAAAAAAAACTTCTTATTGCTTCAATCAAATTTCCTCACTGCCCATATTGTGAAGCAAAGAAAGGAAATAAGATGGAAGATCATTTATTAAGCACATTGATGGGTTATGAGAGATGAACTAGCTAAGATTAAAACTTGAAAAATGTCCAACTTGGGGATCAAGCCAAGTTTATTTATTTATTTATTTTTAAGATTTCTTCACATCTCCATGATAGTTTCAACTGGTGAGTACAGCCAATATTTTGGTTCACACAATCATTTGCACTTGGTTATTCTTCCTCAACAAACATCAGCAAGCAATAATGAAAAGTCCATTTATCTCCCCATCACTAAAAGGCATGGTGCTACCTTCGCCTTTGAGAGGTGCAGGAATCAGATTAACATGAGTGAATATAATAAAATTACGGGGCAATTTCGGTAGCAGTTTTCTAGGAATATCTTAAGAGTTAGCTATATTTTATATTAGGGGATTACACCCGACTAGTAAAATCCTAATTTGCAATTATTTTTGTGGGTCTCATTTAGAAAAACACCCCACCATGTCGTTGTATTTGGTTAGTTATTCATATTAGGCATAACAAATCAAAATAGAGAAAAATCTGAGAACAATTTGGGCACAGATTATCAGACCATAATCTTGACAATTCTCTTTATAGATTAGTATAGATTAACATAGATATAGATGTATTTTCGAAGATACGGATATACTTAAACTGAATTTCGTTAAGATTTTGGTACTAGAAGAGATAATGACAAAGAAGGAGGAGATAATAACCAACGGTGAAAAGAAGTCCGATTTTTTTGAAATGTGCTTCTGGGTTTTGATTCTCTCAGCAAAGGAAGGCTCTCTCCCGCTCTTTGCCGTAAATTACTTCAAAGAATTGGGTCTTTAATTTCTCACATATCCGTAATAGATAGATTCCGTATCGTGTATTATTACTTGATAAATAGGGGTGTTTGTTGTTGGGCTTGTGCTCTCTGCTTCTTCCAGTAAAGATAAAGAAAAATGGTGGGCTTGGAGGAACTAGATGATGGATACGTCATTCTTCATCAATCAGACCTTGATCCTGGTTATTTTCTCTTCTCAGCTTTATTTGGTGATGGGTTTTCTGCCAAAGCTTGATCGGGTGTTGTTATTCAACGCTTTTATTTTCTTTCGGATTAATTGTTGAGTTGAAATGCGTTCGAACTATTCTGGGTTTCTTTTATCTCTTTTCACTGTTTATTAATGCAAGAGTTTTCAAAGTTGCTTGGTTTATTTGATTTACTGGATTGAAATTTGTCTTCTGCCTACATTGTCCTACAAAATTAACCTTGAACTGTTTATCAGAATGTAATATTTGCTAGGCACATTTGAGGAAAAAGGGTTATTAAACAGGGACACTTCATCCTATTAAATTAAGAGGAATAGAATTTGTATCTTGTGGGACTTTGTATAAAATGGAATTGTTTCTATGCCTAAAAAATTTGTTCCAATACGAATCTGCAAGAAAGATAAAACATATACCACCACATTTGCAAAACATAAATTTTAGCCCTCCATACTCTTAAGGAACCCCATCAAATGAGAAGTAATGTTTTCTTCATCGTGTACAAATAATCTTTCTTTTTATTCAATTTCTTATCCGAACAAACAAAAATGAAAATTTTGAAGTTGTGTGCAAACACCTGATAAAGTTGTAGTGTTTATTTTATTTCATGTATCATCTTCAAATAATTACTGTTAGCAAATGCCATAAACTTGTACAATTGTGACATTCGAAGACAAAACCGTACGAGCTTAGACCCAGCACGGACAATACCTCGCTGGGTTGTGGCAAAAATATTTTGTATCACACTCTAGAAAGAAGTGAACAAATGTAAATTGTATCACACTTCTGCCATGTTTTAATCTTTAATTAATACCAGAAAGGGAGCGGGAGATTGCAGTTGCCCATGGTGAAATAAAGGCTTTGAAAGTAACTGAAGCCCCCGCGGATATGACTGTTGAAGAGGTATGTAATATGTAAAGACAAACAGGGACCTCTATTTGTGGTTAACTTTTTCTAGACATTATAACAAGTGCTAAGTGTCAAGATATTAAGTAATTAACAGGAATATGTCAACTCAGAAGAAAACTAAAAAACGATGGAATGAGAAATCTCACCCACACAAATGATGTGGTAGTTTGCTTTATTTATAGTAAAAGTGGAGCATCCATTTACATGGTAATGTATTCAAACAAGGCAAGGATCAAGGAATACCCATTTACATGGTAATGTATTCAAACAAGGCAAGGATCAAGGAATACATCCAATAGTACTAAAAATTAGGAAAAAAATCAGCAAGGTGATTAGCTAAAATCATGCAGAATATCCAATAGGATCTGATCTGTTAATATCCCCCCGCAAACTATGCACGGTAGTGAGGCAAAGTTTGTGTTGCAGTTGCTCCAAATCAGACTGAGTTTGTGGCTTTGAGAAGACATGGTAGTGAGGCAAAGTTTGTGTTGTAGTTGCTCCAAATCAGCCTGAGTTTGTGGCTTTGAGAAGACATGGTAGTGAGGCAAAGTTTGTGTTGTAGTTGCTCCAAATCAGCCTGAGTTTGTGGCTTTGAGAAGACATGGTAGTGAGTGTATGTTGGAGCAGTCGAACCCTCTGAAACTGGAAATACAGCAGCAGGAGCAGGAACATCACCATATAGATAGGCAACAAGCTCTTGGCTTTTGACTAAGACAAGAACCTGGTTACGCCAGAGAAGATAATGGAATGTGACAACATTGTCAACATTCAGTGCAGCGGAAGACATAGTTGCTCAGAGGAAAAGCCCCTCCTCACATGGCTTTGATACCAAGAAGAAAACTAAAAAACGATGGAATGAGAAATCTCACCCACACAAATGATGTGGTAGTTTGCTTTATTTATAGTAAAAGTGGAGCATCCATTTACATGGTAATGTATTCAAACAAGGCAAGGATCAAGGAATACCCATTTACATGGTAATGTATTCAAACAAGGCAAGGATCAAGGAATACATCCAATAGTACTAAAAATTAGGAAAAAAATCAGCAAGGTGATTAGCTAAAATCATGCAGAATATCCAATAGGATCTGATCTGTTAATAAACTCTTGCACTTTGTTTGCTGCTTCATCCAATTGCACTTTGTTTACTTTCTTAGTCTTCTTTTACCCAGCTCAGCAATAAACTTAAGAAGTTGGATGAGAAGCTTGGGGCCACCTCCTTGAACACAAGGTGCCTCACTCTCTTTAGTGGAATTCATTTTATTTGATCTAATCTTGGTTTCAGTTGGTGAAGAGTAAGATACCCAATTCCTCTTAAATTCAACTACATATTGCAGAATCTTGAAATCAAGAAGCTAAATAATGAGAAGAAAGAAGCATTGGCTGCACAATTTTCCACCTGAGTAATTAACATCCTTCTACTCATTCAATTATTAAGAATTAAAGTTTATTTGATCATTTTACTTCAGGATAAAATGAGATTGAGGATAAAGACACTTGAGGAAGGCTTGAAGAGAGAAGCTGCAGCAAGGGAAAGAGAAGTGATCTCAAATAGACATTTTCTGCTAAAGCTTCAAGCCCATAGACTTCCATTTATTGTAACTTAAATTCTTTTACCGTATGTTTTATTTGGAAAAAATCTACTCATAAATATGTTTATTCTTACTCTTTGTTAAATCTTCGACATTGCATAAATATGTTGCTTTTTTTATTTCCCAAGACTATGATCCTTGCATCATATGAACCTGGTTTGAAGCTGCACGGGAGATTACTACTGTAAGTCTAATTCTGTAACATCTCATCTTTTCAATCCCTTTCAATTGTATGGACCACTTTGCGGTTTGTGTCAGCAGAACAATTTATCAAAAAGAAATCAGCAGAACAAGATTCGGTTATAGTCAACTTGAAGGTCAGTCGTACACTGTCTACTTCAATTTGTGGACTGGCAGAATTATAGTATTGCCGTGAGAGGAGGAGAACGAATGGAAACTGTGGGGAGGAGAGGGCAACTTGGGGAAGAATGCCTTGGTTAAAAATTGCAGAGTATGATAAGTTTCAGGCTTTCAGCTCTGAATTCCGGAGGAGAGAGGGAAGGATTTAATTTATCTACAGTTGAGCCCGTAAATGGGCTCAACTGTAGCCGATCGCTGCAGCAGTCCCTAAAATAGTGAAAATTAACATTTTCATTTTTTCAACGTAGGAGAGAGAAAGGATAGAACTACTGCTTGCTTATTTGGCAAGCAGACATTTGAGCTTGTAAATGGGCTCAATTGTAAATGAATTGAATCTAAAAAGGAAAGATAAAAAAAAGTACCACTCTTAATTGTAAATTAATTGAATCTAATAAGGAAAGAGAGAAAAAAAAATAAAAGCTTTTTTTGGCAAAGAATCTTTTAAGGGCCTTCACATCAGCCAGAGCCTTTTGCATGGAAGATCGATTGGAGCATCTACCGATCTTTGTCACGTATCCCACTCATCCATCATGCCAACTTATCACGATGAAATGGGTTTTACCCAACCATGATGAGTTGTGTATTATTCAATGATGAGTTGAGTTGTACCCTATTGTAAAACCCCGAATTTTCCTTAAATAATAAATTAAATTAGTAAATAATATTATTGAGAGTTAGGTTTGATGGAAATAATTTATTATTGTAGGGGGTGATCAATTTAGCGGAGATCCAGAATTAGATGCAGATCTGATCGTCCGATCGTGAGATATCGAGGTATGTATTCTAATTGGGCAAGGTGTATAGGAGAGTTTGCATGGGAGATGCATGTTTGTTCACCGCCACAAGAACCAACGCATGAAGCTTGATCCCTGTGCCGTTTGGTGTCTTTTTTTGGGATACGGTATACACCAAAAAGGGTACCGCTGCTACGACCCAACTACTCGGCACACCTATGTGACTATGGATGTCATGTTCCTTGAATCTGACACTTTCTACTCTCCTGCCACATCCGACTCCTCTCTTCAGGGGGAGACACAAGTAGAAGAGATGAATTGGTTGACATTTGACTGGGTCAAGGATACTGATACAACACAGAATGCTCCTCAGTCGATCTTTGAAGAACCTAGTCCAGAGATGAATGCTCCTCAGTCGATCATTGAAGAACCTAATCCAGAGATTACACCTTTAGATGCTGATGTAGCAGTACCCCCCCACTCGTTAGTATCCACAGACCCATCTCCGGAGAATATCATTGAGGTAAGCACCCCTATCGCACCTCACACTTCTAATAATGTGGATACTTCTGTTGGCTATGAGTTACCTTTCAGGAACAATCGGGGCAAACCCCCAAACAGATATTCTCCGGAACTAGAGGACCAAAGATCAAGATATCCGATTGTTAATTATGTTTCTACAAAGGAGTTGTCCGAACCTCTCAAGAACTTTGTGAATGAACTCTCCTCCCACCATATCCCCACAAGTGTTGAAGAGGCTTTGGAAGACCCTAGATGGATCCAAGCTATGAAGGAAGAAATGGAGGCATTATTGAAAAATGAGACGTGGACTCTTGCTCCCTTACCAAAAGGCCAAAAAACAGTGGGGTGTAAGTGGGTATTCTCCATCAAGTACAAAGCCGATGGATCAGTTGAAAGGTACAAAGCAAGACTGGTGTCAAAGGGCTATACGCAAGCCTATGGCATAGACTATCAAGAAACGTTCTCACCTGTGGCTAAGTTGAGTACTGTCAGGGTTCTACTATCTCTTACAGCAAATCTCGATTGGCCATTACACCAGTTGGATGTTAAAAACGCCTTTCTCCATGGAGATCTTGAAGAAGAAATCTAAATGGATGTCCCTCCAGGATATATGGCAAACTCTAAAGCTAAGATGGTGTGCAAACTACAACGAACTATGTATGGCTTGAAGCAATCTCCTAGAGCGTGGTTTGGGCGCTTGAACTCAACAATGAGGAAATATGGCTTTCAACAAAGCAACTCAGACCATACTCTATTCTTAAAGCATCACCGGGGTAAGATAACAGCTTTGATAGTCTATGTAGATGATATGATCATTACAGGTGACAACTCAGAGGAAACAGCAAGACTTTAAGAGCAATTGGTCACAGAATTTGAGATGAAAAATCTAGGACTCAAATATTTTCTGGGAATTGAAGTTGCTAGGTCAAAGCAAGGCATATTCCTTTCCCAACGAAAATATATCCTGGATTTATTATCAGAAGTTGGATTACTGGATTGTAAGCCTGCAGATACACCAATAATCCAAAATGACAAGCTTGGAGAATACCCAGTCCAAGTGCCAACAGACAAGGGAAGGTACCAGAGATTAGTTGGAAAACTTATTTATCTTTCTCATACACGGCCTGACATCGCCTATTCAGTGAGTGTAGTAAGTCAATTCATGCACTGTCCAAGTGAAGATCATATGAATGTGGTAATTCGGATTCTTCGATACCTGAAGTCCTCCCCCGGAAAAGGACTTATGTTTACAAGAAACAATCACCTACAAGTGGAAGGGTACACAAATGCTGATTGGGCAGGAAATATCTCCGATAGAAAATCCACCTCAGGGTATTTCACGTTTGTTGGAGGGAACCTGGTTACATGGAGAAGTAAGAAACAAAAGGTGGTAGCATTATCAAGTGCCGAAGCCGAGTTTCGTGGGATGGCTAAGGGTCTTTGTGAACTTCTCTGGCTTCGAAGGTTATTAACTGAAATTGGCTTTGCTCCTGGCTGTGAGATGGACCTATTCTATGATAACAAGGCTGCAATTGACATTTCTCATAATCTAGTCCAGCATGACCGGACCAAGCACGTAGAAGTAGACCGACACTTCATCAAACAAAATCTTGAAGCCAAGATAATTCGATTCCCGTTTGTTAAATCCGAAGATCAGTTGGCAGACATACTTACAAAAGCTGTATGTAGCAGAAGCTTCTACAACTCACTTGGCAAGTTGGGCATCCGAGATCTTTATGCACCAACTTGAGGGGGAGTGTTGGCGTGAGTTGTTCTCCATGAGATTGTAGGAGGGAATTTTGGGATACACCACCAATGTAATCAATTAAGCCGTGATAGATGTATAGCCATATTTAGAAGTAGCCATAGTTAGAAGTTTCTGTTCTGTTAAATACCCATTCATTTGTGTAAAGAGACATTTTGAAGAAAGTTGATATATTTTTGTCATCATCAGCCTGATATTTTCCATCGTATTATGGTTTGTTGTATCTGGATTTCAGATCTTGAACCCTCAACAATGGCAGCGAAGGTATGCAACTCACCCTGTATCTTTCTGAGTTCATCATTTGTTCTGTACAATTTTATGGCTGTTTTGATTTTCCTTGGGAAAACTATTCTTAGGTCGCTTTTTAGAACTGGGGTTCACCGGTAATGCAACTCCGATCAAAAAATACTAGAACAATAGAAATTGAAAATGCGTTTCTAGTTTTCAAGCAATAATCCTCGTGCCTACGAAACAGGGTCTATATGCAAAAGATGCCATGTGGTATTTGTTTATAGGTTTTATTGTGCCAAAGATAAAATAATGTTTGGTGATCCTGTTCCTATGTACTGTTCTGTGTCTTTGTGATTATTTTAATGAAGAAATAACGACCGTGCAATTGCAACTCATCAAATGGTTCTTACAAGGGAAAAATTGAGCATGGGGGATGGGTTAGTGGTGCAAGTTCTTATTGCTGCTTCAATCAAATTTCCTCACTGCCCATATTGTGAAGCAAAGAAAGAAAATAAGACGGAAGATCATTTATTAAGCACATTGATGGGTTCTGAGAGATGAACTAGCTATGATTAAAACTTGAAAGATGTCCAACATGGGATCAAGCCAAGTTTATTTATTTTTGAGGTTTCATGTATTTCAGTTAGAAAAAGGGTTAGCAAAAGCCTCATATGTTAGCTGAGCTAAGCTCTTTCTTCGTTAGATGAAAACCTTGTTACAAGAGCTATGGCCACAACCCAATACAACCAATTAATATTTTGGTTCACACAATCATTTGCACTTCGGTTTTTTTTTTGGGTGGAAATTTGCACTTGGTTATTCTTCCTCAACAAACATCAGCAAGCAATAATGAAAATGTCCTGGTGGCAGGCCTGATCTGATGGGCGTCATTGAAATCCCAATGAACCTCTGAATCACGGGATCTTGTTTCATTAGAGAACTTTTTGAAAGATATGGGTGACAGTCCAGTTCTAGGTCCAGCCCAATATAACACCCTCAGATTTTGGTTGTGGATTGTGAAGTTCGAGGTGTTATAGAGAAACCAGCCTTTTCAGTTTTGGTAGCACGCTGCAGCGTGCAGCCGAAAAATCGATATTATTCGGCTAGCGGCACATTTCGCTAGCCGAACATCGCACCTCTTAGTTTCCCAAGAGGTGCCGAAGCGTTTCGACGAAAAACAGTGAAATTTCGATGCGTTTTGTTGAAATGCTTTTTCTTTTTTTTTTTTAAATTTTCAGTCGCACACACGTGCGCATGAAACGTAGCCCTTAAGTCGTCGATTTGGGCAAAAATTTCGCCCAAATCAACAAGTTTTTGACAGAAACGAAGGAGAATGTGATTTTCGTGATTTTTTTTCAAATCTCAACCATTTCTTGTGAAAACAAAACCAAACTTCATCTTTTCTCAAGATCTTCGTTCTACAAGCAAACTAGGCACGATTTGGAGTTGTATTGGAGGTCATACGACATTCGTGCTCGATCCTAAAGAAGATAAACATTTATTTCTTCTATTTTATAGGCTTAAATTTATTAGATTAAGCTGAAATTAAGATATGTTATGCATCGGCACCCGATCTATCGATGGGTGTTGTTACTTATAATATTTTTTTTTCTAAATTAATTTTTTTAATTATTTGTGACGAAATTAATTAAAAATAGGGAAAAATATAAAAAATACAAAAAATTATGTTATAAATTATTGTGAATGCCATGTATAATTATCTATAATTATTTGTACGAAAATAAACTTTTTTATTATTTCTCACGAAAATTAATTAAAAATAGAGAAAAATATACAAAAATACAAAAAATTATCTTATAAATTAGTAAAAATTACTGTGAATGCCATATATAATTATCTATAAATATTTGTTTGAAAATTAATTTATTGATTATTTGCACATGTGCTTATGTTATTCATGTATTATAAACTTCTAATCATCTTATTTATCAATAATCTTTGATTTTTAGCCAAAAAAACAAAAATTGATTTCGGTTGAAATTTCGCGGCATATATTGGTGTGCCGACGAAATTTTGACCAAAATTGAAAATTGCCTATTTTCCCCCTGTTTCGTTGATATTTTGTCGGCGTGCTGATTTTTTCAGGAAACAGCACGCCCAGCGGTACCGATATTCAAAACCTTGAGAGAAACGAACCCATTTCCTCTACGGAGTCGGCATTTACGGTGCCTTTACTACGTTCGTTTCATGCTGACACGTGGAGAGCAAATGGGGCTGGGTACAAAGCAACAACCTTGACCCGGGTTCGTTTCATGCTCTCGATCTCTCTCCACTCAATCAAATCTCTCAAATCCAAACTTATTTGACCCGGGTTGGAAACTCAGTCGGCTTGATCACCCAGCCCGCATCACCTTCAACCCCTACTTGTAACCATGCATGTGAGGATTTGTAACCAAGTATGCGTGGGCTTGTAACCAAACATGAAAGGATTTTTAACCAAGCATGAGTGAAATTGTAACCAAGCATGAGCATGGTTGAACTTGTAACCATGCATATGAGGACTTGTAACCAAGCATGCGTGGACTTGTAACCAAGCATGAGCATGGGCGGACTTGTAACCAAGCATGGGTGGACTTGTAACCATGCATGTGACGATTTATAACCAAGCACGCGTGGACTTGTAACCAAACATCAATGGACTTATAACTAAGCATCAGTGGACTTGTAACCAAGCATGAACATAAGTGGACTTGTAACCAAGCATGTGAGAACTTGTTACCAAGTATAAGGGTTGGAGATAAAGCCGATTGGCCTTCATTGGTCGAGTTGGGGATAAAACCGGGTCAAAACAATTGGGTGAGCCGAAAAGTTGTGAAAGAAGAGCCCACCCCATTTGCTCTCCATGTGTCGGCATGAAACGGACGGAGTAAAGGGACCGTAAAAGCCGACACCGTAGAGGAAATGGGTGAAATGGGTTCTAGAGAAATAGTGGCAAGCGATACTAAAAACGAAAGCTTTTGTGAAAACGCCTTCCTGCGAGGAAAAATAGTAGAACAACCGAAATAAGAGGCTTCTTTCTTCGGTGGTCGCTAGTTGTGACGTCCTTTTCCCTTTGTCTTTGGCTTATGTCAACGACCAATATACTCCATGTGGGGTGCACCATCCACCACTACACCATGGCCCATGGGTGAGTGTAGAACTACGTATCTATGCTTAAATTGACTAATCCATTATTTCTGGCGACCTTTTTGCCAGTGCGATGGCTGTATCTTTAGCCATTTGCTGATGGCTTATTGGCAAATTCGTGAACAGTTGAATCAAGTCACGTCTATATCAATTGCTTCCTGATGGCTTATCATACAATTCTTTAATCAAGTCACGTCTATATCAATTGCTTACTTTAATCTCGAATGATCTTTGTGGAATCCATCACCTTGTACCATTTGATTAGACCTGATTCTAAAGTCTCTTTAAGTCAAGCTCTTTTAATCTCTCACCTTGATTAATTTGTATGATCTGATTAAAAGACTATTTATCAAGCCATGCTACTCAATTACGTATCAAACTAATTTGTGTAATGACTTCTGGCAGCTTATCTCCCCATCACTAAAAGGCATGGTGCTACCTTCTCCTTTGAGAGGTGCAGGAATCAGATTAACATGAGTGAATATAATAAAATTACAGGGCAATTTCGGTGGCAATTTTTTAGGAAAATCTTTAAGAGTTAACTTTATCTTATACTGGGGACTACACCTAGGCAGCAACATCCTAATTTACAATTATTTTTGTAGGTCTCACTTAGAAAAACAACCCACCATGTCGTTCTATTTGGTTAATTATGCATATTTGACAAAACAAATCAAAATAGATTATCAAGTCAGAATCTTGACAATTTTCTTTATATATTAGTATAGATTAACATAGATATAGATATATTTTCAAAGATACAGATATATTTAAACTGAATTTCGTTAAGATTTTGGCACTAGAAGAGATAATGACAAAGAAGAAGGAGATAATAGAAGAAAACTAAAAAAAACGATGGAATGAGAAATCTCACCCACACAAATGATGTGGTAGTTTGCTTTATTTATAGTAAAAGTGGAGCATCCATTTACATGGTAATGTATTCAAACAAGGCAAGGATCAAGGAATACCCATTTACATGGTAATGTATTCAAACAAGGCAAGGATCAAGGAATACATCCAATAGTACTAAAAATTAGGAGAAAAATCAGCAAGGTGATTTCTAAAATCATGTAGAATATCCAATAGGATCTGATCTGTTAATATCCCCCCGCAAACTATGCACGGTAGTGAGGCAAAGTTTGTGTTGCAGTTGCTCCAAATCAGCCTAAGTTTGTGGCTTTGAGAAGACATGGTAGTGAGGCAAAGTTTGTGTTGTAGTTGCTCCAAATCAGCCTGAGTTTGTGGCTTTGAGAAGACATGGTAGTGAGGCAAAGTTTGTGTTGTAGTTGCTCCAAATCAGCCTGAGTTTGTGGCTTTGAGAAGACATGGTAGTGAGTGTATGTTGGAGCATTCGAACCCTCTGAAACTGGAAATACAGCAGCAGGAGCAGGAACATCACCATATAGATAGGCAACAAGCTCTTGGCTTTTGACTAAGACAAGAACCTGGTTACGCCAGAGAAGATAATGGAATGTGACAACATTGCCAACATTCAGTGCAGCGGAAGACATAGTTGCTCAGAGGAAAAGCCCCTCCTCACATGGCTTTGATACCAAGAAGAAAACTAAAAAAAACGATGGAATGAGAAATCTCACCCACACAAATGATGTGGTAGTTTGCTTTATTTATAGTAAAAGTGGAGCATCCATTTACATGGTAATGTATTCAAACAAGGCAAGGATCAAGGAATACCCATTTACATGGTAATGTATTCAAACAAGGCAAGGATCAAGGAATAAATCCAATAGTACTAAAAATTAGGAGAAAAATCAGCAAGGTGATTTCTAAAATCATGTAGAATATCCAATAGGATCTGATCTGTTAATAATAATAACCAACGGTTAAAGAAGTCGATTTTTTTGAAATGTGCTTCTGGGTTTTGATTCTCTCAGCAAAGGAAGTCTCTCTCCCGCTCTTTGCGGTAAATTACTTCAAAGAATTGGCTCTCTAATTTCTCACATATCCGTAATAGATAGATTCCGTATCGTGTATTACTCGATAAATAGGGGTGTTTGTTGTTGGGCTTGTGCTCTCTGCTTCTTCCAGTAAAGATAAAGAAAAATGGTGGGCTTGGAGGAACTAGATGATGGATACGTCATTCTACATCAATCAGACCTTGATCCTGGTTATTTTTCTCTTCTCAGCTTTATATGGTGATGGGTTTTCTGCTTCTAATCGTGAAGCCAAAGCTTTATTTTATTTTCTTTCGGATTAATTCTTGAGTTGAAATGGGTTCGAACTATTCTGGGTTTCTTTTATCTCTTTTTACTGTTTCTTAATGCACGAGTTTTCAAAGTTGCTTGGTTTATTTGATTTACTGGATTAAAATTTGTCTTCTGCCTACATTGTCCTACAAAATTAACCTTGAACTGTTTATCAAAATGTAATATTTGCTAGGCACATTTGAAGAAAAAGGGTTATGAAATAGGGACACTTCATCCTAATAAATTAAGAGGAATGAAATTTGCATCTTGTGGGACTTTTGTATAAAATGGAGTTGTTTCTATGCCTAAAGAATTTGTTCTAATATGAATCTGCAAGAAAGATAAAACATATACCACCACATTTGCAAATCATAAATTTTAGCCCTCCATACTCTTTAAGGAACCCCATCAAATGAGAAGTAATGTTTTCTTCATCGTGTACAAATATTCTTTCTTTTCATTCAATTTCTTATCCAAACAAACAAAAATGAAAATTTCGAAGTTGAGTGCAAACACTTGATAAAGTTGTAGTTTTTATATTATTTCATGTGCGTCCCTGATTTAGTAGGTAACCAGGTGGAATACCCACCCCACGTGTATGCTAGACGGGCTGCACACACCATTAATATACGCATGGGCATCGTCTACAGTGTATGCTATGGACAGCCCCTCACATGAATGGTGTGGGGCCCCCCCAAGTGAATAGTGGGACCCCAAATGAATGGTAGACCCCCCACTGAATGTGAGGGTGTACATACAGCGTATTCTCTAGAGGATGCGAATAGTCAATATACAGATGGGCTGCACTCACTTGGATTCAAGATTGCAAGTCAAAAGGGATTGAAATCGTCTGCTACTTTTTACTGTACCTAAACCCGATGGAGCATGCCGTGGTTAGAGTTCTTTCCGACAAGTTTTCTGTTAGGAATATAACAAAATATATAAAATTCACCCTACTATCACCATAAGTTTTTAGTAGGATTGGTGTTCTATATAGTAGGCCCGCACTAAGGAGAGTATTAATAATGGCGCAACTAGGACTTCCATTTCATTTAGGGTGGGAAAATAAATCTTTGATCTAAAGAAAAAAGATGAACGGTTGTGATTAAAAGGATAGTTGGGGCAAATTAAAAATTTTAGGGTAGGCAAAATTGTCTTTATATTAAATAAACAATAATTTTTTACAATTTTGGCCCACCCTAAGTTCTGTACAACTCTATCCCTGAGTGTTAAATAAATATATTAAATATATATAAAGTTCACCCCTTAGTATTACCTTGAGCTGTCGGTAAGGACGGTGTTCTACGTGAGAAAAATATATCATGTGTAGGATCCTTACGTAGTTGTCTACACGTACAAATAACGACGTCACGATCCTTACGTAGTTGTAGTTAGGTGAGGGCACAGTCATGACAAGGTCGTGAGTGGAGTGTGTTAATTTATCATGACCTTAAATCTCAGTGTACTGGCCCTGCATTTCTCTGCAATTCTTAGATTCATCTTCTGATTGTTATCGGAACTTCGGTGATGGCAGAAAAGGCATGCAACTCCCCCTTCTATCTTTCTGACAATTAAGAACAGTTATTTCTTACTACTGTTATGATTGTCCTAGGGAAATATATTCTTGGTTTCTTTCGAAAACTGAGGCCACCAATAATGTAATTCCCATCCCAAAAGCAATTTATTAGAGCATCAATAATAATTGAAAATGGGTTTCTAGCGTATCCTCATGCATGGTAAACAGGGTTTATCTCATTCAATTTATATATCCTTTTTTGTTTTTTTGTTTTCACTATATAATCATGTCCTCTGCTAGGAATATTTCTATCAAGATCATGAATTCCGGTATTCCTTCTCTTCACGAAATGTTTCTGTCTTGATTTGGGTTGCAGGTTTCAACATTGGTGCTGAACGTGGACCTTCAATGCTCTCAATGCTACAGGAAGGTCAAGAAGACACTCACCAAATTCCCTGGTGAGCGCGCTCTCTCTCAAAATATAACTATCCATTCTTATTCAGCCTTTCACTTCCATATAAAATTCTGTTACAAAAGTAAGAACTAATGAATAAAACTGAGTTTCTATGGATTGTTAAATTTTGGGAACATTAGAGATCCAAGTCCAGATATTCGACGAGAAGCTAAACACCGTGAAGATCAGCGGTCCCTTTTGTTGTCCACACAAGTTCGCGAAGAAACTGTGCTGTAAAGCTGGGAAATCGATCAAAAGTATCGAGATCATTGAGGACAAGAAGAAGCCTCCTGATCCCCCACCGCCTGATACCAAACCCGACAAGATCATCGAGATCATTGAGATCACCGAGATCACCGAGATCATCGAGATCATCGAGGTTGGAATATGTCATGGTCCATGTTGCTATGGAGGGGGGCCATGTGGAAGGCCATTGCCATGCTATGATGGTTGTAGAGGATGTAGCGGTGAAGGGTGTGGAAGGCCATTGCCATTGCCATGGCATGATGATTGTGGAGGATGCAGGGGTCCCCGGTGTGGGTGTGGCTGTGGCTGTGAAGAAAACTCATGCAAAACGATGTGAAATATCTATCGTCATGAATGTTCTTTTCTATGCGTATTGGCATGGATCCCTAGTGGTTTTGTTGTCCAAGAGATAAACAAGGCCTCGTGGTCCTATGTATGTAAAGCTTACCTATATGCTTAAGCTTTAAGGTGTGGTTTGAAATAAAATTGTATTAGTTACGGCCTTACAGAGCTGCAACGACATGCTACTTTCGCAAATGGGTTGTGTAAAGTTGCCTTGAGTTTGAAGCTGTCGATTCAAGTGTAACATATAGTCACCAATAAGCTTTGTACCTATATGCTTAAGCTTTTAGGTGTGGTTTGAAATAAAATTGTATTAGTTACGGCCTTACAGGGGCTACAGCTGCAAAAATGGGTTGTGTTTTGTTGCCTGATTAGTTAAGAAATCAGACCCAAGTATGAACAGGAGCAGCAATCATCAGATATATCTAAAGCATTTAATTTCTACATAAACACAAATTACATTATATTTCATTGATGTAAAAGGCAATCCAAGACTTCTTCGCCGCCAAACATTATTTATTATTCTCCCTATTTCCACATTCTCCCCACCACAAACATATTTTTAGCAACCATAACAAATCTTTTTCATACGTACAAGAGTGAACTGAGACGGCATGGTTGATGAACCAAATGCTTCCAAGCTCCCCCTTCACTTCATAGGTTTCGGCGACTTCAAAACCCTGCAATTGTAGTTGATTGAAGTCCAACATTTTTAGCAACCATAACAATTTCTTCTTTTTAAGTCTCAACATTTTTAAGTCCAAAAATCTTACCGTAATATCCTAGCTCAAGGTTTGTGAAGAATAAATATTTACACCATAGAGAAAATTAATAATTCTAAGGGCTTGAAGCTAAGCTTTTCGCAGAGAATGTACATTTACAGACCTTTTTGATAATTTTGCATTTCTTATGGTTTGCTTGGTATCCTCCACCTTAGTCGACAACACTTCTCTTTCCCTTGCTGCAGCTTCTCTCTTCATCTTCTTAGACTCAACTTCCATGGACTTTGTCAGTGCATCAACCTTCTTTATGAGCATCTGCCAAGATATATGAGCTCAAATACTCAATATACTTAGAAGAGAGAAACAAAGAAACAGAGAAAGAAGATACTGCCAACGACATATCTCTACCTTGATTTCTTCATCTTTTGCATTCAAACTTTCATCTTTCCCCTCACCAGATTTTCTTAAATTGATGACCTCTTTTTGAAGCCTATCATACAGAAATCCTGAGACCATATCTTCACTGCCACCATCTGCACTTGCATTATTTTGCAACTCTGTCTCATTGCATCCCTTTGTTGTAATTTCTCCAGAGACTACCACCTCATCAAAATTCTCATTGGTGTTGGCCTTCACTTCTGTATTCTCCTTTCCAATGTTTTCTAGCAACTTAATTCTCGATGCCCACAAATTCTTTTTTATCATGTTTTCTCCAGTTAAATATTTCATTTTTAAGCTACCTACTCGTTTCAATTTTTCCGTTTCGGTCTCCACATTAGGCTGATGCAAAGGATGGCCTCTGTTGCTGGTAACAGAAGCCCTTGGCTGAGACGTGGATCTCTTTCTAAATGACAGAGCGCCTGACTTCTCTGTTTTTTGTGATTCATAAGATACAGTGGGATGGACTGACAAACTTGATACATGCTTTAGGCCTTCTTCAAGCGTCTTTAGCCTCAATCTCAGTTTATCCTGAAGTAGAATAAGCAAATAACATCTAATTCTGCAGAATTGAATGAGAAAGATTTCAAAATTATCCAGTTGGAAGATTAGTGATCAAATTTGTACCTTGATCTGTGCTTCAGCCTTTATTGTTCTATCTGACAAAGCTAGCTTGTCTTTTAACCGTTGAATTTCGGCCTACAGATGCAAGATTGAATTAACAGTATAGGAAACACACTGGGGTTTTGTACCACCTTTTTGGTTTTTTCTCCTTTCAGTTTTATGATCCAATAGCTGTCATTTCATGATCAGAATCCTTTTTTGTAACATTATCACCCAGAATTAATTCGATTCGCTTTATAAAACATTATATTTTATTTTGTTGTGCTTTAACCCATGAATATGTACAGTCTGTCAGAAATAAACTGCATATCTAGTGGCTTGTAACAGGAGATCTCTAGAATTTGCCTGAAAAAAGAAGAAATGGTAAAATACCTGCAACAGCCGACGTTCTTCCAGCCATTGCTTGACCGGCATGACTTTCTCACTATCATCCTTCCACTCATTTGCAACCACAGTTGCTACTCTATTTGCTGAAACTTTCACTCTTGAAAGCTCCCTCTCCAAAGTCCTCTTCTCCTCCTTCAAATTTATGCAAGACTACAGTTAGAAGCTTGGCCATATTTCATCCCCTGTCCAACACTCTAGATATTTCAATAATGGCTACTCAAGTCGTCAAGCACAATATTTCTTACATTTAACTCTGAAATTTGACGCTGATAGTCACGTATAACATTGGCAGCAGCACCACCAGCTAGAACGGCCTCTTCAAGTTCCTGAATGGTTTGGCTGAGCTTCTCAACCTCCACAACCTTTTGACGATTAGTTTTATCGAGGATTCTGTTCTCTTCCTGCATGATTATTGGTTTGTATATTCAAACTGGGGAGAGATGCCTCAAATTCCAAAACATAAACCAGAAAATAATCTGCGGGGACCATACCTGGCATATCTCAATTTGTCTCTTCAATTCAAAGTTATGGTTTTGAACCTCCTCTACTATTAAAGCCCGTTCAAGAGCACTTCTCAAAATGCTTTCTGCTTCAAGCAGAGCTGACTCCTTTGACTTACTGAGACGTTCCAAAGCCTTGTTATTCTCTTGCAGTGATGCAATCTAAAATTAAAAAAATGGAATTGAGTATTTTCAGAATGGGCATTTAGACATTCTCACTTCAAATTTTAGGAAAGGTGTTAAAATATCACTTTTTAACTACATACCTCATTTTTGTACATTTTAATATCTGCCTCAAGCGGGGCAACAATAGACTCCATTGGTAAGAAATCATCATCTTTTTGATTGGCATGCACTCTTCTCAGAGTTGCTTCTGCAGCAAATTGTGCAGCCAATGCCTCTTTTTTCTCATTCTTTAGCTTCTTGACTTCCAGATTCTGCAAAAATTTAAATTTAAAAGGGATTGTGTATCTGGCCAATCTAACCCATATTTATATGAAATAAAAGGAATTCCACAAAAGACAGTGGCCTACCTTGTGCTCAAGAAGGTTTTCAGTGGCCCCAAGCTTCTCATCCAACTTCTTAAGTTCATTTCTGAGCTGAGGACAAGAAGACCAAAAACTAAATAAAGTGCAATTGGATGACGCAGTAAACAAATAGCATTCCAGTGTTGACATATTCCCGTTCATGCCTCAATGTCCTGACACTTTATCACTTGTTTGAGTCTATAATATAAGAAGTCCATCTAATATTTTTGTCACATTAAACTCCAAGCAGAAAATCATCATGATCAGACAAAACCATATAATCAGGCCCTCAAATTGTTGAACAATTCAAAAATCAATACCTCATACTCTAATGGGCACTGTAGCAAATGCCATAGTCATAAATTTAACAACTTCATCAAAGCTTCAGGTGTCTGAGAGAAGTTGATGTGGCAAAAATGTTAGATGGACTCAAGTTCAATATGTTGATATACTGAGATAATATGCTGCCAATGTACATATATAAATTTATGTATATTGCACACACGCAATGGCATGTCGTAATGAAATCACCATTCTACATATATAAATAACAAAAATAAAATCCCAAATGAATTTAGTATATATAAAAGACAAAAGTACCAATTGCTTAATACTAGAAGAGAAAGAGCATGGTTCAAATATTTATGACAGCATATTCATAAAAGTATATGCATCACATGTTTTCAAAAATAATATGGTCTTATAAGGTCTAGGAAAAGATAAGCACAAGTAGAGGTCCCTGTTTGTCTTCACATATCACATACCTCTTCAATAGCCTTATCCTTGAGGGCTTCAGTTACTTTCAAAGCCTTGATTTCACCATTGGCAACTCCAAGCTCCCGCTCCTTTTCTGGTATTAATTAAATATCAAAAAATGGCAAAAGTTTTTGGCTTCAGTAATGTCATCAAAGCTCCAATTTACATTTTGTTCACTTTTTTCAACAGGAGAATATTGTACAAGTTTGTGCCCTTTGCTACAAGTGGTAATTTTAAAATGATACAAGAAATGATATAAATACTACAAATTTATCAGGTTTCTACACTTACACCCGAATTTGCAATTCCTTCTCCTTCTTTTTTTGGTGTGTGCTTGGTAAGCATGTGAATAAAAAGATAAGAGTATTTGTACAAGATGTAGAAAAGGTTAATTCCCATTTGATTAGCTTCCTTAAGAACATGGGAGCTAAACATTTTGTCTTGGATATGTGATAATGTATGTTTTATCTTTCTCGCAGATTCACTCTTTCTCAGACATGGAAATAATACCATTTTATACAGAGTCCCTCAACATATAAATCTATATATATATATATAGCTCTTAAGCTATAAACATATCTATGCTCTTCCATAGGACTCAATTATTCTGTCAAAGGATCTTCTAACATGGTGCCCCTGTTTCAGAACATTTTTCAATTGTGCCTGCTAGCAAATATTACACTCTGATATCATGCTAACATATTTTCGTCAATAAGTTTACGATTTCAACGCAATCATGTAAAATAATGAATGATACAGGCTTATATGAATTCTTATTTTCAAGGAAAAAATATGAATAATGGAAGATACATATATAAATAGTCATTAATTTTTACGGACACATAAGAAACGTCCAAAAATACATAAATACATGTACATATATATATGTAAATACATTCTAAAGGATTTGACAGACCATAAAAGAGCTAAAAGAAACCCAACAGAGTTCGAACCCATTTCAACTTAATGGTCCGAAAGAATGGTTAATAAAGGCAGTGAAAATAACAGTCTGAGTTTGATGAGAAGTAGGAAACCCCTTCACCAAATAAAGCTGAGAAGAGAAAACAGCCAGACCTTTGAGTTGGTTCTGCAACCGATTGAGTTCTAAAACAATAGGGTCTGATTGACAATGAAGGAGGTATTCTTCATCTAGTTCCTCCAAGCCCACCATTTTTCTTTGCTGGAAAATGGCAGAGAACACAAACATAACAACAAACACGCGGATTCATCGAGTAATATAAGATTTGGGATATGCGAGAAAGAGGCCATTCTTTGAAGTAATTGACCGCAAAGAGCGGGAGAGAGAGCCTTCCCTTGCTGAGAAGCAAAACCCAGAATCACAATACTAAAAGCCGGCTTGGCCGGCTTCTTTTGATAGCAACCGTTATTATCTCCTTCTTCTTCTCTGTCATTATCTCCTCTACTGCCAAAATCTAAACTAAATCCATTCCAGCTATGTCTCAAAAAATATATGAAATCATTCTTCGGACGCGGATGGTGACCATTTAAAGCGCTTTTTGATGGATTAAGGTGTGGCTTTACACGATAGACGCATCTGTACTTTCTTCTTGAACCTTACATGAATCCTCCAACCTATGGATCAGCATGTGTCCGATTTCTTAGCTCCATCGCAACTTAACAGTCTTAACCCATTTGAAGATGAGTTTGAAATATATATATAAAAATATTTTAAAAATAAAAATTTAAAGATTTGTATGATAGGAGCAGCAGCATTTTCTCCCTTTCTATTGGATGGTCATGTAACTTCAATGACTCCTACTTGTCTTGTTTGTTTTACCTGACATTAACTTGAACACTATGCGGTAGTACGAAGTCATTTGTTTTCAACTTTCGCTATTACTGAAAAGGTTCTAGAGAAAGAGGGAATGACAAGCACTCTTAGGTAATGGGAAGCTCTGATTGGGGGATACTCAGTTGCTTAAGCTTTAAACCCTCCTTGAACCATGCCTTGCCATTCTTAGTGGGAGTGTGCACTAGGAAAGTGGGGATTGGTAAGTTTGAATTGAAAGGGTGTTGAATTGAGGTGGCTTCAAAAACAAATAAAACGAAAATACAACCAAGCATACATCTTTGCTTTGAAGTATGATTGGAGTTGAGAAGATTTTCTCTTTCTGACACCTAGCCATTTGGCACCTTTCAACTCGTTTAGTGTTTTGGTTAAGCGACAAACGGAAGGCTCCACCATCCCTACCAACACCCCTAACAAGGAAAGGCCATGACCAAACCCTATCCAATTGAAAATTCAAAGCTTTTGTCCAATAAGATGATGTGGGGTTGACGTCTGAGGACGAGCTAGTCAACCTTTAGTGGGCTCTTCAACAAATTATGTTTTTGAAAGGTAAAATGAAGTGGGATCAAGCTAAGATAAATTTGTTGTTATTCTCATCAAGTCTCTCTGATTGGTTTGAGTAGGTAAATTGTTATTCTCATCTAGGATTGTCAAAGAGGCCGGGCTCGTCACTACTGAAGTGTCCTGTGCTTCGGCACGGCCTATGCACTGTATCCTTACCGTGTCCATCGGGCCATTGGTACGATGCGTACAGCCTGTGAATCAGCACGACATGGCACGCTGGGCTTGCCATATGCGCACGACCCATAACCCACTGCCCGGCCTACCAAGCCTTTTTCTTTGGAATGAAATCTTCTGCTATGTGTTTACGTGAATTTGCATTTGCTTTGGGTGTGAGATGCTGCAAGTAGAACATACTACACTGAAAAACACAAGGTTCGTGAGATGCTCCACATGATAGCATCCCACGGGCAAAGCAGGTGCCAATTCAAGTAAACATAACAGAAGATTTCACCCCCTTTCCTTTGTGGAAGTTAGGCATGCACAACAGAAGAGACAGAGAGAAAAAGGGAGCATACATTCATTTTGTATTTCCCTAACCCATTGGGATGGCAACAAAGTGGGTTCGGAGGGTTAAGCCAATACCAAACCTTAACGTGACCCTATCAGGTTGGTAACAAAGGAGGTTGGGAGTTGATCCAGTTGTATAAAAAAAATGTAAAAAAAATTTTGTGCTTTAAAAATAAAATATATCAATTACTAATATATTTGTTTATTAAAAGAGTATTTTAGACATATAAAATTAATACTTTACAAAAAGATCTTTGGGCTAAACCTAACCTCATTTTAGAAATATCAAACCGTAACCATTATGGCCGAGACAGTGCGGCTTACCCATATAAAGCCCGCCCCATTGCCATCCCAAGTCCCAACCCCATGTTGTTACCTTCTGGGCTTCAATCATTGCACCGCCATTTCAAAAGTTTAAGAAAGAGAAATAAAAAAGGAAAAGGAAATAATAATAAAAAAAATTGGCTAGGTCTTGAAGAGCCCATCTGAAAAGTCAGAGCATGGGGACAAATGATGGGTTCATACGGAAAATTCCTTAGGTTTTGTAACGAATAGATCCGTTCATTTTCTTCTTCCCCAAACAACCAAACCAAGCTGTCCCATATTTTCCGATAATGTTCACTAACTGGGAGTATTGCAAGTGACTTAATACATTTGCAGACGAGTGAACATCGACGAATTTATTTCTGCATTAACATCTGATCCGTATGATCTAATTAAACGAGCAACGTCTCCATTAACGAAACAAGCGCCTCTACTCCATTGATGTTAAGAAACGTGAAGATGAAAGAGTCTAATACTCAAAAGAAGAATTCCTTTCATATATTTAATATACCTGTACACTGTATTTAAAGCAAAGAAATGTCTATAACAGTATCCTAAATCTCTCCTAGAATTATGTATTACATAAAGAAATATTCTAATTCCTACAACTCTATTTTGTACAAGGAAACACTTTCCTATAACGTAGTGGGTGAGAATCTTGACAAATTAGGAACATGGTGAGTTTCTAAACTTGAAACATTCTAAAACTGTAATACTCCCCCTCAAGTTGGAGCATGAAGATCCGTAATGCCCAACTTGCGAACAAAATGATGAAAAGACTCACGACCAAGAGCTTTAGTAAAGATATCAGCAAGTTGATGTGTGCTAGGAACATGAAGCGGAGATATTAGACGAGTTCGGAATTTTTCTCGAACCAAGTGACAATCAATCTCGATGTGCTTGGTACGTTCATGAAACACAGGATTGCGGGTGATGTGAAGTGCAGCTTGATTATCACAATGAAGAAGCATCGGTTGAGGATGAGGAACAGCCAAGTCATGAAGTAAGAGTTTTAACCAAACTAATTCACAAGTGGTAGATGCCATGGCACGATATTCTGCTTCAGCGGAGGAACGAGAAACAACGGATTGTTTCTTAGTGCGCCAGGATATAGGACTGTCACCAAGCGTGATAAAGAAATCAGTAGTGGAGCGGCGAGTGGTGGGACAACTCGCCCAATCAGAGTCTGAATATGCTGAGACCAAAAAATTGCATGTGGAAGAAAGGAATATACCATGACCAGGTGAAGACTTGAGATAGCGAAGAACTCGAAGAGCTGCTTGATAGTGCGGTTGACGGGGTTGATGCATGAACTGACTGAGAATATTAACAGAGAAGACAATATCAGGTCGTGTGATAGTTAAGTAAATGAGGCGACCAACAAGACGCCGATAGATACTAGGATCTGAAAGGAGTTCGCCATCATGAGGTGTTAACTTCAAATTCTGCTCCATGGGAAAAAAAGAAGGACGAGAACCCAAAGTACCCGCATCAGAAAGAATATCTAGAGTATACTTCCGTTGGTTGAGGAAAATACCAGAAGGTGAACGAGCAATCTCTAGCCCAAGAAAATATTTAAGAGAACCAAGGTCCTTGATCTTGAAACGATCAGCTAAGAAGGCTTTCACAGTCGTAAGAGTATGAAGATCGTTTCCTGTCAACAAAATATCATCCACATAGACAAGAATAGCAGTAAAAATTTGATCATCAGATCGTGTAAACAGCGAATGATCAGCCTGTGATTGGGTGAAGCCCGCGGAGAGAAGAACAGTAGAAAGTTTAGAATACCAGTTGCGAGAAGCTTGTTTTAACCCATAAAGAGACTTGTGGAGACGACAAACCCGAGTCTCCCCCTTACCACAATAGCCAGGTGGAAGAGTCATATAGACTTCTTCATCGAGTTCACCATGAAGAAAGGCATTATGCACATCTAACTGATGAAGATGCCAATGACGAGCTGCTGCAATAGCCAGAACACAACGAACGGTGACAAGTTTTGCAACTGGGGCAAAAGTATCATGATAGTCAAGACCTTCAATTTGGGTGTAACCCTTGGCCACTAGACGAGCTTTATACCGTTCAATGGATCCATCTGCACAAAGTTTAGTTTTGAAAACCCATTTACAGCCAATGGGTTTCTTACCAGGAGGAAGAGGATGAAGACTCCAAGTGTTGTTGTCTTCCAAAGCATGTATTTCAGAAGTTATAGCATCACGCCAATGGGAATGCTGAATAGCTTGAGAATAGCTAACAGGATCATAATGTGAAGCCAAAGAAGAAATAAAAGAAAAATGTTGGGAAGAGAATTTATGATAAGAAATAAAATTAGCAAGTGGATGAGCCGTACCTGATGAATGCTGTGAAGTGGATGAAGAAGTATTGGACTCAGAAGGTAAAGTGGGACAAACATAGTCTTGAAGATACGAGGGGCGGGTGATGTGGCGACGTGGTCTAGTTAATGGAAGTGGATTAGGAAGTGGTGAAGGATTAGGTGGTGGAACATTAATAGGTGGGGAATGAGAAGGAGAAGGTTCATTAGTAGGAGGATGAATGGGTTCAATGGGTATCTCAAAAAAAGGTTGACGAATGACGGTGGAAGTAGAGGATGGAGACAAAATGGTGTGATAAGGGAAAACACTTTCAACAAAGGTTACATCACGTGAAGTGAATTTTTTTTTTGTTTCCAAATTAAACAGTCGGTATGCCTTTTGACTGAGAGGATATCCAATAAATATACAGGGAATGGCCCTAGCTTGAAATTTATCCCTATGAGAGTGTAATGTTTGAGCATAACATAAACATCCAAAAACACGTAAGTGGTCATAGTGAGGTGCTTTGTTAAAAAGATGTTCATAGGGAGTAAGGTTATCAAGACTAGGTGAAGGAGTACGATTGATTAAATAGGTTGCAGTGAGAATACATTCACCCCAAAAATGGAGAGGAAGATTGGCTTGAAAACGTAAGCATCGAGCAACATTGAGAAGATGTCGATGTTTACGTTCGGCAACACCATTTTGTTGGGGTGTCTCTACGCAAGTTTGCTCATGGATGACACCTTGTTCATGAAAAAAATGTTGGGTAGCATGAGAAAGAAATTCTTGACCATTATCAGTACGGATATGACGAATTTTGCATTCAAATTGGGTTTGAACCATGGCAAAGAAATTTCTAAGACAATGTAAGGTTTCAGATTTAAGGCGCATTAAATATACCCAAGTAACCCGAGAGAAGTCATCTACAATAGTCAAGAAGTAATGAGCACCCATGGTGGAAGCTGTATGATAACCACCCCAAATATCACAATAAATGCGATCAAAGACAAAAGTGCTTTTATTTGAGTTCAAAGAAAAAGGAAGTCTGGTGTGCTTTCCTTTAGCACACACATCACAATGAAGTGGTCTATTAGAAGGAGATAAAAAACTGGGTAAGCATGAATAAGAAGGATGACCAAGTCGCTGGTGCCAGATAGTGGGCTGAACAGATCTGTTGACATGAAAGGCTACAGGAGAAACATGCTTGTAGTAATAGAGTCCATTACGCTCTTCACCCATTCCAATCAGCATCCTCGTGGTTAGGTCCTGGAAGACACAAAAGGAAGAGAAAAAAATAGCAACACAATTTAGAGATTTTGTAATTTTATTGATGGACAAGAGATTAAATTCAAAATCAGGAACAAAGAGAACATTATGAAGAGTAATTGAGGGAGATAAATGAAAGGTACCAATGTGAGAAACAGGAACAACATCACCTGTTGGTAAACGAACGGGACTAAACTGATGTGTAACAGTTGGTTTGATAGGAGAAGGGGAATGCTTAGACATGTGGTCAGATGCTCCACTGTCTATAATCCAATCAGATAAAGTATAAGAAGAAGAATTAGAGATGGGTACAGAAGAATTACCAGCAAAGTTGACAGAAGGAGGCTTGAGTAGATCCATTAATTGGGTATATTGCTCACTAGTTAAACCAGGGATCCCAGGTTCGGTTGAAGTTGCAGGTGGGCTAGCAGAAACCTGGTGGGCCACAAATTGACGACTTGTATCATTCCGTGAATTGTTGCGATTCTGATTCCAATGAGCAGAGAAGCCAATGAGACGATAGCAAGAAGCTTTAGAGTGCCCGGTTTTTCCACAATGTTCACAAGTATGACTATTTCTTCCTTTGGGTCGAACTTCACGCACATGAAGATGTGGTGATCGATTAACTTGCATAGCAGCAATGTCTGGTGTGGGTAATGGGAGATGGAGAAGACGTTGTGTTTCTTCTTGGTGGAGAATGGAGTATACTCGATTCACAGCAGGTAAAGGCTCCATAGCTAAGATTTGACTTCTGATCTGGGCATAAGATTCATTCAATCCCATAAGGAATTGGAAAACTCGTTCAGTGTCTTGGAGGCTAGCCGAGTCCTTGGATGCTCCACATATGCAGTGTGGTGGAGGTTGTAATGCACTGAGTTCTTCCCAATATTGTTTAATATTGTTGTAGTACTGGGCAAGAGAAAGAGTATCTTGGCGGAGTGTGGCTATGTCTCTCTTGAGACGAAATATCCTCGGATTGTTGCTTTGAGAAAATCGAGCCTCAAGATCAACCCACAATTCATGGGGTGTATTGCAATATATAAGACTACCAGTGAGAGACTTGTCGATACTGTTGAGGAGCCAAGAAAGAACCATGTCACTGCATCTCTCCCACAAGTGAACAGCTTCAGCATCATTAGTGGGTTTCTTGAGAGTGCCATTAACGAACCCAAGTTTATTCTTGGCATTTAGAGCCATCCTCATAGCTCTTTGCCATGTAGAATAATTGTCTCCAGTAAGAAGAGAAGAGACTAGAACAGCACTAGGATGATCAGATGAGTGAATAAAATAAGGAGAAAAAACATTACTCACTTGTGAAGAAGAAGACTGGGTAGAAGATTCTGGATTATCAGCCATGCTATCACAATGGAGAACTCGTCTAGAACTTTAGGATGATTGCTCTGATACCATGTTAAGAAACGTGAAGATGAAAGAGTCTAATACTCAAAAGAAGAATTCCTTTCATATATTTAATATACCTGTACACTGTATTTAAAGCAAAGAAATGTCTATAACAGTATCCTAAATCTCTCCTAGAATTATGTATTACATAAAGAAATATTCTAATTCCTACAACTCTATTTTGTACAAGGAAACACTTTCCTATAACGTAGTGGGTGAGAATCTTGACAAATTAGGAACATGGTGAGTTTCTAAACTTGAAACATTCTAAAACTGTAATAATTGACATGCCAAATTGAATAAAAAAAAAAAGACATGCCAAATTTGTGTGCTCAACAAAATAAGGTTAAATTAGTCAATTTGAAGAACAGCCGTACTCCTGTTTACTTTTATGTGTGTACTGACACATAATTATATGCTCCTCACATATATGAAATCGTCTGCGATGTCTTTTTTTTAAGTTGCGTTTGGGATTGTTTAATTAAGTACTTATTTCAACTTATAATTTACTTAAGTGCTTTCTTAAGTTAAAAATATCTTTGGTAATGTAAAATGGATAATTGCTTACCCGTAAGTAGTAGACTAACAAGACCCATAAGGAGAAACACCTCTCAAGAGCTTCTCCTTCACTTGTGCGGGAAGCTGCTGCTTCTCGACAGATTCAAGCTCGTGCTCTTATCTTCGTCCCCATCTCAACGACCCGTAACCATTGAAGATCTATTCACATCTCTCAATTTTTCAACGATCCGAATACGAAAAAGTCATGAAAGTTGCTGATCAAGATCGCCTATCTTATCTTTGCATAAGTTGTTTTTGGCCAAATTTCTTCTTTTTTTTTATTTATTTCAGAAATGTATTTCAGTTCTTTTGATCGCTCTTGGTGATTAGGATGCATTGTGTTGTAAGATTTTGGTCCTAATAAAAGGCTGACGATATCGATCGCGCTCTCTCCTATCGTCGTCTTCTCTTTTTCCTCCATCGTCACAGTGTATAAATGGGATGTCCAGAGGACAATTGCAGTGAAGACATAGCAGTGGAAGTAAAAAACCAAAGTAGAGCATTCAAAGTTCTGGTTTTGGTTCAAATGGAGGGGTAGCCAACCGGCACAGCTGCTGTACCTGTGAAAACAACACAAGAGGAGAAGAAAGAAGGAAAACAAAGAACAAAACAGCCTCCCGGATGCTCTATTCTTCACAAACTCAGATTGCTCAGTAACGCTTACTGCAATGGCTGAATGCCAACTGGGAATTTCGTTCGAATATGTGTTGAACGATCGTTCCTATTCTAATTCATTTTTGTGTATGTTGATTGCTTACTCTGCCTTGGCAATTTTGGTTGGTTGAAAGATAACAACCCAAACTCATGCACAACAAATGTCTGGTGAAATGCCTAAACCAACTTCTTTTTAGGATCTGTTTGAAGTGTTGCTTCACGGTTGCCTTTTTTGTTTTTAATCCATCGTAGACATAGCTTCATATAGTATAAACACAATTGAAGCTTGCATTTTGATTTGCCAATGTAATATGTTCGATTTGCCAATGTAATATGTTCATGTCATGACCACTAGTTTCAAGGCTTATAAAGTAATAAATATAAGATATTTAATACATGTAATATGAGAAAATTATTATTATATTATTATATTCCTTATAATGCAGTTACATACATAGGGATAGCTTATTATTATATTCTTTATAATATGGTGAACCCTAACCCGCCCCTATCATGTCAGTAACGTGGCAGGTCAGGATTGACCTAAATGTTAAAACATGAAAAAAGGCTCTTTTTAATATAATAAATCAATTAATAATACATTTATTTATTATATATATATTTCTATAAATGATGTATATTAAAATGTTCTTTAAAAATATAAAAAAGATATTTTAAGGCGATAAGGTCGGGTTTGGGGCAGGTTGGGCTAAACCCAAAACTGCTCCTAACCTAAAAATGACAATACCAAACCCTAACCCGCCCCTATCATGTCAGTAATGTGGTAGGTCAGGGTTGACCTGGTTGTTAAAACATGAAAAAAGGTTTTTTTTAATATAATAAATCAATTAATAATACATTTATTTATTAAATATATATATTTCTATACATGATGTATATTAAAATGTTCTTTAAAAATATAAAAAAGATATTTTAATGCAATAAGATCGGGTTTGAGGCAGCATCGGGGCAAGTTGGGCTAAACCCGAAACTGCTCCTAACTCGAAAATGACAATACCAAACCCTAATCATTAGGGGCGGGGCAGGTAACTGGGTAACTTGCCTCATTGTGATCCCTATACATACATATATATATATATATATATATATATATATATATATATATATATATATATATATATATATATATATATATATATATATATATATATAATATTTTTATAAGTGTTTACTATTAGCAAAAATGTATGTGCTTTAATACATATGTTTACCAAACACCTTTCTTAATTAAAAAGCACTTATTATCTTATTAAGTGCTTAAATATATGTATTTACCAAACACCAATTTTTTCAATGAGCACTTTTTTACCATTATGGATAAGTACTTAAATAAGCTAACTTATCTAGTAAGTACTTGCCCATAAGCACTAGCAATCCCAAACGCCACCTTAGTATTGTAAATGTTTTAGGTAGGCCTCACATGAAAGAAAACATTGGTCATGATACATACAAGATGCTCCACATGACAGCATCTTATGGTGATATCAGAAAGTAAATTGGAAAGAATGGCAGACAATTTGCTTCCGTCATAGTGAGATGAGGCGAATGAATCAGATGGGTCCAAACACCGGAGAGGAGAGGGTAATTTGGGGAACGACGCTTTGGTTAAAAATTATAAAGTATGATAATGATCAACTCTGAAAACCCGAAGAGAAAAAGGAAAGAAGATAACAAAAAAAAAAAAAAAAGATTTGCAAACTTCACTGAGATTTTGATTTTGAAAGTATTTTGGAGTATTTCGGAAGAAACTTCACCGATTCTCAATTATGTTAAAAATGTATCACTGAAAATTAATTACCTAGAATTGGACGATTGAATCCGAATTATTTTGAAAAGCATCCCTAAAAGCCAATTTCCCAAAAAAAGGACAATTTCTAGCAGAGAATCTTTTCAGATGGAGAAAACTGCCAATAATCCCTTCCCTGTCTACAAAAGGCACGAAATCCCCAACCCGGACGCCTCTGGAGTCTGCCATGGCAATCCCAGAAAGGCTTCGGAGATTCAAATATCACTTCATCTTCGCGATCGTGGTCTTACTAGCCCTTCTCTCCATCCTGCTCCTGGGGCCCAGGTTTCTCAACGTTCTCGCCTACTTCTGGCCTCTCTTCCTATCTACAGCTCTGTTTCTGATTGCCGTCGTCGTCTTCGGTCGGATTTCGCCGCCGGCCCCCGAAGCTTCGGGCGAACAAGCGGGAGAAGGGCTCCTGGAATACGTAGCAGCGCACCCGGAACAAATGGAGGAGCCGCATAAATCTGAGCCGCATAAATCTGACTAAACCAGTAGCAGTAGCTTTGAGTTGTTGGGGGGTTTTTTTTTTTTTAAGATTCAAACTCTTTTTATTTGTTTCCGTGTTAATTTTCTGTAACCTTTTAACTCTTTGGTTTATGGCCTTCCATACCTTTTTGTGAAGTAGATGTAAAACGAAATGAAATGTAAATTTCAGGAAGCGAGTTCTGAATCCTCCTCGTCTCTATCTCTACCTACCTCTCTCGACCCTCGCCGCAGCTGGCATAGATGGCGACTGGCGCGCACACACGCGCACACAAAAAAATACGCGCAATACGCACCCACAGTTACGCCAGACGCGCCGTACGCACCATAGATATAGAATCTTGGATGGGACATTATTGGCACTGACGTCGGTGATTGGACATCACACGGTTTGGAAAATCCAACGGCTGGATTTTGAAGCATGGTGCTTTTCCTTGTGGGGCCATGTTTGTTGTCGTTAATCGGTGGGGAATAGGAACTTGGGAGTTGGGGCCACGAGATTGAGTCAGATAATGCTCTCCGACCACGACGGTAAAAGGATCTTGAAAGTTCAAATCCACCGACATTTGCTTTTTCATTTCCGGACTGTAATTAGGAGTAACGCCTGGTGCGTACTGCGTAGTGGAGGCAAATAAAGAAATCTTGGTACGCACGACTAATGTACTGATCGTGTTGTGTTTGCCACGTTCGATACACGTTACACGGGCCCATGGCTCAAGCAACACGACCGACGAGATTACTCACGTGACTGTTTTTTTACTTTACAAATAAAAAGGACAAGATATTTTCGATGATTGATAGTATGTAATGTTCAGTGACGCCACCCTCACCAGCCACTGTTACAGCTGTGCTTATAAAGGGGTGTAACTCGGGTCGGTTTGGTTCGGGTTAAAATCAACCCAAAACCAAACCAAAAATATATATAATCAAATTGAACTGAATCGAATTAAAAATCAAAACTACTAAACTGAAAATCGAACCAAAAATATTTAAAAAAACCGAACCGAACAGAACTAATGAAAACTATTCGGTTCGGATTAGACCAATATATTCTTATGTTCAAATAAGGGTTTTTTCGTAATATCTTTAAAGTTTAAAGTTAAAATTTGAAAGTTTAACATATATTATATTTTATATATAGAAAATATAGATTATATATTATAATATATATATGAATTCGGTTCAGTTTAGGGAAATACATGAATTCGGTTCAGATGCAACCCAAAACCGAACCAACTTAATTCGATTTAGGACTTTTTTGACCGAAACCAAACCGAACCACTATAAAAACCTAATCAAACCGAACCTAAGTCGGTTCGAGTCGATTCAGGTTCGGTTTAACCGAATTGAGTTGCAGCCCTAGTTTGTAGAATAGTTTCGGTTTTCCGTATATTACCCCATCTCTGATAGCATTTTTGACGCTGATCTTGCTTCCCCCTTTTCTTGGGTTCACTAATTCGCCGTCGAGCGGACCCTTGTTAGACCATTGGATTTTATGGTTTGTGTTTCTGTCAATGGTCTGGTGCTTTTCTGGAGCTTTGTACTAGGTCTGGTTGGGATTCAAACTGTCACAATTTCTTGCATCTTTTTGTTAATACTTGTACATACCCCTACTGATGTAAACTTGTTTTTTTATGAATGAAAAAGGACATAGGGTTAGCCTTTTACCAAAAAATCAAAAAAAAAATTTTTGGATGATTGATGAAACGATGGCCAGCGCCCAGCGGTTCACTCAATTATTTTATTATTGTACGATATATTAATTAATACTCTTATGGATCTTGCATATAAGACTTCAGGATGGGCCTTGCTCAGTAAAGACTCACACTCCATCCAGCGGGTGTCTTAAAGATACAAAGCACGTTAAATTTTAGCTTTGTCAAGCCATTAACCACTGAGTTTATGGCAATTTATGTGTAAATCAACACTACAATGGTGATTTACTAGTAATTTGTTGAGGATTATTTACCTTGAAGGGAGACATATGATTTACTGCAAATGTCTTTCTTTTGGCCTTCTCGAAAAGGTTGAGCAACTGTTTCCACCCTATATGAACAACGAATAAGAAAATGGCACGTGGTGCCTATGTGGCTTATTTAAGCCATGGCATCGAAGCACACAGGCCTTGCACAGTTGGATAGGCCATATCAACATGCGCACAGAACCAAGAATATAGTTCGAGCCACGCAAGCCAATGCGACAAAACCACAAATATCAGAAGATCATGCCATCGGTCGTTCAAGAGTAACCTATTTTTAGGATCGTGGCCGAGCGGTTATCTTTCTGGAACAGAAGACTGAAGACGGTCAACCGCCATGAAGATCGTGCAAGAGTAGGACGTTGAGCAACCGTCAAGGATCGGCTATAAAAGGCACAATTTCGAAGAACTCAAGGATACAATTCATCCAACCGCAACCGGTTATTATATTATTTTGATCATCCGTGATCTTTTATCCTCTCTACTACAAAAGGATAAACTAGGACCTCTCTCACTGCTTCCAGTCACAGTGACATCTTCGACCCCTCTTTACTCTGATTAACACCAGAATCCTACCACCGGAGAGTAAGTTGAGGCCGCCCCTGACTCGTAGTTCTGTGTTAACAGAATCCCGAGCAGCCGGTCCCAAGACTCGCTCTGATCACGCGTAGGTGACTTGTGTATTTTAGGATAAACAGCAATCCAAGGTGAACCCCCTGAATTGACTTTGCTAGCAGCCGCCCCCTTCCTCCTGCGCTTATACCCGATTACGGCTATAAGACCAGGACATGCCGGTCCTGCGAGTCCTGTCAATTTTCTTTTTACTTTTGTTTCCCTTTTGAGGATTATCTATTGTCGCTTTCGGCTTGTCGGCCGATTTTATAATAAAGGATTTGTGTGTCATTAGTTGCTTTCGCTTTCAAACACTTACAAGAACCCAAACGAAGACTAGACCCCTAGTCTTCATATCATCGCCTGACCCATTTTATTACAGGTGACTTGCAGTACGACTGGACCGATCCCGGTTCAGATTCGGAACAGGTGCCCAGGGTCAGGGTTCGACCCGAAATCATTTGTATCAAACGATACTGGCACGCTCGCGTAGAGACACATCATCACCACTGACACGTGTCCACACCGGCCCAATTTCGGAGCAACAGCAACACAAAATTTTGTCTCGAAACACATTCGTTTAGACAAATTGACAATTTTCTTGAAAGAGACTCTTTAAGGTTTTTTTGGCTTTCTGGCCAATCCATTATCCCACCCAATTGCTTCTTATATTGGGGAATCCATTATCCCACCCAATTGCTTCTTATATTGGGGAATCCATTATCCCACCCAATTGCTTCTTACATTGGGGAATATAGAACGAAATAGAAAAAATAAATAACAGAACAAACAAAACTCAAGAAAACCAGATTCTATTGGCAAAGATAACGAGATAATGCACTGATAATTAGTCTAGGTACAAGTTGTTAATAGTACAGAAACTTAAGTCCTCTCTGAAGACAAAACGATTCCCAAGTCGTCTGTGAGGACAAAAAAAATTTCTGAAAATCATACATCACGTACATCGCATTTCAATGGTTTTCTAACTGAAACAGCAGTGGATTCTCCAGACCAACACGTTAGGCAAGGACCTAGTGAAGCAAAGTGTCTCTAGGCCTTAGAAAAAGGAGCACAGCGTTCCCAAATATCAGCAAATACGAGCAAAGCAATTCTAGAACCCAGAAAGAGCAAAGTGTATCTAAATCAGAGCAAATCGGATTCAAGTGCCTCCGGTCCCGGGTGTTTTTTATCCTCAATTTTCTCCCCGTCCGAAGAGTTCATTCCTTCAAGCAGAAAAAATTCAAAATAAGAGAAACAAGCGCTGACATATTGGCAGTAGACTTCCTCTTTTTTTTTTTTTTTTTTTGGGGTATTGAGATTTTTAATCTCAGGTCCCTGTTCTCTTGGATTCTAAACAATCATGAACAAGTTTACAATACCATAAAACAAACAGTGACAATTGCTCATACTATTTAACAACAAAAAACTATACAAACATCAAGAAGAAACCTCAAGTTTCTTTGATGTAAAACAAACCAGAAACATTGTATCAAGATGAACAAGACACTTCACTTATGTTCAAATTTACAAAACCTTTCTCCCAACCAAAAAGTTACTTACAAAGATTGAATCCTCAACCTTTTCTTCAATTTGAACTTCATGCTTTAACACAACTTCAAAATCTTCACACGTATGCTTCACACTAGAAGAGGCAGCCCATTTCAGTCTTTCACCAGATCTGAAATGTTCCTGTTCTCTGTTCTTTCACAGCACTTCCAGAACACTGCAGCAGCCTCTCCTCAGTCTCCTCTGGTTTTCCTCTTCACCAAGTTTCCCAGCCCGAAAGACACCTTCTCCCCTGCTTCCAGAAGCTTTAAATCAAGAGTTATTAACCCCTTAATAACTGCTGTAACCACCTGTAACTAATCTTAAAAACAACCTAACTAACTAGAAACAAACCCAACTGATTCTGAGAACTGCCCGAGAATCCAGTTGGTTGAGTAGCTCCAGCAAGTTACACTTAACCTTGCTAGAAGCTATCTCAAGTCACACATTCAACCATACTTCACTTCATCAACAAACTGAATGTTTTAATAAATTTCAGTACTCTTTGTCATGCATTTTGTCACATGGGAAAATATATTTTCTAACAGGTATGAAGACCTAGGTGTAGGGGGACCGGCACATAGCCAGGACTCACCCACGCTTGTGATGAGGGTGGGAGTAGAACCCGAGACCCGACTATTACCAACACAGGTCTTTACCACCAAGCCAGGTGGTGCCATCATTGGCAGCAGACGTTCACGTGTTGCAATAGACCACCAGCAAAGGAACTTCTTGAATCTGTACCCGAACTAATCTACATGGCACTTCTCGAATAACTTCATATTCAATATACAGTCATACAATTCATTTCATTGCAAGAGTCATTAAGATGCTTCCATTAGCACCCTGTTAAGATGATTGAGCAAGAATTACCTCAGTACTGTATCACAATTGTCTCCTTGCTTTGGGTTTCAACAGTAATTTTTTCAAGTTGATCATGTACTGTATCACAACTGTCTCATATAGTATTCTGGTGAATGGTAAGCCATGTGGGCATATCTACCCTTCCAGAGGTATTCAGCAGGGAGACCCTCTGTCTCCCTACATCTTTATCATCACCCAACAGATCTTGTCAACTATCCTTTTGAAAGCTGAGATGGAACACCATATTTTTGGAATTAAAGTAAACAGGGTGGCTGATCCAATCGACACCTAATGTATGCTGATGATCTTTTAGTGTTTGGCAGAGCCTTTGTTAACAACATGAAAAATTTTAATTTGGTTATTAATTGTTTCTGTGATATGGCTGGCTACAAGTTCAATGTTGAGAAATCGGAACTTTTTCTCAGCCCTTGTATAAAAGGTCAACCCAAAGGTAAGTTGGCTAGGATGTTTTGGGTGAGACCAACAAAGCACCCTAGGAAATACTCGGGGATTCCTACTTTTCTAGATAATCCTAAGACCAATCGGTTCAAAGAGCTAATGCATAAAATTAACACGAGAGCCACTAGTTGGAAGGCAAAACTCCTCACCCAAACTGGGAGATTGACTTTAATCAATGCTATTCTTCATAGCTCAACTCAGTACCATATGGTTTGCATGAAACTCACTAAAACCATCACTGAGAACATTGATAGGGAGGCCAAGAAATTTTTTTGGCACAAGGCTAATCAAGACAGAACTATCTATACCATTTGTTGGGAAAAGTTGTGCCTCACGAAAAGGTATGGAGGTTTAAACATTAAGTGCAATAAAGGCATAAACAAGGCTATGTTTGCGAAGGCCGCATGGGCTTTAACTGCCACTGAGGACAAGCTATGGACTAGATTGATGAGAGCCAAGTATCTCAAAAATGAAAATTTTGATCAAATTCAAGGCTTCAAGCTAAAAGAAACAACTCTTGGCTGTGGAAGCACATATGTAAAATCAGGAATGTGGTACAGAGGAAAGGGATGGTGTATTGCAAATGGAGAATCAGTCTCTGTTTCGGATCTCAAATGGGAACCTGCAAATCATAACCAATAGACTGATCAAAGCAATATGGGTGGGTCCCGAAAACTTGCTGAGTTGATTGACCAACAGACAAGGACTTGGAAAGCGGACAAACTAAAGGAGATCTGGAATGACTATGAAGTGGAACAGATTAGAGCCATCCCCATTAACAAATTTTTTGAAGCTGACAGAGTTATCTGGAAGGGCACTTCTGCAAGTAAGTATAGTGCTTCTTCTGCATATAGGCTTTTAACTAACATGGTTACTAACCTTGCAAAAGAAAGAAGATTGTTAAGACTCTGGCACATGCCATGCCCCCAGAAAATCAGAGTGTTTATGTGGAAATGAATGCAAGAAGGAAACCTTACCAATGACATACTACACAGCAGACTGGGTACCCCTAATGAGGCTTGTGTCCTATGCAAGAAAGAGCAGGAGTCCAATCTCCATCTATTCGGCACCTGCGAGCTTACAAGAGCAATTTGGTTTGGTTGCTGGGGGCAGGTCACTTGAACAAAGTCAATTTCGCAACTGTAAGGAGTGGGGTCTTCGTTGTTATCTTGGAATTAGAAAAGCTGCATGATGAACAAAAGGGAGTTTTACTTTCCAATTGGGCTATTACTTGTTGGACTGTGTGGAATGCTAGGAACAGATTGATTTTCGATAATGTTAAACCTTCAGTGGAGCTAATAAGGTCTCAGTTTTTTGGTATGCAACAAGACAGCAAGAAGATTAGAGAAAAGGAGAAGGATCATAAAGCCAAGGAGAAGCAAGAAGTGCTGATCAGATGGAAATTACCAGGTGATAAACAATTCAAGCTGAACGTTGATGGAGCTGCGAGAGGATCATCGGGGATTGCTGCAGTGGGAGCAGTAATAAGAGATGAGAACGGTCGAGTGATGGGCGCTCTAGCACACAGAATCGGAATCACAATGGCCATAGTCGCGGAAGCTGCTGCTCTTGTGGAAGGGATGAAGATGGCGATGGCTCTCAATAGCAGACACCTATATATTGAAAGCGACTCCCAATCAGTTGTATCATGGTTCCTTAATCGATCATGCAGCTCTTGGAGTGTAGAGGTCCTTTTCGAGGAAGCTTGGAACTTCAGTACTTTCTTCCTTGCTATCAAAGTTGAGAAAATTTACAGGGAGGCCAACAAAGTAGCGGATGGCCTTGCAAACTTCGCCCTGGATGCGTTCCATTGTTTCTGGGTTGGTATAGTGCCAGACCCCATTAAGTCCATCGTTACTGATGATTTTATGGGCCGATATCAGGTTCTTTTTTTTGGGTAATGGCCGATATCAGGTTCTGTTTGTTTAAACTTGTTCGTTTTAGTTTATTAAAATATTGTCATGTTTGTATCAAACGAAAAAAAAGACAAAACAAAAAAGCAAGAATTACTTCAGACGCCGAGATTTTCCTGACTGATCGAAGTCTAGACTCTCGAATTCCTCCATGATACTTGAAATATCTTCTTGGGTGATCTTTCCCATCTCTTTTAGCTTGAATAGGGCGAAATCTGCAGCGCTGTGAAATGGAAACCAAGAAGACATGGAAATCTAATGTGATCAGACTCCAAAATAAAAGGGTTATCTGAATTGCAAAAAATTTTCGAGAGAACAACCAAAAGTGCTATAGCAAGATGGTCTTGACGCAAATCAAACTCACCCAACGACTCCATCCTCGTCAAAATCAGCTACCTCAAGATCTAAGGCTGTCATTCTTCTGGTAAGGACCCACTTGACCAGAGAACGCCGTCTCCGTTCAGTGTTTAGCTCAGCAAGGTAAATGAAGAACTTAGCCACACAAATGGTACTGGTCAGTATCCAGAATATCGCAAAGACGCGCCCAATTTCGGTCGAGAAGCTTTTATCGCCATAACCCAGAGTTGTGATGGTGGTACAGACACAGTAGAAGGCATCAACAAGGCTCAATTTCTCAACTCCGTACAAGAAGAGTGTCCCTACGATTATGAGCACTAAAAGAAGACCAAATGTCAAAAATAACTTGTATTTGAGTCGATTGGTTTCAAAATCCTTGATAGCATCCATTGCGCTAACCTTTTTATGCATATTCATCGCTCTAACCATATGCTCTTCCTGCTTTTCTACAAGGTAGTCAGCGGCCTGGCCAAGAATCAGCCCAACAAGAGCCATGCCCGTAAAGACAAAAGCGCAGGCGAGAAGTTTTGTGAAGGTGCTGTTGGGTACAAGGTCTCCATATCCCACAGTGGTCATTGTGACGATACAGAAATAAATAGCGTCCAGGACCCTGTTTGTTTTCTTCCCCTTGATCTGATTATTGACCAGGGCAAAGACGAGGGCGCCAATACCCAGATAGATAGCCAACCACAAGATTACTTTCTTAAAACTTGGGTTGAGTTTGGAAAAGATCGTCTGAAACCGATTGTGTGAGTTTTCAGAATCTTTCTTCTGTCCAATCGTATTCGTATCCCTTACAGGAGCACTTCTACTGCGGCGCCATTTTTTCTTCGTTTCACCATTCTTTTGAGCAGGTTGAAGGGAACGATCCAATAAACCTGGAAGTAAGGGCTGTTTTGCATCGTCATGGGCCATTTTAGGATTCCGTGAAAGCCAAACACCTTTAAGAAAGCCTGCAAACCGTTGGAATCTACGGAGTGAAATCTGGGAATTGGATGATTACTTCCAGTTTCGTGATATAAAAAAGGCAAGAGAAGAAACAAAGGAAAAATCGCAGCAAAGGATAAGATAGTAGAAAGATACGAACTTACTAACTACTGGGGAACTCGGCAATGATAGAGGAAAACAGATGGTCAAGGGCAGAGTATGTGAATTGGCGGATCAGCAAGAGCTAGATTGCGAACATCCTTTTAGAAAATTCCCGGAAGATCGGGCCCACATTCTAAGTCAGTCGATGGAATATTGATTTCTCATCTATCGACCGGTCACAAATGTCCGCTGCTTGCCCTAGATCGCTTCAGAAAGCACTGTTCTTGTTCGGACAGATTACAGGATTGCTTCCTTACCCTGACCTCCATCTTTGTTCTTAGAATTGAGCTTCGAAGTGTCTCGTCTTTCTAGTTGTTCTCTACCTCGGAATTTTTGTAATTTCAATTTTCAAGAAGCAACTGCAGTAGAAATTTTCAAGGTAGGTTTTCTGTCATGGAGACACAAGAAAATGTGGAATGAGGCTGATAACGACTGGTATTTGCAACGACTCAAGAAGACGGGATACGCCATAATATTTTTACTGCAATGGTGAATTGAAACATGAAACTTGCTGCCATTGTAATTGACAATGGAATTTTAGTGCACAAAGATCAAAGGGGGCCATTGACAAGTCGAAGATACAAGTCGATCGAGAGACACCCCAAATCCTTATCATGTGGGACAGATGGCTTGGCCGATCAACAAGTTGAAATTGACTTTTAGGTGTTGGTTGCTTTCAAACCCAGGAAGTTATTTAGCTGTAATACAAATTTGGGCCGCTCATAATTTGTTGGGGGTCCAGAACGGTTAAGTTGCTGGTATGTCAATGGTGATGGATATGAAGAACACGTTTAGCGATTTGATTTCATTTAATTTATTTTGATTGCTTTCGTTTTAAGTGCGTAATCTATCTTTCCATCCAGTTGAATTTTCCTATCTCGTGACAGAATCAAGATGCTGCTGCAATGGCGATGAAGTTCGAGTTTGAATTTATGTTTTTATCCTCAACTTCCCGCTCGTCAGAGCAATTCCCCATTGCATCAACCAGAAAAGTTCCGAAATTAAGAGAAACAAGCACGAAACAGTGACTTTGAAGGAACGTATTGAATCCATAACAGAAGTTAAATCAACATAGTAGCTCTCAGATTAACTTCATACATTCAGAATATACAACCGTTTGATTCATTGCGGGAGACATTAATTAAGATGCTTCCCATTAACACTCTGTTAAGATGATTGAGCAAGAAGTATGTCAGACGCCGAGATTGTTCCTGATTGAGCAAGAATTATGTCAGACACCGAGATTGTTCCTGACTGATCGACGTCTAGCCTATCAAACTCCTGCATAATAAGTGAAATATCTTCCTCGGTGATCTTTCCCATCTCTTTTAGCTTGTACAAGGCGAACTCTGCGGCACTGTGAAAATGGAAACCAAGAAGACATAATAAGTCTAATGTGATCAGAAGAACCAAGAAAAGTCAAATGTGAAAATTTCATGAGACCAAAAAACAGATGGACTCCACGCAAATTTGAGCTTACCCAACAACTCCATCCTCGTCAAAATCAGCTGCCTCAAGATCTACGGATGTCATCCTCCTGGAAAGGACCCACTTGACCAGAGAACGCCGTCTCCGTTCAGTGTTTAGCTCTGCAAGGTACAGGAAGAACTGAGCCACACAAATGGTACTGGTCAGTATCCAGAATATCCCAAAGACGCGCCCAATTTCGGTCGAGAAGCTTTTATCGCCATAACCCAGAGTTGTGATGGTGGTACAGACACAGTAGAAGGCATCAACAAGGCTCAATTTCTCAAATCCGTACAAGAAGAGAGTCCCCACGATTATGAGCACTAAAAGAAGGCCAAATGTCAAAAAGAACTTGTATTTGAGTCGATTGGTTTCAAAATCCTTGATAACATCCATTGCGCTAACCTCTTTATGCATATTCATCGCTCTAACCAGAAGCTCTTCCTGCTTTTCTACGAGGTAGTCAGCGGCCTTGCCAAGAGTCAGCCCAACAAGAGCCATGCCTGTGAAGACAAAAGCGCAGGCGAGAAGTTTTGTGAGGGTGCTGTTGGGTACAAGGTCTCCATATCCCACAGTGGTCATTGTGACGATACAGAAATAAATAGCGTCCAGGACCTTGTTTGTTTTCTTCCCCTTGATCTGATTACTGACCAGGGCAAAGACGAGGGCGCCAATACCCAGATAGATAGCCAACAACAAGATTACTTTCTTAAAACTTGGGTGGAAATTGGAAAAGATCGTCTGAAACCGATGGTGTGAGTTGCCAGAATCTTTCTTTTGTCCAATCGTATCCCTTATAGGAGCACTTCTACAGCGGCGCCATTTTTTCTTTTCAGAATTCTTTCGAGCAGGTTGAGGGGAACGATCCAATAAACCTGGAAGTAAGGGCTGTTTCGCATCGTCATGGGCCATTTTAGGATTCAGTGAAAGTGAACCACCTTTCAGAAAGCCTGAAAACCGCTGGAATCTACGGAGTGAAATCTGGGAATTGGATGATTACTACCAGTTTCGCGATATCTAGCAGAGAGAAGGGCAATGTCCTGTCCCAAAGATGGTAAAGATAGATCAATAAATACACATCTCTACATGAATTGGCCATGAATCAGATCTGATTCTTTGTGTACCCATGAATTGGATCAACATTTATCATGACGAATCGGAGTAAAAAACATCAAGATAAATAAAGGATTAGCTACGACAGACATCATCAATTTCCTGAATTATGCACCATAAAAGAAGGAGTAATATGGAGGATCAAACGCAATATTGTTCATGTATAGCAAATTCTTTGAACACAGTCGAGATTCAGAGCAAGACGAAGCCAAACATTAAAGGGCCTTATCAATACACTCAATAATACCCACAAATTCTCAGAAAATAAAGATATTAAAGCCAAAAGATGAAGCAAGAGAAAAATCGTAAGAGATAAAGGAAGATTATATACCAACAAGTGGGGATCTCAGAAATGGTAGAGGAAAACAGATGGTAAAGGTGCAGAGTAGTGGCAGCTGGATTCCGAACATTTTCATCGCACAATAAACGGTTCCCTTTCTAGAACTTCCGAGAAGATCGGGCCCACGCGCTACCGCATGTCGATTGAAAATGTAGTTCTTCAGTTATCGACAGGATCCAAGCCTCCAGGTACCCCAAATTAGATTTGAAAATTTTGAAGAAAAGTTAAGAAGATGAGTCCGACCGACATGCTTAAGGGTAGAGTTACTATACTCCGTTTATTTTACGATCCGTGGCTACGCAGATGGGTCCCACGTGCGCATGGCGGTATTTCCCCAATTCACTTCCTGGGATCCTGATCTGAACCCCTTACGTGAACCCCTCTTCAGATCCTTCCACGCGTCCTGTTCGAACAAGATTTCAGAACGTAGGGACCGGGTGGGACCCATGCCCATCACCAATTTTGTCTGCAGCTTCCTCAATTACTTTTGTCGTATAAGACACGTGGAGGGATCCAAAGAAGGGTCACGTAAGGGGTCCAGATTAGGGATCCATAGGAAGCGAACTGGTATTTCCCTTGGTGGCAGTGGCAGGGATCGTGGCGATCACGTCGCTTTGTCAAATGCCCTTGAGGATTTGAAATATGTTGGACCCTTTCGTTGGAAAATTTGCTGGTCCAATAGTGATGTATATGTCCACATAAATGCATGAAGTTTATGTGTACATACCTTCCACTGTTAGACCAGTAGATCTTCCAGCGTGAGGGATTAACTGATATGGTGCCTGCGCGGCTGCGCCTGAGGCTGAAGGAATAATAAAGGGACCCGTGCCAGCATCCACGGTGGCTAACCCAAACGCCTCGGAGAGCACGAAGCCCCTTAGAAAATTTCGCATTCTTAGTGGCTGGAGTTGCATCCAATAGGACAACAACTCCAACCAATATGTCAATTAAAGATTTGACATCGTCTAGACTTCTATACGGCATTGGTGATTGACTGATTGACTGATTGATGGGAAGACATATGCCGCCCTTTTTGTACATTACTTTATACTTGTTTGAATTAGTATTGGAATAATTTTCCATTCAGTTTAACTGAAATTCTGTCACATGCAATCATTGAAGAAAAGTTTTACTTTTATAAATATACAAAAGGCTTTTCTTTTCTTATTTTTTCTTTTCTTTTTTTGGGTTGAAAATACCCTCATCAACTTCATAAACTCAATGATTAAAAAATAACACAATATATATTGGAGTGAGATGCTATAATGTGAAGCATATTATAATTAGTATTTATTCAAATGGGTCGTAAGTGAAACATCTATAACAAGCAAAGTCACTAACCATCAAATGCTTAACATGATAATATCTTAATCTAACAGTAAAAACTAATGCTCTATAAAAGTGCAGCAATGTGTTTACTCTTTGAGAAAGATGTTATCACGTGAAGCATAGAATAGTTGAGAAATTTTAGTTTTTTATTATTGAAAAAATTATAACTGTTAGATGCTTCACTTAGCATCTCTCTTAAAGAGCAACAACCAAATAAAAGGTTTAAGATTCAAGTAATCTTATCCCTCAATTAAGTGTCCAGTTTCGTGTTCTACCGTATATAGATTAAATTATAGATTTCTTGGCACTCAAAAGGAAAAAAAATTAATTATAGCTTAGAAACTTACAACAGGTAATTATCATGCTTGGCATTTTTCAAGGAAAAAAATGGATATTAAAAATAAATGTTAAATAGGCTAAGAAACTGGTTACTACAAACAAAAAGTTCAGATTTTATCAGTTGTATATAAATTTTGTATTGTTAGAAAATAATACTTTATTTTTCTTGATCATTTATTTACAATACTACTATCGTCATATACATTAGCATCTATTGATTCTGTCGACAACACGCTACCATTTTTTTTATTTGATATCAATCAATAAAATAAAATTTACAAAAATCTAAATTAACAGAAGATATGATTTTTGACGAAACGGGATGAAAGATAGGATTCATGTCAAGATAGGATTCATGTGGCCAACTCTACATTATGGGCATTGCTTTCTAATGATGATGATATCAGTCAAACTCAATAGCGTTTTGCCAGCCTTTTTTTTTTTTTTTCTATGGCGAGGAGCATTCCCTTCATTGAAACATTTATCAACTTAGATACAACGTAAATCATAGATTGACGAATGGGATTAATGGAAAACATGAAAAATGATCAATAAAAAATTAGGCGTTTTGCCAGCTTTAAGTGTAGCATGTGGTCCGTAATATTAATTGGACTAAGCTAACATCTAGTCGACTATGAATTCGTTTCGTCTTATGCTAAAAGCTGGTGGTAAGGTGGTGCGACAAGCTAAGATTTTGTTTGGGGTGTAGGCCCCCTAATTAAAATGGGGTATGCAACCTTGGATTTGATGGATGGTATCATGGAACACACTAGATAAGTCTTCCTCGTCGACTATAGGCCTGAGTTAATTTTGAGAATTGCTCACCACATCATGACTTGGCCTAGTTATTGCATCATGGGGGACTACTGGGCGAAGCCCATAAAAATAGCGTCAAATAAAAGTAAAATATGTTAATTCATTTAAAAAGTGAATATAAAAAGTCAAAATTTAATATCTGCACACATTTATTTATTCAATATTTTAAATTTTTTTATAAAAATTTAAACAATCAGCATTATGTATAATAAGAGAGGGTGGTAAGATTTGAGCTTTTATCTTTTACTGCTAACCTTGAAAAAGAACAATAAGTGAGAGTAGGTTATGAAATCGTCAACCGACTGATTTGACTGTGAGATGCTGTCAAGTGGATTAGTGGAGCATTTCACGGTCAGTGGACTAGTGGAGCATTTCACGTTCAGTGTTTATTGGAAAAATTGGTTTTTAGTTATATTTTTTTAGAATAATTCAGATTCGGTCGTTCAATTCTTGGTAATTGAGAATTAGTAGTACCTTTTTAAAATAATTGAGAATCAGTATCACTTTACTGTTTATGAAATATTTTTCCAAAAATACCTTCAAAAGACTTGGAAACTTCACTTGTAACAAAAAAAATGAGCAAAGGTTTTCAAAGTCTTTTGATGGTATTTTCGAAATAAATTTTTCATGAACATTAAAATGACACTATTTCTCAATTGTTTTAAAAAAGTACCACTAATTCTCAATTACCTAGAATTCGGTGACTGAATCTTAATTATGTTAAGAAAGTATCACTAAAAACCAATTTTCCTAATTTATTCAAGTGAGACCAACCTCACATATTTATATAAATGAAAAAAAAAACGCTGACCATGAGATGCTCCACATGGTAGCATCTCACAGCCATAGCAATTTGCATTGCAATAAAACATTACAGACGATATCATTCCAGTGCTACCTGCTTCACTTTTGCTACTAAATTGAATAGGATTCACCAAACTTGCAACATCCATTAAAGTTTTACTTAGAAGCTGCCCAAATGATTTGTACAAACTAACATAATTAAATTTGAAATCCATATCATGAGCGCATGACGTCTCTACCTAAAATCATGCATGTGGTTGCCCACAGCGACGTTATGATAGTGCATTGAAGTTGAAAAAAATTAACATTAAATTTTAAAAACATTTCAAATATAGAGAAATTGATTTATTTAATTGAATGCAATGCTAAATACATGTACTGGGCAGCATTCAGACCGTTTCCAGGCCCAACTCGTTAACGTGACAAGTTTTTAGTGGTTTTGATTCGTAAACTAATAGGACACCGATCCATATCGATCATAAAAGACCGAGTGGGAAATGGTCCTGGCCGACCAGGCTTGTATTGGGATTAGTATAAGGCGTACAAACCATTTTTGCTTGCCAAAGCCCATTTCGGCCCAATTTTGGGCCTTACACGCAAATCTAAGCCTGGCTTTAAAATAAAATTAGACGCCCAAGCCTCATCCCGTAAAGTAAGGCTTTTTCAACTTTTAAAATTTTTAAATTTTAATTAGAAAAAAAATACTTAAAATACATATTAAGAGGTGTCTGACAGTTATTTTTCAACAAATTAAGCAAAAAAATACAAAAATTACAAAATAATTCTAAGATGCGCATTAAATTAGCTTTATAACTGCGTTGAAATTCAAATTAGGTCGGGTCCTGCCACTGGACGGGCTTCAATATGCATAGTCCAAGTCAGAGTCTAGTAATTTCGAGCTTTAAAAAATCGGGGCAACTCTCTATGGGCCATAAAATTCAAAACCCTAATTGATATAAAAAAAAATGGCTGGGCTCTCTCGGGCCTAATGGGCCAAGCGAAAAATAGCAACTATCTCTTTTCCTCTTTACCCAAGGGATTCTCTAAAGGGAATTGCAATAGGTAGTCATGTAAAATGCTCATAATATCTCATAATATCTCATCATCACAAGTTAGTTCCCACCAAAATAGGGTCGGCGATACGAATCTTATCTCTCCATCCAAATTTATCAAAAATCATATTTTCAATTAATTTATGCTTTTGTAAATCTTGTTTTGTAGGCTCCATCCATATCTTTTTAGGTGTCCCTGTATATAATTCCTTTACCACCAGAAGAAAAAAAAACAGTATTTCCGCATTCAACTATCTACCCTTTGTCGTTTTGATATGAAGTCTATTAACGTTTTTCGAGAACTGCAAGGCTGCTTGATATGGAAATATCATGTCTACAATAAATTAGGATTATGGGATTATGAAATTTTTTGTAATTTAAGGATGCCTTATTGCTAGTTAACATATAGAATAACAACAATGTCAATAGCAAGTAGCAACTATATAATTCCTGAACCGACTTAACTAGCTAGTTTAAGTCTGCTATACGAATATCATTTTCAATTCTAAATATAAAAAAAAAAATTCCTTCTATTACAGATTACATGCTTCCAATCGTTTTTAAAATATTCCCTTCTATTAGAAACCATTCAATCAATCAATCAATGGTCGAGAATCATGTCCATTTCCCAAAATTGTTTGGGAAAATTATGCAAAAGGGTTACTTTACAACGATTATTACAAAAACATGCCATTAAGATGGAAAATTGCACAAACATGCCACTTTACAGAAAGAATTGCAATGAAGGGTCATTCCACATTTGGTTTTTAAAAATGGCAAAAATGCCCTTTGTTAAAATAAGGGGCTTCTTCCCAAAATCAATTTTGCTCTTCCCTTTCAACGAACCAGTCGCACAGTCACACTGAGTTCGTGCATTCCATCTTCCTCTCCCTCATACCATCTCATTCCCCCTTTCGCTCATCTTCTCCAAAGAACGAACGGAAGGGTTAGCTGTTTTTTTCCCCTCCTATGCCGGTGACATCTCCTCCTTCGCCAGCGACCTCTCCCCCATTTTTTCCTTTCCTTTGCCGCTGACGAACAGCGACCCCTGCTTTTTCCTCTCATTCCCCATTCTCCTTCCCCATTTCCCTATTCTTCTCCAAAAACGCAGAGATCTCGACGGCAACCCCTCTCCTCCTTCATTCTTTTTGCTCATTTTCTCCTTCTCCCTCTATAATCGAAACCCCTTCTATTTTTTTGCACATTGAAGCATCCACCAACATTGCTGGTCGTTGGAGAGCCTCTGCCGTCCGGCGACCAGGTTGCTGCCGTCCAGTAGCTCGCCGCACAGGTTTGAGATTTAACTTATTTTATTTCTTTTGCAGAAAACCCTCATTTCCTCTTTTTTTTTATTTTCTCTGTTCTTGTCACGAATGTTGCTTGCTGGAAAGATGCCTACAATCGTAATGCTGGCCAAGAGTGGCTCGGTTTATAGTGTGAGGGTTGCATTTTTACACTGGGAGTTACCGATATTTGTTGGAGAGAATTAACTGAAATCGGATGAGATGGTCTGTCTCGAATGCAGAAACCAATAATATTCCTTAGTAGTCAACCAGTCGACTTGCAAAAAATTGTTTGTAAATCTGCTGATAAAGAAGCCTTACATAATAGAGGTTTTCCCAATCCATTTCATAAGTAGTCAACCAGTCGACTTGCAAGGAATTTCCCCAAGTAGTCAACCAGTTGACTTGCAAGGAATTTTGAGGCAATGACTCTGAAGGTAATTTCAAGTGAAAATTTACCTCATTTTGTCGGAATTTCCCCAATCCATTTCGTGAGCTAAAACTTGTTGAAAGAGTTTTTCCTTTGTGGTACCTTGTTTGTGTTCGTCTTTGTGATTTCAAATTTGAATCCTGAAAAATCTTAAGTCTTTTGTGAGGTTCAAATTGATTTAGTTGCCATTTCAATATCTTCAGATCTTTGCAATCGAATACTGATCCAGATCTGTATTTGATGTTGAAGCTGGCAGATGTAGATATAGACAATGATGTAGGTTATGAGATGGAGCATACTAGTCTGGAATTGTTTAAAGTCAGTTAAACCCGTATATGTATCTTTTAAGGACTGAAAAAATAGATGCAATGTCATCTTCTTCATGAGCTATGGTTCTAGACAATTGCTGCATGTCAAGGTGATGCCATCAAATGTCTATGCACGTGACACACCTACTAAGGGTTCCAAACTTCCAATAAAGTAGATACATTGACTAATGTGTTGGAAAATTTGGAAAATGAGTTTGGAATATTCTCTTGCTATTGTGCTGATAGATGAATTTTTTTTTTCTTAATAACAGTTGGCTATTATTTATATTATCAAATCTAATAAGTAGAGCAACCCAAAAAGTTTTCTTCCCATTTACAATATCAATATATCAACACTTAATATATTGACACTAAACAAAAGGAGTGATGGAGGATACATAATAGAGGTTTTCCTCTTCACACCTTTTAGAAGTCACAACTGTGCAGCTGTCAAACAACTGTGCGGTTCACTTTGTGTTTGTGGTTTGCATATGCCAAAATCTACTTGATCGAAGCAACAATAGGGGAAAAAAAAGTGGACAATTGAAATTGCTATAACTGCTTGTGTCTACATCATATACATGTGCTTTTGTTGATATTTGACAACAGTTATTTCTACATGCCCTTTAGAAATGGGATTAACCTCTCATGTTTATGGGACAAGATGCCATACAAAAGAAAGAAGTAAAGAAATTGTCTTAACTGCTAGTGTCTACATCATATGTTTGTGCCTACGTTAATTTATGATATGATGATTGTTATTTTTTATAACTGTAATTTTTTTTAGTGTTTATTGTCAGTTCTTGGAGTCAAACACAAAGTATTATAGTCTAGAAATCAAAAAACCAAAACATACAAGAAAACTGCTCTATGATACTTTGATGCGTTTGGAATATGTTACTTAAGTATTTTGGTTTAATTAATTATTAAAAAACATTTTGACAATAAATTCACTACGAAATAAACCAAGGTCAAAGGTTCCATAGTATTTTCAAGGAGAAACCCAAAGAAATTGTTCCCATGAAGTAGGTGTGCGAGAGAAATCAGTGGAAAACTTCACCTACAGCTTTAGAAGTTTGGCTTTCTTGTAGATTCAGAAAATTAAACACGATGCTGCTTTTTTTTATTATGATTGGTTTTGTTTCAAGCAAGTTTTGTTACTTAAGTCAAAGTGAAATTTGTGAATGCAGGTGCAGCTGCAAAATGAGGAAGAAAACAGATCAATGTTTGGACATTTGTAAGGGCCAAGGATAAGGATGGAGGCAATTTAGAGATTTCTTGTAACAAGAGGTTTGGATCTAACCTTCCATGTTTGGTACGACATATTTTTTGATGAGCAGTGGATAAATCATATGTTTAGAAAACGGTTTGCAATTTGTAATGTAAAGTGGTTTTTTCCAGGGAACTCATTGATGCATGTGATCTCCCCAATGATGGTTACAGGGCCCCTATTGCAATGCAGGCAGAACCTTATTCTCGGCACATACAATATGTTGGGTGCGAAGCGAGAAGTCAACTTGATTGTGATGGCTAAACAATTACATTTAACTCAACATAGAGGGCTGGATAGTTGATTACTTTACCCGTTGATAACTTAAATTTCAGATTTGGAACTCTAATTCATACTTGGTTCTTTCACGATTAATCTAGGTGTACTGATCAATGATGGTTACTATATTCTCTTTAATAGTTTGTACTGTCATTGTTCTTCATGAGTTAGGATCCTAAGAGGGATGTGGTTGTGGTGAAAAAATGCGGTTCCTGTAGGAGGACCTTTTGCATTCAAGGTGGGAACTCCACCAAACACTACAGTGTTAAAATTAAAAGACATAAGTGTACTTTTAGCAATATTTTTTAACCAAACACAACGAAAACTCCACCAAACATGCATCCCAATCACAGGCAAACCAACTCATTCCTCTAGCTTAACTTTGTGGTTGTGGTGAAAAAATGCGGTTCCTTTAGCTAGTTTACGTAAGACTCAAGCGCATCAATATGGGACTTGAGCTATTTTATTAAGGACTCGAGTGTAAGATACATAGGACTCGAGCTAGTTTATGTAGGATTCAAGCGCATCAATATGGGACTCGAGCTATTTTTACGTAGGACTCGAGCATAGGATATATGGGACTCGAGCGTAGCATACGTGGGACTCGAGCTAGTTTACGTAGGACTCAAACACATCAATATGGGACTCGAGCTATTTTATTAAGGACTCAAGCCTAAGATACATACGACTCAAGCTTAGGATACATGGGACTCAAGCGCATCAATATGAGACTCGAGCTATTTTTACGTAGGACTCGACCATAGGATATATGGGACTCGAGCATAGCATACGTGGGACTCGAGCTAGTTTACATAAGACTCAAGCGCATCAATATATGACTCAATGTATTTTATTAAGGACTCAAGCGTAAGATACATAAGACTCGAGCGTAGGACACATGGGACTCGAGCTAGTTTACATAGGACTCAAGCGCATCAATATTGGACTCGAGCTATTTTTACGTAGGACTTGAGCGTAGGATATATGGGATTTAAGTGTAGCATACGTGAGACTCGAACTAATTTCCGTAGGACTCAAGCGCATCAATATGGGACTCGAGCTATTTTTACGTAGGACTTGAGCATAGGATATATGGGACTCGAGCGTAGCATACGTGGGACTCGAGCTAGTTTACATAAGACTCAAGCGCATCAATATAGGACTTGATGTATTTTATTAAGGACTCGAGCGTAAGATACATAGGACTCGAGCGTAGGATACATGGGACTCGAGCTAGTTTACATAGGACTCAAGCGCATCAATATGGGACTCGAGCTATTTTTACGTAAGACTCGAGCATAGGATATATGGGACTCGAGCGTAACATACGTGGGACTCGAGCTAGTTTACATAAGACTCAAGCGCATCAATACAGGACTCGATGTATTTTATTAAGGACTCCAGCGTAAGATACATAGGACTTGAGTGTAGGATACATGGGACTCGAGCTAGTTAACATAGGACTCAAGCGCATCAATATGGGACTCGAGCTATTTTTACGTAGGACTCAAGCATAGGATATATGGGACTCAAGCTAGTTTACGTATAACTCAAGCGCATTAATATGAGACTTGAGCTATTTTTACGTAGGACTCGAGCATAGGATATATGGGACTCGAGCGTAGCATACGTGGGACTCGAGCTAGTTTACATAGGACTCAAGCGCATCAATATAGAATTCGATGTATTTTATTAAGGACTCAAGCGTAAGATACATAGGACTCGAGCGTAGGATACATGGGACTCGAGCTAGTTTACATAGGACTCAAGCGCATCAATATAAGACTCGAGCTATTTTTACGTAGGACTTGAGCGTAGGATATATGGGATTTAAGCGTAGCATATGTGAGACTCGAACTAATTTACGTAGGACTCAAGTGCATCAATATGGGACTCGAGGTATTTTTTTAAAGACTCGAGCGTAGAATACATGGGATTCGAGCTAGTTTATGTAGGATTCGAGCACATCAATATGAGACTCAAGCTATTTTATTAAGGACTTGAGCGTAGGATATGTGAGACTCGAGCATATCATACGTGGAACTCGAGCTAGTTTACGTAGGACTCAAGTGCATCAATATGGGACTCGAGATCTATTTTTACGTAGGACTCGAGCATAGGATATATAAGACTCAAGCGTAGCATACGTGGGACTCGAGCTAATCTACATAGGACTCAAGTGCATCAATATGGGACTCGAGCTATTTTATGTTGGACTCGAGCATAGCATACATGAGACTCGAGCATAGCATACATTGGACTCAAGCTTAGCATAATTGGACTCGAGCGTAGCATATATGAGACCCAAGTGAGAAAACTAAGGACTCGAGCTAGTTTAAGTGGGACTGGAGCGCTTCAAACATTGGACTTGATTGAACTTGAGCATAGCATACGTCAGACTCGAGCGCATCAAACATGTGACTCGAGCTATCTGCAAGTGTTGTTTGGCCAATGTGTTTCATGTGGGCATGCCTCTCGAAATAGATATAAATATGAATGGTTCATGATGAGCCTAATGTTCGCTGCCCACTTTGCATAGGAGGAATGTAAGTTATACAGAAAGCCATTGATAATTGTGACACGGTCCCATGTCCATGCAGAAAGGACATAAGATGCGGTGTGAATGAATTGATTCATATCTCATGAGTTCTGTGAATATTATTATAAGCGCTTTGGTTGAAAGAGGATTGCTAAAACTTAAAACACGTAGGGGTCGCATGAAAAAACTTGAATCCTTCCTATAGATGTACATGAATATACATAATTCCAATACAAAACACCTAAAAACAATGTTTGAAATGACAAAATGAACCATAATACAAAGTTAAATATGAGCCTTCTCCTAGACTCAATAGTGCCCTATCAGTTCCTTAACGAACAGATGAGATCGAAGGCTTCAATTCCGCAATTGTGACTATATGTGTAAGCAACATACCCATTTGACCAGTTGTGTTCAGCATTATGATCATGTCGACCTAAAAATTTGCAAGTGAAATTAGCAGTGAAGATCATGACAAGAGTAAATTTCAAGAATAATCTTCCCCTCGAACACAAAGTCAAAAATTCAGTGGATACAGATATAGTTCAGGTTCATTAGATATAGCGTGAAAAGGTCAATATGAGCTCTATACTAATTCAGACCACCTAAAGAAAACTCAAGTCACTCATCGGTCACACTTTTTATGATTAAATGAAAAACAAAGAAATTGATCCCAAAAAGAAAGACAAAAGAGATATAAATGCCTCTTGATTGCCTTTTGATCCATATAGCAACAAAATAGAATAATCACATAAACACCAATGCATATCTTAACTTTTCTCCATACCTTCGGTAACAAAATATCTTGGCCAAACCATAAACACTCGGTTGCTATCTACCTGAGATTGAATGTAGTAGAGTTAAGATATTTATAGGAGAGCTTGTTTCCATTAGAAATAATATAACAAGAGCAATAACAAGAGATATTAAGCCATGTTTCCATATTTAAAGTAGAAAAGGAAAAGCTCTTGTTATACCCTCCTGTCCACCCATTTGTCAAACATATGCAACAGTCATATCGTACTCATCATGCATCATGAGAAACGCTGAACGCATATAATCCAACTCTTGTTGGCACACGTAACAATTGCTAATTTGGTATGTTAGAAATACTTACAGTCATCGTAACACCAGTGGCTGCAAATAAGTAACCAGGGACCAGGTTTTTGGCTTAGAGAAGACTGTTATTTCTTACAAATACATGCAACTTTGAAATTAATTTGGAAAATATAATATAAATTCCACACCACAACTTTGAGCTATTGCTATCCCAAAACTCTGATAATAGTGTGAACCAGCATTTGATATAACATGAAAAAGAGAAAAGCACGCTCCAACCTCCCAACAGTATATTAACTCACCTTGTGGTGTGTACTTCTCATATAAGTGAGAAAGCTCCGTCTAATTTGATGATTTCAAACCACTGACAATCAAAGTGAAAGCATTCTATAAGAATGATTGCCTCAATGGGATCAAGTTGATACCATTTAGAAGTATCCAGGATAGTCACTTGTAATTAAGCAATTATGAAAACTGACAGAAGAAACACTCCATGATAAAGAAAGTGGAGTTTGGGTAGTTACAAGCCTACTGCAGCATCATCTTATTCCAGGACTAAGGACACTGCCCATTACATTATTAGGACTGATGTAATGCATTAGAAGGTTTGAAACAGACTATTTTGAGTTTAGTCATCATTCCTCCATCACAAAGATAAAAATAAATTTACTTCTTTCAATTGATAATAGTTGCCAGGATCAAATTTATTTGGTAGAAATAAAAACGCATTGAACATGAATACTCACATAGATTAGAGAACTTGATGTGGAAAGACAAACCGACAGGCGAGGAAAACTAAGCTGCTGGATGAAGAGACCCCATAACTAGGAAAATGCTTGTAAAACAAATAGAAATCATTATTGGAATGCAATTGCGATTTTACACAGAAACAGGATAAACTTATACGCAATTAGGATGGATGTATCCATCAGGATATAGAAGCAACTATTATGCTGATTTTTCACGTACGGATACTTAGCGATGCCATAGTTTCAGCTTACATTAAAACCCCAGGTTAATATCAATTTGTAAGACCAGCACAGATTCTACACTCCGAACATGTGAAATTCTTACGAGATGACCAATAATTTGCAAGGAGACGAGTAAGGGGTTTGCCTGTAGATGATGATACTGGCTCCACTTATATCACCTTCTTTATGACTAGTAACTAAATACCACCCAGCTCATGTTTGCTTCCCACAACTAGTGTTTTCATATACTTCATTCCCTTTAACTTAACCGACCAGAAATCTAAAACAGGGAATTTTGCAAGGGGGATAAAGAAGCCGTGAAAGTTTAATAACATGTAGTGATATGATAACGGAGAAACGACGTTTAGTAAACTAACCATCGCTTGATGGAGCCGGTGCCGGTTTAGGGCTTTGAGCATTAATGGGGAGCCAAACCAGAGCCAAAACGAGAACCAAAAGAATCAAATTTGCAGAAGAAACTCTTACAAACTCCATCCAAACCCTAAGCTTAGTTTCCCCGTCGTTCCTCCTTGCAAAAAACTTTGTACACACCTTCCGACGGTGAGGGTTGAAACGAACCAGTACAATGGAAACGAACCAGCACAATGGATCTTCCGCCGGTGTAATGAGAGAGGGAGAGAGTGATTGAAATGAAGGAGAGCCAACAACCTGTGCAACTGGTTCTGGTTCGTTGAAAGGGGAGAAGAGGGATTTTGGGGAAGAAGGAGAGGGATTTTGGGGAAGGAGGAGAGGGAAATCACGTATTCCTCTCCTTCCCCCTATTTTAAGCAAGGGCAATTTTGCCATTTACAAAAAACCAAATGTGGAATGACCCTTTATCCCAATTAAGGCTGTAAAGAGGCATGTTTTTATAATTTCCCAACTTAGTGGCATGTTTTTGGAATATTGGCTGTAAAGTAGCACTTTTCTGAAATTTTCCCAAATTGTTTCCTTCCTTCAACAAGATAATTTAATAATGCCATCAATCCAAGTTCAGCAGCTGTCACGTAGATCAAATCGGTTCCTGTAGAGGCTCTATCTACAATTCGAAATACAGCCTCTACAGAATGGTGACATCTGTCCCACTTAAAGCTACTTTTTGTTAAACCACTTAAAGTTCTGTTCTGTCCCACTTTAAGTGGAACAGATGTCACCATCACATAGAGGCTCTATTCCGGACTGCAAATAGAGCCTCTATAGGAACCGTATGCATGTAGATAGCCGTTGAGAATATATATACGTGGATTTCAACGTGTTCCTCCTGGTGGATTTTTCCTGTAACAATCATTTTCAAATCTTCACACTTATCTTCATTTGGTGATTCTTTAACCCTTCAACGCATGAGGAAAGAAGGCAATCTCGGCACTGATCTCTATTCTGTCTCTGGGTGCAGCAAAACTACAAACGGATGAAATTGATGGCTGAAACTGAAGTGTAGATGTTGTTTCTCTCTTCCGCATAATCCAACACAGGGTTTATTCCAGCTCTCTCCGCCATGAACAACGATCCGAACGTGTTTCATTCACTTTCCACTTTAAATCTCACTTGGAAATAAAGTGGAGCCCTTCTCTCCTCTATGATATACATGCTACCAAAGAAGGGAGGCGTGAAAAGGAAAGTTATAGACTCGAACCACATAGGTGTAAGATCCTGGTCGATTGGTGTGGTCGCTTGTATTCGACAGACCGTAAGATGACAAAGCTCGATCCCTTTCAACAGTGAAAGAGAATTCAGTGTCTTTTGTTGTCACCAAAGAATTATCTGCATCAAAGTTGAGCCCTTTCATGATTGATTGAAAATTTTAAGATGAGTATTTCTCTCTTTTATAAATGGACCCCAGATGTTTTATGGGCATTACCCCCATGTCACATCCAGCTGCAATCTTTGCCACCCCACTATATGTGGGAACTCTTTGATTTGCTTGGGGGGTGTTCGTGTGTAAGAAATTTGGAGCACGTGGAAAGGTGGCTGGAGTTTTTTGCTTGTCTTGCATGGGAATCTTAGATATTAAGGCATCTACTTGAAATTCAGGCACCTGTAACTTCTTAGGAATCCCTCCGGTGTCTTCTTTGAAACTTTTTACGGCCTTCCCTAAGAATTAATGTTGCATCTCTCGATCAGGTTTGATAGCGGAGTCTCACTATTATGAGGTAATGGAGTCTCACCAGCATCAAATTAAGAACAAGAGGAATCTCACCTTAAGAACACAATAAAAAAATAATTCTCATTCATCTATTAAAATTTAAGATTTCACCCCCTATTTTTAGAGAGAGTCCCTACTCCCTAATCAATATTTATTCCTACCCAAACTAGTAAAAGATAAATAAATAAAAACCAACTCTACTTGATTATGGCCCATAGGCTTAATTTGTAGTCCATATTTACGTCACCTACTCTCCATTGTTTAAAGTTGAAATCTAGAGGATTAGAAACTTAATGAGTGTTCAGCCAAAATTAATTGAACTCAATTTTGCTCGCCTTGTTTTACCTTCATCTCAGGGACTAACTGAAGAAAAGGTGGTTCTTGTACGGAAGCTTCCTAGTCAGAAAATAAGGGGAGAATCCTAATCGGAAACTCCCATATGGTCCTAATTGGCCTCATTTCATTAGCCTATTCCTAAAAATTAGTAAATTCGATCTCTCCTTCTAAATTGTACCATTTTATTTTTGGGTTCGTATTTGTTTTTCTCCCACTTCCTAGGACAAATATTCATCGCCATTAACCAATTTTGTGAATCAAAACTCTTGCATAGAATTACTTCACAAACACTACAAGTAGTTATTTCACTCCTTATTTAAAAATAAAAT